>CM070501.1:45376415-47776415 GCA_036346375.1 Guadua angustifolia | reverse complement strand
CATCAAGGACCTCATGGAGATGATGAAGTCGTTCAAGATCGAAAGTTGTCTTCCGTGAAGGCCGATATGGCCACCATGAAGGACAAGTCGTCATCGCTGCCGAACAACAATGGCGGCGGGCGCGAGGAGCCTCTCGTGATCCGGATCGGCCCCAAGATTCCGAAGCTCGATTTCCCGCTTCGATGGCAAGACCGATCCGATGCTCTTCATCAACAAATGCGAATCCTATTTTCGCCAACAAAGGCACCATGCCGGAGAGCGCGTGTGGATGGCCTCCTACAATCTCGAGGACGCCGCGCAATGTGGTACATCCAGCTGCAGAAGACGAGGAACGCCGCCACGGGACGATTCAAGGACCTCTCAACCTTCGTTTCGGTCCACCTTCCGCCGGCGCGCTTCGCTCGAAGTTGTTTGAGTGTCGCCAAGACCGGACCGCGAGGAATACTCCAACCGCTTTCAGCTCGCTGCCGCTACGGTCGGGCCGTAGGGCCAGGTCCAACTCTACACCGGCCTTTTTTCCTCGTTGAGCCACGCCGTCTCGCATCCACAATCCGGAGACGCTGCCGGGCTATGAGTCTCGCCTGTCGTCGAAAGCAGATGGAGTTGGCGCGGCTATTTCCACTACCGCCGGAGCCCTCGTGTTCGCTTCGGCGCCGGCTACCGCACCGCCGCCGCTTCTTCCTCGCACCATCAATGGGCGCGCCCAACCATGACAGAGGGCCCGCTTTTGAAGCGGCCGTCCCCGGAGGAACAGTGAACGGCGCCGTTTTGGCCTTCGCTTCAATCGCAATGAGCCAGACTCTCGCGGCCAATAATCGTTCGCCGCCAAGATCTTCTACCTCAACGGCGTCGAGATCGCGGCCACGACGAGGAACCAATGGGGACGACAAGCAGAAGGCGCCTCGTTTTCTCACTCGTGGCAAGGGCGTCAGATGCCCATCTGGATTCCATGCAGCGGGTCTCCCCGGCGCCACCATCCTCGCCGCGCCTCGACACCGGCCACACATAATTTCATCGCCGAGACGCCGCCACGCGACCGCCGCTGATCCACCTGGGTTCACGCCACGGCCACCGGGCTAACTATGAAGCGTTAATTGTCCGGGCAGACTCGCCCCGGCCATCATCGAGGTGAGACGTTCATCATCGACCTTTTTCGGCCATGCCGCCGCGGTATGACCTCGTCTCGGGGACTCAATGGATGGTCACCCTTGGTCGGGCGGGCGTGGGACTTCGCCGATCGCGACCGCCTCCTTCCCCGCACTAAGGCCGACAGTCTCTGGTCGGACGTCGCCGGCCGTCGGCCACCCCTTACCGCCGCCACCACGACACCGAACGCCTCCGAGGAGCCCGCGACTCTTCGAGGGGGTGTTTGCCGAGCGGGTTGCCACCGCAGCCACAAGACGGATCACGCCATCATCCTCAAGCCCGGCTTACACTGCGGGCGTTTGCCTCTACCGCCACCGGCTCTTGGCACAAGACAAGGACGAGCCGAACGGCAGCAATGCGCCGCCATGCCGACTAAGGCATCAGACGCCGCAGCCGATTCGGCGTTTCATCGCCGCAGATCGCCGTCAAGAAGGTGATTCGCTTGGCGGTTTTGCGTGGACTACCGTGTTTTAATGCCCTTACCGGCAAGGATGCTTTCCCCATCCCCGCTGTCCGATTTAACTCCTTGATGAGCCGCATGGTGCGCAGCTTCACTAAGCCGACCTCCGCTTCCGGCTATCACCAAGTCCGGATCTTGGCCGCCGATGTGCACAAGACGGCGTTCAACCCACGACGGCTTCTATGAGTTCCCCGGTGATGCCGCTCGGGTTATGCAACGCCCTACGACATTCCAGCGCCATGAACGACGCCATCCACCATTTCTTCGCTTGGTTCGTCCTTGTTTTTTTGATGATATATTGATTTACAAAGAAGACTTGGGCAGATCACTTGAGACACATCCGCGCCGCCCTCGCCAACTTCACCGCCATGTCCTCTTCGCTGCTTATCCAAGTGCATCTTTGTCACCGTGGCATACCGGCCACATCATCTCCGCCAAGGCGCAGCTATTCACGATCGGGCCGACACCCGCTTCCGCGCTACGGTCGCGTGGCTTTTGGGCTCACGTACTACCGCAAGTTCGTCCACGACTACGGCAAGATTGCGGCGCCTCACTTCGTTCGAAGAAGGAGGGCTTTTCCGAACGACGAGACCCAGTACCTTCCAGCGCCAAGGCGCGCCGTGACGCCGGCCTCGTGTTATGGCGCCGCCCGACTTCACCAAGGGCTTCATCGTTGAGTGTGACGCGTCCCACGATGGCTTCGTACGGTCTTGCCGCAAGAGCACCATCCGATCGCTTATTTCAAGAAGTTTGGCCGGCACCGCCACCGCTCTGGCAACAGATGAGCGGAGCTCATTGGCCGGTGCACGCCAGGCGCCATCGAGGTCATTGCTGGGCGCGCGTTCGTCGCCCGACCGACCACTACATACCTCAAGTTCCTCCTCGACTGCCTTTCGACGATCCCGCAGACCATTAGCGGGCAAGCTCCTCGCCGACTTCTGCGGAATACAAGCCGGTGCCACGAACACTGCCGCCGACGCTACGTCGTCCGCCATGACACCGGCGAGGAGGGTTTTGCCTTGGCGCCGTCTCGGTTCGCTTCGATTCGCCGACCGCTTCGCTATACTCAACGACAAGACCAACCGTCGCCATCGTGGATGAACTAGCAATATGGACAAGGGGTGCGCCGTGGTCGCCGCCGATTCGCGATGGTGGCATACGCCGATCGGCTTATTCTCACGACTCACCATCGCCGCCGAAGTGGTGGTCGCTACGCACGACGACGGCCATGAAGGTCTGCAATGGACTTCTACATCGCCCCGCCGACTTCTACTTTCGCCATGCGCCAAGGTGGTTCAGACTTCGTCAAGCTGCATTAACGTGCAACAAGAATAAGTTCAACACCGCACCGCTGGCTCGCTGCCGCTTCGCCGTTCCCTCGTGCCGTGGTCCGACGTCGCTTGACTTCATCGAGGCGCCGCCGCTGCTGGGGCAAATCGGTGATCCTTGCTGGGTCGACCGGCTTAGCAAATATTGCCATTTTATCCCAATCGCTCACCCCTACAAAGGCAGAGTCCGTGGCCCAGCGTTTTTCAACGAGATTGTTCGCCACACGGATCCTCGCCCATGGTGTCGGACCGACTCGTGTTCACCTCGACGCTTGGCGGGAGCCGATGCGACTCACCGCCCCTGTTGCACATGACGCCCGCTTTCCACCCGCAATCCGATGGCCAAACGGAGGCGCCAACAAAGTCATCGCCATGTACCTCCGGTGCTTTCATCGGGATCGACCACGCTGCTGGCTGCGATGGCTGCCATGGCTGAGTATGTCTACAACACGGCCAGATCAATCGTCAGCCATGACACTTTTCAAGGTGGTTCTACGTAGGGACCCCTCCATCCGCTTCTTATGAGCCCGAGAGACCGTGGCGGCGGTGGGTCAAACAATGGCTGCACGCGAGGAGCTCCTAGCGGATGTCCGCTATCGCCGAACAAGCCTGTGCCGCCCGTGAAGAAGTTCTACGACCGCCGCACCGACGGCCTCCTATGCCGTGGTGACTGGTGTCTTCCGCTTTCGCCAAAGGGCGCCGTTTCTCTTCCACAGCGCCCAAGGGCAAGCCGAAGCCGCTGCCGCCTTACCAAGTCACCGAGTGCATCAACCCTGGTCGCTCGTCTAGCGCCGCCCGCGCGCTAAGTCAAGCACGATGTCTTCCACGCCGGCCTTCTCAAGAAGTTCGCTTGGCCAAGACCACCGGCCACGCCACCTCCCTCCCACCCACTCAACATGGGGCGGTGACTCGTAACCCGAAAGCAGTTGTTCTGCACGGCTGGCCAAGGATGTTCGGCAGGTGCTCATCCGCTGGAAAGGGCAGTCCACTGCTAGTGCTACATGGGAGGATGTTGCCGATTTCCGCGACAAATTTCCCCAGTTTCAGCTCGGGGACGAGCTGATCGTCGAGGGGGGGAGAGATGTCATGTACGGGCGCACCTATAGGCGCCGTCGTGACGCCAGGAGAGCTGTGGAGCGCGCGGCTAAGGCAGGAGCCACCGTCAGTGGCTAAGTTTAGAAAGATAGGATCTAGTTTCCTTTTGCATGCCTTAATTATAGGAGAGATTGGTTGGGCCATTGGCCATATATGCCATGTAACAGACTTGGAGAGAATTAAGCAAGATCAATTATCCTAAGTTGCTCCTCTCCCTCAAACTCTCTCAAGCCACCGGTGAGATCTTCTCACGGTGAAGGCCTGAGCGATTATTTACCACGTGAGCGCTGGTCCGCGCGACGGCATTGAGGCGCTTGACAAGTGTTAAGCATCTTCTTTGATGGTGTAAAAGGTAAGTCTAATCTACACTTTTCTTAATGTGCAGGATATCAACTCAGACCTCAGTATCATGGATGCTCTGGCCCGTGAAGACAAATTCTTCCGTACTCAGCCGGTATGCTGCAGTGAAGTTCACTTTTTTTTCCAACTTTTGTATTATTTGTTTTACACGTTTCTGAAATGTGTTCTCCTTTTCAGGCATACCAGGGTCTTGCTCAGTACTGTGGGATACCACAGTTAGCAAAGAAGCTAAACCAAGTATTTTTGTGAATAGGATATACGATGTAGTCCACTTTATATAACTTTCAGATACATGTTGTGATTTATACTAAAAGTACATTTATATGGTTTCAGATTCTGGTCCAACATATAAGGACCGTTCTGCCAGGACTGAAGTCACGCATAAGTTCTCAGCTGACAGCTATTGCTAAGGAACATGCTTTTTATGGTGATCCAGTCGAGTCCAAGGTCTGGTTTGAATTAATATTCTTTGGTCAAAGTGATAATAATCATGCAATTTTCTTGTGAAATCATTTTTAGCAAGGTATATTGTCTGACTTGGTTTATTTAGCGCTAATAAAATCTGGCTTCTTCATCTGTCTTCTCTGTTATTCTTTTGGTCTCTGCCTTGATGGTCCATCTTTGTTTTTCATGGTTGCAGGCTGGGCAAGGTGCTAAGCTTTTGAATATTCTAGCTAAATACTGTGAAGGTAATTACTGAACCGTGTCAGAGTATATGTATGCTTAGAAGTCTTGTAGTTGTTCCTTTGTTCAAGTCTTATCTATTACTTTGTTGTGTCATTATTTGTAAACGTTAACAATGTGTGCATGTTGTAGCTTTCTCCTCGTTGGTGGAAGGAAAAAATGAGGATATATCAACAGCTGAGCTTTCTGGTGGTGCAAGAATCCATTATATTTTTCAATCTATATTTGTTAAAAGCTTAGAGGTTTGTAATTTTGCTGCATTTACTGGTTTACTGGATCTTTCATTTTTCTGCATCATAGCATTCATCATACCATGCAATCACAATGTTATCAAATCTGTCTCACATAGGATGTTGACCCTTGTGAGGATGTCACCGACGAAGACATCCGCATGGCTATACAAAATGCAACCGGTCCTAGGAGTGCTTTGTTTGTACCTGAGGTATGATGCACTTGTGTCCTTTTGAGTACACTATTGAAAGATTAATTGTAGAAATTCATGGACGTTGCCCAGTTGAGCTGACATAACTCTTCCTTTGCTAACATTCTGTCAGGTACCATTTGAAGTCCTTGTCCGTAGGCAGATCAGCAGATTGCTTGATCCAAGTCTTCAGTGTGCAGATTTTATATATGATGAACTAGTGAAGGTATAGACTTGACTGTCCATATAGCTATGACCTTTTGGCAGTTTGTCTGATGTTATTGTATGCTAGTGCCCGTGTATCATAGAAGGCAGAGTTTGTTCGCCAATATGACAGTTCAGTTGTAAAATCTAGGAAACTGAAATTGAAGCATCTATTTTGCTCACTGCACATATAGCATTAATTAACATTGAACATGCTGATAGATTGTTTCTATTGTTACTTCTCTTGATAACTTCTGTTTTGCTGTAGATGAGCCATGGCTGTCTTGCCATTGAGCTGCAGCAGTTTCCTGTACTCCGGAGGAGCATGGATGAAGTAATTGGGAAGTTTTTGCGGGATGGGCTTAAGCCGGCACACGATATGATAGCACACATTATTGAGATGGAGGTAAACATTTTCTTGCTTTGTGGATGTTAATAATTTGTTTTGTTCCTGGTAACCACTGGAGTTTAGAAACATGTGACTTACCCATATTTGATCCAAACTTATGTACTGCTGACCACACATGCACCATTTTGTAACTTATTTAATGAAGATTTTGAACATATTATTTGATTTGTATTTGATCCGAAGTGTTCATTCCTTATTTATTCTGACTTTGCATTGATATTTGGTATATGGTTTTTTTATTATTTTCACTTGCAATGATATTAACTGTGCAGGCAGATTACATAAACACATCTCACCCAAATTTCATTGGTGGCAGCAAGGCTGTAGAGCAAGCACAGCAGCAAGTTAGGTCCGCCAGACTGCCAGCAACAGTGGTTAGAAGAGTATGTATACGTTAAATGTACCATTATAGTGTAATTTCTGCTGAGAGCAACTTAAGTTTAGAATCACTGCCAACTTCAAATGAACTCTTTATTTCATATAAGCACCCAGCGCTTCTATTTCTTAATGACATGGCTGTTACCTTAATTTTAAAACTATCGGAACTCGGAATTAGATGAATATCGAATGGAGCTTTTACAAATTATTGTTTAAATTTGATGGACAACTTAATTTTTCAGCTTTTATAAAGCGAAATAAACAGCCCTAGCAATGGAGCTAGCAGCTGCAGTCACGATGACCCTATTGTTATGCTCGAAACCATAATGGATATCAATATGTCATTATAAAACCATTTGTTTCTTTTGGAGGAGGCATGGATCATGACTAAGCCAACTCTAGTGGTAGGTCCATGTTAGAAGTCATGCTGCTAGAACGAAGTATTGTAGACATGCGAACACCTAATGTTTATTTTGGGCACATTTTTATCAAGTTGAATAATGCATTCAGAGACATTGATTCTTTTAGTAAGTTATACGCACTTATCAAACACATCCTTCATTTGCAATTTGATGCAGTCCACATATTATCAACTATACACAAGTATTTAACACTACCACATGGCAGGATGGAGCAGATGCCGATAAGCTACAGACTCCTGATAAAACTCAAAAAACACGTGCGTTATTGGGTAGAACTGCTGGTGTAAATGGAGTTGTCACTGACCACACCCAGGTTTTTCTGATAACCATTTTTTTGTAGCGGTGTGATGACTATTCATTTTGTGAAATTGTTTCTGAGATTGTTCTCCTTTGCTGTGGTCCATTACCAGGGGGTACGGTCTGCTGTTGAGGCGGAGAGACCAGCATCATCAGGTAAGGGTTCTGTTGCAAATGCAATAGATCCTTTGATATATTTGAGTGCAATAGATCAGCAATAGATTCTTTGATATATTTGAGTGCAATAGATCAGCATGGTGTTTTTGAAACTATCAAACTATTTTACCTCGGCCAATTTATTTACCTGCTAATCTTTCAGGTAGTGGAAGCACATCTTTCTGGGGCTCAATATTTACTTCCAATGAGGACCGTCCACATGCTTCTGCAAAAGATAGCTCAGTGAACAGATCTTATACTGCACCTACTCCCAACCTGGAACATTCATTCTCTACGATACAGTTAAGAGAGGCAAGCTATCTTATTAATGTTTTTTAATTTTGTCCGAAGTATTATTTGAACATGCAAGTGATTGATGGAGACCATTGTTAAACAGCCACCGACAGTCCTCAAGCCTTCAGAAAACCAGTCTGAGCAGGAGGCCCTTGAAATAGCAATTACAAAATTGCTATTGAAGTCATATTACAATATAGTCAGGAAAAATGTTGAGGACTTTGTGCCAAAATCAATTATGCATTTTCTGGTATGATTCTTGTCCAACTCTTCCAAATTTACTAAAGAGTGCATAACATAACTATTTCTTTGTGCACAACATTTCTTTTATAAGTTTATAGCCCCTTATAATTACTTGGGTATGTATGATGACTGTTTATGTGTGGAATCCTTGTGCTATTTTCTTAGTTTTATGGAAAGCATAGATGAGAGTAAACAAATATTAAAATCTACCATTGTTTTCGCCTCAACTACTGTCAAGCATGGTTAAACACCAATAATACTGTTTGTTGGTGGCATTATTAAACATTATTAAGCACCACTATTATTGTGGATTGCAGTAGTGGGTACTGATAGTATTTTCCTCTTAATTTTTAAGCATTTGTTTTTTTTTCCCTGTTGTGAATGCAACTAATGGGCTTGCATTGCATTCAGCACGTTCCTTAATTCTATATATTTGGATTTGATCAAATCTCTTGCCTCTTTTCCTTCTCTGCCCTCTTGACTCAGCTTTGTGCATTTCGTAGTGTGGCAGGGAAGCTGAGCAGAAACCCTAGTAATAAATGTATGTTTTTTAAGTTGTTGCGGCATGTTCACTAAGGAATTGATTCTCTTGCAGGTTAATCACACAAGAAGGGAGCTGCATAATTTCCTTATAACTAGCCTTTATAAGTGAGGACAGCTGTTTCTACTCATATTTGAATGACGTCCACCATCACATAATAGCAAAATTGCTCGCTACTGCTGCTATACATTATAGTTCCTCAGATGCTTGATATTTTCCCTATGAACCAATGCAGAGAGGAGCTCTTTGGGGACATGCTCAGAGAACCTGATGAACTAACCATAAAGAGGAAGCAGATACGTGATACCCTCAAGGTCCTTCAGCAAGCATACAAAGTATGTTTTCGCAACCCTTTTAAATCCTTCATTCAAATATGTCTGGTGCGGCTTGATCTGACCACTAATTGTTCCTCTTTTTTTGCATTATGATTCTTCCACAAAATTCAGACTTTGGATGAGATACCACTTGACGCGGAGACAGTTGAGAGGGGCTATTCGCTGGACTCTGATGCAACAGGTCTACCACGTGTCCATGGGCTTTCTTCATCCTTCCATGGCGATGGGAGCTCACCTTATTCGATCCCGAAGCAAACAAGGTTTAGGAAATCAAGCCACTCCGGGGAGCAGCCGCCTTTCAATTCCTCCAATGCGAGCGGCAATGGACCCTGATTGTCGCCCTGATTGATGATTGAACCAACAGATGTGCTGGTGGCACACAGCCACACTATTCTGCATTTTGTTGGCTCCCAATAGATATATATTTTTCTACTTGCTATATTCTTTTTAGTGTTGCGCCCAATGAAGCATGGCATGGTGCGAGTTTTGCCGTTTACCCTTTGTACAGTTTATCGCTGCCCAATCATTTCGTCCCGCGGAAGAAGCTGCGGGAACATGCTAGTGCCGAGCTTCTGAGTGCCTATATCCTCACACGGTTTTGACGTGCAAAATCTGGCATGGTGTTACTCCTTTCGGTTGCAAATAGTTATTAATGTTTTTAATATAAACACAATTTTAACCACTAAATCCTATTACAATATATTTATAAAACCTAATAAAATTATAATATTATAAAAGTACTTTTCGAGACAAATCTATATATGGGTTTATCATATATTCAATTTAAATATTTTAATTTCTAAATATATTGACGGTCAAAGTTTTAAAAATTTAACTATACTTATATTCAAAACGATAATTATTTATGACGGGATGTAGCAAGTTAACAATAGTTGTGATTTTCCAGAGGTTTACCGATCCATTCTTTCAACAAAACTCCAGCTTTAGGAAAAATGCGAATCTAAAAGACTGCTTCATGGTTTTTGTGGAGTTTCTCAAAGGGTACTCTAAGAAATATCTTTTCGTACCCACTCGTGAAGTTCCTAGGTAATTACCCATCTTTGCCACTGGTTACATACATGAGGAAGTTCCTAAGTAATTACCTACCTTTGTCATTGGTTCAACATCCAAAGGTATAAATGGGTATCTACATCAAAACCATCTATTCTTAAAGCTGGATCTAATTTGCAAATTAAACACCTCCCTTCCCTACTTCAACTCTATGGTTGAGCTGGTGGAGTAAAGCTGATTTTTTTGAAGTGAGGCTCTCCCAAATAGACCCTTATACGTCTAAAAAACGTTACAGTGAATTTCTTGCACTAAGGTCCATTTGAAACATGAGAAATTTTCCGATTCTTGTTGAAATTGAATTGTTTTTTGTGGAATTCCTGCGTTTCAAACGTCTAAAATATGAGTTAGTTTGGAAACTCAAAGCAATGTCTAAAATACTGAGTTATATTTTTTAAAAACTAAGGATACAAACTCTATCATTCATGCTGACTCGATTCCAACCATAACATGAGATACAACAACATGGGAGATCTAACAAAGCTCCCCTAGACACTACATATACCAGCTAAAACACCAACATATTTTATGGCAACGACAAACAAGATGATCCTTAATCCCAGCCTAGCCTCGTCGCCCGGCACTTTCGGCAGTCGCATCTCAGCCAGCCTGAGCCCTACACCCACATTGGCACACAGCCTTCTCCCGGGCCTCTCCTGGCGCCTCAGGCAGTCCCCGCCATTCACGGTCCCCTTGAGCGCCGACCCGTGCCGCCTTCTCTTGCGATGCCGAACTCATGCTGACTCGGACCAACTCCTACCCGGCTCCATCTCTAGCCGAGCTACGATTTCTTCTTCTGGTCGACTTCGGATTGCCTCCTACACGCCACAGATTGAGAGCCACCTCCACCCAATGAACCCATATCGTTGCCTAAGCTCCAAACTGCTACGCCGACTGCCGACCGCCCAAACGAACCTAGACTGCTTGGCCCATGGCCTCACGCCTCTCCAATCTTCGGGCCATCTCGTCAGCACCGACTCGTGACGTCATCCGCAAAAGACTCACCATCGTCTACCTCAAGGACGCCTGGAAGACGCCCGTGACCAAGGCACCTGCTCTGGTTGAAGCCCATCCAGTAGGAAGACCTCATCGCCGCCTCGACCTGTCCGAGCCCTCGCCATGGCCTCTGGGGCAACGATGACCACGACCTCGCCGCCCAAGGGAACACCAACCTCGCTGTGCCTAATGGACCACCGAGCCGCGACCACCCTCTTTGCATCTCACACGCCGCTACCGATCGGATCTCGCAAAGAGGAGGCGATCCGGCCAGATATGATGCCATGAAGCAAAGATGAAGGAAGCGCCATCTGGTTCCCAACGCCGGCCGCAACGTCAGTCCTGTGGAGCTTCACCCCACCAGCTGCTCCGATCGACGCTCATCATCACCAAGCCGAACTCAGCGACAGGGCTCGTCACCACCGACACCCGATTCCTTGGACATCGGCTCTTGGGAATAGGGAGGGGGAGAGAAGAGGGGAAGGGGGAGGAAGGTGCAGAAGATACCCCGCCACCACCGTCGGCTAGCCGGCAACCACGGACGGCGGCGGCGAGGTAGGCGATGAAGTTTGGGGACGCTCGACTAGGTATTTTGAATCGCCTCCTGAGTCGCCGAGACGCCTCAGGAGGCGCACTCCTTTTTATCACAAATCATTTGATTTAGCCTTAAAATACGAGTTATGTTGAAGCTTGGATGCTACAGCCACGTTCTGATGGGGTTGGATAAAAATCAGAGTAGCTATTTCACAGTTGTACTGCAAATCAGAGTATCTGTGCACTGAAGCAGCAGGAACAATATGCGTCCGTAGAGTAATCTCCGCATCATAATTCTGGGCAACAAAGTCGAACCAATACGTGCGGCCAAAATTTGATCAAACAGCCGATGATATGAATCACCTCACCGCTTATAGTTTCCATCTTAGGGCCTGTTTAGTAGAGCTTCAGATTCCAGTTTCACCTAAAATCTGAAACTTGTAGTCTAAAATAAAGTGAATATTTTTAGTCTAAAATGTAAACAAAATGATCCATCTAAACACTCTTAATGTACTCACAGCTCCAGCTTCATAAATCTAGTGAAACTAGAATTTTCAGCTTCACCAGCTAAATTCCTGCCAAACAAACCCTTAAGCTAACCTGCACACGCAAAATTTGAATGCTAGTAACTAATAACTAGATAAGGAAGCGCGGCGGCACGCCGCGCCCGTGAACGGAAAACAAATTTATGTTTTTTCGGAGAAAAACAGATCATGAAAACAAATTTACGCGTCGTGAGCGAAAAACAAATTTGTGTTTTTCAGAGAAAAAGCGGACCACGAAAACATTTTTCCGGAAAAACGAACGCGAAAATATCTTTTTCGCAAAAAATGGAGAAAGGACTAAGCGCATGCGTCACAGCGTAAACGAAAAACAAATTTGTGTTTTCTCGGAGAAAAACGGACCACGAATTTTTTTGGGAAAACGGACCACGAAAACATTCTTTCCGGAAAAGCGAGGAAAAGCGAGACACGAAAATATTTTTCCGAAAAGAACGGAGGAAAAAGTCTAAAGATAGAGTGAACATATTTTTCGGTGGCGAAAACATTTTTTCCCGAGAAAAGCGGAGAGTGAACATATTTTTACGGTGGCGAAAACATTTTTCCTTAGAAAAGCGGAGAAAGGACCTAAGCGTAAAGAGCAAGGACACAATGTTACGTTTTGGACCTATCCGCTATCTGAAAAAATTAGAAAAGGGTTTGTTCGCGATTTGAATTTAACGGAAGGTTTTTTCTGTAAAACGACGCATGAGGGACCCAAACGCGATTAATAAAAGAAAATTTTTCCTCACAAAAATTACGAAGGATCTATTCGTAATTTGTAGGGACCTATCCATAATTTAAAAAAACGGAGGGGTTCTGCAAAATGGCCTAGGGGGGTGACGTGGAGCGGCCTGGTCTCAGGAACTTTGCAAGGTTTAATAGGAGGATAGATGGAAAGACTTGAAGCTGTAAAGTTCCTCATGTTTTGAGGAAAAGTTGATATAGTTGAGCAAGTTTCATGGATTACCTTGCTCTAATTTGACATTGAGCTGATGCTTGGTTAGGAGGGCGTAAAATTGCACAGCAACCCATAACAACGTTAACTCTATACTCCATCTAGATCGGCGTGGAGAGGCATTAAAGATGCAAAAACAACCAGCAGATGCTACCTTAACCCGCCACTTCCAGCCCTCAAGGTATTCCAAATTGTTTCTGCTGGGTAGGCCTTTTGGTAGTCTACTTGGCTTTCATCTTCTTCGCTTTCTTCTTTTTCTTCTGAACAGCTTCTGATTCCCGTTTGAAAATCGCCAGGATTTCGATGCTGCATTAGTAATTTCATTTAATTAATGTGATTCAATACTATATCAATTAGCCAGCACACTTGAATAAATAACTAATGTGCAAAAAATAAGAATCGATTAAATGGGGCAGACAGGGAGCAGCAAACTAGAGTTATTGAAACAGGTCATCAAAGCCAGATAGCTTTATGCAGGTTCATTGATAACATCTAGACAGCATCCTCAAGTTGATTACTTTGCATCTTGAACAGTGAAGCCATGGGCAAAGTCCATGTTTAAGAAAGTTAAGAAACTGAAATATACATAAGAGACCACTCTAATTCTGTCATCATATTACAGTAAAGTCTCCCCTATCAGAGTATGGCAAACTTAATTGATAGTATAGAAGCTTCAAGTCTATATATAATGACCCAAGCCAGGTGGCAGCCATGGTTAGTGATTTTTTTTAGTCCTATAACTTGGCACAATACAAAAGGATATCACAAAAGAGACTTTCCCAAGAGCAATTGCAGTAAAATATGAGAGAGTAGTAACTTGAGTCAAGAAGTTGAAATCAGTACCTATCAGTGCCAGGGAAGAAGTTAAAAGCATGAGCATTTTCCAAATTCCAGGCCTGGCTGGATATCAAGCTTTTGCAGTCCTGCAGAGGAAATAATTATAAATAACAAAAACTACACCAGAATAGCAACAGAAAATTCAGGAAGTAAGTTTTGGAGACCGCTGATAAGCTCATTAAATAACACAAACAAATCGAATTCCGGAACTTTATGATCCATAAGCAACTGTCACCTTCTTAAAACTTTCCCATCCACAGCTGATGTATATAAGGGTTTCTGGCCATGTTTCACTACTTTCTTCTGTTGTTGTACTATCAACATGAACAGCTGCCTCCCTTGCTCGTAGGATCCATGGTCTCTTCTCATCTTTGACCTTTGTAAGTGAACTGTAATTAGAAATTGAATGCCATTATTAATAAAGTTACCACAGTGGACAAGGATTTCACAATCAATGAAAACTCAAGTGGACATATTATCACGTTACTGGAAATAAAAGAATGAAAGCACACAGACTGCGAATGGTACTTCTTATTTCTACCTTTTAGCCTTATACGCCTTGCGCTCAGACAAAGCAACTTTCTGTAAAGCATTGATAACAGAAGGGTGCAATCCTTTCCTGGGAGGATCCACAATAACAACACTTGATCCTTTAAGCCAGTGAACAGGTTCCTGGCACCATGATGCAGGTTCCACATGAATCCTTGGAATATGAGATATAACAATAGTAGAAAATACAAGTTCAATTGCATACAACTGAAGCATCGGTATTGTGCCAGGTAATGGTGCAACCCAGGTTTGTTGGAAGTCGGCTTGCTGACTTCTCAAAAGACATCTTTGACATTTTATTGATCTCAACACATTTCACAGACCTGGAAGTATAAGAACTTTTCATGAAATATCTGAATAACAGAAGCATGCCACCAAAAATGGATACACTGGAAGTAGACATGGCCATGGATTAGCCTGGGTTGCCCTGAATTTCGAGGCTTGAGTCAACCAGCTTCAGAACTAGGCCCGCAAGGAGTTCTTATTAACATCTTAGTATATTTCACTAAAAGTAATCTAAATCAATGTTTTTAGTGAAAAATAAAAGACTTGTTTCTTTCTCAGGCTTACAGCTGGGCTTTGGGTCAAATCACATAGATTAAGTTTTGGCGATCTTCCTGTAGCAGGTTTGCAAGGTCTAGCTGAGACAATCCAATGTTTTAGCTCCCAGTATGGTATACCTATACCATACCGGTTTCCATACCAGTACTAGTCTAGTGGATTTGGCTTAGTAGCCTAGAAGGAACACAAATAGTTGACTGGATTTGGCTTAGTAGCCTTAGCCTAGAAGCAAGGCAAACACCATAAGGTAAACTGATGCCAGCAACAGCTATTAACAAACACCATAAGGTAAACAGATGCCAGCAACAGCTATTAACAAGTATACCAAACAGGATGCAAATCCTAACTCTTAGAACTAAATCATCGGTGAAGTATTCCATATTGTGGATGCATTAAGATAGTGCATAAGGTTGCAAATTGTTTAGTACGTTAATGAACATAAAAATGTGACTCCTCAGCATCCCAATACTGTTGTCCTGACGAGTACATTCATATCTAATCTTGACACATCCAAAAAAGAAATACAATATGTGCCAGTTAACATGCATTTTTTACTCACCTACATTTCCTAGAAGTGGCAATGGATAGCCCAATAACACCAGCACCCGAGTACAGATCAACAACTGTTGAGCCACGTGGTACATATTTGTTCAACCTATGCAGCAACGAGTTAAAAGACTGAAAAGCAAACAAATCACTGTGTAAGAAAAAGATGTTATGACAAACTTAGCATAAGGTAAGCAAACAATGGAACTACTGCTCCAACTATATCCAAGATCCATATGCAACGAAGAAGTGTAGTGCATGGAATGGATCTAAGGTTAATCACTAGCTCCTAGCAAATATAATTACCTAGACTTTTTTTAGTAGAAAATTTAATCCTGCCGTACATGGGTAAATTCTACATGAAAAAACACAATTGTAATCGCACATACCAGAGTATTAGCCTGCCCAAAGGTACAAGGATCCAAAGAAATATCAACTCCACCGAAACGCTCCCACAGGTCTCTCTCTCCAATGAGATGTCTCCATTTATGCCCAAAAATTATCTGCAGATGTAACAACATTATTATTGAAAAAAAACATAGATCCTGAAGGTAAGTAGTTGGCAGGGAATATCTGAAGTTGATTGCCCAACAGGGAAGTATTAGGGAGCTAATATTTAATCAAGGCACATATGCATCAATGTATTGTAACTTGTACGTAAATAGTTTAGAATAAAAACAAAACTTCAAAAAGGAACACGAAGAAAGCCTTGAAATTTTTGTCAATTCTAGTTCAACAGGATTTGCTCAGTGTGCATCTGATATATATATCCTTACAGGTTGCAGAAATGATGACTTTAGCATATGGTTTCTATACGAGTAGGAAAATGGTTTTGAACACCTGCATCCCCCTTGAGGACTTGGCATATCTCTTAACGAATATATGCATTGTTGGAATGGAACTCAAATTCTATTCCATGGGGCCAAAGCCAACATATTACGTGTACAAGGGGCCAAAGGCCAAAAGGCAAATAAGCAGAAAGCACCCTATACAAAGAGAAACAAAGACTACTCTCAACATACATAAGCTTCTTATATCTGGGGCACTGTTTACATCCAGCATCAATCCAAAACTAGAAAAAATAGGGAACTTCACATCTTTTTAATAGGAGATGGGGCTCGAACTCATGCCCTCAACCACTGCACCTAAAAAGTGCTTTACCACTACGGTGCATGTTCTTTCCCTTAATCCATATTTAGTGGATAAGTTTTAGAAAACATAAAAAGCCCAATATTTGGATTTGTAGATATCGGAAGTGGTTAGCATACAAATTATCTACTCCATATTCCATCTTTAACCCTATCATCACTATGCCAGAAGTTCTAAGAGTGGATTGTAGTATCACTATGTCTGACTACACACAAAACTTGACTATTTACACTATCCATAATGAAATGGCAAAAACACTATTTGTACTAATTAGACAACAAGAGTAGAATAAGTATAGTTATATCCACCAAAGTTCACATGCATATCTTACATTGCTGGTTGATGTCTGAAAATTGGCCCATATAGAGTGAATCAGATGCACACTACTTCTTGGTCCACCATTTCTCCATAAGAACTGTCACAAGTATAATCACAAAGATTGAGGATAGAGTAGGCAAAAGGAAAGTAGAATGCCTGGTAGAATGCTTCCAAGGAAATAAGAAAAAAGTGAAGAGCAGCTATATGTGTTACAGAACCTCAGTTTGAACAACTTACTTCTGACAATAAACTCAGCTTCTCCGCATTTTGGGAGTGCTCATCTCTTGAGTTCCAAACAAGTGAAACTTGAACTCTCCCTGGGTAGAAACTAACATATTTCAATCACTTTGGCTTGGAGAATCAACACTACAACTAGCACATGGAGAATCAAGCTAACCTTGTTCATATCTTTTGGCAACTGGAATGGATGTGTTATATGTTGTCACAGCCATCTAGAGAATATAGTAAAAGAAATCAAACGCATCAGGGCAATGACATGCATGAGTTTCCAAAGGAAGCAACATGTTGATGGAAACCAAACTGCATCATGAATTGCAGAAAGGAAGACCATTATATTATACTTGCCCTTCGTGTTAGAAGTTATACATTCACAAATAGCATATATAAGGTCGTATGTTCTTAGTCCAGAAAAAAAACAGAAAAGTTCTTTTTCATATAGTTATACATAATTATGTACATGCTATTAAGAAAAGTAACAATTACCTGCACATATCTTAGTTCACCGGTACCAGCATCTTCGTCAAATGGCTGAATATTCAACTCAGATATACCTAAAAGACCAAAGTTCTAATATATTAGGCTTCACTTTACAAATTGAAAAAAAAATCCATATCCATATGAAGCAAGCAACAACAGGCACGTGCCTTGCCTCAGAAGCTTAACAGCAGCGTTAATGCTCGGGTGATGAGCTGAAAAAATGTGAAAAAACGAAATGAGGATTCATAAATTGCAACTAAAAGTAACATGTAGCACAACAAAGTTCAAGAGGATCATGACAACAAACTTAATTCTTACGATTAAGTAGATTTTGATAGCTAACCTCTGCACTCGGGAATATCTGTAACCGTATGTGTCCCTTCCTGATATAAGCCAATCAAAGGGGTCTCTGGTGTTCCACGCACAGCTAGCTTTGCCCGACACCGCCATTCCCACTAAAAACACCATCACATTTAATGGAGAAGCAAACCCACCAACTAACCACGTCAATTTCTTGCATAACCTACATATTTACAGGAAAAAAAAACTAAAACGTAACTTTGTTTCCAGTTACCAGATCAAGTAACCAGAAGTCATGCAAAATTGCAAACTATTAAGCTTGACATCAAACAAGCATATCATTAGATACATTTGGAGCTACAGTTTTCTGGAGGAAACATAACTTGAGTAGCCTCAACATGTGAGCTTATGTTCATCAAACCGATTTCCACATTGAATTATTGAACAAAAACCACGCACGATTACAGATTATTTCACAAAACCTAAGCTGATTACCATATCAGAGCTGAGTTCTAGTGATTCGTAAAACTATTTTTTGGCACCAGGTATATAAACCACCCAAATAACACAAAATTACATGGGCACAACCAAAATTTTTGGAAGCTACACGTACCAGTCTGCCCCTACTGAAGGTGAAATCTCCTACTCCGTGGCCCTTGAAGAAATTCGCCACCTCTTCCAGCACCGGCGGCTTGTCCAGGCTAAACTCGTGCGTGCACCCTGAACACCTACGAATCGGGCTGGAAAAAATTAGCTCAGACATGCAAGCAAGCGCTCACGCATCGGGAGAGACTAGAGAGAGCCATACGAGCCGAAGTGGAGGCATCCAAGGCAGGTGGAGGAGGCGGAGGCGGTGGAGATTGTGGCGGGAGGCAGGGGGGCGGAGGTGGTTGGGTTTGGCACGGTGGGTTTGAGCCGAGGTGGTGGCGGTGGAGGGGCAGGGGGAGGGGGAGGGGGGGGAGGGCGAACGCGAGTGCGAGGAGGAGGACGCGTTCGGGTCGTGGTGGCCAGGCGTGGGGCTGTTGGCGATGGCCAGGGAAGCAACCCTGCCGGCGGAGGCATCGCCGGCGGTGGGGTGGGAAGCGGAGGAGAGGCGGGAAGAAGGAAATGGAGGGATAAGGAGGCGGCGATGCGTTTGGCTGTTGGATGAGATATTTTTCTGGGAAATACTACCGTATATACGCGACGTGGACGCGCGCGTCGCGCACGCAAACAGCAAACGCCAAACGGGTCTGCCGTACGTATGGCTCGTATATCGTTAAATCACGTCGTTTGTGTGATTAACTTGATTATTCGGCTTAAGTAAATTCTCTGCTGTCTTATACGTGAGGAGCTGTGTAGTGCAGCGGTTAAGCGCGTCGTTCACACCAGCCTTACGATAAGAGTAAACTCGTATATTAGATTAGATGTGGTACTCCATGGTTGTGTACACCCTAGCTGTGTAGAGACCGGGAGTCTTTTTAGTTTAATTGTATCACCTTGATGTAATTTACTAAGATTAATAAAAGCTTCCTTTATCGAAAAAAGATGTGGTACTCCATCCTATAGAAAAAAATATTGGTTACGACTTCCATATAGCTTAAACTTTGCCGATTAATATCTTTTTCAACATTTAGATCAACTAATTTATGATTGTTCGTACGGCTCGTTTCGTGCGGTTGAGACCCGAGCACGACACGTGCACGGATGAGAAGGTCGTTGACTTCGTTTCCCATCCTACTTAGAGCTGGGCAAATAAATCGAAAACTGAAACCGTTAAAACCGAAATCGAAACCAAATTGTTCGGTTGTTGATTCGGTTAGCTGTATGGAATAACCGAATTTTTTTCAGTTAATTCGGTTTTAAACCTCAGTTAACCGAAGTAACCGAACTATCTAACTACTTTGGTTAGTATTTCTTCAATAAGCTTAGTATTATCTTTGTTGTGAAGAAATGTTTTGCTCATCATATCTTTAAACTGTGTTGATTCGTTATGTTCATATTTTAGTATTATCTTTGCCAAAGTGGATCTGCCTTTTCTATGTTAATCACAAAATTCTAACTGGACTTTATGGTCCAAATCAGAAACTATTAAGATTGATCAGCTGCCTTATTCTTGTGTTCGCAACGCACATGTTTGTAATTTTCTTTTAGTCTTGTACCTTTGTGGCCTGGTTAGAAGAATTACACTAGGTCTGAGCCTATTGAATAATTACTATTTAGTGTATGGAAGTCATAGATAATCACTCAATAGGTGCACTGCTACATCAGTTTGCATTTGCCCTTTGGTCATTTAAAAATGTAATGGTTGAAATTCTACCATAATAGTTTTACCGAGTCAGTCAAGTAAACTTGTGCTATTATTAGTCCATGTGTATATTTTTTATGTCCATATGTAAAGAATTGCATGTTTATTAGCATCATCTATTATCTTTATACTTACAATATTCTTAGTTTGAATTCTCTGGTTAATTCGGTTAAAACCGAAACTGAATTTTCGGTTAAACGAAGTGTCGGTTACCGAAATTTTCAAACATAGTTCGGTTTCCGTTTTGAAATAACCGAATTTCCTGAAAAACCGAAAACCGAAACTGAATTTTTTGGTTAAACCGAATGCCCAAGCCTAGTCCTACTTGTGAGCAACATGTCCTTGAATCCCTTAGTCATCCATCCTCAAGTAGAGATGGCAGCGGTATATACCCATGGTATCACCTCCCAAATGCACTGCAGTGTTAATAAAATTCACCCGCTAAAATACCCATACCCGCTTATGATAAAAATTTACCGTGCAGTGCGCATGCGAATAACGAGGACCGACAGGTAACCCATACCCGCATTAATGTGTAGTTAATTCAAGTTTTTTAATTTTTTTAACATGTCAACTTGATGATATGTTTCTCATTAATGGTTGATGATTATGTACCCTTGTATTGTGTTGGAGAAATGAATAAATTTGATGAATGCATGATGAACAAGTTGAACTTGATAACATTCACCTCATCAAGCGAGAAGCGGGTGGATCATACCCACGGGTGAACAGGTACCCGTGCCGTGCAAATCATACCCGACGGTGAAGGTTTTCCCATTAAGATACCCATGGGTATGATTATTGGATCAAATTTGTACCCTAATGGAGTAAATACCCATCGGGTATCGGGTTTCGGGTACCCATTGCCATCCCTACCCTCAAGCCGTTCACACGCAGAGGACGAGCCAACAGACAGAGCAAGCAAGATGAAATTAGTTGATTCAAGTTGAATTTGTATGATTTTAAATTTCCTAAGTTGAAAATTTCAGCTTAAAAAAATAAATTGTAAAGTTTCAATTTGAAAAAAACCACATCGGAAAGTTTCAACTCAAAATGTTTTAAATCAAAAATTTTTTAACAAGAAAGTTTCAATGCAGAAAATTTTCAATTAAAAAGCTTTCGGTTCGAAAAGTTTTGATTAAAAAACTTTTTGTTCAAAATGTTTCAATTGAAAATTCAACTTGAAAAATTTTCAATAAAAAAAATCATATTGAAAAGTTTTAACTTGAATAAATTTAAATTAGAAAATTTCAACTAAAAAAAATCAATTCGAAAAGTTTAACCTCTGAAAACTTTCAAAAGTAGGTAAAAAATACATGTTTCAAAAAATTGAGGAGAATATTAGAAATACAAAAACTATTTGAGTTTGAGTGGAGGGGAATGGACAAGGAAAGGGGATGAAAGAGGTGTCAAAGTTCAAAAGAAGAGGGGGAAAAGGAAAGTGAAAGAAGAAAGGAGGCGATACAAATTATCACCCTTGTAGATCCTTTGCCATTACGGCAGAGGTAGTAATGCCTCCTGCCGTAACAGCAGAGGATGCGCTTCCAATTATCACAAGGAAAACCTTTGAGGAGAGATGCTGCCAATTGTCATAAGGAGAAATATCCTCACTAAATCTTTGATAAGGATAATCTTAAATTAGCAATTCTCTGCATATATATGTGTGTTAAAAACTTTCATATTATTGTAATTTTATTAGATTTCATATATCTATTCAGAGGTGTCCATTTATCTGTGATCTATTTTTAGATAGTCAAATTTGGCATCGTCGAATGAAAATCCACCTTGCTCACCCTTCGAGAGAGATATTTCTATGCATCTTTTTTTAAAATTATATAAATATTAAAATATAAATAAAGAATAGACAGTGATTACTTACCACTTCGTTTGTTTTAAGATTTGTACTATTTATTTTACGGAGAGATACATAGAACCCCTCTCCCATCTTTACTAAAACAATAATAATAATAATAAGGATCGGATAAGCTTAACTGACCGCAAACGTTAACGGCTCGAGGATGTTTTTCGCACGTTGCGTTTTTACAGGCTTTAATTTTTTTTCTGGATTGCCTTTTCTCTAATCAGGCTTTCATTGTCTTCGAAGAGCCCACAAGCCGAAAATAATATGCTTCCTTTCAAAGGGCCCACACAATGCATGAAGCCCAATTAACAAAAAAAAACTTGCACTCCAGGAAGAAACAAAACGAAACTGTTTACCGAGCTTCTTTGTAGCACACCTCAGCCGATGCATTCGCAACACCATGATAATTCGCTCTAGAACTAGAGTGAGAAACCATAGCTTGGCACTTAGACGACCATAAGACTAGGGGTGGCACGGGCCATTCTCGTAGGGAGTGCCTCCCGTCCCGTCCCATAATCCAAAATTTTCCCGTTCCGTCCCGTTCCCCATCTCGGGAGAAAATCCTCCGTCCCCATCCCGTTAAGTATCGGGACCCGTTGAGACCCATCCTGAAAATTTCACACAAGAGAAGAGCTTTTATAGCCATTTTAACTCTAAAATTATATCAGCAGACAAGGAAAAAAAAGAATGCATGCATTCATTGAAGATTATGTTGTCCGTTTATGAAAATGTGAATATGATGGGTTAGAGAATATGTTTGCAATCTAATAACTAAATTGGATTAAACTAAATTTGGATCCCTAACCGGGTCCTCATGAAAAAAATTCTGTCCCCATCCCGCCATCCCGACGGGAATAATTTTCCCATTTTCATCCTCATGGGGACGATTTCTTCCCATACCTGTCCCCTAATAGAGGAATTCCCCGCCGGGGATCGGGGAACGGGTCCCCATTTCCACCCCTACATAAGACCAAGCAATCACCAAGAAAATATAGCAGTCTGAAGTAGAACTGTCGAGAATCTAGGCAACCAGCCCAGTCAACATCCAAATAGGCGACAACGGAGGAAGGAGATCTGACGAGAAGAAGAAGTCCATGGTCACTAGTGCCCTTGATATACTGTAAAATCCCCTTAATGAGATTCATGTGTGAAGTCCGGGATCATGCATGAAAAAGTAAACCTATTGAACAATATAAGTAATATCTAGATGAGTAATTGTGAGGTATTTGTCGGCGTACTTTACGCCAGGGTACCCTCTCCGCCGCAGATAAGTAAGACCACGTGGCGGCCTTGCGAGCAGGCGGGCGATCAGGTCCCACTTGCCAGGCGAGCGGCCCACATGGCGACCTAGCGAGCAGGTGGGCGATCAGGCCCTACGCGACGGGCGTCGGCCCCCATAGGCGGCCTGGCAGGCAGGCACGCAATCAAGCCCTGCCCGTTGAGCGTCGGCCTCCATGGTGGTCTGGCGAGCAGGTGGGCGAGCAGGTAGGCGATCAGGCCCTGCTCGCCGGGCTTCGGCCCCTATAGTGTAAGTTCAACCTTCATTAGTTATGGTTTTGGTGTTAATGACAAATCTAATATTGCGATTATCCATTTAATGTGATTTTGTTATTAATGACAAATCTTATATCGAGACTAACATGTTTGTTTAGAATATCTTTGTTTAGTCTCATCGCATTGAAAAATGGAAAACCCGAGGTATGTATGCATATTCATTATAGTATTAATTACATACTTTGGAGTCAAGTTAAAGTATGAATGTCCCCATTACATTTACCACAAAATGTGCATCATGTTTCCCAATCCATATATTACATGGATGCACATATTTAGGGGGAGTTTGTAGTTTAACTTGAAAGTCTCTTTGTATTGATCAATTCGTTATTGACACATATAAAGATCAAGACAAAGAAACTAAATCCTTGAGTATATGTTTGAATTGCCTAGTTATAAGTATACTCGTGGAAATATAGGATATGCTCCAATACAATCAAATTGAATATGTGCATATTATATCCAAGTCAATCATACTTATGCACATATACATGTGGGGTGTATTCTATAGTTGATGATTTAGAGTAATGATCATTTCCATATAGTTTACATATAATGGATCATTATTTTTCATCAACATGAGTATATAAAAACTTGTGTAGTTAATATATACTCATATCAATTTAAATGATAATTTAAATTGAGTTCATTTGTCTTGTTAATCATTAAAGAACACTTCATCATGTGTTGATGGTGTTTTGTGATTAATTGAGGACAAATGAATAGTTCTTAAATATAATAAAGTATGAGTTGCATTATTGTACTTAAGACACAATTAAATCATTTTAATTGATTTAGGTTGTGCTCAATTGATCTAAAGGCATCCATTATGTGTTAATGGAGTGCAAGAGATAATTGAGACAACCATGCATCTTGGACTAACTATTTGTATGAGTTGTGATTAAGTTAGGTCCAAAGATTGATGAGATGATGAGAACGGGACAAGGACGGCATCATGAGTTGATGGGCGTCAAGAGTGGATCCGAAGATAAAGAGGAGTCGAGTGATGATCCGGGGAGTATCAAAGCGATGATCATAAAGACCCCAAAGGATTGCTTGTCTTGGCGAAGGTATAACTAGATAGGCTAAGGACTTTGTAGTCTTTGAGTCTAAGGTTTTATCATTGTGCTATTAAGAGGGGTTGTTCCCTTTGCTTGAGCTTCATCATGTGTTGGTGATCTCATTCCGCGTTCACTCAAGCTCAAATCTTATTTGATTTGGTTTTTGCATATGGGTTAACCATTTGGCATGTGTTGCGAATGGGTTAAACCTATGCTTGGTTTCATTTGGTTTTCGCATTATGCTTTGATTTGCATGTGTTGCAAGAAGTAATAAGCTAGTGCGTTGGCTTTTGCGTGAAGTTCACTTTTGCATGTATTGCATTAGTTGAAGCTTCATGTTTTGGTTTCGCAAAACAATCTTTCTTAAAACCGTGTGTTTGCTTGGAGCTAAGTTTTGCATGTGTTGCAAAAGGAGAGAGCTCAAGCTTGGTTTTGGTGTTTATGGTTGTGTATGTGCTAGAGGCTCGCATGTGTTGTGAGTAGAGAGCACATATGGTTGATTTGGTATTTGTGTGTTTGTATGGAGCTAGAGGCTTGCATGTGTTGCGAGTAAAGAGCTCATACGTGTGATTTGGTTTTAGTTGAAGTTTGGTTTTGGTGTTGCATGGAACTAGAGAATTGCATGTGTTGCAATTAGAGAGTTCATGCATCTTGATTTGATGTTGCTTGGAGCTAGACTTTTGCATGTGTTGCAAATAGTAGTGCTCAAGCATGAAATGTGTTTATTGCATTATCTCGCAAGTTCGTTGTCTTGAATAAACCGAGGTTTATGAGTCGAATTCGAGAGCATGTGAGTGGGGCTTGCAAGGTGTTGGCAAATTGACCGGTCTTGTGTTGACCTTCACATGGCTAGAGGATTAATCTCATAAACTTCGAGTTTGATTTGCTTATACGTTTTGCAAATAGATTTTGTGTTGGTTGCAAAATGTGTTTTTGCAATTGTGGTTGAAATTCTTTGAGCATGAGCTATGTTGGTGCAAATGTGTTTTGCGTGTGTATGATCATGTGTTGATCATCCTTGTGGCTCAAAGAATAAGTTTGGTTTCGGAGAATCGGATTTGGAGTTGAAATTCTGGTTTTCTCTGCGCGGCAGGTACTCTAGGGCATTGCTTATGATAGTATCAAAATCTGCGGTACTCTGGGGTTTGCTTGCCGTAGCTCTTTTCTGAGTGGTGTTTTTCTTGGTCAAGCAAGGCCGGCACTATCATGTCTGGAGCGGTAGTACCGCAAGGCGGTACCACTAGGCCTTTGGTTGGCGTAGCTTTTTGGCAGAGTTGTGTTTTACGGAGGTGCCGAGGCGGCACTACTGGCTGTGTGGGAGCGGTAGTACCGCTAAGTCGGTACTCTGCCCTTAGAGGGCGGTAATCTTAAGCCAAATGACCGATTAGCCAATCAAGAGACTCTGGCGGTACTCTGCGCCCATAGAGGCGGTAGTACTGCATTCTTGAAGTTTTGCCTATTTAGCCCGTAAGTTCAACCTTCATTAGTTATGGTTTTGGTGTTAATGACAAATCTAATCTCTGTATTAATGACAAATCCAATGTTAAGGTTATCCCTAATACGATATTGTTATTAATGACTAATCTTATATCGAGACTAACTTGTTTGATTAGAATATCTTTGTTTAGTCTCATCGCATGGAAAAATGGAAAACCCAAGGTATGTTTGCATATTCATCTTAATATTAGTTGCATACTTTGGAGTCAAGTTAAAATATGAATGTCCCGTCATATTAACCACAAAATGTGCATCATGTTTCCCAATCCATACACTACATGGATGCACACACTTAGGGGGAGTTTGTAGTTTAACTTGATAGTTTCTTTGTATTGATCGATTCTTTATTGATACACATAAGGATCAAGACAAAGAAACTAAATCATTGAGTATATATTTGAATTGCCTAGTTATAAGTATACTCATGGTAATATAGGATATACTCCAATATGATTAAAGTAAGTATGTGCATATTATATCCAAGTCAATCATATTTATGCACATATACATGTGGAGTTTATTCTATAGTTGATGATTTAGAGTAATGATCATTTCCATACAATTTACATATAATGGATCATTACTTTTCATCAACGTGAGTATATGAAAACTTGTGTAGTTGATATATACTCATATCAATTTAAATGATAATTTAAATTGAGTTCATTTGTCTCATTAATCATTAAAGAACACTTCATCATGTGTTGATGGTGTTTTGTGATTAATTAAGGACAAATGAATAGTTCTTAAGTATAACAAAGCATGTGTTGCATTATTATACTTAAGACACATTTACAATCATTTCAATTGATTTAGGTTGTGCTCAATTGATCTAAAAGCATCCATTATGTGTTAATGGAGTGCAAGAGATAATTGAGACAACCGTGCATCTTGGACTAACTATTTTATGAGTTGTGATTGAGTTAGGTCCAAAGATGGATGAGATGATAAAGAAGTGGAGTTGAGTGATGATCCCGGGGGAGTATCAAGTGAAGATCAGAAAGACCCCAAAGGGGATTGCTTGTGCGCGGCGGCGAAGGTATAACTAGATAGGCTAAGGACTTTTGTAGTCTTTGAGTCTAAGGTTTTATCGCCGTTCTATTAAGAGGGGTCGTTCCCTTTGCTTGAGCTTCATCATGTGTTGATGATCTCATTCCGCGTTCACTCGAGCTCAAATCAGTTGATTTGGTTTTTGCATGAGGGTTAACCATTTGGCATGTGTTGCGAATGGGTTAAACTTATGCTTGGTTGCATTTGGTTTTCGCATAATGCTTTGATTTGCATGTGTTGCAAATAGGATAAGCAATATGCGTTGGCTTTTGCGTGGAGTTCACTTTTGCATGTGTTGCATTAGTTGAAGCTTCATGCTTTGGTTTCGCAAAACAATCTTTATAAAACCCGTGTGGTTGCTTGGAGCTAAGTTTTGCATGTGTTGCAAAAGGAGAGAGCTCAAGCATGATTTCATGTTGTGTGTTTGTATGGAGCTAGAGGCTTGCATGTGTTGCGAGTAAAGAGCTCATACGTATGGTTTTGGTTTTAGTCGAAGTTTGATTTGTGGTTGCTTTGAACTAGAGAATTGCATGTGTTGCAATTAGAGAGTTCTAGCACCTTGATTTAATGTTGCTTGGAGCTAGACTTTTGCATGTGTTGCAAAGAGTAGTGCTCAAGCATGAAATGGGTTCATTGAGTTATTTGCAAGTTCGTTGTGCGAATAAACTGAGGTTTATGAGTCCGGAATCCCGAGAGCATGTGAATGGGGCTTGCAACGGTGTTAGCAAGTTGACCGGTCTTGTGTTGACCTTCACATGGCTAGGGGATTAATCTCATAAACTCGAGTTTGATTTGCTATCGTTTTGCAAATAGATCTTGAGTTGATTGCGAAATGTGTTTTCGCAATTTGGTTTGAATTCCTTGAGCATGAGCTAAGTTGGTGCAAATGTGTTTTGCGTGTGTATGATCATGTGTTGATCATCATATGGCTCAAAGAATGGCATTTGGTTTTTGGAGAAATGATTTTAGTGTGAAAAATCTTGTCTTCTCTGTGAGGCCGGTGCTACGGTGGTGGTAACCGGTGCTACGGTGAGCGGTAGCACCGCCTCTCCGCCGGTGTGATAATTCCAGAGGTGTGTTTTGAGGTTCATGGTGGTCGGTGATACTGGCTTGAGGCCGGTGCTATCAAGCGAGCGCAGAGCACCGCTTCTAGTTGGTCGGTGCTACACGGATTTCTGATAACGGCTAGTTTTGTAGCCGTTGGCCCGTGAGGCTTGCTCTGGTTCTAGTAGAGGCGGTAGCACCGGATTTTTCGGAGTTCTGCCCATTTCGACCCCCAACGGCTAGTTTTGGCTTGGTGGCTATAAAAGGAGGCCTTGGGGTGTTGGGGCGTGCTTGCTGGAGTTATTGTGAGTGTGTGGGAGTTGTGTGCATGTGTTGCCCTCTTCCATTTGCTTCTTGAGCTAAGAGTGAGCCCTAATTGCATGTGTTGCAATTAGGAAGAGGATTGAGAGTCTCTTGTGCATGTGTTGCACTTGAGGAGGCCTTGTGCATGTGTTGCACTTGGTGATCACCGAGGAGCGCATTTGTTGTGCCGGTGAAGTTCAAGTGAAGGAGCGGCTTATTACTCTTGGAGGTTGTCGACTCCTAGACAGGCGTGGCGTCGTCTTGGCGCAGAGCTCTCAAGGTTGTGAGAAGCCCCTGAAGTTTGTGAAGGTTCGGGTTGAGCCTACGCCTGAGCGTGAAAAATCACGACTAGTGGAAAGAGGCGGTGCTCGGCGGGGCCGGTCCAAGTGTGGGCTAGCCTCAACGTGGACTAGGGGAGACCAAGCAAGTCTCCGAACACCACGGAAAAATATCGGTTGTCTCTTGTCTCATTTATATTCAAGCACTTTACATTATTGAATATTTATCAATTGCTTGAATTAGAATTGCTAGTATTATTTAGTGGATCAATTTAGCAATTCTTGTGTAGAGACATAATTTAGTAGTGCACATAGTGAGCCTAGTTGATTTAGGCCTTAATTGTCAAAACCGAGTTTATCGCTTCGCATTATAATTGTGTAGGTTTTGACATAGGGGTTGATTAGAGCGAATTGATTAGTGGGCGATCGAATTTCAAATCGCCTATTCACCCCCTCTAGGCGCATCCTCGACCCTACAAGTGGTATCGAGCCACGGTCACTCTCATTTTAGGCTTAACCGCCTAGAGAGTAAAAGGATGGCGCCTAGCGGATTAGTGCACTCACATGATCCACTCATGCTAAATGAATCAAATTATGCTCAATGGAAATTATTTATGATCGATCATTTTAAATCCATGAGCCCACAAATATGGTGGATCGTAGATGTCGGCATTTCTTCTCCACTAAATGATATTGCTCCAACTAAAGGAGAGGAGAAATGTCTACATCTCGACGCTCAAGCTACTAACGTTTTATTTAGCGTTGTGAGCGTAGATATTTTTAATCTCATATGCAACCTCTCGAGCGCTCATGCTATGTGGATTAAACTTCAAGACTTATTTGAATCATCCACATCGATTGAGGATTGCAATGAGGAAGAAGTGTCGGTTGACGATTCAACTCCAACATCAATTGATGAACCGGCATTCCCATCAACCTCAACCTCCGCCTCAAGCGACGACGAGTCTTCACTTACATCAAAAATTCGTTGCTTCATGGCAAAAGGTAAAGATGAGGTATGTGATGACGAAGAGCCCACTTATGATGATTTAATGGATATGTTAGAGGAGCTCAATAATTATCTTGGGAAGGAGAAAACAAAATATAAGATTTTAAAGTTAGAACATGAGTCACTTCAAAATGATTATAATGTTCTAAAAGAAAATCATGAAAAAGTCCTTCTCAAGGAATTTACTAATGCTAGTATGGATAGTGCTACTCAATGTAATCTAGATGATGAATTGCCTTGCTTAAATTCTATTACAATCAATTCATCAAATAAATGCATATCCACTTCTAGCGATAATTTACCTTGTTGCTCTAATGAAATTGCTTCAAGTTCTTCTATGTGTTTAGATACTAATCTTGTAGAAGAAAATAATGAGCTCAAGGCTCAAGTCATTAAGTTGGAAAATGACTTGAAAAGGTGTGTTAAAGGAAAAGCCCTCCTCGACGAAATCTTGAGCAAGCCAAGGGCGCCTCAAGACAAGCGAGGACTCGGGTACAACTCCAAAAGGGAGAATAGCAAGACGAGGCACAATGCGCGTCACACGAAGACCATCAAGTGCTTCGCATGCAACAAGAAGGGCCACCTCGCCTCCGTGTGCCCTAATAAAGTGGAGATCAAGCCACAACCAACAATGAGGCATTCCGGCAAGGAGCAAGTCAAATCGATCAAGAGAGGGCCAAATAGCGTGACATGCTTCAATTGCCGGGAAATGGGACACTTCGGTAAGGATTGTCCCAAAGGTATCACTCCTAAGCCTATTCTTGTAAATGATAATTATTTGCTTAGGAAGGACAAGAATGGCAATGTGTTTGCCAAGCTTGTCAAGTCCCCTATGCCGACTAAAAATGATATTCATTTGCATAGGAAGAACAATTCTAGAAATGTGTTTGCTCAAAGTGCTAAGTTTCCTAAGACTATGCAAAATCATGAAAATCATATGCTTAGGAAAAATATCTATAGCAAAACATTTGCTAGAAATGTTAAATCCTCTAAGCATTTTTATTATAATGATTATCATGTGCTTAGAAGGAATCAAACTAGGAATGGATTTGTTAAGAATGCCAATACTCCTAAGCCTTCTCAATTCAATGCAAATAAATCGCTTAGGAGTAACAAAAATAGCAAATCCATTGCTAGTCGTGTTAGTCAATTCAATAATGTTAAAATTAGGACCATTTGGGTTCCTAAATCAATTATGACTAACATTGTCGGACCCAACAAGGATTGTGTACCAAAAACCGTCTAAAAGAATTTTAGGAAATAAAGAGATGGATTGGACGCTTGCACATCAAGAGGAGAAGGATTACATTCGTCTACAAGTGGTGTCAAGCAAGAAGACAATCATGTCCATCATGAGCCAATGCCATCTCGGTAACAAGTATTTAAATTGATCCCTATGCTTTATAGCCTTGTGTGGATTGTATTGAAATAATTAATGAATATCAATTTAGATTACTTGTTATGACCACTTGCTCTCGCCTCTTATCTATTCTCTTATTGCAAATCTTGAGCAAGTTAGGAAGTGGCACATTTAGGGGGAGTGTTAATTCATATTCATGTGTATCACATCCCTACGTGTGCCCATATTAATATAAGTGCATATATATATATTTTCAAAATCAACTATTTAGCCAAAAGTCAAAATTATGTATACTATTAGTAAACTTGTGAAAAACTAGTTGAAAAATGTATACAAATGCTTCCAAAAGGTTTTCAAATGGTTTTGGCTTTACAAAAACTAATTTCAAAAGAAAATAAGTTTTTAGCCCAAAATCTAGTTACTAGTATCTTGATTTTGATTTAAACTTATAATTTTCATAGAATTAAAAGGAAAAGGATTTTGAAAATAATTCCAAAATGAAAATCCTAGAGTTGGTCATTCTTAACAATTTTCGTGTTCAAAAGATTTCCAAAAGACCAACTTATCAAAAGGTATGTGATTTTGAAACTCGCCGAAAAACTATACTTGACCCGTAACGGTCATATTATTGCACTTAGTGAGTTTCTCCATTTGGATCAATTCTTGTGTAGAATTTTGATTCAAAATGGTATTTTAGACTCGTACACATAATTCAAATCTCCATATCTTACCCCATGCTCAATTTGAATCTTTGTGTTAATTGATTTTGACTTGTTCTCTTATTGCTTCTTCAAATTGGACTATTTAGGACAAAAGTCAAAAATCATATTTAAAAGGCCCAAATTTGCGAAAAGCTTTAAAAAGGTATTCTATTATGTATTTCAAATGTTTTACAAGCTTTCAAATGGGAAAACTCTATGTTGAAATCTAATTTGGCTCAAAACGATTCGATTCAATCCAAAATAGCCTAATTGAGCAATATGCTAAATTGTTGGCATTCGAGTTGGATTTCATCATAAATCTTGGCTATACACATTCTTGATATACCTATCTAAGCCATGGAAAAAGAAATTGCATGAAATCCAAACCGAAGTGCATTTTGAGGCTTTTCGTGAAAATCGATTTTCGTTTTTGCCTCAAAGCGCAATTTGCCATATCTTTTAAAATAAAAGTCTTTTTATGAAAATTCTTTTTGTAAAACCTTCCAAATAGTCCAAAGTTCATTTCTGGAAAGTTTCAAATCAATTGGACTTCATTTGAATTATTTTTGCTAAAATTTGCAAAAAATCTGAAAGTTTCAGTCGTCAGAGCGGTAGCACCACCAAGATCTTCTTGATAACATCGAGTCCGATTACCGGCCATGTGGGAGCGGTAGCACCGGCCCGAACAGTGTCTGCTCTGAATTTTGAGTTTTCAAAATTACTTTTGGGATATCTTTTGATTGGAACTTCCTTTTCAAAAATTCTTTTTGGAAAAGTTTCTTATGATCCCAAAGTTTATTTTGGAAAATTTCAAAAGTTTCTCGATTTACTTGAAGGGTTTCCAAGTGGTATCAGTCTAAGAGCATTAAATTGACCTAAAGAGTGATTTTCACTTGATCTTTTCAAAAGACAAAACTTGTGCAATTCAAATGCAAATAACTCCATGTTTCATTCATTGAACATCTTGGGAGTTTATTTATATCAAGTTTTGGGCACTTAAATGCTTCCAAGTGAATTCATGTCTTTGTTTTGCTCGATCTTGAATCGTCATAATTTTATTGATCTTTCTTGAGTTTTTGATACCCGTGAGTATATGTTGCTCTGATTATATTGCTCTGATACCCATCAATGGTTATCGATAATTCTTTCAAGTGGTATCAATCTTTGTGATTTGATCCTAAGTGGTATCAAATTGAGTATTCATTTATTCTATATGCTTACAAGTGGTATCATTGAGTTTTTCTTTTCTCCAAGTGGTATCATGGATCTTATTGTTCTTTTCTCATGTGATATCCTTGATTATTTGAATTTTTTTAAGTGGTATCATTGAATTCAATTATTTCCTACAAGTGGTATTTCATTGCCTCTTTGTAGTATTATTGCGATACCCATATTCTTGATTAAGATTGTTCCTCTCAAGCTAAAATTGTAAGTTCAACCGCTTAAGATTTCTCTGTGTGAGATTCTTTATGAGTTGAAATACATAAAAGAGAAAATCTCTTGTTGAGCATTGTTCTTCATGAAAATTTGAAAATGCTCGGTTCTTTTGGTTCTTCATGCAAAACCCTTGAGATTAATTTTACAAGTGGTATCTATTGACTCAAGTGGTATCTGTTTTTCCTTTGGGTTCCTCGTTTGACCCTATTAGGCAAAGTATTGGATTCTTTAAAAGAATCATGTTAAAAGTTGCAAAGCCTAATAAAATGAGGAGTGATTTATTTGAAACACATTCAAATAATATTTCAAATAAACCGTCGATACCCTTCTTTGCTTTTCATGCTTATCTCTTTTACAAGTGGTATCCATATTTTAATGCAAATCTTTACAAGTGGTATCCATAATTGCAAGCGCTTATTCTTCCTTCAAAGTGGTATCCAAAATCCGAATATGGTCTCTTTTCGAGTTTTCTTCTTTTGGTATCGAGCCATATTTCAAATGAAAACTTGTTTTATTCCTTGTATATCCTTTTCATTTGGGATTTTATTGCCTACCTTTTTCAATTGGTATCTAAGATCTAATTCCTTTGCCAAGGTCATAAGTATTCATTTAAATTCTTGTATGACCTCCATTAGATAAGACCCTAAAATAAATTGTTAAATGCCAAAAGGAGAATAATTGAATAACCAAAAAGGGGAAAATTATGATGAATGTTTAAATGCCAAAAAGGGGAAGAATGTAATTCAAGTTAATCTTTTAGTTTTTCCATTTTTGGTGCTTAATGCCAAAAGGGGGAGAATTAGGAAGCTTAATGTCATTTGGTTAAAAAGAGAGCTTAATATAATTAAGGGGGAGGATTAATATTCATATGGGTTCAATTAGCTTAAATTCTCTCATTATGATTGTTTTAACCAAAATGTGCTCATTAAGCTTGGATTTGTCATTAATCGCCAAAAAGGGGAGATTGTAAGTTCAACCTTCATTAGTTATGGTTTTGGTGTTAATGACAAATCTAATCTGTATTAATGACAAATCCAATGTTAAGGTTATCCCCTAATGCGATATTGTTATTAATGACTAATCTTATATCGAGACTAACTTGTTTGATTAGAATATCTTTGTTTAGTCTCATCGCATGGAAAAATGGAAAACCCAAGGTATGTTTGCATATTCATCTTAATATTAGTTGCATACTTTGGAGTCAAGTTAAAATATGAATGTCCCCGTCATATTAACCACAAAATGTGCATCATGTTTCCCAATCCATACACTACATGGATGCACACACTTAGGGGGAGTTTGTAGTTTAACTTGATAGTTTCTTTGTATTGATCGATTCTTTATTGATACACATAAGGATCAAGACAAAGAAACTAAATCATTGAGTATATATTTGAATTGCCTAGTTATAAGTATACTCATGGTAATATAGGATATACTCCAATATGATTAAAGTAAGTATGTGCATATTATATCCAAGTCAATCATATTTATGCACATATACATGTGGAGTTTATTCTATAGTTGATGATTTAGAGTAATGATCATTTCCATACAATTTACATATAATGGATCATTACTTTTCATCAACGTGAGTATATGAAAACTTGTGTAGTTGATATATACTCATATCAATTTAAATGATAATTTAAATTGAGTTCATTTGTCTCATTAATCATTAAAGAACACTTCATCATGTGTTGATGGTGTTTTGTGATTAATTAAGGACAATGAATAGTTCTTAAGTATAACAAAGCATGTGTTGCATTATTATACTTAAGACACATTTACAATCATTTCAATTGATTTAGGTTGTGCTCAATTGATCTAAAGGCATCCATTATGTGTTAATGGAGTGCAAGAGATAATTGAGATAACCGTGCATCTTGGACTAACTATTTTATGAGTTGTGATTGAGTTAGGTCCAAAGATGGATGAGATGATAAAGAAGTGGAGTTGAGTGATGATCCCGGGGGAGTATCAAGTGAAGATCAGAAAGACCCCAAAGGGGATTGCTTGTCTTGTGCCGAAGGTATAACTAGATAGGCTAAGGACTTTTGTAGTCTTTGAGTCTAAGGTTTTATCGCCGTACTATTAAGAGGGGTCGTTCCCTTTGCTTGAGCTTCATCATGTGTTGATGATCTCATTCCGCGTTCACTCGAGCTCAAATCAGTTGATTTGGTTTTTGCATGAGGGTTAACCATTTGGCATGTGTTGCGAATGGGTTAAACTTATGCTTGGTTGCATTTGGTTTTCGCATAATGCTTTGATTTGCATGTGTTGCAAATAGGATAAGCAATATGCGTTGGCTTTTGCGTGGAGTTCACTTTTGCATGTGTTGCATTAGTTGAAGCTTCATGCTTTGGTTTCTCAAAACAATCTTTATAAAACCCGTGTGGTTGCTTGGAGCTAAGTTTTGCATGTGTTGCAAAAGGAGAGAGCTCAAGCATGATTTCATGTTGTGTGTTTGTATGGAGCTAGAGGCTTGCATGTGTTGCGAGTAAAGAGCTCATACGTATGGTTTTGGTTTTAGTCGAAGTTTGATTTGTGGTTGCTTTGAACTAGAGAATTGCATGTGTTGCAATTAGAGAGTTCTAGCACCTTGATTTAATGTTGCTTGGAGCTAGACTTTTGCATGTGTTGCAAAGAGTAGTGCTCAAGCATGAAATGGGTTCATTGAGTTATTTGCAAGTTCAGTTGCTGCGAATAAACCGAGGTTTATGAGTCCGGAATCCCGAGAGCATGTGAATGGGGCTTGCAGCGGGTGTTGGCAAGTTGACCGGTCTTGTGTTGACCTTCACATGGCTAGGGGATTAATCTCATAAACTCGAGTTTGATTTGCTTAATCGCTTTTGCAAATAGATCTTGAGTTGATTGCTGAAATGTGTTTTCGCAATTTGGTTTGAATTCTTTGAGCATGAGCTAAGTTGGTGCAAATGTGTTTTGCGTGTGTATGATCATGTGTTGATCATCATATGGCTCAAAGAATGGCATTTGGTTTTTGGAGAAATGATTTTAGTGTGAAAAATCTTGTCTTCTCTGTGGAGGCCGGTGTCTACGGTGGTGGTAGCCAGTGCTACTGTGAGCGGTAGCACCGCCTCTGGCCGGTGTGATAATTCCAGAGGGTGTGTTTTGAGGTTCATGTGGTCCGGTGATGTCTGGCTTGAGGCCGTGTTACACGCGGCGTGTAGCACCGCTTCTAGTTGGTCGGTGCTACGGATTTCTGATAACGGCTAGTTTTGTAGCCGTTGGTCCGTGAGGGTCTCTACCGGTTCTAGTAGGGCGGTAGCCGGATTTTTCGAGTTCTGCCCATTTCGACCCCCAACGGCTAGTTTTGGCTTGGTGGCTATAAAAGGAGGCCTTGGGGTGTTGGGGCAGTTGTTGGAGTTATTGTGAGTGTGTGGGAGTTGTGTGCATGTGTTGCCCTCTTCCATTTGCTTCTTGAGCTAAGTGAGCCCTAATTGCATGTGTTGCAATTAGGAAGAGGATTGAGAGTCTCTTTGCATGTGTTGCACTTGAGGAGGCCTTGTGCATGTGTTGCACTTGGTGATCACCGAGGCGCATTTGTTGTGCCCGGTGAAGTTCAAGTGAAGGAGCGGCTTATTACTCTTGGAGGTTGCCGACTCCTAGACAGCGAGGCGTCGTCTTGGGAGCTCTCAAGGTTGTGAAAGCCCCGCGAAGTTTGTGAAGGTTCGGGTTGAGCCTACGCGGCGTGAAAAATCATGACTAGTGGAAAGAGGCGGGTGCTCGGCGGGGCCGGTCCAAGTGTGGGCTAGCCTCAACGTGGACTAGGGAGACCGCAAGTCTCCGAACACCACGGAAAAATATCGGTTGTCTCTTGTCTCATTTATATTCAAGCACTTTACATTATTGAATATTTATCAATTGCTTGAATTAGAATTGCTAGTATTATTTAGTTGATCAATTTAGCAATTCTTGTGTAGAGACATAATTTAGATAGTGCACATAGTGAGCCTAGTTGATTTAGGCCTTAATTGTCAAAACCGAGTTTATCGCTTCCGCATTATAATTGTGTAGGTTTTGACATAGGGGTTGATTAGAGCGAATTGATTAGTGGGCGATCGAATTTCGTAAATCGCCTATTCACCCCCCCTCTAGGCGCATCCTCGACCCTACACCCCCAAACGGCTAGTTTTCTTGTGGGGGGCTATAAATACCCCCTTGGGGGCTTGGGGCAGTAGTTGCTGTTGTTGTTGCTGTGTATGGGAGTTGTGTGCATGTGTTGCTCTTCTCCCTTTGCTTCTTGAGCTTAAGAGTGAGACTAATTGCATGTGTTGCAATTAGTGAGTGGTTTGAGTGTCTCTTGTGCATGTGTTGCACTTGAGTGGGGCCTTGTGCATGTGTTGCACTTGGTGATCACCGGGAGCGCATTCGTTGTGCTCGGTGAAGTTCAAGCGGAGGAGCGGCTTATTACTCTTGGAGGTTGCCGACTCCTAGACGGCGTAGGCGTCGTGCGCGGGAGCTCTCGAGGTATGAGAAACCCCGGCAAGTTTGTGAAGGTTCGGGTTGAGCCTCTGTGCGGCGTGAAAAATCACGACTAGTGGAAAGAGGCGGGTGCTCGGCGGAGCCGGTCCAAGTGTGGGCTTGCCTTAACGTGGACTAGGGAGACCGCAAGTCTCCGAACACCACGGAAAAACATCGGTTGTCCCTTGTCTCTTTACATTCAAGTATTTACCTTTTGCATATAATTGATTGCTTGAATGTATTAGAATTGCTTAGTATTAATTGATTGTTCAATTTAGCAATTCTAGTGTAGAGACTTAAATTTAGTTAGTGCACTAGTGAGCCTAGTTGATTTAGGCTTTAATTGTCAAAACCTATTTATCGCTTCCGCATATATCTTTGATTAGGTTTTGACTTAGGGGTGTATTCGAGCGAATTGATTAGTGAGCGATTAATTTCGTAAAACGCCTATTCACCCCCCCTCTAGGCGCATCCTCGACCCTACACATAGGCGGCCTGGCAGGCGGGTGGGCGATCAGGCCCTGCCCGCCGGGCGTCGGCCTCCTGGCGGCTTTGGCGAGTAGGTGGGCGATCGAGCCTTGCCACGGCGTCGGCCTCGTTAGCGGCTGGCGAGTAGGTGGGCGATCGAGCCTGCGCGCAGACATTGGCCCCATAGGCGGCTGGCGGCGCGGCGGCGATCGAGCCCCGCCCGCCAGCGTCGGTCTCCATGGCGATCTCGCGCGGCGGTGGCGATCAGCCCCGCCACGGGCGTCGGCCTCCTTGGCGGCTCAAGCGGGCGAGGCGGCGTCGTGCCCTCCCGCGGTGTCGGCCACGTGGCGACTGGCATGTAGGCGGCGCCAGGCCCTCGCCAAAGCCACGCAAGCGACCAAAAGAATGAGAAGAAGGCTTCGCCTCGAAGTCTCCTTCCCCTGACACCTTGTGTCAGAGCCATTGATTGCGAAGAATTCTGTTGTCGACACGACAACAGCCCATCCCTCTGACGCCTCACACCTAACCCGTCGCAGGAATGTCACATCCCGGGCGGACCGAGCGAAGCCATACAGCGATATTAAATGAGGTTTGAAGGACAAGGCTACAGTGATGGGTGTAATAAATGAGTCGTGGTTCAGTATGATAAGACCACAGTGATGGGTGTAATAAATGACTCATAGATCAGTACGATGTCACCCCCTCACCTGCTCGAGCTAGCCCAGTCTATATAAGGGAGCTCTGGTGCATGAAGAAGGGGATCCCGGATTCGAATCCGAAGAGAAGAGGTCGAAAGACTTAGCGAAAAAAGAGCAGAACGAACTGAAAGAGCCATTGTAACCGCCTCCATAGTTCCTGAACAAAGATCCAACAGGACGTAGGGCTATTACCCACACTGGGGGCCTGAACCTGGATACATCACTGTGTTTTTTGATCTGTTAATCCCCGGAATCCCTCGCGCGAGAGTCATTAGGGTTTCCAACCGCGAAGACGCCCTCTACCGAATCTTAATCTCCATCCTTGGGAGACACCCCGTCCGTTGACAGGGTCCTGTCCGGCGAAATACGCCGATAGTAATTGAAGAGCACCATCTAAACTCTGATATAAGGCGGAATCACCCATAGGTGGGCCATCAATAGCAAACAATTTGCGGCTGGTGTCAATAGGCATAGCACAAGGATTACATAAAGACATCCCAACTCGATCGAGTAGCTCAAGAGCACAATTCTGTTGAGAGATAAAAATCCCAGTGAGTGAGTGACGGTGATAACAAGAAAATAATGGACAGAGCCATATTAGACATGGCAAACTCGCCACTAAGAGCGGCAATGAGACATCAAAGTAAGGCTGAAGATGAAGCAACCAAAATAATGCCAACAACATAAAGAAGAAGAAAACTCATGTCAGCGCCATGCTAATAGACAAATTAAGAGGAGCCACAACAGGAGCTAGAAAATCCAAAAGAATGAGCATAGTGCTTAAATTGCTGAAACCATGTCTGAGGCACCTGCTTAAGCCCATAAAGAGCTTTATTTAAACGACAATCAAAATTGGGATGTCTCAGATCCGGAAAACCATGGGGTTAATGACAATATATGTTTCATTATGATGGTCATGAAGAAATGAATTTTTTATGTCCAATTGATGAATCAGCTAAGAGTTGAAAGCTGCCAAAGAAAGAACAACTCAAATGGTAGCAAGTTTGACAATGGGGCTAAAAGTCTCAACATAGTCAATGTCAGGCTCTTGAGTAAGACTATACTGGGCTCTTGACTAAAGCCACGAACAATCCAGCGAGCTTTGTACCATGCAAAAGAACCATCACCATGAAGTTCATGATGAAAAACTCACTTACCGGTGATCACATTGACATTACGTGGGTGTGGGACGAAGGTCCAAGTGTTGTTCTGAACAATAACATGGAACTCATCACGCACAGAAGCTAGCCAATTGGGATCTCTGAGAGCCAATCAATAGGTTTTAGGAGGAGGCAAAATAGAAGAAGGAATTACATAAAATTGAGCTGGTGTTCCTTTAAGGGAAGAAGCAAGCAAATCGTACGAGTGTGAGTAGTATAGGGATGAGACAGAGGGGGAGCGCCTGAGATAGTTGAAGCATCTAGGTATTAAATTTCGTCTTTGGTTTTGGTAATTAACGGCAATCATATTTTAAGAACTAACAGTTTTTCTTGAGACTATGCAAAATAGGTTGATCATATGAAGAGATGAAATTGTTGAGCTATAAGGGAATTGAAACATCAAGCTAACGCAATGGTATATGTTACAAGGACCATTTTCTAACTTTTTGTCGATCTAGGTGTTTAAAGAAAAGGTCGGGTTGCCAATATAGAAACCATACTATTAAGAGAAATCTTTGGCTAAGTAGTTTGAAGATAATTTAGTGTCAATGGCTCAAATTTATACTCATACTTTAGCCATGTACATTTTTTCAAAAAATCATTCAAATCCTCTCTAGAAATTTGTATTGTTGGTGCTACCGACTATCTAGGAGTGGTACTACTGCAAAGACGGCAATACCGCCAAAAGGGGCCAATAGTTATTTGACAGAAAAGGTTGTTTTTGAGGTTTTCCTAGGTTGGCACTACCGACCTTCTGGGAGTAGTATCTCTGGAGGTGCGGTAGTACTGACTCCAGAGACTAGTAGCTATTTTATAGTGTGCGTATCTTTGGGCTGTGCCTAGGCCAACATAAGGATGGCAACAGGGCAAATCCCCGCGGGGAGCGCCCTTCCATCCCCAATCCCTGATAAGAAAAACTTCCCCGTCCCCGTCCCCATCCCCAGGGCTTAATTCCCCCCCGTCCTCGATCCCCGATAGGTTTGCGGGGCCCCGATGGGGACTAATCCCCGAAAATGATATATAAAATATCACATGCTACATGAATGAATCGTTAGAGTAATGGTGCATGTGTGATTGAAATATGAGTGAATCACTAAAGCAATTCATATTTAGCATGTTATTAATAATGACCTCACATATATATTTTTCTTTTGAGAATGATCATTTACTCTCACCTATTAGTGATAACGCGGAGACGGGGACGGGGAATGGTGGAATGTCCCCGTCCCCGCGATCCCCGACGGGGGCAACATTTTCCCCGATAAGCCCCCCCCGGAGAGAGATTTCCTCCGTCCCCGTCTTCGTCCCCTATTAGGAGAATTCCCCGCGACGAAACGGGGATAGGAGCCCATTGCCATCCCTAGGCCAGCACTACCAACCCACTTAGGGCGATACTACCACAGGTGCGATAGTACCGGCCCTAGTGGTTGGTAATTATTTTTCAAAACAGTGCATTTTCATGGTTTTTACTTGGCCAGTACTACTGCCCATCTGGGAACAGTACTGATGCAGGCGCAGTAGTACCAACCCAAATGAACAGTAGCCTTTTTCCAAAAAAGGGTGAAAATGCACTATTCTAGGTGCTTATGGTCGACACTACTAGTCCTACATAGACGATAGTGCTAGGGGATACTGTAGCAATAGCTAGTTTCTCTCAATAATAAATGCTACAAGCGACCGTTGAGTCTAAGGCCGACACTACTAGCCCTACATGGCAGTAGTGCTGACTTTCCTGAATTTTTCAGGAATTAGATGTTGTCGGAGATTGGATAATTTCCATAAGGACTGTTATACCCCGGCAGTCAGTTTTGGCCGACCATACATGCTCTTAGATGGTGTCCTCAAGGAGGATCCTCGGATAGTCTGGCCGGTGGGTCTGCCCGACCGGAGCAAGCACCCATGCTCATCCCCGAGCATGCAAGCTCGGGAACGTGCAAGAATCGGTCAAAGCTGGGGAACTCTTCGAGCATGATCGGGAGATCGTGTTCACCCCACAACGTGTACGTGGCGATAATTATGCCATGATCTAGAGCCGTTATGCCCACGATGAGAACATGGCAAGTATCAAGGCTGTAGTTACGACCGCGGTTAATCGCGCATTATTCAGCTGTAGATATTTCAATTATCCTATAAGCTATAAACCCCCCCGGTAGATTGGTAAAGGGAGCAGACAAGACAGACGAAAAAAGACACAAGCATACACAAGTCTTTCTGTAAGAGTTTCACAAGCAATAGTGACATCACTGAAGTAGGGTTGTTATCTCCGTTGTGAGAGGCCCGAACCAGTATAAACGATTTAGGCTTTGATTGTTAAAATTATCAATTCTAGTATTACTTAATCATCCATTAGAATTGGAGCTAAATAATTTTAAAATCTTCTATTCACCCCCTCTAATCGTTTATATTTGATTCTACAATAGTGTTGCTAGGGACAGCAAGAGAGTAGGGCGCAACGCCTAGCACAACCAAATTGGTGGCTGCTACGGTAGGGCTAGAGACTGCTAAGGCAGGAGATTGTGGCAGCGCGGTATCAGGTGATACTGATGTGACAAATGTAGCAGGGCTGGAAGGAGTTGCAGCACGTGGGGCAGCAACCACAAACAGAGGGTGGGCTAGATGCAGTGAGATCCAATAGGAAATCAAGATTATATGCGGGCTGTCCTGAGGAAGAAGAAGATGTGACAAAAGAAAAAGTACTCTCATCGAATATCACATGTCAAAGTGATGATAATACGATGAGTAGAAAGATGGAGACAATGGTAGTTTTTGTGGTTTGAAGACAAACCAAGGAAGACACAAGGATCGGATCCAGGCGCGAGTTTGTGGAGTAAGAGAAGAGACGTCTGGATAGAAGAGAACCGAATACGTGCAAATAAGGGTGCCGGTTTAGAAGATAGGCTGCCATGGGCCTAGCCTATCTTAAGCCTTGTCTTCGTTGTTCCCGGACGGGCCAGTTGAAGCCCACCGAGCACGGTGCAGTACTGCAGTATAGAAGACGGAGGAGAAAGAGCCACGAGACGACGCAGGAAGGAAGCAACAGAGAGACCTCCTCCAATCCAATCCCAATCGAAGCATGTAAGCGAGCTAATCGATCCTCTGCTGTTCGTGCGCGCGTCCTGTGATTAATCCCTAGTTTGTTCTGTGGGTCGATCAAATCGGAGCTAATATTTGTCGATAATTTACACTTCTTCTCTTGTTTTCTTTTTTTTCTTGGGAAAAAACTCTGATGCGTTGGGCGATGGCTTTTGCCAGGAGAGCGTCGATTAACCGGCCGCCGACTCCGAATCCGGAGGAGGAGAGGCAGAAGGAGGCTTCTCTTAGAGAGACCATCAACATCAAGGTACTGTTTGCTCTCATCTTCTTGCAGAAATCGAGCAAGAAAATGGTGGATCGCGGTTGCTTTTTCTTTGCTCGGAATTAGAGTTCTCGGTGCACAAAGATGGGGGGTTTTGCGGCTGCTGCTGGTGTGATCCAATTGGTTAATCTTGATTAAATTTGGTTAGGGTTTGGTATGAAGGGGAGAGGAGGGTTCGGGATAGTTGAGGCTAAGAGGATTGTTTTAGGGTGCTTTTGTTTGCTGCTTGTTGTCGTCGAATGTGGTAACAGTGAGGTGGGTTTTGGTTTCTGAAGTTGGTAGAGAGTGGGGAGAAGGAGAAGCTTATGGAGCTCCTCCGGGAGCGGCTCGTCGAGTGCGGCTGGAGAGATGAGATGAAGGCTCTCTGCAGGTTTGACTCCTCATCCGTTGAATTCCAATATAATTGGTAACATGGTATCTTACCATAAAGAAATTTGTGCCAATCAGAGAAACGATGGTATTGTTTTTAACTTTCAATTATAGTTTCAATTCAATTGATTTAGTTGGATCACAACCGAAGCATAGAGGTTTCTCTCGGTTCCGCACAGAACATTCTTACAGTAGGTTTACCACTTTCTGATGAATGAGTAAGGGCATGCCTCTAGTAGATGGTTACTGCATTTTATGCCAATATAACATTTGCAATTAATCACAAGTTTTTTTTTCTTAAATCTCTTCTGCAAAATTTTTAGAGGTTTAAGTAACTCTAGCAACATGTATGCTTTTAGACATGCTTTCCTGAGCATGATAAAGTACTCTTAAGTCCTAACTCTTTGCTGCGCATTGCTACTTTACTGTTAGGCTTATTCTGAAACCCGGAAAGCCCTTAGCCTTTGCAACCACCTAGCAATTTGTCACTAACATGTATGCTGCCTTAAGTTGCCATATTAGAGCAGTCTGGATTTTGTGCTATATTACACATTCCGTTTGTCTGGAATAAAGATGCCATTGTTTTACCTGGAGAATATAAACTATATTTCCCTTCACATTATTGTTGCTAACGGTTCTCTTTGTTTCGTCTAGGGCCTATGTAAGGAAGAAAGGAAGAAATGATGTGACAGTAGATGATCTTATTCATGTTATTACTCCGAAAGGAAGGGGTCAGTAATTTTCATTCGTCCATTGATTTCTTTCCTGCTTGCAAAAGGAACGATTTGTAATTCCAGTGCACAATTGGTACAATTTGGAGGGATCATTATAAATTGATGTAGTCTTGCCATGCATTTGTCCATCTTTCCCCGGCAATCAAATGGACAACCCATTCATTTCTCATCCAATTCTTGTCGTAGCCCCTCTATTGTGCATTTCCTGGCAGTTTTATGTTGCTAAGTGGGAAGTGTTACTTTTGTTCTTGTTACAGTATTCTCATTTTTTTCCTTGTCTCTGAAACAGCAACAGTGCCCGATTCTGTGAAGGCAGAGCTCCTGCAACGTATCCGTTCCTTTCTCATGTCTTCCTCACTTTGGTAGTCCGGCTATCGTAATGGTTGAAACCACAGGTATGAATGTTAAAAAGTTGATCTTGTTGTGTGTGTGTGTGTGTGTGTGGGGGAGTGCTGCTGGAAAACAATGCATCAGGCAATATAATCGGCAGGAAAAGGATCGAGTGATTCATGTTTCTCTATCGGGCAGGCGATTGGACCTGTTTCCCGGCTGTACCATCACCGTGCTTAGTTGTAAAACTTAAACACTGTATTTTTAATGGAACCTTCCAGCTTGTAATGCCACGTTGTGTTATCGCGTGGCCGCCACTTGATATCGTAATTATAATACTGATGTATCTTGATAATGCTCATTTGTGCCATTTCAAATCTGATTCGAGTGATCTTCATTGGGGCACAACGAGAATAGACACCAGTTTGTCATTGCGTTGTGATAATCGTGGAGGCTATAATGTTGTCGGGTATTTTTTTGTGCTCGTTTATCATTAGCATGTGGTACCAAATTTGGCCTTATTTGCTGCTAATAATCCTTGTTTGATTCATTTGATTCCCTCAAGAGAATTTCACGATTGTATTTTGCTTTGCTGCTGATTAGATTTTGTGCGCCTTTTCTGGTCAGACTTGAATGTTAAAACGACGTAGAATTAGAAGTTTTCGGCCATTTATGTAGCTTAATCCATATCGTTGCTACTAGGAAAGAACAGATGACGAAAGCAGTGGTGTAATACTCTCGATCAAAGCACTGCAAAAACACGTTGATGCCATCGAGCAAATTCCAAACCACGTATTCGGCGCCATTCACGGCACAGATGCCAAATCACAAATTATGCTTAGTTTATGCCATAAGCCACGCAGATTTGTCCGGGGAAAAAGTATTGGACAATTGGTATTGAATAGAGCAATCCATTTGGCTGGCTTCAATCAAGCTGGCGCAAAAAGGTCGTCACAAATTCACCAATCACTCACAATGTAAACTATTGAACACAAGGTATGGATCCCACATGACCACATGGCACATGCATCCGTTCTAACTGCTGGCAACTGAAACATATCCGTGAAGATTCGATAAGATATGCACAAATTAAAGCATTTCTTGAGCTAGATTACATCCCCTTGCAGCTGATTAACATGGATACAGCACATGAATTCCTTGGAGTGACTATTCGCATGATTATTACAAGGATATAGTACTCTCAACACTTGCCTTCTATACAGTACCTTCAGGGCCGGATCAGGTAGTATTGTAGATACAGCTCAGAGAAAGGGTGCACCGGAGCCGCATTGTCAAACAGCACAAGGCCCAGGGCTCATCTTCTGCCTCCTCTCGTCTAAGGTTAGGCTATGAATAAAGCTCGGCAAGCAACAGCGCCCGGTGTACCAAGCCTTCTCCTTCCGACTCTTGGTTTCTCTGATCGGCGTAGGTTCGGTGCTGCAGCCGGAGCTGGATTCGGACACTGGCTTCCCAGCTGCAGAAGCTGATTGCAGCTGCTGCTTATCGTTCTTGCTGGTATCTAGCTCTCCGGTTGCGTCGGTGCTTTCTTCGGAGCCATTTTGCATCGCCTCCTGCAGGAGGTCAGCTAGTTTTCTCCGCCCAGTTGGAGAAGGTTCCGATGATTTGAGATTATGTACATTATCAGGTAGAAAGACGTTGCTCATCACTGTTTGTGTTCTGGGTTGATAGTTTGGAGTGCTGCCACGAGATGGAGTGAAATCTGCATACGAAGAGCATATCTTATGTTTATGCACAGATTAAAACAAATCACATGGTCTGGTAGACGATCTAGTTATCCACTATTGAAGTTCTGACAATGTCACAAAAGGCCGGAATAAGTGTTTTATATTTGCATGATTTTGCATGACTTATAAAGTAAGGGCCACATGGAATAGGTAACTGGAGCTAAAGGTAAGGGCCCAATGCAGCTCATAGATATTAGGGGTAATTCTTTATAGGCCACTAAAAGTTTGCCCCATCGTTTATATATCACTTATTGTCTCACTGACATATGTGGGCCTTAACATCACATGTCAGTGACACATTCAGGGATTTACCCCAAATTCCAGTGGCATATAAGGAACTAATCCTAGATATTACATGCCAAGAAGCATGATAGAGCCAAAAGATGAAATCAAAGGCCTCAACCTTTTGTCTCAAGAAGCAATCAAAGGCTAAACTAAGCCCCTTAGGATCTAGAGAGACAAATAAAAGCTGTATCATCAACTCAATCAGAGCACATGCAGGTTGGACTTAACAAACGGAACAAGCCTCTTGCTACCGATATAATAATAGAACAGCCTAAAAAAGGAAGCAGCATAAACCAAAGCACCGGCACTACAGTAATGTCACTATGAAGGGCCAAAAATAATCGCAAACAAGAATAAAAGGAATCTATTGCACTAGACTAGAATTCCCTTAGTTAATAAACATGTATAGCTATTTGATTACCTCCATTCACACTGTAAAAGTCATCCTCGCAGTCAGAATCTAACCATGCTCGAGTCTCGAAGAACATTTCATCCTTGCTACCTGCAAATTAATACAAATATCAAGAAAGGATCCCAGACTGCTCAAGATTATCTGTGCAGGATCAAATTCCTAGATGATCAGCGAATTCAGTTCAGAGAAACAAATGTTACAAAAGGCAGAAAATTGATCGGCTCTATTAAATCGTATAAATATTTATGCATAGATGAAGACAACAAATTCAGCTAACAGGTAAAAAGAAGTGTACCAGAATACACAAAACGACCATCTACCATGCTTATTCAAAGATTGACAAGTCAAGGGCTAGCATTTATTTCAGGCAAACTCAGGGTATTCAAATGACTATGAAGCAAGCACCTGATTTGGTATACAGGGGAAGACATACGAGATGAAAACCATGCATTGGTTGCCTTTCAAAAAAGAAAACCATGCATTGGTAATTTAGGAGTTAATAACAGAGCAATAAGATACAATCCTTCCATTAATACTTAAAAGAGTAGCACACCTCGAATAATAGGACATCCTGATTCGAATAATAGAACAGGAAATTGTAACAAGCCTGTCCATTAGTAGACTTGGGATCGTAAATGGAACGATGAAAAGTTTTGGATAACCCATGAATCCAAAACCAGTATGTGTCAATAAAATTGCTTTCTGTTAAGATCATCAGTACCTATTGAAATAGGCAGCCTGTACGATCTTCAGAAGCGATTACTAATACAGTAACACCAATACACTTCGCTTTGAAATCCTTATATCCAGACCCGAATAAATCAATAAACATACCCAAAAGGTCCTTTCCATTCCACATAAAAAAAATTGACTAGTCAGTCATCTTCTTATTGGCCTTCGAAGATTAACTTAACTAGCTACTAACTAATCAAGTAAATACAAACATCTGCACCTCACTTCAGAAAAAAGACCGAAGAAAGCAAATATCAACAATCATACCAGCATCCGGGCTCTTGGGGTCAAACCCTGCTTGCCGCTGCTCACCCTCAACCTTGCGCTTGAGATCAACAACAAAGCCATCGCCAACCGGAGCACCACCGCCACCCTTCCCGTCCACGGCCTTCACCTTGGGAGGCGACGCAAGAAGCAGCTTCTTGGGGAACCCGAGGTCCTTAAGAACCGAAGCGCAAGAGCCCATCTCTCGCTCCACACTCCACTCCTCCTCACCTTTAGTAATCCATGCAAGCGCGCCCACAGAGGAAGCTAGGTAAAAGAACCTGCAGAAAAAGAATCAAGAAAGGGAAGAAGAGAAGAGATGGAACCCCAAGAAGGATAAACAAAGGAGAAAAAGTTCTTGGGGGGAAAACTAGGAGAGAGTGCTGCAGGTTGCAGGGGAATTGGAGTGGGTTTCTTTCCTGGAAATAGTGCGGTAGTACTGGGCTGACAGGCCCTCTTTTTTGGATATGGACGGGGAAGGACGACCTGAGAGGGTCAGACTGCTACCGAGATGTTTTTGATCGGTGGAATTGGGTTAAATGTGATAGTGTGGTTTTGTATTATTGAGTTCTATTGTTTTAGGTGAATAAAATGGTTTAGTATCTATAGAAAATATTTTTTAAATTTATATTACACCGTTTAGGATAGAATAGTTTTATTCAAACAACCAAATATATAAATGATATTTTTTTAAACCATATTATACATGTACAATTTGGTACAAACAACCAAATATATTCTAAATGGCCGATCATTTCACAGTATTTATTTCTTGTACTTCTGCACAATAATAATATATGAGAGAGAATCAGAGTAGACTTAGCAAAAAGACTTTCGTTTTTTTTTTTCTGAGAGAGCGAACAGACTTTTGTTGTCTTCAGAAAATTCATGCATTGTGAGCTTCATTTTGTAAACTTTTCTGTTTGCAGGAAGACACCTATGAAAACCAAGGAAGATATACCAGAGAGAATTTGTTAGTACTATATTTTTATAGCGTGTAACGTTGGGTAGCATAACTATCTGAGTACGTAGTGGCTAGCCTACATGATGTTAGTACTCGATCAAATCCTGTAAGCGTAAAATTTGATATTTACTAACACAGTAGTTTATGTGACTTAAGTGCCGCGGTTAGGGTGGGCATTCGGTTTTTTCGGTTTAATCGGTTCGGTTTTTTCGGTTTTAAAATAATTCGGTTTTTAAAAACTGGAAACCGAATTTCTCGGCCAAAAATAAAAAACCGAACCGAATTAACCGAAATATTTCGGTTCGGTTAATTCGGTTTTTCGGTTAACCGAAATATGAATAACACTAGGTAGATTAGATTTAGTCCTTCTCATATTGCAACACAAAGTATGGATAAACCCACACAATATTCATATGTCATTACAATATAAGCATAATAGAACATATGAATATACTAAACATATGCATAAATGTATTATAACATGAGAATTATTTAGTGGCTTTAGGAAGAATATTATAAAAGTAGTATTGTATATATTTTATTCGGTTATTTCGGTTTTGAAAACGAAAAACCGAACAATAATCAAAAACCGAATTATATCAAAATAAAAACCGAACCGAAAACCGAAAACCGAATAAACCGAAATAATCGGTTAATTCGGTTCGGTTCGGTAATTCGATTTCGGTTTTAAAATGCCCATCTCTAGCCGCGGTGCTGCCCTTTAGCTATACAGCCGGGTTGCGATTAAACCAGTTAGACTAATCGGTGAAAAATTGGAGAGCAGTTAGCTGACACGAGAAAGTGAAGTTTATGAGTTTTCTTTGTCGTTTTTTCCATTGGTCCTCTCTTTCCTACTAAGCAAGGTGACACGGTGAGACTACGACATTTTGGGGTTTCGGCATCTGTAATGGCTACAACGTCAACCCATGGTTTTCAGCATGGAAAGCTTGGTAACATGTGCATGAACCTTAGGTAGGGACCAAATGGTTTTCCTTCAATTTTATCAGAGAGCAACGTCGATGATTCTTCCCTGCTCATTCAATTCAAAGTCATGTTCCTCTTAGATTCTCACAAAATTTGCTGTAATATTTTTTTTAAAAAAATTAGCAGGAGCTCTTCCTTTTATCTAAGAGAGAGAAATAGCAAGAACGTTTTTACTAGCTGTAATCTTTACTTGTGTCCTGCTATGCAAGCTACGCATTAAGGAAAATAGATGTCATATAAAAGTCATACTCGGAACAATACTCCTCCATTCATTTTTATAAGGTATATTTTAACTTTGCACGAGATTAAGATTACGTTGAAATTGAAAATGTCACGAGAAAATGACTTAGATGCTCTCACTTTATTGTTTTGGAAAATGAAAGATATATTTTATGTAGGTGGTAATGAATAAATGCATATGATTGAGAATAAATAGGAGTATAGAAGGAATACATGCAAACCTTATATTTGTGAATAAAACCATTTAAAAAATAAGCCTCATAAAAATAAACGGAGAGAGTAGTAATTAATGTTACCAATAAGATGGAAGGCCATGCGCACCAGGTAAAGAAGAGACGATAGAATTCGACCTTTGATGCTTCACTATCCTATTGTAATCAAAATTATTATTATTATTTTGTTTTAGAAGTGAAATTATCCTGTTAGTATCTGGATTCAACACTACAGTCTCCAAATATATGCCTCAATCATGGAACTGTCAATCTCTTCAACAGTACTAGTCCATTATAATTTAGAAGAGTCGATAATATCCTCTAAGGTGTTACAAGCCCGACACTCTCCATTGGCTGGTGACGCAACACAATATTGTTCCCTGATGAGTATCTTCTGTCTCCTCATCAAAATGTGAAAAGGTCGAAAAGGAACCAACAAGTAGTTAAAAAAAGAGATTATATGAAGATGGAAAAACGTTTTTTTTGCGAGCTCCCTCCATAAAAGCTCCTTAAAAAATGTATAATTACATTTAGGCCCTTTCAACTATTTTTTACGAAAAGGATCTTTCGGTTCAGCAAAATCGCGAATCCTTCGTGAAAGGATCCAAAATAATTGCAAAAAACGCATAATTACATTTAGATCATTTCACCCTTTTCCCCCAAAAAGTACATTTCGGTTCCTCAAAAGCATGGATCCTTCATGAGAGACCTCAAATAAATGAAAAAAAAGTGTAATTACAAGCCACGCCATGTCACTCATCTAGCATATGTTAAGCTAGCAAGTGCTGAAATTAATCAAATAGTTGTGTGTGTATAATCTCACGGGTTGTCTGCACGAGGATGACCGAAGTGTATATGATTAACAGTGTTTTCTAGAAATAAAAAATATCATATGGCATACGCGTGTCAATGTTATAAATAAATTAAGTCTATTAAGGCCTTGTAAACCACTATTAAAACAGTAAAGGTTCTCTGTCTATTATGTTTATGGAGATTTCAAGATATGTCCGTTTTATTGGGTTGTCTATTCGGTTTAACGGCCATTAAAATTTAACATATCCATTTTATCAGGCCATTTATTTAGGTAAATTAAGTTGTAAGATTGCTATATGTCACGGAACATTATGACATAGATGAGATGAATGTTAGTTTTCTTTTTCATTGCTATTTGAGTTGTTCATTTATTGAATAGTGATTCTTTAATTATACTCACACCGTGTCATCTTTTTTCATCATATCACTGTTATGTACAAATATTGATAGACCTGGTAGTTTCATTCTATATGCATTAAAGAAGATAAATTAATTGCTTATTTTGTTATTGTAAACACAGGTATATATCTATATGAATTTTAAATAATAAAACCATTTAAAAGAATATTAATAAAATCACTTACCGTATAAAACACTAAAAAGGGTAAAGTCGTTTTTCGTTTACCATTTACCGTTATTGACAATACTGAGGTATGTGTTACATGTGCAGAGAGGACACGTCGAAGAAGCTCCCTGGCCGCGGTGCTGCCCTTTAGCTATACAGCCGGGTTGCGATTAAACCAGTTAGACTAATCGGTGAAAAATTGGAGAGCAGTTAGCTGACACGAGAAAGTGAAGTTTATGAGTTTTCTTTGTCGTTTTTTCCATTGGTCCTCTCTCTTTCCTACTAAGCAAGGTGACACGGTGAGACTACGACATTTTGGGGTTTCGGCATCTGTAATGGCTACAACGTCAACCCATGGTTTTCAGCATGGAAAGCTTGGTAACATGTGCATGAACCTTAGGTAGGGACCAAATGGTTTTCCTTCAATTTTATCAGAGAGCAACGTCGATGATTCTTCCCTGCTCATTCAATTCAAAGTCATGTTCCTCTTAGATTCTCACAAAATTTGCTGTAATATTTTTTAAAAAAAGATTAGCAGGAGCTCTTCCTTTTATCTAAGAGAGAGAAATAGCAAGAACGTTTTTATTAGCTGTAATCTTTACTTGTGTCCTGCTATGCAAGCTACGCATTAAGGAAAATAGATGTCATATAAAAGTCATACTCGGGAACAATACTCCCTCCATTCATTTTTATAAGGTATATTTTAACTTTGCACAAGAATTAAGATTGCGTTGAAATTGAGAAATGTACGAGAGAAAATGACTTAGATGCTCTCACTTTATTGTTTTGGAAAATGAAAGATATATTTTATGTAGGTGGTAATGAATAAATGCATATGATTGAGAATAAATAGGAGTATAGAAGGAATACATGCAAACCTTATATTTGTGAATAAAACCATTTAAAAAATAAGTCTCATAAAAATAAACGGAGAGAGTAGTAATTAATGTTACCAATAAGATGGAAGGCCATGCGCACCAGGTAAAGAAGAGACGATAGAATTCGACCTTTGATGCTTCACTATCCTATTGTAATCAAAATTATTATTATTATTTTGTTTTAGAAGTGAAATTATCCTGTTAGTATCTGGATTCAACACTACAGTCTCCAAATATATGCCTCAATCATGGAACTGTCAATCTCTTCAACAGTACTAGTCCATTATAATTTAGAAGAGTCGATAATATCCTCTAAGGTGTTACAAGGAGTCAAGGACACTCTCCATTGGCTGGTGACGCAACACAATATTGTTCCCTGATGAGTATCTTTTGTCTCCTCATCAAAAATGTGAAAAGGATGAAAAGGAACCAACAAGTAGTTAAAAAAAGAGATTATATGAAGATGGAAAAACGTTTTTTTTTGCGAGCTCCCTCCATAAAAGCTCCTTAAAAAATATATAATTACATTTAGGCCCTTTCAACCATTTTTTACGAAAAGGATCTTTCGGTTCAGCAAAATCGCGAATCCTTTGTGAAAGAATCCAAAATAATTGCAAAAAACGCATAATTACATTTAGATCATTTCACCCTTTTCCCCCAAAAAGTACATTTCGGTTCCTCAAAAGCATGGATCCTTCATGAGAGACCTCAAATAAATGAAAAAAAAGTGTAATTACAAGCCACGCCGCGGTCACTCATCTAGTATATGTTAAGCTAGCAAGTGCTGAAATTAATCAAATAGTTGTGTGTGTATAATCTCACGAAGTTGTCTGCACGAGGATGACCGAAGTGTATATGATTAACAGTGTTTTATAGAAATAAAAAATATCATATGGCATACGCGTGTCAATGTTATAAATAAATTAAGTCTATTAAGGCCTTGTAAACGACTATTAAAACAGTAAAGGTTCTCTGTCTATTATGTTTATGGAGATTTCAAGATATGTCCGTTTTATTGGGTTGTCTATTCGGTTTAACGGCCATTAAAATTTAACATATCTATTTTATCAGGCCATTTATTTAGGTAAAGTTGTAAGATTGCTATATGTCATGGAACATTATGACATAGATGAGATGAATGTTAGTTTTCTTTTTCATTGCTATTTGAGTTGTTCATTTATTGAATAGTGATTCTTTAATTATACTCACACCGTGTCATCTTTTTTCATCATATCACTGTTATGTACAAATGTTGATAGACCTGGTAGTCTCATTCTATATGCATCAAAGAAGATAAATTAATTGCTTATTTTGTTATTGTAAACACAGGTATATATTTATCTAAATTTTAAATAATAAAACCATTTAAAAGAATATTAATAAAATCACTTACCGTATAAAACACTAAAAAGGGTAAAGTCGTTTTTCGTTTACCATTTACCGTTATTGACAATACTGAGGTATGTGTTACATGTGCAGAGAGGACACGTCGAAGAAGCTCCGATTGACATCAGCTCGGCAAGGGATCGAAAAGAAATCAATCGAACGTCGACTCGTCGAGGTCGACATGCGTGCATGCTGAAAATTATGCGTACAAGGCGTGGGAAACGGTGCCATACTGCATGTGCCACTTGCACAGCCAATTTAGATTGGAAGATACGACGGGTCAGTTTGATGGAAAACGACCTCGACCTCCTGGTGTTCTGCATGGATCAATGGAATGCATAGTGGAATATATGTAGGAAAATAGTGAGAAAAAAAAACCGATCGTACTCCATGCCTTGTGGATTGATGGGAATTCGTAGCCTACACGTCAGGGAAGACACGGGAACCCTGTAGCAAAAAGATCCGCACGCTTGACCCTTTCAAAGAAATGAAAAGATCACACTTGACAGTTAAACACCGCAGCTTTAAAATCTCTACGAAGTTGTCGACTTGTTATCGTACTGATACCTACGCTATCTGAAGTCTGAAACCAGCCTGTTATCTTACAGAGATCAGGGTCAGGTCAGAAAAGGTACTCCTCCTAGCTAGAACCACTAGTTGGCCTTTTATTTTCAACTGTTTTGGGTGCGCCCTTGTGACTTGTGATAAGTACTCTATCGATCTAGTTCTTGTTGCAACAGCACGACTCCATTGATCACACTTGAAACGATTGTGAATCACCACACAAGTTTGATGTATGGGTTGGGAATTTGATGGTATATCATTGAGTAAATAGCATGAACTGGATGCATGCACAGCCGCACGACCAAGTAAGATAGGAATAGTAAACATGATGGAGTTTACTAGGTAGCTAGCTAAATTTCGATCTTGCAGTAGTTTTTTTTTCCCTGAGGGAGTCCTCCAGCTTTATGTGTTATGCTATATTGATATGCACGGTGTGTGGGCTACAGATTACACAGGCACTTCTCGCTTGGACCTCAATCCAGGTGACCTGCCTATCCTATGGGCCTCGGCACTTTCTTGTGCGAGATTGGTCAACCGGGGCAAAAAGTCAAAAACCCATTATCCTGAGGTCCAATCAACGCGGCGGCCCTCCTGCCGCGGCAAAGCCGGTCGCCGTGACGTGAGAGCCACCGCGCAGCACGACTTGCGGCAACGAGAGTTGATCGACGGTACACTCATTCCATGTATCACTGTCTCCTCTCGCCGGCCCATGCTGCCATCTCATTCTCTTCTACGACTAGTATGTCCCAAATCATCGTGGTCACGTTTGGTGGCACACCACGAACAGGAGCTGCAGCGATTGTTTATTTCCAGACGAGAAGGGCATGCTAGCCGCGGGAGTTCTCGCTCATGGCCGACCCTCGAGATATCCATGCCAAGTCAGCATTCGAAAAAGCGCCCTTTCGGAGCTCCGTGTGTCAGCTGTGGCCATCACCATGGCATTCTGCTGGCTCTTCTGTCTTTTTCACCCCTTAATTTCTCTCTCTCGATCGATCGAAAGCGCCCTTTCGGAGCTCCGTGTGTCGGTTGTGGCCATCACCATGGCATTCTGCTAGCTCTAATGTCTTTTTCGCCCCTTAATCTCTCTCTCTCTCTCTCTCTCTCTCTTCAAGATTTAAGAACAAGTCTGTCTCATGACTCATCCCGCCGTCCTCGCATTGACGGTCTCATCTTCTGGTTGTGCAAATGATAAGAATAAGCTTAGCACCCAGCTAAATCTATATATGGAGCACATGCTGCGCGTTGAACGTTTAATCGTTCTTCTAAGAACGAAATAAGTTACTATGTTTACAGGTTACAAATCCGGCAACATATCCGGTGCAACTCCCTCCATGAAACCACCGTGCAACTGAACTAAAAAAAGTTTCAAAAAATTCTGAAAAAAATCATGGATGTACATCTCAACTTACCCCACCTACATATAAAATTTCATGATCAAATTCATCCTATACTAACAGTTACAAAAAAAACAAACAGCAAAAATGAATAGTGATGAACAGTAAAAAATCGCTGTTCATGCTGAATTTGTCTTTTTTGTAACTGCTAGTATAGGATAAATTTGATCATGAAATTTTATATGTAGGTGGGGTAAGTTGAGATGTACATCCATGATTTTTTTCAAAATTTTTGAAACTTTTTTTAGTTCAGTTGCACGGTGGTTTCACCGAGAGGGGTGATTGCACAGGATATTTTTCCTACAAATCCAGTCTACGGCCTCCTTTTGTTTTCTGAAAGAATAATCTATTTGGTTGCCCCTTCTAAAAGCTGAGCTAAATCAGGGGCTATTTGATTGATAACCAAAGGAGTTATATATAGGGAACATATCCAGTGCTAATGGGCTAATCGGTGTTAAAATGCTAACTCTTGTCATTAGCCATCGGATGAAGAATCAACTGATCTAATTGAGCAAGGTGGGAATCCCCTGTACCACTTAATCCATTTTACACAAAACCCCCTGAAAACTCTCGCGTCCTGCCTGTTCGTCTTCGTTCTCGTGCAAAAAACTCCCCCGATCAACCGATTAGCCCGGCGCCTCCTCCTCCCCGTGCAAACGCCCCCGATCAATCGCGCCCGGCGGCTCCTCCGGCTGGCGCACAACCGATCGCGTGCGGGCGGCTCCTCCGGTCCTCCTCCCCACGCCCGGCTCAAACATCAGAAGCTTTTGCAGGCCATCAGAAGCTCAAACATCAGTCCCAGAGGACGAGGCAGAGGTCGTGGTAGAGGACATGGGCGACCACCAACCAAGAGAAAGGAAGTTAGTTATGTGCAATTCGTGGATGAGAGCAGCATGTTTGCTGAACATGGTGAACCCTTACCAGGAGATGATATAGTTCCATTAGGCACAGCGCCAGCTGCAAGTTCGAAGGTGGAAAAAGCCAACACTGACCATCAGCCAGATTGGCCTTTGCCAGAGGCCATTGGAAACATTGGTGTCGGACCTTCTGGTTTTGGACATCTGACAGTGCAAGTTGACAACGAGGATTAGGCATAGTCATCTTGTCATTGTATGCACTAACAGGACAGTTCTCCTGGTGTTGTAAAATGTAAATATAGTCAAGTAGGTGCTGCAGCTAGCTGTGATGTGCTGCTGATGTTATGCAGTTATGTAGTTGTCCCGTGTAATCTTTTTGTTTCCCAATAATTGCTTGCTAGTTGCCTCACATTGTTGGCGTGATTGACCACTAAAGTGTTTGTCAAATTTAACCCAGTATTGAAGCAGTAATTTCGTGTTGTAATGTCACATTTAACCAGTAGTGAATTTCTGTCGCCATATTACGGTGTAATCTTATACTAGAATATTTTGTGATGTGCCTTCCTAAAATCATGAATTCATGTCATTCAGACAATGAATACAAATGCAATTTTTTAGCTTACTGTTGGAAAACAAATGATATATCGGCCTGTATATCTCGAGATAGCTGCGGTCTGGCATTTACTAAGTACTGATGTAAATCAACTTGTAGCTACAACAAAATCCACATTTTTCGTGGACAGCTTCATACCGGCCATGCGTGCATTTGCACATTTGAGAGACATGAGCATAAAACTGTTCCCAGAAAAGCGACGACTAGAGCATGAAAAAAAGATGATTTCGATTAACTTTCTGGTGCATCCAGAATTGTTAAAAATGTAGTAGTCCATAAGAAAACGGAGCTTCAGCTGTTTACAATTGAAATGTAAATGCACACAATAACTGACAACATGTACAGTTACATTATGTCACAACGACGCGAAAATTATTTCACAAAACCATGATGGAGATTGTACATGACATTTTTGGGTGAAGAGCTCTTGGTCGTCTGCTACCAGTTGCGAACAGAATCCATCGTCAATACGAAGCTTATGCAAATGATTCATCTTCAGCTCAGGTATTCCATCATAGAATACATAGAATTCTGTTCTCTATTGCACAATATCAGCTCGAATACATGTATCATTCATCTTTGTATAGTGTTAACTAGACTGCTTTTCCCAGCCCGATACTGCTCAAGTTGCTTTGGATTGTCAGCAAGTACTTGATGCCCCATAGCCCCAATTGTTGCTGGATCTGCTATCTGCGATTTCCAATAATACAAATTCACTTCAAAAAATCCAACCAGAAACCAAAGCACTGAAATTGCATCAATTAGAGTAGACCGTGGGACTGGGACAACAATGCCAAAACTATCTCATAAAAATATAAGAATGGCCAAGTGCAGAAACTGATGAAATCAGCAGGACACGCCAATATTTTTTCTCAATGTCATAAAGGAATCAGCATTATTCGGTTGTTCCCCAAGGATCCCATCCAAAGGAAAAAGCTGAAAGCTGGCACATGAGTTATATCTTTATAACACACTAGTGGCAGGGATCATAATTTATTTTAGACGGTCAAACTACCATGGTTCCAAATACTAAGCAAGGTGACCAGTTACCTGAACCAAATCTTTCTCCTCTATCACAGACTTAACAGTGCCACCTTTGGCAATGAGCTCAACCAGAATCGCGTATTCTACTCTTTGTCTGCAACCGATTTAGGTACAGACAAAACTTAAGTAAAACTTACTGAACTACAGATCATCCAGCCAAATTGGCACAGTTAGGGGGAAAAAATACAACAGTAGAGTAGACAGGAACATCCAAACCGGCTTCACATTCATACTAATCATGGATTCAACAAAGAGTAGAATCAATTAACTTCGACACCATTAAATAACTACTCATTATTCAAATTTGAACAAAATCCTAAGAATTTGAATCCAAATTCCCCCTCATCTAAACCTCAAGTAGACGATGCCGAAATGGGGACGATGCGGGCGCCGCGCCGACGGTGGGGAGGAGGCGCCGGGCGTGGGAGGAGCTGGTGCCGGCCGGTGGGGAGGAGGCGGGCGCCAGGCCGCGGGGAGGAGGCGGCGTCGCGGCCGGGCGTGGGCGCCGGGCGGGGGAGGAGGCGGGCTTGGGAGGAGCCGGCGTGGGGAGGAGGATCGAGGAGCCGCCGCCGCGATCGGTTGTCGCGCCACCGAGGAGCGCCGCGCGCGATTGATCGGGGCGTTGCACGGGAGGAGGAGGCGCGGGCTAATCGGTTGATCGGGGAGTTTTTGCACGAGAACGAAGACGAACAGCAGACGCGAGAGTTTTCGGGGTTTTGTGTAAAATGGATTAAGTGGTACAGGGGATTCCCACCTTGCTCAATTAGATCAGTTGATTCTTCATCCGATGGCTAATGACAAGAGTTAGCATTTTAACACCGATTAGCCCATTAGCACTGGATATGTTCCCCTTATATATATAGTCACAAACCTTTCATATCTCAACTACCGGTTTATATAAACAAGAATCCAGAAGAATAGGAAGGGAGGCCCATGATTGATGTGAACCAAATATAGTCTAATAACCAAATATAATCTAACATCCCCCACAGTCAAAATGGTAGCAAGATGAACATTGAGACTGGACGAACGGCAGGAAGAAAGCAGCCGGTCATGCCATGCAGCCGGGACCGAGGTGCCGACGTCATGCATGCAAGAGCCGAGGCGCTTAGGAGGCCAACGACTGAAGACCTGTCTAACACGTCCCGTAGTCTGAGCGTCAGCAGGGTGGACGTTCAGGCTGGATCGAAACTCCCTGAAGGCAGAAGTAGGCAGCCCCTTGGTGAAGATGTCGGCGTACTATGAAGAGGTCGGAACATGGAGCACATGAACATCACCAGTAGCAACACGCTCCTGAACAAAGTAGAGATCAATCTCGACATGCTTAGTGCGTTGATGCTACACCGGGTTTGTCGATAGATAGACCACATTGACGTTACCACAGTATACCAAGGTGGCACGACAAAGAGGAGTGCGAAGCTCCTGGAATAACTGGCACATCCAACATATTTCGGTAATAGCATTGACAACAGCCTGATATTCAGCCTAGGCGCTGGAGTAGGACACTGTGTTCTGGCGCTTGGAAGATCAGGAGACAAGATTATCACTAAGGAACACGGCATAGCCCGAAGTGAACTTGCGTCTGTTGGGGCAACTGGCCCAGTTAGCGTTAGAGTAAACAATAAGATCTGTTGACGCAGAAGGATGAAGAACAAGACCGTGATCAATGGTGCCATGGAGATACCGAAGAATACGCTTCACTGCCGTGAGATGAGGTTCCCAAGGATCATGCATATGAAGACAAATCTGCTGGTCAGTATAGAAAATATCTAGGCGGGTGAAGGTGAGGTACTAAAGGGCACCGGCAAAACTGCGGTACTGTGTTGGGTCACTAACGGGAGGACCGGCATCAAAGGAAACCTTGGGATGAGTATCGACAGGCGTGCTGCAGGGCTTGCAATCCGCCATACCGACACATTCCAGAATATCCAACGTGTACTGGCGCTAAGACAAGAACAGACTGCCACCATGACGTTGAACTGAGATCCCTAGAAAATGATGAAGTGCGCCCATATCCTTCATAGTGAACTCCCGCTGCAGAGCATCAATTGTGCAGCAAAGAACAACAACTGAAGATACGGTCAGAACAATATCATCCACATATAGAAGCAAATAAATAGTGTCTGCGCCCTATTGATAAACAAAAAGTGCAATGTCAGACTTGGCCTCGATAAATCTAAGAGTCAAAAGATGGGAGGCGAAGCGACTATACCATGCACAGGGCGCCTGTTTGAGGTCATAAAGTGACTTGTTCAGATGACACATGAAATCGGGGTGGGAGGAATCTACGAAGCTAGTAGGCTGGGAGCAATATACTGTCTTCAGTCAGTGTGCCATGAATAAAAGCGTTCTTTATATCCAACTAATGAACCGACCATTGTAGTGCAAGAGCCAGGGACAGAACAGTGCGGACTATAGCAGGCTTGACGACCGGACTAAATGTCTCATCATAATCAATACCCGAATGCTGCGTGAAACGATGAAGAACCCAGCGTGCTTTATATCTATCAAGAGTACCATCAGCCTTGAATTTGTGTTGTAAAATCCATTTTTCAGTGACCACGTTTGCCCTGGAGGGGCGAGAGACGAGGTCCTAGGTGGCGTTGTCCTAGAGAGCAGAATCTCTTTCTCCATAGCACTTCGCCAGTTGGGATCGGCAAGCGCGGACCGGTACATCTTCGAGATTAGTGAGAGGACGGTAGCCTACAAGTTGAGGCAGTGCACAGGCTGTCGAAATCCTTGTTTGCCACGAGTCACCATGCCGCGATTGTTGGCAACTGGAGCGATTGACATAGCACTGGGAGACGCAGTCGTGGCTATGCATGGCACAGGTGTGGCCAAGGCCACATGTGGTGCGGGCGAACCATCCAGGTCGACCGTGCGTAGCGTGGGTTCGGTCGACATCAAAGGTGTCGGTGTTTCGTATAACCGCAAGTAAATTTGTAGGTGTAGGGGTCACGCGTTCCCTCTCCTTGAATGGTTAGACGAAGAGAGTCCAAGATTTATACTGGTTCGGGCCGAACGTCCCTACGTCCAGTTCGTGGTGGTGGTCTGTATTGCTCGTGGTGCGGTGGTCTTCATGGGATTACAAATGAGGGCTCAGGACAGGCCCTGAGTACTCATCCGAGTGAAGGGACTCGGGGGTGTTTGCTTGGATTGGATACTGAATCGGGTCGGATGGCTTGTGTTGAATCGAATGAATCGTCCCCCTCCCTAAGGGCCCTGCCCCTCCTTATATAAGCGGAGGGGGCAAGTTACACGGGAGTTTGGAGAAACAAGGTAGGGGTAGGCTACTCCCGAGAGTCCCAGTCTTCGGTCCTGGCGCCTGACAGGTTCCTGTTCGTCCCATGCCGGGTTGGTAGACACAACAGACAGTGCTCCATTGGGAAGGCGCGCACCTGCCCTCTGTCCTCCTGTCAGACACCTCCTTGGGACGGAGCGCGTCTCTCTACTGCGCATGACGGGGCGAAGAGACCGGCTCTTGACTTCGTGGCCTCTTGACCGCCTTGGGGAGGAGTCACCTGCCCCCGCGTGGGCGTCGTGTCCACAGGGAAAGTGACCAACTTGAGGCCGATTGATGACGTGGCCGGGGTCGCAGAGCAGAGCTCGATGGTGCGTCAGGCACAGGGCAGGTCGAGAGCTTGCTGTGGCGTCCCCACCCGAGGCCAAGTCGGCTCATGGAGTGTCCGACCTGAGGCCAGGTCGGACCGTTTTAGAGGGGCATGGTCGTGGCTCAATTAGGCCATTGCACAGGGCTGGGCCCCGGACGACCCATTGGGAGCTCCGACCAATGTTCAGCGATAATCCCATCCGTGAGGAACGGAGTCTTTGGTAATACCCCCTCCAGCACTCTGCATCACTGCTAATCTCGCCGCCATATTCGTATGACTGAGAGGAAAAACGATCTTGAAATAGATGTATACTTTGCTGTGGGGTACCCCTGGTACGGGTATTCGTCAAAAGGTGATGCTGAAAAAGTTGTGCGTGACACAGCCTAACCCGCGGCACGAGGAGGGGCCATAAGTGCTGGGGAGGTGCGCACGGTCACTGCGATTGCGGCACCAGAGGAGGTGCACAACAGGGCCAGTGGAGGCACATCGTGAGGCGCGACACCGGATGAAGTAGGAACCGAAGCCAAAGGAGCACCTGCATAGGAGATTAAGTGGGACGGCCCAATGGGAGCCGGCACAGTTCCAAACTCAGACAAAAAAATTAAAGACAGTAGCGGAGGGTGAATTCGACTCGGTGAAGGAAAAAATGTCTCATCAAACGTAACATGACGGAAAATAATGACCCGGTTTGTCGACGGCTCAAGACACCGGTAACTTTTGTGATTAGAAGAGTAGTCAAGGAAGACACATAACGCAAAGTGAGGTGCGAGTTTGTGGAGGCTATGGCAGACAAGTTGGGATAACACTTGCAACTGAAAACGCAGAGGTGGTCATAGGAGGGATGTACACCATACAAGGCGAAGAACGGGGTGGAAGAATCAAGCGTCTTGGTTGGAAGCCGGTTGAGGAGGGTGGCGGTATGGAGAGCCACAACCCAAAAAGAGGGAGGGAGCGACGCCTGAAATAAGAGTGAGCATATAATATTGTTAACAGTACAAATAATACGCTCGGCCCTACCGTTCTATTGAGAGATGTATGGACACGACATGCGAAAGTGAACTCCATGTGTGAGAAAGAAAGTACGAGAGGATGAATTATCGAACTCGCGACCATTGTCACATTGGACAGCCTTGATCGTTCTGCCGAATTGAGTAGCCACGAAAGAGAAGAAATTAGAAATAGTGCTGAAAGTGTCAGACTTAAGATGTAAAGGAAACGTCCAAAGAAAGTGGGAGCAATCATCAAGTGACTAAATAATATTTATAACCCGACACACTAATGACAGGGTATGTCCAAAGATCACAATGCAGTAAATCAAAAATGTTTGAAACTCTAGATGGAGATGCGACAAACAGCAAGCGAACATGACGACTAAGCTGACATGCACGATAAATAGCATTACTAGCACTTTTATTACATGATATGGCGGAGACAGACGCAAACTTAGAAAGCGCATCATGACCGGGATGGCCAAGGTGCCGATGCCTGAGGGCAGTAGAGACACCAGCAACAAAAGCACACAGAGGGGTGACGGACTGCGACAGGTGCAAAGGATAAAGGGGACCAGAGCTATTACACCCGATGATCATGTTTCGGGATTTGAGATCCTTCACAAAAAGGCCAAAGGGGTTAAACTCAATAGAAAAATTATCGTCAGTAGTGAACTGACGAACAGAAATCAGATCCTTAATAATGTTTGGAGTGACTAGAACATTATTTAGACAAAGATGACCATGAAGATTAGTGAAGCCAGTAGAGGTAACGGGCGGCAATGACCCATTATCGATAACGATTGATGGAGTAAAAGACTTAGGCGGGAAGAAGGATCACAAGTTACCGGCTTCGGAAGTCATGTGCAAGGAAGCCCCGGAGTCCATGTACCAGTCCGTGGTCGACGATGGCGTCAGCATCATAGTGTTGAACGTGTTTGCCAGAAACGTCGGGTCCCAGGCTCAAACATGGGAGTCCAGGTGGGAGGAGCAGGCTCCGGTGGAGGAACTGGCGACGACAGCGAGTAGTGGGCAGGCACCGTCATTGGCAGCAGTGGGTATGCCACCATGGTGTGGGGCACGAGCGCACCGCCACATGACTACTGATCTTGGCGCCTCTCGGGGCGAGCACGGTGCCTCGCCGTGGTCGAGCCATATTTGGATGGTGCCCGTCCACGGATTGTAGAAGGAAGGCCATCCGGAAGGAACGCCAGTGATGCCGGATTTGTTGCCACCGTTGCCTTTGCCGCCCCCCTTTGCGCCAGATGGGGCGGTGGCAAGGAGGACAGTTGTCGACTGCTGGGAAGGGCGCGATGCCATCTCAAGTTCCTCGAGAAGGAGATCGAAACGAACCTTGAGGAACATTGGGAACGGGCGCTGCCACTTGAGGAGAGCCGACATGTACGCAAACTTCTCGTTCAACCCGCGCAAAATGGCGAGGACAAGGGTGCGGTCAAGGACAGGCCGAGGGTGCCTAAAGGGTCGGCCATGCTCTTCAAGTGACGGTAGTAGTCTAAGATGTTACATATATAGGCACAAACTTTCCATATCTCAACCGCCGATTTACATAAACAAGAATCCGAGAGAATAGAAAGGGAGACCATAATTGACGTGAACCAAATATAGTCTAACACTATGCATTATAGTCAATGAAAAGTCCCATCAGCTATAGATGAATCGAAGCAAATGCCAAGTCTGTCGCAATCTCAGCTATGCAGCCTGTTAGGTATCAGTTCGGAGTACCACGTATTCTTCTACAAATTAGTTTATTTGTTTGGTTATATCTGTCTATGGTCTTTCGAATATCCATTTTAATATATTTATTCATTGAGAGAATCAAAAGTATAATTATTGTAATATTTTATCTCTCTAACTATGCTTAAATGCTTTGTAAAATGTTAAGTGGTTATGATATGTCAGTTAGTAGGGGGTATGTGTGGTCATTACTCATAAGTATTCTTAAATTTACTGTTTCTTTGATATGCACGAATGGTGGGCTATGGCCTATGGACAGAAGTAGTAGCAGAAGGGAAGTCACAACTCACAAAAGAGTGATGCTTAATGTTTTTGACTTTTCAAACACAACAAGATAAAACTTTGACTGCTCATATTATTATCATATATTCGAAAAAAAGTAACAAAAGTGTACAGTTATGAAAGTATGGGTAATGATAAATTCCCTGGTATATTTCATATTTAAAAAGCATACATTTAGACAATACATTTGATAAAAAACATTGTATTTTAACTGTGCGTATTTTTAGCACGTTATTTTTGTTTTGGTGACCCGGAGTAGTACCGTACTCCACTTGACTGGATATTTTTTAGTCACTAGACTACTAAGGCCTGTTTAGCAACAAGGTTTTATAAAACCATGGTTTTGCAAAACTATGGTTTGGAAATTGTCTTGGCATAAAAAATATGGTCTTACCAAACCCTATTGAAACCATGGTTTTTTGGAACTCCCAACTATTTGGCTACAAAGTTTTTGGTTGATATTTTCAAAGTTTTTGCTTAATCCGTGCATGGCCTGGTGTACAGTGTGTGTAAATAGCGTCATTTCGATTAAGCGCCATACAAACCAGCGGTCAAAACGGCAGGCCCCAGGTGTTTCATCTCTCTACTAACTACAATCGTGCAATTTTTTTTGAAGCTAATAAGACGTGCTGCTTTTTTTTCTCCACAACCATGTCTATATTTTAATTATTAGATTAAACAAGACTCAAGAACAGACGAAAAGGATGTCGCTGCAATCTTGGTGGCTCCCTTCGACCGTGCTGAGGCAGGTGACTGAGCTCACGATCTGTGGCAGAGCGGTTGCGCCGGCACCGGCACGGTGGCCTCCGTGCGCCGCTTCTAGCTTGCAAGCATGGTGTTGCTCCGACTAATCAAGGCATCTGCGCACCAACAGAACACCACATTAGCTTCAGCGTAACTTGCATTTTCTAACAGAACGCCGTAACTGCAGTTTGAGACGGTTACCGTGATCAAGAACGAAGCCATCGGGGTAGCGAGACTGGGCACCGAGGAGGGCGGTACGCGAGTTGTTTTAGCGTCAACGCTTAGAAAATTTTGCCCAAGACCAAAGTTTCCAAAATAGAGAAAAAACCATGGTTTTATGAAAACCATGGTTTTTAAAACAGAGTTTTTTGAAGGACTACCAAACACCTCTTGGTTTCTAAAATAGAGTTTTTCTCTAAAACCATTGTTTTACCTAGAAACTATAAAAAAACCTTGTTGTCAAACAGGCCCTAAGTGTTCCCTAAAAATTTTTCGGTGACATGTTGTCCTGTCTGACCTCTTACCGTACATGGATTGATGAGTGATAAGAGGAAGAGATCCAATCAACTAATCAAGTATGCATTTGGGGTAGCAGATGTGATGAATTGGTGGATAAGACCATGAGACGCATCTGCTGCCGTACACCATAAAACAGCTGCTGCAGATCCGATGTTGAAATTAATAATTAAAAATTACAGTTCCAAACCTTTTTGTGATGCATGAATTTCTGTACAAAATCTGAACATCCAAACCCTCCTATCGAAATCTTAATTTCAACAAGCTCGATGATACCACATGACAGAACGAAAAAACGGACATGCTGTAATGGTTAGAGTTAATAGTAGAGCGTATTGCTTTAATGTTTTTTCTTTAAATACAAGTTATATAAATCTTAAAGCAAACAAAGAGATAAGTAATCACTATCTACTTTTCATTCATACTTTAATATCTGTACACTGGTCAAAAAAAAAAAGTACGAAAACATATCTCAATAAAAAAGCATGCAACCTCACGAAGAAGAAGTGCAAAAAATCTAGAATCGTGTGTACTGAAGTAGTAGTACCAACTATACGGTAAAAGTACATAAACAGGTCATTGATCAATCAGGTTAAAGTCAAGATTCTCAAGTGAATGCAAGGCTTAATTTGGTGATTTTTAGAAGCGTTTGGATTGAATCAGTCTTTTTTTTTTTTGAAGTATATAAAAGTAATCTTAAAGTGCTAGCAATAAGATTTTACTAAAGTTGGTGAAGATTCCATAAACAATTAGATAGCATAGCACATGACTCCCAACTTTCAATTTTTACGAGACACATGACACACAGTCTAACCTACAATTTTTCGCCAACCATTTGGGTTTCCATGAAAAAGAAGGGGCCTTCGATGACTTCCATCCATCATCCGCGTCCCGAATCTCAAGGCACGGAGCTAAATTTAAGTCTAGGCCCCCCGCAGCAGTTGCCCCTCCACCGTCGCGAAGGAGTCGCTGGCATCGCGTTTCTGATCCCTCTGCCGCCGCATCGATCAGTACTCCTACGCCTTCAATTCCGTCCGCTCCTTCTTTTAATGGGCTTTCCCTCCCTCCGACATGGCCGGCGATCCCCGCACCCCAGCCGCCGTTGACCCCGCCGCCGCCGTCGCCGTCGCACCTGGGGGTGGCCTCGGCCTCGGCCCCTCCTGCCTCCTCCTCCACTCGCTCTTATAGCCCGCAAAGGCCGGATATGGCCGTCGTGTTCTTCCACCACGTCGTCGGCGACCTCACCGTCGGCAAGCCCGAGATCGCCGAGCTGCACGACACGGGCACGCTCGACGACGCCTCGCGGGCCATCGCCGCCAGCCCAGAGGGCGCCGTGCCCGTCTGGCGCCGGCGGGTGGCTCCCGACGAACCGCCGTCCGGAGCCAGGTTCCTGGGCATGATCTCGGCACTCGACATCGCCGCATTCGTGGCCGGCGCCGGCGCCGGTGACCGGGCCATGCGCGCCGTGGTCGGCGAGGTCGTGCAGCCTAACCCCGGGCTGCTCAGGGAGGTCGATCCCGGTACGAGGTAAGCTCTCCGCCGTTGTTTCTTGTTGTCTCTTCTCGCTGCTATCTCACCGCTAGCATCCCGCGCCCATCTGGCCAGAAAGTTCGGTTTTTGGTCGGTTTTTCGATTGATCCGCCACCCATGACTGGATTTCTAGCATGATTCTCATTGTCTAATTTCTAACTGTGGCGTGGCAGTGTTGAATCGATCAAGAAGTGTGTGTGTGCGTGCTTCAATATGTTTTGATTGATCCGTGACCGAAGTGGAATCTTTCCACGTTCTGGCTTTTAAATTGTGTTCTCGACTTGTAATTTTAATGTGTTTTCTAGGCATTTCTTGTTACTGATTTTATGTCGTTGGTAGTAGTAATTCTTGTTTGTGCACTGTGGTTACTGGTTCGTGCTCAGCTCGGATCTGCCCCTGCTTTAATACAGGTTCTGCATGAGCCTTTTTTTAATGTGATCTGGCTGGTGATCTTTGTCTTTTACGTATCTTTGTAGTTTAACCTTTGGAGAAAGACGTGGGTACAGAGTTACTAATATTTGTAGGTCCATCTAAGTCTTTAAAATCACATGGGTTTGTGTTTAAATCATATGCTGCTGTTGTTGAACGCAAATGCTAATTGCTTACTGAAGCTACCTTGCGCTTGTTATCATAGATAGTGAAACTGAAATACTACGCGCAGTTAATGTATTAACACAATCCGTTCTCGCCAAGCTCTCTCTGTCGAAAGCATAGTGGGTTCGGCGTCATCTTGGTGTTCTGTCATACTAGGCCGCATCACATAATGGACTGGATTGATTTTTGGGTAGAATTGAAAAGGTTGATCAAGTGCCTTTCAAAACAGAGACTCAAAGAGGCCTTTTCTTTCACTTTATATTTGGTTTGTGTGAGCCTAGGATTGATGCTTCTGAGTTTATTACTGTTCCTGAAAAGAGCTGGACGGAATTTTCATATGGAAAAAAAATTGTACCATACTAGACATCGTTTTGCTGGATCATGTGTGGCCAGCCTTCATATGTACAGTGCTTTTCTTCAGTATCCAAAAAAATGCCACACTTGGCCATGCTTTCTTGGGCCCACTACCATTTTAGTTGTCTTTGTGAGTGTAAAATAGGGATTATTTGCTCACCACGACTCAGAAAACTATTACTCCCTCTCTGTTGATAAATATAAGGCGTATTTTGACTTTGCACAAGGATTAAGGTTATGATGAATTGAGAAAAATATGAGAGGAAATGACTTACATACCCCTCTTAATTGTCTTGGAAGATAAGAGATAATGCTTTGTGTGGGTGGTAATGAATAAATACATATGGTTAAGAGAGAACAAATAGGGGTATAGTTGGAAAGGCTTTTAAATGTACATGCATGTCTTATATTTCTAAACAAGACGATTCAAACTAGAGGCCTTATATTTATCCATGGATGGAGTACATTATAACTCATCATGGTCCATTATGCAAAAAGATAATGCTTTCATGGAAGCCTTCTATTCGACTTTCCAGATTTGAGAGATTAATTTCTACATTAGGTTCCAAATAAAATACTTCTGGAGATTGTACTTGCACATATCCTACTTCTTGCATTGGTAAATTGATATTACACAACTTGGATAGTTGGCTTTTCTGACTTCTGCACCAAAATCTCCAAAGCAAACCGGTGATCAAGGGGTGATGGCTCAATTAGTCAATCTCATGAGGAAATACAATGCTGAGCCTCATTCTGTTATTCATATCATCATTAGTTTTTTCCTACATCTGTCTGTGTTGTTAGAATATATCTAGCCGACCTCCACTATTTGTCTGTTGATTTTGGATTTACTCAGTTATCACCTGAAAATTAATGCTTTGATTTTGTTTGCTTGCTTCTTTGTGATGAGCTGATATCATCCATTTGTGTGTTTAGTAAGTTCTATTTTTAGGGAAAATGCAAGTGTGTATTAATGGAAGTGAATAGATTTTTGTAGTAATAGCTCGACAGCGGCACAAAGTACTTGGTACCCCAATGTTCTGGTGCTGAGCTGAGCAAATATTCTTCATGAAACATAGAATGGCAGTTTCATGTTGCAAAATGATGATATGATCAACCCCATTTTAGCCTCTTTTATTTTTTTTTCAAAACTTAAACAAGCCAGACGGATTTCACGTGGCACAGAACTTGTCCTTATAATTATGTTGCAGTAAGAGGAACAAAGTGGGGACATGAATCCATTTGGCAATGTAATTTCAGAATCAGAAGGTAACAATCTGTGCGGAAGCTGTACAAGCTGTTAACGGATTCACGAGTCTGTGGAAGCTGTACAAAAGCTGTTAACGGATTCATGAGTCAAGACAATAATTTAAATGCGTGAAATGAGCCCACACATGACACATGCAAGGCAGTACAATCATGTCTTAAAATGATTTGGAAAGACTTGAGTAGTGAGCTATGGTCATATATATTCTCGCAGTTGATCAGGTAGTTCGATCAACAGCAAATAACTGTCTGAAGTGCAAGCAAATTTAGCCTGCATTTGCAGTGATGTTTTATCTGTTTTGGAAAACATATTAGGTTGCGCCCACTTACCATACTTCACTGCATCTTTGCCTGTTATTTAAATAAGTGTTACTGTTTTGTTGTCTTTCAAGGTTGATCGATGCACTGGAGTTGATGAGGCAAGGAGTGAAGCGCTTCCTTGTTCGCAAGAGTGGCACTTGGACAGGCATCACCAAGCGGTTTTCAGTGCTTTACAACGGGAAATGGCTGAAGAATGTGGAATCCACATCACCAAGCTCAGTTAGCAGCAGTAGGCAGCTGTCTTCATCTACCGGTTCAGTGGACAAGTTTTGCTGTCTGTCAAGGGAAGACATTCTCCGGTTCCTAATTGGATGCCTCGGTGCTCTCGCACCCATCCCACTGTCACCAATCTCTTCCCTTGGAGCTATCAATCCAAACTACTGTCATGCAGAAGTATCTGCACCAGCCATGGAAGCAATTCAGAAGATCCCTCAAGACCCGCGCGCCATAGCTGTAGTCGAGACGACACCAGGCGGATTTCGGAAGATAATAGGAGACATCTCTGCCTACAAGCTGTGGAAATGTGACTATGTTGCAGCTGCATGGGCGCTGGCAAACCTATCGGCAGGGCAGTTTGTCATCGGCGCTGACGAGAACGGGTCGACGCCTATCTCATCCATTCCAGAACCTCCCGTCAGCTCATCGCTGGTGGAAGAGATCGGGTCCGGGCGCTCGCCCAGGGCCAAGAAGTTCAGCAGCAGGAGCATCGGGTTCCTGGACAGCCAGGCGAACCAGATGGCGTTCGGGCGGATGAGGAGCATGTACCGGGGGAGAAGCACGCCGCTGACTTGCAAGAGCACGAGCTCCCTCGCGGCGGTCATGGCGCAGATGCTGTCCCACCGGGCCACGCACGTGTGGGTGACGGACGCGGAGTCGGAGGAGGACGGCGTCCTCGTCGGCGTGGTGGGGTACACCGACATCTTCAACGCCGTCACCAAGAGCGCTTGCCCGACGACATCGTGATGCGTAGCAGCGCGTGCCTTGGACTGTATACTTGGTAGTTGGTTGCTTTGTTCGTTTTTTTGTTTTTTGGGAGTTAAAGACTTCTTGGGCTGCATGGGACTGAACTGGAAACTGGATGTTATAATGTGCACTAGCAACGTGGGCGCGGCGCACGTCGCGCCGTAGAGCGGTAGCCATAATACGATATCTGGGTTTTTTAAGATAAATTCGATGTAATCTTAAAAAGATTTCGAGAAAAACAGAGAAAGGATCTTCTTTTTCTGAATCTAACATTCTATACATTCACCCGTTAATAATACATGCTTCGAAAAATACTATAGATCGAAGTGAGGAAAAAATACAAAGATACAACCGTACACATATTTTTCACTATAGAAAATATCATAAACCGAGCTACGGTAAAAAAAAAAAGAGAGATAGAGTTGTAGAAATATCTCTTTCGGCGTTTTTATGAAAATATTAGAAACCGAGCTAGAAAACCGAGGTGGGAAAAAAGTCTAGAGGAAAAAAGGTGAGAAACTATTAGAGACGACAACCTTCTTTTGTCGACCATAACATTCTACATGTTCACCGAGTAATAATACATGTTCTAAAAAATATCAGAGATCGAGTTGGAAAATCGAGTCGGGGAAGAAGTCTAGAGATAGAGATGTACACATATTTTTAGCGACGAAAACATATTTTCCGGGGAAAACGGAGAAATGATCTTCTTTTCCCGAATCTAACACTCTATACGTTCACCCGTCAATAATACATGCTTCGAAAAATACTATAGAACGAAGTGGGGAAAAAATTACAGCTAGAAAACCAAGGTGGGGAAAAAGTCTAGAGGAAAAAGGGTGAGAAATTATTAGAGACGACAACCTTCTTTTGTCGACCATAACATTCTACATGTTCACCGAGTAATAATACATGTTCTAAAAAATATCAGAGATCGAGTTGGAAAATCGAGACGGGGAAAAAGTCTAGAGATAAAGATACACACATATTTCTGGTGACGAAAACATTTTTTCCCGAGAAAAACGGAGAAAGGACCTAAACGTAAGTAGCAAGGACCTAATTGTTACGTTTTTGGACCTGTTCGCTATCCCGAAAAATTAGAAAAGGACTTGTTCGCGATTTGAATTTAACGGAAGTTTTTTCCTGTAAAACGGCGAATGAGGGACCCAAACACGATAAATGGGAAAAAATCTTCCCCTCACAAAAAATCGCGAAGGACTTATTTGTAATTTACAGGGACCTATCCATAATTTTAAGAAATGCGGGGTTTTTTTTCGAAAAATAGCCTAGGAGGACAGGTGGATAGCCTCTCTGGCCGGGAACTTTGCAAGCTTTAAGTCAAGGGATGATAGGTTATGTTATGTATGGTTTTAAGGGCATGTTTAGTAGAGTTGTAGATTCTAGTTTCACTTGCGATATGAAACTTGTAAACTAAAATAAAATGAATTAAGTTTATATTTTTAGTCTAAAATGTAAGCAAGATGATCCATTTAAACACTCTCAATGTAATCACAGATCTAGTTTCACGGATCTGGTGGAGTTAGAAATATCCAGCTCCATCAGATTCACGGATCCAGTGAAACCGGTGCTCTACCAAACACACCCTAATAAGGCAGACTCGGGCTTTTTGCTTGGGAATCTATTGATCATACCCTTCGTTTTTAGCTGTGTTCTTAGGCATTCTTTAAGGGCAAAATATCCGGTGCAATCAAGGTTCCGGTGTAACCACCGTGCAACCCAACTAAAAAAAGTTTCAAAAAATTTCGAAAAAATCATGGATGTACATCTCAACTTACCCATCTACATATAAAATTTCATGATCAAATTTGTCTTATGTTAAGAGTAATAAAAAAGACAAATTTCTGACAAACTTGAATAGTTCAAATGCATCCCAAATTTGTCTTTTTTGTAACTTCTAGCATAGGACGAATTTGATAATGAAATTTTATATGTAGATGGGGTAAGTTGAGATGTACATCCATGATTTTTTTCAGAATTTTTTGAAACTTTTTTAGTTGAGTTGTACAGTGATTACACCGAAACCTTGATTGCACCGGATATTTTGCCTTCTTTTAAGTGGCTGTGTTCTTATGCCTGTGTTCATCAGTTCGTGTGCTTTGCTTACATCCGAATTGGTCGGTGGAGTTGCTTGGGCCGTCATTCTCGTTGGGCCGTCATTATCGTTGGGCCGCCCACGTAATAACGAATTAACGAGCCCCGAAGGTCGGTGGAGCTCTCGACCTTCGGCCCTTCTTTGGGTGTATCTTCAACCGCGACCGCGAGCCTTTATTCTGAATTTCTGATCGAAATTATCGATTGGCTCTTAAGTCTTAACCGGCTGGGAGATATGTCGAGGCAATATATCAGGTGCGATCCTTTTCCCTTTATAACATTTCTCAGAATTTCTTTCTCATTTTTGTTACTCTTAACACAGAATGAACGAGTTTGAAATTTCATTATTGTGTATATATATACTATTCTACAGCTGCGTGTAGAATAGCATATTCTACGTGCCAGCCAAATTTGCTTTACCGACCGAACCCGCGCAATTGTCTAGTTGACTAAGCGTGTTTGTACATAAATGATTAATAAATGCTACTTAATGCTTGTACATGAATCTGTCTTTTTTTATTTAGCTATAACTTTCAAATGTGATTGATTTTGATCTTCAAATTTTATAGGTTTGTAGAATCTCATCTCCTCTACATATGGTAATTTTTTGAGAATTTTTTAAAATATATACATGTGTTTTTCATGAACTTTAGAAAACACTGGATATGTTGCTTTTTACTGGATAAGAATGCTATACATAGGTATAATTATACTTTGAATAAAAGACAGTAAAATCTATAAGTCTCATTAATAAACATTAATTTTTCTAGTTGGTAACAAATTTTACTATCCTTATATATAGATTTTACTATCGATATATATGTTTTACTATCACACATTAGTAAATCGATGTTCATTTTAGCCGTGAAATTTGATTCATGCAATGTTTATTAGCCAAACTTATATCATGTTGTTCCTCTCGTCATCAGTAACCTACTGTTGAAATTTATTCGTGAATTAGAGCATCGAATAAAAAAGTTATAACTAAAATTAAAAAAAAGCATACTTGTATACAAACTAGAAAATGAAATAACTAATGAAGCAGTAAGGATGGCCGAAAAAACTAGTAAGCGCATTTGTTAGTTTGTATATGATTCTGTTCTTACTTTATTTTAGCCACAACCTTTTATTCTTAGCTCCAATTAACAAACAGCTTTCAGTAGTAGTTTACCGACGACAAGAGAAACATAATGATATAAGTCTCGCTAATAAACACTACATAAATGAGTTTTTACTATCAAGTTACCAAATGTATTGTGAGATTTTATTACCACATAGCAGTAAAATCTATAAGTCTCATTAATAAACATTAATTTTATTTGGCTAGTAACAAATTTTACTATCCTTATATATAGATCTGACTATCAATATATATATGTTTTACTATCATACAATAGTAAATTGATGTTTATTTAGCAGTAAAATTTGATTCATGCAACATTTATTAGAGAAACTTATATCATGTTGTTCCTCTAGTCATCAGTAATCTGTTGGTGAAATTTATTCGTGAATCAGAGCATCGAATAAAAAATGATGACTAAAATAAACTTTTCCTTTTACTAGTAGGGGTATCCAACTCATGGCGTGATTGAGGGCAGGCCTTTCCCCCACTTCTACACTCTTATCTGAAGATGAGAAAGAACAGATATGTATACAAACTTGAAAATGAAGTAACTAGTGAAGCAGTAAGGGTGGTCGAAATAATTAGTAAGCGCATTTGTTAGTTTGTATATGATTCTTTTCTTACTTTATTCTAGCCATAATTTTTTATTTGTAGCTCCAATTAACGAACGGTTTTCACCAGTAGTTTATTGATGACACGAGGAATATAACGATATAAGCCTCGCTGATAAGCACTCTACGAATGAGTTTTTACTACCAATTTACCGAATATACCTTAAGATTTTACTACCTCATGGCAGTAATATATATACCGATTGTAAAATTTATGTATACGGATAGTAAAATCTAATTTATACGGTGAGATTTATATAAAAATGTAGCTCTCGTCGTCAGTATGCTAATGATGAAAACCGTTCGTGAATCAGAGCTACCAATAAAAAATTTGGTTAAAACAAAAAAAAATCATGTACATATAAGGGAACAACATATTTATTAGTTCGGTTGGCACGTTACAAAGAAACAACACACGAAGAGTTATCACATGAAGCGAGCAGGCTCTGTGGTTTTGACCAGTGCATAGAATAACTTAATCTACTTGTAGGCGCAAAACAGCGCCACTGTGTGTGTATAGGAAAAATATCTTTTTACTCCCAGGTGTAGTTACTCTAACCTTTGAAATACCACCTAAACGAACTTGAAATACTCCTTTATCACTTTGACTACACTCATATACAAAATATAAGATATTCCAAGATAAATCACATGAAAAAACTGCAAAGAAGTACATAGTTTTTAGCATATTTTGCAAATACCTTTATATGTGAACATAAAAAGGAGTATGTCTAAAAAATGTACATACTATCTTAGAAAAAAATGTAAATACCACCTAACTAGTCTTATATACTCCCTACTTTTGAGATATGGCATAGGGAGTAACTACTCCCGACAGTAGAAAAGAGGATATATATATATATATTCTGGATTTTGCTATTTTATAGCGGATTTGACTCCATTTGTGGTACTATCTTAAAAAGTCTAGGATCAAACAGGAAATTTTTAAAAATATTTTAACTCCATTTGTTATCTTTTAAAAATAAAAATAGAATTTGCATAAACGAGGTAGTAACAATGTCAGAATTTTATAATTTTTTTTCAAGTTTAATCATCATTTAAAAATTTTATGGTAATATAATCGATGCATCAAGACTATCCTTAAAAATTTTCAAAATGTCCTAACATGGTTTGGACCATTGTTCATTCGATTGAATGTCGATCAGTCTTCAGTTGCACTGTCCGAATTTTTAAAAATTCATGAAGCTTGTCCATCATCTGAAAATTTTATGAAAATATTAATGATGCATCATAACCATGCAAAAAAAATTCAAAAGTTTCTAATGTGGTTTGTACCATTTTTCATTCGAATCAAACTTGTGGTTAGTGTTTTATTAGGAATTAGGATAGTAGCAATATTCAAATTTTAAAAAATTTCTTAGATATCTGAAAATTTTATGAAAATACCACTGATGTGTCAAGAACTTTGAAAAAAATTAAAACTTTTTCAATATTGTTTACAATTTTTTTAAGAAGAACACTATTTAAAAAAAATCCAAATAAGTGAATAGTTTACAGAGAATCATACGAGACGAGGAGCGTACACTTGGCACTTTGGCAGCCGGAGCCGGAGCCGGAGCACCGTGTCCCCCATGCGCGAGCACATGCACTGCACCTGCAAAGCGCACGCCGCTGATGCCAACAAACCGACCGGGAAGGGTGGAATCGATTCATTCTTGCCTCCGTCCCCGTCACGTCACCCACCGCCGCGCCTCGGTATCATCGACCGCCCCCCGATTAGCCGGCCGCGTAAAACCAAGGATTTTCACGGCGAAAGCATATGCCTTTCCCATGCTTCCGCAACAACGATATCCGCCGGCCAGACTCGCGACGCGCGAAGCGCCAGGTAATTGTCGCCATGACGGTGTCGCCATTGTCTCCTCGGTCTGGTGTCCCTCGGTGGCGACCTCATGGCTGCGTCGTCGCTAGGGGTGGGTATTTTTAAACCGAAACCGAATTACTGAGCCGAACCGAACCGAATTAACCGATTATTTCGGTTTATTCGGTTTTCGGTTCGGTTTTTGTTTTGATATAATTCGGTTTTCGGTGTTCGGTTCGGTTTTTCGCTTTCAAAAACCGAAATAACCGAATAACCGAATAGCGCATATACAATACTACTTTTATAATATTCTTCCTAAAGTCACTAAATAAGTCTCATGTTATAATACATTTATACATATGTTTAGAATATTCATATGTTCTATTATGCTTATATTGTAATGACATATGAATATTGTGTGGGTTTATCCATACTTTGTGTTATAATATGAGAAGGACTAAATATAATCTACCTAATGCTATTCATATTTCGGTTAATCGAAAAACCGAATTAACCGAACCGAAATATTTCGGTTAATTCGGTTCGGTTTTTTATTTTTAGCCGAAAAATTTGGTTTCCAGTTTTCAAAAACCAAATTATTTTAAAACCGAAAAAATCGAACCGATTAAACCGAAAAAACCGAATGGCCACCTCTAGTCGTCGCCTGGACGCGCGCGACAGCGTACGTGCGCCGAGCAACGAAACGTGCGTGCGCACGCGATCTTGGCGGCGCGCTGCCTGCCTGCCACTAACCACGTACGGTCCCGCCCCGTGCCCGCGTCGGAGAGAGAGGGTAAAAAGTGAAACGCACCGTGGCCCATGAGAGGGCACCACCGTGCACTAGTAAAGTGGTAATGTCGAGTACACGTACTGGTAAAAACGAGAGATAAGAAGAGAGAGGGAAAGAGACATAAATAAAGGGCCCGAGTGGCATCCAGCACTCTGCTTTCGTGGCTCTGGTGAGTGCGAGGTGGAGATCGCGAGGGAGGCAACCCCATCTCTCTCTCTCTTCCTCGCCACCACCCACATCTCAATCGCTCTCCTCAACTCACGAGCAGTCCACCACCGCCACCTCCACTCCCGTAAAACCGACTCCTTGGCGGCAGCGGCGGCGGCGGCGGCGCGCGGCTCCCCCGAGGATGTCCTCCAGGATGGCGCTCCGCTCCCACGACGTCACCCTCTGCCTGTCCCCTCCCCTCGCCACCGGCGGCCGCCGCCACCGCCGCGGCAGCGTTAGGGTCTACGCCGTCGCCTCCACCCCGTCCACCGTCTCCACCAAGTAAGCCTTGAGCAATCGTTCCGCTCGCTTCTTCTTCTCGAGTTCTCCTGTTAAATGTTGGTTTCTTGGATTGGATGGATCGATTGCTCTGCCCGCCTAGCCGCCGTGTCAGGATTTGAGTGCATTTGTTCCGGATTGGTGTGGCGACTCGGGCTGGGTTTGCGTCGCAACACTAACACGTCTTATTGCACGAAATGTTGTATCAAGATTTGATTTTCTTTCCCGTTTCCTTTGCCCGCTCTTGTCGGCGCTCGTGTCAGGGTTGTCAGATTCGTCCCTGTTTGCTGCGAGCTCCCCGTCTGGGTGGCGCTAACATCTGCACATGGGCGCTGCATCTCGCTGTCTCCTCAGATCAGGCGCAAAGCCTACAACTTTGCCATTTAATCCTGCATGGGTAGGTCGGTTTCCGTGTGCGGATTGGCCTGGCGCCCCCGGCTCCCTTGGGTTCATGGTTTCTTTGCCTTCACTGCAAGCGAAGCGAGCTCCTTTACGCGTGTGTGCGTCAGTCCTTTTCACATTTATTTTGATGCCTTATTTCCCCGACATTAAATTTGCTGGGACCTTCAAGTTGCATCCCGCGAGCGTGTCTCTTAACCAGTTTGCATTCTAAAATTTCTCCGGACGTAACATGCCCGCCTTTAATTGCCGGACTGTAGTTTGTTGTACTGGCCGGCCATGGAAACTCGGTGGTACAGATCGGTTCCAAGAACCTGTAATCATGGGGGGGTGGCTCGTCTCCGTAGCATTTAGCTTCCTTACATCGGAGGCGAAGGCGTTCCCATCGTTGTCGGCTTGATTCGGTAGCCCGTGGTCCATGCCATGTTCTCAGTATGGTGGAATTTAATTTGATTTGCTCACCAGTACAATGGGTCTCTTATGCTGTTTTATGACAGCTCTGTGTTGTTGATCTGCTAGGTTGACGGGTTTGCAGAGTCATTAAATACAGTATGACATTGGAATGAGAGTGAAACTGATTGTGTCAAGTCCTAGGAATATGAATTCTAACATGGAAGCCCAATGCATGGTTCCATGCTGTCCTGAATTTCTTGTTTCTTGCAAATTCCATTTGTTGATATATACTCGGTTGATAATTTCGAAACCACGACGTGTTTACCTAGGTAGATTTTCTACTCTTAAGTGCTATCTCAGTGAACCTGCTTTGAGCCCACATGTAGATTTTGAGATAGATCTGGCAGGAAGGTTAGAGTAGCTGGTTTGCTGGTCTTGGTCCTAGTAGCACCTGGTTGGTTTTATTTCTACTTCTGCGGAGTACTTTTTTAGTTTCTTTTCCATCAGGACATTTGTTCAGTGAGAGCGACATGAAGTACTTCGAGGCTTAAACATCAAGGAAATAACTAATAACGGTGACGCAATCCTTGCATTATTATGTTCAGTATGGGGATGACATCAGGATTTGTATGGGACACAGCATGTGACTGTAGTGTGGAGAAGGTCAATGATATTAGCTACCAACCTAACTGCATTTATGTACGTATGCCTGATAAGCTTGAGGCTAGCATACAATCTGGTTGTTTATGCATATTCTACTTCCTTGTCAGTAGAAAAACTTTCCAAGCATAACTGATTTTGTTTTTAAACCTTAAGGAAAAAAAGGCTGACCAGGTGGACTATCCTTCAATCTATATAAAATTATTACATGTTAGCTTATGCTTACGGCCATATGTTGAAAAGTATTAGACCATGCTGTACACCAATATATTGGAAAATGTTACTGCATACGTAAAGAGTGTCAGCTCAATCCCTTCTGGGTTTGAATTTTGATGTAATGACCTTTTTTCTACCTTGCATCTGCTCCAGCAAATCTTTATTTCAGATTTTGTACATGGCCTGCCTTGCTTTTGTGGTGTCCTTTATTTCAAAACAAACAAGAACAAGTATGGTTGTTGTTAATTTCCTGGTGCAGTTAGATAGGGATCATACTATATAAGTTCTGTGAATACAACATGTATCCTTTTTATTCTGCTGTACCATGAATAGCATACTGCATAGATATGTAACATAAATGAATAAGTGGTTTGAATCTATGAATGTATATATATTTATGTATGCTCGTTGGCAACACAAATTGGAGAGTATCGATGATGATCACATATGTGCTGGGGCTGATGATGTGTTTGGCTGATGATGTGTTTCATTGGTAACATGTTCATCAGTGATTTGAACTGAGCCTATCCCCTTATAGTCTACCAGCACCATCTGACTATTACCAGAAATCTTATTGTCTTTGACAAGCTGAGTACAAATGTTATTAGCATTAACCATATCCACATATGTCTTCTCCCAAAGTGTAAATTTGTTGCAGTCATCATGTAACTGGAAATTGCTCAAACTCTGTTTCTTTTTGTTTCAGGGTTGAGAGTAAGAAGCCATTTGCTCCTCCAAAGGAGGTACATGTCCAGGTTACACATTCAATGCCGCCTCAGAAGATCGAGATATTCAAGTCTCTTGATGATTGGGCTAGAGATAATCTCTTGGGGCATCTTAAGCCAGTCGAGAAGTGTTGGCAGCCACAGGATTTCCTTCCCGATCCAGCATCTGATGGATTTCACGATGAAGTTAAGGAACTCAGAGAACGTGCCAAGGAAATTCCTGATGATTATTTTGTTTGTTTGGTTGGAGACATGATTACTGAGGAAGCACTTCCTACATACCAGACTATGCTTAACACCCTTGATGGTGTCCGAGATGAAACAGGCGCAAGCCCCACTGCTTGGGCTGTTTGGACGAGGGCATGGACTGCTGAGGAGAACAGGCATGGTGACCTCCTAAACAAGTATCTGTACCTCACTGGGAGAGTGGACATGAGACAAATTGAGAAGACAATTCAGTATCTTATTGGCTCTGGAATGGTAACAGCTTTCTTCAATTCTTTTGGTAGCTATTTTACTGCATGTCTTTTTGAACCTTAACTTATTTGTTCAGCTGTTCGTGCTTTTACCTTACCCATTCTCTTTTAGCTTGTTGGCATGTATCAACACATGAAGCTCTCATGATTTTTTTTGAGAGCATTAATAACTCACTAAATCATTGCCTTTTTTTTTGAGAAAATTTGCTCTGAGACATTTTGAAATTGGTATTTTATTTGTAGTTTTGCATGATTGGTTCTCTACCTTTGTTTACTTGAACTGTTTTACTTTTTGTACATGATGGATACTGTGTTGAGAAGAATGTAAAACCTACATGTAATTTTTTTTGCTGTGTTGTTTTCAGGATCCTAGGACAGAAAACAACCCTTATCTTGGCTTCATCTACACCTCCTTCCAAGAGCGGGCAACCTTCATCTCACATGGGAACACTGCTCGCCATGCCAAGGACTACGGTGACCTAAAACTCGCACAGATCTGTGGCATCATTGCGTCAGATGAGAAGCGGCACGAGACTGCATACACCAAGATTGTTGAGAAGCTGTTTGAGATTGACCCAGATTGCACCGTTCTTGCTCTAGCTGACATGATGAAGAAGAAGATCTCAATGCCTGCCCACCTGATGTTTGATGGGCAGGATGATAAGCTGTTTGAGCACTTCTCAATGGTGGCACAGAGGCTTGGTGTTTACACCGCCAGAGACTACGCCGACATCCTTGAGTTCCTTGTTAACAGGTGGAAGGTTGCCGACCTGATTGGCCTTTCTGGTGAGGGAAATAAGGCCCAGGACTACCTTTGCACCCTTGCTGCAAGGATCAGGAGGCTGGATGAGAGGGCCCAATCGAGAGCCAAACAAGCTGGCATAATGCCTTTCAGCTGGGTATTCGGAAGAGAAGTTCAACTGTGAGCGTCAAACGCCATTGCGGCTGCTTGAGTTCCAGTGTGCCATCTGTCATGCATGTCGAGGTGCATCCTGAAAACGATATTTGGTCTGCCACGTTACACGGTTCTTCAGGTTGACCAGATGGGCTGGGAGCATCTGTTCGTCAGTATTGTTTCTTAGAGGGATAGGGAGATGTGCATCTGTTTTTTAGCTTTCTTTTCTGCTTTCATGTACAACTTCTGGCCGTGTGGACTGGACATGAACTGAACATGCAGCTTGTCGTTGGCCGTGTCTGTCTGCTCCTGTGTTTCAACGTGCAGCTTATATTGTTCAGAACTTCAGATCCGTTAAAATTTTGTGACCTGTAAGTTACTAGAACTTGTCATCCTTTTTTTTTTGGGGAAATTGGCCATGGGGAAATTGGCCATGTCCAAAATAATGCAGAGCTCCAACTGAAGATCTCTGGTAATGGTAGAGCTGCAGTGAATTAAATCTTACAAATAATGAGCTCCAACTTTATAATGTAACTATCTCTGACTAGGACTGTGCATAATATCACCGAACCGGAAAAACCGAACCGAACTGGTCAAATCGGTTTGATCGGTTTTCGGTACGGTTTCTGGGAAAATATAGGTTCGGTGATACGGTTTTATCGGTACAAAACCGAAGAAAAACCGAAACCGAAGAAAACCGAGAGTTTTGGTCGCGCGGGCGTGGGCTAAGCATGATACACCGTGAGTTACCGTGTAGTTTCAGGATAGAAAAAGTTACCGTGGGCTAAGCATGGGCTGTGGGCCGTGAGTTACCGTGGGCTAAGCATGGGCATGATACACCGTGAGTTACCGTGGGCTAAGCATGGCCATTTTGCGTTTGCTACTTTGCTTGGAATATCATATTCAGTATGAATAATTCTTTAATGCAGATGTAGTTGTTCATTCACCTTTCCTAGCAACAGCAATAAATCATTTGTTCTTTTGAGCTCCTCCACCATTACGCATTATCAGCTAATGAACACTTAGATGCCCCAGGGGTGGTAGGTAGTTGTGTCGGAAAACCGGGAGGTTAACTACATCTTTAAAAATTCGCGTCAAGTTTGGTAAAAATGGTATTTACCGATACCGTACCGATATACATTAGGATTTACCGATACCGAACCGTATTTACAACAAATATCGTATTTACCGAACTAGCAATACCGTATTAACCGAATATACCGTACAAACCGAACCGAATAAACCGATAAAACCGAATGAACAGTCCTATCTCTGACGGGCAGATGGGCAGCATACGATTCACCTATCAGCTCACTCAGTGATATTTTAGTATCTGCATAAATCAGCTGTTGCTATCAAGCTGCACTGCTGCACTCGCTGCGTCGAGAATTCGAGATGTGGCTAAACGCTTGCCATTGTTAGTGCATTTCATAGATCGACAGGGCTGTGGAGAGGCGAATATCGGATTAACATTTGTCTTGCAAGTTCTCTCGCTCATGTGCTTTTACAGAATGGTTAATATACGAAATGCTCTACCAAGATATAATATGCTTAACAGTTGAGATTCCCTTCTCTTCTTCTAGCAACCATATGTACTGTACAAGTTGAGGAGGGAATGCCTAAACTGCTGCTGACCATTCAGTCTACCCATTTGCAGCATTTCAACTCAATTCACTCTCCTTGCTTGCCACTCATTTAGCATTCTGTTTTCAGCTCAAGAATGGTCGTCTCTGCCTTTGTTCCAAACAAACGGCCGCAAAAAAAAAATCGAAATAAATGCTAATTCTGAAACTGCTGATAAATCAATATTTCCGTCGAATGCAATTGCAGGCAAATCTGAATTTATGTTCTGTATTCCTTTAATACGAGATTTTGAATTATCGTAAACATTTCAGTAGTTACCACTGACAAATGGGCCTGTGATGAAGCCGTTCATAGACTGGCTTTTGACCTCAGACAGGCTCGCGGCCAGGGGGTGGCCGCATTCCGCCATGTGTGTTCTTTGTGGCACTGAACCTGAAACATCCAACCACATGTTGCTGCATTGTCCGTTTGCAAGACAGGTCTGGCGGCCGGTCCTAAGGCTCGTACAGGCCGGCCTCGACGCGCGGGCTCCATCGGGGCATCTTGACAATGTGACTTCATGGACGAACACGCGGTGGCTACTTCCTCGTCACAGACGGAAGGAATTCGATGGGGCTGTCGCATATAGTCTCTGGAACATTTGGAAAGAGAGGAACAATAGGATATTCAGTAATTCCTACCGCACGGTGCAACAGGTGGTCGACGCCATTACTCAGGACATCCGTAACCGACAACTGGCTTTTGGGGGACCTAGTGTTTGGCAACATGTAGTTCCTAGGGGTTTACAGGCCGGACCCCGTTCTCTCCCGGGGATGTATTTTCCTTTCTCTTCTTTAAGTTTGTTCCACCTCCTGTTTCTTTGTTCCCCCCTGTGAACTGCTCTATACTTTTTCCCTTCCTTAATGCATCTGGCAGAGCTCCTGCCTGTTCTTTCAAAAAAAAGATGAAGCCGTTCATAGACCCGCCTCTCAGATATCATAAGGAACAATTCCTTTGTGTGATCATGCTCTGAAAACAAATGAGAGGAGAGATGCCATTGCCGCCAACAATGAGTGAGCCAACCTCTGTTTTGGACAAATGCTGAATTGCTGACATTTGCACGAAGGAAATATGCCGGCTTCACTTCAAGTTTCTAATTGGCTGGCACAATCCATTATCCACCTGACGCAAAGATTCTTCTTGCCATCTGAAAGGGAGGTACGTATATGGCCAAGTTGCAGGGAGTAAAGCAGCTGCAGTTGCAACTGCATTCAGGGAGGCATATTAAAGTAGTAATCTCTTCATGAAACGGCAGCTGATCGACAAAACGTTGAGATGGATTGGAATTTGGAACAATGTCATGCATGCCCACCTTGATCAGACGTTGCAACTTACCCATCAATGCGGCTACTTTACGTGCGTCTGCGATTGGTTCGACGAGCAAATGGTTGGATCGTGATCATACATGTATGAATGTGGGGATTAATTCCCTGATCCTCTCTGAAGATAAGCTGGCGAGTGGGAATATGTGGACATTGCTAGCTAGTATTTTGCTAAATTACTCTAGTTTCAGAAAGAGAAAAGGCAGAATGTTGTTGCAATGGTTTCTTAGGCCAGATGAATCGTCCATCTTAGATAATTAGCATTATGGATGCAGATAAAAAAGAAGGCCGGGGCTTCTTTTCTCTGATCTTTACATGTACCTGCAGATGCTATTATGCTAACCTGCATATGCATTGGGTGTAATTTGTGTTCTGAATGTATATAGACACTTACTTTGGGTTGCCGAAATGCGACTTCCATCACAGATTTCTAATGTAATATATTTGTAAAAGCCAACAAGATCGATATCATTTTCGCAGGATTATAACCTATTATAAACGTTTCTCAAGGCAACTCTACTCGTATCACTATTTTAACGTCGTCAATGTAAATATGCACAAATCACAAAGACATTGATACGCAATTTTCAAATGGTTTGACAACATTAACACACTTATCAGATGACACTTGTGACATAGGAAGTGTAGTACTTAAAAGTTACGGTTTTGCGCGAGTGGCGCTTCGGCCCACTGGTGGGAGCGAGAGGCGCTCGCCCCGCCCGCCCGCGTTCGAGCTCGGCTCGGCGCGGGTGCGCGCGAAGGCGGTGAGTACTGCACGGGCGTGCGTGTGTGCGTATGTAGCTCGTCGGTGCAGGCGTGCGTGTGTGCGTATGTAGCTCGTCGGTTGTTTCTTTCTTCTATAATGAAATGCCAGCGCGGTGAGTATTGCACAGGCGTGCGTGTGTAGCTCGTCGGTTGTTTCTTTCTTCTATAATGAAATGCCAGTGCGGTGAGTACTGCACAGGCGTGCGTATGTAGCTCGTCGGTTGTTTCTTTCTTCTATAATGAAATGTCAGTGCTCCTGGCCAATTTTTTTTTAAAAAAAAGTTACGGTTTTGCTAATTATTAGACACATGAATTTTTTTTGTCAGGTATAAGTCAACTTTTCATATGATTATCCTCGAGGAAAAATCAGATCATTAGAAGTGTTTGGAGATACGTGTGCCTTTGATGTTGATCGATCTGATGGCTAACTAATCCCCACAAAAAAAATCAAGGGTCTAATGCACTGAAAACACTGGGGTGTCTAGAGAGAATCAAAGTATTTTCTTACTAAATGGCACTTAAATTTTGAACCTTTAGATCTAGATCTAATGGATGAAATCGATTTATCTCCTCTCCTCCTATTTGAGTACTTTTGTACCAATGAGCACTCAATTTTTAGTATTAGATAAGGAACATTATTATTTTCTGTATGGCCTTTTTATATCAATTATATATTAGTTTTACACAAATTAAATTATGTAACAATGGTGTGACAATTTGTAAAAAAAGAATATTATTTTTTGTGCATGGCCTTTTTACATAAATTATATCCTAGTTAATTATATAAAAAATAATGTGACTATTTTAAAAAAGTGAAACAAAACACAAAAAGACGTGGAACACAAAATCAAAATGATAAAATACAAAGTGGATCACAAAACAATATCTAATAGATAAAAAAAATATGTATTCACAAACCAAAAAACACTCGAGGCTCATTTAGCAATTTCCAATTTTATTTTGTGATATGTGCATGGAACTTTACCGACAGTTTTTTGTGTGTTAAGAGGAAGCGAAAACTAAAATACGCAAGCTAGATACTACGGCAAGGTATAGATTCCAAATCACTCTCCAAGCCAACTTATGACACCAATTCCGTAAATCTAGTTCCTTTTTTTTCAAGATCAAAGATGCATGCAGAGAAAACAATAATGCGGACAACATGCATGAGGCTAGAATAACTACTGCTGCACCGTATTCCTTTGTGCCGATATATGCTCCGGTACACTCCATACGTCTCTCTCTCTCTCTTTCTGCTCAGGTACATACGTGTGAGAATACTATTAGCTTGCTGCATTGTTTTGGCTACCTGCAGGAGATGCTAGTAGCTAGCGCACCTTTTGCAGCAATACTGACCTGACCAACTGACGATGAAGCATGCATGACTAGTATAGCATTATGGTTAGGGTTTCACTTTTAATCGAAAACCGCTTGAAATTCGCAAAATTCACTCATTCTGCTCCGGTTTGGAAAAGGATTTCCTTCGGACCGCTCAAGTTCAAATTCAAAAAATTCAAAAATTTTGAAAAAAAATTATCCAAAAATTTTCTAAAATTAGTATTAATAGTTTTATGACCTCTGGTGTGATTTTTTTTGAAAAAAAATGAAGTTTGGAATTTTACAATATTTTTTGCAATTTTTTTAATTTCCCCAAAATTTTCAACCTATCGCTTATTTTTGCGAAAACCACTCGAAATTCACAGCTTTTCAGCGTTTTCGACCTTTTCGTTCGAATTTTGCTCGACGGTTTGACCAAACTTTAAATTCATTTGACTATTGAAACCGTTCGATTTTTCACGAATTTCGGTACCGCCGGCTTGTCAAAATCTGAAGTCGAAACGGTATTGTTAACCTTGATTATGCTAGCATTTCTCCGTTCATTCTCTTTAGGCTTCATATGTAAATGAATTATACATATCTTGCTAGTTGCGCAAGTGCTTGATCTGGAGCCTTATTGCCAGCTATTGCATTGGACTCATGTAAGAGGGGAAAAGATTGCAATGGTAACTGTTAAGTTAAATAAATGGAAAGCTAAACCTGGCAAAGGAAGAATTACTGGTAGATTAATGTGATGGTAATTACAATACGTACGAAGTGGTTGGCAATGTGAAAATAAGCCATGAAATTAAGGATCTGTTTAGACAAGCTGTAGTTTTTCTTAAGAGAGCAACTACCACACGCTATACCGTTGGGAATCAATTCCAACGGTATAGCATGGTTCATTAGATTCACGGGTAAGTTTCGCTACTAGGTTTCACGGATAAGTTTCATGATGTTTCACGGATAGGTTTTATGGGTTTCATGAGGTTTCAAGTTTCATAAAATTCGTATTTCATTAAAACAAAGTCTCATAGCTAAGTTTCAACCAAAGGTTTCATCAGACAGCACATGCTAAATTTTTTTTTAATGAAACACGAACCTTATGAAACTTGAAACCTCACGAAACCCATGAAACTTATCCGTGAGACATCATGGAACTTACCCGTGAAACCTGGTAATGAAACTCACCCGCGAACCTAATGAACCATGGTATACCGTTGGAATTGATTCCCAACGGTATACCGTTTTCTAGCATTTCTGTTTTCTTAAATGCAGTTTTTTCTTTTTTTTTTTTACTGAAAACAGTTGTAGATTTTTTGCTTTTTTTCTGAAAAATAGTTGTAGCTTTTTATAAGATATCATTTGACAAACAGTTAATTTTCTCAGCAATAAGTTGCAAAAGCAGGTTATGTCTAGTTTTTAACTTTTAGCTTTTGCTAATTATATGTGGCTTCTAACTTATATTAAAAAATCACTTAAAACTGAATTGTTTAAGGACTTTGTGGTTTTTTGAAAACTGAACCGGACTTAACAGACCTAAGGACACCGGCCGGTGGCCGCCCACTACTCGGAGCGACCGACCGAAAGTGAGAGCTAGCCCACACACGGACTTGGCTTTCTTTCACTGTTGCACACACCTGAATGCACGCATGTATAATGTATGTCCATCTCTCTCTCTCTCCCCCCGACTCTTCTCAAAGCAAAGCCACAGACGTCGGTCCTCGTATTTCAGATCCAACTGCTTACCGTAGCCTTGCGGTACTCTTCAGTATCTGATATATATTCCCCAGACCTGACATCATATGTGCTATACTGTATATCCAGCTAGCAAATTTGCTTGCAGTTGCAGATGCATGATCCTCGATCAGAGAGTCACCTGCTGCTCCCGGTTAAGCGTGTCCTTCAATACCTCAAACCTAGGCACCTCGCTCACTGCCTGCATGCATAAATGCGGATTGGGTAGCTAGTTGTCCGGGCACAGGGCCGGGCGTTCCACGAGAACTTGGTGTCTAGCTAGCTAGCTTGGTCGTCAAAGCCAAGCCAAGCCTCGCCTCGCCTCGATCCCATCACATGGCAGGATCACTTCCCTTTTCCTTGCCACTAATTCCCCCGGCCCGCCCATTCAATTCGATTCGACGGCCACGATCCACCGACCCCTTGCAAAGATTGCGCGCATGACGTGGCCGCACAGCACAACGTCCCCGGCCCTCTCACTCGCGCGCTATAAAGCTCACCACCACCCTCCACACCCATCTATCCATCTATACCAACCAGATCGATCGTAGCTAGAATTAAGCTCAGCACTGGCTAGTGATCGCATTACACGCACCTTGTTCTTGCACAAGATAATTTTTGGTATAGATATATATATAGCTAGTACGTTCTTCATTTGCTAGCTAGCTAGCTAGTTCTTCAACAAGGAGATCAGGAGGAGAGTCGGCGCCGGAGAGGAAGAAGATGATCGGGTGGGGCGACGTGTACAAGGTGGTCGCGGCGACGGTGCCGCTCTACTTTGCGCTGTTCCTGGGGTACGGGTCGGTGAGGTGGTGGCGCATCTTCACGCGGGAGCAGTGCGACGCCGTCAACCGCCTCGTCGCCTTCTTCGCGCTGCCCTTCTTCACCTTCGAGTTCACGCTGCACACAGATCCCTTCCAGGTCAACTACCGCGCCGTGGCCGCCGACGTCATCTCCAAGGCCGTCATCGTCGCCGTCATCGGCGTCTGGGCCAGGTTCCTCGGCAAGGGCGGCTGCGCCGTCAGCTGGTCCATCACCAGCTTCTCGCTCTCCACGCTCACCAACTCGCTCGTCGTCGGCGTGCCCATGGCGCGGGCCATGTACGGCGAGTGGGCGCAGCAGCTCGTTGTCCAGCTCTCCGTCTTCCAGGCCATCGTATGGCTCACGCTCCTGCTCTTCGTGCTCGAGGTCAGGAAGGCCGCCATCGGCATGTACGTCGACGGCGCATCCGACTCTGACAGCGCTCTTCCCGAGTCGCCGGTCAAGGACGTCGAATCAAACGGCAACGGCGGCGGCGCGTCTGTGGTCGCCGACGAGGGCGTCGTTGCGGTGAGCGGCGGCAAACCGTCGCTCTGGGTGCTGGTGAAGGTGGTGGCGCAGAAGCTGGCGCGCAACCCCAACACCTACGCCAGCTTCGTCGGTATCACCTGGGCCTGCGTTGCCAACAGGTATGTAAATTAAAACTGTATACGCACCTACGTATATATACATGTATGCCCGTACATAAGCATTTGCACGGTATTTTATTATATTAATTAATTGTTGTTGTGTGTATATGTATATACTATGTAATATGTAATTGTAGTTGCACCAAGGAAATACCTAACCTTATTAACACTAGCTCCTATATATATGCGTACATATATACATACGGAGTATATATATTAGTCGTGTAGATAGAGCTAGAAGTGTTTATCTGCATCAACATGCACGATGCATATGTTTATATGATCGGAGATGGGTAATTCGGTGCGTGTGCCGGTTTGGGTGGTGAATGGTGATATATTACATGCGTGTGGTAGCGACTTAACGTAGCTAGACGCATCGTCGACGTGTGTTCTGACGTGTAGCTCACCTGCATCTGCATGCATGTTGCTCGATCAAATGTTAGGTTCACAGGCTCTGCCTGGCTATAATTTATTTCTCGTTTCTTTTCTTCTTCCGGAATACCTCGGGCGTCCGGACCATGATCTAAGCCCTAGGATAGGATCAAAAGACGAGCTTAAATGACCTAAGAATAGCTGATCAACTCAGACTATGGTATGAAAACAGTTGGTCCGATTCGATTAACAGGCTGGCCATTATTACCTAATTAACGAGTTTTGCAACGTGTGATTATGTGACGAAATATATATTTCTGCTTAATTCTTAAATTAACAGGCTGCACATCGCGTTGCCGAGCGCTTTCGAGGGTTCGGTGCTCATCATGTCCAAGTCAGGCACAGGAATGGCCATGTTCAGCATGGGTGAGTACTCAGTAATACTACATTAGTTTTTTTTAAGTAAAAAAAAACTACAGCTGAAATGAATGTTCAGTTCAGGAGGCTAGCTCCCAGAACATATACTGAAACAGGACATGCACTGAAATTCTATACTTTAAACCGTGGAGCTATAGCCCAGTTATCTCCCTTTTTATGAACGAATTATCCCCACTGCATGTCTCAGTTGGTATCTAATACTCCGGCAAGTAATACGTATTCCAGTGGATAACTACCGAAAAGAAATACGAAGAACCCTATGAAAAAGCACAAGAGAATCTTTTCAGAGGAACCGAACAAAAGGCATAAGTTCTATATATCTGCACGTTGCATGCTATGATCGACGGAACTGAAAAAACAGACAAAGTTAAAAACAAAAGATTTACGACAGGCCACAAAAACAAAGAGAAGAAGAAGAGGAAGAAAAGATTGTTCATGGCGTAATTAATTAACTTTTGGAGCGTACGTCGTTTACGGATGCAGGATTGTTCATGGCGCAGCAAGAAAAGATCATCGCGTGCGGGCCGAGCTTTGCGGCGCTGGGCCTCGTCCTGAAGTTCGCCCTCGGCCCCGCCGCCATGGCCATCGGCTCCATCGCCGTCGGGCTCCGCGGCGACGTCCTCCGCGTCGCCATCATACAGGCATGTACCAGCTTTCGTTCTATATACATCCATGCATCTCGCTTTCATCGTTAACTTAACTTGCTACACGTGTTCATGTACTTTTCTTAAGCTTGGAGCGGCGAATCCTAAAAAAAATTTGCTCTTTTTAGTGGCAACTGGCAAACATCTAATTCCCCCTAAGTTTGTCGTATATCCAGGCTCTGTTTCCTGATGTCTCTAATTAAATCACTTAGCCCCGTTTGGAAGACATGAATTTTATATGACCCCTAAAAAACTGGACAAGAAATTCCGGTTGCAGAGTTACTAGCATTTATATGTAATACTATTAAGTTTATTAGGAAGACAGCATTTCCGTTCAAATAGCAAGGTAGTGGCATGAAGATGTTGTATGACCATTGAGATGTGATGGTCGATACTTTACAGTGGTTAGACTTGACCTAGGCTATGACTCCCCAACTTAGCTGCTTAGCTAGTCATTAACCACATGCATTTGCTGTGCTGCATATAGTACATGCAACTTCTGCTGTTGGTTGCTACGTAGAGTTGACGGTATGCTGATGTCAATCTACCTTTCGTAGGCATGCAACTTAACTATAAATCTTTTACCACTTTACAACAAAGTCTCAAAAGATTACTTTTGACAAAAATGTCTCTTGCTCGAAGATTCCAACTGAACGTTGCATTACATGACTGATTGATACATGCACACAATTTTTCAGTCCTTACTGCGCGCCCTTATTTTGGACATATATATTAACCTAACTTTAATTAAATAAACAAAAAACAAATGATTTCACAAAGTCATTCACCATGATTGCATTTCACCGACATTAGATCGCATCCAGCAAAATATTATCACCGGAGCCGCCCCAAGGTTTTGTTTAGGCATGTCACGCGTAGTGCAACATTGAAGAATAAAGGTGTACTTAGTAGCCCACGAAATAAAAAAAAAACATAGCTAGCTTAGGTATACGGCTAGCTAGCAATGTCTCGGGACAAAAAGGAAAGGTAGAGAGATACTTGAACAAATGGAGGATGAGAGGATTAAATGTGAAAACTACACATTCCACTGCAATTCCTACGAGAGATTAGAGTACTAGTTTGTCAGCACCGCACAGCACCACTAACCCGAACCACTTGGGGCTTTAAGGCCATTGCTGCTTGCAGAGCTACAAACATGAACCGAACCCTATTGCTTAAAAACTAAGCATGAACAAAGGCGCAATAGCAGATTAATTAATCGCAACGTTACGTAGTCGGTGTGCAAGTGCGCATTCCAAACAATAGTTGTGAATTTGCGATCAGCATTAGCATAAATGCATAATCATCTTGGTCATCTTGATCTTGTTTAAGGACATCCAAACCATGCACAAACAGAGGTCAAACACTAAAACATGCATGCATGAACTGATGAGCCCTATCCAAGAACATGGAACACGAACCGGTATTGTTGTTGTTGTTGTCAGGAAATATTCAACATCGCTTTAGGGTAGTGTCTTATCCATGGAGTGTTGTCTTATCCATGGAGTGGATTGGCCTTCGATGGGGCGGTGCAGCTTCTCTTTTCATACCAACAAGAGTGCATGTCCCTGTCGCTTTGCCACATTTTGACCCCTGCCAAATCAAATATACGAGAGATCATTGAAATCGGTCTGGAATTAAAAGTGTGCTTAAAGTAAAGAAAATTTTGTTCAAATAAAGTGCAGCATGGCAATGGCACCTATGTGGCGGGTCTGTTTTTGGCATGTTCTAGAGCCTGTCCCCACATGATTCTTGTTATCCGCTAAACAAAAGGGCATGTCAAAAACAGCATGTCATTAGCGACCACTCATCAGATGCTTATCGCACGATGATGAATCAAACTAAATCGTTAGTTACACACCAGTACCCATATAGCAATATCAAAAGTTCGATAACGTAATCATGTTCAAGGTTTTTTTTTTTTTTTTGAAATAACGGCAGGAGCTCTGCCTTGCATTAAAGAAGAGAGGAAGAGAAACAAACAAGCCCAAACAGTAAAAAAGCACCAGGAACATACAAGAAGCACGGAGAATCGGAAAGAAAGAGAGAGAGAGAGAAAGAAAAGAAGGGAAAAGGAAGCACGGCTAGGCCGCCTAGCCCCGCTAAGCTGAAAAGAAGGTGTCCTTATGCTAGGAAGACAACCTTTCCTAGACACAAACACCTAAGACCTAAAAGATGACCTCAGATCCTGCTTCGTGACCTAAACGGGTAGGTCATTGTACATCGCCATCCTTCGAGAGTTCACATGTTCAAGGTTTTAAAAAACGATAGTCGCTATTGTGGAATTGGCACTTAGAAGATGCACCAGGGCAGTCCAATTCATCATGTCAGCTAATGCGCATTCACTGGAGATGCATTAACCTCATCGGAATCAACAACACCGGGTTTGCTTTCTGGGGTAAAGCAAACTAATTTGATGCACAAGTTGATTAGATCCGATCTCAGAAATTAAACATATGTTTTTATCTATATTTCTACACATACTAAGCTCTTGAGATTAACATGAGTGTAAAAAGTTATTGCTTCCTTTTCTTTTTGAAAACAAGATTTTTCATGTATACATTATTATTCTGTTGACATTTTTGTCTCTTCCTGAAATGAGGAAACTGTGGCCTGGCTAACCTTTGTTTGAACATTGTGCAGGCTGCGCTACCTCAATCCATCACATCATTCATATTTGCAAAAGAATATAGGTTGCATGCCGATGTTCTTAGTACTGCGTAAGTATTTTGAACTGACTACAAACTAAAAGTAGACAGCAAATTCTTAGTCTTACACCATTTGCTTCTCAATTTTGCAGGGTGATTTTTGGGATGCTTGTCTCCTTGCCATTGCTAGTTGGATTTTATATAGTCTTAGAGCTAATTAGGTAGACACAGAGCCTTCGATAAATCAGGAAAATATAGCTTTCCTTTGAGGCTGTCCAAAGATACATGCTGACAACAAATGCTGTGATATATCTCCTACCTACATTCGTCATTGCATAAAACGGCAATGGGAGCTATCGAGTGCTATAGAATACTTTTAACACATATTATGTAAGAAGAATGCTTACTTATTCTGTTATTCAAAAGAATGTGTTACACACATACTTGGTTCTAAGTCTGATCTCCCTGTGCCAGTCACTTCAGCAGTTAGCAGTAAAAATCGATATTTATCAAGGATAGTTTCAAATAAGTCATTTGCTCCTTTGGAAATGTATGAGGGGTAAAAATGTGAAACAGAATAAGAAAGAAAAGTTTCTACAGTATTACCTCAGTATATGTTTGATTATATTGCCTAACTCTTCACCACGATCCTCCTGCACATGGTGTCCTGCCTGCATGATAAGTCATGATACCAGATAATCAAAATTAATACCATGCAAAGTGAAGAAAATGGAAGTGAAAAATAAACAGCATTAGTTGCTCATATGTGCATATACCCACATTACTCAAACCAACCTATCCCCAATACAAGCAAGCATGAAAATAATTTGAACTCGCAGTAAGTCTATTTTGTGTCATCTACATTATCATTTACACTCTTTTTAAGCCGACTAGTTTTCAATATTCAGAGGAGAGTATAGAAACAAACCATTGGCAGCTCTACAAAGTTGTGGTTTAGGCCCCCACAAAAATCTTCCACCCCATCATAGTTGAACCAACGATCTCTCAAGCCCCAACATATTGTTGTCTGTGTATTCCATGAATCACTCGCTAATATGCTTCTCATGGATTCAATGTAAACCTGTACTAACACATCCAATTTAGAACATGTAAATTCAACAAAACAAAAGCAAGGAGATAGGTGAGTAAACTACCTTAAGGTCCTTTCCCATAGCTCTGCTTATTGCGTTCAGTGCAAAACCAGAAGAACCGGAGACAAGGTATGGTCTTCTGTACACCATAGCATCTTCCTCCTTCATCATGTATGGGCCACAACTAGTCAAGGCCTTATCACTAGCTCTGAGAGGATCCTGAAAGAGTTCAAACAAAGGAAGTTGCATTTCAACTCACAAACCAAAGCAGTTATACAGAGTCTAAGTTCAGTTGGCATCATGCCTGCTAACCTGGGAAAATATCTCACCCAACAAGAAGTTGCTGAAACATGCAAGGGTGGACGGAAGCTTTGCATGTTTATCATTTATCTAACATATGAGATGTTGCGTGATCAGTAGGTAACTCTTAAAATATAATGAAGCTTTGAAAGGCAGAAATATGAGTCTCATCAAAATGTCTGCAAAATCTATATGCTCATGGAAAAACTAACCGGTGGATTAACTAGTATAAGATGGTTCAACTGGTCTTGATGTTCGTTAGCATATTTGACTACAATTGGAGCGAAGTAGCCCTGCGAGTTTTACATTCTCGTATAAAAAAGATCCACAGAGATACATAAATATACACTCACATGATGAGAAGCACCTGAACAACAATGGAGAGCTTATCAGGAGCAACAACATTGATTAGTGATTCCAGAGACGAAGTATATTCTGGAACACAGGAGTTCACATTACTACGTAGTTTAATACACATTTGGAAGAAAAGGAATACTATGTAGATCATTTTACCATCAAGCGTATAGTCAAAACCATATTTGGGCTGAGGCTTGTCAGAGAATCCAAAACCTGCAGATACAAAGTTTTTTGTTTTTGAGTTAGATGAATATAACTCACCAAGCAACATTAAACAGAAAAGGCCCAGTTGTTTAGAAGACTATAAACCTGTTGAAAGATTTTTTTTAAAAAAAAAGGTAGAATATTTGGGTGGCGAGCTAAATCAAATTCTGGCTCTTATGTTCTTGAGTTTTGATGTCAAAAGAAGATGATAATTGGAACCAGTGGCGGAGCCAAGGCCCGGCCAGGCCGGGCCCATGCCCGGGCTATGGTCAGCTCTTCTTTCTGCCATCGCCTGCAGTTCTTCCTTCGGCAACTCTTCCTTCGGCCTGCCAGACCTCCCTCCCTCGGCCATTTCTTCGGCCGCCGTCGCTCCAGCATGGCTTGCCTAGGCTCCAAAAAATTCCTAGCTCCGCCACTGATTGGAACTAGTGATGGCTTTCTATGTTGGTCTGTATACTCTTTGAGGATGTATTTTTTGCCATTATATGCATGACTTTTCTTTTCCCTGCCAACTCATTTGATTATTTTGCATTTATCAAGCACCAAACGATGTGTAAAACTCACCAAGCCAATCAAAAGCAATGGCATGATATTTGTCTGATAGTACAGGTAGCACATTTCGATAAGAGTATGCCTGTAACCAAGAAAGTCTCAGTTCAGTCATTGTCTGTGTTGGAGTTCTTCTATTACAGTGGAAGAAAAATGGAAGCAAACAGCCAGCTAAAACCCGACCTGAGATGGAAAGCCATGAATTAAAAGAACAGAAGGATTAGACGAGCTCCCCGCCTCCACACAGAACCACCTGAGTCACAATGAAAAGGTAGGCACAAGAGCTATGATCTTCTTTGCTGTAATTGACATACTTCTCCTAAAGGAGACCCATGGCTTAAAAGTGTAAGACCAATGCTGTATACTTTGTACCTTACACCCTGCTAACCACTTATATAACACTGTTCACCTGAAAACATCTTCTGAAGATTGCGATCCCGATCCCATTGTGAGCCCGAAGATGGGATCTTTTGCCTTCCCTCTGTTCCCGTATACTGGATGAGCTTTTACCTGCAATGAGTATCATCAAAATTTCAACTAGCATGTAATGCAGTTAATTTGCAAAACACCACAAAAATCACATATAGGCACAATTGTACACTCATTGCAATCGCCAGCTCAGATTACAATAGTCAGATAATAGATAAAGTCAAAAGTTCACAGCACATTGGAACGGCGCTAAATTACCAAGAGAAAGGCGCAAACATCTAACAAGTCGCTCAATCTCTGACATATGAAATGCCAAATCAAATGGCGTGCATTGGTCGGCACAAAACAACACATCAAAACAGAGAGTGAATGAGTGACCGCATCATACCATTCTCCCCTGAGCAAACCACTCGTCCGACTTACTCGGGCCATCCGCAAACTTCCCTGCACCAAGCCACAAGAGTTAGCAAAACAACAGAACCGATAGCGACCCATTTAGCAAAGCTCAAAATTCCGCACCATCCAATCCCCCAAGACCCAAAAATACCCTAACTCACCCCCACTGAACGAGAAGCCGTCTCCGATGGACTCAGGCGCGTCGATCAGGTAGTAATCCTATAAAAAACACCAAATCACACCCAAATCCAAGTCACAAATCGCAAATGTGGGCGTGGGTGCGAGCGTGCTAGACCTCATCGTCGGGACGCGCGGGGCGGCGCCAAGAGGGAAGGAGCTTCTTGGGCCGAACGAGGCGGGGGATGGCGGCGTGGAAGCGCGGGGCAGCGAGCGGCGGCGCCATGGGAGGTGGCGGTTTGCCATGGGGGATCAGATTCTACTGGGGTTTTGGAGGGGATGAGGGATAGGGTTTGGTTGGCTGGTGCTCCTCCCGCCACATTTCTAACCGCCGCGATCCGGACGCTAGGAATTTACGTGGGTCCCACCTGTCAGTTACTTTCGTCGTCTATAAACCACTTTTCCCAGCCATTCCCGGATAAGGTTCCTGACCAGTGATGTAAGGCAGAACCGTCTAACGGAGGAACCAACGATCCAAATTTCTCAACGGTCGTATTTTGGATACCTAAAACAAATGATACAGTATTTTTGAACAATGCTCTAGAAGATCTAAATCATTGTTTTTTGATTCAACGGTCTACATACAACTGCTTAAATTGCAGTCTTAGTAAAAACTGCATTGGATACCTTTCTACCATTCCCATGTTCTCTACTCAATTGATAAGTTACTTAATTTTAACTAAAAAAATGTTTCAAAGAAAATAAAAAAGTGGGTGACGAATACTCATACCAGGGGTACCCCCAGCAGACCGAAACCCCAAATAGGCCGTATTAGGCCCAGCACTGGCCAAAGGCCTCTTGGGTCACGAAGGACTCTCAACTCCGATCAAGCTCACTAGGAACGCCCGACCGCCTCGGTCGGGCGCCATTCGCCTTCCGGCCGCCTCGGACGGAGCCCCAACATGCTCCGATCTAGCGACCTCCGCCACGTCGCCGGTCGACCTCAAGATGATCACCTGCCCCGTGGACACGACGGCCATGCTGGAGCAGGTGGCTCCTTCCCAAGGTGGCCAAAAGGCCGCCAAAGTCAAGCGCCAGTCCCTTCACCCCGTCATGCACAGTGGAGAGACGCGCTCCCTCCCGAGACGCGCAGCGTAAACGGCGTCAACATCTGACAGGCGCGCAGAGAGCAGGTGCGCCCCTTCCCGACGGAACGACGCTTGCCCCGTGTCTACCAACCCAGCGCGTGGAATGAACAGGAACCTGTCAGTCACTAGGACCGAAGACCGGGACTTCCGGGCGTAATGTACCCCTACCTTTTTTCTCCAAACTCCCGTGTAACATACTCCCTCCGCCTATATAAAGAGAGGCAGGACCCTCAGGGAAGGGCATTCGATTCGGGCCGATCCAATCCGATCAGACTCGAACACACACAGCCTAAGCGTCCAAGCATCCGAACTCTCACGAGCACACAGCTCTCACTCATCCTACTCGGACGAGGCGCTCAAGGCCAGCTCTTAGCCCTCGTTTGTAACGCTGTGTAATCTACTGTACCCCGAGCAATACAGAACCACCACCACAAACTGGACGTAGGGACATTCGGTCCGAACCAGTATACATTTTGGGCTTCCTGAGTCTAACCATTCAAGGAGCGAGAACACGCAGCCCCTTAACTTACAAATTTACTTGCCGGTTTACGAAATACCGACAGTGGGGCATTTGAAAATGCGGTGAAAGTTTTATATACATACATATATATCTGTGTGTGTGTTTTTTAAAATTTTCATGAGTTATATATCATGTATTTATATATGTATGACGTCTCTCTCTCTATATATATATGAAAATGATTCCATACTGCTGGGTGTACGTACTCCTACCTTCAGTATACCGTTTAAATAATGTTGGTATACTTTTTTATCCTTTTGAGTATATTCTAATACTGATTATAAGATACTCCAAAGTGAGTTCTATGAAAAATTTCGTTAAAGTCTATCCTTTGTAGCATAATTTGTTTATATATTTCTTTTATATATGGAAAAGGGTATGTAACAAAAAAAAATAAAAGGATTTGATGAAATTTTATTCAACTATGTCGTATTGGAGTAACTTAGAATTATTATTGGAGTATATCGAAAGTGATAAAGGAGAATAAAGTGTTCATATAAGTGAAATATTAGAGGTGAAAGTATGTAGTTCTAGGAGTATGAACCATTGTATGTATGTATGTGCGCGCTACCAAAGGATATAATTTCTTTTTGTTTAGCTTCTTCCCTTCACTTTTTCTGAGATAATTGAGAATCAATGCTGAAGCCAAATCACTGCCCTGTACAAGTTAAACCGACATGTCAAAACTTGATTGATCGACCTCTTTTCCGGAAAATATAATAATTACATTATCTTTAATTCTAGCTTTGCTTATCCCCTGTAGATCAGAAGAAGAAACAAATCTGTACGTCATATATGAAGCTCTGAGAGCTCTAGACTTGTAGATGTGTTCTTGTATCTATCGTCTAAGCAAGGTCAATGCAGCAGGCAGCAGCTACTGACTACTGTACTTCACCCATCCGGCCGCCATTGCCCGCGACAAGTCGGTCGGTCGGTCGTTCAGCCGGTCGTCGCCGGCTGTGGGTAAGGATCGGTCCAGCACTCGTCCTCCGCCACCGCCTCTTTCCACCTCCTGTTGAATATCTGCAGCTCGGTGTAGGACCGCTGCCTCACCGCGTACCGGTCGGCCGCCGACGATCCCGACGACGACCGCACCTTGTTGCCGTCGCCGAGCGTGGGGATGCCCCGGTGGAGGACGTACTCGCTGTCGACGATGCCGACGTTGAGCCTACGGTCGCCCTGCGCGCAGTAGCCGAGCTTGTAATCGAGCCCCCACGCGTAGATGAGGTCGTTCTGGATCATGTGCCACGAGCAGCGCCACGCCGCGCGGGAGACCACCGGAACCATCATCTCCACCCACCTGCACAAACAGCCGCGAGTTTCAGAAACTTGGCAGTTCAGAATCACGAAGCAAGTGACCAACGCCGTGGAAATGCCATGCCCAGGCATCTCTGTAGCTCTTATGTTACAAGCAAAACGCATTTCGTGTGCAGCACTCCTGCGTATTCTCGAGAGAAAAAACGCATCTTTGTATTGTGATTATTACCCTGTGCAGGGAGGCCCCGTGCTGTTCCCGTAGCATCTTCCTTTTCCATTCGTCTTGTAGAATCGCCTGTTCAGAGACACGGTCAGTTTCAGTCTCAGTTTACAACGTCTGTTCTGAAGAAAGAAATTGATAGTTTTCAGTTACCTGTGAACTACTCCTCTTCGCGCACGGGCCGTGAGGTGATGGTGAATCTGAGACCTATGATCAAGCGCGGGCTGCGATATCTCGAGCCCTTCCTTCTTCACGATCTTGAGGTACCTGAGGGGATCGAAGCTGTCCACCTCGATGTCCTCGTCCCAGAGGAAGATGTAGTCGTACTCCGCGACCACGTCGGGGTGCAAGAACCTCTTGCCGAACCACCATTTCGTCTGACCGATCGCAGAGACGTGTATCGCCCGGTCAGACCACCTCAGGTCTTTCCACTGGTCGACCACGCCGTCGTAGTGGAACAGCATCACCATGAAGTTGGCAGCGGGGAACTGTCGTGTCGCGCAGTCAGAGAAAGACGGACGGTCAGATCATCACAATGACACAGAAGTACAGTGTTATTACCTGAAGAAGCAAGCATGAACACTTGAGAGAAGATGCAGCAGGGAACAGTCTGATCATGGTACCTTGGAGACAAGTTTGTCGACGACCGCCTTCTGCTTTATTCCGACGGGGATCGCGAGGAGGCTTTTCGACGGCCTGCCGCCCTCCTTCCGTTCAGGGTTGCCACCCAGTGACTCCATTTCGAAGTTGGACTTCTGTTGCACGATGCCTCTCGGCAGCGGTTCGCTGCCTGGAGGCCTGCAATGATTCTGCAGAGAGTTTGCTTCAGTAACTGCTCTTGTGAGACTAGTCCTAAACAGTCAATTTCTTATGAAAAATAGCAATAAAGTTTTGCAGGTGTCTAAACCTCGCAGATGTTGCTGGGTTCTTGCTTTGGCGTTGGCTCGACGACCCGCAGATCACTCATCGGAGTCCTGGTCTCCTCAATTGCAAACACTTGTCTTGGATGCAACTGTTGTATTGACAAATTCTGCAATAACAATTGAGCAGGTGTGTCAGAATTCAGACTCTATCTACGCACTTGATATAAACATCAAGAACACGTGTTCAGCTATTAGCACACACCTCCTTATGATCAAGCGTGACAATTGCACCGGCAACGAATATTAGCACGAAAAAGATGAGCGCCGCCGGTGGTGCGATGCTGAAGAACCGCTTCTTCGACGAATCATTTGCCGCCGGACCCTGCGGTGAGCCGTCAGAAAGAGCAACGAGTGAGCACATCATACATGTCTTGCAATTGCATTGCGTCAAGATTCACAGAGGCCACGGCCAGCAAGTAATATCTAAATCGATTGCATTGCTCAAATTAGCCTTGATCGGGAAGCAAGAGCTTCACAGAGAGGAAATTAAGAATGGAAGAGGACTCAGAAGCCGTATTCCAGCTTCTTTCAGTTTCTTTCCGGTCGCCCCGTCAACAATACAGAGTTCATGCCAGCTTCCTACAGGTTTTTCCAGTCGCCTTTTGCTGCGATGACTCAGAAGCCGTGAGGCCAGCCAGCATGTTCAAGGGTCTCATATGTGCATCAGTGCATGTGCTCTCCTTGCTCCCTAGCGTCAGGGTGTGGGGTTCGTTACTTTTAGCTGGTGTCAGCGGTCTAAATTTTGTGCTGTCTATTCTTTTCTGTCTATCTTTTGCCATGTTGTTTTACTAATGTTCTGGATTTCTCCTATTTTTAATACGTAGCAGAACTCCTACCGTTTATTTTTTTTAAAAAAAGAATGGAAGAGGAAGGCAAAGGCATATTCCCTGAAAATCCAACCGAGGAAGATGAAGCTATGCTAAAACTCACTCTGAAATGTACTGCAAGTGTGACCTCAAAGCAAAGAAATGTTCACTAGGGGTTAAAATCTCAGCAACCGAAACCTGCAGCTCAAGCTGCGCAAGTGCGCGGAGAAATCAATTTGAATAGAGAATTATGCTGTTCCAATCAGATTAACACAAGCTCCGCCTGCCGAATACTAACAGATATTCATGCAAAATATCAGGGTTAATCAAATGGTCTCCTAATTATTGAATTAAAACAGGACAGTTGTTTTTGATTCACTAGGCTAGAATCGCACAAGCAGCACCTATCAAAACTAAATCAACGGATAAAACAATAGACAATTGCAGGAATTCAAGAGAGGAAAGCGAAATACCATATAAGAACGGCGATAAAACTCCAATATTTTCTTCTGAGAATTACAAAAATCCAATCTTTGAACGCAATTCAGTGAGTTCCATGGCCAAATCAATAGTACAATATAAGCAGAATAATATCGTAGAAGAACAAACAAAGCTAGTTTACAAAGCTTCAATCACGAAAAACAAATTCACGCATGGATTCTTACAAGAAAACTAACATAAAAAACCATCACGTACTTAGCAAGCTTGGAGAAATCCAATTTATGAACTACTGTAAAATGAAGAAAACGAAGAACTAGCAGCGCGAAGAGCAGAGCAGAGAAAATTTAGCGAAGAACGTTACGTATTTCTTCTAAAAAGAATAAAATAATACTATTTTTTTAACAAAACTTATCCAAATCCTCTCCGGTCACCGAAAAGTATAACCTAAAATTCCGAAAAAATCAAGTGAAAAATGATGGTGAAAAAACGGAGGAGATCAAGAAAGCGCCTTACCATGGAGAAGCGATCACGAGTTCTTGGAGAAGTTACAACTGTTGTCGATAATCATCGATAGGCTGGGGTATACAATCCGAAGCGAGGAGCAATCGGAATTTGTGACGCGAAGAGGAATTCGGAATTGGAAACGAGGAGGGGTTCGGAGGTGAGTAATAGAGGTATTTTAATGCTTTAGCCTGGCTTTTTGTTTCGTTCTATGTTAGCATTGCCTTTTCCCAAATACACCCCTGATATTTCAATGATTTGAAGGAACAACCCTAATGGGGTTTAAGGTAGTTATTGACTATAGCCTTGGAGGTGTTAATTTTAAAAATTAGGGACGCATTTATCAGGATATCTCTACTACTTCTAATTAGGAGTTGGTGACGGTCGGTCGTTCTCTCCAATGTACATGATCTGTTGAATCTAACACGAACGGCTGATATGGAAGTGGATTTTTATCTTGACTACTTCTAATTTGTATGCTTTAATGAACTGATTTAATCATTCAATCATTGCACGTTCAGAGTGAATAGTATCATTCAGACATGATTAATGATCTTTGCAAATAATTTTTTTGTCGTAAATTGAGTTTATGTACAGGCACATGACTAGTCTAATCAAAATTTGAGTATAAAAGCACTACGTCAAATAATTAGTCGTGACATTTTACTGCTTGCCTTTCTATGCAGTGCATTCTTTCGCCTAATAAAAAAGTGAAAAAGTGAAAATTGCACAATAGCACCCACAAACTTTGGTTAAAGTCAAGGATTGTCGTGAAAGATACTGAAATATTAATCGTGGAAGTCAAAAGGATAACCCTACATTTAGGGTATGTACAGTAATATAGACATCAGTTGTCTGTAATATATTGCTATGTCATCTATATAGAGCATTAAAATTAACGTGTACAATGGATCGTCTATATAGTTATCTGTAATAATCTCACATCCAATTAATAGATTGTCTATACAATTATATATAAATAAAAAGTTGTCTATAAGATTGTCTGTTAAATAGTAGATAGTAGCTTTCTATCCCCTCCTCTCTTTTTCATGTCACCTAACATTCTACATGACATAGCCTTACATACAACTGACATATACCATTGTACATACTCTTAAAGCAAGGCTAATAAGAGAGCCAACTGCAGGCTTTATCTCATTGCCATATTATATACAGCCAATCTAACAGCCCACCTATATAATAGTTAACTATACATACATACAAAGCCATTAATATTTGGCCCACATTCATCCACTCATTCTCTCACCAAGTTTTTTGGAGCCGTCTTTGCAATAGTGTAGATAGATCTCTCGCTTTCCTCCAACTCACTATAAATCTGATGCAGAATCCTTATACCTCTTACCTCACCTTATTATACTTGCTCTTAGGACTCAGGCCTTTTCAGTTTCCCCCACCAGCTAAGCACAAAATGCGCATCAGTCCTTTTTTAACGGTAACAAAAAAAACGCTTAAATAAAGCAAATAAAAACGAAACGGAAAAGGTAACGGAAAATCAGGGGCTGGCCGTTAATTTTCTTCACGGGTTTTCTCAGAAAAAAGGGGATTTTTCTTCGCCTTGTTCGTGCTACCATTAAATTCAGATTTTGTTTCATTAATTTCCAAAGAATAAGATATGAAAATTAAATGATATTTGGCCAAAAGAAGAAAGAAGATATTTATGAGTGACTTTATGAAGATGGGAATGACCACTTGACCAGAAACTGGTGTGTCAGTGGTGTGGGCCCACAGTCTGACAGGTGTAGAGGATTATCTGAGGAAGGAGGAGTTTGAGGTGAACCCCACGAGGGGCTTCTTTCAACCTGTGGCCCCTCCGTCTCCTCTATTTCGCACACCTTGCAGAAAATCCTAACAGTATCCTACCGTGTCCAGGATCTTTTGCGGCCTAGGCTCTTCGCTAAACGCCTAGCCAGAAATTGAAATTCAACGTTTCTGGAATCTGGACTGGAATGGAGTCCAGTCATACACTCCTGGTGCGCGGGGCTTACGTGGTAGTGCTTCAATGGTACGGTGCTGTTATATTAAAGGATACGTTTTCTTCTTGATAAGATATCTGAATATTTCACATAACCAAAAAAAAAAAAAGAAGAGGAAACGTGTCCACTCTAATGCATTCTTATTGGCAAACAGGCATTAGTCTCACCAATTAATGTAATTTAATCAGACCTATTTGTCGATAGAAGCTCATAATAGTTTTTAAAAAGGGCATTAGTCCCAATAATTAATGTAATTTAACCAGACCTATTTGTCAATGAAAGCTCATAATAGTTTGTAAACAGGCCATAATATTGCAAACAAGTAGTGCCTTATAACGCAATAGACAATAAGAATGCTTTAAAGGTGTTCAAAAAGGTGTCCATCCCTCAAGCATAAAGTTGATCTTTTCGAGTTGTAGCCAGAATAACTAAAAAGAAATACATAGCCTATTGGGTAGAAAGCTATCTCCCTCCACCACTGAGACGAAGTCACTAAAAAAAATAAGGATGTGTGCTTCTCAAAAATAAAAGAAAAGAAAATAGTGTAAGGACATTTGGAGAAATAATCCCAAAGAAACGTGCCCCGTCCAAACCGTATTCACATCGTCATCAAACACCAGAAAACAGCCGCAGGGTTCCACATCTCTCAGCCATCACCTTCCTTTCATTTGTTTATGTTTTTTGTTTGTTTTCATAAATCTAGTATATCCTGCAACACTCGTTATTTCTTCGTTACTTCCAGAGAAAGTAAGCCAATGTCTCCAAAATCATGCACCCTAACCAAACTCTGGGAGGAGACAAAAGCTTGAAAATTTTCAGAGAAGAAAAAACACTTGTTCTGGCACCACAACTGGTTTGATGGTGTCATACAGTGACTATGCTAAAAAATAAAAAGATTCTTGCAAATATGTAATTGAAATCCTTATAGATCAATGATTTGAATTGACCAAAAAAAAACCCCTCTAACTGAGGACTCATTTTGCGAGAGATGATGTGAAGATACCATGTTTGGTTAATCTTGAAGCAGCACCATTGGTAATTTGGTACAACACATTGCTGGTAGGCAGCATGCAAAAGGGAAGAGCAGAGCAGCAATGCTGTAGTACCAGAATCAGAAGAGTTTCGGAGTTAGGTGGCCTGTTTTCAGAGTATGGCAACACTAGTTGGGAATGGGATGTCGTTAGAGGAAAGTACACATTCGGAATTTGGGCTACCGAAACTCATGTCATTTTGCACTCTCGTATCTTGATTCCAAGGCATCAGATCAGAGCAGCACATGGTGACAGTCCAACCAACAAGGGATATGAAGGAAACTTTGCGGCTAGAATTTTGGGGATTTTCTATCATTCAAAAATAGGACTTGAGCCCAGGCCCATGTGCCATTAGATGTACGCGACATCATTAACATATCCTATATGCGTAGGAATTGGAGAGCAACCGGGCACCCACGTGTCATTTGGTATTTTTGCGAAAAAGCCTCTCCATTTCTTCGAAATTACGGATAGGTCCTTCGTGATTTTTTGTGAGATGAAAATACTTTTTTTTCTTTGCGTTTGGGTCCCTGGAATGGTATTTTACGGAAAAGCCTTCCGTTAAGTTCAAATCGCGAACAAGTCCTTTTCTAATTTTTCAGGATAGCGAACAGGTCCAAAAAAATATCAAACAAGTCCCTACTTCTTACGTTCAGATCCTTTCTCCGGTTTTCCCGATAAAATTTTTTTTCCACCAGAAAAACCCGGAAAAAATATTTTCGTCACCCAAAAAAACCAGAAAAAAAGTTTTCGTCACAAAAAAAACATAGATTCATCGAACGTTTATAGCAAGCTATGGATTTGCCAACGGGTCATAACCGCGGGAGTTTTTTTAAAAAAATGTAGATTCGTCCGAAGATTTATAGCGACCCACGGATTCGCCGGTGGGTCCTAACGACTCGTTTTTTTTAACAAACGCAACCAAAAAAACCCGAAAAAAATGTTTTCAGCACCCAAAAAAACGGAAGCCATGTTTTCGTCCCGCGGGTTCGCCAGTGGGTCCTAACGACCCATTTTTTTAACAAACGCAACCAAAAAAACGGAAAAAATGTTTTCAGCACCCAACGTGGATTCGCCGACGCGTCCTAACGACCTTTTTTTTTTTAACAAACGCAACCAAAAAAACTCGAAAAAATTGTTTTCGCCACCCCAAAAACCCGAAAAACATGTTTTGGTCGCAAAAAAACACATATTCATCGAAGATTTTTCGCCCTTTTTCCTCTACGCTATTTTTCACCGGTGGGTGGTTTTGCGAACATGTATTATTACTCAGTGAACACGTAGAGTATTAGACTCGACAAAAGAAGGTTGTCATCTCTGATATTTTTTTCCCTTTTTTCCTCTGGACTATTTTTTACCGGTTGGTGGTTTTGTGAAAATAAAAAATTATTATTTTTCCGAGCGCATGCTACCGAAATTCAACCGGCGCAGCGTAGCGCGCTTTTCTACCTAGTATATACTCATGAACTGATCATTCCAGAAGCACTCTTTTTTACAAGATTCAATGGTCGGAGACAGGAGCTACTTGGAATTTTGCCTAGGCATTTTCTTCCAGAAAATAAGATCAGAGACATAAACATGTAACGAAGTCACCATTCTCCAATGTCCTAACAAATGTTCCTGTCCAACCCAGATACTCAATCCATCTTCTAATATATCCCTCGGCAGATTACTGGCTTTCAAGGAAAAGAAATACCGAATCCGACGTGCTAGTGCTGGTAGAACTGCTGGCAGACGCCGTATTTTGACTCTTGAGGCGCAGCCAACTGGGACTTGCAACCCGGGAGTTGACGTGCTCATGTGACAATTTTTTTTTTTTTTTTTTGCCCGGTATTCCCTGTGCGATGCACGTCCTGGCGTTGAAAATGCGGTAGCCTGATGATCAACTTGCTGATGCAAACGTCGCACCTAAACTGAAACGTTCAGCAGACGCCACAGGCAACATTGGAAGTTCAAGTCCAGTCGGGTCTGGTGGAGGGGGACAAAATGATACCATGCATTATCTCGACCGTTTCTTTAGGGTATGTATAGTGGTATAGATGGTAACTGTCCATAATATATCTTTATATCATTTAAAGAAATCACTAAAAATAACTCATACAATAAATCGTCTATATAGTTATTTGTAATTGTTTCTTATCCAATTAACAAACTGTCTATACAATGGTACATAAAATACAAAGCTGTCTATAAAACCGTCTGTTAAATAGTAGACAACAACTTTCTCTCTCCTCTACATTATCTAAAATCCTACGTGGCATAGTCTTACAAACAGCTAACATATACTATTGTACATGCCCTAAGGCGCTACCTATCCTCCGTTTGAAAGAGTGCTCCATGGTTCCTTTATTATACTAGTTGAATGCTATCAATAAAAATAATATTATCCAACATGTTAAGTTGTTGTCGTTAAGCTTAGCTTGCACTATGCTCGTGGCTCTGTAGGTTTGGCCGAGCTCCGTCTCGGCTCACAACATGCCTCTGTTGTCGAGCTTGGATTACACCATATCGTTAACTTCATCATTGTTATTTGCATTGTATCTCCACAGCAAACCTTAGGGGAGGGAAGGGTGATTGTTATGGGGCAAATTTTTTATTTGTTAGAGTCCACTGGGTTCTTTAAAAGCAGTAATGATAAAAGTAGTGCAAAAATATGTTCTAAGCTATTACACCCTAGAAAGAGAGAGAGAACAAAATCACGCGAAATCCATGGGCTCTTACATGGAGGTAACAAAATTACGTGCTACCATAGTTCAAAATCCTAGCAAAATTTTGGAAAGTTCATTCGAGATTTTGGATTTCGTTCGAGGACACAATTCAAAATCCCGACCAGATAAAAAAAATTAAAAAATCAAATTGCTACAGTATTTTCAAAATTTTTGATAAATTTGGCATGTTTCACTAAATTCTCGAGTATTTTGACCGGATTTGGATTAATAAACCTTAAGAATGTCATATTCCATGAAAATTTATTTTAAAACCGAATTATTGATATGTTTTATAAAAATAGCAGAAACACTTTTATATTTTTATAAAATTGTAAATGCTCTAAAAATTTATGGCACCATATTTAGTGTTTTATTATAATTCATAAAAATTTTAAAAATAATTGAACTTCATTTGTTATATTTAAAAATTCAAAAAAATATAATGAACTTAATCGAGACAAGAATGATTGCGAATTTTATAAATTTGCTCGAGTACGATAATGATCCAAAATTTTTAGAAGAACTTAAGCATTCCCATATAACCCTTATATAAAAGTTTAAAAAATTTTAAACTTGTTTTGGTTGCTCAATCAAATCTATGGAAGAAATACATGTAGCACTGTAAGGATTTTATCAGGACAGTAGAACTTTCATAATTTTTTAAAATTATTCAAGCTTTATCAACATCCAAAAATTTTATGGAAATATTATTGATGCATCAGGACCATGCACAAAAATTTTAAAAATTCTATAACATGGTTTGGACTAGTTTTCATTCGGTTGAAATTTGTCAATCAGCCTTCAACAGCATTGTCCAAATTTTTGAAAATTTCTCAGGCTTGATCATCATCTAAATTTTTTTTAGAAAAATCATTGATGTGTCAAAACCATAAAAAAAATCAAAATTTTATAACATGATTTGCACTATTTTTTATTCGATTGAAATTTACTGGTCAGCCTTTTATAAGGACAGTAGCATTGTCAAAATTTTTAAAAATTCCTTAGAATTGATCATCATTTGAAATTTTTACGAAAATATTAGTGATGTGTCAAGACCATACACAAAAAAATTTAGAATTTTTCAACATCGTTTTGACCGTTTTCACTCGGTTGAATTTTGCTGAGATTTCAGCAATTTTAGCCAAAAATTTTGGAAATTTCATTTCGAAAATTTCGGATTTCAAATTTGTTTTTTTGATCAGATTTCATTTGATATTCCAAAATTTCGCCCACCTTCGAAATGTGAACAGAAAGCGAAATTTCAAACTTTGTGTGCTACCGCGTGTGGTACAGAGTTAGCACTAGAACACCCCTGTTACCACCCCTAATAAGGAAAAGTTAAGTATAGGAATTACATTCTTCTTGCTACATGACCAACAAAACAAGTGGCTTTTAATCCGAAAAGCAACTGGAGAGAGGAGGAGCACTCAGAAAGAAAGAAAGAAAGAAAGAGAAAAAGAAGTGCTGCTCTTGATGCCATTGGCGCCCTACTTAGATTGATTAACAAGGAGAGGAGAGGATAAATCCCGTGTCTGAATTTTTAAAGGTAGCTAAGGTTAAGCTATACGGGGGAGGCGTTACCTAATGCCGTACGCGTACATATGGTGGGTGGAGGTGGAGAATGTGCTCGCGTAGTCGCGTCCACGTCCGACTACCGCCCACCCACAACCTCTTCTTCTCTCCCCTCCCCTTGCACTCTATCCCCGTCGGCGTCAGTGGGTGGGAGCGTGGCACAGCCGCAGCTGCAGCGCCCGTTGCTTTGGGGTAACTGGATGGCAACTGACAAGTACCCGCCGATTAAGACCCAGTACTATTAGTATTTTGTGTTATTCAGGCACACAAGCTGAATGATTGCTTTGATCAATGGGCATGCCATCAACAGTCAATCGGTTCGAAGATTGGGAGTCGAAAGCCAGTAGCCCAACTGGTATGTTATTTGGACTTGCTCTGATGGACACCGAAGTTGCTGTATTATGTACTGCTAAATGATTTGTTAGGTTAACCTCCACAATCCAAAAAAGAACAAGATTATGTAGGGTTTAATCCCACTCCTCGGTAGCTACATCCAGGACACGATCTCCGCTTCCTCTTATTCTGATTTAGGGATCTAGGCTAAAGGTAATGGGCTTGAGGCCCTCTTTACCAAGCCGTTTTTCCAGCCCAAATTGAACTCTAGTTGACAAGTCAAGCCCAAAAAACTTTACCTCGTGTCTCCCAGGCCTTGAAAAGCCATAATCTGGAGAGGGAGCACAACAGCACCCGGGCATCTTTACATTGCATCACATACAGAATAGATATTTCTTCGCACATTAAGTGCACAAAAGCAAGCAGTCAAGTACCAATTTCCAGGAAAGTACTGCCAACATCACTTGTTAAATTGTTTGAAAAACTGTTTGCTAATAATAACCCTGTGAATAATTCAGATACAATCACCACAATGCCAATGCGTAAAGGGTCAGGTGCTGCAGCTTTAGTGCTTTCCAGAATGTCTGGATCAGTTTAATCCGTCGTTGGGAGGTACACCCGGTGGAAGTTGTTCATGGTCAGCTTCCTCCGGCAGGTAGGGCACTTCTTCTGAGCCTGAATGGAGGCCTTGATGCATTTCTGGCAGAAAATGTGACCGCATATGGTCGATGACGCATTGACCAGCTCATTCATGCAGACCGGGCAGGTGAACTTGGGCTCCTTGGGGACCTCCTTCACAGGTACAGGGGGTGCCTGGATGACCGTGGGCAGCAGCATTTAATCACAGAGAGCTGATAGCCACTATATTATGGTATTGGGCTATTGGTGAAGTACATGGTAGAGTTCTTACCACTATGCTGTTGGTTTCAGGTGTGCCCAATAAATTTATTATAGGGCTGTTGTTCAATGCTCTCGACCGATCATGCCTAGGGTTCATCCCCAGAGAAAGTAGTGTGTTCACATGCTCATCAAGAGCTTCCCCTAGACATAAAGCAATACATACCAAGTTAATAAATGGGAAGAATATATGCACCAGCCTACAGCATAAAGCTAACAAAGTTCTGGGACTGAAAAGTGTCTAAAGCTTAATTTGGAAAACTGTCATACATGAATATCGGCAAACGTTGAGACAGAACATTGTCATATCCCATTTCTAATTGATAAGACATACCACACAAGAAGACAAATAAGTACAATAGTCTCTGCGGAGATACTTAATGCTAATTTTCTGATGATGGATCATTAAAGCTAACATTTTACTTATATGGACAATACATATTCAGTTGGCCTGTTGACAGCAGCAATTATAAGTTGACTGAACCTACTGAAGCCAGAAAAAATGCTTTGCGACACTCAGTCCTTACCCATGGGTGTAAACAGTATATGGACATGGATGCACAGATGTACACCTAAATTTTTTGAAAAAAAACTCAATATATAGCAAGTATATTAGATCTATATACTATTAAGTGGGCTTAAAAATACGTATTTCAACCTTCAAGTCCATTTCATCCTATCCAACCCATTTCCTCTCCCAATCTTCGCTACACGGCCTTATTGGCTAAGCTCCATCTTCCTCCATTCCTCGAGCCCAACACCCACTACCCCTTCGTTCCTGACACCCCCAAGCTCTCTCGCTCCCTTTGTGACGACGCGGTAGCCCGACAATAACAAACAAGGGATATGGGGTAGGTGCAAGCCTATAGGGAGCAGGGCAGCTGGCAAGTGTCGAGCAGCTACCAGCATTGATGAATAGGCAAAGGCAACAGGGCAGGTAGTGGTGCAAAAAACGGTGCATGGCAGGGCAGCCTTAGCCCCTGTGGCCACAACGAGCACCGATTCGAGGATGGAGAATGCAAAACCAGTGATAGCTGGCAGGCCAAGGTGACGGTGTCCAGTAGGGCAAGAAGCAGCGCACGGTATGTTACATGGCAGCCCTATGCCGCAGCGAGCATCGAGTTAGGGATGGAAGGTGCGACACCGGCGACGATCAGCGAGGCATGAAGCGGTGCTAAAATAGTAGACAATAGCTGAGAATTTGGCATAGAAAAACCACAAGTGAATTTAATTCTTGATTCCCAAATCTGAAATCCCCAATTCACAACTCTATCAAAGTTGTGTTAATTTGTAATGGTGAATCATAGTTTTTTTTAAATGTAGCATGTAGAGCATTCAAAAATAGAGAGGAAGTATATAGATTTGAAATCCCCAATTCACAAATCTTTCAATTATTTTAGGTGTTGTCTCTATTAACAACAACTTGTACTTTGTATTTTTTGCTATTGTGAATCTTTATATTTTACATTGCACAATATTTTTATAATTTCGAACACCCATTCTGGAAATTCTGGATCCACCACTGTCCTTACCTCGATGATTAATAGCCTATGTCAATATCCAGTACCGCAGAAGGCAATCTAGAATGATCATGTGAACACTCTCATACTATTTATTTTCTAGAGTCAAGGGGTAATCTCAAACAGATTGTGCCTGTTGAGTCTTACACCCAGATAGAACCCATGGGCAAGACTTGAATTATGTTTGGAATTGTGGGCCTGTGCTATACTGCTAAGTGAAGCATATATGGAAGATATACTTGTGAGTTACAATAAAAAATAGAACCTCATAAAATGCACCGTACTGAAGTACTAGATATTCAGAATCGGCAAGGAATAAGGAGTACATATTGTAAAAAAGCTGTGACAGCACAAACAGTTGATACTTGATATATGTACCATAGTATCTCTTGATGCTCAGCAAGGTAAATTGTCTGACAACTAAGTTGTCTTAATAAGACGTAAAATCTCCGGCATTACACATGAAATTTAGTGTGTTAACTGCCCTGAATTTTACAAACTACAAACTGCCGTAATGGAGGATGTAAAACTACCCAAGATGTATTCCAAATACCTCTCTGTTATCAGATATTCCAAATAACCTTCCCATATCAACATATGACATGACACATCATAGCCAGAAGCACAAGATTTCATTTATTTTCCTAATAGACATGGCAAACATTACTTTGCATGTGCAATACTGAACAGTCACAATTATGGTTACTTACAAATTTATCATGCTAATCTGATGGGAGATAAACAAAAGATGCATTATGATGTTGTCTACTTAAGGTAAAAATGTTCAACATTAGAGAATGGAACGAGAAGTATGAATTCATTTCATACAAAAATATATGTTTACATTCAAATGTCACAGTATGGGTCAAACAATTTGCGCTGGGGATACCTGCTGGCCCAGCAATAGTCTCAGAATCATCATCTATTATCACAGTGATAGGTCTCATCCTGGTTGACTGTTGCCTCGCCTGAGGAATAAAGTAAACAACAATATCATCAGAGTCCCTTCTTCTCAAGCAATAATAAAATAACTGAAATCAGCCCCCCCCCCCCCAAAAAAAAAGCATGTATACAGGTAGAGATTAGAACCAAGGAAAAGGAACATACTTGAGGGAGCGACCTTCTTGAAGAATAGATCACAACATCGTCATCGATGGCTTCCACATCGATGGGGAAGCTATTCATACCAATGTGAGACTCTGCAGCAGCCGCTGGCACCAAAAGCTGTGGGGTCTCAGCCACAACTGTGGCAGAGGCCTGCCTGTGTGAGACAGGGTCGCTGCCGGAAGGTGAACCCTCATCACCAGCTCCTTCAACTGGAAGCGAGTTCAGGTCCAGAAGCTGTGAACCCTTGGAAGTCCGCCGCCTCTTAGGAATCCACCTCAGGAAACCTTGGGAGTTCATACTGTTGCAATGAAACCAACAGCCTTGAGCAAAGCCAATAGAACCCCTGTAAGTTTACAAACTTCAACATCATATACAGCCATAATTCCAACTAATTTGGAATGAATGAGTGAAGAAATACAATATTGTCCTCGACAAGGCATAGTTCGACAAATCTACCATGATATAAACTAATCCAAAGCAGCAAAAGAGTTGGCCTCTACAAAAAAAAGGAAACAGCTTTTACCCCCTTTTTCTTCAGAAATCGGCATAAATGGCACATGCATACACAATTGAATAAAATACACTCGAAGGAGATGCAGAGCCTCTAAATATCTCATCTTTTCATGTTCTCCCCCATCGAATCGACTCCAATCAACATTCAATCCCTAAAAACTCGATCAAACCTTTTCAAAAGACGTCTTTAAGCCCAAACGCACCTCCCTAAGGGCCCGGTCACCGCATCCAACAAAAGGCAACCAAAAAATTTCACCTTTCAGCCGCTTTCCCCAAATCCCCAAACCCTAAACCATAAGGGATTAAGGGTCAAGAAAGATCCCCAAATTCCCTCCCAAAACCCCTTATTTCGACCAAAAATCCTCCTAAACCCCCCAAATCCGATCATGATTTAAGCATTTCCTCGCCCCCCACCTCGATCCGGGTCCGACCCAAAAAAATCCCCCAAAAATCAGGAAAAAAACGGAGAAAATCGCCGTATGTAAAGGATGATACAGGGATCACTGGGTTGGAAACGAAAATCACCAGCAAAAATTCAGGTGAATCGCTTGGGTCGCGAGGAGCAGCTAGGGTTTGGGGATTGCGGTGGGGAAGACTCGTTGGATTTCTTCCTTCCCCGGCGACCACCTCGCCATTTATAAATAGGGACCGGACGTGGACAGTGTCAGGGACGGCTGTCTCCACGATAGAACCCATCTCGACCGTACAATCTCGTGGAGATTCGCGCGAATGCTATCCGGTGCGTGGGATTGGTGTATGGAGGTAGGCGGCCGTGTATAACTCCCCACGCGGTGAGGGGAGAGCGGAAGACGTAGTGAGGACATGGTGATGTCAGCGCCTACGTGCGAACAGGGCCAGTTTGGGTGGGTGACATGTGGGTCATGGACCCACGCGTCAGTTGGACAGCGTGGGATTTTGTTCGGGATGCTTGGTTTTGACTCGAGCCTAGCTTTGCTGGGCTCGGCCTTCCGGTGTGGCTTGTAACCTCCCAGAGCCAGGTTTCACGAGGGGCGGAGCAAGTCCTAGGGTAATTTGGATCTTGATTTGAGAACTGATATTAAAATATTATGAAAATTTTGATTCAAAATTAATGATCCAGCTAGTAGATGGCTCATCAGCAGCAATTCAGTCCGAGGCCTTGTCCCATGCTGACTCCGCCCTTGGTTTCACGAATTAACCTTTTGTGTAGTATTCGTATATGTATGCTACTTGCCAAATGACCGCACCGATAGATTCATATGATTGGATTTGGCCTTTTCTCGTTGACAAGAGTACACCTCTGTTTAAGTATATACTAGTCATATATCCGTATATTGTAACGAAAACTTAATTTGAGATAAAAAAAATTATTTACAAAGAGCACTAACTCTGCTGAATGATACTCTTCACTCTGAATATGTAATAGTTGAATGTTTAAATCAATTCATTGAAGCATACTAGGGATGGCAGTTTTACCCATGGGTTTGGGTACCCGTGGGTACCCGACCCGATAAGAGTGGGTATGGGTAGCACTTTAGACCCATGGGTTTACGGATTTGGGTACCCGATAAGCCTATAGGATGGGTGTGAGTGTCAATTTGTACCCATGAATACCCAATGGGTATCCTATGACATGTGGGCCCACTTTTTTAGAGGTATATTACTATATTAGAAATACAAACTCACGGACTACTTGGCTGAGTCGGCTCTTCCCTGATTCCCCTCGCCCCTATCACCTCCCTCCCCTTGCCCCATCACCTGATTGCTTCGGCCTCCCTCCCCTCGTCTTTGCCTCCCTCGACGGCGGATGCCTGTTCCTCCCCTCGCCACCGACTCCACCCATCAGCTCCCTACGGTTCGGCGCGCATAGTGCTCAAAAAAGAGAGAGAAAGGAGATGTGAAGAGATAGAAGGAGAGGGGGAGGAGCATGTGACTACCGTAGCGCCCCCCACCTCTCTACCTTCGCCCTTCGGTGCTCGCGCACAGATCTGTGCCCATGGGTACCCATTGGGTTTGGGTATGGGTACAGATCTATACCCGCAAAGTTTAATGGGTTTGGGTAGACGGGACTTTGTTCGGGTTTGGGTTTGGGTTTAAGGCAGTGGTACCTGGAGGTACCCACCCGATTGCCATCCCTAAAGCATACAAATTCCAAACACATGTTTACAAACTCGAACTTAAAATTATCTTTAATTTCATGATCTGAAGGCCCTCACGTTACAAAATATTTTGCTAATTTTAGATACACATAAGTACTGCTTATATACAAACACAATGAATAGTAGACAAGATTATATAAAAATCTCATTTGAAATGCATGATTTTTTTTATATCAACAATGTCATTTCCAAACTGTACAATGAATATATCATCAAACATAGCCACAAACTGTATCATGAACATCAATTTTTTGGCAAATTTAGTAATATGGCTCATAAATAAACTAAATCTTAAGCATCGATTAGTTGGAAATAATATGAAGCATGTGGAATCTAAGATTAAAAAAACATTTATGTCTCAATGTCATTCTTTGTTGATAGCTCAACTACTAGTTCGCAGCATCAATGTTGTTCTCTACAGTATCAACCTATATAGCCTTGGCACCAAGAATCAATTCACCATTCTCTATGAATATATCACCTAGATATGTGTTCACAAGGACCTGCAGCGTTGGGGCGTGTTGTCTGTTCATCGGTGGCTGCATCGCATCTCATCCCCAGTGAGGTGGTTGTGGCCGCGAAACCCTAAAACCTAGGAGAGAGGAGATGAGAGAGGGTTTAAGGGTTTCAACAAACTCAATGCGTGAAGACTGGAGAGAGACGATGGCAGAAAGAGTGAAACAGGTTAAATCCCCTTCCATATTTGCTGTGCATGTCAAATCCAACGGATCAGATACTCTGGAAGAGAACAAATGACCACCACCAACTCCTAATTAGAAGTAGTAGAGATGGCGTATTTTTAATAGTCATGTCCAAAAATATAAGTCGTATTTTATATTATAATGCAAAATTAATATGATATCACCTCTATACCATTAATATATCCATATTTACTTTTATATTCTCTATATGCATGTAGCGTATATAGTGCTTAGTGATAATAACTAGAGGTAATATAGTCATTTCAATATCTTTTTATCTATATACAAGAACAAATACGTTTTATAAATTTAGACGGAGGGAGTAATTTGAAATAGCTGGTTTTCCGTTATCGCCAATAGGATTTATCTTTTCCATCCTAGGGATTTGACATATATATAGAGAGAGAGGTGGCATCAAAGGGACGACATAACAAGTAGAGTTTGCATGTCAGTATGACGTAACTACAAGTTTGTCACTTTTCAGCATTGGAAACAACCATGGCATAATCCTGATCCTACCATGCATGCATTAATCTTCACACCCAAAAAGATTGATGATAGGTTAATTGATCACTAACAAAGTATCCGTGCGTTCAACGAAACAACGATCGCTCGCGCAGATGAATTAAAATAGTAAAAACAAATTTTTGATGATTATTTAAGCCTAATAGACTAAACCGTAATAATTAGAAAATTTTAAGGTGCAATTTACAAATTTCCGTACAGTGGAAGCCCTAATACTTGAAATTATAAGTTTAAGGGACTAATTTGCAATTTTCTAGCCAAAAGGGCCTAAATTCAATAGAATAAGGTCCTATTAGTAATTTGTACAAAAGTCGATGGCTGAGTTGCAAAATTGCATACGACCTTATCGCAAACAACCCAAGCAGACCATTCGTAGGCCACTTGGCCCATTAGGCCTTTACCTTGTTGGTCTGTGTATGGTGCTAGGCCCATACAGTTAGTTTATCTGGTGGCTAGGGTTGCCAACCCTAGCTTGATCTATTTCAGTGGGGGGAGCCACACGCACGCACGTGCAAGGCGGTGGCTGCATCCTCCTGACCTGGCTCTCACCCTCTCTCGGAGATGAAGAAGCAGTAGCGGCAGCAAGGCAGTGTGACATTGTAGCAACGCCCTTCTGTCCTAACGGATCTAGCAGTGGCGCGGCTTGATCCAGCTAGATCTAGCGATAGTATGGCTTGGTTTGGCCGGATCTAGCCACCCCTAGCCATGGCTCCATGACCTTCTCCAGAGCCTCGTGATAACCTCCTGCTCCCCATCTGCCTCCGGTGAGTCACTATCGTCCACCGTGCCTCCTTTGTTCATCGCTATGTTACCAAATTAGGCATCGAGCTGCCTCCGTCCACGGCTCGATGTGGCCAGATCTGTGTTGTTTGGCACACACACAGGGTGCCAGCAAAAGCAAAGGGCAGTGTTAGAGTTTGGAGCATGCCATGCGCGATGAGATAAGGGCGAGTACGGGATTAATGAGTGCAAGTCGTTTTTTCCTTGAACCTAGAAAAATCGCACAAGTTTAGGATAGGACTACATATTAGCGCCAATCTATCTATAAGAGGAGGGGAGGGAGACAGACAAACATATCACTCATCAACTCCCTCTTTTAAGTAACAGAGATATATTTCATGGCTTTAAAAAAAATTACTCCTACCGTAGCATGCTTATTACACGCCACCTTTAAAACTATAGCCATAAATCAAACTCAATTGCTTCCTCCATCTAAAAATATAAGATGTAGGGATAATCTTTGTGTGGATGGTAATGAATTAATAAATATAGTTGAGAGGGTATAGAAGGAAAGGCCTCATTAAATCTACATACAAATCTTATATTTATAGATAAGTTCATTAAAAAAATAAGTCTTATAAACTTGAATGGATGGAGTAAAATACCAACTCTTACGTCTTAGATACTAAGAGATGCTTTCAATAGCATGCTTATTACACGTCACCTTTAAAACTATAGCCATAAATCAAAACCAAATAGAACTAGCTAAAGTCTTGCGCGTTGCTACGGGCGGTATGCTAATTTTAACAGAGAGCTAAAATCTCTGCTAGGAAAAAAATATGGCTATTAGGACCAAGAATTTAGATAGGTCCGAGCCTCTTTATATGTGGATAAAAACCCTACTCCTGTATATTATCTTAATCTTGAGTACGAAAAGGGTTAGTGCTGATCAGGATGAACATCGCATACAAATGTATTATGATTGCAGATGAAAGATCCCTCTCGTCTAAATGCACTTCATTTATATATATTACCGGAAGGGGCGGCAGTGTAGGATCAAGGATACCAACTAGAGGGGGTGAATTGGAGGTTTTTTTAAATTTTCTATACTAAAAACAAGCTTAAAGATTTATAAGCACGAATGACAATTCTAGCAATTTTAATATCTAGCAATTCTAGCGAATACCATATAATTCCTCTACTCAAATACTTCAATAGTTAAACAAGTATAGCACCAAGATGACCAATTTGCTAGAAATAACACAAGAGTATGAACAACGCAGACCACAAATGATGAACATGTGAATTTTTATCCCGTGGTGTCGGAGACTTGCCGGTCTCCCCTATTGCACGTTGAGGTGGCTTGAACTTCTTCAAGCCGGCTCCACTTGCTTGAGCCTTCCTCGATCACTCGTGGTAGCTCTTCCTAGCTCCGGGTAGGCGAGCTCCTTGCCTTTTGTAAGTTCAACCTTCATTAGTTATGGTTTTGGTGTTAATGACAAATCTAATCTTGTGTTAATGACAAATCTTATATTGAGACTAACTTGTTTATTTAGAATATCTTTGATTAGTCTCATCGTATTGAAAAATGGAAAACCCAAGGTATGTTTGCATATTCATTGTAGTATTAGTTGCATACTTTGGAGTCAAGTTAAAGTATGAATGTCCCCATTACATTTACCACAAAATGTGCATTATGTTTCTCAATCCATATATTACATGGATGCACATATTTAGGGGGAGTTTGTAGTTTAACTTGAAAGTCTCTTTGTATTGATCGATTCGTTATTGACACACATAAGGATCAAGACAAAGAAACTAAATCCTTAAGTATATATTTGAATTGCCTAGTTATAAGTATACTCGTGGAAATATAGGATATACTCCAATACGATCAATTTGAATATGTGCATATTATCTCCAAGTCAATCATATTTATGCACATATACATGTGGAGTTTATTCTATAATTGATGACTTAGGGTAATGATCATTTCCATACAATTTACATATAATGGATCATTACTTTTCATCAACATGAGTATATGAAAACTTGTGTAGTTAATATATACTCATATCAATTTAAATGATAATTTAAATTGAGTTCATTTGTCTTGTTAATCATTAAAGAACACTTCATCATGTGTTGATGGTGTTCCGTGATTAATTGAGGATAAATGAATAGTTCTTAAGTATAATAAAGCATGAGTTGCATTATTGTACTTAAGGCACAATTAAATCATTTCAATTGATTTAGGTTGTGCTCAATTGATCTAAAGGCATCCATTATGTGTTAATGGAGTGCAAGAGATAATTGAGACAACCGTGCATCTTGGACTAACTATTTTATGAGTTGTGATTGAGTTAGGTCCAAAGATGGATGAGATGGTGAGAACGGGACAAGGACGGCATCATGAGTTGATGGGCGTCAAGAGTGGATCCCGAAGTTAAAAGAGGAGTCGAATGATGATCCCGGGGGAGTATCAAAGCGATGATCATAAAGACCCCAAAGGGGATTGCTTGAGCGCGGCGGCGAAGGTATAATTAGATAGGCTAAGGACTTTTGTAGTCTTTGAGTCTAAGGTTTTTATCGCTGTGCTATTAAGAGGGGTCGTTCCCTTTGTTTGAGCTTCATCATGTGTTGGTGATCTCATTCCGCGTTCACTCGAGCTCAAACCATTTGGATTTGGTTTTTGCATATGGGTTAACCATTTGGCATGTGTTGCGAATGGGTTAAGCTTATGCTTGGTTGCATTTGGTTTTCGCATAATGCTTTGATTTGCATGTGTTGCAAGAAGTGATAAGCTAGAGCGTTGGCTTTTGCGTGAAGTTCACTTTTGCATGTGTTGCATTAGTTGAAGCTTCATGTTTTGGTTTCGCAAAATAATCTTTCTTAAAACCGTGTGTTTGCTTGGAGCTAAGTTTTGCATGTGTTGCAAAAGGAGAGAGCTCAAGCATGATTTGATGTTTGTGTGTTTGTATGGAGCTAGAGGCTTGCATGTGTTGCGAGTAAAGAGCTCATACGTGTGATTTGGTTTAGTTGATATTTGGTTTTGGTTTGAAGTTTGGTTTTGGTGTTGCATTGAACTAGAAAATTGCATGTGTTGAAATTAGAGAGTTCATGCATCTTGATTTGATGTTGCTTAGAGCTAGACTTTTGCATGTGTTGCAAAGAGTAGTGCTCAAGCATGAGATATGTTTATTGTGTTGTTTGCAAGTTCACAGTCGAATAAACCGAGGTTTATGAGTCCGAATTCGAGAGCATGTGAGTGGGGCTTGCAACGGGTGTTGGCAAGTTGACCGGGTCTTGTGTTGACCTTCACATGGCTAGGGGGATTAATCTCATAAACTCGAGTTTGATTTGCTTAATACGTTTTGCAAATAGATCTTGAGTTGGTTGCGAAATGTGTTTTCGTGATTTGGTTTGAATTCTTTGAGTATGAGCTAAGTTGGTGCAAATGTGTTTTGCACGTGTGTATGATCATGTGTTGATCATCTTTGTGGCTCAAAGAATAAGTTTGGTTTTTGGAGAAATGGATTTAGAGTTCGAAATCGGAGTTTCTCATGTTGACCCAAGACTATCAAGATGTTTGGAGCGGTAGTACCAAGAAGGGCTGTACTACCGCCTTTGTTTGTGATAGCTCTTTACAAGGCGCAGTGATGTTTTCGGGTTGCGAGGCCGGCACTACATGATGGTTGAGCGGTAGTACCGGAGTCACGGTACTACCGGGTTTTAGTTGTCGGTAGGTTTATTCCAGAGGATTTGTTTTGTGGGTTTAGGTTTAACTGCACTACTCTGCCTCGGGGCAGATTATCATAAAGTCGGTACTACTGCTGCTTTAGAGGGCGGTAGTACCAAAATGTGACTGCTGTCGCCGTTGGAGGTGGGCCGTACTCTAGCCCTTAGAGGGCTAATCTTACCGGTTTCTTGTTGTTACCAATTTGCCCCCAAACGGCTAGTTTTCTTGGTGGGGGCTATATATACCCCCCTTGGGGGGCTTGGGGCAGGTTGCTGGTGTTGTTGCTGTGTTTGAGGTTTTGGGTGAGGTGTTGCATGTGTTGCACACTCCCATTTGATTCTTGAGCCTAAGAGTGAACTAATTGCATGTGTTGCAATTAGGAGTGGGTTTGAGAGGCTCTTGTGCATGTGTTGCACTTGAGTGAGGCCTTGTGCATGTGTTGCACTTGGTGATCACCGGTTGCGCATTCGTTGTGCTCGGTGAGGTTCAAGCGAAGGAGCGGCTTGTTACTCTTGGAGGTTGCCGACTCCTAGACTGCGTGGGCGTCGTCGGGAGCTCTCGAGGTGTGAGAAGCCCCGGCAAGTTTGTGAAGGTTCGGGTTGAGCCTACGCGCGAGCGTGAAAAACCACGACTAGTGGAAAGAGGCGGGTGCTCGAGCGGGAGCCGGTCCAAGTGGTTGGGCTTGCCTCAACGTGGACTAGGGGAGACCGGCAAGTCTCCGAACACCACGGAAAAACATCGGTTGTCCCTTGTCTCTTTATGTTCAAGTATTTACCTTTTACATATTTATCAATTGCTTGAATATATTAGAATTGCTTAGTATTAATTGATTGTTCAATTTAGCAATTCTAGTGTAGAGACATAATTTAGTTAGTACACTAGTGAGCCTAGTTGATTTAGGCTTTAATTGTCAAAACCTATTTATCGCTTCCGCATATATATTTGATTAGGTTTTGACATAGGGGTTGATTAGAGCGAATTGTTTAGTGAGCGATCGAATTTTGTAAAACGCCTATTCACCCCCCCTCTAGGCGCATCCTCGACCCTACACCTTTACAACCGTCCGAGCCTTCACACAAGCTTCTTTGTGAAGATCATCGGAACTCCACGCCTCCAAGCCGTCTAGGAGGCGGAAACCTCCAAGAGTAATAAACTTGATGCAAGCTTGAGACTCAAGAGTGCTTCAATATGGCTCAACTAATGCAATGCATTCAAATTTCCTCTCCAAAAACTCAAGAATCAAGAATTGAATGCACTTGTGAGTGGAGAGAGTTGCTAGGACTTTAAATGAATTCAATGGAGTCACCAACCAGCCCTCAATACAAGTGAGGGGGTATTTATAACCCCTCCACCCTTAAACTAGTCGTTATTGTAATTTAATCCAGAAAAATCAACCAGGCCGGTAGTACCGCCCCATGGGCCCAATGGCTATTTGGCGCATTTAATGCCCTGACACGTAGCCGTTCTAATATTTCCTCCATGGCCAAGTAGCATCGCAAGTATAGGTCTTGAGTAGCACCACCGCAGACAAAGAAAACACGACCATCGTTAAAAAGCTACATGAGTATAGGTCTTGATAGTACCGCATTTTGATACTACCGCCCAACCACATCGGTAGTGCCGGTCAAGTTTACATGGGAAAAATTACATTCTGTTAAAAAGCTACCGCTATTGTAATGCCGGTAGTACCGCAGGTGCGGTACTACCGCTCTACCACTTGCGGTAGTGCCGGCCTAGACTGTGAATCTCAGAATGGAAGCCAACTCGAATGCATGAATGAACAATTCGGACATTGAGCCATATTGGATGCACTTTTAAAGTTCAAGACCCTAATCAAGTCCCTCTTAATAGTACGGCGTCTATCCTATTAACCCGATCTTTTCTTCCATCTCCGAGATCGGCAAAAATGACTAGAAAAATACCCTTAAGATTTTATACCTTGATTCCTTGCTTCTTTGATGCATACTCTTTCCTTTTTGAACATGTGACATTTCACGTTCCTCGAAGAGTGTTGATTTTCCTATTTTCAATTTACTCATGCAAACAACGTTAGTCCTTTTAGCCTTGATTGTCATTAATTACCAAAACCTTAATCACATGGGGCCTAGATGCTTTCAGGCAGTTAGCTGGTTGAAGAGATGCCCGTCCGTTCAAGAAGGCAACTGACTTGGACGGTGGTTGTAACCCTTCAGCAGTTGTTGTCAACGACTGTTGTTGCAAACAGTTTTCCTGGTGGTTGTTGTGGGGACCCGGATTACCAAATCCGAACCCTCACAATGTTTCAACCGCTAGTCCAGAACAACTAAGCGCACACAAAGATACAATGATGATAACACGTACATATCATAAAGTTCATAACAAGATAAGCAAAAGAGTGTAACAACATCATCACATTATTACAAGTATGAAGCCTTACGACTGAAGTGTAAAAGTAGCAGCGGAAATGTAGAACAACAAGAGCCAATCAGTTAGCCCACAGGCAACCGACTGGGGTGCGCTTCCTAGAAGATCGAGTCGTCCTTCTCCTCAAAGTCCCCAGCACAAATGTCGAACGGTGGATCACAGGCTCTTTGTTCACCCCTTCTCCCATCATCTGCTTTATGGAATAAGCAGCCCCCGCAATAAAAAGCGAGGGTGAGTATGCAACATACTCGCAAGTCTCGGAAACTTAATGCAATTAACTAAATGCATGGCTTAAACAAAGGATGGCATATAGGGTTCATTTGCATAAAGCGAAATTGAAATTTAAATACAAGTAATAAATTCATAAAGCAGCATTTAACAAAACGTAAATAGCATAATTAGTCAACTTTTGAAGTATAACAATTTTTCCAGGTTCCAACTACCTGGTTGGCTCTAGCCGCCAAACTAAAACCCGGGAGCTCTAGCCGCTCGCGGATTCCCAACCACATTTTCATTTTAAACCAAATCATCATTTTTCCATTTAAAACCAAAAACCAGAAAATCTACTATGTGAAAGCGTTCCACGCTTACCCTTATCCGTAGGCACGGCTACTTAAGTAGTTTTTAAGACTCTGCAGAGCTGGTACACTTTACCCACACGACATGATCAACCCTTTGCGCCAAGCTATTGACACACTTCCTTTGGTGTGCCGGCAGGGAGTTCATGACAAGGCCTTTACAATGCATATACCGCTACCGACTTCACCCGCTAAGGTTTCGCTCTCACAGCCCCCCCTTGCGCCTTGCAAGTGTCACCCTGACAAACTCGCACAGCACTCTGGCGAAGTCAAATAACGATACATGCAAATTACTTAGCTAGGTCGTACCCATATAGACATGTGGTTGTACTGTATAGCATGGCCCATGGTGTCCACACGATCGGTCCTTAATTGACTAGGGCGGACAATCACATTCCAAAAATTTTGTGCATCCCGCACCCGCCATTCAACCAATTCCGCCCCGGTCTAAATCATTTTTCACTTTTAATTTCAAATTAATACCGGCAACACCAATTGCCATAATTTCCACAATTCATTTTGAATCAAGAATGAAATCATTTTCATAATGGTAAGGTACCGACGTGATTAAGCATGGCTAAGCATTTTCTACCGTTCCCATAATACCAAAAATGATTATTATTAACAATACTTAATTTTCCTAGGATGTCAATGGTTGTCATAATGAATATCAATGTGGTTATAACAATGTGGCATTTATCTAAGCATTTAAAATGACATTAAAGTACGATACGTAAATTAAATAGCATGCAATAATTTAAAAACAAAATAGCATTTCATAAACTTGGGTTCAATATGGACAAGGAGACTTGCCTTCACCCTCTACCGCTGCTGCAACCTCTGCTGGATACTCCTCTCGCTCAACCGGTACGTCGTCTAGACGCGAAACACGCAAATCGAGGCAAGAAATAAATAAAACAGAAATAAATAAAATCCAAAAATTCATAAAAATAACACCAACAGATAGATCTTGATTTTAGATGAATTTATAAATTTGAATCCTTCGAATCGGAGTTCGAACGGAGGAGAACGGGGCTTCCGAAGTTTTAATGGAGAGAAAATCAGAAAATAAACAGAAGGTGACACGTGTCGCTCTGTGATTGGTTGAATATTCGGATTTTCTTGGATTTAACAGCGATTAAACGGAATAAATTCCGTCGCTGACATGGGGGTCCCAGGTGTCATTGACATGGTCCGCATGAACTGGTTTCACAGAGGGTTGCACTGGGTTATGGGTGAGGTGGTGACGTGGCATGACGTGGCATGCTCATGGCGTACTCGCGGCAGTGACGAGGCGTGCTGGTGCAACCGTGGCGTGCACGCGGCAGACATATGGCGTATACGTGGCGTGACGAGGCGGCTAGGGCCTACGTGGCGAGACCGTGGCGCACCCGTGGTGGACACGCGGGACTCCAGCGATGCGGTGGCGCGCACGTGGTGCTGACGCGGCGCCATGGCGGTGACCTGGCCTCTACGCAGAGATGACGGAGCAGCTGGACTTGGAATGCTTACCAGATGGGCCACGCAGTGAAGATCTGGCCGCTGAAAGAAAATCGGACGGCCACAGGCGGCGGAAAAGGCTCGACGGTGCGACGGCGACGAGGACGCACCGGTGCTGAGGAAGAAAACATCGCAACCAGCGAGGGAGTAACGGATCGAGTGAAAGAATTAGTGAATCGGGAAGGGCGTGAAGAGATGAACTCAGTGGTACCAACAACTCCGCCGGAGACTCACCGTGGAGGAAGAAAACGACGGCGGAGGAACACGGGCACGGCTGGCAACTTCGGCGAGGTCAAGCGGCCACCACACAGCGTCTCAGCCGGAGAGAAATGAGGGAAAAGTGGCGGCGCGGAGAAGGGAATCTCGGGCTAGGGCAGGCGGCGGTTTTTATAGCCTTGGGAGGCATGAAAATGCGCGGAACCCTAGGTTGGTCGGCTGGTTGATCTGCACGGGCGACGGCGCAATCCCTGGGGAGACGTGGCGTCACGGAGACCGGACGATGAAGATCGGGCGGCCATTATTACACACGGGCAGAGCAAAGGATGGCCGTTGGACTTTAGATCCGACGGTCAAGATTTGGTAGGGCTAGGGTTTTCTGGTATTTGGGCCGGACGATGAATAGGACTGGGCCGGTACAGAATGAATAGTGGGTTCGGCCCACACGGAGAGAAAATCCAATTAAAATTATTTCTGATTTAATTAAAATACCAGAAAATCCAAATAACTTCAATAAATCCAAATAAATAGCAAATAAATTCAGAAAAATCTCCAAAAATACAGACAATTCAAATAAAATACCAGGAACCCAAATAAAATAATAAATAATTAATTTGAGTTATAAATTAACCAAATTAAATTCTTGTTGACTTTAAAATTTCCGTTTAAGCTGGATTTAATTCGAGAAAATTTTTCACGGGTTCGGATTTTGAAATTCGAGTTCAAGAACTTGAAAAAAAACGGAATGTTACAGTTGTTCTACAATTTGACTTGACATAGGCTACGATAGTTTCAATTTCTGAAATTCTAGAAAGGCCCTATTTATTTAGGCTTAGCTTTTTTTGACTTATAACTTAAAGTCAGCTTTTTGGTTTAAATAGCTTAAAAGCTAACAGCTTTTGTATGTGATAGAGGTGGATAATTTTACCTAACTTTAGTGTTATTAGTCTAAGGCCCTGTTTGTTTAGGCTTAGATTTTTTGACTTATAGTTTAAAGCCAGCTTCTTGACTTAAACAGATTAAAAACTAATGGCTTTTGTACGTGATAGAGGTGGATAATTTTATCTAACTTTGTGTTATTAGTCTAAAACCAACCATCAATAAGCCAAAAAACCCTCTCTCTAGTGGCTTTAGTCTTTCAGTTATATGGAGGCTTATGGCTTTTGAAAAGCCCAAATAAAAAGTTACTCGTTTGTTTAGACTTTATCTTTTTGGCTTTTAAACCGGTAAAAAAGCTCAAACAAACAGAGCCTAAAATCAACCATCAATAAACCAAAAAAACCTCCTCCAGTGGCTTTTGGTTTTTAGTTATATGGAGGCTTATGGCTTTTAAAAAGCCCAAATAAAAAGCTACTCGTTTGTTTAGGCTGTAGCTTTTGGCTTTTAAGCCGATGAAAAAGCCCAAACAAATAGGGCCTAAGTCCCTTCAAACTAATGTTAAAAAAACCGTTGTAATCTTGGAAATCTTGGCCGAGATTTCAAATTATGGCCGAGCACAGGATCCAAAATCCCGATCGGGCAAAAAAAATTGCTACAATAATTTCAGAATTTTTAGCAAGATTTCACCAAATCTTAGATTTTTTGACCAGTTTTTGACTTTTTATGGCCGGATTTGATCGGATTTGGCCCAATAACCCTTAAAAAAGTCATCTTCCATGAAAAACTTGTTGAAAAACTGAATTTTTGAGTTGGTGGCAAGGCTATAGGTTACATGGTTGGCTATGTATAGGCTATATATGCGTACGCATGTGTATATCGCTTATTTTGCGTGTGTTATCGCACGACTTGTTAGGTACTCAAACTTCATGTTCAAGATTTATTTGTAAGTATGTGAAGATTTTCCCCCTAAAATCTGTACTTCTCTAAGTCTCATCATCCCAATTCCTCTAACACACCTTTCAAAAGTAGATGCTGGGAGTGACTTAGTGAATAAATCGACAAGGTTCTCACACTACTTAGTGTGCAGTATCTTGATCCCGTTCATCTTATGCATTTCATGAGCATAGAAGAACTTGGGGTTGATGTGCAACATGAGGTTGCTTTTCACAAAGCCCATTTGCATTTGAGCAACACAAGCTGCATTGTCTTCATAAATAATAGTGGGGGTTTGCTCAATGTTTAAGCCACATGACTTCTGGATATAGTGAACTATTCTTTGAAGCCATGCACATTCACTAGAGGCTTCATACAGGGCAATAATTTCTGAGTAGTTTGTCGACGTTGAAACAAGAGTCTGCTTAGATGAACTCCAAGAAATTGTTGTTCCATCACAAAGAAAAGTATACCTAGTTTGGGACTTGCCAATATGCGGGTCCGATAAGTACCCAGCATCAACACAGCCAACCAAATTCAATTCATGATTTCTTCTATAAAACAATCCAAGATCTTTGCTTCCTTGGAGATAATGAAAGATATCCTTTATCCTTTTCTAATGCCTTTTGGTGGGTTCTGCACTGTACCGGGTTAGCAAATTCACGACGAACATAATGTTTGGCTTGGTGCTATTCGTGAGGTACATGAGTGTTCCAATTGCACTCAGATGTGGTAATTCCACTCCCAGGACTTCCTCTCCCTATTCTTTTAGCCTGTATGGGTCTAGATCTGCTTGCAATGACCTTCCAAACATTGGGGTCTTTGCAGGATATGCCTTTTCAAATCCAAATCTCTCTATCACTTTCTATGTGTATACGTGTAGGATGATTGGTGTACCAAGATTGCTCCTTGGACATGCTCAAGCTGCAAACCTAAATAAAACTTGGTTCTATCCAAGTCCTTCATTTCAAACTCAGACTTCAAATATGAGCAAGCTTCTTCTATTTCTTCATTTGTCCCGATGATGTTCAAATCATCAACATAGGCTGAGATTATACAAAATCCATTTAGAGATCGTTGTATAAAAATACATGGACAATCTTCACTATCTGTGTAGCCTTTCTTGCAGAGAAATTCACTTAAATAATTATACCACATTCTTCCTGACTGCTTTACCCCATACAGTGATTTCTCTAATTTCACACTATATAGGTTTCTGTTTTCTCTATCTTGGTTCGGGACAGGGATACTTTCTAGTACTTTCATGTATATGTCTGAATCCAAGTTTCCGTACAGATATGTTGCGACAATATCCATCAATTTCATTTTCAACTTCAAGTTGACTGCCATTGAGATTAGATACCTAAAGGTGATTCCTCCTATGGCCGGGGAATATATTTCTTTATAATCAACTCCTGGACGTTGAGTGAAGCCTTGTGCAACAAGCCTTGCCTTTTACCTTACAATTTCATTATTTTCATTCCTCTTCCGAATGAAGACCCATTTGTGACATACTGGGTTTATATGAGGAGGCGTGCAGCACATAGACCCAAACACCCCTCTTTTGTTTAGAGAGATTAATTCTGCGGTGATTGCCTTCTTCCATTCCTCCCAATCTAGCCTTTTCTTGCATTCTGCCAGAGATGCAGGTTCGGGATCATGATCAATGATTGTGGCAATCTTCTTTGCAAAATATGCATCAACATTGGTTGTTGCTCTATTCAGAGATTCTCCCATTGTTATAAAGTTTATGGCCATTTCATCATGGGGTGCTTCCTAGGGGTGCAATCGGCTCGGATTCGGTCGGATATCGCTCTTACTTTTTTATCGGATTCGGAATCGGATTCGGATAGTACCGAATACGAATACGGCGCGGATAATATCGGTAGTGAATTCGAATCGAATACGGAGCGAAATCGTTACAGTATCGAATATTTTTGTCGGATAGTGCGTGAAAACTGATACCTCATAAAGCACACATATAGTACTGATTAACCAACCGTATGAATTCAACATGCAATAAGATTATCGCAGTCTAATAAATAATTTTATTGAAAACAAACCATAAGAATAAATTTGAAATGTGATTTTTAATTTGAAATGTTTGTTTCCTGATTTTTCTTGAATTATTGGTTTTTCTTGAGTTTTTACTTTTAAAAAAATCAATAAAGTAAATGGTAAAATGATAAAAGTAAAAAGGTAAAAACATAAAATCAACAAAAATGGTAATAAAATATCAGAGCACTCCAAAATACCCTAGGATCCTTACCCTTGACGTTTGATATGATCTGAACCAATAAAATATATTAAAAAGATATTATAATCATGAGATAATACATCAATTTTGATAATATCAGATTTGTGTAGAAATTCCTAGAACTAATCTGAAGCTGATATTTTTATCATGCCGACCTCAACTTTATATATATCTTCGGTAAAAATATTAAAAATTGAAACTTACATTTGTAACCTTTAAAAATTCAAAAACAGAAAGTAAATAAATCTGGAAAGTTCAATGTCAGAATTTTAGAAATTAAATATCTAATATAAAACTCTGAAAATTTTACAGAAGATGAAAAATATGATTCTACACTCCCAGAAAAAGTTTAATAAAATTTAGACCTTACTTTGATCTTAAATAAAATAAAAATCAGAAATTGGAAAATTAGGCAGCACCCATTGTCAGAATTATTTAAATTTTTCTGTCAATAATTTTAATTTGAAATTTTAACTGGATAATTATAATTATCTTTCCGACATTTAATAAAAGTTTCATAAATATCTAAGTCCTTTTGATAGCTCTAGACGGTGGATCAATCCTGGACCGTCCGTAAGCTTGTAAAGTTAATCTTTTATTACACCTACACGTGGGCCCCACTCGCAGCCAATCGCTCTTCTTCTTCCTTGCGAAGACAGCAAGCAAGCACACTCAGCCTTGAGCTCTCTCTCTCTGTTCTGTCAAAAATCAAAGCCAAATCAAAACAACTTCATAACCGACCAAGCCACGCCAGATATCGGCCAATAAGTCACCATCATCGTGATCATTTCACGCCATTTTCATCAGACGAGTCGCGACTGTACCTCGATTCACACACTGTTACCACAGCCATTACCACCTATATGAGCGACTCGAGCTTCAATTGAACACCAAAACCCTTCCCTAATCTCTTCTCCCCAACCAAAGAAAGCTTAATTTGGAACTCCCATTACTCCTTGCTCAACTTCACCACCGCCACCGCGCCAACAAATCTCACCAAACTCCAAGCTCAAAGCATCATATCCAAATTAAATTGGCATGAAGCATCTTCATCCTTCATCGAACAAAAGCCTCACCGCTTGAATGAATCCACACCGGAATTCCACCACCGCGCCTCTTGCCGCCATCAAGATCTCACCGTCACCGCCTCTATGGATCGCCGTGGCTCGGGCCGTCGCTTCCTACAACATCGTGAGGTCTTCTTCTTCCATTTCAACCCTTGCAGAAGCTCCCCACGCTTGCTCCAGCTCCAACCGGTTCACAGAGAGGCTCCCATGGCGGTCATCAGTAACACTGGCCGTCAGAAGTTGCGCAGTAGCTCTATTTCCTCCCATGACGGTGGGGGCGGGAGGCGGCGCAGGCGGCGGCGTGAGGTCCGGCGGGCGGTGGTGGCGGGAGGCTTGGCGCTGGGCGCTCGGGTGGGACTCGAGTCGAGATGCGAGCTAGGGTTAGTGGTTACTGGAATACCGATTGATTAATGGCTGAGTTACGGTCGGATATCCGAATAATAATAACCGGATATATCCGAGAAAACATTCGGAATATACCGATCCGACGGATAGCGATCTTCCGAATCCGAAACCGAATCCGAAATAAAATATCCGAAACCGAATCCGAATCCAAAAAATATCCGAAAAAATTATCCGAATCCGATCCGAACACATCCGGTCGGTCGGAAAATATCCGATCCGATTGCACCCCTAGTGCTTCCTCATGTATTTCTTCTTGCTCTTCTCTGCTATTACCTATTATGGGAGCAAGTTCCTTTAGTTTTACATCGTCTATGTGTGCGCGCATATTATTTTTTACGGCTTCCTGCAATGAAAGAGTTAGATCTGGAATGGCATTTTCCATAGGCTTCTTTCTAGTGCCAAGTCTGAAGTGGCTCCCCTTCTTATTTTGGGGCATTTTCGTGATTGGTTGTGGTGAGTCCTCTTGCCCTTTTTTCCCAGACGTCTCTGGGTACTTCGGGTTTGAGAAGCCAGAGTTCCTGTTCTTTTTGTTTGAGGCCTTTGAATAGGATGAGGGATATCTTCTGCTTTCCTTAGTATTTGAACCCTCTCTGGTGCATTTCGAGCATGTACATGTAACTTAACCACACTCTTCAGATCACAAAAATGATCAGGCGGTTCATTTACTAGGTTCTGCAAATCGATTATTTTCTGAACTTCTTGATTTACTTCATTAGTGCGAGGGTTATGAGCGAGGATCTCAGTGGAATGCCATATGAATTTCCAGTATTTTTATCCAAAGGTTGATTTTCTCCCCCTAATGATGGGAAATTATCCTCGTCATAAATGCAATCAGCGAATCGGCTGTATGCAAGTCTCCAGTCATGGGTTCCAAATATCTAATTATGGATGCACTCTCATAACCAATGTATATCCTAGACTTGTGGAGAGGGCCTATTGCAGTCCGCGGTGGAGGTGGTATAGGTACATATACCATACATCCAAATTTTCTAAGATGGGAAATTTTCGGGATGACCCCCTGCACCAGTTGCATAGGTGAATGGATGTTATAGGCTAACGGTCTAAAATTGATAAGTGCTGCTGTGTGCAGGATTGCGTGTCCTCAACAAGTGTTGGGCAAGTTACAACTTAGCAAAAGCGGCTAAGCTATAAATTTAATTCTTTTTATCAGTGCTTCGGCTAATCCATTTTGTGTATTGACATGTGGTACAGAGTGCTCAACTGCAATTCCGGTTGCTGTGCAATAATCATCAAATGCCTTGGAAGTAAACTCACTGGCATTGTCCATTCGAATGGACTTCACACGATGATCAGGAAAAGTACTCTTGCTTCTAATGATCTGCAAGATCAGCTTTGGAAAAACATGGTTTCTTCTTGACAGCAAACATACATGCGATCATTTCAAGGAAGCATCAATGAGTACTATGAAATACCAAAACGGCCCTGACAAGGGCTAAATTGGGCCACAAATATCCCCTGGATACGTTTCAGGAATGCAGGGATTTCATTTTTCACTTTCACAACAGAGGGTATAGTTATCAATTTTCCAGTGGTGCATGCAAAACACACAAAACTTCATGATTTGGAAAATTTTTAACATTAATACTATGACCTTGCGAGTTGTTCACTATATTTTTCATCGTTCTAAGACCAGGGTGGTCTAATCTACAATGCCACAGAGAAAATAACTCAGAGTTTTTAAAAACAATCTTCAAAAAAGTATACACTACTGGTGCATTAATTCTCATATAGTACAATCCAGATTCATATGAGGGATATTTTTCTAATACCATTTTCTCACATTTCGCGTGCCTCACAATGCACAAAAATTCTTTGCTATTTTCTTCATTTGTTTCTATATGAAACCCATTGGCGCGGATGTCTTTAAAATTCAAGAGGTTTGTGTTGATTTAGGGTATAAGTGGGCTTCTTCGATTACCAAGATAGTACCCATTGGTAATATAATTTTAGCTCTGCTGGAGCCTATTATACATGAATTACTACTTGTGATTGTAGTAATACTGCCAGCGTTCTTTGTGATCGACTAGAAGTATTTAGACTCTCTTAATATGGTATTTGTTATGCTACTATCAACAATGTATATCCCCTCCATTTAGGCGCTACACAGTTTCTATAAAATACAAATCCAATTAGGCAGTGGCAAAATAATTCAAATATTGCTTGTAAAGATAGAATATTAGAATAAAGGATAAGATGCATAGCCAATCATGAGAAATAAGTTTATATGCTCTTATAGAGCTTACAGTCCATTATTCAAAGTTCACTAACGATCACAATCTAAGAAAAATGCTAATAGTGTGATTCATGCATTAATGGAATCCGTGAAGAATGCATTTACTTTTATCTCTGTCATCAATAGAGGTCTTTTCTTCATTTGCCATGAACTTGGTTGCTGCATCTATGTCTAGGGAAGGCTAGGAGGACGATTCTAGTGGGGTTTCCTCGTCCATGGCATCATTATGGCCTAACTTGGCGAAATGTGCCTCTGCTGGTGCATTTCCTTTTGCCTTCTTCTTGGCTTGATATGCATTGATGACATCCTTGGGTTCGCGACATATCTTCGACTAGTGTTCCTAAGTACCACACCTAAAGCACATCTAGTTCTGCTGTCCATACGGCTTAGCGGGTGGCTTCTCCTTACCATTCTGTTTCTCTTGGGCATTTGACTTTCCCTTAGCCGGATTCTGCTCTTTTCCACCCTTCTCGCCCCTCTTCCTCTGTGTAGGCTTCCTCACCTTGTAGCTATTGGTATTGACTTCTGTGCCAACACCTCTTCCAGATGGCTGTGAGACGAAGTTCTTGCGAAGAACATCATCTTATGACTCCACAACTTGCATAACATCATCTTATAACTCCGCAACTTGCATAACATCAATTTGGAGAAAACAGGTAGGGGTATGCTACGCCCGGGAGTCCCGGTCTTCGGTCTTGGCGACTGACAGATTCCTGTTCATCCCATGTTGGGTCGGTAGACATAGTTGATAGTGTTCCATTGGAAAGGTGCGACCGCCTCTACTACTTTGTCGATGATCGACGCGTTACTGCTACAGTATTCTAGTGTTGCCTTGGGACGGAGCAAGTCCTTCCATTGTGCCTGACGAGGCGAAGGGACGGGCGCTCGACCTAGCGGCCCCTGTGCCATCTTGGGAAGGAGCCACCTACCCAGCATGGACGTCGTGTCCACGGGCAAGTGACCGGCTTGGAGTTGACCGTCAAGTGACGGAGATTTACCGAGGCTCTGTCCGGAGGCCTGGTCGAGCTCAGAACGCCTGGCCATTACTGGCGAACGCCCACCAATATCCTGGTCGAGCTCGTGGAGACGCCTGACGGTAGCTGGTCGGGCGCCCTGGCGGGCCGATCGAGGCCGAGTGATCTCAGGTCCCCTTGGGCCTAGAGATGGGCCCAAGATGATTCATCCGCGATCCACCGATATTTAGGGATAATCCCATCTGCGAGGGACGGAGGCTTTGGTAATATCCCTTCCAGCACTCTGCATCGTCGTCAGGCTGGACTCTGAGTCCAGATGACTGAGAGAAATACGATCTTAAAATAGATGTATACTTTGCTGTGGGGTACCCTGGTATGAGTATTCGTCAAGTAGGTAAGCCGATAGTAACTTGGAGCTTCTTGCTACCAAGCACGATCTTCACATTTGATGCCCATGTGAGATAGTTTTGGCTATGCGGTGCCAGTTCCTCAAACTCACGGTTCACAATGCCAGATATCTACATATTCACAGGATTCCTTCATTAGATTACTGCGTGCAATCTAGTAGAGAGTAGTTGCTAGATTCATACATAAATACATACTTAAATTCTCATTATTTTTCAGTAAACTAAAGAAAGAAATAAATACATGATTCATAAATATTCATAACACACAACAAAAGAAAAACTTCAAATACAAAATAATGGAAGGATATGAATTTTTCGATGGTGCGAGATGCGGGCGCGTGGTGCTTTGGGCGTCACGACTGCGCGGCGTCGCGGCGACGGCTTCGGGCGATGGTGCTTCGGGCTGCACGGCGTTGTGGCGGCGCGGGGCTGCTTCTTGCACTGCTTGTTGGCGCTGCCGCCGCTTATGCTCCCACGCGCCGCATGCACTGCTGGCCACTATTTGCATTGCATGCATGCCCAGCCTCCTTGCGCGACTTGCATGTATAGCTGCACGACTTGCATGCAGCGACGCGACTTTATTGCACTGCATGCTTGCCTGTGAACTTGCTAGCCAATCACATAGCCTTCATGGTATGCATAGCTAGCAAGATCCTTCACGTACGGGTTGACACTGCATGGATACATGTATGCACGCTTGCGCGTGACGGTGGCGCGGTTTCGTGGCTTCATGGCGCGGCCTACCTTTTGATTTGCCGATGGCGAGGCGCGGCGCGGCTTCATGCGCGGTGCGACTTCATGCGCGGCACGGTCGGTGATTCATGCCGTGGTGGAGCCGCTTCGTGCGCGTGTTTCATACGTAGATTAGAGAAAAATAAAATAAAAACCAATCTACATACAATTCATGTCGAGTTTCATCATTTGGCTAATCGGCGTAGTACCGGTGATTTCAAATCTGTGACAGCCAGTGTAACACTCTAATCGGCTTTATGCTGGCGACTTCAAGTCACCAACGGTAGTGTTTACTTATAGATGCATTCAAGGTGATTCAAAGATTCAAAAGAAACGTAGATCAGTCATCGTTTCCTACCTTTTTGTCTGTCTCGTTGTTCGTTAGAGTTTTGTATTGATAACGTGTTAAGAAACTTACTACAGTGTGTAGTCCAGGGTTCCCCAACAGATCTAAAACAAAGAACATGGAGACACAATATAAAGACATGACAATTCTCTTTATTTCTTTTTCTTATCTGCCTATAATAAGAGGGATCCCTCCGTCTTTTTATAGCCTCCTTCTAGGATTTTAACGAAGTAACTATCATAAACTCTTCATGGGCCACCGCCCACTGCCCACCCCGGTGTTCCCGTGGTTCTGGAGCAACACTGTATGCCTACTAACTTGCTTTGTGCACATGTAATTTTGTTATCGTAAATATGTTAAAGTTCTTTTCAGTCCTCACTCTTTTTTTAGAGTTACACCCACTTTCTAGCTACATATTTTGCGCGCCGTCAAAATGTCTGAAGCATTACTTTGCCGTATTCTTTTTTAGAAAAGTGTGTTTAGCTTCGGAGCATCCAATCATGTAATCACGCAAAGTGTGGCCATCACCCGTCAATTAAACAGTACATGCTAGCTCTCTTTGTGTACCCACTACACATACTAGCTCGTGCCCATCTGAAACGTGTGACTTTCACATGAAAATTTTTACAGAAAACAGTCCAATCTCCGTAGGAATGGAGAATAATTCCCGCGTCCCAAATTGAGTCTAAGGATATTTCCTCTTTTATTTTGGAAGGTGGATTCTATATTTTTTCTAGTTTTTTTTTAAGGAATAGACTTTTTTAAGTTTAAGCGACAGTGGAAACATCAGAAGGCATACTCGTAACTGGATGTAACCTAAACATCAAAAGGCACTAGATCAATACCCGTGTATTGCTATGAAAAATAAAATTGATAACGAAATATAAAGATCAAGCAATAAAAGAAAATTGTGCTACAAGATCAAACATCTATTTCTCCCGATTACAAAAGTTTTTATAGTTTCTTCTCCGATATGAATTAAAACCAAATATATTGTACGTAGCAATTTATATTACCAATCTCAAAAATTAATCAATCATTTTTATCCCTTTTTGAAATTTATATTACCAGCTCGCGTTCCTCTTCCTCTCGCCATGCCCGCAGCGCGCGCTCCTCGGCGCTGTCGACCTCGTCTTCCTCGTCACCTTGCTCGCCCTCGTCATCCACCGCCTTCGCAGGGGCGACACAGTGGCTTCCTCCGAGCACGAGGCGCTGCTGCTGAAGCCACCGCCATTCGGACTACTGGCCGCTACGCGGTTGCGCCCGGGGCATCCGCCGTCCTTCTCGCGCTCGCGTTCTTACTCCTGTCGAGCACGCCATAGCGCGCTGTGGAGTCCGCCTTCCTCGCCGCCCACATCGTCACGCACGCTATAGCCGCGCGCGTGGTCAGTCGCCTCGGAGAAAGGGGCCACCACCGCTACCCAGCGTTTGCACCTCCGCGTCTTCTAGATCGCCACCGCCCTCGGCACTGCGCTCTTCTCCGCTTCGGCTGTGGTCCGCTACGCCGACAATTCGCTGCTCTTCCCAGATGACCCTCTCGCCTTTGCTAGCCTACTCGTCTCCTTGCCTCTGGCGTACCTAGCCATCATTGGCTTCACCAGCCATGACGCCGGAGCCCATGAAGGTGAACCAGAAAACACCAGCGCCAAGGCGTCCGCCACGCCGTGCGCCGCCGTCGTTCCTCTCTCTCGCAACGTTTAGCTGGATCAACCCGTTTATCTCCAAGGGGTATGCCAATGACTCTCTCACCGCCGACAACGTCCCACCGATGTCGCCGGGCAACCACGCCGAAGCGTCGTACGCTTTGTTCATGTCCAACTGGCCGGCGCTGGGGTCACGGCACCCGGTGGGCGTCGCGCTCTGGCTGTCCTTCTAGCCGCAGTTACTACTGACCGCGGCGCTCGGCCTCCTAAGCCTCGCGGCCATGTACGTCGGTCCGTCATTTATTGATCAGTTTGTCGAGTTCATTCGCCGCGGCGGCACGATACGGAAGATCTTAAATGAATTCCCTTAATTGATTATGTGAAAATTGTACAGTATATATAAAGTACAAAAGGAATAATTGGCCGGCTATTAATTACTAGCAATAATTAGGGATTTTGCTATAATAATAAGCCATATTTAGAGAGATATAGCTGGCTGTAAATCAGGAAAGAATAATTAGCTATAATGACTGGCCATTATTGGAGATATCGGGGCTAGGAAGAACGGACCGCGTGCTTCCACCAACTGTAAATTTATATTAGTAGAGATATGCGGGCATAAAACCAGCTGCGAGCAATGCTGCTCATGACCCTGTCCACGCCACTAGCAGACAAATTGATGGCAGCAACGTAATACCAAGCAAGAACCTATCATTTTTTAGAGGAGCAATAACCTATCTACTGGTCATTATTTAGTGTTGTTGTGTCGTCTTTTACTTCTTAAGTGAGTTGCAGTCTTTGCTTTGAGTTGTACACTTTGTACGTACTAATAATCTAGTTGAACTCCTGCAGGGTTGACAAGCCAGGGTACGGTGTTCGAAACTGTGATTGTTACATCAGGAAATAGATGGGCACCGGCTTGAAGGTAGGGAGTGTCTCATACGTATAACCAATTCAACAAGATATGAACCGTTCGTATGTTTGAGAGTTGTGAATTGAAGTCTCCGGCCATTGGCATATTCCGATCGATCGGTCAAGTAGATGCTATGAATCTTAAATAATCGATTCCTAGACTCAGGTAATTAAAACATCCCAATTGATATGTCCATCATCGTGAACAATCAACGTTTTTGAGGGATGTGTACTATGTGCACGGATTATATTTATATATCCATCTAGACATATGGTTATCACGCGTCGAACTACAAGTGTACGTATATGTATGTGTCTGCTAGCTAGTTTTCAAATTACATTCCTCATCGTCGACACTGAACAACCTAGCGATCACCATGCATGAGCCAGTTATACTTTTGGGATAGGCTGATTATACGCTTGTCACTCCAAACTTGCACTCGATCGTACAGATTTACATGCAATTTATTTCGTGCCAATGGAATATTATTGGAATGGAATGACTAGCTCCTTAATCAATGCCAGGTGTTGTTTAACCATGACCTGCAGATAAATTCAGAATCCCGTATATGTTTCGTAAATCTTGGTTCATCAGGCGGGAGATTTAATTTGCACGACAATACTGAGTTGCGTTTATATTGTACTCTTATATGCATTGAAATGCAGATGCAATCATAAAACGGTACAACCTACGCATGCATTGCAATGTGGTTGAACCAGCTGTGAGCAAGGGTAAGCATGTCTGCCATCCATGAAATTAACTGAGCCATGCAAGCTTGAGTGTCATAATTTCTCCTGGTCCATGATACGTACTGTCACTTTCTAGCTAAAAAATGCCGCAAACGCTAGCTATGCGCGCCATAATTTCTCCCCCACTTCACCGGATTTTATTTTCGGCCGAAGTGCATGTGCCTTCTAACCAAACAATTCCGCACTGCCGGAGAATGTGTGCCATATCCATCCTCACATATTGCTCCATTAATCAGCTTAAGATATATATTTCCTCTTCGTTTTAGAAGCTAGCAGGACTGTAAGATGGCTCCACTCACTCTAGAATCCAGCACGCAATTCAATATGCTGTGAATATTGCAGCGAATATATGGTGCGTACGTGCTGCTTGTTGATCGATCGCGATGAGGAGCAAGAGGAAGGCGACGCAAGAGGCCGGGCAGGCAGTGAGCGATAGATAGATAGCGAGGAGCTAGTTTTGTCTTTCTCCCAGGGCAAAACCAAACCCCGAGCAAGTTGTGGCGGTGGTGCCTGCGGTGGCGCTAGCTCTTGCCGCTGCCTTCTCCAGCAGTTCTCCTCCTCTAGATATTGTTTCCCTTCGCTAGCTAGCTTTTCTTAACCCGTAACGGTTAGCCATGGATACACTTTACCATCTCTGAGAGGTATTAAAATCTACTCCGATTTTATATATATTAAGATGTACTAAAAATTTTAAAGATAGTGACGATCAATTTTTTGTACCTCTTACCACTGATTCAATGTAAATTTCAGTACATCTAATTAAACCATAAAAAAAATGTCTCCTAGCCATTTAAATTCGTCGTGGACAAGCTAGGTAGCTAAGGCTGCGTATATATGAGTCGTCGCTGCACCCATCACCTCGCCGGTGGTGCATGTGGTCTGCATGTACGCGGTTCGTGGTCACAGAACTCGGAAAGGATTCGAGGGGTGATCGATGCAGCGCGTCCACGTATACGCGCGTGCTGTCATCGATCGACATGGAGTACGTACGACAAACAAACTAGTGGTTTTGCGCGACTCCATATTGTAGTACCACTACGTGATAGTTATATGTTGACGTGTGTGTGAGATAAATATATATAAGAGAGAGACACGCACACCTATTTCTTTCAATTTTCTTCAGATATTAATTACTATATAATGCAAGCACCGCTTACAACATATCCACAACCGTAACACACACTAGATTTAGAGCGGAGGTTGTTGGATAAATCAGCACGTACCTCATAAAACAAATACACATATTGCGAGAAAGCGAGATGAGAGAAAAAAAAATATTGTGAGATGAGAGACACTGTATCAAGCACAGACGGGTAAGCTAGCTGCACGACGGCAGAACCAACCACTGCGGCATCTTTCAGTTCTCTACACGTATTTCTTTCTAGAGGAACTAATTAAGCAACAACATAGTTACGTATTTCTAGCTTGTAGTTGGTTGTTCGGGATACCAACGGATGCACGCCTCACATCGCGTAGAGAGGAAGGAAAAAAGCGAGTGACTCTCAAACTAAAAAAAAAAAATTAAGATCACACACTCTTAAGATACTATATGTCATTTTCTTCATCCACCTCCACCTTTACGGCTTTACCTCTTCCATACTCATTTCTCCCACGGTCCCACCTCCCTTCCTTCTTCTCTGACTCAAAATTTTAAATAAAAAGTTTTAGTTCAAAAAATTTGACTCAAAATTTTCAACCTGGCAAGTTTAAACTCAAAAGAAATTAAATTAAAAAGTTTCAACTCGAAGAATTTAAAATTGAAAGGTTTCAAATTAGAAGGTTTAAACTCATAAGGTTTAGCACGAAAAATTTTAAATAAAAAATTAGAAAGTTTCAACTCAAAAAAAATCAAATCGAAAACTTTCAACTCCAAAAACATTCAACTTAAAAACTTTTGGTTTGAAAACGTTCGATTCAAAAAACTTTCTGTTCGAAAAATTTTAATTAAAAACTTTTGGTTCAAAAAATTTCAATTCAAAAACCTTCAAAAGTGATTAAAAATACTTATTCAAAAACTTGGTCAAAATTTTTGAAAAACAAAAAAATTGAGTTTGAGAGGAAGTGAACAGGGTAAGAAAGGGGGATGAATGGAGATGGCGTCAAGTGCCGCAATGAGAGAGCTTTAAGTGGATGGAGGAGTCAAAATACAAGAAAATACTGCCACTTGTCATAACGAGAGAGGTCCCTACAAATCAAATTAGCAATTTTGAAAAAACTCTCCAAGCAGGTCTCAAGTACTAAGGGCATGTTTGGTTTGATGACAAATCTATTATAACATTAAAACAGAGGCAAAAGAAAGCAATCACGTTCGCACTCAAAGTTAGAAATTTCCACATTAATTGGAAGAAAAAAGAAAGATCTACACCGTCGATCATGATGGGTCCAGATATAACGGTCTAGATTAAAAGAAAGAGTTTGTGTTATGTACAATACAAGAGTTTGTGTCATATTCAATACAAAAGGACTAAAATTCAAAATAAAAATAAATATAATCAGAAATTTGATTTTCATATGATTAAAAGAAAGAGTCCAAGTACAATAAAAAATTGGAACAAAAATAAAAGATAATCAATAATCTAATTTCCATACAAACATCAAAATAAAAAATTTAAAAATTCAGAAAAAAGGAAAAGATGATTAATAATCTGATTTCCATACAAATTAGAAGTTGGATTTGTATATGAATTCCAACATAAAAAAGCAAATTGAATGAAAAATAAAAAATAGGAATTTGATTTTCATAGGATTAAAATAAAAGTCCACATCAAGTACAATAAAACCAAAATTTCCTGTAAAAATAAAATAAAATTAGCAATTTAATTTTCATACGTACATCAAAATTAAAATAAAATTTGAAACAAAAATTAATTAAAATTACTAATTGGATTTGTATGCGAATACCAACCTAACAATTTAATTTCCATACGAATCCTAAAGTAAAATCCTAAATAACTTAAATTTATAATTAAAATAAAATAAAAAATAAATTGGATTTGTATACAATTCCAATCTTAAACTATATTTAAAAAATATATGTCATGTATGATCCAACAACACATAAATATAATTTGGAATACAAATAAACAAAAAAATACTAATTTGTTTTGCATAAGACTTCCAATTTAATTTCCAAATGAATTTTTAATAAAATTCCTAAATAAATATAATCGAACATAAAAATTAAAGAAACATTAGCTATTGGATTTCTGTTGAATTCAACAAAAAATAACTAAAATTTAGAATAAAAATAAATTAAAAAGAGAAATGCCAAAAGTCTAAGGAGCCAAAAGCCACGCTGATGAGTGGGGAGTGCTGCATTGTTGAAGAAGTCAGTAGCAAAAGAAACTTGATGATGGGGAGGGCCTGGTAGAGAGGAGATGAAGCTTTGTATGAAAAATGAGCTATAGAGGATATATATCCATTGGGTAGCTAGAAACGTGACATCGCTGCTGAGGGACATGGCATCACACGTGATTGTGGGAAAATTCTCTATTATTATTAGATAACGACTAAAGCAAACATACTAGCATCATAGAAGATAGGAGGTCGACGCGTTAGTGAGGAAGCAACATCGTTGAGTTGACAAACATCGAATAAGAGAAGCGACCGATATGGGGCAAGCATAAATCAAGCATATATATAATATCTTACATGTGTATATACATGCATGAAATTATTTGAATCAAAACAAGTTACAAATAACTCAAGAGTAGAGATAGCGTTATTCTATAGAATAGGCTTGGGGCCACTAGCGAGAGCATAATATGCTTGGAGCTACTGGTGAGAGCATGACGGGTGCCTCCGATAGGGATAAGCAATACTTGTATGCACAGCATGTTGATATTGTAATATACATCATTAAGTAATAACTGAAGTGAAATAGAAGATAGTTACACAATAGAGTATTCCATTAAAAGAATAGCAGTTGAGAGGGATCGATAAAAAAAATGAGTTGTCATTGGCAGTTGAAGCAGAAAGTTGTGGGGCAATCAGTAAGAGATATAAGATATATGGTTCTACGGAGCAGCCAGCGTATGAGGAAGATACGTTTGAACTGAGTCGTCTATGATGTATCAGTGTATACGTGAGAAATGTACTCTAATGCAATGTAAAATAATTAGCGTATTATTTGAGATTAAATAGAGATGTATGTGTTACATACATTTTGAACGAGAGTTAATAATGGATAAATAATATGGGTATATAGCTATATGATCTATGCAAGATGAAAAGTTGCTACGTTTCTAAGAACTCCCAACAATTTATTATTCTCGATTATTTTCTTTCATCAAAACTTTTACTTCAATTACATCTCTTAAGTTGATTTTTTCTTAAAGTTTCTATTGTTATTTCTAATGTTTACGATGTTTTAAAAATCTAAATAGTCTACAAAATACGTTAATATATTTCTCAAGCATATAAGTTATATCATTCGATACTACAAACTGTTAAAAAATCTAGCCGTGCAAATACGCTGGTCACCTTGCTAGTTTACCTTACCAAACCTTACTAAATTTTGGTTACCAAATTGCCTATCAATGTTTTGGCCAAAAATTAGCAAGAAAATAAACTAAAAAATCAATGGAGAAGAGAATTTTACTAAAATTTGATAGTAAACCAAATATTTATCAAATTTAATCAATACCATTAAAATTTAGTAAAACAAGCATTCACAACCATTGAAAACAAACTAAACAGACCCTAAAACTAGACTTATCATGGGTACACTCGCTTATCAAATTACCTTTTCCGGAAAAACTCTGGATGCACGCCTCTAGTACTCGAGTCCGCCTGCCAATGCCATGGCTACTCTCTTGCTGCCCGGCGGGTCCACGCTCGCAACAGGCCAATATCCTCCAAAACTCGCAACTCGGCCCGGCCGCGTGTCAACCGCCGCGCCTTCCTCTCATCCCCCACCTTTCTCTCTCCTCCCTCCAATACTCTCTCTCTCTCTCTCTCCCTCTCCGTTCGCAACAGAAGCCTACAACCCCGGCCACAACCGAAAGCAGAGAAAACCATTTCCTCCACTCCTGGTTGATCCGCGGTACGTACCCGCTTCTCCTTTTCGTTGCTCTCTCTTGATCAGTTCCAACATTTCCAATCTCCTCACCTCTCTCTTTCTCTCTCCGCTGCAGCGCAACAGGGAAGAGAGAGAGAGAGAGAGAAACAAGAAACGCCGCTGATCATGCTCCTGTGATCCAAGAACAGGCCAGCCAAGCGGCCGCTCGGGGATGGCGGGGAACGAGTGGATCAATGGCTATCTGGAGGCGATACTGGACAGCGGCGGTGCGGCGGGAGGAGGAGGCGGAGGAGGTGACCCCAGGTCCCCGCTGGCGGGGGCGTCGTCGACGGCGAGCCCCCGCGGCCCGCACATGAACTTCAACCCGACGCACTACTTCGTGGAGGAGGTGGTGAAGGGCGTCGACGAGAGCGACCTCCACCGGACGTGGATCAAGGTCGTCGCCACCCGCAACGCCCGCGAGCGCAGCACCCGCCTCGAGAACATGTGCTGGCGAATCTGGCACCTCGCGCGCAAGAAGAAGCAGGCAAGCAAAACTCTCTCTCTCTCTATCATCCCCCGTGTTCCATGTTGATTTCTCAGCGTTGGTGACGACACGCAACTCTGAAATTGTGGCGACGACGCTTTTCAATGGGGTTCTTGTTTTCCATGGAGAGAGAGATATATAGTGCACTCCGCATGACTGAATTAATTATCTGAGAGAAAAATTCTGATTGATGCTAGTGTAAAAAAACGACGAGTTTGCGCACCACCCCCAAAAAACCCTGTTCAACTGCAGGGAACCGATTTTTTTCGATGAATTTTTTAGTGATGCTTCTCATTTTTTTTATTTTTGTGGGTGTGATTGACAATGAGCAGCTGGAGCTGGAGGGCATCCAGAGAATAACGGCACGGAGGAAGGAGCAGGAGCAGGTGTGCCGCGAGGCGACGGAGGACCTGGCGGAGGATCTGTCGGAAGGCGAGAAGGGGGACACCGTCGGTGAGCTAGCGCAGCACGACACGCCCAAGAAGAAGTTCCAGAGGAACTTCTCCGACCTCACCGTCTGGTCTGACGAGAACAAGGAGAAAAAGCTTTACATTGTCCTCATCAGGTATCGTCATACCGCTTACTTATTGTTGTCGTTCTTCGCGGTAACTGAACTGCTATAAACATTCTTTGTTTCGTACTGAAATGCATCCTGCCATAGTTATCTGCCCTCTTGTGCTAATAATTAGTTTAGTGAAAGCGGATTTGCTCTCTGTTGTGCTAATAATTAGTATCTGAAATCTTGACCTGGTAACATTTGCATAGTTGACTCCCTAAAGGTCTTGCCTACATGACCATGACTTTTGGGGTGGCTGAAAGTTTTACAAGTTTCTTCGCCCTTCTTTGCTAGTCTACATGGCCTTGTCCGAGGCGAAAACATGGAACTGGGTCGGGATTCAGATACTGGTGGCCAGGTAAACACCATTGTTCTTTTAGTTGGAGAAACTATTTCTTAGCATCAAGCTTTGAATGACCTCATGCTATTGTTTTTTCGTGCGTTGTAGGTAAAATATGTAGTCGAACTCGCAAGGGCACTCGCAACCATGCCTGGCGTGTACAGAGTGGACCTATTCACTCGTCAAGTGTCGTCTCCCGATGTGGACTGGAGCTATGGGGAGCCAACCGAGATGTTAACCTCTGGTTCCACTGATGCGGAGGGAAGCGGCGAGAGTGCCGGAGCTTACATTGTGCGCATACCGTGCGGGCCAAGGGAGAAGTATCTCCGGAAGGAGGCCCTTTGGCCTTACCTGCAAGAGTTTGTCGACGGAGCTCTCGCGCATATTCTGAACATGTCCAAGGCTTTGGCGGAACAGATTGGCAGTGGGAAGCCAGTCCTGCCTTATGTGATCCATGGTCACTACGCCGATGCAGGAGACGTCGCTGCTCTTCTTTCCGGTGCGTTGAACGTACCGATGGTGCTCACCGGTCACTCACTTGGGAGGAACAAGCTGGAGCAGATTCTGAAGCAAGGGCGCGTGTCAAAGGAAGAGATCGATTCAACCTATAAGATCATGAGGCGTATCGAGGGCGAGGAGCTGGCCTTGGATGCAGCAGAGATTGTCATAACGAGCACAAGGCAAGAGATTGATGAGCAGTGGGGATTGTATGATGGCTTTGATGTTAAGCTCGAGAAAGTGTTGAGGGCACGGGCGAGGCGTGGGGTTAGCTGCCATGGCCGTTTCATGCCTAGGATGGTGGTAAGTGTTCACTAATAAACGTAATAGTACTGTACCATATCTGGCAAAATTCTGGCAAATTAGGTATTCGAGGTAACACATGTGGTACACAATTTCTTTTTTTTCACACATTGGCTTTGTGTGTGTGGCTTCTTAACAGGTAATTCCTCCTGGGATGGATTTTAGCAATGTTGTGGTTCCTGAAGATATCGGCGATGGAGATGGTGATATCAAAGATGATATGATTGCTTTGGAGGGTGCTTCACCGAGGTCACTGCCCCCAATTTGGGCTGAGGTTGGTGGTTGTTTCCAAATTTCCTCTGCAGACCTAGGCTACAACAATTTTCTTTACAACGATCTTAATATTGCTGAATAAAACTGCTTGTCACAGGTGATGCGGTTCCTGACCAATCCTCATAAGCCGATGATCTTGGCTCTATCAAGGCCTGATCCGAAGAAGAACATCACTACACTTGTCAAAGCATTTGGAGAATGCCGCCCACTGAGGGAACTAGCGAACTTAGTAAGCAACAGTTAACCTGAATGACTGCATTGCAGTGGTACACTTTGAGTAACCATGTCTGCTGTTCTTATGATCGAATGCCAAAAGTACTGTCCGTCCATCATGCTTACCATGTAGAAAGGTTTCCTATTTCGAGTACTAAACCAAGTAAAAAAATTTACCTCTGTTTTCAGACTCTGATCATGGGGAACAGGGATGACATCGATGAAATGTCTGCCGGCAACGCGAGCGTGCTCACCACAGTCCTGAAGCTGATCGACAAGTACGATCTGTACGGAAGTGTGGCCTTCCCCAAGCATCACAATCAGGCGGACGTACCCGAGATCTATCGCCTTGCTGCAAAAATGAAGGTATGTTTCTTGTCATGCCACTCTCTTCATCTTTCAGCTTTGGCTACACACACTTACCGAGACATTGCCTTCTGCAGGGCGTCTTCATCAATCCTGCTCTCGTCGAGCCTTTCGGTCTCACCCTGATCGAGGTCAGCTTCAGTTCTCTGACAATCACTTGATGTTTTCCTATTGCCTTGGAAACAAAACTCAATTCTGACGAACTTATGGCCTTTAGGCTGCAGCGCACGGACTGCCGATCGTCGCCACCAAGAACGGCGGTCCGGTCGACATTACAAATGTAAGCATCCTTCTTTTGCACATCCTATGTGCTTTGTTGCAATGCATTTGTATGGAAGAATGTGTAATTGTGTGGTGCATGCGCTTGTCAGGCACTGAACAATGGACTGCTCGTGGACCCGCACGACCAGATCGCCATCGCCGACGCGCTGCTCAAGCTGGTGGCCGACAAGAACCTGTGGCAGGAGTGCCGGAGGAACGGGCTGCGCAACATCCACCTCTACTCGTGGCCGGAGCACTGCCGGACGTACCTCACGAGGGTTGCCGGGTGCCGGCTAAGGAACCCGCGCTGGCTGACGGACACGCCGGCGGACGCAGGCGCCGAGGACGAGGAGACCCTGGAGGACTCGCTCATGGACGTCCAGGACCTTTCGCTCCGCCTGTCCATCGACGGCGAGCGGGGCTCCTTGAACGAGCCCCCGTCGTCGGACCCGCAGGATCAGGTGCAGAGGATCATGAACAAGATCAAGCAGTCGTCGTCGTCGTCTCCACAGGCCACGTCCCCGGACGCCGACGGTGCCAAAAGTCCAGCCGAGGCCACCGCGTGCGCCGTGAACAGGTACCCTGTCCTCCGCCGTCGCCGGCGGCTGTTTGTAATCGCCGTGGACTGCTACGGCGACGACGGCCGCGCTAGCAAGAGGATGCTACAGGTGATCCAGGAGGTGTTCAGGGCGGTCCGGTCGGACTCTCAAATGTCCAAAATCTCGGGGTTCGCGCTGTCGACGGCGATGCCGCTGTCCGAGACGCTCCAGCTTCTGCAGCTGGGCAAGATCCCCCAGACCGACTTCGATGCGCTCATCTGCAGCAGCGGCAGCGAGGTGTACTACCCCGGCACGGCGCAATGCATGGACGCCGAGGGGAGGCTGCGCCCTGACCAGGACTACCTGCTGCACATCAACCACCGGTGGTCTCACGACGGCGCGAGGCAGACGATAGGGAAGCTCATGGCCGCGCAGGATGGCTCCGGCAACACCGTCGAGCCGGACGTGGAGTCTTGCAACGCGCACTGCGTCTCCTTCTCCATCAAAGACCCCCAAAAGGTTCTGAACAATGCCTACTAATTTGATTGGTCATAGTCACCTGACTCATTAACAATGCCTACTAATTTGACTGGTTTCTGAATCTGAATTCTCTTGATTAATCAGGTGAAGACGATCGACCAGATGAGGGAAAGGCTGAGGATGCGTGGCCTCCGGTGCCACATCATGTTCTGCCGGAACTCGACGAGGCTACAGATTGTCCCTCTCCTGGCATCAAGGTCACAGGCACTCAGGTAAGTACTACGTACGTACTCGATCCTTCACACAACCGAACAAACAAGTACTATATATACCTTGTAAGGTGATCTCTGACCGACAATTTCAGGTATCTCTTCGTGCGCTGGGGCCTGTCTGTGGGGAACATGTATCTGATCGTCGGGGAACACGGTGACACCGATCTCGAGGAGATGCTATCAGGGTTGCACAAGACAATAATCATCCGAGGCGTCACCGAGAAAGGCTCGGAGGAGTTGCTGAGGAGCTCAGGAAGTTACCATCGGGAAGATGTCGTCCCATCTGAGAGCCCCTTGGTTGCTTACACGCACGGCGATCTGAAGGCCGATGAGATCATGCGGGCTCTGAAGGATGTCTCCAAGGCTTCTAGTGGCATGTAAATTGGTTGCTGGGAAGCCTTCTGATCTCTGACGCCTTCAGGAGTGCTTGCTTCTTAATATCTGGTTGCTGATAACTGAAAGACAGACACGTTTCTGTTTTTTTCTTCACTACATAATCTTATGAACAGTTACCACGAGTATATCTTGCAGTGAGAAATAATTAGGACACTGCCGATGCCACTCTTAATGTTTGTGAACTAATTCAGTAATATATGCAGTTTTTTCAATAGCTGTAAGCCTGTAACCAGAACACACAGCATTTTGCTTCCTCCTCTTGAAGTTCCCAGTATACATAGCAAGGCAAACTTTTGCTTGTTTTGGTACTTGTTTAGGATTATATTTCTGAAACATTCTCCCACTGGCTTATTGCCTTGTGTGAAAAAGCTAAATAAGAGAAAATAATGCTGGACATAAACCGGCATAATTAGTTTTTTTATATACAAATTTTAAGTGACAGTAAACTCAGTCAAAGGAAACGTACAACACAAATTGTCTGACTGATAGTTAACACTAGTTCTGACAACAAGTCCATTTTATGAGGCTGCCCATTAATCGAAAGAGTGCTGCTACACAATGCTACACCGTTAGAAGTGCTGGTACCAATGGTATAGCAAAGTTTCATATAGTCTCAAGAGAACGATTGAAAATTTTCATGTTTCAGTGAGTTCCAAGCGTTTCTAAGGGTTTCAAGAGGATTCTAAGCCAAAGTTTCAACAAGTTTCAAATTTTGGAAATCAAGTCTCACCAAGTTAATGGACACACGTGTGTGCACGTATGCATGTGCTGATTCAGTTAACGGAGAATTTGATTAGTACATGAAAGCCTTGCATGTACATGCATGTGTGTATATACACACACACATACTGACCTTCTTTTTTTTTTGTTACATGGTAGCGATGCTCAGCATGCTTTGACTGAAATATGGGCACACTAATTATTCTTAATTCATTTATTAAGCAGAGCAATGCTTAACTAATTCCTTTATGCATGCGGCCACGACGCCACTTCCTTTGCAACATAGGGGATGTTATGCATGTTTTGGTTGGCGTATAAACCCAACGGAGTGCTTAGTTGGTTAATTATACAAACTCTTAATTCACGCATGCATGCTTAGTACTCATTTTCATGGAGCCCATATGCATAATGTAATTGTGTAGAATTTATCATTTGTTTAGTCTGTGTTACTACTCATGACATGATATTCGCGAATATGAAACCCATGTATGAGCGTAATTGCGACAAAGTTTAATTTGATTGACGATTTAATCCGTGTATCATTTTTTTTGCAGCACATATATACCCGCTCATGATTCGTATCTGTTTTAAGGGACTGAACCTAAGAAACAGGGTCTTGAGTCTTTTCACCCTTGGTTTGTTTCCATGTGTAAGAACCGATACTAAAAAACGAAGATATTGTATCTTCACTCTTGAATCCATATCCGCTAGGGACCGAATTGGGAAGTGAGGCCTTGAGTCTTTTCCCCCTTGATTCGTTTTCATGCATAGGGACCGATACTAAGAAACGAAGATATTGTATCTTCGCTCTTGAATCCGTATCTACTACGGGACCGAATTAGAAAGTGAGGCCTTGAGTCTTCTCATTCTTGATTCATTTCCATGCGTAGGGATCAATACTGAGAAATGAAGATATTGTACCTTCGCTCTTGAATTCGTATCCACTATGAGACAAAACTAGGAAGTGAGGTCTTGAGGAGAATATACCTTGACTTGGGCGAAGGAGAATAGGAGGAAGAAGAGCACATCGACTTGTATCATTTGATCAAACCTAAGAGCTAAGGAAGAACATGATTCTCACCTTCTTTTACCTTTTTCTTCCTTTCAATGGCAGCTTGCTCCCTCTCTGTTTCTCTATAGCTTTCTTCTCAACTGTTTTCTCTCCCCTAGTGTTTTTTCCAAAAAAAATTTCCCTCTACCCTTTACCTCCTATTTATAGAGCAAGAATAAGAGAGAGGTTTGCTTCTTTAAGGAAGGTTACACCAACTGCGTTTGTATGCTTGCGTGCAGCAGCACCTGCTTCGTATGCCGTATGCATGCAGCAGCAACTGCTATTTCCCTTGCACGTATGCGGATGCATGGATGCAGTTCAGTCTTACTCTTGCACATACGTATGTATGTGCCCCAACCTCCTTCCGAACTGCATGCATGGTTGCGTGCGAGACGTGGGAATGCATGCCTGGCCATGAGGGTTTTTTTTTTTTTTTGTATAGAAGTGATTTGTTCCTTCATGCGCGTATGTGGCTCAACTTCCCTCCGTATTGCACGCTCCTTCTGGTCGTATATATGTGCCTGCATGCGCACGATCCGGCAGGAGGCCACCTTCTATTCTCGTATTACTTTGTACTTCTATGTATATATATAGTGGCTGTGTAGTGGGCCATCCTAATCATTCCTGCTTAGTAGTTAATCAGAATATTTTTAACCTCTGCGTGCAGAGCTTCGGCCACTAGCAGGTCACTCATGTTTCCTTAATACATTTTTGTTTTGGTTGGTTTGAGTTAAAAAGGTCTCGTATGGATATGGATCCACATGTCATCAAGTCATTAACTAATATATTAATTTGTTGATGAAGTGTTTAATTCATGATTATATGCATGTGTTTATTTTCCTCACATTTGACTGACGTGTTGACCTATATAGGTCATAACTTCTCTTTTTTTTATCCTATAACAGATTTTAGCCGTTAGTGCAATTTTATTTATTAATTTATTTCTTTATTTTAATCTCAGGACAAAATCATTGTCAACTGTGAGAAGCCCCAGTAATATTGTGAAGGACGAAGTTCGCCTACCCAGAGTGAGAAAAAACAAGTGATTGAGGGAGGCTTTTGTGATTTGAGCTAGCTTAAAGTTGGTCGAGCTTCCTTAAGATGGATTAGGGGAGACCTGCTAGTCTCCAATATCGAAGTCGGCGGACTAGATAGGAGTCTTATTCTTATTGTTGGTTGGGTAGTCTTTTCTTCTATTTTCCGCATGTACATGTAATTTTATGGGTCTTGTGTCCAGTGACGTTTAGTTGTAAGGTTTTTTCACGGGTACGGTTTTTTCCTTAAAAAACAGGACCCACCTTTGCTTCTCACTTCTTCTTAATGAATTGTGCAGCACCTTCTCGTGCTGTCCCTTTCGAAAAAAAAATTTTGTGCCTTCCTCTGCTTTGTGGTTTGATTTCTTAATTTGTGTGTGCAATCTATATTTGTAATCTTTTGTTGTAGTATTCTTGTAACTAGGATTGTATCGTTGCCTAATATAGCTTGTTGTGCACTTAACGAGACTTTAGAACTTTTAGGCCTTAATTATTGAAAATTGTGTTTCTTAGTTAGTAAATTTATTTATCACAATTAAAGCTAAAAAATTTAGAAATCTCATATTTACCTCCCTCTAATCAGTTATCCTTGATCCTATAGAGGCAATGGAGGTGAGAGAGAGGATGAAGAGAGGAGGGCTACACTGTCAGAATCGATTCCAACAGTATATCGTTTGGAATTTGCTCTCAACTCAGAATGGATCAAGTGTGTGTTACGTGCTGATTTTGCAACAAAATAATCATCGGAGAACTAAACAGTCTGAAGAACCTGTAGGTAATGGGTTCATACATGGATCAAAGGGTGCTTTTTGCAGGCTGTAGTTATTGAACAACGATGAGTTCTCGCCGCGACAGACACTTCAGACTCTCCTGCGTCTTTTTGTGTTAAAAAAAAATCCTTAAAAGATGTTCAAAGCAGAATGTTGAGAAGGATCCTTTCAGTACATAAACAATGCGGCATAGCTCATATGCAGAGATATGCTACCATATACGTCCTTACAAAGTTCAGAAAATAAGATTTCTCTCTCTGCAGGAAGACGAAGAAGAACATATGTATTGACAGAAACCAATTAAAACCCATTGCATTTTGCATGCGTGCATGGAAGGACCTGTTCTAAATGCGGCGTTTCAAATTAATTAAGGATGTATGCACACCGTTAATTCGCCTACGCTTGAGCAACACCACAACATCACGAACACTTCCCCTGAAACCTCTCCGCTCCACACTTCGGACCACCTCCTCCCACTATAAATCCTTCAAGAACACTACCTCCTCCACCCACCAAGCTTAAAATAACCCAGCTCGGTAAACAAACCATCCACGACCGATCTCTCTGCCAATCTGTTCTTGCATTTGCAGTTGCTAAGACACGCAGGAAGCGATGGCGGCGAGGTCCGACGAGCTTCGCGTGACGCTGCTGGCCCTGGCCCTGCTAGGGCTGCTGCTTCTGAGCCACCACGCGGCGCCCGTCGAAGCCGCCGGCTCCGGCGGCAGTCGCAAGAACAGCTTCAGCATGAATAGCGGCGGCGCCCGCCACATCCACAGCTTCAGCATGAACAAAGCCGACACGGACCAACGCGGCCGCGACCATTGATCGATCCGTCCATCCATCGCAAGTTACTAACATCTATCGATTAACCCATGGCTTATACAGCACCGTTACTACTACATCAAGGCGTGTGGGATCGATCGGTCAACCAACCGGAGCGTGCGTGCATGATGCTGCTGGCGTTGTTGCGTTACGTGTGTTCTTGATTTGTTCGGGTGTTTTAATTCGATCTTTTTCTCTGATCTTGGTCGCAGTTGCATGCGTGCATCTGCCTGCATGGATCATTTCTTCTTGGGTATTGCTTCTTGGAGTAAAACAACGACCTGTAATAAGGGTCGTTGGTTTGTGTACGTCTTAATTGTTAATTTACTTAACCGTGTCTGGACTAAAAAGTTGTTCGGATTAATTCTCTGGAGGTGTCTTTGGATTACAAGACCATTTTTTTTGGCTAAAGGGAACTCGAATTTTTAGCGATAGTTCTATCTCTAAAGGATCCCATCTCTTCTCCAAACCATATATTTCTCTTCCTCTCCTCCCCTTCCTTCTCCAAACCCTAGCCGCCACTTCTTCTCATCACCGTAGTCGCCGCACCCCCACTGCCACGCCGTCGCTGTCCCTAGCGCTGGCGAGCCACCGCCGCTTCCGCCTCTCTCCATCCCCTGCTGCCCTTCTTCCTCTTCTCTGGTGAACCGCCCCCCGGCCGCAACCCCCACTTTCTTCCTCCTTTATGACGAAATCTCCCTGCGCTGTGCTCCTTTCTCATCTCTGGCAATGAATCTGCCCCAAGAGCATTGTCAGTCCAGTTGGCCCAGTAAAACCTTTTTCATAAATAAGTAAAACTCAATTTCACATGACACTAAGATCATCCACTTGGTCCTAAAAATAAGCTTGATAATGACTATATCAGTTCGGAACATGCATGCTTAATTGAGGATAAATCAACGAAAACATTCTAAATAACCATGACCATGCGTGCTACGTTTGTATGAAAAAGGATCAAATTAATAGAGGGGAAGACAGACTAACCAGAACCGAGCAAGATCACCTAAAAACGCAAGCAAGAATTCAAGTGGTGATGGGTAATTGAAAATCATCACTTTTCTAGCATCATATCTTTTTTTTTTGCAGATCTAGCTCCCTTCTAAACACAATTTTAAAAATAGCCCCATTCTTCACCACGGAAGCATTTGTAGACGACACGTGTCACCTACCATGATCCCACATCACGGAAGCTACCTTCAGTGACTTGATGAGCTCTGAGAGTTCAGTAGAATCTTCCGCGATGCGAGAGCGCAACAGTGGCACGTGTTATCTATCGGTGTTTTCGCGGTCTAGAATAGAGCTATTTTATAATTACATTCGGAAGTGATCTAGATATTTTTAAAAGTATATATGAGTAGCTAGAAAAGCGAAGACTTTGAGTAATTGGTGTTCTAAGCCTTGGTTTAAAATAGATCGAGAGTGTGTATACGTGTGTGTCTGCATTGGACGGCGCTGGCCGTACTAATGGAGCAGCAGAAGTACTACTACTAACAACGAAGTCTTTTTTTTTTAAGAAAAGTATGGAAGAATTGTTAATTTGCGAGCGATGTCATAAAATACTAAGGGTTACGCGCTACGCTGCGTCATGCGAAATTTTGGTACGTGACGATGCAACGTACAAAATTTGGGAAATTCGGTCGTATTTTCGGTTTTCATGTTTTCTTTTAAAAAAATGGATCGTTAGGACCTGTCGGCGAATCTGTGAACTTTTATAAACTTTCGGCAAATCTGTGTCTTTTTTTTTAGAAAATCGAGGCTTCTTTTTTTTTACGTAATTTCGGTTTTTCGTGTTTGTTTTTTTTAAAAAAGGGTCGCTAGGACCCATCGGCGAATCTGTGGGCTGCTATAAACTTTCGGCGAATATTTGTTTTTTTATGTAATTTCAGTTTTTCGTGTTTGTTTTTTTAAAAAAAAGGGTCGCTAGGACCCATCGACGAATCTGTGTTTTTTTTCGTCGAGACATTTTTTGTTTTTGAGTCGTGCGAAATTTTGGTGCGTGATGATGCAATGTGCAAAATTTGAGAAAATCAGTCATATTTTCGGTTTTCGTGTTTCTAAAAAAAAGGGTCATTTGGACTCTTCGGTAAATCTGTTAACCGCTATAAACCTTCGGCGAATCTATGTCTTTTTTTGAGAAAATGGAGGCTTTTTTTACGTAATTTCGATTTTTCATGTGTCTTTTAAAAAAAGGGTCGCTTGGACCCACCAGCGAATCAATGGGCTGCTATAAATCTTTGGCGAATATGTGTTTTTTTCATCTAGACTTATTTTTTGTTTTTGGGTCCGCTTCTCTAAAAACCGCCGAGATGAACTGAACGTAAACCACAGAGGGACCTAAACGTGATTTCATTTTTTCGGGGTCCGGCCCGCTAAAAACCACTAGAAGGACCTAGATGTAAACCATAGAGGGACTCAGACGTAATTTCGGTTTTTTCTGGGTCTTTTTTGCTAAAAACTGACCAAAGGACCTAAACGTGATTTCGTATTTTCCAAAGGACCTTTCCACAAGCTTGCTGACATGACATGGCTGAGACGTCGACAATCCTCAGTGCTATAATAAGAAGTATACATTTGGGGACACTCTTTTATTGTGAAAGTGGCATTACCTCCTTTCTTTCTAAACTTTCCTTTTCCCTCAAAAACTTTAACATCACAATACTTGACGACATTCCCTTCATCCTAATTTTCTGCCCTATTCCCTTACTCTTAAACTAAAAAAAGGTTTTTATTTTCAAATCCTCCAAGTTTTTGAATAAGAAATATTTTTCAAATTTAATTTGGGGTATTATTGAATAAGAGGTGTATTTTTGTTAAAAATAAAATTTTTGAATAAGAGGTGTATTTTTTTGTAAAAACAATTGGAGTATTATTTTTGTGAAATTATTTCAAAATATATTATTAAAAAATTAAAGGATGAAGGTAGATGAAGAAGGTAACAAGTGAGCATAGGCTACAGTAGTTAGCAACTAGCCCTTGGCGTGGTACGACACAACGTGAGAATTGATCACTTTTCTAGCCCTTTTCCCCTATATATATTTTTTGGCAAATTTGGCCTCCTTTCAAACATATTTACAAATCTAGCCCTCTCTTCCACCGTGGAAAGCGCGACAAGTGACAAATGTCCCCTGCCTCACCCAGGAAGTGCGGCAACGAGTAGCAAGTAAAATAGGATAATTAATGATGTAAAATAGGAAGACGTTGCTAGTGAGAAAACTACCAAGGTTGATAGCAGCAACAAGTGGGCAGTAGTGGCATGAGGTTGGAGGGGATGGGTTGCATGGTATCAATGGTGGTGGGGGGGGGGAGGATCAACGACGGTTATCCGCTTGAGATCGGTGAGAAAGGAGTACTATTACAAAAAGGCTTATATTACATGTCTTATCACAGACGGTTTTGAAAAACCGACTGTATTATATATAATCACAGACAGTTTTTATAAAATTATCTGTGATAATTGAATAAAAGTTATCACTGATGATTTTTAAATAGAACCATCTATGATTTAGATTATCAGAAACAGTTTTTTAATAGAATCATCTGTGATAACACTCCCTAAGTATATATCGTTCTAGGTTTTGTACTCGCCGCACTCCTCACCCAAACAAAATTGAAACCATTTGCCTCCTTCCTCACCTGTTCAGCTGCACCCCTTAGCGTCCTCCCTTATAGAGACCTCCCCCTCAGCGACCTCCCCATTGACGTCCTTCCCGTCGGCATCCTCCACAATAGCATCCTCTTTGTCGGCCATTCGCCTCCTTCCTCGCCCGTTAAGCCCCGCCCCTCAACGTGCTCCCCCGTGGCAACCTTCCCTTCGGCGTCCTCCCCCACAGCGACCTATGCCCTAGCCGCTCATTGGCCTCCTAGCAATTCATCAAGTTAAGTTATAAATCTAGGTTGTTTCTGGTGTTTGGGTTCCTGTGTTAGGATTGTGATCAAATCATTTCTTGTGTCATGGCTATGATCGAATCATTACCTGAGATCGTGCTGTGATTTAGATTGGTTAGAGTAAACTCTAATTGCAGATAGTCTCTAGACTCGAGTAGTGCTGATTGCGTTTTTAGGGCAGCGTGTCATGGCACTTTTGGTCAATTTCAAAGGGGTTGGATGCTGTGAAAATTATAGATTGTTATCTTAAGTTTCATTAGAGATCAAGAACATGAAATTTGGTTAAGTAGTTTAAAAGTTATAGCCATTTGAAGCCATGTTGTCCAGAATCTGTTTTTGTTGGATGCAGCCACGATAAATTGCATATTAGGGCTATTCAGAGACCAAATTTAATTATTTCAATAACTAGAAAAGCTAGAAAATTTTCTATAAATTTCAAAAATATCATCATTTGTTAATTTAGAGTTGCATAAAAATAGTTATACAATTGTGAATTCTGCTGTCCTGGGTGATTACAAATCAGTTTTCTGGGCTTAATTCGAGGGATTAGATGTTGTAATTAGAAAAGATAGATAATTATAAAATTTTATGTATTCTTGTGTAGTTTATAAAGAATATGAGTTCTTATATTTGGGCTTTTTGAGCTAAAAATTATGGTATTCCGACTATAAGACAGCAAGGGGTTAGTTAGTTGTCGAGAAGGATAGTGTAACTCGGGGTTTGGTGTGTAGTTGCGATACGGTTTTATTTGTCATATATACTGCTAACTTCTCCTTTTTCTGTATAACCAATAGGTATGCCACTTAAGAGGTCTAACTCTTTTGTGTTACATATTAGGGTCGTGTACGGTATTACCAAATTGAACTGGTCAACTTGGGTTGACCGGTATACAATATTCGGTGTATGGTATGGCAATTTTTTGGCTTTTGGGATACTTTTTTTGGTAAAAAACACAAGTAAACTGAATACTAAAATAGAAAAAAATGCATGTATAATTAGATAAAATAATGGTCAATTGTGTATAAAGTATAGTTTGACATGACAATAATATCACTAAATTTATCAAAGTAATGGTCAAGTATGTGTAATATTTTTTACTAATGTATAATTAGATAAATTAATGGTCAAAAGTGTGTATTAGAAACCGTATCGATGCCCAAATGACAAGTAAAAAAGAACAATTCAAGCTAGTTTGGTAAATATGGTATTTACCGATACCGAATAGAATTATTATGGTATTTACCGATACCGAACCGAAATTCTATTTGGTATATTTGGTATCACATTTTAATTATCATATTTATTTAAAAATTGCATTTACTAAACCGTATTTATCAATTATACCGTATGCACAGCCCTATTACATATCATTACTTAAGTACATGTTGTGTGAAGTAATCGTAAAGATAAGCAAAGCTTAGATCATATACCACGCCTTTGTTGATATGATAGTTTCTTGCTATAGGGTGCATATCTCTTTGTTGTCAATTATGTTGAGAAACATATACCTGATAGATAAACACTAGTTAAAATATCCATATATAATACTATGCCTAATAGATGAACTACTCATCTCTCATAGTATATGTTTGTTATAGCTAGGTGTTTTCCTTATTTCTATATGTTTATGATCTAAATTAATTGAAATATGATTTGGTAAAATAGACGAAATGTAAAAACTGTTGTATGCAAAACAAAATTTTGAGGTGAAGATAGAACAACTGAAAAGAAAGTCTGAGTTAACTGAAAAGATCTATGAGATGAAAGAAAAACTAAAAGAAATATATCACAAATTATAAGATATTCAATCTCTTAACACAACATTCATCATTAAGAACCGCAAGACAAATGCAGAGTTAGAAGAAGTCAAAGCTGAGCTTATAGAGGTAATATAAATATTTCTAGTATTTAATTGGCATGGTTACTGATAATATATTAAGACACCTTTTTCACAACAATATGATCGCTTTTGTAAGGATTAAGATATATGAGTGGAAGTCAATCGGTTATTGATATCAAACAAATGGGCACTGTGCCGAAGTTGTGGAACTTTAGGGAGAATCGAAAAGCCACTGTTATAGAAGTTATGATATATATGATAGCAGATATGAAAAGCTCTAAGGTCTTCTTATCAAATAATGTTAATTCTTAATGTATGCTTATTGATATTTATGGTATTATAACGTGTTAATATATTGTTATCTGACATCATTCTTAATAAAAGAATGGTTAGTTTGCTATGATTATGATTGTTGAATACCCATACGCTAGAAAAACAATTAGCTACTATTTGTAATCTGATTTTGAGGGTGTACGATTTAGGAAAGTAAGAGTTCAAAACCTTATTTGCTTAGTTAATTGTCTAGTTTAATTGATTACATAACCCTAGTGTAATGGAGGTATGTGATATGTTTTTTCTTCCTACCTCTCTTGGCAGAACTTCTATAATTAGTATTTGTTGTTCAAATTTTTTTTCCTTTACATATTTCTGCAACGATATTTGTAAGACATGATCAGTTATAGATTTTGCAATTGAATATCAAAACATTCTATATGCATTGAGATAACCGTTTATCTGATGAGGATGGCCTTAAAATATGAATATTTATAATATTTTTATCACCTTTTTATTTTAATATTAATAGATTTACAAGACAAAATTCAATTACATTTGCAGTTCACCATAAAAATTGTTTCTACTTCAGCCTTATCCCGAACAATAATGCCATGTGGTAACCGGCGGCGTGCGATTGGCGATTTGGCATGCACGCATGACGCATGCGATGATTGTTCTGTCGTCGGTGCCAGCAAAGCAAACAAGGAACCATGGGCTGTTCCAAGGTCCATCTCGACTGCCCCAAAATCGTCACATCAATATTTCAAAAGAAAGAATTCTTTCCTGAATTACTACTCCAACGAGTAATTTGGGCATATAGATAGTTCGCTCGTGGAAAGAGGTAGATGGAGTCATCGTTACGAATATGTTGGATTATTTGGGTCAAGCCCACTTAATTGAGACAAATAATTCCTAAAAAATCTCAAAGGTCCACTCATGAGGAGACATGTGTGCAAACATTAGTCCCATATTGCTTGTGGAGGTGGAGGATGACCAACTTATAAGGAAGAGTTCTCTCCACCTTCCTAGAACCATGTGGGAGAAAGGGAGAAAGCCCACACGCGCGCGCTCGCCTCGCCTCGCCGGGCTCGGGCTCGGGACCTGCGTGAATGGTCCGCCGAAATCCGGTCCAAGGCCTTGCGCAGACGCAGCCTCCTTTTGCAGTTTATTCTTTTTGTTACTCGGGAAGTATGAGATACGGACTTCATAACAGACTCCGATCGTGGCACGTCCTCGAGTCACGTTCGGTCACGGTTACCAGAGTAACCCTATAAATACTGCGTCGTGCACCCGTGTAGAGATATACGTTAGGGTTTTGCCACCACGCACTGCTGCCGCCGCCGTCGTAATCTTCTCCATCCCGCGCGGCGTGCATCCGCAATCGGAAAGCAGTCTCCGGAACCCTTCGTCTTGAGATCCCGGCCGGAGAGGCGAATAAGGTTTTTGGGAAGCGCTCCTCGCGACTGCTCAAGATCATCACCACGGCTCATCTTCCTGTTCCTGCTGCTGGACGTCGTCGTAGCCAGCGGACTCTGCGACGCGCCGTCACCAACGTCGACCTCGTCAACACCGCAACCGCACCTACTACGTCAACACCGCAACCGCACCGTAACGCGCCGTCATCCTCTTCGCTCAGTACGTTCGATCTGCTCTGATCTCGTGGTTAATCATGTTTATCAAGATGATCATGATGTTCGTGCTATCTAGTATGTTAGAGATATACATGCTAGTTTACGTGATCTTCGTTCTTGATTTATATTCAAATTTAATCTGGAAAATGTCTAATTTCTCAACAATCCAAAAACCTTATTATAGACATTTCTTGGATTAACAATGGCTGGATTTGTCGACGACCGAGGTCAAGAAATTCTCTCGTGTGCACTTTAAGAGGTGGCAAGTCAAGGTCACGCTCGGCTTACGGCTATGAATGTATTCGGGTTAGTAAAGGCAAGCTGAAGGTGATCTCTCTGCCGAAGCGGCGAAGAGTTTCACGGATGCCAATACTCTCTTCGTGGGATGCATTCTTAGCGTTCTTGCCGACCGTCACGTGTGATGTGTATATGCACATAACGACGCGAAGGTCTTGTGGGATACTTGAATGCCAAATTTAGTGCATCGGATGCGTGCGATGAAGCGTATGTCATGGAAAACTTTCATGACTATAAGATGGTGATAATCGCTCTGTTGTAGAGCAAGCCCATGAGATCTGATGTATTGTCAAGGAACTCGAACTCTGGAATGTATCTTACCCGATCCTTTTGTGGCGGTTGCATTATTGCAAAACCCTCCCTCGTGGAGGAGTTTGGCACTACTCTAAAACATAAGAGGACAAAGATATCGATCGAAAATCGATGGCGTCCCTTGATGTTGAAGAGAAGGCTCGGGCTAAGGATTTCAATGGTAAAGGAGCCGAGGGCGATCCAGCGCCAACATGGTTCGGAAGAACTACGGCAAGAACAAAGGGAAAAACAAGCCTAACAAGACTACCAACTTCAAGAAGAAGAAGATGAACAAAATTTGGTGTCCCGCTTCACATGTGGTGAGGTCGGACACTTTTCCAAGGAATGCCCCGATCGTGCGCACCGTCGAGGAAAAAGACCAACAATGGATGACGTCCAAGGTCACAACACAAGGACCGCTAGCAATCTTTGGAGACGCAGGTATGGTAATTTACCTTATGTATTCTCGATATTTCGATCTTCCGGTTGGTGGATTGATACGGTGCTAACGTTCATGTGTGTTCGACATCAATATGTTCTCTTCTTATCGGTCATTCGGATTCCTCCGCCACGATGGGGAATGGGTCACATGCTTCGCTTCATGGCACCGCACGATGGATCTGAAGTTCACTTGGGAAAGATCGTGCGGTGAGGACGTCAAACATGTCCTTCTATCAACAAGAATCTCGTTAGTGGCTCCTTCTATGCAGAGATGGGTTTAAGGTAGTGTTAGAATCCAATAAAGTACTTGTGTCCAAGCATGGACTATTTATTGGTAAAGGCTATGAGTCGGAGGCTTGTTCCGCTTTTCCTTTCGATTTCAATAATAAGTCTGTGAACCACATCGTGGTAGTGTTAATGATGATGCGAGTACTTGGCACTCTCGTTTATGCCACATTAATTTTGGTCTTATGAATCGGCTTTCCAGCATGAGTTTAATTCCAAATTTCACTATTGCCAAAGGTTCTAAGTGCTATAGTTGTGTGCAATCGAAGCAACCTCGAAAGCCTCACAAGGCGGCTGAGGAGAGGAACTTGGCACCTCTAGAACTCATACATTCCGATCTGTGCGAAATGAATGGTGTGTTGACAAAGGGTGGAAAGAGATATTTCATGACATTGATTGATGATGCGACTAGATTTTGCTATGTTTACTTGTTGAAAACTAAGGATGAGATGCTAGACTACTTTAAAATCTATAAAGCTGAAGTTGAAAATCAACTAGAGAGAAAGATCAAACGTCTTAGGTCGGATCGTGGTAGCGAATTTTTTTCCCAAAATCTTTGATGATTTCTGTGCGGAACATGGTATTATTCATGAGAGGACACCTCCCTACTCGCCCGAATCAAACGGGATTGCCGAGAGGAAAAACCGCCTGTTGACCGACTTGGTGAACTCCATGTTAGACACCTTCTTGGTTTATCTAAGGCATGGTGGGGAGGTGTGTTGACTTCATGTCATGTCTGAATAGAGTTCCCAATAGAAACATGGAGAAGACCCCTTACGAGAAGTGGGTTGGAAGAAAACCATCACTTTCTTACTTGCGCACATGGGGATGCTTGGCGAAAGTCAATGTACCGATTAACAAAAAGTGTAAGCTCGGGCCTAAGACATTGGATTGTGTCTTTCTGGGATATGCTCAGTGGAGCATCGCTTATAGATTTTTAGTAGTTAAATCTGATGTGCCTGATATGTATGTTGATACTATTATGGAGTCTCGTGATGCTACGTTTTTTGAGAATATATTTCCGATGAAAGATATGCATAGCACTTCTAGATTTTCTTCTGTGATAATTCCTGAGACTATTACACCTGTTGAGTCTTCTGAGCAACCATTTGAGAAAATCCTAGAAGAGGATGACAATGAAGCTCCTAGAAAGAGCAAGAGACAGAGGATTGAAAAATCCTTTGGTAATGATTTCATTGTGTACCTCGTGGATGATACTCCCACGTCCATTGCAGAGGCATATGCATCTCCAGATGTAGACAATTGGAAAGAAGCTGTCCAGAATGAGATGGACTCGATTCTCACCAATGGGACTTGGGAGGTGACTGAACAACCCTATGGCTGTAAACTTGTGGGCTGTAAGTGGGTGTTCAAGAAGAAGCTTAGGCATGATGGTACTATTGAGAAGTACAAGGTTCGGCTTGTGGCTAAGGGTTACACCCAAAAAGAAGGCGAAGATTTCTTTGATACTTATTCACCTGCTGCTAGAATGACCACCATTCGAGTATTACTTTCCCTAGCTGCCTCATATGGTCTTCTCGTTCATCAGATGGACGTGAAGACAGCTTTCCTTAATGGAGAGTTAGATAAGAAAATCTACATGGAGCAGCCTGATGGGTATGTAGTAAAGGGTCAAGAGAGCAAGGTGTGTAAATTATTGAAATCTTTGTATAGCCTGAAACAAGCACCTAAACAATGGCATGAGAAGTTTGACACCACTTTGACTTCTGCGAACTTTGTCATTAATGAGGCTGATAGATGTGTATACTATCGCTATGGTGGGGGTGAAGGAGTTATATTGTGCCTTTATGTGGATGATATACTGATCTTTGGCACAAATATTGATGTGATCAATGAGGTCAAATCTTTTCACAAAGAAATTTGATATGAAAGATCCGGGAGAAGTCGATGTAATTCAACATCAAGCTTATTAAGGATGAGAGTGGGATTACTCTTTCACAATCCCACTATGTGGAGAAGGTCTTGAGCCTGTTTGGCTTTATGGACAGCAAGCCCTCTCCCACTCCTTATGATCCCAGTGTGACACTGAGAAAGAATAAGAGAATTGGCTTAAACCAATTGAGATATTCTCAGATTGTCGGTTCGCTCATGTATCTTGCTGGTGCAACAAGACCTGATATATCATTTGTTGTGAGCAAATTGAATAGGTTCATGTCAAACCCGGGTTCTGATCATTGGCATGCACTTGAAAGGGTAATGCACTATTTGAAAGGTACTATGAGTTATGCGATTCACTATTCAGGCACCGGCGATTGCTTGAGGATATAGTGACTCGAATGGATTTCGATGTTGATGAGCTCTATGCTACTAGTGGATATGTGTTTACCATTGGTGGTGGTGCAGTGTCATGGAGGTCTTGCAAACAGACCATTTTGACAAGGTCAACCATGAAGGCAGAGCTCACTGCTTTAGATACAGCCACTGTAGAGGCAGATTGGCTGCGTGAGCTCTTAATGGACTTGCCGGTGGTTGAAAAACCAATACCGGCTATCCTTATGAACTGTGACAATCAATCTGTGATTGCTAAAGTGAACAGTGCTAAGGATAATGCGAAGTTATGAAGACACGTCAAAAGACGACTGAAGTCTGTCAGGAAATTGAGAAACTTCGGAGTTATAAGTGTGACTTATATTCAAACAGACAAAAACCTGGCAGATCCCTTTATGAAGGGACTATCACGGAATGTGATAGAAGGTGCATCGAGGGAGATGGGTATGAGACCCATATAAGTTGCAATAGTGGTAACCCAGCCTTTGTGATCGGAGATCCCGTGAATTGGGTCCTGCGTAAAACAAGCTATTGGCGAACTGAGGAGAGTAATCTGTTACCCTCTCTAAGTGAAGATGCAATACTCTCAAAATCTTTGAAGGCGGATGGCGATATGCCTTAATGTGTTTCTATTGGCTATAACTAGCGAAGATATCGTTTCTCTGAGCATTCTTGAAAGAACACACCTATATGAGACCGACTGTCTAAAGTCGCAGTCTATGAGACTCGGGTGATCTCTAGTAAACTCATGAAGAGACCATGGAGTACGACTCATATGCTCCACCCGCGGAGAAGGCTACTGGCAGCCAGGTATAAGTTATGACTTTGAGTGAAACCTGTTCACACAAAACTTGCAATTCAAGGCATAGTCCATTGTTCAAGTTGTGGATGGGTGTAGCTTAGAGCTCTAGGTAGAAGTTCAACTTAACAGTCTCTGCTGAAACGCTGGTATATTAAACAGTAGTAAGTATTGGCAAATCTCTAAATGGACTTTGAGATCTGGTGGGGGATTGTTGGATTATTTGGGCCAAGCCCACTTAATTGAGACAAATAATTCCTAGAAAATCTCAAAGGCCCACTCATGAGGAGACATGTGTGCAAACATTAGTCCTATATTGCTTGTGGAGGTGGAGGATGACCAACTTATAAGGAAGAGTTCTCTCCACCTTCCTAGAACCATGTGGGAGAAAGGGAGAAAGCCCACACGCGCGCGCTCGCCTCGCCGGGCCGGGCTCGGGCTCGGGCACGGGCCGGGCGGGCGGGGCGCGCGTCTGACACTGCGTGAATGGTCCGCTGAAATCCGGTTCAGGCCTTGCGCAGACGCACCTCCTTTTGCGCTTTATTCTTTTGCTACTTGGGATAGTCGCGTTTGCGAGATGAGATACGGACTCAGAATGCAGACTCCGATCGTGGCATGTCCTCGAGTCACGTTCGATCACGGTTACCAGAGTAACCCTATAAATACTGCGTCGTGCACCCGTGTAGAGATATACGCAAAAACACATCGTTAGGGTTTTGCCACCACGCACTGCTGTCGCCGCCGTCGTAATCTTCTCCATCCCGAGCGCCGACATGCATCTGCAATCGGGAGATCAGGTCTCCGGAACCCTTCGTCTTCGAGATCCTGCACCGGGAGAGGGCGAATAAGGTTTTTGGGAAGCGCTCCGCGCGACTGCTCAAGATCGTCACCACGGCTCGTCTTCCTGTTCCTGCTGCTGGACGTCGTCGTAGCCAGCGGCTCCTGCGACGCGCCGTCACCAACGTCGACCTCGTCAACACCGTAACCGCACCTACTACGTCAACACCGCAACCGCACCGTAACGCGCCGTCATCCTCTTCGCTTCAGAGACGTTCGATCTGCTCTGATCTCGTGGTTAATCATGTTTATCAAGATGATCATGATGTTCGTGCTATCTAGTATGTTAGAGATATATATGCTAGTTTCTGTGATGCTGTTCATGATTTATATTCGAAATTTAATCTGAAAAATGTCTAATTTCTCAACAGAATATACCTTTAATTGATATTTGTGTATCATCAACTTAAAAAACGATGCTCAGATCTTCTTAGCATTGCATCAAGTACTGTAGCTAAGTACTGTTACACGATTCGGGTTGTTCGTTCGTCTGATTACATGGTCCTAACAGTCAAGGATTGTTTAAGTTGTAGTCCTCGTAATAGCCGCAAAATATCCTTTTCTTTCAACGTATTTTTTTAAGTTACATAAATATTAAAATATGAATAAATAGTGAATGATACTTATTTAATTGTTGGTCTGTTTTAAGATTTATGTAATTTATATTGAGTGGAAAAGAACAGACAAAGAAGACAGGGTTTCAAAAACCAAATTTTGAAAAACTGTTCAATATTCGAAAACCGCTCGAAAACCGAAGGGTTAAGAAATAAAAAAAAAATTAAAAAAAAATTAAAAATAAAAAACCATTCGGTTTTTGCCAGAAAACGCAGTTTTTCGCGAAAAACTAATAGGTCAATTGAATGTTCTTAAAAACGGTTTTCAATCGGTTTTTAACGTATAATTTTTTTTAATATTTTAGATTTTAAAATTTTTTGTAATATATAATATAATAATACCTTTCCTAAACTTGAAGGTTTCTAGAAGGACAGGCACTCCACGTCGGCAAAAAATCGGGGACGCGCGCACGCGAGCCGAGCTGAGCCGAGTTCCCTTCTGCTTCGCCGTCGCTTGTGTCGATTGGTTCCGCGACGCTCGCTCTCCTCCGTCGGTCTTTTAGACACTAGCATAATTTTGTTGGAGTCAAGAGATGGGGGTGTGGTGCTGCTTGCAGATTTGGGGAGGTAGTGGTGGTGCATTCTTCTACCTCTTGCTAAAGTCATACCTGATTGATTGCTTCAGTTCAGTGCTAATCGTTGATCACAATATTCACCTCTACAATTACGGATATGGAAACTGACGAGTGCCTAAACAACAACGGCGGCTGCTGGCGAGACGAGAAGACTAACATCACTGCCTGCAAGGTATCCATCTCTATTCTTTGAAGAGCAGAACACGTATGTTGATATCAATTGAAGTGCTTAACACTTCTACTTACTCCGTTTGTGTATTGGCAGGACACTTACGGAGGAAGAGTTTGCCAATGCCCCGTAGTAGATGGTATCCAGTACCAAGGAGATGGGTACACCGACTGTAAACGTCCTACTACTACTTCTCATGTTTCCCCTTCAATCGTCAATGTTCTTCACACAATCATCTCAATGTGCCACTGAACATGGCTGAATTTTCTGACACTGTTCGAATGCATTTTCAGCTATCGGACCGGGGCGGTGCACCATGGACAACGGGGGGTGCTGGAAAGACACAAGACACGGCAAAACTCACTCCACCTGCTCGGTACTATGACGAAAGTAACACACTGCTTCTACAGCACTTTGGGTGTGATCTTCAGGCCAAGGTGTCGGTTGCCAGCTACCGACTGATCTGACGTTTCCGGTGTGCGTGTGCAGGGTTCAGACTTGAGCGGATGCAGGTGCCCACCGGGATTCAAGGGCGACGGGTTCCACTGTCTAGGTACATACATACCCCGTTTACTTCCCTGATTTTTTTTTGGTGGTAATTGCATCAAATGGTGTATTCTTCTTCTTGATTCGTTTTTGCCATTGCAGATGTTGACGAGTGCGGCGAGAAGCTTGCGTGCTCGTGCCCTCACTGCTCCTGCAAGAACACATGGGGTGGATTCGACTGCAAGTGCAAGGATAACCTCGTGTACATAAAGGATGAAGACACCTGCATTGGTTGGTCTTTTTTTTTTTATCTTTGTTTTCTTGCTGCTGCTGCTCCTCATTGTGTTCTTGCTTACAGAGTACTATTATTGATGGATGTAGCAAAGAACATGTCGGCGTTCGGGTGGCTGGTGACCACACTGGTTCTGTCATGCCTCGTCGACGCCGGCGTCTCGGGGTACATCTTCTACAAGTACAGGCTCAGGGTATGGATCAAACAATTTCCTCACAGATCTGGCAGAAACGTGTTCTTCCAAAGTATGTCGAATGGCAACAAGTATTGAATCTTGAATGTGGATGCATTCTGCTGCAGCGGTACATGGATTCAGAATCATGGAGATCATGTTACAATACATGCAGTAGCGGAGCCAGAAATTTCTAAAGGAGGAGGCCTAAGAAAGAAGTGAACCTCTACTAATGATTGATATTCAAAGTTTAATATATAGTAAGTACAATATGTAACACTTGTGATTTGCCAGAAATTTTAAAGTTTAATATATTTTTTTAGATCAACAGGACATCCAAAAACATATGCCCTAGTTCCATTCCTGAAACTAGATATACATCTGATAAGCTCATACAAACTCACCAGCAATACCAACACACCAACCATAGGCCAAGGAAACTGAAACAAAAAACCAACTCAAACTAAAACCTGCAGCAACGACAGGAAAAAACTAGACCTCTAGGAACATCCTTCAGCTGAAAAAACAGAAACCTCACCATGGGCATGCCGGGGCCAGTCCCACCACGCCCGCCCGACGGCTCCGCCACTGAATACATTATACATGCATCTCGACAGCCAGAAGAACGAGAACCAACCACTGAGGGAGGAGGCCGAGCAACCATAATTTGCTTTAACATCCCAATTTAACAGAGAAAATTTAGTGTCTACTCACGTCCCAATTTACCAGCTACTAAAGAAGGCCATCGCCGCCGCTTTCCATCAGTAAATTTAATTGGTATTCTTTCCGTACTTGCAGTTGAAGAGGTTGATTCCAACGATTTGCACTAGCTTTGAGATTTCAAGATTTTGCAGTGATAAATACCGTGATGTACATGACAAAGTTCATATAGCTTTACTTCACAGGAGCCCTTGCATTTTCTGCATGGTGCTATGTAGGGAATGGTGCCAGATAGTTTTTCTTATATGAAATATATTTGAGGTAGCATGTATGTGACGAGTCTGTCCATTGCTGTATAAAATTTGGGATCAAGCTGTACACTGCAGACTGGACAAGTATAGCTACTGGTGATGCAGATTTATTAGAGTATCGTGCGAATAATAGATCAGCTATCTTTTTAACGTAAATGCTACAATGCCTCGGTATTTCTGGTATGTGGCATCATTATGTCATAAGCTGAATCATTTTAACTTCTTTTTAGATAGAATTTACAACTTAGTTGCATTTCCAGGTTGTTCATACGGGTTGCCGCATTTTCTTTTCTTCAGCACTCCAACAAAATAGCAAGATAAAAACAAAATCTTGAACAACCCAAAAATTAAAAGAGGAAACAGACAAGGCTTGCCTTAAATGAATGATACTACCATGCAACACGTTCAAAATTTCGTTACTTCATGTTTGCTTAACAGAGCCTTCATCCACAAGACTGGTTTGTTTCATCTTCTTGGACAGCCTCTGGAAACCGCTTTGTTCATCCACAAACTGAGCTGCAGTTCTTGCTCGCAATTCTTCAAGAGTCTCTCCCTCTTTTGCTCGCTCAATCACATGAAATGAATTCAATCACTGTTGAATGCGCCGGGCCGCCGCGCTGTGAGGCTGCGCCGTTGCTGAGATGAGGGACTACTCTCTAGGTGACTACTCTTCGCTTCAACGTCTTCATCTCTTACTAGCGTTGTACATACATTTCTTTTGACCTATGTCATCTTAGCATCGATTCGCGGATTCGTTTTCTTAGGCGACACAACTCATTTTTTAGATGCACTCTATGGACTTGATGATCGTGTGCCTATTGGCTAGCTCGCGAATCACATCGTGAGAGTCGAACATCTAAAATTGTTTGTCTGGCCTTGAGAAGGTGGCCGTTGCAATTGGCTAAGATTAAGTGGTATGGCGGCACTAGATCGGAATGAGGGTGGTTGCATCATTGGGATCTCCCAGATTGACTTCGTGGAGAAATCCTAGGTCGACCTTTGTTGGTTGTGCCTGGCAATGGCCTTGTTGAAGGCATTATTTTGTAGTCTGAGGAATTACTCTCCGAGGTGAAAACCTTTGGTCTGGCCTTCACTGGTTGGATCATGGCAATAGCGATGCGTGTGCGTATCGAGTCCTTCTTGGAGGCGTTGTCATTGGAGAGCTTTTATCGGGGTCCAAGTGTTGCTATGATGGTGGATAGCTTTGAACACAATATTGCGTGATGTAGTTTGCCGAGACGGTTCCTTTGTCTTTTCTTGTGTGTGTGTGTTTGGCTATGTACACCCTAGCTGTGTAGAGGCCGGGAGTCTTCTTAGTATAATTGTATCACCTTGATGTAATTTACTAAAATTAATAAAAGCTTCCTTTATCGAAAAAATATACACTTCGTTACAGTATTAGTACAGGGTGGGAGCTTCAAGGGGATGGCGTCGGCCATACAGATGTGTGTGCTTGCAAGGGCTTGCAGAGCGTTGATACCAACAGAGCTACCTTACTAATCAAACAAAACGTTGTTGCACAAAAAAAAGTTCAGTCGTTTGCGTTTTTGATATATCAATATTTTCTATAGATCATATACGCCGTGCATGCATCATATTACCAAAAAAAAAAAAAGCGTGAGTTACGTTTGAATCGTTCCAGTTATTTTTTGTGAAAAGGATCTTTTGATTTAACGTAATCGTGAATCCGTCGTGAAAGGACCTCAGATAGATGAAAAATTAGCGCAATCACGGATCTTTCATGAGATGACCCCAGATAAATGAAAAAAAGTGATTGCGTTTGTATCATTTCAACCGTTTCACACGTTTTCTCGACGATTTAAAAAAACCGAAAAAACAAAATTGTTTCTGCGAAAAAAACAATGCCCACGGCGTATCACACCACGATTTTTCGCGAAAAGGACAATTTAGCGCAAACACGGATTCTTCGTGGGAAGACCTCAGATAAATGCAAACAAACGTGATTGTATTTGTATCATTTCAAACGTTTCGCGCGTTTTCTCCACGATTTAAAAAAATCACCGAAAAAACGAACTTGTTTCTGCGAAAAAAATAATACCCACGATGTATCACGCCGCAAAAACTACCAGTTACATCTATTTACCGAGAGATTTAGGCACTGCTCTTTGTTTAGTTCCCACACCGCTTCGTTGGGAGATTGGCGTCATTGACACTCTTTAAAATTCGTGATTCACTTTATGACATTCTGACCCACTATCATACACTTAGATAGATCCATATGTCATAGACACATTGCTAAAAATCAACAAATTGAGTGTCATTGGACTAATTTTTCCCCGCTTCGTTCGTTCCCCACCCACCCCCGTTTCCTTCGGAACGAAGAAACCAAATCGCGAACCACTCCCAATTATTACTCTGCTACGTGGGAGCCCCCTCCGAGATGGACGGGCCCCATATCGCCGGAGCCGACGACGCGGCGTCGTCCTCCTCGTCCAGCTTCCCTGCTTCCCGGGCCTCCAGGCCGCGCAAAGGGGTCCGGCTCCGTCTGCGGCGGCGGCGGCCGCCGCGCACCTTGGCTTTTCGGGGCGGCGACGACGACGGCGGAGGAAATGGAGGGGGCAGCGTGCGGGATGACCTAGCACTGCCTCTGGGGATGTCGTTCGCGGCCGTTCTCGCGCAGGTACGTACTACCTTCTGGTTTTCCTCATTCAACAGGACCCCAAAAAAAATGTTGCGATTTTTGCGCGGTTTGTGCCAACATTTGTAGCATTCTAATTTTTCAATTCTATTAGCGACCAGCGACGCACATAGAGTCTGAACAAAATGTTTGTTTTGTTGAGGGTATGGTTGAGCTTTAGTGCGACCGTTCGAGGGATACTTAAAATGTTCTCAAATTACAGCAAAAAAATTTGACTGTTTGCTTGTAGAATGAAAGATGGAATGCAATGGGTTATAATTTTGGACAGCCATCACTGATCACGAACAAGACAGGAGAGGAATTTGGCTTAACTTTTGTTGTGGCCTTATGGGTTGTGCAAGCCTAGTGCTTGCTTGTCCACATTGAGTAATCCTGTCAATTAAGGAGCGCAACATCTGCTTTCTATTTCAAAATTCAACATTATTATTCATTTCCTTATTTGTGGCTACCCCTTCCTCCCTCATTCCTTTCAAATGCATCAAAATTATGTTTGTCTGATCACAATACGCCATCTGTGATCATTACGCGGTTCGCACAATTGCACACACATTTCTTCAGCAACATCTTTGACACACATGCACGTGCGTGCCTAAAGTATAATCTTATATTCATCTGCATACAACTGCAGCTTGCATTATCATTTGTCATCATTTTGTGATAAGGACTGCCTTCCATGATTTTAGGTTATGAATACGAAAAATGGTTCAGGACAAATATTACATCCGGTTTTCCTTTCCAAGGTACATGCTTTCTAGTTTTACTGATAAACTCTTCAAAACATAAAAAACAAGTTGTCTGAAATTGGGTCCGAATGCAGATCTGTACCTCAGCAGTGAAGGAATCTTTGACAAATGTAAGCGTGGTTTTCTTTATTGTTCGGATCTCACTTTCTGTTAACATTCTTGATATATCTTTCCCTTATCATTTGTATAGATATATGGTGACAGGTTCGACAGTTTCATGAGAAATTTTGAGAATTCATTTAGCAGCACATTGAGGACGCTTCATCTTATTAATGAGATACCTGTCTATGAGAAAAGTCCTATTCCTGAATGCTCTTTTAAGCATGAAAGTTCTGAAGCTGTAGACAACTTGAGCACTGTTGATTTGCAAAATCGGACACACGAAGTCAAGCAAGACCTTGTGAATTCAGTGGAAAGTCAACTTGTTCTTTATTCCAGAGACAGTCAGCCGCTGGCTCATCTTGCTCGTAACAGATCCTCTTCTGAAGCTGATCAGCACATACTTAATACGTTTGAGAGATCTGTGAAGGAGCAAGCTCGCTCAAACGAGCTCAAGGAATTTGAGATAGAGCTTAACGTGAGAAAGTTGCGACTGAAACAGTCCCAATTAGCTCTTAGCTCCCACTCTCACATGTTAGAGAAGATTAAATTATCTTTGGGATTTCAGAAAGCTTCCTTCCAAGGGGAGAAATTCAAAACTCAGATGCAGGATACAAGACATGCACAAATCCTTAGGACACTTATAGATTTTCTTGTTAGTGCAGTGATAATTATGTCAGTGTGTTTTGGATATGGAACTTATATTTATTCATACCAACGGATAACTGATGTTACAGCAGCTTGTTCGGTTGCTTCAAGGGTATGTTCATGTACTTTTGTTGTCGATGGATAATACTCTTAACAAGTCTCTTTAGTAATCAGAAATTTCCTCTCCCTCTCTGTTTCCCCCTCATGCAGGGACCTAAATCATGGTGGATGCCAAACTCAGTATCAAACTTCAACTCTGGGATGCTCTTTTTCAGATGTCATCTAATAGCTGCAACGCGTATGTTCTTTGGCATAGTAATGATTTTGGCAATTGCTTGGTTAGCACTCCAGCGCTCTGCAATAACTGGATCACATATGCCTGTAACTTTCAATTTCATTTTATTGGGAGTTATTTGCGGCTTCTCTGGAAGGTTTTGTGTCAACACTCTAGGCGGCAATGGAAACATCTGGCTCATATGCTGGGAGGCCATTTGTTTCATCCATTTAGTCGGAAATTTATGTCCATCTGTTTTGTACCACATTCTTTATGGTCCTGTTTCAATATCTCACAGGAAAGAGGTTGTCTGGTTGCCGTATTGGGTTCGCCGATGCATATTTTATGCTTTGCTGGGGCTTATTATTCCAGCCTTGAATGGCTTACTACCATTTGCTTCTATTTCCGACTGGAAGAATCATTTTGTTAAGAGATAAAATCCTTATTTATTGGTGACAAAATTGAAGCCTGAAATATCTTGGATGCAATGATTGGCAAAATGCTATCCTATTTGTGTCAGTCAGGTGTTCCAAGTAAATCTTTTGGTCTTTTGGAGAAGAAAAATATGTTGCATTGGAGACTAGCCTCAGAAATTTAGCTTGGTGTTCTCCAAAGGAGACATATTGGATGAGAGTTGAAGGCATTGTCGACCATGAAGGAAATAATTGAACTTCTCTGGTAGTAACCGGCGAATCTGTCTTGCTCAGTTTGCTGCCATCCTTGATCGTAATTTAGTGGAATGCTATCCTCACACTTCAAAGGCAACTTCAGATGGTGCAGCCTTGTTGGTTGTTGTGATCTTGCAATCAGCTATCAGATTTCAAATGCTTCACTGTGTTGTTTGTAGTTTGTTTCCAAGATGCAAGGTCATATAACTCATAATATAGTGTGTAGACCGGTTACCTGCCAGCTTTGTTGTAGCACTGTTCAATCATTTTCCTCTAATGGGGCATTTCTAGCCTCATTTGCTGTATCATTCTTTGTTCGTTGTTAATGCTAATTACCCCGCTATGCAGTTTATCTTGTGTTGATTGCTTACTCCTGAAGGGTTTATGTTACTATTGTTTTGTTGACTGTTTACCAAGGTTTGAAATCTCTTTTTCGGATAATATCTCGAAGGTGGCCAAAATCCGAAATGTCGTCGAGATCTTGGAATTTTGGACAAATCCTGAACGAAATACAAAAACAAAAATTTAAATCTGTTTTTTTCACTGACAAAACCAAAGTTTCAACCGAATTCTCAAAATCTCAGCAAGATTTGTCGAGATTTTGGTGAATTTGCACCGAGCAAAAACTGGCTCAAATGATATCAAAAATTTTAAATTTTTTTGGAGGTTCCTGACATATCAGTGATGTTTCTATAAAAATTTTAGATGCTTATCGAGTCTGAGGAATTTTTAAAAATTTGAACATTAATACTGTACTGATAAAATAATGAATGACAAGTTTGAATCGAATGAAAAATGAAACAAACCATGTTATAAAATTTTGAATTTTTTTGTGCATGGTTATGATGCATCACTAATGTACTCATAAAATTTTTAGATGGTGATCAATCTTCATAAATTTTTTAAAATTCGAACAGTGCTACTGTCATGCTAAAAGTCTTACCGCAAACTTCAACCAAATTAAAAATAGTCCAAAACAAGTTATAAAAATTTGAAACTTTTTGTAGATGGTCCTGATGTATCATTAATGTTTCTATAAAATTTTCATATGATAATAAAGCTTTAAGAATTTTTAAAAATTCGGACAGTGCTACGTTCTAATAAAAGTCTGATGATCAATATATAGATTTGCTTTAGCAATAAAAAATATTTAGAATTTTTAAAAATTTTACAAAAGGGTTCTAAGAAAATTATTAAGATCTTATAAAATTTTTGAATCATAATCACACTCCAGTGAATTTATAAAATTCTTACATGGGCACTGTACCATTTATGTTTTTTCTATTTTTGATTTTTGAAATATAACAAATGAAGTTCAATACTTACATAGATTTGATTGAGTAAACACTCGAGCAAATTTATAAAATTCTGACAAGGTTACTGTCCCAATTATGTTCATTCTATTTTTTATTTTTTAAAGATAACAAATGAAGTTCAATTATTTTAAAAAATTTTATGTATGATCCTACACTACTAAAGATAGTACAATAAATTTTTTAGATCATGATCAGGTTTGTATAATTTTATAAAATTCTGATAGTTTCTACCGAAATTTTAAAATGTCTCAAAATTTTGGTTTTTCAACAAATTTTCATGGAATGTGACTTTCTTAAGGGTTATTGGACCAAATCCAACCATAAAAAGTCAAAAACCGGTCAAAAAGCCCGAGATTTATTTCTGAGATTACCGTAGCAATTTTTTTTAACCCAGCCAGGACTTTGGATCCGTTCCCAGCCAGAATTCGAAATCTTGGCCAAGATTTCCGAGCTTTCACTGGTTTTTTGAACATTGCTGCTTACTCCTGAAATGTTTACGTTACTATTGTTTTGTCCACAGGCTTGAGGGCACTCATCCTCAAGTATTTACATGCAAGCTCAAAAGTATGCACAAATATGAGTTTTGCCGAATCTCTTCATAATGCTTTTTTTTTTTTTGTATGAATCTCTTCATAATGCTTCACAAATATGAGTTTTGTATGAAGTCATGTACTCTTGTGCGTTAGTACTAGTACTTATTCTGGCGTTTTCTCCAAGAAGTCGAGAAGTACATTTCTGCTTTGATAATAAGTATGATACCATGCGACAAATGTACTCATTAGTATATTTCTGTTTTGACAATAGCAATATTGTGGATGATAACCGTGCGACAAATGCGTACAGATTGACTGTTATTGGCACTAGCATTTTGGAGGCAAAATGTACGACATTCCAAACCAGCAATTATTATGTTCACAAGAGAATACATTTGCAGTTCTTGGCATTATATCAGACACACTGATGTACACGAGAAATACTCGAGTTTACAACTGCTGCAACAAGCATTATGTCCAAACCAAAACTACGGCCTTCTCAACCAAACTACATGACCAAGCTGGTGAATACTTTGTTCATCACCATAGCTCTGGGACCAACTGTTGCAACAAGCATTATGTCCAAACCAAAACTACGGCGTTCACTAGGCTTCTTGGCCATGTCAGTTCATCACCATAGCTCTGGGAGTTGTTTCAAGTAAACCGATAGTGAGTTTTGTTTTCCATGTCTGCAAGATAGATTGCCTGCCATTACCGAACTCTTTTGCATGAGATTGAGGTGACCGTTTCCACATCCCGTGGACGCTTTGCGTGCCCGTTGAGGAAGCTGCAAGAGAATCTAACTGGCTGTTGTGTTTCCGCTCCATTGACTGAACATCCAATGCAGGAACAAGTAAGGAAACGTTCAGATTTCAGAATATTTTGCAGTGAGTTTATGAATAAAAATTCATTAATTGACTTTTGACAGCTTTGTCAGTAGTCACTCACCTGAGCTGTATTCTACCTGCTTAATCTTCTTAGCTGGACTAGTCTCGTCCAATCTGAGTCTTCTCTTCAAGCCAACAGTGATGTCATCGCTAAGTAGCTCATCAACAGATTTGGACAGAGATGGTCTGTTCTCTTGGAGCTTGCTCATCTTAGAACATTTTTCGGCTTCAAACCCAGATTTTTGCTTTGAGCACAGATGAATGGTAGGATCTAAAGAAACATAATTTGCAGATTCAGATTAAAATTTTGTTTAAGTATTTGAAATCAGCTACTTCCAGTGTACTATATGACATAATGGCATTCTTCTATAATTAAGCAGATAAGGTAATGATTCCTATGATCACGAAACATGGGTAAGGAATCGAACTTGGACATTGACAAGTAGCATTGGATGTAAGATAATTGCTCCACAACAATTCAATAAGGATGCTGTGAGCCTATGAGCAGGTGTAGTGTCAGTTGTCTCAAAGATCAGTAATCAGGAAGAGTTATAGTTGCAAAAGTTCAGACTAAAAAGCTAGACACAGTATTGAAGAATGCCACAGATCTTTTTGACTTTGTGGTCTAGCTCAAAAATGTTTTAGACTCGATTTTGTTCAAGCATGGTTGTAATGTTGCTCTTCGAGTTTAAAGCTCAACCATTATGAGTGACACAGAGAAATTTTAAGCTCTTGCTGCATCATCATTGCCAAACACAGACAACTAGACAAGGGATACACAAAGGAACAACATCCTAGAATTTCTAGGACTTAAGCATACCGGTACCAGGGCAGTTCAATATCTCAATATCCTTCGGTGATAATGAATTCGCCACCAATTCCTAATCTAAGTGCGTCTCCAATTTGCTCACACCAGTTGGTGCTAATCTCTATTGATCATTTAAACTGACTAAAAAATCATGCACTGACAATGAACAATTCTTCACTGCTGCTACTAGTTAAAAGCAGCATGCTTCAGAGAATCAGAGACCAACCCGCGGGTAAGGCTCCCCACACAAAGCACAGAAATTCACAAGCATCGATGAAGCATCCCACATGGGTGAACTCTCGATCCGAGTATCCGACAATGTAGTTTCCACAGCCGCAATTGACAAAGTAAATGCGAGAAAATAACCATACGCACAATGCAGCCCTGTTGCTTCTTAGTGATAGCATCAATCAAGAACTCGCGTTCCTGACGAACACAGCAGAACCGAGTGCGCTGCATAACCAAAGAAGATTGGCGCACCTGAGGGCGGGGGCGGAATCGCGGGCTTGCCGCTGACGGCGATGGGCGCCGCGGGGTCGGCGCCGGTGGGCATCCCGCGTGCTGCGAAGAAGGCGAGGAGCGCGCGCCATGTGACGGTGGAGGAGACGTGGCCTGGCCCGCGGCTGAGGAAGTAGCCGTTGAGGCGGACGGTGGCGGGGTCCAGCCCCAGCGCGAGGCCCACCCGGGCGAGGTCCACCCCGCTTCCTCCCTCCACCGTGACCGCCGCCTTCGCCGCTGCGGGCAGCGACGACCAGCGAAGGTGGACGGTCCAGAGCGGCGAAATAGCCATCGCGTCAGCCGGGGTGCTCGCCTTGCTTTGTTATTCGCGTTGCTTCGATCGGAGACGGACAGGACAACGCGACGAAGGAATTTTCTAGGAGCGTCGCCGCGCGGTCGGACACATACCGTCACTGCTGCGTGGGCCCAGGCTTCGGCTTTAACAACAGAATAATCTAGGCCGTTGTGGCTTGGGCTTGTTGGGCCCAGACCCATCCTGCCGCGCCCAATTGTGTTTCTAACTAGTTTGGAGTGGGCCCATCCTGAGTTGGGCTTAGCCACACTTGTCACAGCAAAAATAGATCTCTTTTTCTAGAGATTAAGGTCCTGTTTAGGTTTTTTCATTGGCTTAAAGCTAAAAAGCTACTGTCTAAATAAATAAGTAGTTTTTATCTAGACTTTTCAAAAGCTATAAGCCTCTATATAACTAAAAGCAACGAGTAGTTTTTATCTAGACTTTTCAAAAGCTATAAGTCTCTGTATAACTAAAAGTAAAAGTCACTAGGGAGAATATTTTTTAGTTTATTGATGATTGATTTTAGACTAATAATATTAAAGTAAAATTATCCACCTTTATCACATACAAAAGCCGTTAACTTTTAAACTATTTAAGCTAAAAAGATAACTTTAAACTATAAGTCAAAAACTTTAAGCCTAAATAAATAGGTCTAATTGACACACATTAATTGTTACTTTACTGATATAGTACCGCCAATTTTCGGAAGATAATTCTATTCGTGTGCAATCAGCTTCACTTAGAGGGAAAATAATTTAAAAAGGTGGCCGAGATTTTTTTTTGGAAACATGAAAAGGAGGCCGAGATATACGCGCAATCCAGCTTGGGAAGATACTGTGCATGTATATACATACATACATACATACATACACACGTGTTCACACGAACGGGAGAAAACCAGAATTTTCGTCTTTAAAAAGGGCGGCCTTGACCCGGTCGCGTGCGATGTACGCGCGGGGTTTTATGCTGTTGCTGCCCCACCCCCCGAAGCGACGGCCGCAGACGATCCCTCGCCCGAACAGCCCGCACGCCGTCCTCGCCACCCTGGCCAATCCCAGGGGCTAGGCACGCGGCCTACAAGGTGCCCGCGCACGGTGGATCCGGACGCCAGGGGATTATTAAATCCGGCTCTGAGTCCTCGCACTATAAGAGCCTTGGGGTCCGTGCGCTGCGCGCGGTATCCCGTCGATACAGTCAAGTCGTCTCCTTCGGTTCGTCCCTCCCGTCGATACAGATCGTTGGAGTGTGCTGCGGAAGCGTCAAATCTAACCTGTGCTTGGTTTGGTTCGGAGCTTGCGAGGAGGAGAGGGTTAGAGATGTCCGCCACTGCGGCAGAGGAGGACAAGAAGCCGGCCGGCGAGCAGGGCGGCGGCGCCCACATCAACCTCAAGGTCAAGGGACAGGTCTGCCTCTCCTCTCCCCTCCACCCTGCGGTTCCTGTCTTATCCGCTGAAACTTTTTCTCCCTAGTGGTTCTTGTATTGTTAGAACTGCTTCGATTTGAGAATTGAGATTGGTAGGGCAGCCATGCTGTGGTGCTGTTGGTTTAGTGTGTTCTGCTTTCAGAGTGATGGATTCAGAATTTCAGATTGGTGTGGTATTGCTGTGGTGCTACCGTCATACGGTTCACGCTTTAGGTCGTTCTAGGTATGCGTCCGTCGTCCCTAGACTAGCTGTAGTATGTGCTTGATTTGCTCTTGTGCGTGTTTGTTCCTCCACTCCACATAAGGAACGCAATGGGATGAGGTTTACTACGTGCTGTACAGATGTTAGTTCGAATTTCAATCGTTTCGAGCCATTGTCGAAAAGGGTGTATAAAGGAAAGGAAGTGATTATGGTGCATCAATCTGTGGTAGGACTGGTGTATGGCTGTTGAGTTTCTAATGGAGATAGGTAATGAGAAACAGTATATGGTGAAATCTTTGTAGTAAGTGTTTAGAGCAACATCTTAGATGACTTGACTGTGATGCTTGTCCTGTGCCGGAGTGCGAAATTCCTATTTTTTTCAGCAACTGGGACTGTGATGCTTGACTGTGACTTACAATTCCTATTTTTTCAGCAACTGGGATAATGTGGAATTGTTTATAGTATCACTTTAACTAGGTATGGCTGTGCATGAGTATCATCTGTAACTTGGCATGACTTGCCAAGAGTCCTATCAATGATTTTTTTTTTTGAACTAGCGGCGACTGGATGGTTAGAGCATCTCCAATAGTCAAGCCTTAAAATAGAGTCCTATACCTCAAAATAGGGCTTAAACTAAAAAAATTAGGACCCAAGATAGCTATTGACTCTAGCAATTAGACCCTAAATCTCCAATCCTTCATTCATCCCTGCGTCTCATTGAAGAGCTCCATCGATAGGGCCGGAGAGGAGAGTTGCTAAATATAGCAACAGGACTCTGAGTCCTAAACCTATTTTGATATTTTTTCTCAAAATACAACCTCTGTTGGAGTGCTTTTTTTTCCATCAAAGCCCTATAATTACAATTAGCAACCTATTTAGGACTCTTCTTGGAGATGCTCTTAGTTGGTTACTTGTTACTCTGTTAGTCTTCACAGCCATCATGAGAAATCTTTTCAAGGCAAAATTAGAGATACATGAATTGTATTTTGGTGGAAGAAAGTCTTGTTTATACTAATGTGCATACCTGTTTGCTGATTCTGTAACAATGTTCAGAGAACCATCCCTTCAACACAAACTATTCAGAGAACCATATTTAGTTGTATATCTAGCCCATTTTATTTCAAATAAATTTAAGGTTTTGCTGTGTGCATATTCTTATGAACAGTGTCAGGCTTCATCTCGGAATAAGTTGCCTTGTTATATTTGTCTGTCAAAAATTCTTAGGGGACAATAGATCGCTGATGTTATTATTGGCGTCACAGACTCATCGCAGAATCATCGTAACAATACAACAGCGGTGGAAGACCAGAAATTTAAAGTAGATTTTCTTTGTGGTCGTGAGCTTTTTCAATGGGTGTTATTTCTTGTTTTCTTCAAATAAAAAATTTCTTAATATTTTCTCCATTCACTCATCTAGCTCTTTTCATGATGTTTGCATATTGTCAGATCTTGTCATAGGAATGGTTTTAGGGAAGTTTCTACAGTTCGCTTTTCACTGCCATGTCATAACATTTCCCTTAATCCTTTGTTGCATAGGATGGCAACGAGGTTTTCTTCCGCATTAAGAGATCAACGCAGCTAAAGAAGCTGATGAATGCGTACTGCGATCGCCAGTCCGTGGATATCAATGCTATTGCATTCCTGTTTGATGGTCGTAGGCTCCGTGGCGAGCAGACCCCTGACGAGGTGCGTGATGTTACTACCCTGAAAGCTTCCTCAACTAGTAGTCCCCTAACATGCCATAATTGATGTTTTCCGCCCCTGAGTTTTTCATGTCTGCAAATTGATTCAGCTGGAGATGGAAGACGGCGATGAGATCGATGCCATGCTTCACCAGACTGGAGGGTGCCTGCCTTTTGCTTAGAAGATGCTGCTGCAGCCTCCATTGTTTTGTGTCTTATGCTACCTGGGAGTAAATGAAAGAAACAAAAGAACTCGTGAAGCTTTGGTCCTGCGCCCTAGCCGAGGGACTTTTAGAAACTCTGTTTAGCGAGATTTGGGTACTTTAGCTGTCATGATTCGATCATCCACGCCTTAATATATCCATCCATCTTGTTCTCTACGATTTGCAAATTGTTTTTGTTCCTCGTAAGTTGTATTGTTATTGGCTTCAGTGTCATGTGAATTAGTGCCCCGCTCGTGGTATTGTTCGACTGCCGATGATAGGCCTCTGTTTATCGTGTGATCAGGGATTCACTTTTCATCAAAAACCCTGTTTGAAATTCGCTCGTGCCGCTTCGGTTTGGAATAGGATTTTGCTCAGTTTACTGTCTAAATTAAAAAAATTGGGAATTTAGAAAAAAAATTTATCCAAAAGTTTTCTAAAATTAGTATTAATAGCTTTATTACCTTTGGTGTGAATATTTATTGAAAAAAAATGAAGTTTAGAATTTTATAATATTTTTTGCAATGATGCCTGATTTTTTTCCTCAATTTTCAACCTATCAAGCGGTTTTGACATATTCATTCAAATTTCGCCAGTTTGATCAGATTTTAAATTTGTTTGACTTTTAAAACCGTTTGATTTTTTATGAATTATGTTCAGTTTATTTTGTGAATTTTAATACCGTTGGTTCGTCAAAATCCGAGGTCGAAATGGTATTGTTAGCCTTACATGTGATCACCTTGAGATGATAATTTCTGTTCTTGGAAGTCTTCGATTGTTTCAGCACATCCGTGTGTCTAGGTGTCAGTGAATCCTTGTACACTGACCCTAGTGAGTGGAACTGTCAGCCTGCTTTTTATGATCTAGTTCTTCTCAAATGCAACTCGGTTGCACCATTGCTACACTGAAACAATTCAAGCAGAGAGATATCGGGACAGCGAAGTTCCTTTGCGCCGATTTGTATGTGTAGCATTGAGAGAGATGGAGTATGATGCAGCGATGCTCTTCAATCCTCACACCCGTTTTAGCTACTGACGATAATTTTGTTTCCGTTCTTATTCCAGCCGGGGTTTATTCAGGAGGGCAATTTTCTTAATGTAAATGTATCTACCAATGGTTGTCTATATCAGGCATTAACCTCATGGTCGTGAGGACAAAATGTCCCCAATACACATTCTCTGATGGAGGAATTACCCACAGATTGCCGGGGAATGCGTTCCATTGCTATCTTATTGGGGATAGGAGGGCGGCCTTGCAGGTTTTAAAATTTGACGAAGAGAGTTTGCCATGAGTACCATTTTGAGACAAATTTTTGCTGAACTAGTTGAATTTTTGAGCTTTTATATAGATAAAAAAGAATGTCACATTACCCCAACACGTTGAGTCAACATAATCGAGATTGGCTCACCTGCCCATATGTGTCCCCGCCGCACCTTCCACGGTGGAGGAGAGGCTATTTTGCAAAAAAAAAAAATGATGTACGCCGAGCTAGATATACATAGTATTCGATGTTAGCACAGTATTCGAGGTCTAACTTAAGAAGAGGAAAGTGAAATTCTATAGGCCTTAGACTAGATGGCAACTTGGACATTTATCGTCGGGCAGTGGTGGAACCCCCTGTCCCTAAGAGCAAGGGATTCCCTTGTTACCTAGCCCCGACTCTAGTGTTGGTGTTACTTTCTTCCCCCACTCGAGTTACACCCAATGGTATGGTACATACAAAATAAAAAAAATGAAATAACAAGATGATTCATAAATCGGTGATGTAGTCATGAACTGCTTAATTTGTACAAATAATATCAAGAAAAATTATCTACAACCATTGATAATTTGCGCAAATAATTTTCAGATGTGAAGTTCTTGGCAGCAAAAACATGACAACCCAAACAAAAAATCTGAGAAATAGAACCATTTATAGTCAATAATGGAACTTACATACTAGAAGGCAAACAAATCAATAACAACCACATCGATTTACCACAAGGCAATACAACATTTATTATCATCCACGAACTAGAGCGCAAGTACACGAGGCAATACAAAACTCACAAGTCGTGAGAAACTGTGGGCGGCTTGCCTGGCATCAAAGTTCAAATGGGCTTGCCGTGCTTCCAATGATGTAGACAAGATGTGCTGGAGAATGTTGGGGTGCAATGACGAATGATGGGATTGTGTGGCCAACAACAATGGCAGAGCCAGCCTATGACCAAGCCACAGACCATGGGCCGATGGACTAGCTGTAGCCCAGTGAACCAACCCAAGACCTATTGATCCCAGGCCCCAAATTATGGCCCGGGTGGCCCAAAGCTTGGCTTCGCCACTAGCCGACGATGTGAGCAGGTTGGTGCTCGTCCCCTTGGCTCAAATGGGATTCATGGGAATGGGGAGCGGGGTTTGGTGGTGGTGACTGTGGTGTGGGATCGAGTGAATGAAATAGGGATGAATGTATAGGGTTAGAGAGGGTGTAGTACAAGAGACACATACGCATAACAGCATAAGGACCCACCCGTTATACCTGAGCTGTGTCCTCGGTAAGTGCTGGGTACGGGGATAGGGGAGCGTCTGGTTTAGTTTGCTAAGCATCCTCATGAGAAAGGCTTTTCTCCATTCCTCGCATCCCCACGAGAAAGGCTTTTCTCCATCCCTGTCCCTAATAAAAGAATTTCCCGCTAGGGAACGGAGAATGGTTGTTGTTGCCATCCCTACCATAGACAAGTTTGAGCTCAAGATTAAACAAACTTCATGTGCCATGTGCGCGGCGCATTGTAACCCGCTGCCCACCCTACGGCCCAAGTGTGCAGTCAACTTGGCAAACTCATGGCCCTGGGCACGCTTTTTTCTCTCTTTCTTCAGCGGCTCATGGTAGACATTCTAGTGGGCTATTGTCGGCCTAGCCTAGGCTTTTTTATCTTCATTTCTTCTTCCTTTATTCCCTTTTCTTATCGTTTAAGCCTTGTTTGTTAGAGCTCTAGATCTCAGTTCCACCTCAGATCTAAAACTTATAGACTAAAAAAAGGTGAATTAAGTTTATATTTTTAGTCTAAAATGTAAACAAGATGACCCACCTAAATACTCTTAATGTACTCACAACTCTAGCTCCATAAATTTTTGGAGCTAGGAATACCCTACTCCACCAACTCTATGGATTTTGGTGAAGCTGGAGCTGTGCCAAATACCCCTTAGTTACAGATTTCCCCAAATATTTATAGTAGGTTTTTTGGTTGTTTTTTATGTTGATTATATATTTTCACTACTGTGTATATTAATATTTTTTATTTATTCACTCTAATTGTCTTGGTTTGTTCCAAAAATATCCTTCATTTGTTCCGCTAACGGTTCATTCTCCATACCCAATTCAAAGCATGCACGCTGAAACATCTCAAGTGAACTACTGTAGCAATAGGAAGTAATGCAGAGAGCATTTGGCTTTATCTATTAGAACATATGCTATACGATTTCATTACTTAGTATAAAAATAAGCAAGTAAGGTCTTGGTTTGAACATCTCGTAGCAAGGAACACGATGGTTCAAAGTTCAAACGACCCGTGAATCCATCGAGAGCTCGGAACATTTTAATTTTTAATTGCAAAAAAAAAATGGTAGCGTGTACCAGCTGCTACGTCGTGGGCCTCAGACTGGCACGTACGTGGTGGAGGCCACACGCGCGGGCAACGGCCCGGGTGAGCGGCACATTGCTACGGACCCCGTGCGCGCGGCATATAAGAAGGACTAGGTAGATATAAGCGTGCTACGCTGCGTCGGTTGAATTTCGATAGTATACGCTCGGAAATTTTTTTTTATTTTTGTAAAACCACCCACCGGTAAAAAATAGTCTAGAGGAAAAAGAGCAAAAAATTATTAGAGATGACAACCTTCTTTTGTCGAGCCAAATACTCTACGCGTTCACTGAGTAATAATACATGTTCGCAAAACCACTAACCGGTGAAAAATAGCCTAGAGGAAAAAGGCTAAAAATCTTCGATGAATCTGCTTTTTTGTGAAAAACAGTTTTTCCGGTTTTTTGGGTGACGTAAAACTTTCTTTCCGGTTTTTGTTGCGTTTGTAAAAAATCATGTCGTTAGGACGGTCGGCGAATCTATGGGTCGCTATAAATTTTGGACGAATCTACATTTTTAAAAAACTGCGGTTATGACTGTTGGCAAATCCATAAGTTGCTATAAACATTCGATGAATCTTTTTTTTGAAAACATTTTTTCGGGTTTTTGGGTGGCGGAAAAAAATTTCGTTTTTGGCTATGACCCGTTAGCAAATCCACAAGTCGCTATAAACCTTCGACGATTCTGTGTTTTTTGGTGACGAAAACATTTTTCCGTTTTTTGGGTGACAAAACATTTTTTCGGGTTTTTGGTGGCGAAAATATTTTTCCTGAAAACGGAGAAAGGACCCGAACGTAAGTAGCGAGGACCTGATTATTACGTTTTGGACCTGTTAGCTATCTGAAAAATTAGAAAAGGGCTTGTTCGCGATTTGAATTTTACGTGAGGATTTTTTCAGAAAAGCGCGCTCAGGACCTAAACGCGATTTAACGGAAAAATCTTGCCTCACAAAAATTACAAAAGACCTAAACGTAATTACGAATTTACGGAGGACTTTTTCACAAAAACCCACTTGACACGTGGGTGCCTCGTTGGTAAGTCTCCGGCTTTAATAGGTGGATTATTCCTTGTTTGGGAACACACTAACCATCGGCCGGAGCCGGGCTAAAAATCTACTTTTTATTTGTTGAACTATAAAGTAGTTGTGTTTGATGGTTTTAGTTTTTCCTTTTATGATATTTAATAAACTTACGGCTATAACTGTAGCTTTAGAAAGCAATCGAATAAGAAGATAACAAACTAGTGAAGTACAACGATGATCAAGCAAGGAGGTGACGTGAATGTTGTGAGGTGGGGCAACCGAGATCGGGGAGGCAAAGTGAGCGAGGTGGGAGACGGTCGAGCGAAACCACAGCTGAAAAACTCCTCCTCAGTCGTTACAATTTTTAAAGATGTTTTTATATTAGTTTAACTTTTCGGCTGTTTTTACAACTATACTGTTTAAATGAGTTTTTTTTTACTCAAAACTAAATCACAGATGCCCCCAAAAAGCCCCTATGTGTGATGCCGCCGCATCATAACTATATTAAGCCTCGCAAGGTTCGCGTGTTGGGCTTCCTTTTTTTTTTCACGTCTAGGTCATTAAAAAATAACGTAATTATGTGTAGTTCCTTCCAGGAGTTTTTTACGAGGGCCACGTCACGGGCCCTAAATAAATACAAAAAAGTCGCACATTTATCACGGCCTTTTTGGATGACTTAAATAAAAACATGATTCGTTTCAACTCCACGCTTTTTCACGTAACGTAATTATGTGTAGTTCCTTCCAGGAGTTTTTTTACGGAAAGGGCATTTTAGTTCAAAAAAAACGCGAATCTTTTGTGAAAGGGCCCTAAATAAATACACAAAAAAAGTAGTTACGATTGGACCATTCCAGCTATTTTTCATGAAAAGGACCTTTCGATTTACCGCGATCGCGGATTCTTTGTGAGAGGACCCCAGATAAATAAAAAACGTGATTGCATTTGTATCCTTTCAACCGTTTCGCGCGTTTTCTCGACGATTTTTTTTAAAAAAATACCGTCGAAAAAAACGAAATTGTTTCTATGAAAAAAACAACGCACGCGACGTATTACGCCGCGAAAATAACCTATACTAAAAATCGAAGACTTCCTAGCCAGGACCGCTTCCACGTCGTGACGGCTCCCTTGCGTGGCTCTCGCGCGGCCGGCTCCGCTCATTTTTTTTGCGTGTAGATCCCTAAAAAAAGGCGTAATTACGTGTAGATCCTTCCCACGATTTTTTACAAAAAGGGCATTTTAGTGAAAAATCACGAACTTTCGTGAAAAGACTCTACATAAATACCCAAAAAAACGTAGTTACATTTGGATCATTCCAGCTGTTTTTCACGAAAAGCGACCTTTCGATTTAACGCAGTCGCAGTTTCTTCATGAGAGAATCTCAGATAAATAAAAAAACATGATAATTTTAAAAAATATATAGCAACAGAAAATAAAATTATTATTAAAAAAATCAACATATACAACGTATCACGTCACAAAAACTGTCCTTTCACTTTCGCATTCGCACAAAACCTCTCCTGCCCGTTTCACACAGCACACACGAAAAGAAAAGTAAAAAAACAAAGGGCAGAAGCGGATAACTCCGTCGCACCAGAATTGGGCGGGGAGCGGGGCGGGGGCCGGCCCCACCGCCCTTGACCGGGTCGGCGTGCAGATCACGCGCAACCGACGGTGGCGCGACAGATCAAAGGAGTAAGAGAAGCTTGGAGGAGATGTCCAGCGCGGCGGGCGAGGAGGACAACCGCTGAAATCCTTATGCCTTGATCGTGATCGGCCTGTACTAGGTTGCCTTTTGTGTTGGTAGAATTGCGTAGGTTTCGGTGAGATTGGTAGGATAGCCATCGATGGTATAGGGCTACTCTAGGTTTCGATCGCGGTATGCTATAGACCTAGGGTAGGGGGTTCTTCCATGCACGCGTCTCTGATGTCGCCGGTATATTGCATGTTGTGTACATGCTAGATTGAACCTGCACATATTAGATTGAGCTGCTAATTTTCTCAGTAAGCATTATCTGAAGACTGTGTGAAGAACAGGAAATGCTTAAGATGACATAGATCGATCTAGCCAATCTGTGTTAGATCTAGTGGCTGGATGCTGGGTTTCTAATGGATGTAGACAATGGGGAACAAGAGCAATATGAAACACGGTATAATTAGTCACCATGATAAAGAATTTCAACACCAAGTTACTTGGTAATCTAATTGTTTTGAATACTTGACAGCGTGCCCTGCCATGCCGTAGTGGGCGTATTGAACAGTGCTGCTAGTAAATTTGCAGTCTTGATTTGGGGCTATAACTCATATATTGAGTAGATTCTAATAGATTTGCTGTTCCCTGATCTTAGAGAGTCCTATTTTTTCATCTATTGTTTTGGGAGGGTATATGTTTAGTTGAAATTGGTGATTATCATGCATAACTTAGTGAGGTTCCTATGTGTTTTTCTGAATCCTGTTTTATGCTTTGACTGGTATTCCTTGTAAAATTGGTAGTGACTGGTTTGTTACTGTTGGTTTCTGAAACCCTTTCATAACGTTCTTTCCATAGTAAAATTAGAGTTGCTTGCTTATGTGAGTGGTTAATACAAGTTTGTATTTCTTGTTCACAAAGGAGTACATGTTCTATGTCGAGAATTTCTTCAAGCCAAATAGATTGTCTCAGCGATTCTGTCCTTTGTACCCAAGGAAGGCATTGAACCCAGTTGCTGTAAACCCTTTCCTTTAGCCAGTTCCATACTTGCATTGAACTTGATGCAAAATGTCATTAAGTCACAACGTAATTCTAGTGCTAATATCTAAGACACATCATATCTGTTTATAAACAGGGGATGCTTGATAGTTTGCCGTTCATTGCCAGTAGTGTGCAGTTGGTAAGTATGTGCTAGAAAATTAGAAGTTTTTTTAATCAAATAATGCAGTTAGAATTGTACTTCGGTTGAATAAAGTCCTTTTTGCACTATGCATATATGTTTCCTAATTCTGTGATGTTATTCAGAGCAATCAGGTTCATATTATCTAGTGAATGTTGTACTTAAAATTATCTTTTGTTGTGCGTATTCTTAATGAACGTGTTCATGCGGCATATCTGAAAATATATGTGTGTCGAAATTCAGATAAGGCAATCTTGCAAATTGCAAGCTTATTGCTGGTTGCAGACTCACAGTAGATGCACAATATAGTAAAAAAAAAAGTACAAAGGTCAGAAATTGATAGCATGAATTTCTTTTGAGGTTGAGTTTTTTCACTGGATGTGATCTTCATCTATTTACGCATCAACCCATCAAGCTTTGTATGTGATGGTTGGATGTGTCCACATTTGACCTCAGTGTGGAATTGTTTTACGAAGTTGCTGCAGTTTGTGTTTTCTGAGTGCCTGGTCTTATCAATCTCATCCCTTGTGTTGTAGGATGGAAATGAGGTGTTCTTCCGCATCAAGAGATTAACCCAACTGAAGAAGCTGATGAATGCGTATTGTGACCGCCAATCTCTGGATATGAATGCTATTGCATTCCTGTTTGATGCTCGTAGGCTCCGTGGCGAGCAAAGCCCTGATGAGGTGCGTGGCAAGCAAACTTCCGTGCAAACTTGTTAGACTATCTCCAGTAATTTCCCTTCATTTCCTTCCCTTCCCTACATTTATTCCTATCATCTCAAAGCAAGATCCCCCGAAGGTTTGTATAGATTAAAGAGAATCTCTTGAAAGAAAGAGATTCTCTCTGAAGAGATTCTTCCAAATCTTCTGGGCGTGATAAGATCTATCTGAACTTGCTTTAGACTAGTGAACTTGTGATAAATATCTGAATTTGCTTGTGTGCAAACTGCTTCAGCTCGAGATGGAAGATGGCGACGTGATTGACGCCATGCTTCACCAGACCGGAGGCTGTCTGCTGCCTCGTGCTTAAGAAACTGTTGCAGCCTGCCCCATTGTTTTTCTGCCTAGTGGGCCCTATCTATCTTTAGAGTGCATGAAAGAAGTATAAAGAAATCGCGAAGCTTTGGTCTTGTCTGCCATAGCTGAGGGACACAAGGAGAGCTTTGTTTAGTAAGATTTGGTACTTTGCCTGTCATGACTCGTCTATCTATCCCCTAATATATCCATCTCCTTGTACTCCCACTGATCTGCTAAGTTGTTTTTGCTCCTCAAAGCGGCATGCATCGTTTCGCTTTGCTGACCGTCCGCTCTGTCTCCTGTACGTTCGCAGTACACGGAGACGGACGGTTAGTTTTGTGTTACCGCGGCATCGCAATTCGTGCGCTGCACGTTACTGTGCGATTGTCGTGTGAATGATTACCATGAAGCGAATAGGCCATGGGAATATTTCCTCTGTTCGAAATGCTTGTTTGGAAGCACCACTCCTGATAGCCATTCGTCTATGTATGATTACTGGCTGCCCCCACTGACTCCAGTCAGCGGAGTGTCTTGGCCGCTTTTGGTTTGTATGATGATGATTAGTTGGGTGTTCCTCAGGTACAGGTCTGTTGCGTGCATCATTGGTACACCGGAACCATGAACACTTGCAAGACATTGGATGAGAAATTAGGGTGAATTACATCCCCATGTACTGGGGCATAAGTGGTAGAAAAATCTAGGTGTTGATAATTGACGCGTAGCCTTCATGTATTATACTCGGATTACCTGTGAATTTGTGCAGCGTCTAGTCGAACAGAAGCAGGAGTTAAGTGGTGTTGCTAACTTCCTTACTCATTGTAGCTGCTTTGATGGGTGGATTGGACATGGAAGGACTGAAACAACACGAGGTAACGTTAATCTGGCCTTTTTCAAACAAGTAAACTAGTGGCTTCGCCTGTCATAATGTGTTGTAGACATTTTGAACAGTGAGGATCAACATCTTGAACAGTGAGGATCAACTTGGGCTTAGGCCTATTTTTTTTTTAACTTTTGGTTCTGAATTCTGATCTAAAAAGCAGAATAAAAACGAGCAGCTAGATTCTAGGGATCGATTTTCACAATCCAACCCACTTATATACACTAGAATTCACGATCCAATTCATATGTGTTTTTAGAGAATCAGCTTCTCTACCATCATAATTCAAAATCAGCTTTTAAAAAATCTAAAACAAAATCAAACAGACGCTTAAAGCTAGAGCTGCTCCTTCTATCACATCGGATTCTAGTATAGAGATGGGCCTTCTCGTCTGATCTCTGCATCAACAGGTATGCGGGAAAAGCTTCTTCTCGCCGCCCCAGAGTCCCTAGCAGCCTTAAGCCCGTAAGCTACTTCCTTCAGATTGAAGCTTTTATAAGGCAGGAATGAGAGCTGCAAGCCTGCAAAGGCAGAGATAAAGCAACGATTGCTCTTGCTTGACTCTTCATGGGGTTGCCCGGGAATGAGAACAAAAGGAGTAAGAAGAAACCGGCTAAGATTCAATTGACCTATACAAGAAAGTTTTTTGCATATTCATACTTCTGAACTAAGGTCCATAGTGTAAAGTACTAAAGTGAAAGTCAGAAATAATGATCAGGTGCATAGAAGGACTAGACACACAAACCTGCAAGGCAATAATAACATAGATAGAGGAAAATGAGTGGTCTAGTGACCAAGTTGGCCAAAATACTTATGTAGTGTTTTCTGCAACTTGCGCAACAAAACCTAAGTTTATGTAATTTACTCCAGAAATTAAGAACGGATGACCTAAGCTGGTATTCATCTCGAGAACGGACGGCATGACGAATGCGTCGATCCACAGTTCGAAGGTTCTGTTGTGTTGCTTGCAAACGGATCTGAATGCAATCGTGGTACTGGGTAAGATCAAGATCCAAATCTTTCACACATAAACTTAGATTTTTTGACTGCACAGGTTGCACAGAACTAGAGCTTGGATCACGAATTCACGACGGATCCGCGAAGCCGGATCAGGCACCATGTAGATGCAAATCACGCTTATGTCGCCATAATCTTTAATTCAGTCACCCTAATTTTAATCTCGTCTGACGAATCACAGGGGCTGACATTCTTCGAATTTACTCTTCTGGCCATAATGCCCCCATGTGCACCCCTAACCACTCCGGTCCGGCTTTAGCTTTCAGTTACCGCTTCTTCCCGTAATTTTCTACCCATATCCACCAACTTATGCTTAAATACTAAATGCGCCAGATAAGATGCGTGATTTTCTCTGACAGGTGGGCCACCCCAGCTGTGCCCCACGTGTCAGCTGCTGCTGGTGGGCATACTGTGACAAATGGCGACGGAGTCTTCAATGCTCCAAGTCACATGAAGCCTCAGGTCCCACATTTAATGGCCACGAACGACCCCCTGCCGATTCCCTTGTTAGTGCATTAATTGTCATTCATGTTATTTTTGCCACTCCTCTTATAGCATCTCCAACAGTTCCTAATATTTAGACTCCTAATATTCTTAGATTGGGACCTTCCTAAAAAATTTTAGGTTTACAAAATACCTTGTTCTCCAACAGTTCCTATATTTTCTCCCAAAAACACCTTTGAATTGATCCGGTGGGCCATCCCGCGCGCAAATAATGTTGATTGGGAGCGCGACAGAGCGCACAAAAAATGAGGAGTCGGGTGTTGTTTTTAGGCGTGCAAAGCTTGAGGAGCTAAAAGAGGAACTGTTGAGTACTTTTTTTGCAATCAAGTCCAAAATCAGGTTTTAGGAATGGATTTTAGGCACTGTTGGAGATGCTCTTAATTAGATACAGATGTTATCAAACTTTTAAAATTTTAATTACCAATATTTTTAAATATTTAAATTAGATGTATAAAAATCATATGTATAAATTTGTCTCCAAAATTTCTTCCTTAATATTACAATTTTATTAAGCTTTATAAATATATTATAATAAAAATTAGTAGTCAAAGCTGCGTTTTGAAGACCACGTCAATATCCAAAATAACAATTATTTGTGTCCGGAAACAATAAATAAACTTCACAGATCTTGCACGTCCTCTCACAAAAATCAAGTATGTACATATCAAATCATCTCAGCCGTAGAAATCATGCGGAAATGTAATGGTATGAACATAAAACTCTAGCATTTGGCCAGACAACCAATTAGCAACACCCTGGTGGATGGAAATACTTCGCACACTTAAAATTTTGTAGTACATGTTTACTACAGAATGAATTTACTTCACACACTAAAAATTTTGTAGTACATGCGTACTACAAGATGATCTTAACTTTTGATGACTCCTAACACCCAATTCTACCCACGATCTACATCAATTACCCTTGATTTATATTATCTAACTAAATGTTGTACACATGTATAAAAAAATTAGTGTGTATAGCATTGCCATTTGTTGAACTAGCCAACGGTTCAGAGCACATGTATCATGTATGGCTTTTGATTTGCTTCCTTCTGGTACAAGCCCCTAAAGTGGGTAGCAGCACTATTTAGTCTCTACTTTGCACTTCCCAAATTTTCAATCCTTAACCTCTGCTGCAACTGCTCAATTAGTTGACTAATAAATCACAATCATCTAATCTAAATGGTCTAATTAGTCATAAGATAGTCAGCCATCACTTGCCTTGGAAGGCATCTAAAATATTTTTAAATCTAGCCTCTTTTAATTAAATTTGCAAAAATTAATCTCGACCGCGGAGGCCGTGACAAATGACACGTGTCACCTACCACGCTCTTATAGCGCGGCTAGTTTTCCTACTAAGAAACCATACATCGGTAAGTTCACCAATTAAGTACCTTGATTAGTCAGATACTTAATCACTTTAATTATCCAATTACAATGACTTTTGCTTAATTAAGTGGCTAATTAAACCACTTTGAGATTAGGTCATGCGTCGCTGATGCGATGAGACATGTTGTCATGAATGAGGCGAGCCGATTCTAGAATCAGCAATTCACAATCCAATTACCCATGACATATATTTTGTAGGAGAGCGCGGCAGACGACATATATTTAGTGCATATTTGTTTTTATAGTAGGAAAGAGACTATTTTTCTCTATTTATTTGGAATGGGCTATATTTGAAAAAATAGACGTGTCAGTAGAAAAAGGCGAAAAATTCCTTGCCTTGCTCCTTTTGTTTTGTTTTTGTCGGTCTCCGTGCCTCTGTGCAGTCACATTGGAGATTGAGAGGTGAGATATAAAGAAGTTCTTTGGACTTGTTTAGAGAGAGAGAGAGAGAGACAGACAGCGACTCAGCGAGTGGGAGAGCGGTGAAAGGAACTGCCCACTAGTCACTCCCTCCAGTTCTTCCACCACCTTCCCACTTCGCCTTCTCCGTTCTATCTGACACCGATTTCTTGATATTTACCTGTGTCCATGACAAACTAGTAGACCGAATCTTGGATCCAATCCCTGTATACTGCTTTGCGGGGATGGATTTCGGCGGTGGCATTGGCGATCAGAGGTGAGCTCTTGCCTTCCTGGTTTCTTGATCTTTGCGTGATTCAGCTCCGTACGGCGCAAGGATTTGGGAAAAGCGGGGTTTTTGATGGGCGGGTCGGGGCAAAATTTCGATTTGCTTCTTCTTTTCGCTTTAATTCTGTCCTTGTTGATCCCTAATTTTGCTTTCTTGGTACGGTTGTTGGGTGCGGTACTAGTCGCTGCCAACTGTGCTGTGCCTTTTTCTTCTTGATCTTTATGTTGTGGTATGATGTTAGGAGGCTGGAAAAAAGACTTCTAATTCTGGGAGAAAAGGATCTTAGTTTCTTTTGCAGGAGGCTTTGTGGCTTTTGCTCTTTTGTGGTGTACTGTGTTTCAGTTAGTTGCAGTTAAGTTGGTCCTGTTCTTGGTAGCTTTTGCTGTTAAACCCTAGTTGGTGGTTCATGATGTTTGTAGTAACAATTGTGGTGCTGAACTGCTGGTTTTGTTATCTCACTTCTTGTGATTTAGCCTGGCCTTGTTTTAGGCATTTGTTTAATTTGCCTGCCTGAACTTTCCTAATCGCCCAATGTTTCCTTTTTCTTATCAGATACCAATGCGTTATTAGATTGTTTTTTAACAAACTTTTGCACTATACTAGTCTGCAATGTGAGGCTTTTCTGAACATTCTTGCATTCTGCAGCAAAACTCTTGTAATGTTGTTCACAAGATGAAAATTTTATCTTGGATATATAACCTTAGTCTTTGTAGTTGCTGGTTGCCTTTTACATCACTTACTCCATAGATACAACGATCATGATCTAAATTGTTCTAGTTGAACTTCGAGTTCAGGTGGCCAATGTAATTTACTGTTCAGATCGCAACTATTCTTACATCACAAGCATGTACAAAGATATATGCTTTACATTTCACTCATTTTGTTTTCAAGTTTTTCACAAGTTTTTGCCTGAATAATCAATCCGTAATGATGCTCTTTAATGTGGAAATTCGTACAGTGAGATGTGGGGATGGCAGAGTCAGGAGTATGATCTGCAGAAAGATCTGCTAGCTGGTTTGGAACACGCTTTGCATCATTCCTTCTGTCCTAAAACTGCACCCATGAATACGAAGATGCTGAGATTTTTGTTTCCTGATTTGGCAGATCCGTCTAGCTGCTTGTGGGGTGAAGCAAACCACAATGTGGGTGATGCTTGGAGCATGTTCGATGAGCAAACTCCAATAAAACATTGTACAGACATAGATTTTCATTTGTGTGATATAGGAGGTAAAGGAAAATTTTACCTGCATGCATATCATGGTTACCATTTACCACTAATATACTCTACTATCAGAGAGGGATTCCTAGCACCTAGTTATGAAGCACTTGTATGTTTCTACTACCCATATCCTGTTTGAAACATACATTCCCTTGCTTCTTTCCTTTAGAGGCTCTTTAATTATGTCTGCCCCTGTAGTTGTTTTAATAACCTTCTACTTCATAATAGTTGTGGTAACTTGTCTGCACACCATCGTTGGTTGTATTTCTGTATGCAAGCAGGATAGTAGATAATACAGTCTTCTGGTTACAGTGGGTGGAACAAAAATATTTTCTAGTTGTCATTTGTCTTGCACGCATATAGGTTTGGTTTGAACCAACACTTAGATCGTGCAAAATGCAACTGAAGTATGATTTAACCTTGAATTAGAAGAATTCCTGATCTCTCTCGCTTTTGGTGCATACCCAAAGAGCACTTCAAGTTTAGTGACCTTTTGTAAATGCAACACAGATATTATTGTCAAGGACTTTGATGAAGGAAAGGAAACCTTACAAGCTAAACGAAGACGCATGCTGCAGTTCTGTTCAGAAAATGCTGAGGTGCGTGCTCTATAAGGATTTCTTGAAGTCACCTGTTCTAGAAAAAATGAAGTGAATTTGCTCTAGAAAAAATGAAGTGAATTTGCTCTAGAAAAAATGAAGTGAACTATGCATTAACAAATTTGGGTTGCAAACTATGTCAAAATCAATGACTAAATGCATTATCATGGTGTTTTAAATCCATCATATGATGTCTTTTTATGTGTAGATGGAGTGTCCTATGACAGAAGACGGACTCTCAGAAAGCCTGCAAGTGAATTTGGACTTCTCAAGTAGGTCTTCCATCATCTCTCGTAGTGTTAGACTGAGATGATCCATCTCCATTTCTCCTAATTCTAGAGGTGACCCAGGTGACGAGTGCTTGTTAAACTGTGATGGGACAGAGGAACTACCAGAAGAATGGCTAGTTAATTGCTCACAAGATAGTGAGCATCGTTGCCCGCCTGAAGAAATGTATGTTTTTTGTCTGAGCTTCACCTTGTGCATGGCTTAATAGTATTACAATTACCTGTCAAACGTGAAGTACTCTTGTCTATCAATTGTTTCTGATCCTTCTCAACAGGAATAGTCCTACTGCTGCTGTGGAAAAAGCCAATCTCTCTGGTTAGTATAAACCTCTTAAGTGTTCCCAGAATTCCATTATTGCTGTTCATTGCAAATATAAAGTTACTGAAACTCCAAAACCTGAATTTTCAGTGCATCGGAATTCTTTGCCTAGGGAGCAAGCTAACATAGTTCAGAAGAACCCTGTGCAATCTGGACCTACACCTCTGAAAGGTGTGCTCAGCTCTACTGCAGTTTGATTAAAGCACCATCAATTCTGTCCTCCTTTTCCCACTTTTTTTTTTTGGGGGGGGGCATAATGTTGCATAGTGGACTTTGTTTGCTGCACTTAAGCAATCTGTAAACTCATACATTGTTCTCTGATTGGCAGCTGGGAAAAGTATTATTAGAGCAAGAAAGTTTAAGACATCAGTTGCCTATCCTTTTGAGCTTATCAAGCCGTGCGGTTTTCATGGCGATGTCACCTTGAATGATATAAACCAGAGAATTCATGCCCCACCGCCGTACAAGATAAAGCACAAGAAGGACGATGAACTAGTTTCATATCAGACCTCAGCTATTTCTGGAAAGCCTGTAGTTCACAAGACAAAGATTAATACTGAAGGAGGAAGGGGCAGCATCACAATCACAAGAACGAGAGGCTGATTATAGGTCAATGCTACACAAATAGGGTGCGTATCTGGTCCTCGTGCATTTCTGGTGTATTGGTTTGTCTCAATTATTTGTGTCGAAAGAAATGCATGCCTTATTGGAATAATTCTAGCCCTTCTACTTACCCCCTCTTTGGGAACATTTTACCCGTGCTTGCTTGTAAGTGTGATTGTGTAGGGGTGTGGAGGCTGTGCTTCTTTTTTGTTCTTGTTTAAAGGGGAAAGCTGATGTCATCGGATAAGTACGGACATATTGGTTTGGTGAGATTGTATTTTGCAAGATCTCAGATTTATAGCTACCTAGTTCTTTTTTGCTTGAGCTGTTCATATCTGAACCTCTAAATCCTGAAATCCTTCAGAATGGCCCCCTTCTTGCGTGACTGTCAGGATTTGCAGCTGTACTAAGATTTTGCATGCTTGATCTGATGAAGCGAGACTGCTACCTGCGCCCGTCATGGTCGCAGATTGACAGTCACTAGGATGATTAGGCGCGCTAGGCTGCGCCACCAATTGTGTGTGCTGCAGCGCACTGCGGTTGCACAAGTATATTATCAAACATGCAATGGAATGTTATTGGCCACCAAGTTACATATTCAGCACCTTCCATGAACTCAACATATTACACGGTCTGACAAGAGAGTTAACAATATAAGCATCGGTTCCCAGAATGTTGATATGCTACGGTATATATACACATGCCACAGCATATTTACATGGTAAACCGTCTTTGTAAGCGCCTCGGGCGTTGTTGGCACCAAAGCACATCTGCAAGAGCCGAGGGTATCTGCAGGGCTTCAACAATCCCTGATAGCAGTAGGCACTGGGAAGGAAAAGGGCAGAGCTGGCGTTAAACTTCTCTTGTAACAAGCGTGTGAAATAACGGCTGGCAATGTTGGTAGACTACATGCACTAATCAGACATTAGAAGAGCTTATTGTAATAATGTAGCTTATTGTAAGAGCGGTCTACACATAGTAGCTACCATCGGTGCTCTGATAGCCTAGGAACCTGGTGATGGCAAGGCTCGTGAGTCATAACAAGCCAATGGTGTTGCGTCTCCTGTGCCATCACAGGACACAGTCGTTTGCACCCTAGCCACTTGTGCAAAATTAGCAGGAGACCACCGTACACGTCGCGTAAGCGTGCAGCAACCTTCACTCAGCTGGAGTGACTGTGCTCTGACAACTGCAAATGGTTAGGATGCATTCCTATAATTTGATCCTGAACTCTCGCAAGTTGTATGCGCAACATCAAAGAAACATGACGGACAATTTTTCACCTGATGGCACATGACTTTTGGCTTCTGAAACACATCATGGTGGTTTGATTGCATCAAAGAAACCTTTTTCCAGACCACCAGGGTCAAATACGATGGCATAGTTTCATGTCTAGGAAATAAATTTGATAGTTACTGCACGAGTAGCTTTTCTGTTCTTTAGGCCATATCAAACATGCCATCAATGCTATTTTCCTCTCCCCGAGCTGTCTGCGCACTACGCTGTGTCGGGGAGAAAAATCTCACAATTACATTTAGGTAAAATAGTTCGTCGGTGCCCCCTGTTGGTGGGGACGGCCTCAATCTCCTCTTACACCTGGACATCCTCCTATGAACCATTAGGGGAGGCGATGATGATAATCTGATCCACATTCTTCCTAGGCAACTTCTCTATAACACACATCTAACTCATCCATGCATATAACATAAACACACAATGTTCACTGGGATTTGGCAAACAAGAGAAATTATAGATATTGTTATTATTCAATCAAAGTAAGAAAAAGTAAAAAAAAAAGTATAATATTTTATTCTTGAGCTCAAAAATAATTTAAACCTAACTAATGTAATTCATGAGATCAACGCATTGGACGACTCATATCGATTGAAGGTATTGTAGAAGATCTTGAGGTAAAAAAAAACAGAGAGGCTAGTCAATCTCAATCAGTGATGGCATGCGTCTTGGCTTGATTGAGTTTTGTGTTTAAGTGTAAACTGATAACTAGCTAGGTGCAAATATGCAAATAATTTTGATTTGAAAACCAAATCGATGTAAAAAATCTAAAAGAAAAGGATGTAGTAATTAGACTTCTATACGACCCTTTAAAATTTCAACTCCAAACTCAAACTACATTATAAGAAACATAAAACATATGTTTGCTATGGATAGTAATTTTTGTCTTCTTTTCATTTTCCTTTTAATTGATCATTTGAAATAATTCTTTCACTTTACGTACTCCTAACATAGCATGCATCTGAACTTTAAACTCTACACAAAGGTAAGATAACTGATAAGCAGATCAACCTGTGCACCATACTACGCTTGTAGTGTCGTTGGGCCAGGTAGATTAGAGCGTGCAGAGTTATACTTATTTTTTTGGTTGCCTTGATGTTGAGCATAGTATTGTGCATAGGTCTTAAAGTAATCGTGCTACATACATATGAAAGCATCTACCACCAGCTCACTTCAGCTTTATCCTCCTAGCCGACACACCCACTGCCCGTACTACTACTCATAGGCACGCCAATACGTAGTTGTCTATGTTTTACATGTTCAAACTCCTTTAATTATGTCTCTTTTCGCAATATATGTTTATACTCCTTTTAATTGTGAATTGTCATATGTGTAGATTTTATTTCATGTTTATCATTTGTGATCACAATATATATTAATTGTTGCCAAATGTAATCGTTAGAATCTAAAAATCAGTCGAAATACTGCCGAAATTTCTAAATTTAGGGTCTTTTATGTGCAAATATTTACTATTTTGCATTGAAACAGATAGAAAATGTAGATAAATGCTTGTATGATTTTTTTTCATATTTTTCCTAATTAAAGACCTTCTTCACATAGAAAGAGATGCAGAATTGGAATTCACTCAGGAAGAGTTGAATGCCACCTCATTAATAGATAGTAAGTCGAAGTAGCTGCTCAAACCAGTCGAGTACTTGGTGGTCAGGCACAATAAAAGCAGTGCAACACCATTTACAATCTAAGTGTTATAAGTAGTTCAACTGGTTAGTGTGCTTTACTTTTTATTATGTTGTTAGCCGAGTTAGTTATTACAAATATAATTGTGAGGAGAGTGATGTTTGTTAACAGAATTCTTTTGCTGAGCATCTGGCTGGGTGGGGCCGAGTGGGCTCCAGCCCACCTAACCCCACCAGCAGCTCCGCCTCTATGAACAGTAGAAGGGCAGAATCATATATGAAATTAGGTAAGTTTTTAGTTAGTACAGCTTGTTTTTGCTTTGTTTTTTTTTTTGTACTGAAGCGATGGAATTGAGAGGTATTCTCTCTGTCCAAAAATATAAAACGTATTTTGATTTTGTATAAGAATTAAGATTATGTTGAAATTGAAAAAAGAGTGAGAGAAAATGACTTAGATAACCCTACTTAATCGTCTTGGAAGATAAGAGGTAATATTTTGTATGGATGATAATGAATGAATACATATGGTTGAGAGAGAATAAATAGAGATAGGGGTATAGAAAAAAAGATTTTATTAAATCTACATATAGATCTTATATTTATAGATAAAATCATTAAAAAAAATAAACCTCGTAGACTTGAACAGAGCAAGTATTTCGAGGTGTTACGTACTCTTATGTGTGGTTAACAATAAAGAAAGGAGCTTACACCCAATGCCGTTGCTTTCCCGCACTACGTGACGTACGTAAACGTTGAGTACCTTCTTTCGGGCGTGTTCACTCCTTTCCCTGTGATTTTCGTACTTTACTCTTACCATGAACTTTCAAATTTTTATTTTTGGCACAGTAAATAGTTAGATCTACTGTAAATTCGATAGCCGCCGTCAATTACGCATGGCTATAAGGTAATTTGCGCTCGATGGCCGCACTGGTTAAAAATAAACCGGAGTTTAAAAAACCCGCGAGACCCGCTCCACCCTTCCCTCCCGTCTCCACCACCGATATTGTCTTCTTCCTTGCCCCTCGTCGCGCCCATTCCAACCATGCCATAAGACGCCACCCACCTCCCCTCCACCACTACCACCACCTTATCGCCTCACCCCCGCGCGAAGGAGACGCCCGGAGACTCGGCGGCGGCGGGCAAGAGAGATGGACCGGCGGCCGGAGATGCGGCGGACGATGACGCTCTCGGAGCAGCTATCCGCGCCCGATCCGGCCATCCGTGACTTCCTCAAGATCCCCCACGACGACGACGATGGAGAATGGAGGCCGTCCACGCTCATGGACGCCATCGACCGGGACGGAAAGGCGTCCGCCGGCGGGGGCGGGGGCATGATCAACTGGAAGCCGCTGAGAGATCGGCTCCGGCTCCGCCGCGCGGCTAGCGCGTGGACCACCCCGTCGCCCAATCCCGCCACGACGAACTGCCCCAGGAGCCTGAGCAACAGCAACAGCAGCCGCAGCAACAAGTACAACTACTCTCCCGGTGAGGCCGCGGCGGCCTTCTCCCGCGCGCCCTCGCTCCGCGCGACGCCCACCTTCTCGCGCGTCGCCTCCACCCGTGTCGGCCCCACCTCTAAGTCCGCCATCACAAGACGCGCCGTGGTCGACGACGATGAAGACGAGGAGGAGGAAGGCGAGAACGAGGCGCCGGCGGCGCAGATGTCCCTGATGGCGCTGCTAGAGCAGACGGACAGCCAGTGGGACGACGACGACGACGACGATGAGGACGGCACTGGCGCCGGCGCGCGCAATAACGCAGCGGGTGAGGACGACGAGGACGACGGCGAGGGCCGGGAGGAGGAGATGGTGCACGTGTGCTGCGTGTGCATGGTGCGGCACAAGGGCGCGGCCTTCATCCCGTGCGGCCACACCTTCTGCCGCCTCTGCTCCCGCGAGCTCTGGGTCAGCCGCGGCAACTGCCCGCTCTGCAATGGCTTCATCCAGGAGATCCTCGACATCTTCTGATCCAATTCCACCGCTCCTCCTCCATTTCTTCATTCCTCATGCATCCATCGGATTCTTGGGAACAATCGAGAAAAGCTATTGCTATTATGTTAGCGAGGTCGATGGCGAGTGAGTGGCCAATGCGCCACTGATCCGCTGTGAAACTTGAAGCCCATATATCGTAGGTTAATTGATCGATTGAGTTGTCGAAATGTTGAACACGAACACTGGTGTTTGCTGTTGATTTTTGGGATGTGATGGATTGTCTAAGCATGTTGCTTGTTCGGGATAAGAATGTTATGCGTATATATTTGCGTAAACTTTAGAACGGCTGTGCTAACAAATTAGCACCGAGGCCGTGTAATTGTACCTGTCGCAGTGTACCTTTACATCTAACATAACAGGGCAACTTTGGATTCTATCTAATCCGATTTGTTTAGCTCATCGTCCGGGCAAGAACACGCTTGTAATGCTTTAGTTTTCTCGGTGCATCCGTGCACCACTAGAAGATTGTAATAAATATATTCCATACTTTATACTGCAACAGAAAAATTGGCAACTAAAACTATATTTTTAAAGACCATGTTAAATACTAAAGCGTTGTGTGTTTGCACGTCAGATACAACGACATCTTTAGGAGAGCAAGGATTTAAATCGTGGTTCATGGTCCGTCGAGATGAGGGATATGAAAAAACTATCATAGCTATAGCTGACTATCACAAAAGTTATGTTACACGTCATGATTTACTATAATATGTGTATCCTTTACTATTTCAAGTACGCGGTATCGACAATTTATACATAATAAACTGTATTTAAATTCGAAGTTCATGTTAGACTATTATATATTAGTAGTACAATGTGTAACAGAAAATCATCTAATTATGTAGATTTAGGAGATGTATTTGGATTTTAACTAATATTTATTATTTCTAAGAGCCAAATTAATTCAATGTAAGTATAACAAATATGATAAAAGAAGGAGATCATGAATAAAACACAATTAATGTTTACAAATATACATGCAGCATAACGGAGTTATCACGGCCACAAAAATAGAGGAAATAGTGTTCAATATAGCTGTTATAGTGGTTGTACCTGTGTTCGCACAATTTTTTTCAATCACGTAGCGTTTTAGGGCAATCCCAATGGGATGACTAGGATAGTTTCCATAGCATTAATTAGGTTGCCATGTAAGCAAAATAGTGTTGTGGAGGTAGAGTTAATGATGAAAGAATGAAACTATTTCTCATGCAGGAAACCATTTCTACACAAGTACCAAGAAAGGGGAAAAGGGGATTGGGTGAGAAAATAAGAGAAAAGAGGAGATTGGATGAGAGTTTATTTTGAAGAAACTATCCATTGGGAGCATAGTTTCTACATAAAGTGTCTAGATGACATGAAAGTTATAGAAACTATATGAAAAGAGGAGATTGGACGAGAGTTTATGCCTAGAAAAGTTATCGCGGAGTTGCAACTGGCTATTTCAATCATTGTAGAAGAGCGATGCCATATTTCTGGTAATACGAGGATCCCCAGTGCACAACACAGCCAATCATGGTGTTGCCCAATCCAACTCCACGGACAACCTAACTATTATCTTCGGCCCATAAATTAATAATTCATCATAAGGGCTGCCAAATCCAGACTACCATTTATAAGCATATTTGCAGGAAATCCAGCCTGCCATCTTCGATGGGCTTATGGTCTACTCCCAGCATACAAAATTGCACGCAGCACCCTTCGCACCCGACGTTTTATCAACTAATACACCGTATTCAGAGTATTACAACAGAACAATAATTAGAGATTAAAATGTAAATTTATTACAATCTATTACCACACAGGCTATAAGTCCAATACAATAATTATACATGAGGTTCAAGTACAATAAAAGTATAATACCAAAGTACTAATTACTCCAAAAGACTGATAGAAGTTGATGCACTGTATAACCATCAATCTAGCCCTCCTGATAGTCCGCTTGCTCGTAGCCTTGATCCTATGGATGACCTTCACCCAATGCCTCGTGGTCTAACCTACTGGAATCTGTGTTTCAATCATACACTTGTCCACAAAAGCATTTCTCTAAGCAAATAGGGATTTAGTAAGAGTGAGTACAAAAGTACTCAGCAAACATTAATAACAAAATACAATATATAGAAAATTTTACCAACCTTTATCTCATAAATGTCCTCCTCTCAAATTCATTTTCAGAAAAATAGACTTTTATTAGGAAAACATGCGTTTTAAATTTTAGTTGTTGAAATTTGTAATAGCACTCGTATATAAGGTGGACTTAACTTTCGTAGCCTCCAATCCAGGAGACATGCATGAATTTATAATTTGACCCTATACAAGTTTTATCACTTTACCCATAATAACCCTATCCCGTAAGGCTCCAAAATGTTTATCACTAGTCCAATATTAGATCTCTAACCATGTTAACTCGAGCTAGAGACACCTATACCAAGTTGTCCTGCTAGACTTACAGCTAACAGTTATATCATGCTATTGCAACAGCACTGATACTCAGCCCAAGGCTTTATATATATAGCCTGAAAGAATCAACTGCAGCTAATTTTCATTGTCACCTCACTGGGCCTTCCGGTATAGCCAGCTTCGCACACGTAGTTATCTACTCTTACCCAATGTGGATATCATAATACTTCATAGGTCAACATTTTCTAGTTGATTCCATACACAATGGTTCAAACTGAAAATACAACGCATTACCCGAGTGTAGTTGTTTATCTTATATTATAGCCTATGTAGAGAGCCCCATCGGCAACACTCTTTCTCATTGGTGCCCTCTACCCATCACGTATATAGATTTATCAATCTCACATATCTATAACCAACTACTGTCGCAGCAGTTCATTGCCAAAACCATCTTTTTTTTTTACCGTATTTGATTTATGGTTTTTCTTAAAGGCATTTTCCCGTGCCTCGGTGATATCACATATAACCAAATAAATTTGTTATAAATTATTAAAACGTGGTCAAGGAATGCTTGCCTGAAATTAGATTGAAAAAGGCGTTCTCACACGAATTCTGAAAGAGATCATCGGTCGGATTGGGTTGATTTTTTAAAATTACAAAATACTGCATCTTAAGTGGTTACTAGATTTTTGCATGTTTTACAGTGTCCAAACCCGTCCACAAATTTTTATTATTTAAAATAAGTATAATGCCTCTTGTTAGTTTTTTTTTGAATATTTTTAATTTAATGTCTTTTATTTAAATGCTTGATAATTTAGATTATTTTGTTTATCCGATTTTTAAATAAGAAAAATTAATTTGGATGATGTGCTACATTAAACAGAAATTTTTTCTCTTCTTTTTTCTCTTCTCCTCTTTTCTTTTCTCTTCTTCTTTTTTTCCTTTTTCTTTCTTGCTCTTTTTTTTCCACCCCTCCTTTTCTTTTCTTTTATTTTCCCCTTTTTCTCTTTTTCCTTCGCACCTAGCCAAACCTTATCCTCTTCTCCTCCTCTTCATTCTTCTTGTCGACAATCGGGATCGCCTGACCGCAGAAGTGAAGAGGGGGTTAGTGTGAATGAGGGACCCAAGAAGCGCTTCGCTCAACGACGTTGCGGACGTAGGTCGATGTGTGGCGTCAGCGAGCAGGAGACAAGAAATTATACTGGTTCGAGCCTCCACAAGGGTAACAGCTCTACGTCCAGTCTTCTCCGAAGGTGGAGGAACTCTTTAAATGTGGACACAGAGGGCGAATTATAGCACGAGCTTGAGCGCTTTGATTGTGTCTACTGGTCTATGGCTAGTGAGTTGATCTCCTGTACATACGCCTCACGTGATCTTATATACTCCCGAATGCTGCCTGCAACGGACGGGAGAGATTCCCGGGGGAGTGGCTTCGTGCGCATTGAAGGTGGGTTGTAACTGCTCCGAAAATGCCGCCCACTTCTGCCTTGACGCCATTACTCGGGTCTTAGTAACCGCCGGGTGAACGCACGCCCTTGAGCCAAGGTCGAGGTCGAGCGGAGACTGGGCCTCTCACCGCTCAAGCTCGAAGTCGCGCGGGGTCCAACGTCGCCTAGGTCGAGGTCGAAGGCCTTTGCTGGATTGCCCCGAGCTGGGTACCCTGTTGACCGTATGTTGACTTGTCAGAAATTTATCAGTCCCCGACACTTCTCCACTCCTCCCCCATCTCTTGCTTTCGCCGCTCAGCCTCCTTCACCTGCCTCCGGCTCCTCCTCGATGGCCTCCGGCGCCAGCTGTCGTTGCCACCGGCCTCTCCTCCCTCTACCCCATGGCCCATTGCCTCAGCCTGCATGCCCCAAGCTGTCTCCTTCTGCACCCTAGGCTTCCTCCACGCAGCGCTTGGTCCAATGCTGGGCTCCCCTTGCTTGGCCCCGCACCGGTTGCTGACTCCTCCTGACCTCCACCCTGCCTGCTGCTTTGCCTATTGATCTCAAGTTTCCATTGGGGTTGCCACCACCCTGCTCACAAATGCCACTCCCCGCTCTGTCTCCTCCCTGGTTTGGCTCGCACCGAGCCATTGGCCTCCGCCCTAGCCTCTGTGCCTGTTCCCAGGCCGTTGTGCCTCTGTTTGGCCTTCCTCACTCCCATTGCTGAAGCCTCCCCGGTTTTCATCCAAACTCCCCTCCTCTATCCCCAGGCCCTGGCCCCCGAGCTCCTAGCTGACTCCCGCTCTAGCTAGGGTTTGGTAAACCCTAGCTCTTTCTCCCTTTTTCTTTTCACTCAACTTCACTATGATTTTGTATATTGGTGTGATGAAGAACATGAATGAACACCTATATCTTTTTTGTTTTTGGGTCGATGATGATTCTTAAGCTAATTGGACGGCAAGTTAGCAGTGTCGTGGCGATACCCGTGGTTCTTGTCACATGCTAGGGAGTGTGAGAAGTCCGTGGGCACATGTAACGCCGCCCTTACAACCACTACAACTAAGACTATTGGCTAACCTGCGGTCTTTAGCTCTTCTACTGATTTTTGCTACTGTACTCTATGTCCATGCTATGGGTATGAATGTGAGGATTGCCTGGGCTGCGAGGGAATGGAAAGAAATGCAGGGTTATAAATGTGATAGTGTTGAGGATGAGCTGACCTTGCTCCTTCTTGCTCCTAGTCCATGGCCTATGCTTGGGGCTCCTGGTTTCCTACTCCCTGTTGGTCTTGCTTGAGTTCTACCATATTTGTATACGTCGAATGATAAAACTCGATCTAGCGAGAGGTGTAGATTCGGCCCTGGATGAATCTAGTATCTCGATGAGTGATACCAACTCATATGAGTCTGACAGCGACTCTAGAAATGTAAATTTTTGTATCTTGACCTATGGTTATACATATATGCATATGTGGATTATTTGTTTTGCTGGAATCAAGATGAGGGTCAAAAGATGTAGATTTTAGGAATTTAGGTTTTCTTGTAATCTTTTTTTATGTTACTTTATTGTTTAATGCACATGTACTATATTTTGATAATCAATAAATTTGAGGATTAATTTGTTGAGCAATTTGTCTATGTATATACTTAATTGGCTGAATATAAATTTGAGGATAAATTTGAGAATTTTTTGAAAAATTCTCAAAAAATTACCATATGTAGGGGAGATGAGCTTCTACAATCCTGCAAAATTTGAAGATGAAACTCAATCGCATTTGAAAGATATGAAAAAGACAAACAATTTATCTTTTTCATATCTTTCAAATGCGATTGAGTTTCATCTTCAAATTTTGCAGGATTGTATAAGTTCATCTCTCTTACATATGGAAATTTTTTTAGAATTTTTCAAAACTTTTACGGGTGGTTTTCACGGAGTTTTCACCGTAAGGGTGGTTTGCACCAAATATGTCCCCTACTTAATTTGTGTTAATGATCCTAATTGCAGGATTAAGGAACCAGGGTCCTTTCATTCCATAAACAAAGAGAGGGAAAAAAAAGTGAAAACAGATATTCAGATATAAGCTTGGAATTCGGATGTAAGCTCTTGCTCTGCTAGCCCATCCTAGAACCAGGACAGAGACAAGAATACCATGCAAAACCAGCTCAGAACTTCAGGAATACGCAGACAACGACATGCAATGCATATAACATCTATTAGTTTCAAAGAAACTCGTGTGTTTTTAAATCAGGTTGTGGATTTTTTTTTCAAAAAAATATGAAATCGTGCGGGCACACCCCTGAACTCGTGAAAGAAAAACAGAGGAAGAAGCTGCATTTGGATTTGGATTCAGGGACAGCAGCAGGTGGCGCGATTAAGACGGCGGGTACGTACGGCCGATCAAATTCATGGCAATTGGCAACTGCCAATCGCCAAGCGCACGAACGTGCACCTCGCTGGCAAAGAGCGTGAGGCGGAACACGGATACGGTGCGTACGGCTACAATACTAGAAGCGTACACACGCGACGCATGCACGCATCCAATACGAGAGAGAGAGAGAGAGAGGGAATTAATAGTACTCCGTATCTCCCACGCAAATCCTGTATATGGAATTCTACCACACAGGATGAGAGAGAGTCTTGAACTCTTGATGAGGAGGGCTTCCGTTTCAGGCTTGAGAGGCCAAGGGAAGGACTAGTGGGCACTGACAGAGAGAAGAAGCAGTTGGCCGTTCTTCCAGGCAAACCAAACGCATTCATGCAGCAGAGGCGGGCAGCCGCTCGCCACTGCCTCATTTCATGTCATGAGTTCCGTACGTCCATCCGCATGTTTGCACTTCGCTGCATGCATATGCCTCCATCCAACCAAGCCTTGGCTTTGTTGGTGCTCCTGTACACCTTTTTTTTTTAAAAAAAACAATACCGTCCGTACAAGGAAAATTGTAAAAATATTCTCTCGTTGACCTTAGAAACATTGCAGATGTCATCTACCACGATACACAAGTCACCTGCCACGTCCGTGTGTACCGTGGCAGGTGGCCAGCCCCACGGCACCTGGGCCGACTATGATAGCAACTCTAGGTCACCGTGACAGGAGAGGCGCCGCACTCCTCTAACTCAGTACAATATCTCTCCTACCATGGTGGACCGAGAGTTGCTACCGTGGGTCGGTTGGGGTACCATGGAGCCAGCCACTGGTCATGTATATGAGCACGATAGGTAATACATGTCACCTGTAGCTATTTTCATGATTAGAGAAAGGCTATTTTTACAATTCTATTTTTTCAGAAAAAAAAATTTGTGTAAATGAACAAAAAAAAAAAAAAGCTAATGTTTCCCGTCCAAGTCCAACTGTGACATTGCTGTGCTGTCACCAAAAGAGGCCTAGGTGAGGCAAGCGAGGTGAGGTGGGTACCAAACCCAACACTAACCAACCCAGCCCAACCCACTGCTTTCCCCCCAGAGACCTCAATGTTTATAGGAGTAGGCGAGTAGTAGCAACCAGCAATAGCTCAGTGGCATGATACTAATCCCCCTCCTGCTATATACTAGTATTCTTTCTAGCTTCCCCCTGCACTGCAGGTCGCCGCTTGCTTGCCTCCCCTGCCTCCTCCTCCTCTCCCTGTACCAAACGTGGCGATCTGTAGCCGGTTCAGTCGTAGTACCACTGTTGCGTGCATACCTAGTACATATTTCTTGCTCGAATTAAGGCTCACCTCGCCGCTTGCCTGCTCACACAGGCAGATCAACAAAAGCTAGCGCCGGGCGCCAACCCGGATTGATTCGGTTCGGCGTAGCTAGCTAGATTGGTCGCCGACCATGAGCAAGGAACAGCGCAGGATGGAGCGGTTCATCGTCATCCCCTTCTCCACCTGCCGCTCCGACTCCAGCGTCGACGTCGTCGACTCCCGGCAAGCCAAGAAACCCCAAGGTGCGTGTGCAGAGCAGTCTTAACTGCCGAGCTATCTTTCTTACTTTATGCGTGACGACGAGGTGATCTTGACCGATGAGCTATTAATTGGGGTTGGTGCGTGTACAGGTGGCCCCGATATTGGGGCGACGGGCAGGGCGGGGAAGCCCAAGGGGGAGTCGTTGGTGGCGAGGCTCCTCAAGGGGTTCAAGAATCTGTCCCAGATCTTCGCCGTCTACGAGGAGGAGGAGGAGGAGGAGGAGGAGGAAGAGCGGGAGATGGTGATCGGGCTCCCGACGGACGTGAAGCACGTGGCCCACATCGGGTGGGACGGCAGCACCAACACCACCAACAGCGTCCGCTCCTGGAACCGCGCCGCCCCACCGCAGGCGTCGACCTCCGCCGCGCCAACACCCCCGCCGCCACAGCAGCAGACCTGCATGCCGGCGTTCTCCATGCGGCAGTTCGAGCTCGCCATGGCCGCGCAGGCCGCCGCCGGCACGGCTGCAGCAGCCAGCACGAGTACCGCCGGCACCACTAGCCGCCACTGTCACAGCTAGCGTCCCGAGTGTCACAAGCCGTTGTCTCTTCTCCGTTGCTCAATCTGCTTTTCCCTTCTTCCCCATGTGGAGCCGCCTGTGGGGACGTACTGGTGATTTTTTCTTCCTGACTGCCTCCGAGCTGAGTTTGCTCGATCGGCTCGGATCCGGTCCGGCCGTCTGTGTTGTTGTGCCTTGGCCATTGGTGTACGTAGCCATTTTCCCGGGGATTTTGTTCGGTTGCTACTTGTTGCGTGCGCTTCCCCCCTCTTTCTTTTTGCTCCGCTCCGCTCGTCGCCGTCTCGGTGGTTGGGGTGGGTGCGACGTGCATGTGAACTTAGCGCCTCTCGCGCCTCGATCTTTGCTCCGTCTCGCTGTGGCGCGCGGTGCGTGTACGTTCGTTCGTGTGGCAGGGCAGCCTTGGCCTGCCTCCTCCGTACGTCTCCTAGCTCTGCCTGCCGCGCGTGTGAGCGATTGGTCGGTCATATGGGTGTCAGTCAGTGACGCTCTACTCTAGTGTAGTGTAGCACTGTAAAGTAATGGTGCGGTGCACTGTGTCGCGATCAGTATCATCGGGTTATCGATCGTCGTATGTATCGCAGCGGGGATGGGCGGGCGTATGGCCCTCTGGCTGCCCGCTTCACGGGGTGATTGTTTATCGTCCGTGGGCGCGGGGATTTAGGCCGCGGCCGTTTATGGGTTCGAGTATCGAGTACTCGCTCGCTCCTATCTGCTCTGCTTCGGCCGTTGCGATATGGTTTCTGATTTCGAGGCTGCTAATCTAGCTTCAAATTTTGAATCTTCTTCACGTAATCTAGCTAGAGCATCGGGCCAGAAACGATCTTCTTGGCCACGAGTTGGTAGCAGTAGCAGTACTGTTCAGGCCGACCCTCCTAACGTGTGCAGATATATTCTTTATACTAGGAAGAATTTTATGTCCAATCTGCGGATGTTTGGGGGAAATTAGGTACCCGTATACAGTTTATTTTTTCTTCTGAAAACCCCTGCAAGAAGCGAGAGGTACTGGACTACTGGTACTACCATTTCTCTACCCATTTGGCAAGTCTCTGCCTCTCCCCTTCACACCCAAACAGTCACTTGCTAATTGCTATCAACTCTCCACCTAAATTCTTGAGCTCAACGCGTCGAGTCATCCTCCTTAACCTACATCACGCGATGCGTCAAGGCGTCGATCAGCAAGAAGCTCGTGGCAATGGTGGTTTCGCGAAATATACTTTCCCATGAAGTCGTAACAGCTAGTAGTGTAAGGTGCTAGGTTAAGTTACTACTGTATAAAATGGCCCAAGGATATACTCCTGTACTGCAACGAAAGATAGAGAGCACTCCATCCGTCCCCGAATATATACATCATTTTAGCTTTTCAATTTTATTTTTAAATACATGTTATTGTATAATTTTAAGTTAACTTTGTATCGTTCTTCCTTCTACACTCTTCTCATTTAGTTCTCCCCAGGTGACAATGTGACGGAAGTAAGTACTCTCTCTCCCTCCATTGTCACCGCCTTTCTCGTCCTGTCCTCTTTCGGTTCACGTGATTTGGACGGCTCAACTAAAACTCACCATCTTCCTCCATCGTCTACCTTCCATCCCCCCGGCCGGATCGAACAGCTAGGACCCAACACAGTATTACTACTCCATTAACACTGCTTCCCGAACCACCTGTCCGGTTCAATCCGTTACGATCAGTCACTGACAGGCGGATGCTGCGACCGGTACATTTTAATTTTCTGGACTCAGGTTTGACCACCGTAGTGGTGAATTTCGCAAAGGTGAGTGTTCGTACATGCCGGAGCTAGCAATAGCATGCACGTCCGTGACAAAAGAATCTGATGAGTCGTCCTTGTTGTGATGCGTGACCTAAGACGCTAATCTTTCTCTCTCTTGCTGATGATGGTAGATTGATAATCAGGGCGGCAGATGCAATACCAAATGCCTTGTAATCTGGGGGCAGGGCAACGATCTGCTTCGTATATTCAGCACCATGTGATTCGATCTGCACTCTATTCAATCATATGTAGTGGGATCATACCAGTGCCCGTGCAGAGTAGAACAAACTGTAGGTAGGTAATGAGATCATGAGATGCATGCCGTGTGCATTGTGCACTGGATCGGCCTGATGGTTCAGGTCGGATTGTTCTTCTTATCTGTCCATGATTAATCGGCAAAATGGCAAGCAGAAACATGAAGCATTTAGGGATACTTATGATTCGGCAAAATGGCAAGCAGAAACATGATGCATGCCTGATTGTTTCGTTACTTGCGTATATACAACCAGTACTGCACGTACTAATAATATAATCTATATACTACCATATATACAGGTGGGAGATTTCCCGCCTCCTCGCGCTGACCACGTCGCCCATGTGAGCAGTAAATCGGTCTACCGTGCGTACGGCTCTCAAACCGTTGAGCCACGTTGCCGTGTGGCTCGTCCCCTTGTTCGGCTTATATATTTTAGCGTCATTACTTGCCAAGAACGCTCACGCGGCGCGGCGGTGAGACGCCTTGCTCTCGCGCCTTTGGTCACGAGTTCGATTCCCCGCTCGCGTGAGCCTGCAATGTTTTTTTCCGTGCGACGCGCAGCTTGGGCGCGACGCATGGGCATGGCGTGAGCCGCCTGTTTTTTTGTGGATAAGCCTTCGAAAGTTTCGAAAATCACATTTAGGTCCCTTTTTTGCGGGAAAGACCTTAAAAAATCCAAAATTTTGTTTTTTTTGTAGGGGGCCCTAGATACTGCTTGTTTTTTTTTTGTGAAGAAGCCCTTGAAAATTTCAAAAATCGCATCTAGGTCACGTTTTTTTGCGGGAAAGACCCTAAAAATTCCAATATTTTATTTCATTTTTTGCAGGGAGGCCCCTAGAATTCTGAAATAGATTTCCTGGGATTACAGCTTAATACCTTGGGGATCCCTTTTTTTGCAAAAAAGGGCCCAAAAAAATCTAATGCTACAGAATAGTCTGTTAATTCTTTGTTACCCCGTAACTCCCATAATTTGTTTTTAGCACGGCATTTTCATAAAAAACTGCATCCTTTTTTCAAAAGAGGGCCCAAAAAAATCTAATATTATAGAATAGTCTGTTAAAATTCTCTATTACCCCGGAACTTCCGTGGTTTGTTTTTAGCACAGAGTTTTCCTGAAAAGCTGCCCAAAGCTTTCGAAGATTACGTGTTACTTTGGTTTTTGTTTGTTAGCCCCCTAAAACTATGCCCGGTTTTCACATCTTGTCGTGTGGCGGCTAGCGCAGCATGCACCGCTCCCGCCCATCTAGTACTACATATAGCGGAGAGAATTCCAGCATTGAGAAGGCCGCCACGTCAGCAAATTAGTGGAAAGGTCCTCCGGAAAATTCAAAATGGCGTTTAAGTCCTCCAATCAGTTTTTAACATAAAGAACCAAAAAAATCAAAATTACGTTTAAGTCCCTTTGTGGTTTATGTTCAGTCCTCTCCATGGGAAAAAAACACAGATTCACCAAACGTTTATAGTAGTCCACGGATTTGTCGACGAGTCCTACCACCCATTTAAAAAAACAAACATGAAAACTAAAATTACGCAAAAAAAACTAAATGACAATTAAATCCCTTCGCACTTTTTTTTAAAAAAAAATTCCACAGATTCGCCGACGGCTCCTAACAGGCCATTTTATTTATAAAAAACAGAAAACTGAAGTTACGTGTTTTTTTAGGAATATTCGTCGGACCAAATTTCGCCCATCGAATTTCCCAAATTTCGCACGTCACAACGTCGCGCTCTAAAATTTCGCACGATGCAACAGAATAGCGTGACTCAGCTAGTATGTATTAAGCCAGAAGATTTGGAGCGCAGGAGACCTCCAATACAATTTTTTTACGAAAAAAGCTTTCTAGGAATTTCGAAATTGCCGGTAGGTCCTTTCACCAGTTATTTTGCAAAAAGGACCCAGAAATTCTAAAATTGCAAACAGGTAGTTTCACCTACTATTTCGCAAAAAAGACCAATAATTCCGCAAAATCAATTCGAACACCGGTCCTTTCGACCCAGAAGATTCTAAAATCATGAACAGGTCCTTTTACCAGTTATTTTGCAAAAAAGACCCCATAATTTGAATTAAACCGGCCTTGGGTTCTTTTCGACTCGAAAGATTTGAAATTACATTTAGGTCCGGTTATTTTGTAAAAAAAACGTTGTTTCAAAAATTCAACATGGATGCCGTATTTTTAAACCTAGACTATCCAACCAATTTTTAACCTGGTTTTTTGAATCCGAGAGATTTCGGGTGGATCCTTACAGAAAAAATCGTGGTATTTCAGGTGGGTCTTTATAGAAAAAATTGTGGTTACATAAATTCGTCGATGGCTCCTAGCTAGCCAATTTTTTAAAAAAAAAAACATCGCCGAGAAAAACAAAATTACGTTTTTCACAGAAAAAAAAAACTCAAATCAAAATTTTTTGCCGAGTACGGCCTCTCACGCCTCTCTATCTAGTAATAAGTATATGTGCTTCCTCCGAGACGTGCTTACGTGCCAATAAAAAATATTTACATTTTAGATTATTTGATTTAATTTACTAAGTAAATCACAGTTATTTCAAATGGACATTTGTCCTTGATAGGATGTTACTATCTTTCTTATGTACACAGTTATTTTTTTGTCCGGTGATAGATTTTACTATCCGTAGATTTTGCTATCATGCAGAGGGTTCTGTAACACACGTAATCTGTATAGTATGTATAGACTGATAGTAAATTAGAGTGCATTTAGCAATAACTTTAGAGTAAATCTATCACATAGCTATAATACGCCACGGTGACGTTCAGCAATAAAATCTAAAAACATAACAAGTAATTTGTAGGATATTTGATAACAAAATCTAAATTTAGAAGTTGAAGCTAGTTGAACAGATGTGTGTTGTATGTTTTTATTCCTCAAAAACCAATATATATATAACATATATTATAGCGGTGAGGTTTGTCGGCCTCCCAGGGGGCCACGTATCGGCCCCCCGGCGAGGCCCCTTGAAAATTCAGATATCGCATTTAGATCCATTCGACAAAATAAAAATCGCATTTAGGTCCTTTCGAAAAAAATAAAAATCGCGTTTAGGTCCTTTCGTCGGTTTTTTTAATAAAATAGACCCAAAAAATATCAAAATTACGTTTAGGTCCCTTGCGGTTTACATTTAGGTCCTCCTGGTGCTTTTTAGCGAAACGGACCCGAAAAAAATACTTTATGTCCCTCTACAGTTAAAAAAAGCCAGATTCGTCGAAGGTTTATAGCAACCTATGGATTCGCCTCCGGTTGTTTTTTAGCGAAACGGATTCTAAAAAAATATATTACTTTTTCTCCATCTACAGTGAAAAAAACGCAGATTCGTCGCAGATTTATAGTAACCCATGGATTCACCGGCAGGTCGTAACCGCGGTTTTCTAAAAAAATCGTAGCTTCATTTTAATAAAATAGACCCGAAAATATCAAAATTACGTTTAGATCCCTTGCAGTTTACATTTAGGTCCTCCTAGTGCTTTTTAGCGAAACGGACCCCAAAAAAATACTTTATGTCCCTCTACAGTTAAAAAAAACCAGATTCGTCGAAGGTTTATAGCAACATATAGATTCGCCTCCGGTTGTTTTTTAGCGAAACGATCCTAAAAAAATAGATTACTTTTTCCCCATCTATAGTAAAAAAACACTGATTCATCGCAGATTTATAGCAACCCATGGATTCGCTGACGGGTTAAAAATCGTAAATTTATTGAAGGTTTATAGCAGTGCATAGATTCGTCCATGGGTCCTAACGACCTATTTTTTTTAAACAAATATGAAAACCGAAAATACGACCAAATTTACTGAAATACGTAAAAAAATAACCACAGTTTTCTAGAAAAAACACAGATTCGTCGAAGGTTTATAGTAGTTCATGAATTCGCCGACGAGTCGTAATTAACCGCGGTTTTTTAAAAAAAAGTAAATTCATCGAAGGTTTATAGCAGCCCATAGATTCGCCGACGTGTCTTATCGACTCATTTTTAAAAAAATGCGAAACCCGAAAATACGACCAAAATTCCCGAGAAAAACGGAGAACACAACTGTGAATAAAAAAATACGGTTTTTTTTAAACGGAAAAATAAAGATGAATGACCCGTACGCGAACATGAGGAAAAAGGGCAAAAAATTATTAAAGATGACAATCTTCTTTTGTCGAGCCTAATACTCTAAGCGTCCACCGAGTAATAGTACGTGTCGGGGCGGCGTTTTGCGAAAAAACCCCTCCGTTTCTTCGGAATTACGGATAGGTCCTTCGCGATTTTTGTGAGACAAAGATTATTTTTTTCTTCGTTTGGGTCCTGGCATGGTAATTCTACGAAAAACCTCCGTTAAGTTCAAATCGCGAACAAGCCCTTTTCTAATTTTTCAGATAGCTAACAGGTCCAAAAAATAACAAAGCAGTCCACGCTTCTTACATTCGTGTCCTTTCTCCGTTTTCCCGAAAAAATAGTTTTTGTCACCGAAAAACCGGAAAAAGGTTTTCGCCACCCAAAACCCGAAAAATGTTTTCGTCATTTGAAAAACCCTAAAAAAAGTTTTGCCACCCAAAAAACGGAAAAAAGGTTTTCGCCACAAAAAACACAGATTCGCGAAGGTTTATAGCAACTTATGGATTTGCCTACGGGTCAGAATCATGCGAGTTTTTGTCGAAGGTTTATAGCGGTTCATGGATTCGCTCTGTGTCCGAAAGCGACCTTTTAAAGAAGGAAATATATAAAAAATCTACTTTTCCGGACCGCACTTTTCTTTTAAACCGCCGGTTGCGTAACATTACCACCCCCAGTAGTACAGTAAAGCTCGAGTGTCAGAGTACCAACTCCGCCCGCATCGAGGGCAAGCCTCATACTCCGCAAGGCCCGTAGCCATGTCTTGGACGCACCCGTCTCCTTCTGATTGTACTGCACGCCGAACCTGCAATGACAAGGTCGTTACGAACAATCGGTGATATTGCCTTCAACAAATGCATAAAGTACGTTCGAACATGACATACCTTTGCGAGATGTAAGGGATCCATTGTTGTCGCTACAGATCGGGTGGTAACGACGGGTCGACCTCTGATAGGTAGGCCGGTGAGCATGGCCACGTCCTTCAGAGTTATAGCCATCTCTCCGAACGGGAAGTGAAATGTATGGGTCTCAGGGCGCCACCTGTCGATGAGCCCAGTGACAAGTGCCCGATCGACGGCGGGGATGGGGGTCCTGGTGCCGTCCTCCATACGAGCTCCGTCCATCATTAGGGCAAATGGTAGCAGCCCTGCCCTGGCAAGCGGAACGTGGAAACGAGGGTCCACGGCCTTGATCCTGTGCGCCGATCGTGTGGCAAGTGGGTCCAACTGCACAAAGAAGCAATATCTCAGTACGATAAATCCGCAGTTAAGGCAGCGTTCTTCAAAATTCATTACCAACCGGGATCCCTGCCGATATAGCTCGTGATCTATGGGGTGCATCGTATGTCTCAAGGAGTAGCTCGGGGAGAGGAAGACGCTCCATCACCGCTCAGGAGCAATGTTATATGCACATAATATGACAAGGCAAGGAAAAGCATTTTTATAAAGTACCATAAATGTTCATACATTGAAACAAACAAATTACACGAATACATGGCGAGCGCTGCTTACAACGCACTAAGGGTTGCGGTTGGGACACCTCCTACGGTCATGCCCCGTTGTTTGCATAACTTGCACTTCCGCAGACCGTGCACGGCTTGTGCAAAGATCCATGTCACCGTGGATCCTTTCGCCGCTAGGCCTCCCAACTTCCGTAAGGTCGACACGCGGGTAAGGGTACCATGTTGGCCCATCAATGGTCTTGTAGTTGGTCCCAACGGTGAAGGAAAACATCTTGGGCCGCCACGTGTTCTTCGAAGGCTTGCGGTGTAGTACCGAAATGAATCTGCGAGGCATCGTTGCGCCCATGTCTCGACAAGCGGCAAGCACGCGCAAAGACGGAATATGTCAAGCTTAGGCTTATTACAGTGCAAGTAACGAATCGGCCCCTATCTCGCATTGTTGTGACGTGTCACCGCTTAAACCCCGATGCATATTTCCGCTTGCACAATACCTCGAATTTGTTCGTAGTAAGGTCGAAAATTCTTGTGCGGTGGAAGTGCGCTTTGCCGCCAGCTTCGCTGCGCAGCAGCCTTCTCCACTTCGGTGCGTCGCCGTGTCGCACCCTCGGCGGTCGGACCACGGTCTCTAAGTAATCCGCGGCCTAGAGAATGTCACCAATGATGGAACATGAGGTAGGCCACGAACACCCTTAAGAACATTGTTGAAAGCCTCGCAATGTTCGTGGTCATCACATTGTACCGATATGTCATTCTCTAACGTGAGCAGTAGCACAAAAGAATAGAGTACAATACGAGGACGCATTAAAGCAATGTTTTACCTCGCGCCGCTCGTGGTCGTGGCAGAGCGCCCACCTTCCGCCGGTTTCCGGCGATCCACTGGCTAAAGGTTGCGCGAGCACGGCTACGCACTGTCTGACCTCCAACTATTTGAGAACGCAGAAGATCCTCCCGTGTTCCTCTTCTTCCATCATCCTCCGAGTTGACTCGCTCAAATGGGCCCAAATTGCGTTGAACTTGCGATCCCGATTTTGAAGGCACAAGGACTTGAAGGTCTTCACAAGTGCCCCGTTCTTGTACCTTGTGTACTGAGTTGGCTCCAAGATGGCGATGCACCACCTCCTATGCAAATCGGGCCAACTCAACGCGATTGACGTGTTGCCGTGCATCACGCCTAACGCGTGCGTAAAACCCTTGTTACGGTCCGAAATTACACAAACCCGCTTCCTCAGACCCACTACCTTAGTCTTTAGCGACTAAGGAACCACAACCGCCTATCGTTGTTCTCACTCTCAACGAGGGCAAAGGCAAGTGGGGCGATCCTGCGGCATCGGCCGCCAGTGGTCGAAGAGTGTCCCACGGAACTTCCCACTTAGAAAGGTGCCATCTACACATATAATCGGCCTCGCATGCTCAAGGCTTCGATGCATTGTCCAAAAGACCAAAACAACCGGCAGATATCGTTGAGCCGAGGTGTACGACCGCCTTCGAGCCGTCGCTCATCGCCCATTGCAAATCAAGGCCCCCGGTTTGTCATTGCAATCTTCAGAATAATCTAGGGGCATAGTTAAAGGACTCTTCAACCCTCCAAGAGCATCTTCACGCCTTCGCCGCCTCCAAGCCGCGGTCAGACGTGATGACCATCCCGCTTCTTGTGTGAACTTCCTCTATTATTGTACTAGGGTCATCCCTATGTCCTTCCCAACGATGGTCACCAGAGTTGCGCTATGAACCTCGTGATCTACGAGGCCGCTCATGTTCCTAATCGACTCCTCCGCACGTATGAGCTCAGGTTCATCGATCACAAAGAACTCATCGTGTTTGGGTTTGTGTACTCGAACGAAGAAGGGACACGCAGGTACTTCGTGCACCTAACCTCATAAGCGGTCGGCTCGCACCTCAAAAGCCCGTGGCTCCCGCCTTGTCGTAATGGCATAGTTGTTTAGGAAGTGGATGGCCTCCGACTTGCTCCCAAACCGGTGTCCGGTTGGATGTCGCCTCGCTGGTACCCCACACGGATAAGGTATTGTAATCCGCTATGGTACGACCAAGGTGACCGATCCCACGGAAATACTCTATGGCGGAGCCGGTCGCCGTGGTCCGCCGCTTCCTCGTCCCCCCTTCTCTTCTTCATTCGTGGTCTGGCGATCCACCTCGCCTCATTACCTTCGACTTAGGAGCGCTGACGGTCCTTCCTCCTCCGGTGTCAGCCTCATGAGGTACATGCACTTCAAGCAAGCTCTGGAGGATGGCTACTTGTCCCAGCCTCGGCAGAGTTCTGCCGGTCGAAATGTCAACGTACACGCCGACCTCAAAATTCTCCTCTCTGCCTTCCAACATAAAGATCCCATGCCTCATGACTCCTTAACAGAAGAGTGTGTACACCACCGCAGAGTGTTTCGAACAAGGCGTGGACGGACCCCTAAACGAACTTTGTGGGTTCAGGGTCCGCACTCAAGCAGACGCCAAGAACATGTGCTTTAAGGTCCGCCAAATTATTTGGAGTACATAGTCTTGTCTCTAAGTGCTCACACTCAGATCGTCACGAGCCTACCGTGCAAAAACAAAGAGCCGTTCCTCAAATATATTCTAGCAAACATTTCCATCTGTTCCAAATTTATACGGTAAATATGAGTACCTAATTGTCTTTAGTCCATTAGACAAAACAACTACATAAAAATAGGTCGCTACGACAACTACATAAAAATAAGTCACCACAACAAATAGATAAATTAATGACGCTGATACAACTACAAACAAGTACACAAAATTTAGATCGCTAAAACAGCTACATAAAACTAAGTCGCTACAACAAATAAATAAATTAATGTGGCTATTACACCTTAAAAAAATTAGGCCGCTAAAACAACTACAGAGAAATAAGTTTCTATAACAACTACACATAAATTAGCCGCTACGATAACTACATAAAAATGAGTCGCTACAAGAAGTACACAAAAAAAATCGCTACAACAAATAGATAAATTAGTGTCGCTAATACAACTACAAACAACTACACAAAATTTAGGTCGCCAAAACAACTGCATAAAACTAAGTCGCTACAACAAATAAATAAATTAATGTGGCTATTACACCTAAAAAAAATTACGCCGCTAAAACAACTACACAAAAATAAGTTTCTAAAACAACTACACAAAATTTAGGTCGCTAAAACAACAACATAAAACCAAGTCACTACAACAAATAGATAAATTAATGTCGCTAATACATCTAAAAAAATTACCCAGCAGTACAACAACAAATCAATATATCGCTAACTGTAATATAAACTCTTCTTCTAACTGTAACCTAATTACAACTAATATAAATACCTGTACTGTAGTCGCCGCAGAATATTATAGTCGTTTCTTCACACAAATCACCTCCTCACCACTCCTACAAATTAAACTCTTCTATCGCCATTTAACCACTCGTGATTTAAATAAATTTATGTCGCTACAACAACTACACAAAAATAAATCGCTAAAACAACTGCACAAAAAGAAGTCGCTACAACAACTACATAAAAATAACTCGCTACAACAACTACAGAAGAATAAGTCGCTACCTTCTATTTGTTTTCAAACTAACTGAAAAGTGAAAGGAAACAGCTCTTTGTTCCCCTATGTTCCGTCATCTGACTTATGTTCTTCATGTAGCTTTCAGATCTAGTTATTCTATTGAAATTATACCAAAATGAGCTTATTGATGTTACTTCTGTGATTAAAATCAAGTAGGAACCGGATGCTGCCCTTCGCAAAGGTGGTCTAGGCCGTCTAGCTTCCTATTTTCTAAGTCGCTAAAACAAAATTTAGCTCGCTAAAACAACTACATAAAACTAAGTCGCTATAACAAATAAATAAATTAATGTGGCTATTACACCTAAAAAAATTAAGCCGCTAAAACAACTACACAAAAAAATTCTAAAACAACTACACAAAAATAAGTCGCTACAACAAATACATAAAATTAAGTCGCTACAACAACTACATAAATTAATGTCGCTAATACATCTAAAACAATTACAATATATCGCTAATCAGAACCTAATTATAACTAATATAAATACTGATCAGAGTGGACGACAATGCTATACTCGTTTCTTCATGCAAATCAACTCCTCACCGCTCCTGCAAAATTAACTCTTCTGTCATTCATGAACCACTCTACGCGGAGCTACTAACTCGTAAATCTTCACCGCCGGTTCCTCTTGAATGAGCGGCGAGACCCGGAGAGGCTCGATTTATAGCTCGCGAACCGTGAGGGCCTCTGCGAGTGTATGTACCGCAAAAGCAAGAGTAATTGATTAGCATCACGGGTCCGGATATGCAATGATCGCGTGCAACGCTGCGTGTGACATATTAGGGCTTTCTCGCATGCGAGCGGAAGAAGCCAACTCACTTTCTGCATTGCATGCGAGTGGGACCCGCCATTGAATTCGCCGAAGCACTCGACAGAGTCTAAGACCCGGTCAATTTCAAGATCCTCAAATGCAAATCGACGTGGTAATGACCCATCAATTTCATGAATCGAAAATGCGAATCGACGTGCCATTTCGGCCAGCGTTTTCAAATTGCGAATACGCTATTTCGTTTTTTCAAAACGCGAAATACTTCAATTTCGCGAGCTTAAACCGCTGAATTCATCGATTTCAGATTTTCGCCTCATAAATTGCGATTTGCGTTTTGATTGCGAAATTGACGGGATTTCAGAATACGAGATTGTTGTATATTTCAGAATACAATTTCATTTCTTGTATAAAATACGAAAATTTCCAAAAATATTCTCTCGTTGACTTTAGAAACATTGCAGATGTCATCTACCACGATACACAAGTCACCTGCCACGTCCGTGTGTACCGTGGCAGGTGGCTAGCCCCACGGCACCTCGGCCGACTATGATAGCAACTCTAGGTCACCGTGGCAGGAGAGACGCCGCACTCCTCTAACTCAGTACAATATCTCTCCTACCATGGTGGACCGAGAGTTGCTGCCGTGGGTTGGTTGGGGTACCATGGAACCAGCCACTGGTCATGTATATGAGCACGACAGGTGATACATGTCACCTGTAGCTATTTTCACGATTAGAAAAAGGCTATATTTACAATTCTATTTTCCCAGAAAATTTTTTTTGTAAATGAACAAAAAAAAAGCTAATGTTTCCCGTCCAAGTCCAACTGTGACATTGCTGTGCTGTCACCAAAAGAGGCCTAGGTGAGGCAAGCGAGGTGAGGTGGGTACCAAACCCAACACTAACCAACCCAGCCCAACCCACTGCTTTCCCCCCAGAGACCTCAATGTTTATAGGAGTAGGCGAGTAGTAGCAACCAGCAATAGCTCAGTGGCATGATACTAATCCCCCTCCTGCTATATACTAGTATTCTTTCTAGCTTCCCCTGCACTGCAGGTCGCCGCTTGCTTGCCTCCCTGCCTCCTCCTCCTCTCCCTGTACCAAACGTGGCGATCTGTAGCCGGTTCAGTCGTAGTACCACTGTTGCGTGCATACCTAGTACATATTTCTTGCTCGAATTAAGGCTCACCTCGCCGCTTGCCTGCTCACACAGGCAGATCAACAAAAGCTAGCGCCGGGCGCCCACCCGGATTGATTCGGTTCGGCGTAGCTAGCTAGATTGGTCGCCGACCATGAGCAAGGAACAGCGCAGGATGGAGCGGTTCATCGTCATCCCTTCTCCACCTGCCGCCCGACTCCAGCGTCGACGTCGTCGACTCCCGGCAAGCCAAGAAGCCCCAAGGTGCGTGTGCAGAGCAGTCTTAACTGCCGAGCTATCTTTCTTACTTTTATGCGTGACGACGAGGTGATCTTGACCGATGAGCTATTAATTGGTGCGTGTACAGGTGGCCCCGATGGGGCGACGGGCAGGGCGGGGAAGCCCAAGGGGGAGTCGTTGGTGGCGAGGCTCCTCAAGGGGTTCAAGAATCTGTCCCAGATCTTCGCCGTCTACGAGGAGGAGGAGGAGGAAGAGCGGGAGATGGTGATCGGGCTCCCGACGGACGTGAAGCACGTGGCCCACATCGGGTGGGACGGCAGCACCAACACCACCAACAGCGTCCGCTCCTGGAACCGCGCCGCCCCACCGCAGGCGTCGACCTCCGCCGCGCCAACACCCCCGCCGCCACAGCAGCAGACCTGCATGCCGGCGTTCTCCATGCGGCAGTTCGAGCTCGCCATGGCCGCGCAGGCCGCCGCCGGCACGGCTGCAGCAGCCAGCACGAGTACCGCCGGCACCACTAGCCGCCACTGTCACAGCTAGCGTCCCGAGTGTCACAAGCTGTTGTCTCTTCTCCGTTGCTCAATCTGCTTTTCCCTTCTTCCCCATGTGGAGCCGCCTGTGGGGACGTACTGGTGATTTTTTCTTCCTCACTGCCTCCGAGCTGAGTTTGCTCGATCGGCTCGGATCCGGTCCGGCCGTCTGTGTTGTTGTGCCTTGGCCATTGGTGTACGTAGCCATTTTCCCGGGGATTTTTGTTCGGTTGCTACTTGTTGCGTGCGCTTTTCTCCCCCCCTTTCTTTTTTGCTCCGCTCCGCTCGTCGCCGTCTCGGTGGTTGGGGTGGGTGCGACGTGCATGTGAACTTAGCGCCTCTCGCGCCTCGATCTTTTGCTCCGTCTCGCTGTGGCGCGCGGTGCGTGTACGTTCGTTCGTGTGGCAGGGCAGCCTTGGCCTGCCTCCTCCGTACGTCTCCTAGCTCTGCCTGCCGCGCGTGTGAGCGATTGGTCGGTCATATGGGTGTCAGTCAGTGACGCTCTACTCTAGTGTAGTGTAGCACTGTAAAGTAATGGTGCGGCGCACTGTGTCGCGATCAGTATCATCGGGTTATCGTCGGTATGTATCGCAGCGGGGATGGGCGGGCGTATGGCCCTCTGGCTGCCCGCTTCACGGGGTGATTGTTTATCGTCCGTGGGCGCGGGGATTTAGGCCGCGGCCGTTTATGGGTTCGGGTTTCGAGTACTCGCTCGCTCCGATCTGCTCTGCTTCGGCCGTTGCGATGTGGTTTCTGATTTCGAGGCTGCTAATCTAGCTTCAAATTTGAATCTTCTTCACGTAATCTAGCTAGAGCATCGGGCCAGAATCGATCTTCTTGGCCACGAGTTGGTAGCAGTAGCAGTACTGTTCAGGCCAACCCTCCTAACGTGTGCAGGTATGATTCCATCCTTTATACCGCTAAAGATTGCCGCAAGTCCAGCCCGTCCTTCCATCCATGCGATTTTGCGAAAAACCCCCTCCATTCCTTCAAATTACGGGTAGGTCCTTACGAATTACAAATAGGTTCTTCGCGATTTTTTGTGAGACGAAGATTTTTTCTTTTTCTTCGCGTTTGGGTCCCTAGCACGGTATTTTACGGAAAAGTCTCCTGTTAAGTTCAAATCGCGAACAAGCCTTTTTCTAATTTTTCAGGATAGCGAACAGGTCCAAAAAAATTACGCACAGGTCCCTGCTTCTTACGTTCAGGTCCTTTCTCTGTTTTTCCCGGAAAAAATATTTTCGTCACCAAAAAAACCCGGAAATTTTTTTCGCCACCCAAAAAACCCGAAAAAAATGTTTTCACAAAAAAACAGATTCGTCAAGGTTTATAGCAAATTATGAATTTGCTAATCGGTCATAACCGCAGGTTTTTTTAAAAAAAAATGTAGATTCGTCCGAAGATTTATAGCGGCCCATAGATTCGCCGACGGGTCCTAACGATCCATTTTTTTTAACAAACACAAAAAATCAAGAAACGAAAAAACCAGATTCGTCGAAGGTTTATAGCGGTTCATGGATTCATTTACTGGTCCGAAAGCGAATTTTTAAAAAGGAAATACATAGAAAAAACTACGACTTTTCTTTAAAAAAACAAAAAAAAACACAGATTCAATCGCAATTTTCTAAATAAAACGCGCATCGACAAAAAAAACGGATTCGTCGAAGGTTTATAACAACTTGTGTATTTGTTAACGGGTCATAATTGTGGGTTTTTTTTTAAAAAAAAAGTAGATTCGTCCAAAGATTTATAGCGACCCGTAGATTCGCCGGCAGATCCTAACGACCCATTTTTTTTAGCAGACACAAAAAACAAAAAAAACACGAATTCAACCGCAATTTTCTAAATAAAACACGCATCGACAAAAAACACGGATTCGCGAATGTTTATAACAACTTATGGATTTGCCAACGGTCATAACCGCGTTTTTTTAAAAACGTTGATTCGCCCGTAGATTTATAAACCGCGGTTTTTTTTTAAAAAAAACATAGATTCCTTGAAGGTTTATAGCTAGCGATCTATTTTTTAAACAAATATAAAACCAAAATATGACCCCATGAATTTGCCGACGGTTCTATCAACTCTACGAATCCTTGCAACAGAATAGCTATTATTGCTAGTATTCTTTATACTAGGAAGAATTTTATGTCCAATCTGCGGATGTTTGGGGAAAATTAGGTACCCGTATACAGTTTATTTTTTCTTCTGAAAACCCCTGCAAGAAGCGAGAGGTACTGGACTACTGGTACTACCATTTCTCTACCCATTTGGCAAGTCTCTGCCTCTCCCCTTCACACCCAAACAGTCACTTGCTAATTGCTATCAACTCTCCACCTAAATTCTTGAGCTCAACGCGTCGAGTCATCCTCCTTAACCTACATCACGCGATGCGTCAAGGCGTCGATCAGCAAGAAGCTCGTGGCAATGGTGGTTTCGCGAAATATACTTTCCCATGAAGTCGTAACAGCTAGTAGTGTAAGATGCTAGGTTAAGTTACTACTGTATAAAATGGCCCAAGGATATACTCCTGTACTGCAACGAAAGATAGAGAGCACTCCATCCGTCCCCGAATATATACATCATTTCAGCTTTTCAATTTTATTTTTAAATACATGTTATTGTATAATTTTAAGTTAACTTTGTATCGATCTTCCTTCTACACTCTTCTCATTTAGTTCTCCCCAGGTGACAATGTGACGGAAGTAAGTACTCTCTCTCCCTCCATTGTCACCGCCTTTCTCGTCCTGTCCTCTTTCGGTTCACGTGATTTGGACGGCTCAACTAAAACTCACCATCTTCCTCCATCGTCTACCTTCCATCTCCCCGGCCGGATCGAACAGCTAGGACCCAACACAGTATTACTACTCCATTAACACTGCTTCCCGAACCACCTGTCCGGTTCAATCCGTTACGAACAGTCACTGACAGGCGGATGCTGCGACCGGTACATTTTAATTTTCTGGACTCGGGTTTGACCACCGTAGCGGTGAATTTCGCGAAGGTGAGTGTTCTTCGTACATGCCGGAGCTACCATGCACGTCCGTGACAAAAGAATCTGATGAGTCGTCCTTGTTGTGATGCGTGACCTAAGACGCTAATCTTTCTCTCTCTTGCTGATGATGGTAGATTGATAATCAGGGCGGCAGATGCAATACCAAATGCCTTGTAATCTGGGGGCAGGGCAACGATCTGCTTCGTATATTCAGCACCATGTGTTTCGATCTGCACTCTATTCAATCATATGTAGTGGGATCATACCAGTGCCCGTGCAGAGTAGAACAAACTGTAGGTAGGTAATGAGATCATGAGATGCATGCCGTGTGCATTGTGCACTGGATCGGCCTGATGGTTCAGGTCGGATTGTTCTTCTTATCTGTCCATGATTAATCGGAAAAATGGCAAGCAGAAACATGATGCATGCCTGATTGTTTCGTTACTTGCGTATATACAACCAGTACTGCACGTACTAATAATATAATCTATATACTACCATATATACAGGTGGGAGATTTCCCGGCTCCTCGCGCTGGCCACGTCGCCCATGTGAGCAGTAAATTGGTCTACCGTGCGTACGGCTCGCAAACCGTTGAGCCACGTTGCCGTGTGGCTCGTCCTCTTGTTCGGCTTATATATTTTAGCGTCATTACTTGCCAAGAACGCTCACGCGGCGCGGCGGTGACACGCCTCGCTCTCGCGCCTTTGGTCACGGGTTCGATTCCCCGCTCGCGTGAGCCTGCAATGTTTTTTTCCGGCGACGTGGAGTTCGGGCAAGACAAAGCGACAAGATGGGCGTGGCGTGAGCGGCCTGTTTTTTTGTGGATAAGCCTTCGAAAGTTTCGAAAATCACATTTAGGTCCCTTTTTGCGGGAAAGACCCTAAAAAATCCCAAAAAAAAATTTGTAGGGGCCATAGATACTGCTTGTTTTTTGCGAAGAAGCCCTCGGAAGTTTCAAAAATCGCATCTAGGTCACGTTTTTTTGCGGGAAAGACCCTAAAAATTCTGATATTTTATTTTATTTTTTGCAGGGAGGTGAAAGTTCAAGCTCCATTAATTTGGTTTTGGTGTTAATGACAAATCTAATATTGAGACTAATTATTTTGATAATCATTGTTTAATGACAAATCTGATTATTATGAGACTAACATGTTTAATTGAGCTTAATTTTAGTAGTCTCATATTTGGATGGAAAATGGAAAACCCAAGGTATGTCTTGTATTAATGTTTATGATTTTAACATACTTTGGATTCAATTTAAAGTATGAATTTCCCATTGCATTAACCACAAAATGTGCATCATGTTTCTCCAATCCTTATTTACCTAGATGCACATATTTATGGGGAGTTCATCATTTAACTTGAAGGTTTCATTGTATTGATCTATTCTTTATTGACACATATAGGGATCATGACATTGAAACTAAATCCTTGAGTATATATTTGAATTGGCTAGTTGGAGTATACTCATAGTAATATAGGATAAGCTCCAATGTGATCAAAATTCAATATGTGCATATTGTCTCCAAATCAATTATATCTATGCACATATACATGTGGGGTTTATTCTATAGTTGATGGCTTAGAGTAATGGTCATTTCCATATAGTCTACACATTATGGATCATTACTTTTCATCAACATGAGTATATGAAAACTTGTGTAGTTAATATATACTCATATCAATTTAAATGAAAATTTAAATTGAGGTTGGTTGTCTTCTAATCATCAAAGGGCATTTCATCATATATTGATGGTATCTTTTGGATTGATTAAGGATAATCAATAGTTCTTGAGTATAACGAAGCATTAGTTGCATCGGTTTACTCAAGACACGTTTATATCATTTAATTTGATTTAGGTTGTACTCAATCGATATCAGAGGCTTCCATTATGTGTTAATGGAGTGAATATATGATTGAGACAACCATGTGTCTTGGACTAACTATTCTTATGAGTTGTGAATGAGATAGGTTAAATCAAAATGGTTGAAATGAGCAAATGAGACAATGACGCATCAAGTGAAAATAGGCGTTAAGAGGAGATCCCAAAGAAAAGAAGAGAATAAATTCATCAAGAGATGATGAACAAAGAAGAGAAGAAGGGTGACAATCCCGGGGAGATGCAAAAATATCAAAGATCTTGAAAGCCCCAAAGAGGATCGCGTGCGGTGGCGAAGGTATAGCTAGATAGGCTAAGGACTTTCTAGTCTTTGAGTCTAGTTTTTATCGCTGTACTATTAAGAGGGGTCGAGTTTTCTAGTTTGAGCTTCATCATGTGTTGGTGAGCTCAACCCGCGTTTCACTCAAGCTCAATATGTTTGGTTTTTGCATGGAGCTAACCATTTGGCATGTGTTGCGAATGGGTGAAGCTCGTGCTTTGGTTTTGCTTACGCTTTGATTTGCATGTGTTGCAAGTGGGATAAGCGTATGCGTTGGCTTTTGCATGAAGTTCACTTTTGCATGTGTTACAATTGTTGAAGTTTCATGTTTTGTTTTCTCTTTACAAAACAAATCTTTCAAAATCAAAGTGGTTGCTTGGAGCTAAGTTTTGCATGTGTTGCAAAAGGAGAGAGCTCAAGCATGATTTGGTGTTTTTGTGGTTTGTATGTACTAAAGATTTGCATGTGTTGCAAATAGAAAACTCATACATTTGATTTGATCTTAATGTGGTTGCATGGAGTTAAGATTTGCATGTGTTGCAAATAGTGAGCTCACGCATTTAAGTTTGTTTGGTTTTGCTTGGAGCTAGGTTTTGCATGTGTTGCAAAACGAGGATGCTCAAGCAAGTTGGATTTCGAATTTACGTATGGCTCTTCGAAGCATGTGAATAGAATTTGCAAATATGTTTTGCAAATTGTTTTGATCATGAGTTGATCATCACATGGTTCAAGTTTTAATCTTGTTGACCCTTGCTAGCTTGTAGTCATGTTTTTTATCAAGTCTATGTGAGGGATTTCGAGAAAATCAAAATTAGACTTGAATGACTACATTAGAGTTTTTATTTTTGTGATTTTAGAAAATATCTATGGTTGCTTAAATCTTGAAAATGGGTGGAGATTGTAGCCCTCGTAATAAGCTTCGCATAGAGTTCAAGATTACCTAAATCGGAGTTTGGAGTCAAAAGTTATGACCGTTTTTCTGAGTGTCGTCTGTGCTGAAACAGCAGGTGCGGTAGTACCGCATTTTGTACTGCGGTAGTACCGCAAAAACGGTAGTACCACCCGTAAATGCCTGTAGTACCGCTGGTACTGTAGCAACGGCAATTTTCAGCACTTTTAATGTCCGTTTTGCCCCCCCAACGGCTAGTTTTCTTTGTGAGGCTATAAAAGGAGGTCATGGGGGACATTTGCTGGTTGATTGACCATTTTGGGTGAGGTGGTTCATGTGTTGAAGCTCTCATTTGTGTATTGGCTCTTGTGTGAGTTTTTGGGAGGTGGTTTGCATGTGTTGCATTCCCGCAAGTTGATTTTGAGCTAAGAGTGAGACTAATTGCATGTGTTGCAATTAGGAGTGGGTTGAGATCTCTTATGCATGTGTTGCACTTGAGGAGGAGGCTAGGTGCATGTGTTGCACTAGGTGATCACCGGAAGCGCATTTGTTGTGCTAGGTGAAGCTCGAGTGGAGACTCGGCTTGTTACTCTTGAAGGTTGCCGACGCCTAGACGGCGTAGAGCGTCGTGCGCGGGAGGCCTCAAGGTTGTGAGACGCCCCGACGAAGTTTGTGAAGGTTCGGGTTGAGCCTACGCGAAAGCGTGAAAAATCACATCTAGTGGAATCGAGGCGGGTGCTCATTGCGGAGCCGATCCAAGAGTTTGGCTAGCCTCAACGTGGATTAGAGGAGACCGGTAAGTCTCCGAACACCACGGTAAAATATCGGTGTGTCTCTTTTGTATTTGCTTGCAATTCTTATTCATATTGTTGCAATTTATATACCTAAAATTAAATTGCTTGATTGTCTTTATTCTTGCATATTCTTGTTTGAGACATAATTAGCTAGTGCACTTAATGGGCCTAGTTGACTTAGTCTTAATTATCCAAACCTTAGTTTATCACTTCCGCATTTATTATCATATAGGTTTTGACATAAGGGTACTTAGGTGAGATTTTAATTAATCGTAGAAAAGTAAATAATTTTTAAAGCCGCCTATTCACCCCCCCTCTAGTCGGTATCCTCGATCTTACAGGAGGCCCCTAGAATTCTGAAATATATTTTTTGGGATTACAGCTTAATACCCTGCGGATCCTTTTTTTTTGCAAAAAAGGACCCAGAAAAATCTAATGTTACAGAATAGTCTGTTAATTCTTTGTTACCCCGTAACTCCCATAATTTGTTTTTAGCACGGCATTTTCTTAAAAAAACCGCATCCTTTTTTCAAAAGAGGGCCCAAAAAAATCTGATATTATAGAATAGTCCGTTAAAATTCTCTATTACCCCAGAACTTCCGTGGTTTGTTTTTAGCACGCCGTTATCCTGAAAAGCTGCCCGAAGCTTTCGAAGATTACGTGTTACTTTGGTTTTTGTTTGTTAGCCCCCCAAAACTACGCCCGGTTTTCACGTCTTGTCGTGTGGCGGCTAGCGCGGCATGCACCACTCCCGCCCATCTAGTACTATATATAGCGGAGAGAATTCCAGCGCTAAGAAGGCCGCCACGTCAGCAAATTAGTGGAAAGGTCCTCCGGAAAATTCGAAATGGCGTTTAGGTCCTCCGGTCAGTTTTTAACATAAAGGACCAAAAAATTCAAAATTACGTTTAAGTCCCTTTGTGGTTTATGTTTAGTCCTCTCCATGGAAAAAAAACACAGATTCACCAAACGTTTATAGTAGTCCACGTATTTGTCGACGAGTCCTACCACCCATTAAAAAAAACACGAAAACTAAAATTACGCAAAAAAAACTAAATGACAATTAAATCCCTTCGTGGTTTTCTCAAAAAAAATTCCACAGATTCGTCGACGGCTCCTAACAGCCCATTTTATTTATAAAAAACAGAAAACTGAAGTTACGTGTTTTTTAGGAATATTCGTTGGACCAAATTTCACCTATCGAATTTCCCAAATTTCGCACGTCACAACGTCGCGCTCTAAAATTTCGTACAACGCAGCGTAGCGCGTGACCGTGGCTAGTATGTATTAAGCTAGGAAGATTTGGAGCGCAGGGGAGACCTCCAATACAATTTTTTTGCAAAAAAAGCTCTCCATGAATTTCGAAATTGCCAGTAGGTCCTTTCACTAGTTATTTTGCAAAAAGGACCCCGGAAATTCTAAAATTGCAAACAGGTAGTTTCACCTGCTATTTCGCAAAAAAGACCAATAATTCCGCAAAATCAATTCGAACACCGGTCCTTTCGACCCAAAAGATTCTAAAATCATGAACAGGTCCTTTTACCAGTTATTTTGCAAAAAAGACCCTGTAATTTCGGGAATTCGACACGAGCGTCGGTTCTTTCGACCCGAAAGATTTGAAATTACATTTAGGTCCGGTTATTTTGTAAAAAAAACGTTGTTTCAAAAATTCAACATGGATGCTGGATCTTTAAACCTAGACTATCCAGCCAATTTTTAACCTGGTTCTTTGAATTCGGGAGATTTCGGGTGGATCCTTATAGAAAAAATCGCGGTATTTCGGGTGGGACTTTATAGAAAAAATTGTGGTTACATAAATTCGTCGATGGCTCCTAGCTAGTCAAATTTTTTTAAAAAAACATCGCCGAGAAAAACAAAATTACATTTTTCACAGAAAAAAAAACTCGAATCAAATTTTTTTACCGAGTACGGCCTCTCGCGCCTCTCTATCTAGTAATAAGTATATGTGCTTGCTCCGAGACGTGCTTACGTGCCAATAAAAAATATTTACATTTTAGATTATTTGATTTAATTTACTAAGTAAATCGCAGTTATTTCAAATGGACTTTTGTCCTTGATAGGATGTTACTGTCTTTCTTATGTTCACAGTTATTTTCTGTTCGGTGATAGATTTTACTATCCGTAGATTTTGCTATCATGCAGAGGATTCTGTAACACACGTAATATGTATAGTATGGATAGACTGATAGTAAATTGGAGTGCATTTAGCAGTAACTTTAGAGTAAATCTATCACATAGCTATAATACGCCACGGTGAGGTTCGGCAATAAAATCTAAAAACATAACAAGTAATTTGTAGCATATTTGATAACAAAATCTAAATTTAGAAGTTGAAGCTAGTTGAACAGATGTGTGTTGTATGTTTTTATTCCTCAGAAACCAATATATATATATATAACATATATTATAGCGGTGAGGTTTGCCGGCCTCCCAGGGGGCCCCCCCGGCGAGGCCCCTTGAAAATCCGAATATCGCATTTAGGTCCTTTCGAAAAAAATGAAAATCACGTTTAGGTCTTTTCGCCAGTTTTTTTAATAAAATAGACCCGAAAAAATATCAAAATTACGTTTAGGTCCCTCGCGGTTTACATTTAGGTCCTCTTGGTGCTTTTTAGCGAAACGGACCCAAAAAAATACTTTATGTCCCTCTACAATTAAAAAAAGCCAGATTCGTCGAAGGTTTATAGCAACCCATGGATTCGCCTCCGGTTGTTTTTTAGCGAAACGGATCCTAAAAAATAGATTACTTTTTCCCCATCTACAGTGAAAAAAACGCAGATTCGTCACAGATTTATAGTAACCCATGGATTCGCCGACATGTAGTAACCGCGGTTTTCTAAAATAAATCGTAGCTTCATTTTAATAAAATAGACCTGAAAAAATATCAAAATTGCGTTTAGGTCCCTCGCAGTTTACATTTAGGTCCTCCTGGTGCTTTTTAGCGAAACGGACCTAAAAAATACTTTATATCCCTCTACAGTTAAAAAAATCAGATTCGTCGAAGATTTATAACAACCCATGGATTCGCCTCCGTTTTTTTTTAGCGAAACAGATCCTTAAAAAAATAGATTACTTTTTCCCCATCTATAGTAAAAAAAACACAGATTCGTCGCAGATTTGTAGCAACCCATGGATTCACCGACGGGTCGTAACCGCGATTTTTTAAAAAAATCGTAGATTTATTGAAGGTTTATAGCAGCGCATAGATTCGTCCACGGGTCCTAACGACCTATTTTTTTAAAACAAATATGAAAATCGAAAATACGACCAAATTTACCGAAATACGTAAAAAAACAACCACAGTTTTCTAGAAAAAACACAGATTCGTCGAAGGTTTATAGTAATTCATGGATTCGCCGACGAGTCGTAACCGCGGTTTTCTAAAAAAAATGTAAATTCATCGAAGGTTTATAGCAGCTCATAGATTCGCCGACGTGTCTAATCGACTCATTTTTTTTAAAAATGCGAAAATTGAAAATACGACCAAAATTCTCAAATTTTTCACGTTGTATCGTCATGCGCATCGCAGCGTAGCGCGTTATTCTGGCTAAACGCAGTTTTCTAAAAAAATGCAGATTCATCGATTTCCTATATCAGCCCATATGTTTGCCAACCGGTCCTAACGCAAAAAAATAAAAATACAAACAAAATTACGTTTATATTCTTCTGCGGTTTTCACCCAAAAACAAAAAACACTGATTCACCGACGATTTAAAGTGGTTCATAGATTCACCGACAGGTCCTAACGACCCTTTGTTTAAGAAAGCAAGAAGATCGGAATTACGCAAAAAAAAAACAAAAATACGTTTGTTTTCTCCAAAAACAGGAATCGCAGATTTGCGAACCATTTATAATAGTCCGCAGATTCGCCGCTGGATCCTAGCGACTTATTTTTTAAAAAAGAAACAGAATAAACTGGAATTACGCAAAAAAAAATGAAAATATATTTAGGCCCCTCTATGTTTTTCTCTAAAATAACACCGATTCACCGACAGCTCTAACAATCCAAAGATTCGCCGATAGTTTCTAACAACCATTTTTTAAAAAAATAAAAAATCGAAATTATGCGGGAATTATGCAAAAGAAAAACCAAGAATACGTTTAAATTCCTCTGCGTTTTCCTTAAAAAAAACAGATTCACCAACGGCTCCTAATAATCTAAAGATTCGCCAACGGTTTTTGACATACCGTTTTTTAAAAAAACAAGAAAACCGAGATTACCTAATTTTTTTAAAGAAATATCCGTCGAACAAAATTTCGCGCGAAGCAGCATCGCGACCGGATTTTCTAAATTTCGCACGACACGTAATGCATGCTATGAAATTTCGCACGACGCAGCGTAGCGCGTGGCACTGGCTAGTACATGTATTAATTGTGAATATGCATGTACGTATGCAGGATGCTTTTGCTCATAGTATCTGACTTTCACTTCTGTTAGTACATTGAAGCCGTGGGCTTTAATTCTATTTAGGATGTGTTTGGTTGTTTGTATCAAATGGTATATGTATGAGATGGTTTAAAAAAGTTATTCATGTGTTTGGTTATTTGGAACTATCCTATCCTGGATGGTTGGATACAAATTTAACCAATATTTTTTATAGATGTTGAACCACATCCCATCCTGGATGGTTGGATACAAATTTAACCAATATTTTTTATAGATGTTGAACCATTCCATTCACCTAAAATAATGGAATCAAATAGTATAAAATCATCTCATCTTATTCAACCTTATACCACCAACCAAACACACTCTTAGAGCATCTCCAGCAGAGCCCCTAAACCAGCCCCTAAACCTTAAAATAGGGACTTTAGTAAAAATATAGATCCAAGAGGGCCCTAATCCAAATTCCCTAAAATTAGGAGGCCCTTAAATTTGCCTCCTCACCCCAATTCCTGTGGAGTCCCTAAACCAAATTTCTAAACCTTAAAATAGGGAGTTAAGTGAAGGATGGCTTGCATTAGTTCGGTCAGGTGGCGTGTCTTTCTTTGGATGAGTTGCAATCTGTTGCATCTGCATCTCGCTGCTTTGAAAATTTTGAAAATTTTAAATTTAAACTTTAAATATCATGTTTTGAAAATTTTAAATTTAAATTTTAAATATCATGTTTTTAAATTGTAAATGTTAATATGCTTATGTTTTATGTATTACAAATATTTTTGATTGAATTTTAGTGGTGTCAAATGAAGATTGTACATAGCGGATATGTCAAAATAGGAGAAAAAGTAAAATAGGGGCTGAGATTTAGGGGATGTTGCTGGACTTGTGCTCTGAAAACAGGGCCTCGAAAAATAAGGGGAGTCTCTAAATCCAAAATAGAGACCCTGTTTTATGGGCCCTTGCTGAAGATGCTCTTTGTACTACGATCAACAATTGTGCATGCGTACGTGGCCACATATACGATTGTTGGGCAACTGCTTGTAAGTGTACATGTATGGATTAAACAAGCAACAGTTTTGGAATGGTTTCAGCTGTACTTGTACCCATATGCTTAGCCATGTCTCGGGGGAAAAAAACTGTACATATATGCATGCAGAGTGGTGTTGATATTATGATATATAGTATCAAATTATCAATGCTCTTGGCTCTTGCTCCATCAATAGATTAATGCACATGCATGCCTCTAGATACATCCGCTCTCTCTTTCTAGCCAGTTTTGCTTTTGATCGTTGCTAGCTTACCTACTATGGTAACGAGCCATTTTTTTTTTTTGCAAATGTTGGTACACAAATTTAAATTTTATAGTCAAATATATTGAAATTACTGGCATGTGTGATGGATTAACTGGTACTAGATCAGCTGCCTGGCTCAACAGCTTTTGTGCGAGTTTCACGTATAAACTAGTTCATCCAAATGCTTACTAGTTTATTATAGTGTTAGGAATGACCGATCAGGGTTTGCATTACCGAACCGAGCTCATAAATCATTCGCTTGGCGGTATTGATTTTCGTAAAAAATCACTAGAGACCGAACAAATCACAAAGTCAAACTTTTTAAACTCGATGATCAAACAGCAGTGAAATAAATAAAAACTGATGGTTTTACTGATTTTCGATTGATTTTCCAATTTATCGGTTTTTGATTGATTTTTACCGATTTTCAACCGGCTTACATCGAAAATGGGCACACTCAACAGAAAAAAAATCAAGGTAAATTGTAAAAAATTGCAGAAAATGCTAGATATTTAAGTAAAAGTAATTTGAGAACTCAAAACAATGACCTTTTATACTAAAGCATTGTTTTATGATTACATGATAAAAGGTTGGGGTATTTCTAGGACAATCAACGATATTCGATGAATGATTAGCACTAGCAAGAAAGCAATTATTAACGACACGATATGTTGTCATTAAAAGTCACTAACAACTACAAAATTATAGTCATTAGCCATCGTTAAAGGCTCCACGGTTAATAGAACTAACAACCAAATACAATTTTTTAATAACAGGATAATGTGCTATCATTAATTATGAAGAAACAATGACCACTTTTCTAATATTAATAACCACTTTTTGGTCACTGCTCTACTTGATATTATTGAGTATTAATGACAACTTTATAGTATTAATAACAACCGATTCTTTCATCACATCTAGTACCACATTTATATTAAAAAATAGCCCAACTATTTTATTCATGTTCATTTCTCAGAAACAAAGACATAATTCCGATTCCGTGAAAACATCCCAGAACAATACCATGATCTAAAAATTATATTATTGCATCTGAAATGTACAATTAGAATGTATATCTATATTCAATTTTGCTCAAAAAGGTCCCTCAAATTCGGGTTTTCAAAAAAAACATGTCAAATGTCAAAAAGTTATTAATACTAATTTTAATAAACTTTTGGGTGATTTCTTTTCAAATTTATTGAATTTTTAAATTTGATTTTGAGTGGTTTATCGATCGGTTCCATTTATCGAGCCGGGCCTATGAGCCAGGCCGATAGGAGCGATAATCGATGAGATTGTGAACCTGGGACCATTGGTGGACTTGTACTTTTGGAGATTTTTCTGAACTCTTTGGCTTTAATCAACACATGTTCATGTTCATTTCTTGTGTTGTTACCTTTAGCGTGTCTGATAATTTGAGTATACATCTTGTCGGTAGTTCCGGCAGTATAGGGCAAATCAGTGGAGAGGAGGAAGGCAACCCCGCCTGTGTCTACTGTGCTGGTACAGCTAAGCCACTCGCTCCTCTCCGTTTGGCGCGCAGGCCCAAGTGTCCAATCAATGCCGTTTGGGCACCACTATTGGGCTAACGGGCCGTGTGTAATATCAGACGAGCATTCCGACAGTCACAGCATATTACTAGTTCAATTACTCAACAGAGCAGAGTAATAAAGCATGCCTTTTCAACAAGTATAATGATTAAAATTCATATCACGGCTTTGTACTGTTTGGGCTTCAATAATGTCCATGTGCCAGTTTTTTGTGCAATTCAGGTGGAAGGCGCAGATTGAGGGTGTGTTTGGCAGGGATTCAGCTTCATCAGCTAAAAATTCTAGCTTCACCAGATTCGTGAACCTGGAGCTGTGAGTACATTAAGGGTCTGTTTGGTAGAGCTCTAGATTCTAGCTTCACCTGAAATCTGAAACTTATAGGCTAAAATAAAGTGAATTAAGTTTATATTTTTAGTCTAAAATGTAAACAAGATGATCTATCTAAACACTCTTAATGTACTCACAGCTCCAGCTTCATGAATCTGGTGAAACTAAAATTTTCAGCTTCACCAGATTCTCATAATCTGGAGAAGTTGAATCCCTGCCAAACAGACCCTAAGAGTGTTTAGATGGATCATCTTGTTTACATTTTAGACAAAAAAAATATAAACTTAATTCACTTTATTTTAGCCTACAAGTTTCAGATTTCAGGTAAAATTAAAATCTAGAGCTTTACCAAACAGGCCCTGAGTAGTGGCCTACTGGGAGAAAAGTTACATGATGAAGGAATATTCTCTACAGATTACATGGTGCTGTAGCCTTAAGTTTTTTCAAGACACAACCATGCATACATGGGCTTGTTCTTCAACTCACCCCTGAGAATCCCTGAGCAGTCCAGCTCCACATCCTGTCATGTTCTCTAGTAATACAGCCTCGTGCTACAATCTGGAGCTTTCTGAACTGAAATACGTACGGCAGTCCTCCGGGCATGATCCATTGATATGGTAGGGTAGGCACAGAAACATCTGAATTTTCGACTACTCGTTGCTGCATGTAACCATTCTCTGAAGATTCTGTTGGCCTGCCAATATATACCATTGCTGTCAGTAAGGTATGACTGCATGAATAACAGAGAAGAAAGGAAGATCAGAAGAGCTGATGTGGCAATAAAATAAAATGAAGTACTTGCAATTCTGGGCAGTACTTCAGCACAGAAGTAACATATTTTCAGTCAAAGCAGCACCACCAGTGACACCACAGAAGAATCCTATGAGCATCTTCTGAGTTTCAACACAGAAACACAAACACAGGAAAATATTAGCGATCCTATGAACTAAACACACCGCGGGGGGAGGGATGCACTTTCAGTCAAAGCATCTTCTGATTTTGTAAAACACTAAATACTGTCATAAGAACTACCAGAGAAGACGGTACATGGATCCAGATAAGGGTACAACATTAGTTCCAACTACAGCCTGAACAGGAGCAACACTAGTTACTAACATTGCAGTCTCTAGATAGCTTACTCTAGGTAGAAGTTAACATACAATTAGCCTACATTATTACATCAGTGTCAAGAACAACTCTTGGTGATCTTCCGGTTGCGCTGTTGTATGCCAAGATCATGCTGCCAGGCCAGCATTACATGTCCCTGGAGACCGTCACCACCAGAGGTCCACATTCCATCGTCTGGATCGTCTTGAGGCCCTTCACCACCTCTAGCATGCTCGGTCTCTTCCACGGCTCTTCGGCGGTGCAGTCCCGAGCAATGGCGAGCACGCGGGCCATCTGCTCCCGCCACACGCCCGAAACTGGCAGGCAAGGATCAAACAGCTCGTTCTCCTTACCGTGCGTGATCATCCACCGCACCCAGCCCACGAGGTTTCCACCCCCTTCCACCTCCTCTTGCCCTGTAGGTGGCCGTCCAGTGAGCAGCTCCAGCATGACGACGCCGAAGCTGTAGACGTCGCCTTTCGCAGTGGATTTCATTGTCAGGCCGTACTCTGGGGGAATGTATCCAAATGTACCGGCAATGTCAGTGCTGACATGAGTCTCGCATGCGCTGATTATCCTTGCAAGGCCAAAGTCAGAGACCCTGGGCTCAAAGTTCTCGTCCAATAGAATGTTGCTTGACTTCATGTCCCGATGGATGATATGTGGCACAAAGCCATGGTGCAGGAAGGCGAGCCCACGGGCAGAACCGAGGCAGATCTTGAGACGGTCGGGCCATCCAAGTGCTTCAACTGCATCTGCTCGGTTTCTCAGCCACATCTCAAGGCTTCCATTCTCCATGTACTCATAGATCAGGAACCGTTCATCACCACAAACACAGTAGCCCAGTAGGGGGACAAGGTTTTGGTGCTTAACCTTTCCAATGGTCTCCATTTCAGCCAGGAATTCACGGTCACCTTGGAACTGATGGCCACCATGAAGCCTCTTGATCGCGACTCTCCGGCCTTCAGGGAGTGCTGCCCTATAGACAGTGCCAAAGCCACCATCACCTATGATGTGCACCTTACTGAAATTCTCAGTGGCTTTCAGAATATCATCTGCGGTAACCCTCAATAGTGCATGCTCAAATGTTGCAAGATTGATACTCAGAGGTTCCCGCGACTTCTTTCCGAGGAGTTCCTCGCTTGAGTTTGGCTCAACAGTAGCCTTGACCTTACTGGCAGGTACAAGAGCCAGTGACCTGCTTCTCGATAGCTTCCATCTCAGATAAACCACCAGGAGAACTAACACAATGATGACAGCAAGTGTAATGCCACAGATGGTTGCTGCTCTTGCAACTTGATGAGATGGATGGATCACTTTACGATCAGTACCAGTTGTGGAACAAGCTCCTCCTGCCGCACAATCTGCTAAGCTGTACATGCCAATCTGGTTACCAGAGAAGTTGGCAAACGTGAGGCCAAATATATTGCAGATACCACAAGGGATGGCACCATAGAAATCGTTGCTTGAGAGGTCAAGATAGTTCAAATAAATGAGATCAGAAAGTGCTGAAGGCAAGCTTCCAGTGATGCTATTGTTGTGGATATCAAGAGAAGACAGTTGTGTGAAGTTCGAGATAGACTCATCTAGGGTCCCTGAGAAATGGTTACTGCTTGAATTGAAGAATAGCAGTGAGCTCGACGATTCTCTGTGTATGGGACAAGAGAATGGAATTTGTCCAGAGAGATTGTTATTACTGACATCCAGATGGTTTAGGTATTTGTTGCAGAGCAAAGACTGGGGTAGAGTTCCAGCAAGTGCATTACTGGACAAGTCTAGCATTGCAATTTTGGGAAGAATTCGGCCTACCTCAACAGGAATAGAGCCATCTAGGTAGTTATTGGAGAGAATAAGGCCTTGCAGTTGTACCAATGGTTCAGACCAAGGAAGCATCGGTCCAACTAATGCATTGAAAGACAGATTAATGGTTGTAAGATTTGTCAGCTGACCAAGCTCTGCAGGAATGGTGCCATTCAGCAAATTGCCTTGCAGATTTAGCACCATCATCACAGCACACTTCTTTATCGCTGTCGGGATCTGACCAGTCAATCGGTTGTATGACAAATCAAGAAGGCCGTGGTGCTGAACAAACTCCGAGTCAGGGTGAGCCTCATTCTCGAATCCCGCACAGATCTCAGTTGGGATAGCACCAGACAGCTGGTTATAAGACAAAACCAAACTATTGAGCATTGTCAAGTGAGATATGACCCTCGGGATGTGGCCAGTCAGATTATTAGAGCTCAGGTCCAGCATGACAAGGTTTCTGCAGTTGAAAAGCTCTAGTGGAATGTTTCCAGATAACCTATTGCCATGTAGAGACAGGTTAGTCAGATTCCTTAGAGAGCCGACAGACCGTGGGATGGGTCCTTCCAAATAATTATTGTCTATCTGCAACCTCTGCAAGCTCGAGAGCCTTCCAACGCTCTGAGGGATCGGGCCGGTGATCTGATTATTGCTGAGATTGATCTCCAAAATGGTTGATGACTCCCACAACTTGTCAGGCAGCATTCCCGTAAAATTGTTTTGCGACAATTCCAGAGTAACTAGAGGTAGCTCAGCCAAGTATTCTGGTATCCCACCATGAAGATGGTTATTTAACAAGTTCAGCTCAGTGAGGTTCGTGCATCCTTTAACTGTCTCCTCGATACTCCCAGTCAGATTGTTATCATGCAGCATGAGTGAACGCAGGGAGTTGGCTTGACATATCTCAGCAGGGATAGAACCTGAGAGAAGGTTGGTGTGTGCAGAGAAACTGACCAGATGCTGCAACGGCAGCAGTGGCAAAGGTCCATTGAAAAAGTTTTGAGACAGTGTTATGGATCTTGCATTTGCCCAGTTCCGAATCCAATCTGGAATATGGCCCGATAGTTTGTTCCCTTCCACGGTAAATGTTACAATAGCTTCTAGATCCGCAAGCTCTTCAGGGATAGAGGCAGTGAAGGCATTGAAGGACAGATTTATGAGAGTAAGCTTCTTGCAGTTACCAAGTTCTTTCGGTATGCGCCCACTGAGACCTGCACTCTTTGCAATCAGCTGCGTCAGATCGCCCAGTTCACCAATCGATTTTGGGAGTTCAGCATTGAAGTTGTTCTCTGATATGTCAAGTTCCTTCAGGCTTATGAGACCACCGATTGACCAAGGAATGGTACCCGTGAACTTGCATTCAGGGAGTTCAAGTACTTGTAGCCGCTTCAAGTTACCAATCTCTTCCGGAATGCTTCCGGTGAGATCATTTTCTCCCAAAATTAGCAATTCCAGGTTTTTCAGTTGATCAATCTCCCTGGGTATTGGCCCCACAAAACTGTTTGACGACAGATCAAGTGTCAACAGGTTCGCCAACGAGCTTATTCCTGGGAATATTGATCCGGTGAGGTTATTCTGGCTTAGATCAAGGTGCAACAGCCTAGACAGATTGCGAAAAGCTTCTGGTATCGACCCATTCAACGTGTTCATGTGAAGGTCCAGGAACTCCAGGTTCTGCAGACTGCCCAGCTCTGGAGGAAGGCCTCCAGAGATGGAATTCGTGGATATAGATAGCTTAGTGAGGTGCTGCAGCTGAGCAATGGCAGGGTTCAATTGTCCAGACAATATGTTGTTGTCAAGCACCATTTCTTTCAGCATCTTCAAGTCATATAAAGAGACAGGCAGGGGTCCAGTAAGCTGATTATTGGACAAGTCTAGGCACTCGAGATGCTGCACCTTCCCCAAGGCTTCTGGAAGCTCACCACTAAACCCGCATCCACTGAAGTTGAGCCGGAGAAGTGACCGGAATTCCCCAATGCACAACGGAAACGGGGCATACAGTGGCACAGAGGACAAGTCAATGACCACCACGGTGTGCCCCACACATGTAATGCCTGACCAGTTGCACGGGGGAGTTTCTGAATCAAACCAGTTACGGAGGAAGCCTTTTCCTTCAGTGACCGAGTCCCTCAGAGTGAGCAAAGTATTTATATCACTTGATTCAGCCAAAGCAGAACTGGTGATGAGGCACATAAGTAGGATGAAATGGCAGAAACATTGAAATCCCATTGCCATTTTTTTTTGGGGGGGGGGGACTGTATAAAGTTTAATCTGCATGAAGAGATTAGCCATGTCAGTAGATGAAAATTTCCATTGTGTTCACTGTAATGACTCCAGAATTGTATATCAATGTGCCCTGCAGAACAGGAAGAAAAATTCTTCTTTTTCTTAGCTTATGAGAAAAATCAGTTAAAGTAATAATCGGGTTTCATTTGTTTTGGATCAAGCTAGATGTTGAAGCCAAATAATAGCTTATTTATGTCCAACATCAGATTTGAGATTTTGGCTAATGTGGATGTTCAAAACTTGTTGATGCTTCCAACAGAACAAAAGGAGAAAAATAGTAATGTCTATCACTCATCCCCTACTTAGAGAAATTTTGTTCATCTCCCTACTTCTCTGATTTTAGAATTTGAGCGTGTAATGGCCGAACCGTAGATACAAAGTGTCTACTAAGTTGAGGTTGTCACTCAAAAGGCATTAGAAATTAAAAAAAAAATCAAAAGACAGCTGGATGCATTTTAAACACAAACCGAAACAGTAATTTATGTCAGTACCTTAGAGGTTATAGCCTTTTCTTCTGCCTTCAACAAAGCTGCTATGCATACTCAGTACATATCCTGAAAAAGTTAATGTCACTTTATTATAGAAAACTTTGTAAAGTTTAATAACACTTAGATGGTGATCGCGAAAAAAATAGTCACTTGGATGGAAGGAGGAATTGAAACTGATTTACCTTCTGAACCGCGACTCTGTGTCTGCTTCTCATAAGTTGCATCAGTAATGCAGCAGTTGAAACTTAATCAAAAGTAGCATGCTCTCTGAAAAATCCATCCTGATCCGGAAGAAAAAAGAAAACACAGCACACTTAGCTTCATGCAATTGTCAACTCAAGGTACAAGAATGATAAACTAGCAAGCCCATCCTACTTTAATCAACGTCACACAGCACAACTGGAAAACCGCGAGTTAAAAATGTATTCTCACTTAGCACTCCCAGCATCTAGTCAAGAGACTCAATGCAGTGAAGGTGGTGTTGTGTTTGGCTATTGGCACTATGGCTCCCACAAGGATATACTACCAGTATTATCTTAGTCTCCAAAAGCAACAACACCATCATAGCAAAACCAGGAAGTGCAAAGATCAAAGGATAACAGCAACAGAAGTCACGGAAACCCCTCCCTAAAGCCTAAGAAGCAGGGGAGACAGGCACAAGAAGCCCATGAAACATCCAGCCATCACAAGCACTCATGGTTAGCGGTGGGCATTCGGTTTTTTCGGTTTAATCGGTTCGGTTTTTTCGGTTTTAAAATAATTCGGTTTTTGAAAATTAGAAACCAAATTTCTCGGCCAAAAATAAAAAACCGAACTGAATTAACCGAAATATTTCGGTTCGGTTAATTCGGTTTTTTGGTTAACCGAAATATGAATAATACTAGGTAGATTATATTTAATCCTTCTCATATTGCAACACAGAGTATGAATAAACCCACACAATATTCATATGTCATTACAATATAAGCATAATAGAACATATGAATATACTAAACATATGCATAAATGTATTATAATATGAGAATTATTTAGTGGCTTTAGGAAGAATATTATAAAAATAGTATTGTATATACGCTATTCGGTTATTCGGTTATTTCGGTTTTTGAAAGTGAAAAACCGAACCAAATACCGAAAACCGAATTATATCAAAACAAAAACCGAACCGAAAACCAAATAAACCGAAATAATCGGTTAATTCGGTTCGGTTCAGTAATTCAGTTTTGGTTTAAAAATACCCACCCCTACTCATGGTACAACGACTCCACAAGAACAGAGAAGGCCACTACTACAACACGCTAGGGGTACAGCTTTACCCCTTTACATCAAATCGGATGAAACAAAACCAGCCAAGCAACATAAAGACAAGGCAGGCCACCTCCTGCACAAGAAGGAAGCCACCAACACTCCCCAAGGCACAAGAAAGCCAACTCCCGCACACATCCCGTTGCCTAAAACCTCACTTCACACGCAAGCTTCAGCAAGTGGCAACACATACACAAGCTGAACAGAAACACTAGCAATAGTACCTGCACCGCTGCAGATTAAATGAAAGACAAGCAGCACGTCAAATCATGCCCCCAACACAAGAATCTCTGAAACCTCTGCCTGGGCTCTCTGAAATCACTTATATGACCCTTAATCCCACACTGCCAGGGAGAGAGCCAGGGACAGAAACTGGACCAGTCCAGAATGGCAACTGCTGCAAATGCTAGAGATTTGAGGGGGCTAGATGCAAAAAAAGTCACAGGCATTTCTGGCTTGAACCTGTCGGGCCTACTGCTAATGTCGGCCGATCTAGACGTGCAAAGAGAGATTGAAGAACAGGGAATGCGTCTGATTAGTAGAATTAGACTAGTACTACTATTTGTCCAATAACCTATGTATGTCCAGTCCAGGTAATGGGGATGTTCCTCTCCCTGGGATTTGGACCATCATTTGGTCGTGATTTGTTTATGGGGCCGTGCGGAGCGAGCCTGACCAACCAAGTACACTTACCAGTACTGCTAAAATAGAAGTATCATTTAAGAGGAGTAGTATTAAACTACTGCTCACAAACGTACTACTCCTAATACAGCTACAGCAATTAAACTCGTAAACTCTAGCACGTAGCCCGAGACAGCACGGAGGAATTGAAGCCATGGGGGTGGAATTTGGAGGAACAAAAGGAGCACTTTTTGGAGGAAACGACGAGCAAACGAAATGGAATTGGGACGCGGAAGATGGAAGGCGCCCTTTGAGCAAAAGCAAAAACGGATTCTGGGGGGAGAACAAGATGAACAGAATAGGAGCGAGCGCTCCACTAATACTGCTTCACGGACGGACCAAGAACAGAACAGAACAGAACAATAGAGAGAGTACTACAAAAGAGAGGCAGAGACGGGAGGACGGGTCTCGGTTACCTGGCCTGGGCCTCTCGCAATGGTGGTGCTCGCCGGCGATCGGGAAGGAAACGGGAGCGCGCGGGCGTCGGTGCCGTGCTTCTGCGGTGACTGGGGCGAGCACAAGAGAGACGTTAGCAGCGGGAGTGGGAGGAGAGTGCGAGAGCAGAGAAGAGAGGAGAACGGTCTTGCTTACCTGGGTGGGTCAGTCGCAAAGTCGCAATGGCTGTCGCCGGCGGTGGCGTCGACGGTGCCGTGCTCCTACGAGGATCAGGACGGGCACGAGAGGGGCATGATGTGGAGCGAGTGGGAGGAGGGGAGCGAACGAACGAACGAACGAGCTGGGGCGAGACAGAGAGGAGGCGGTTTTGTTCGGGGAGGAAAGCTGCTGTTTTTTCCTCGTTAAGATGTTATGTATCATTTTCTTCGTCCATCTCTTCCTTTATTTTTCTCTACTCATTTCTCTTACACCTTCTTCCCTCTCTAACAAAAAAATTGAAATTAAAATATTTAAATTTTAAATAGAAAAAATTTAACTCAAAAAAAATAAATTGAACAATTACAATAGGAAATTTCAACTCAAAAAGTTTCAAATCGAGAAAGTTTCGTTTTGGAAAGTTTCCAACTCATAAAAATTTTGATTTAGAAGCTTTCGGTTTCGAAAATTCTTTATTTAAAAAGTTCTGATTTAAAATTCTAGTAAAAAATTCAACCAAAAAAATTATATCGAAAAGTTTCAACTTAAAAAAAATAAATAAATAAATCAGATTGGAAAGTTTCATCTCGAAAAAATCAAACTGAAAACTTTTGACTCTGAAAAACTTAAATTCAAAATTGAAATATTTGATTTAAAATTTTTAAGTTGAAGCTTTCTAATTTGAAATTTTACAATTTAAATTTCTTATGAGTTGAAATTTTCTACGTGTGGACGGCTTGAGGTGATGCAGCAATATAGGGACATCTTGCCCGCAGGTGGTTGGGAACACAAAGCCAACCTCATTCGTGCACGTGTCAAACTCCGGCCCCCAGCCGCACTAAACGAGCCGTGCAAATAACTGTAAGGGTGCGTTTGGCAGAGCTCTCAACTTCAACTTCCTTATTAGAAGCTCAGGAGCTCTACCAAACAAGAAAAAATCAAGCAGCTACACATAGGAATCCAAAAAGTGATTCACGTTTTTTGACTTGCAGCCTGGGAACAAAAAAACATGCTCCCCACCTGATTCACAACCTCCCAATTATGAACCTCCCCACCAAATTCATAAGTATTTCTTAGACAGGAATCATTTCCACCAGAGAATCGATTTCATAGAGAATCAGGAGTTGAAGCAGGAGAATCAGGATCTGGAGTTCTACCAAACAGGCCCTAAAATAGTCACCCTGTCTCCTTGAAAGAAAGCAACTTTTCCCTACACGCCACCGTTCGAACTAATTGTAAAACTGGTTTGGTTTCTAATCGTATATGCAGCGTATATATTATGCTAGCTCGGCAGATATCTAGAACTATGGCGACACGTCCATCATGGTAGTACCCCTCTTAACGAGCTCAAGTACTACGGTACCCCCTTCCATTGAGCTGAGCAAGAGAGCATCTATGGTATTTACCACCTGCTATGAAAAAGGGGCATGGTAGGTGATAAGTGTTCTCTATCAGTGCTTCTGTGGTCGATAAGATAACTAAATTTGGAATTTTATTTAAGAAAATGCCAAAAAAAAGTGTACAAAGATCTATATACACATAGGCTTCAAGAAATACACCAGTTTTTCTAAGGTTGGTGACACGTGTTGCTACAATTTGTAGTTGAAAGGAAAAAAGTCGTACTTCATGTTCCGTCGTCGTGTAACTTAGGGTATGTTTGTTTAGGTTTGAGTTTGAGCTTTTTGGCTTCTAGACCTCTATAAGTCATAAGCCAAAACAAACAGTATTTTTTCAGCCAGACGAGAGAAGAAGCTCCAACCCAATTTGCACTACGCGAGAGAAGCAAGGAAAACGATGCTTCTCGGACTGGTTGGAGCTTCTAAAAATCCCACTTCCCTGGTACCCTTACAACTTAACTGTTATTTACGAAAAATTGCCATCCTCATCCAAACTCCAAGAAGTTAAATAGTTTCTTCCACTCCAAAGACTTCTCCTCCAAAGACCAAATTTAAACAAACACAGCCTTAGTGTATTGACACTTCTCACATAGCCGTGTACATGCATAGACATTTTGGTGGCTCCTGGGTGTATGTACTTCCACCTCTAATACACCATTTAAATGATGTTGTTATACCTCTTTATCCTTTTGAGTATACTCTAATACTGATTATAAGATACTCTAAAGTGAGTTTCATGAAAAAATTCATTAAAATCCACCCTTTATAGCATAATTTGTTTGCATATTCCTTATACATATGAAAAAGAGTATGTAGCAAAAAAATAAAAGATCTTATGAAAATTTTTTAATCATGTTGTATTAGAGTATTTTAGAATTATTATTGGAGTATACCGAAAATAATAAAGGAGTATAAAGTGTTTAATTAAGTGGTATATTAGAGGTGGGAGTATGTACTCCCGAGAGTAGAAAAAGCTTTATATATATATATATGGGTGCATGTGACTCGAGCACTTCCACGTGAAATTTTTACGAAATTTCCTAAATTACAAACAATACCTTTACGTTTTTTTACTTGTATTAAATTTGACCTATTTGGAGCCTAAATTTTTTTGGGCCATACAAAAATTGAATTGTTCCGTGTGAAATTCCTATTTAGGTTCTGTTTTGTTTTGGTTTAAGTTTTTGGCTTTTTGACTTAACGAGCTTTTAAGTAAAGACATGATGTTTAGCATCCTGCATTTTTAATGGGTTAGATAGTGTAGCTTATTGCTAGAAAGTTTGATATACCTTTTAAGTTGTAAGGACTTTTCTTATATACTGATTTATCTAATACAAATGTTTCATACTTTTCACCGAATGTCGTATTGAAAAATATAGATTAATCTTGAGATCAAACTTCATTTTGAGCATAATTATTTATCAACCTGAAACTTTTACTATATGGCAATTTTGAACTCTTATCAGATTGAAAATAGCATAACAATTCTGAAATCTCATCAAACTAAATAGCATAACAATTCTGAATTCCGGTCGCCTATTGCCGCGCCAGATCTGGCCGCTTCCACCCGCCTCTCGCCGTTCCACTCTTAGGTCTGACCGCCTCCACCTGCGCCACGCCGATCCAACCGCCTCCTGTTGTGTTACGCCCGGATCAGTTTAGCTCCACTTGTGCCATGGGCGGACCCTGTAGCCTCCCACCGCTTCAAGCATGGGTTTGGCCGCCTCAACCCACGCCGCGCGCGGATCCAGGTCGATGAAGGAGGAAGGAGGCTGGGGATGGCAAAGAAGGAAGGAGGTCGGGGACGACAGGGACCGGAGCGGCGAAGGGTCAAGGCGTGTCGCATAGGGGGGAGAGAGAATATGAGGAGAAATGAGGAGATGGAAGAAGAATTTTTGAATTTATATATGATGGTATTTGGTGAATAATTTTGAAAACTTCCAACAATAAAGAGTTATTTCATCCCCAAAAAGCACCTTTCACTTGGTTTTTGCCTTATAGTTATATGAAAGTTTTAGTTTTTTTTAAAAAAAATCTGACTTAAAAGTCAGTCATTTATTTTGGCTTTAACTTTTCTTTTTTTTAAGCTAGTGAAAAAGTTAAAACAAACAGGCTATAGCTATAGCTTGTTTGGGACGTCAAAATTGAGTTCTCTCATGCTTGGTTCGCTAGATTGTGGTCTAAACCCTTGTCATACCGCATCGGATAAGAACAGGAGCGGACTCAATAGTATGGCAGGTTGAGCTATTGCCCCACCTACAATTTAGAAGACTTCTTATACCCAAGTGTGTATATACTGTATAGCCGAACAAATTTAGTTCATAAGTAAGACATGGCCTAACAAATTAATAACTAGGTGTGTATATATTTCGAGCTTACCTTATCTATAATTTCTTTCTAGATCCGTGATATTGCCCGATATAAAAGGTTGATTACTCGTCGTGGAGACACGGCATACAAGATAAAACTAACCATCCATTTTCTTTTCCTTTTGAAGGCGCCATTTTCGTTTGATGGATAGACAAGGGCAACTTTTGCCATACGGGTACGACCGTACGAGTTCACAAGCCCAAGTCAACTGGAAGACGAGCAGCATGATAGCAACGAGCTCCAATCAATGCAGCAGTTGACCGCGATAAAGTACTCAAGCTATCCAACTTAGCCGCTCGAACCTAGCACAGTAGCTTTGCCTCATATCCGTTCAAATAAAATTATAAATATGTTTTCCTCTTAACCTCTGTAAGTATCCATCGTGCTTCCGCATATCGTAACAGGTGGGTCGTCACACTCCTATATCATAGCAGATGATATGTGTTATTTCGTAGTCTTTTTGTGGTTGTGAAAACGTAAGATTTGTAAATTTATTCGGGCTATAGTTAAACTGGTAAAAAGAGACGAATAGAGAAAAGAAAACAAAAAATCTCGAGCCCAATTTGTTGATAAAATTGATGGTCCTAAGGAAGGAAGGAGCACCGACTAAGGTTAACAAAATTGACACGAAAAAATCGTCCGAAGTTTGAAAATAAAAAATATCAAGTTGAATAGCGATAGAAAATCGTGGAGTTTCAAAATCGAAATATTTGAAAAAAATATTAAAAATCGACCAATTTCCATAGAAAATCGAAGGGCTAGTTGTACTTTTTTGGCAATCGATTTTTTGAGCGATTTTCATCATTTTCACCGATCTTCGACCGGTTTATGCCGTATATTTTTTTTGAATTTTGATTTTTTAAGAATTAGACTAGTTTACTGAGCAGTTTTAGAAATTAAGCAACATCAATAGAGGTAAAAATCATAAAAAAATCAAGTGATTTTCGTTGATTTTCTGAACCCTAGCCACCTATGAACGATGGATCATGGATGCGCGAGAGGTGATAGCCACAGGAGTTTTGTGTTGGATTGAGCTGCCATTGAGCATGGGAAAAAAAAACGGACGAAGATCGAACAGCCCATGATCCGTCGTTCCTACGGATGGATGGGGTCGTGCCGTGCACTATCTCTGTACATCATGATCAGTACATCTACTGGTCGGGTCGGGTCGGGTCGGTTGAGCCTGACTGGTGGTCGGTCGGTCTTGCTGTTCATATGACTAGAGGTGATGATGACTACCACATGTAGACTGTGTCGTCGTCCAACTCCCAAGTACCAGCACGATTGGCCCACATCTTAGTACGTACTAGTACTCTCTCTCTCTCTCTCTCTCTCTCTGTGGCCTTGTGATAGAACGTACGACACGCAGAAACATACGGTTGCAAGCAGGCAACTTTAGCAGGCAACTTAGTACTTTGATCATCAACCAGTGGCCTCTCTCGGCATATACGTGATGATTAACACTGATGGACACATGATAGGATAGGACATTGATCGATCTCATCTGTCAAATACTGCTGCTGATAATTACTACGGGAGCTAGTTAAGTTGCCTTGCCTTGTTTTCTTGCACACCTCCCGCCTTAGGTGCCTGCCTGCCTGGTTCGCTTCACGCAATCACGCCCGTCTTTTCCTCTACGCAGCAGCAGCAGGCTGGCAAATTAAGTGATCACACTGAATATTATACTGGTTTACCTCTTAGGACAGTCCCAACCCATGGTGTTTATGAATAGTGTCTAGAGGAGAGAGAGAGCAATAAACCAATGCATAGTTTCTCAACCTATGGTTTCCATGAGTAGTGTCTAGAGGTGGGAGAGCAATAAAGCAATGCATGAGAGCAATAAACCAATGCATGCACCACAAACACAAATTTTGTAGCGTGCGAAAATGTCCAACCCCGATTTTGCTAGTTTCTTGAGTCTTGGTACCACGTCGACCCGGTTTCTTGCATGAGACATGGTTTCTTCGTTTTCCTTCTCTCCTTCCTTAACTCCTATGCCACATCGATTTTTGCTTAGTTGGCGGATAATTAATTCTATAGACACCAAATGAGGTGGAGGGTTGGGAATGCCCTTAAAATGATATATTCTGGTATATTTTCATATCAATGTACCACTTCGGGTTTAATATAATAATATATATTCAGAATTATGCACATATTTATTTATATACACACTAAATTTTACTTATAATATTACTCTAAATATATAGTAGTACTATGAAATATAACATATAGTTTAATAGACCAAGTTATCAATTCGACTAACATTGACTGATATCGAAGCCAATATTAACCCATATCGAGGCTATTACGGTATATAGAACTACTTTGTATCAGTTTAGAGAACGAAATAATACATACTAACCGATAAGGCCGATACCAATACGATATCTGATGACCATAATTGTGATGCACGCTAGCTTGTCAGATGCGCGCGGCTGGCATGTATGGTCTACCTAGCTACATATATATGCACGGCAGTGGCAGAAAATAGAAAATTTTCGTTGGGGTTGCACGCTTTGTACGTACAAATCTATACCCTTTTACAATATTTTCATCGGATCATAAATCCAACATATATATTTAAAATATACTAAAAGTACAATACAAATAGTCCTAAGGCTTTAAAATTTTCAAAACACTAAAATTGAAACAAATTCTATATGTTAACAAATTTATTCTATTGAAGAGGTGATCGTGTAGCATTTTTCAAAATTTTGAGAATGACGGGTATGTAAATCTTTATTTGAAATGTACTTAAAAAGTACCCTGCGCCTCCTATTGTAGCGTGCGAAGCAAAACCTACATTACCCAACGCGCTACCTAGCGCCTCTCTCCGAGAATTGAACCGTTTTCTATAAAAACTCATGCAAAATTCACGTGAAACTCCTACAAACGTTCAAAACTGGGTCTGGCTCTAGTCCCGTGGACCAGAGGGGGCATGGCATATTGGCATGCATGCACCGATGCACGTTAAGCATGGTGCGGTTGCAAGCCATTGAAGTCGATACCGCGGTCTGTACTACTACTACATGATAAGGCATGCATGCAGCCACGAGTGAGCTAGTCTGCTGGTCCTTTTCGTAGCCCAGAGGCAGATGCTTCTTTCTTTATGGGGGTCTAAAAGCTGCCGAGTACATGTACGAGCTGCGTGCAGGGTTGAAGGCTTGCAGCAGGAGAGATGGACGAATCTGTAGTTTGGACTTTGGGGGACAGAGACAGAGAGAGCGCGAAAGAGTTTTTGTTTTCCTGTTCTTGGTCTATTTGTTTTTTTTATTTAGATCTTAACTACAAATGTAACTTTTTTTTTAATGTGGAAGGACCTCCACTGCCGCTAAGTGAGAGCGTGGCAAGTCTAACTCCGACGGACAGAGAAAAGGCCAGTTTATAATTTCATTTCAGTGAAATCAAATTTGTAAAAGAATCGAGCAAGGGCAGTCGGGCAGACAAAATTTTTTTGCTTCAAAACGAATATGGGAGGGATCGCTGCACTACGAAGGGTGACTTTCTGGCTGCGACGTGGGCCCCCTCTGCAATCGCGATCACGGGAAAGGATGAGAACCGCAGCACAGGCATCAGGCCGTGCCATGGAATCGAATCGAATCTGGGCCTGCTACGATATCTCTGCTCGTGTATAATTGTACAACCAATGTAGTCGATCTGTGCTCCTGCATCGCGTACGGCCTTGTTTTGAAAGGCACGGGTTTGCGCTGGACTTAATCTCTTTTAAATCTCCCTATTCCAAACGGGGCTACCTGATACAGGCTCCAGTGTCTAGCGCGTGCATGCTTGGAATCTTAGGCTTATAGTTATAGCCAGCGGGGCTTCCGTTAGGCTGAAGCCTCTCCTGTATCCGCCGGATCTTAAGCCCTATTTTATCACCGGTGTTCAATCTTTTTGTATAGGGACGGTGAATACACAAACACTCAGGTGTAACTTAAGGAGGAGACACGTCTCAATATCTCTCCTTTACAAGGACATGACAGCCCATTAAATTAAATCAAGGACTTTTGACAAGCATCGTGAAGAGTGTAACAAATTGTAAACCGGGAAGCACTTCGCTGTGCTACTGCCAAAAGTAGTACCAGTAGGACTGGAGTGTCGGTACACGGCCGCTGCCCCACATTTTATTACTCGGATATCTGGTGTAACTTCACGTCATGTTCTGTACTTCTGGAGGTAGGTTGTGTTTTAGGCTATCTCCAGCAATTTCTTTTTATTCTCTTTTCTTTCTCCATTCCTTTCTCCATATTCATTTCCTTCATTCCTATCATCTCCAGCAGTATCCACTCGAAGGGTTTTGTATAGGGATTGGAGAGAGAATCTCTTTTCCGAAGGGAATTCGTTGAAGCGCTTCGGATCTATCTACGAAGGGATTTGAAGGCTGAAGGGATACCGCTGAAGATAGTCTACACAGCCTAAATGACTCCAAGCTGTGAAGTAGTTTAATCAGTTTTTTTTTGAAAAAATAATTTAATTAGCAGGGAGTTGCTACTGTGTTAAACTGAATGGGTGGGTGCATTTCATCAGAAAAGAAGAGAGAGAGGTCTGACTGGGCCGAGCCTGATAGACCGTTTCCACTGAAATTCTAAAGTAGTCTTGGGAGTTGTCAGAACTTAGAACAGGGTCTGGTCCGGCCCAAGTTTGCCAGTTCATTTGGATGTGGCCGAGGCCATACACACCCAATAGGCCTGATGTTACTGCAAGTGAACTCCTCGACTCGTTCCATCCATTTCTTTTCTTTTCCGATTATAAAGAAGACACACGCATACAGACATCATCACACACGTGCACATACGCAAGTGAATTTTACTTACCGACTATAAAGAAGATTTTTTTTAAAAAAAAACTAGTAGAAGATGCCTGCTCCTGCCTGGAGCGTTTTGCAAAACTCCTGCACAATAAAAAGCTGATACCCGCTTTTCATTAAAAAAAACAGAACTTTTCGAAAGGATGGGTGTTTGACAGTAGAGAAGTGCTTCAATGCTCTATTAAAAAATCTACACTGATCTAAAAGCACCTCAACTAATTAAGAAGAAGGCCACATTAGTCATTCAAACTTCTGAATAGGGCTTGTGGATCCGAAGCCTAGACCGTAAGTCCTAACCCAACGTCTCGTCTTCCCCACGAGCCACTTTTCTTGTAATCGCTCCCCTCTTGTCGTTAGTCCGAACCTTGCAGTCACATCTTCCTCCCGTCAATCGAAAATTGCCTCTGTTCAGCCACCTCGATCGTGCATTGCTCCGCACCGAGTAGGTCATCCACAAGCAGAACATGCTCGATGTCTTCCTAATGCTTGAGGCGTACTGCAACCTCATCACCGAGAGGGCCGCGCTCGTCGACGCGCACAAGTGAGCAGAGATGGGAGACACCAACCATTTCTTGCGTCTGTTTTATACCTGTGTTTCTTTTCGATTTCCAAATTCCCATCATATTGATGGGGAAGGGTGCAGACGGACCAGACTAAGAAAGAGATGCTTCACAGTGGTGAAGATTTGGGTGATGTAAAAAAGTTTGAGAGGGTTGGACTTGGCCGGGGTAATAATTCAAAGATAGAAGTTCTGCTCGTGGATGACCAACGGGATCCGCCCAAGAGTAGGCCGGCTTCAGTCAGAACAAAGAGAGGCGATTTTCGATTGACGGGAGGAAGATGCGACTGTAAGGTTCGGGTGGACAACGGGAAGAGAGCGGTCACGAGAAAAGTGACTTGTGGGGGAAGACGAGATGTTGGGTTAGGGCCTACGGTCTGGGCTTCGGATCCACGAACCCTATTCAGAAGTTTGAATGACCAATCTATCCTTTTCATTAGTTGAGGTGCTTTCATATTAGTTCAGTTTTGTTTTGGGAGTGCATTGGAGCACTTCTCTTGTCAGTATTATTAGACCTCTACCGTTAGAAGGGGAGACATTCTAGCGCCATAGTTGGCCTCTATGGGATTGGCATGGCATCCATCAAGTCCAACCTCGCATCGCTTGCTTCAGCTCTAAGCCGGAGCTCGGAGGAGCCAAAGTTGCCGAGTTGTACGAGGAAGGAAAAAAAAATAAGTGGTCGGAAAAGAAAGACCTATGAATGGAAAAGTAAGAAAGAGCTGCTTCTATGTATATTTTTTCTAAAAGTTGTATAAATACTAAAATATAAATAGAAGATAGATAATAATTATTTAATACCTCGCACGTTTCAATATTTATATAATTTATAGTGAGAGGAGATATACATGCGCACATCTCAATATAAAATAGAAAGGATGGGACTTGTCGCTCGTGGGGAGAGCCTGGGAAAAAAAGGGCAAGTGTACCAGAGAGGGAAACAAAAAAAAAAAAAAAAAAAGAGATGGGAAATGGAAGCCGAAATGACTGGCTGAGGTCACTCCATTCCCACGCTCGTGCTCCTCTCCTCACAATTCACACCCGAACAAAAAGAAGGCCAGAAACGCATAAAAGGCGAGCGTTCCCAACAGCACCCCCGCACACTGGCACGCACATCGCGAAAAATGCTAGGTGCACCACCATATATTGTGTCAGTATTGCAGCGGAAAAATATTTGCTAGTCTAGTACTAATTTGCACAATATTGCATCTACTTTTCATTTTTTAAATGCTGTTATTTGTTTTATAATTAACTCGCTTTTTTCCAAACAGACTGTGATATGAACATTATCTAAGCTGTACTTAGTATTTAGAGTACAAATTAAGTGAACAAAAATTAGGATAACTCTTTATAAAATGATGATGTTTATTATGTGTGTATCGTACGTTTTCATCTTTTATTGTTTGTTGAACCAAACTATAATCCTAGATGCAACAAGGGCCTATGGAGTGCCTGTTTATTTTACTTGACTACTATTAGTTTAAAGATTCCCTCCAACTCAATTTTCCATATCCTAACAACAATAATCTGTTCAAACTAATTGTTGTATTTGTTTTTTTTCTATCTTACACCCTTAGCAACTTGCATAATGCTTTCAGGTTGAAACCAACAAGTGACAATGCAACCCATTATTTTGTGGAGATATAGTATCATTTTGTGGAGATAAAGAAAGTATTGAGTTGAACTTGTCAAGGACAACATAAAAACTATTTCCACTGGGCATAATTCAACCATTTGTAAACTCAATCTCACCAGCTGTGTTTTCTAATCAATCTGTGATGCTTTGCATAATTGCACGTGCAATTTTAAATCGAATAAAGTATACTTTGAGCACAAGAGCAACGCGCGTGTTACCAACGCAACGCGCGAGTGCACGTAGCAGGCCGCGCGCCAAAAAGAGGAGAGCGAGCGAGAAATAAATACTAGGGCAGGGCAGCCTGAAGCGCCCTCCTCTCTGCTCCACGGCGCACCGATCACGCGCTCCTCCCCCCTCGCCGGAGCTCCGAATGGCAGCTCCTGCCGCGGCGATCGCGTGATGGCGGTCGCCACTCGCCGCCGATGGACGACGCCGGAAGGGCCTCCGCTCCCGCGGTGGTGACGGTGACGGCCTCCGCCGCCGCCCCCTCGACTCCTCCCCAACCCCCCGCCACCGACACGCCCTCCCTCGACCCCGCCGCTCTCTATGAAGGTTAGGGTTTTCCGCGGCTCTCCCCACTTGCGTGCGAGCGGTCGGGATGTTTGGGGGAATTGGGGTTCCGGACGCTTAATTCCGCCGCGTAGGTTAAGCTTGGGTGCTTAGTTTTTCCTAATTTCCTGCGGAAGTAGTGGCTGCTCCCATAGTATTCTGTTGTGGATCACGGAGTACCAATCCCACGGAATTAGATGGTAATGAAAGCTAGTGTTTTGGGTTGTGCAGTGCTCTTCGTGTGGGCGTGGAATTGGGGTTTTCGTGGCGTGCTTGATTACGTTGGACGGTGGTGTGTGGATCAGTTTCCATGTCTTGTATTTTTACTCTACTGTGTGAAGCATATACAATTAGTCGATGCTTTTGTAGTATTTTGTTACAACCACGGTGAGATATTAGTGAATTAAGTGGTATCCGAGGCTTTGTGTCGTGTGTATGCTGTTGCTTGTAAATGTGGATAGTTTTGTAGCTCAAACCGGTTTAAGATGTGAATTTTACATTGCAGGCTTGTTGATCTCAATTTTTATTATTTGTGGTTGTTTTTGGTTAAGTTCTAAGTGTGTATGCAATGTCGGTTGTAGAGGGGATGTGGCAGCAGATGACCACGAGCAGCGGTGCCACTATGCAACCTGGGCCATATCCTGAGCGGTCGGGGGAACCGGACTGCACTTACTACCTCAGGACAGGATTGTGTAGGTTTGGCATGAGCTGCAGGTTCAATCACCCTCCGGATAGGAATATGGTGAATAACTACTTTTCCCAACTGTTAATATGTTGCCAAATTGGTTTGTATCACTGATTCACGAAATAGTCTCAAAAAAGGAGATAATCATCAGGGATACGTTTTGCATATTTTCCACTATGTTCTTTTCTCATGTACATGAAAGCAGCACTTTTGAAATGCATTTGCAATTGAAGAGAAGCATTTTGTGTTGGCTTGTTCCCATTGCACCACGCAATGAAATGCAAGAAGTAATGTATGAAAAGCACTGTATCATGATTTGTTTATATGACCACCTTTAGGTATCTAATTACCTTCTCACTTGGAGGCATATAAAGGTCCCAGCATCAGTATGCTAATAAAATGATTTTAGCTTGTTGACTGTCAATATAGCTATTTTCTCTTGTGTCCCATGCCTTTATCTAGTCATGTTATGGTAAAATTTGGGTTAACTACCACCCGAGGCCTGATGTTTCCCAGTCTATCCAATCTTTTCATTGAGAATGGTGATCTGATCTTCTAAACATAAGTCATGAACTATTGTCGATGCTAATCATATCTGAAATAATTTCCAAGAATAGACTAAACTAGGAAAAAAAATCTGCAATAGAACAAGTTTGGCTGTCTACCAGGTTTTCATATAAAATGGCCATTTGCATTTGATATTTTTTTAATAATACATTTTTTTTTCAAAATTTCAAAAATATACCACGGAAATTTTTTTTACATAAATATACCCCTATCGCCAATTGGTTTGGCGACAGGCCTTCTGTCACCCGTTGGTTTGGTGACAAGCCTCCTGTCGTCCGTTGGTTTGGTGATAGGCCTCCTGTCGCCCATTGGTTTGCCTCCTGTCGCCAAACCAACGGGCGACAGGAGGCCACGTCACAGTTCAAGTGCGGAGACGTGGCGCTTTTGTCGCCGTTGATCGTGCGATGTGGCCTCCTGTCGCCCGTTGGTTTGGCGACAGGGGTATATTTATGTAATTTTTTTCCGTGGTATATTTTTGAAATTTTGAAAAAAATGTATTATTAAAAAAAATAATTCGTTTGCTATATGTTACTCATGTGCCGTAACTGTTAACAGATAGCCTCTTTTCTTTTGAACAATTGTCACCAGCATGCTGCATTTCTTTTGGATAATTGTCACCGGCATGCTGCAGATCCTTGTTGTTTAGTGATGCATTGCAGCAGTGACTGCCAGTTTTTCTGTAAAATTATATCTTTGTATGTTTCTTTACATCATATCTCATATTTTTGTTCTCAAGTTAGATTGGATCTGTTTAATGTTAGGCTATTGCCTCTGCCAGAATGAAAGGAGAATATCCTGAGAGGATGGGACAACCAGAATGTCAGGTAATTATGGCTATTAACTCATCTGTCATTCAGAAGTATGGATTAGTGGCATTAGTCATAAGTTTTACATGGATTCAAGCATTGGTGTATTGGTTATTTTGTTTACAATGGTTAACTCTGTCATATGTGGCATCATTTACGCTATACTGGGAAAAGCAATTGCTTATCTGGTTAACATGTGTCTGGAGAACATGTGGGGAAAACGGGGTATTAAATTTGGTTGATGCACTCGTAAAGGTTGACAAAGAGGTTGAAGTTCATATGAGCACTTAGCAATTCTCTGACTTCTTTCATCAGTGTTTTGCTATAAAAACTGATTATCATGTGATAATGGAAACTAAACAATAATTACAAGCATTGGTAAAAGTACTCATACAACAAGAAGAGAACTGCTAGATGATTAGCTTCAGTTTTCTTCGGAGTTCAGAATAATAATCACACACTTTCATAATGCCATTTTGTGTAAAAAACTGCCTATTTTTTGTTTTTCTTGGCATGTTTCTAGAGTCTACATCTTGCAATCCAGGGGTGGTACACTTTTATGTCATGGTAGACAAGTGTTGAACTGAAAGATTTTCTCTACGTTTTTCATTTAGTACTACCTGAAGACTGGAACATGCAAGTTTGGACCTACATGCAAATTCCACCATCCCAGAGAAAAGGCAGGAATTGAAGGGAGGGTGCCGCTAAACACATTAGGATACCCACTCCGACCGGTTTGTAGTTTACTGTTGGCAATATATCATTTGTTCGTCCTTTTCTACCTTTTTTCTGTTTGATGTACTGAACTGAAGTCTGTTTCACTGTTGTAGAATGAAAAGGAGTGTGCATATTACTTAAAAACAGGACAGTGTAAATATGGGAATACATGTAAATTTCACCACCCAGAACTTTTCAATGCGGTGGCTTCTTCACGTGATTCTCCTATTTATCCTTCTGTACATACCTCTGTAAGCGCTGGTCCACATTCCTATACTGGAACTATAGCAAGCTGGACTTTTCCAAGAGGTTCTTTTATTCCAAGCCCTAGATGGCAAAGTCCTTCAAACTATGCACCGATGATTGTACCACAGGGTCTTGTTCAAGTACCAAGCTGGAACTCATATCCTGTAAGATCATTTCCTCTCATAGTCATGCAGCATAACAAATATTTCTCGTGAAATTATTAGCAATTATCGTATTGCTATGTTAATTTGCTAGACCAGCAGGGGAAAAAAGAAGTTCAAATTAAGTTTAAAATATGACGTTATCAACTTTAACTTGTGGTTTGCACTTATTTGGATTTCTGTAACTGTAACCTTTGAATTCCATTTATGTGTGTCATGGCTCTGTTTATATAGCGTGTCTATGCTTGCATTATGGTTTTTTTTTTTTTTTGTGAGATGCTTGCATTATGTCGCAGTTTGAATTACGATTCCAATAATGATGTTTTCTTAGAGATCAATCATTCAACTAGGTACAGAATGATTTGCTTAGAGCAAAGAAATAAGTTCCATCACAAGAAGGTCTATTCTATATGCTTGTTGGGAAGCTCTGTTCTAGCATCTTGGTCTATTATCTTTTTTTTGGCTCTAATGTCTTATTTTCTCTACACAAAACTGTGACATCAAAACCAACTCTTACATCAATTGGAGTCTATATTTAGGGTTGATATTTTTTTTTATTTTGCTTACCTCTCAAGGGCCAAATGCTTCCTATTTCATCTTCTGAGAGTCGACTGCAGTCACCAGGGGCTCAACAGACCTATGGAACTTCTCAACAAGGTGAAGCCAGTGCTGGCAATCAGGGAATGTTATCACCCTACAGATCCAGTCCGTATCCTGTACCTCAATACTCACTGCAGAGAGAGAATGTATTTCCTGAGAGACCTGATCAACCAGAATGCCAATACTACATGAAGACTGGAGATTGTAAATTTGGTGCAGTGTGCAAATTCCATCATCCCCGGGTGCGATCACTGCCTCCTCCAGACTGTGTCTTAAGTCCACTGGGTCTTCCACTACGTCCGGTAAGTTATTTGTCAACCCTTCTCCGCTGTTGTGTTATGATCCTTCTTCCATTGTCCACGATAGTTTTGTTCCATATTTTAGTCTGTCTGTCCATTTGTTGATTGCTGTACCATCTCACCCTTTGTGGGAGAGAGTAGACCTTATCGGAATGCCTTGTTTAAGCTATTGATTTACACATCTGTTCCACCGTCTGTCACTGAGATTGAGATGAATTGTAGAACCAAAGATGTGTTGTATGTGTATAAAGATGCAGAGTCATGATAAATGAAAAAAAAGGAAGGATGTTTCATATATTGTCCTGTTCCTCAATTAGGTGATCAATCCTGCACTGGTATAATTCTGATGTCGATGATCAATATATTCTCCAAGAAACAAATGTACTGCATGTTAATTTACTAATGAAGCTAAATCCTGCGGATTCAAGGACTATTTTTAACCATGCATGTCTTGGTTCCTGTTGGGTACTCGTTCATTACGACAATATACCTGTTTTGATATTTTCAGGGAGAAGAACTGTGCAAATTCTATTCTCGTTATGGCATCTGCAAGTTCGGCGCAAATTGCAAATTTGACCATCCAATGGGAGTCTACGCTTACGGCTTCTCTGCCTCTGCCTCTACTCCAACTTATGTACCTATGGTTCGGCGTCTCATGGAATCCCCGTCTGGATCTGCATACACATCCTAGGCGTCTTCACAGTTGACCAACCTTGATGTATAAAATTCATTGCACGCCGGCTCAGGCGCTGCGAATGTTTCCCTTAACTCCCGGAATCAAGTTCTGTAAATTGAGTTGCTACCGTAGATGTAAAGTTATCTATTTTTTGTTAATGCAAATCTTTGGAAAAGCCATGTGCAACCGAAATAATGTTTAAATGCAAATTTCAAGTTTTCGGGGTGCCTGCGGTATTGACATTGCTGCATCTAAGTTTCTGACAGCTAGCGAGGCACGAAAGGCTGTGAAAGAACTGCAGGTGTTCTTTCCCCCCTGCAACCTCTGGTGCATCATTGCATGAATTATTTGTAATCTGCATTCAGTTGCTGTAAGCTAAAGCTATGTTATCAATTAATCCCTCCGTCTAAGTTTAAAGGGCGTATTTGTTCTTAGCACATAGATCAAAAAGATGTTAAAAATAATTAGATTACCCCTAATTATTATCACTAAGCATTATATTCAATACGTGAACGTAGAAAATATAAAACAAAGACGATATTTATTAGAGGTATAAAGAGAATATTACACTAATTTTGTATTAGAATATGAAATATATCATATATTTGTTGTCAAGATTATTAGGAAATACTTATTATAAACTTGACAGATGGATCAGTTGGTATTGAGTTTTCATTTAGCTACTGCACGAACTGGGAGGGTTGATTTTAATTAGCTGCATTGGAAAATTGCTCTGCCACAGCAAGATACAAACTCTTGAAAAGCGATCTACAGCAGATCCTGCAGCCTGCTACCCACATCCACGAGGAATAAAACGCATGGTGAAGGTAAAACGAAGAACAAAATCGTTATTTGGCGCGGAAAGTTTCTGTGGTAACCAGGTTCCCCTCCAACAACTAAAATTTATGACGACACGATAGGGCACCGAACCTGGTCCAGCCACATTTCTTGTGGCAAAGTAAGCATAACACCTGCCTCGGAAGTCGAAACTTTGGTAAATTCCTGTCAAAGGTGACTGATTTCAGCGAAGATTTCACGAGTAATCTCTGTTGCGTCTCTCAACCACATTCTCTAGGCTCAACTCTCTTCTCTAGTGGAGTGTGCCAAAACTGTAGCACATCTGTAACATCTGCACAGGAGTTCTGTACTTTTTTTTCCATAGGAAGGAACTAATAATTAATTTGCACACAATAGAAGACAGGCGATATCCCATGATTCCCATTCCTTGGTTCGATGAAACGCCTCTACCACAGTTTTGTTTTTGCAGCCTTGATCTGGCGATCGTCCACGTTGGGTGATCTTCCATACCGAGGCCTGGCAGTCCGGCTGAATCTCGCAAGATCTGCCTGTAACCGGATGCATCCAACAGGAGATTGTCAGGACCAGACATGGATCTTGGAATCAGGCACCCAGACAAATGGAGATCAGATGTACTCGGAGACCCCCATAGCCTGCACTGGGTAGAATCATTTACCATCAAATCTGGAATTTTTTAGATAATACATTATAGGGGTGTATTTTTGTAATTTTTGTGTATTATTTTTATAAAATGTTTTTTTAAAAAACTTCTCCCTGAATTACACGCCCCATGGCATGCATGGACATGCTCTGATTCTGATGCTGTCACGCAACGCAACCCCGTTGCTGAAGTGGATGAGCGATTGGAGATTTCCCGATGAATGATTTGACCAGTTGCTCCTCGCCTCGACTGGACGGACGCAAATCTGCAGCCAGGCTTTCCCCCAAAAAGGAGAGAGGCTGTCTCTCTCTTCTACCTTTCGTCGCTTCGCTTCGCTTCACTTGCTTTCCCTCTCCCGATCCCTCCTCTCCCCCTCCCCTTCTCCTTCCAAGAACTTCCCCTTCCCTTCCTCTCCAGCGTCCGTCTTCCACAGGAAGCTCCCCCTCCCTCCCACCACAGCAAGTACACCACCACCATCACAATCCAAGCCAAAAACCCTAGGCAAGAATGCTCACTCCCACACCCAGTCTCCTCCTCCTCCTCCTCCTCCTCTTGGCCGAGACCTCGAACTGCTCCCAGGTAGGCAGGCATCTTCTTAGCCAGTCCAACTTGCCAAATCTTGGTCAGCTTCCTTGCAATTCTCACATTGCCTCGCGCAGGTCCCCGGTGCGGTTGCGCCGCCCGAGCCGACGGCGCGCATGGTGCCGATGGCCGCGGCACTGGGGCCGGGTTCAGCGCCATGGTCCTGAACGAGACGCGGCGGCGGCTCGGCAGCTTCCAGCTCTGCGCCCCCTGCACCTGCTGCGGCGGGTCCCGGGCCGTATGCGTGCTCTCCCCCTGCTGCTACGCCATCAACTGCAACATCCCCAACCGGCCCTTCGGGTTCTGCTCCTTCACCCCCAAGTCCTGCGACTGCCTCGGTTGCAACCTCTGAGCAGCTGAGCTGCTGCTGCCCTGGTTTGATTTGGTTCTAGCGCGGGATTTCTTAGTGACAGTGAGAGTAGAGAGTGAGAGTGGGGTACGGAAGAATATATGAGTTCCCCACTAATGCTTAGTTAAGTGGCAATTGTTATTGTTTCTAGCTATTTTACTGTGATAATTACTATATGGTGCAGTTGCTACATTTGAATCGATTAAGAGAAAAAAGAGATTGGTTTGGAGATTGGTACTAGGGTGTTGTTTGCGGCATCCTCTCCTCTACCCGTGGGGTCTAATTTTCTTTGTTTTCTCACATTGATGTGTGACTAGGATGCTCGTCTTGATAGTTTGCTAGTTTTTTTAGTGCATATATACAGTGCCTTCTAGTGAATGGTATGGTATCTCTTCTGTCTCAATCGTTGTCCTGGAATGTGATATTGGTCAAATCAGACCAACTAATTTTCAAAGTGATTAGATTGACCAGATACATTATCTTTTCTTTCTTTGCTTTGTTCTTTGTTGTTTTTGAAAATATTTTATTCCCTGGAAAGTTGAAAGCTCCACATTCATATGTATATACATATCTTGTTGCCTTTGTGTAAATGTTAGAATTGGTCTTACGGACATGATGAGTACATGCTATGGAAATATATGTGCCTGAGCAATAGAATGTCCTGCACTGAGAACCATGTTCTTTTCACTGCTTCGGTAAATTTGAATTATTCAGTACATTTACGAGGTCATGTTCATCATGTTAGCCATTTATATATACATGCAAATATTATTGGTGTGCAATTATATGTCTGGTCGATCCACTGTTCTTCAAGTCTTATCCACTACCCAGTCTATAGAGGTATATTGCTTGGCAATTTGTTAAGAACAGCAGCATTGATGCCATATATTACCCCGTACATTTGTCACTGGATCCTAGATTTAATTTTGGATATATATTTTTTGTGCTGCCAACTTAAAGGACTACCTGTTTGCCACCTAACTTTTAAGGAAGCTTTTCTTCCCCCTCTTAGTTGGTGTCATCTTTTTTGACTTAGATAATTAGCATCAATAGGTTCTCAAAATAGCATTGCACTGGTTTTCATGGGATGATGGAATTTTTTTTATTACTAGTAAAAAATATATATAGTCAAGCATTTCATTCTGTTTTACACTATTTTGATTAATTTGATTGTAACTTTCATGTTACCTTTGTAGCTTCATAACTTTACATTGAATTTTTAATTGTGAAACATACACATACATCATAGTCAGTCCTTTTTCATAAGTTAACTAAACAAACCTCCATTGTATACTTGAAATTACGCAATCAAAAGATGTGTTGAATGGATAGCCTTCGATTCTGATGATCTGATCTGTTTCAGACATTCAGCTATGTACAAATGCTACTTCTAAGGCAAGCATTGCTGATATGTTGTTAAAAAGCTATTCCGCACACGTTTTTGTCTTGTGTTAGTTCTGAGTATTGTGGGGGCATTTGGAGTTATATAACAAAAGGTAAGAACATGCCAAAAACCTTTCTTTACTGCTTGTGCTGTTCGTAGGACCAAAAGATAAGCTCATGTGCCAATCTTTCAGTAATCATCAACACACAGCTTTTCTACCCATCTGTGACTATAGAGTATATGTACTTGAATTTGCATCTTATTCCATCCATCAGACCATCACTCTCCTTGTTGCCTCTCCTGCATACAGTCTCGTTCTAAAGAAAATAATAGATAGCTTTGGCCATGATTGTGAAGTGATTTTTGACCTTACACTGTAACTGGTTTGCATTTGCACATTCGCTGCAAAAGTGAGTACTGTCTTAATCTCGGCTTGAATTACTTCTTTTCATTCTTGCGTATGTCTCAGTCTCAGCCTGAATCCATCCTTGCAATTTCCTCTTTGCTTGGAAATAACCTGTAAACCATCTATGTCCACACTTAGCTGCTGTAATGTTCAGTAACTTATGTTGCTGGTAACGAAAGTGTGCCTTTGTTTTAGTAAATGTGTGTAGTTCTCTCTTTGTGAGATTGAAAGCTACATGTAACTATGTTGAGATGCATCATTTTGAAATGTACATGGGAAAATTCCTCCCATTTGTCACTTTTGGCATATAAATTCAGAAAATGGTAAAAAAATACTCCCTATGTCCAAGTTTATACAGTGTATTTTTGTAATGGTCTTATTTATAAATATAGGGTGTATTTTATGTTCCAATACAAATTAGTGTGATGTTTTATTTATATCTTTATCTAGGTTTACTTGATATTCTCTATATGCATGTATTGAATATAATGCTTAGAGATAATAATTAGGGATAACTTAGTTATTTTCAATGTCTATTTGGTCTAGAGAAAATAGGCCTTATAAACTTAGACAGAGAAAGTACCCTTCCTTCAAATTATTAAGCAATGCTACGCTCCTCGTGGAACAGAGTGGCAATAACCTCTACATGTGCACAAAGGCATCAACATCAATGAAAAAAGAGAGGAGAAAACAGAAAAACCTCAAATTTAGGCGATATCTATGCATGCTTAGTTGGATTCATTGGTCAAGTTGACTTTGATCTGTGTGCTTGCAGCATTCTATGCTTGAGCTGGTTAACCAAATGCTTATAATGACGTCTTGAAACTGTAAGTTCAATTTGCTCCAACTAAGTTGACGAAGGCGCGGTCTGGTCCCTGGTATTCTGTGTTTAATTGAACTAAAGTGTATTAGTTCAAGACCGCATAATCTTATTCTGGAGGAGGGCAGTACTGCCTGTCATAATTAGCAACATGTAACAAATCCCAGTAAGGGTTTTGATAAATATCATCCGCATGTTTTCATCAACAAAAACATCCAAATTATCAAGCATTGGATCTACTTTGATATTGATGAGTCATGAGTTGTTTTGTTTGGAGTAATGAGCTCTGAACCTGCATCCGTTTTAAACGTTGTTGGACATAATTACTGTTTTGAATTTTTTTTCCTCCTGGAGACCTCGATCACCGTGGCATCATTCCCCTTCTATTGTCTGAGAGGGACAATGGGAGAGAGAGAAACAGAGGGAAAGGGGGAGCAAATTTGGATGATTTTTAGAAAAAAAAAAACATCCGGATGATGTCTAAACACTCCCTTGTCGTTCAGTTGTAGCGCTTGCCTGGCTGTCACACGTTTCATCAGTGTTCACGGGAAACAAAACAGCCAAGAATTTGACACGCTGGCACGCAGCTGCTGCCCACTTGGTCATCAGAACTAGAACCAGAAGCATCGCCAGCCAACGCTGCGTGACAAGCCCCGAACCTGTTCGACCAGTCGTTTTCTGAGGGCAGAATATTTTGAGAAACTCCAACGAAGATATTGAAATGCTACACGTACAGAGGAATGCGCATGGCGACTCTGCTTATGGGGTCAGCCTGTCAGTGATCTACCGAAGAACACGGTTTTACTTCGTACGTATACGTAGTAGGCAGACAAAAATGTGACCGCATCTGAAAGGAGAATAGTAATTTCTTGCACTTCGATATGGATAGAAGCTGGTTCAGCGTAGACTCCATTCACGTAGCCATAAGAATGCACCCAGACAACATTACAGAAAGCATACTCTTAAATCTTAGCAACATTCAGATCTGCAGAAGCATCGGCTTAAAACTTGCCAGTCGATCTTTCAACCTATTCCAAGTCTTCATTTAATTTAGGATGTGATAATGCGCAACTTTAACAGCCAAAAAAAAAAACCCATAGCCATCAATCCCTTGGAAAGTAACAAAGTATAGAAGCGGCATATTTTGACCCCAAAAAAATATCATTATGGAAATGTTTAGTTAAAAGTGATAAATTGAAGACCACAGTACATGCTATAGCATTTCATATCCAGACAGCCTATATATGAAAATACATCACTTGGGAGTAGCTCACGCTTGATGCCTTCCAACATATCTGATCTGTAACCTTTTCTGTTGAACCTTTCCTTTTTCCTTTTATTCATCCAAGTCATTCTGCACACACAACGCCTGAGACAAGGAACAGTGAAGAGAGAGCATCGACTTACAGAGGGGTTCTGAGGAGAAAACAATGGAGCAGCAGATTTTCACCCGATCGGCATGGCTTTGCCGATGCTGCACCAATCATTTTCCCCTGGAGAACCGGGAAGAGGCAACCATCAAAACATCCATTTTGGAGAAGATTGAACAATGCTCCGTCGAGGCTTTGTGGGCTGTTGCTGTTCCATGGAGTTCCTCTTCTTCATAGCCGACGAGACCGTAGGGCTCAAATAGTCATGGCTCCTCTGTGGCAGAGCCGTGTTCTGCGAGTGCGTCTTACGGACAGGGATCAGCGTGCGCTGCTTCCTCAAGGTTCCGTTCTGCATCGACGAGGTCCTTGGAGAGCTCCACCTGCTGTAGGTCACGCAACTCTGGCTCCTCCCGACGTGCTTCTCCCTTGGGCTTGGAATATTCCTGCTCTCCATGGTTTCGGCTGAGTACATTGTTTCCTCCTCGCTGCTAAACTGGTCTTGATTTCCGTACTCCATTAGCTCGACAGGTGACGAGCTCGACTGCCCCTCACTGCTGCAATCTTCCCGCGGAGGAACAACCGGAGGATCCCTAGAATCAGCCCCACCATTACGGTGCCATATTAGCCCTGACGGAAAGCCACTCTCTCTGGATTGATTTCTAGGTTTGGATGTCCCCGCATTGTTCTGATCAGAAAGCATTTGCTTCAGGGGCAGTGGTAGAAAGATAGTTTTTGGGACCCTTGGCGGGAAGTTGATATCCAAGAGCTGAATTGGTGCAGCATCCTTCAGACCCTGACAAGAACTTCGCCTTGGTGACTCGTATATCTCTGGAGTTGAAACTCCTTGCTCACTGTTCGTGCGTAGATCAACCAGAGGGTTTGCATCATGCGAAATCCTTGCATTGGCTGAGCTACCCGATCCCTGCTGATATTTAGGGTTTGAGGTCACTTGTGAAGAAACTGATGCATCGTCATTCTCGTCATCTGCAGGCTTGAACACATGGCGACGAGTGAAGGAGGTGCTTGAGTGGTCGCTCCTGCTGGACATCAGTCGAACAAGAGGTAACTTTGGCTTGCTAACCTCATCCAAGCTGCCCTGCCAGTGCTGATACAACCAGTCACAAACCACAGATATGGGGACCCCGAATTGCATTGGGTGATCCTTCTTCGGTGAATGTGATGAGGATGAGGATGCTGAAGATGACCTTGCGGTGGGGGAGGAGGCCAGCTTCATCGGATCACAGATCATAAAAGCTAAGTTCCCTTGGGCATCGAAACCGGCAGATCCAGGGCACCATGTCACCCCATCCGTCGAGAGCTTTATAAGGTTGTCTGTGCCAATCACTACTTTTCCCTCGCCGATCACCAGTTCCTTCTTTCCAGTATGCCCCAGCAGGTACACAACACTCCCATGATCTAGGATTGGTTTGCAGCATGTCTTCAAATAGTGAGAATGCTGAGCCTGCAAAGTCGAGTCATTCTCTGTAGAATCGAGACCAACTATTGTAAGGTCAAGAATCGAGCTGGTGATGAAGAATCTGCACAAATAAACGTTTCAGGAAGAATGTAAGCAAGGATAGAACTAGAAACAGTAATATTAAGAGAGCTCTTTTACGGTACACTAAATTCAATATAAACCGTCCAATTTTTTCCGATTCAATAGATCATATTAACTAGAATTTATTTATACTTCCTCTTGTAGTAGAATAGTAAAATTACTCTTAACAAATCAATGGCTAAATCTGAAATCTACTACTTACTATATACTATCGGTACAATACACCGTAAAATTTCTCTATTAAGAAGCCGGCATTGAAAATTTTATCAAATAGAAAGCATACATCTAACAATCATGAAGTACTTGCAAAAAAAACGTTTTTGGCTGGACAGCAAGGTTCATCTGACCTGATCTGACACGAGTACATGACACGACATAAAATGAAAAATTAAGACACTTTGTACTTTTCATCACTATATGTTTGCTGCTTTTCATCATGAACCACTTATTGCGTGTGGGTGTCACAACTTTTCTTGTTTGTCATGTCCCTAAAAACCTTTCCAGGGAAGAAAAGAAACAAACGATTTAAAGCAACTCTACAATAGCCAAAATCACAGTAATTTTATGTTCCTGCTTGCTTTGATACATTCAAAATCAAGAAAGATCTGTGTTTGCTGCCTTCTCCAAAAACCAATGGCACTTTTCACCTCTGCTTGTGAAACAGCGCAGAATTATTAAGACTTTCCGACTCCACAAAGCAATCACTCCTTCCTTTACACTAATCAGCTTGTGATCACCATCATTACAACGGCGATCGCACATACTCCAACTACCAAACAGAAACACCACAATTGACTAGTGATTCGCTCTCCCTAATCAGCCGCATTATGGCTAATCATCACCGGCAGCAACACCTCTCCCACCACCACCGACAAATCCGCCCAGTGGCGCTGCGTGGGCCCCGCTTGGCAGCGGCTGACTGGTCTTGCTTGCCGCAGATCTTAGCCTAATCACTCTGCAATAATCACTGCAAGAAGCGAACCAGACCGAACAAATCCCCTCCAATAAGGACTTAAATGCGCACACAGTTGCAGTGAGAGGCGGGCTTGCAGGGGGTGGAAGAAGCGCAAGCGCAAGCGCTCACCTGTGGGGCACGAGGCGGGCGGCGAGGAGACCCTGGCCGAGCAGCGCCTCGGCGTCCTCGGCGGCGGCGGCGGACGGCAGGTTGCCGTGGGTGGTAAGCAGCAGGTTGCGGTGGATCAGGAGGCCGGTGCCGTGGCCATTGACGGCGGCCAGCGCGCCGGTCTTTGCCGAGAATATCGCCGCCTTGACTCGCTCCGACCGGCCCCCGCCGCCGCCGGAGCAGAAGCACCAACCCGCCCCCTCCTTCCACACCCCCATATATCTATACGTTACCTCTCCCCCTTCTGATCCGATCAGCTAGCTACTGTCGCGGATCCACTCCTCCCCACCGCATTCCTCGGCGGCGGCCGGAGTTGGTCTCCGCTCCGGTGCGGCGCCTCCTCCTCTCCTCCTACTGGTTTGTTCTGTTTTGTTTTTTTCTCTTTTGGATTCCTCTCCCTCAGCTCGGGACACACACAGTAAAGAGACCCGGGAAGTGAGGTGGGGTTCGTATTAAAGCTGACTACACTGACACCTTCTGCGGCGGAGCTCAGCCACTCCTGGCGAGAAAGCTAAATCCAATGACGGGTGGGGTCTCTTGTTACGGGACCCTCGTGTAAGTGATAACGTAGGTTGAGGGAATCGTTGTGTATGGGGAGGTGGTGGTGGTAAAGGAACAGTAGACTTAATTAGTACTACGTGCCGCGTGCTGTGGTTTTTGGGTGGCAAGTAGTAGGAGGAGGCTGATTTTGCTGTGCGCACCGACAAGTTTTAACGGCCCTTGACAGTGACAGGTGGGACCCACGCAGCCCCGTGCCGCTGTGCGGTGGGGCCGTCGGCTGCTTTCCGCCGTGTATGCGCCTCTCGCGACGTAAACATGCTCCTAACGATGACGTGGCCAGCTGGTGCTTAGGATGGTTATTGCGAAGCTTAAGGGGGGCTGTTTGCACGGTTCGTGTCTTTGAGTTCGAGATTACTCACATTATTTATCTAAACACTATTAACTAAACTATGTAAAATGAATAAAAAATGTCAAAGAAAATAATAGGAAGAAACCCCTAGATGTAGGGGTACACGATAAAAATAGACGCTTTGAGTTCGGTGAATTAAAACTATGTATAAGGTAATAAAAATAGACAAATGAAAGGTAACAAATAGAAGTGTTGGATCGTCCTCGATTGGTCTAGATCTAGGTGGAGTTCCACCTTGTCTTAAATGGAGAGGAGGTGGGATTTCACCTAAATCTGGACCATTTGAGATTAATTCAACACCACTATTTGTCTACTTTTATCATTCTACCATGTGTCTACTTTCATCGTATAATTTCTAATGCATAAATAATATAATAGTCTTTTTTATTAACTCATTTATTGCTCTTAGTTAGTGTGTTATTATAATTTATATTAGTAAATAGACTTAGGAAAAATGAATATTACGGTACGTAAAGGAAAGAAGGAATAATGAATATTACATGTACGTAAAGGAAAGAATAATTAAAAGATGTCTTGAAATTATAAAATGATACATATTTGAGGATAAAATTTGAAAGCTATAGCAACGTGTAATCAGGAACAGAAAAAGTATCTTGTTTGGAGCTTGCAAGAAGTTTCATACCACATATAGGATGTTTACCTCAGTCTAGGATCGATAGAAGATTCATACCATCTGCCTCCCGGTCCGTTGATCGGAATGTGTTAACAGGGGCATCAAATCTTTCAAAAACACACGAACGGTCTTCTAATTGCATTAGTTACATGCATGGAATATGACATTGTAACACTCGGGCCAGTCCCAATCTATGGTTTCCATGAGCAGTGTCTAGAGGAGAGAGAGAGCAATAAGCCAATGCATAGTTTCCTAACCCATAGTTTCCATGAGTAGTATCTAGAGGAGAGAGAGATCAATAAACCAATGCATGCACCACAAACACACCTTGGTCAGTGCGCAGAAACGTCCAATACAGATTTTGCTAGTTTCTTGCGTCTTGGTGCTCACGCCGACCCAGTTTCTTGCATAAGACACGGTTTCTTCGTTTTTCCTTCTCTCCCTTCTTTAATTCCTATGCCACATCAGATTTTTGCTTAGTTGACAGCGTAATTAATTCTATGAACACTAGCTGAGGTGGAGAGTTGGGACTGCCCTCATTCAAAATTCACTAATAGCCTGGCCCATACATAGTTACATACGACAAACACGTGAAGGATGGGCTAATGGCCAGGTGATGTGAAGGGTGTTTGTATACACCCATCTGGATTCCATCTTTGTGAGTATCTAGGCCTCTATTTTTAAATATTTTATGTGTAATGACTCTTGTTTGTCAAGCTTGACATTGGCATATTAGTGTTTATTGAGTTACATGCACGGTTAATTTACCTAAAAGGTTAAACTGATGGGGAAAGATGGACAATTCACTTATACTTCAGCAATATTGACGTATCCCAAAAGGCATACACGATGGCAAAGCATGAAGTTTAAGTACCTTGCGACTAGAAATGATTTGAGGAGTCAGGTTTAAATCATTTTAGTGATAGTTTTGTTTTTGCTTGGCAATACTATTGGCAAAGTTAGATAGCTAGTTGTGATGCACACTAGATCTCTCTAGCTCATATCTAATTAGAGGAAGTCATGGAAACAAGTGAGGATGACATATTTGAGATTTGTGTGAAATTTCAAATTTGAAGCCTAGCACTGTGCGCGCACGGTCTACGTGTTGTGTCGTCTGTTTGGCCTAGTTTTCTAGAAGTGTTGCGCGTGACCGTAGATTTTGCATCGAACGGCTAGGGATGATCCTGTCCAATAGCTTACCCTAGAATTTCTGACCATTGGATACGCGAACGAATAGACACAATTGAACGCTACAGTAAAGGTCATCAGTAAATCTCGACTGTTGATCTTCCTGGGTGGTGAAGATGTGCCAGGTCGGTTCAAGATTCACCAAATCTGGACCGTTAGGATTTGACGCGTGTGTGGTTAGGATTCGGCCAATCTCGGCCACGCATCTTGCCACGTTGAGTGTAAGAGGAGTCTAAGCGCCGCCTTCGTCTTCGACGAGGTTTCAGAGTGGAAGTCGTAGCCGCCACGAGGTTCGACCTAGTCACAGAAGATGAGGGCTTTAAATAGCGCGTTGACCCCAGCCTGAGGATCACCGAGACGCAACGCAAACTTTTGGTCGGCTTGGTTTCGCTGGAGCTATCACAGTTCACTAAGGAGAGCTCGTCGTAGTTGTCGCAAGCACTGCCGCTCGTTTTTTCGCCGTTAAGCCGTCATTCGTCCCTTGGTTGCTAGATTTGGGATCATCGCGTTACGCCTCGTTGGATCTGTGAGGTCTCGTCGTTGCTCCGTTGCTATATGTTGTCGCCATGGTCGTCTTCCCCAACTCCGGTGAAGTTCCGCTACATGCCGCCATCAACAAGGTTGGAGCTTCATCGTCCGTTTGAACGTCTCCGCACCGCCAGGATTAAGCCACGTGGTCACGATAATAGTAAACTCCATCATCTTTTGTGTGCCGTCAGATTTAATCAATCGGTCGGGGTACTGCCACATTGCCCGTGATTTGTGGCTGCCGATCTGTCTTCCATGGGTTGGATCAAAGCCGTGCATCGCAACCAATCGTGGCGGGTGCAGGCAGCGAGGCAACATAGATCAGGTGCATAGTGGACTGGAGGATGTCCTGCTGACTTGGTCTATGAGCCGAGCACATGTGTCAGCCTCTAGTTGGCTTGGCTTGATGCTGACGTCTCACTGATGAAATAATTTGATTTTTCTATATAAAATAATTTATATAATTCTGATTTTTTTCAATTTTCAGTTTTTTATGATTTTAAATTTTCCTCGAGCCTGTTCTCCCTCATACGGCTCCAATTGAGGTGATTCAAATTTTTTAATATTTGTAAAATTAATATCTATTTAATGGTGAATTGTATTTGATTTTTTGGAGTTTATTTGCTCTCTATTTTAGTATTTATTTAGTTTTCTCTCTTAATTTGCGTAGACGTTGAGTTTTGCGACGCATCGGAAGAAGATCCATCGACTCAAGAACAAGTTTCAGAATAAGACCAGAACCTTTGCCAAGGCAAGTTGTGTTTTGATCATGTTGAACCTATGTTTACAAAATCGTTATATTGTTTTACTTATTGCATTTTATTTCATGAATAAAAAGGTTTTAAATTAAATTGGGATTTAGTTAATATACCTTTTGATCAATACCCTACCTTGTTATTTGTTTTGCCATGATCTATTTTGTTACTCTAAATTGGTTCATTATAGTTGGTTAATACTAAAATCAACATAGAATGATTAGATCGTAATAGTTTGCTTAGCCATGCAACGTCATCACATGTACTTTAATCATTAATGTTTAATCTTGACTAATGGAATATATAACAATGTTATAAACTTGTATGTCATGTGTGGTCATACGATAAGATTGAGTTGTTGTGGCGAGAGATGTCACGTAACGATGTTGAATTGTGGATAGCGCGTGGTGCTTGGTAATCAACTGGGTTGGTGTTCAACTATTCATTTAAATTGGGGCAAGTGGCAAGGGGTAAGTGTGCCAAGGTGGGCCCGATGAGCAGAGGGTATGTGGAAGTTTTGCTTCGATCACCCTAAGTATTTAATGTTGCAAGTCTTTGATCTGAATCAATTATGCAGCCGCATGTTTGGTATAGGACGGCCTAACTGATTAATTTGTAATATCTTAGTTTTGGTACTATCATAGGCGGTGTGAGTCCCGAGTTATGGTAAACTCACATGGCTCAAGAGGGGGGCCCTGGATGTGGTAACCAGACCCACTAGTGTTGAAACCTTAACGGATAGTATCGAGTTAAGGTGATGCATTGTAAAGGCCTTATTATAATCACTCACCTGTGTGGTATATGGTTGTATCATATGGGTAAAATCATAACCTCTGCAGAGTGAAAATCTATTCGGATAGCCATGCTCACGGTATTGAGCATAGCTCGAGAATTACAGTCAATGGTTAGTTTAATAAAATGAAAACTAGATGGGATGGCAGGTTGCCGTGTGAAAGGTTGAAATTTTGACTTAGGAATGGAAAACTTTGTTTATCTAGAAAATATGAAATTATTAATTATTGCTATTTGATTTATTGTCTTTCAATCTATTTATTGTAATTGTTCATCGATGCTGTTTTGTTGCAAATCAACCATGACAGCCTTTCTTTTAGAATAAGCTTTGTATATAGTTATATAGAATTGTATTTTGTGTATAACTTGTTGAGTATTTTAAGTACTCACCCTTGCCAACACCAATTAATCAATAGTTGAGGAGTTGTCGCCTTTGATGGAGGAGAAATTCCAGGAGAATACGAGTCACTAGGTCCAAGCCTTGTCAGTCGTTTGTGGTGAACTGATGAGTCACCAACGTTTTCTATTTTTCTACTACATTTGTTTTAATCTTTATTTCAAGTCTAATCCTGCGAGGCTTAATAATATAAGTTGGTCGTAAAATCATACACTTAGCTATATCAATAAATTGAGTCTTATTATTATTGTTGTTGTTGTGTATGATGTGATACTTGTCAATGTTGAACTGTGAGCACTAGTGTTGATCCAGAAACTAGTACAATAAAAACAGTGGATTCGAATTAGTGAATTCGAGTCCCAACACTATTGCAACAAAAAAACTCATTCAAAAAATACAATTCGAACCTCTTAACTCACCTGTCGCAACAAAAATTCTTGTAGATGAAACAAATACTTGACTCATTGGCTTTGGCTTTGACGGTTGCAGAGTGCCTTGCTACTGGCCCTCCAACGTAGTCAACACAGAGAGGAGGATGAGGGTGCAACGCTTGCGATTTGTCGGAATTGAGGACAAACACTATGGCTAGAAGCTTATTGTCAAAGTCACTGATATGATTCTCAGTATCCGCCGCCGCACCTGTGGCATCACTATCACTTCTTCCGCAGTGACATCAGATAAAGAAAGAAGCTGCTGCATGGATAATGTGTGGGATACTGGTTGCTTGCAGTGATGATGGCGGCACCCACCTGCTCGCTCCCACTCCGCCCACCCAGCAGCAGGCAGGTCCCCACTTGTTCACTAACGCTCACCGCCGCCGTACCCGACTGCGGCGCCCTGGTAGCCGGAAGAAGCACTCCACGCCATCGGGGCGGTATTGCATTGCACTACGCGTAGCGCGCCGCATTGGTTCCTTCTAGAGTGGTTCGATAATTCAATTATAATAGGTTCCTTGGTTGAGTACAGGCTGCAGGGAGGGGCAGCGAAAGATTTGGAGGAACCAGCGTTGCAAATGGAGCAAGCATGTGACGGACCGCCCTTTTCAGGGGGTGCGTATAAATACCTCGCAGCCACCCAGAAATTTAGCTGCAGGTAACCAAGTGTACATTGCTTGATATAAGAACAAATGCGAATATTTTTACAGATGAAATAAAGGCCTAACGGCCAAGGTTTTACAAAAGGTGCGGCTGGCACCGAATACATTACAGAACACCCACTGGAAAGGTTTGAGCAGATAGTGAAAGGACAGGGGATGTCGCCTAGAGGGGGTGAATAGGCGAATTACAATTTTACAATTTAACATGCAAATAAAATAAAACACCTAAAGTTTTCATCCGAGTGTCCTGGGATTTTATCCGGATACTCCGGTATAAATGTCCGGACTATCCGGGTTTTAGGTTCGGACACTCCGGATTGGAGACTTTGAGTGGCCGAGGGGTTTAGCCCGGACTCTCCGGACTTTTACTCCGGATACTCCGGTATAAATGTCCGGACTATCCGGAGTAATTATATGATACTCGGGTTAGGCACCTCGGGATGAAATTTGAAATTTCTCCAACTTTTAAACAATCTACTTGAACACAAAGATGATAAATACTAGCAGGAACCTAGATCAAGTAGATGCCTAGCGAGAAACTCAATAATCAAATAGATCGGGCAATTTCAAGATTCACAATCAAATACAAAAGCGAGAACAAAAGTAAGCAAGAATGAAATGCAAACTTGGAGACGGTGATTTTTCACCGGAAGTTCGGATCCTTGAGGGGATCCTACGTCTCCGTTGAGGCGCACCAAGCCGGGTCTCTTTCAACCCTTATCCTCCGGTGTTACACTTTGCACTCGCATGGCGGGCACACACAAGACACGGGGTCTCTTTCAACCCGCTAGCCGCCTTGTTGCACCTTGCACTCATGGCTTCACTTCTTGATTCCTTCCCTTGAGGCGGAATCGAACCTTCACAAACTTGCCACGGCCAACCACACGAAGAATCGGTGGCTCGTGGGCGACCTCCTAGCCGCCTAGGAGTCCTCAACCTCCAAGAGTAACAAATGCTCACGAAGAACAAGCTTGGAGATGAAATCAAGTGCTCAACAACTCAAATCACACTCAACCCGAGCACTACCTCTCTCACACCCAACCCTTCACTCAGAGGGGATCACTAAGATCTAGGGTTAGAGGGCTTTTGGGAGCTTAAGATCACCAAGAATACACCCCAAAGGACCAAGGAACCACCCCAAAACTCTCTCCCAACGGCTACCCAAGAGGGGGCTTTAAATAGAGGTCCCCAAAAAACTAGCCGTTTGAATCACAAAAAGTCCGGATACTCGGACAATTTTACCCGAATGTCCGGACTAAATGTCCGGATACTCGGACTAACCTAACCGAGAGACCCAACCCGGATACTCCGGACTTAAGTCCGGATACTCGGATCGACTCAAGACCTCGATTTAAAACGAGCATAACTTTTGATTCCGGACTCGATTTAAGTGATTTTGGACTCTATTGAAAGCTAAGAACAAGAGCTACACAACCAACAAGGTCTCACTACCCAAATCTCAAAGGATAAATCCAGATTTCACCAAGAATCCAAGAGAGACCTACAATTTTCACTTTCCCAAGACCTCCAACACCACTCTTTCTCTAAATTTCACAAGGATGAATCATTTGAGCACTTGACACATCTAAAAGTCATTCAACGTTGCATCCCTCTTAATAGTACGGCAATCCTTAGACTCAAATTAAATCAAAGATAATACAAGTCTAGAACTAGTTACTTGCCATCTTCTTTCTTGATGCCGGTGCATGAAGACCTTCACCATAAAATTGATGACATCTTCGCCTTGTCCAACTTGACTCGATTCACCTCATGAGACTCTCGTCCTATCAACCTTGACTTGATCATCCTCTCCGACGATCTCCACGCCAAGTCGATCTTGACTTAGTCCTCAACTCTTGGTGACATCGCCGTCTTGTTGACCTCGCTTAACGATCATCCTCCACGATACCTTGGTCATCATACACACACGGACCTAATTCTTTCCAAACCACTCATGAAACACATTAGTCCCAAAAGCTCAATAGATATGAATAAATTGATATTTGTGAGCAGTTGATTACCACAAGTGTTTCATATAAAGAAGCACAATATAATGGAAACACTTGACATAAGAAATGTTCTCTACTAAGTGCATCATGATGAATATGTAATTGATCTATATGCACTAGAGATAATTGCCGATATGATGAATCAATTAAATAATGGCAATGATCACAGTCTTTACTTAAACGACGCACATAATAGAATATGCACGAATTGTACATGTGCAACTAATATTTGGGATAAGAGTAAATATGTGATCCAACACTAGATTAAACTTCATTAAGAGAATTGCATGAGAAGATATACAACTAGAACATGCATGCACCAAGTCAATCTATAGCAATATGAAGTTTAACTCTAGTTAATACATGCCTACTAAAAACAAAGCACATAATGAACTCAAATGAATATATATGCACAAATAAGTATGACATGAACCAATGTGCATATATATAATCAACATGCTACTTGGAGTTCACTATGCATTTGCACAAAAGGAATGCAATAACAAATATAGAAGAGATACCAAAATTGCATACCTTATCTTTGCTTAACCATTCCACTTGATTTTTGATTTTCCTCTAAATAGATGAGACTAATACTCAACTAGGCAATGACATGTTAGTCTCATAGCAATATAATCATATTAGAGGTTTATCACTTGTTAAGCACTAAGTTAAGCATTTACTCAATTACATAGATTGTCATTATATGCGTTTGTCATTAATCACCAAAATAACATAAGTGCCTAGATGCACTTTCAATCTCCCCCTTTTTGGTGATTTATGACAAACCTATTATCAATTGCACCAAATGACAATATTAAGACATTTAGCGTTAAAACAAATATTAAAACAACAATAAGAGATCATACTTACAAATTATCCCTTTTTGTCAATCGATTAGGGGACAATTGATAAATCCATAAATTCTCCCCCTTTTGTCATTAATCCCAAAAAGGTGCTGAAAAGATCCTTATTGTTTATTCAATAAAATCTGTTCTTCCCCTTGATTGCACACTCAATAAAAAGATTTGGGAGAACAAAATAAAAATAAGGAGCTAGTAATAGGACAATAAGATTAAGCTCCCCTAAATCTAGGCAAGATATGATACCAATTATATCCAAGATTTAGGTAATGGATGTTTCCAATGATACCAATTTAAATGTAGTCATGATTCACAAGATGTAAGAGATGCTTAAACATGACACATGAATATGATTCCATATGAAGAAGATTTATTCTTAAACATCAAGATCATATAGCAAATTCATATAATTTAAACACATGCTCATGATCAAATTAAATTCTAAAAATCAAGATCATGAATCAAAATTATATAAGTAAGATGCACTTTCATGATCAAGAATTTCATAAACTTATCAAGGGCATACCTCTTTCAAATGTGTCACCCATATGTACCTTTTAATTCTTGATAATGCCAAATGCAAGTTAGATGACACTTCAAAACAATTTAGGATTAGAGGATACCTCTCGAAAGATACCAATTAAGGATACCAATTGAAAGATGCAACACCATTTAGAATAACATAATTTAGCATAATGGTGTGCAAAGACATTATTGAATATGCTCAAAAAAGAAATACATTCCTTTGTCGGTTCTTGTCCACCGCAAGTTCGAATCGGTCATGATCACCGCGCCCGGCCTTAGATCCCTCGGACTATGGAGCTTCTCTCCATTTCCTTCATCCCACCGTCGAAGATGACCCCTTTTCCAATACCTTGAACATCAATAGACAAGCACACGATTTCCGGGAACAAATATCTTTTAATTTGACCCAAGTTAGTTTGATAATGTCTAAGTACAACATGCACGATATAGATGATAAGCATGATAATACTACTTGCATGCAATTTGAAAAATTCAATTATATACCAATTGAAGGTTTCATTATACCAATATATAATAAAAATATTTGAAACTCATTCAAATTCAATCTTGACGTCCACTTGTAAGAGAGACAATGGGTAAAACACATTCAAACTCTCTCTTGAACTTACAAGGGAAAATTTCTCTTTTCCATAATAAACTCCGAGTCATGCAAGAGAGGAAACATTTGAGGCTAAGATACAATTAAATCTAATTTCTAAAAAAAAACTTAGCCAAATGATGCACTTTTATCGGAATGAAAACTTAAAATAGATATGCTCCACTTTGAAGCTTAGAGCAATGAATAACTTCACTTAGTTTTCATCTTGAAAGGCTTGCCAAGACTCCAATTTAAAACTCTCAAAATCTCAAGAGATGCAAATAGCAGCACAAAATCGATTATAGCTTTTAAACCATTGCTCAAATGCAAAAATCATCAACGCGGAAAAGATCCATCTCGAAATTCTCTTCGAGGGCTGTGAAGACCAAAAACTCATTTGAGCAAAGGAGAACCCCGAAAATTTGACAATAGAGAATGCTGAACTAAAAGTTTCGGGAAAAGAAATCTCGCTTTGAATTGGTCCTTAGGATGAAAACAAGAGCAAATGAGCTCCCACATAATTTTAGATGAATCATGGAGCCATGAATTGGGTTACCTTAGTTTTCATCACAAGGAAATACTCAAATCATCTTAAAGGTAGCCAAGATTTTAAAAGTGCAATGTGCTGAAAAATTCAGTTTTGACATTTCATTGAAGCTTTTTGACAGGGCTGAAAGAAGATTCAAACAAGGTTCATAAATTCTGAAAAAATTATACAATGAATTCCAACTATATAGGATCAATTCTTACAAAGGTGATCCCCTCAAATTATGCTCTGATTTAGAGATACAAAAATCACAAATCAGCTCAAAACTATGCAAAAGTCTGAATTTTCAGCTTTTGATCAAAGTGAGAAAAAGCTATAACTTTTTCAAATAAAGTTAAAACTATTTGAAATTGTGCAGAAACATACTTTAGACTCCTGTGAAACTTTTCCAAAAAGAATTTCTCAAAAAGGAGTCTCCAATCAAAAGATATGCCAAATTTTGCTTTGTAGGTATGAATTTTACTCAAAGAGAAGAAAAGTCAAAACTTTCTCAAATAAGGTCAAAATAATTTGAAAGTTTACAGAAATGAACTCTAGACTATTTAAAAGGTTTCTCAAAAAGAATTTTCTTAAAAGCACATTTTGTTCAAAAGATATGGCAGATTGCGCTTTGAAGGCGAAAAGATAAGTTCAATTTGCGCTGAATGCTCAAAACGCAATCCGAATTGGATTTCATGGAGATTTGAACTTTCATGGCTTTGTATGAGTTGGAAATACTATTTCAAGCCAAGAAACATGAAGAAATCCAATTCAAATAGCAAAACCCACAATATGCAAGAATGGGTCATTTTGGGTCAAATGAAGAATTTTGGCCAAATTCAAATAGCTATAACTTTTGAACGGTTGGTCGTTTGGAAAAACTTTGAACTAAAGAAATGCTCAAAATGACCAACCCTACGAGTTTTGTATTGATCACTTTTTCAAAAACTCGATAGATTTCAACTTATGAAAATATTTCATTTAATCCAAAATCAAGATCCTATAAGATCCATTTGAGGCCAAATTTGCTATTTTGTTTGTAAAATAGAAATTTTTACTCCGAAAGCATTGTAAAACATTTGAAATACATATTTGAGAACTTTTATAAAGATTTTCACAAATATTGGCCTTTTAAATACATTTTTGACTTTTGACCAAAAAGCGACTCATATGCATGCATATGCTTTCAACATTAATCCAAAAAGTATCAAATGAAGTCAAATAGCCATGAGATTGTGCAAAAATGGTCCATGGACATCCAAGAGACTTCTCCAAAAAGAATTTCTCAAATATCACCCTCCAATCAAAAATAGGCCATTAAGAGCATTGGAGGTTTAGTTTTGACACTAAGTCAAATAGAGTCAACAATTTACAAAATGAGTTCAAATAAATGTGAGAATTTCCAGATATGAACTCCATATGCAGCGAAGGTTTTCAACAAAAATTTTCAATAAATCAATTTTATTTTGAGAGATATGGTGAAAGATGTATCCGAATCATATAAAGGATTAAGATTTTCACCAAATCCTCAAAATGGAACCAAATGAGTTTTGAATGGAAATGTGCACTTATATGGCTTCATTTGAGTTAGAGAGATGTTTATAAGCCTATGAGCATAATCAAATCCATTCTAATTGTAAAACCAATTTTATGCAAGAGTATGCCAAATAAGATCAAAAGAGAACTTTTGATGAACTTCAAAAGGCATTTTGCAATAAACCTTGGTAAAATTCATGAAACCAATATGAAATGCTCCAAATGATCAAGATAACCATCAAGTACACCATTTAGAGCAGATTCACAGTAAAGAAGACAATTAAATTCTCGAAAGGCAAGATTTGGTCAATAAAAGCTTTAACATCCAAGAAACTCTTCATTTTTACAAAAAAAGGCTTAAATGGGTATTTAAGGTTTTGAAAGGTTATATGAGTTGCAAATATCTTTGTGAGTCAAATCATAGCATGAAACTTGATTCATTTGGCACAACTCACTTAAGTGCAATAATATGACCATTATGGACCAATTATAGTTTTTCCGTGAGTTTCAACATCAAATAACTTTTGCTAGGTTGGTCTTTTGAAAATCTTTTGAATACAAGAATTGTTAAGAATGACCAACTCTAGGATTTTCGTTTTGGAATTACTTTCAAAATAATTTTACATTTAAATCTATGAAAATTATAAGTTTAAATCCAAAACAAGATACTAGTAACTAAATTTTGATCATGAAACTCATTTTATTTTCAAAATAGATTTTGTGAGGCCAAAACCTTTGAAAAATGTTTCAAATACATTTGTATACATTTTGCAATTAGTTTTTCACTAGAATACTAATAGTATACAAAATTTTGAGTTTTGGCTAAATTGCTTGATTTTGAAAATATATATTAGCACTTATATAAATATGGGCACATGTAGGGACATGATATACATGATTATGATTTAGCACTCCCCCTTAATGTGCCACTGTCCCAAACTTGCTCAAGATTGCAATCAAAACAACTAATAAGCATGAGCAAGCAAATAACAAGCAATCTAAATTGATTTTCATGAATAATGCAATATAACCTACGCAAGGCTATAAGCTAAATAGTAATCAAATTAAATTCTTGTTACCCGAGATGGCATTGGCTCAAGATTGAAGTGATCATCCTCATGCTTGGCTCCATTTTGCAAATGTTGAAGTCCTTATATTCTTGAGGAAGCCAAGCGTCCAATCCATCTCAAATTGCCTAAAAAACTTTTAGGCGCTTTTTGGTACCCAATCCTTGTTGGGTCCAACAATGTTAGTCACAATAGATTTAGGAACCCAAATGGCCCTAATTTCGATATTATTGAATTGACTAACACAATTAGAAATATGTTTGCAATAATTATTCCTTCTAGGCAAATAATTGGCATTTTTATGAAAAGGCTCAGGAGGGCAATGATATTTTGTAAAACTATTTCTAATTTGATCTCTTCTAAGCATATGATAGCCATTATAATGAAAGGGCTTAGAGGATCTAGCATGTCTAGCAAATTGTTTGCTATTATTATTTTTCCAAAGCATATGATGTAAGTTCAACCTTAATTAGTTATGGTTTTGGTGTTAATGACAAATCTAATCTTGTGTTAATAACAAATCCAATATTAAGTTTATCCCCTAATGCGATATTGTTCTTAATGACAAATCTTATATCGAGACTAACATGTTTGTTTAGAATATCTTTGTTTAGTTTCATCGCATTGAAAAATGGAAAACCCAAGGTATGTTTGCATATTCATTCTAGTATTAGTTGCATACTTTGGAGTCAAGTTAAAATATGAATGTCCCCGTTATATTAACCACAAAACGTGCATCATGTTCCCAATCCATACATTACATGGATGCACACACTTAGGGGGAGTTCGTGGTTTAACTTGATAGTTTCATTGTATTGATCTATTCTTTATTGACACATATAAGGATCAAGACAAAGAAACTAAATCCTTGAGTATATATTTGAATTGCCTAGTTATAAGTATACTCATGGTAATATAGGATATACTCCAATACGATCAATTTGAATATGTGCATATTATCTCCAAGTCAATCATACTTATGCACATATACATGTGGGGTGTATTCTATAGTTGATGATTTAGAATAATGATCATTTCCATATAGTTTACATATAATGGATCATTACTTTTCATCAACATGAGTATATGAAAACTTGTGTAGTTAATATATACTCATATCAATTTAAATGATAATTTAAATTGAGTTCATTTGTCTTGTTAATCATTAAAGAACATTTTGTCATGTGTTGATGGTGTTCCTTGATTAATTAAGGACAAATGAATAGCTCTTAAGTATAATGAAGCATGAGGTGCATTATTATACTTAAGACACAATTAAATCATTTCAATTGATTTAGGTTGTGCTCAATTGATCTAAAGGCATCCATTATGTGTTAATGGAGTGCAAGAGATAATTGAGACAACCATGCATCTTGGACTAACTATTTGTATGAGTTGTGATTGAGTTAGGTCCAATGATGGATGAGATGATGAGAACGGGACAAGAACGTCATCATGAGTTGATGGGCGTCAAGAATGAATCCCGAAGATAAAGGGAGTCGAGTGATGATCCCGGGGGAGCTTATGGATGAAGATCATAAAGACCCCAAAGGGGATTGCTTGCGCGCGGCGGCGAAGGTACAATTAGATAGGCTAAGGACTTTATAGTCTTTGAGTCTAAGGTTTTTATCGCCGTGCTATTAAGAGGGGTCGTTCCCTTGCTTGAGCTTCATCATGTGTTGGTGATCTCATTCCGCGTTCACTCGAGCTCAAACCTCTTGGTTTTGGTTTTTGCATGAGGGTTAACCATTTGGCATGTGTTGCGAATGGGTTAAACTTATGCTTGGTTGTATTTGGTTTTCGCATAATGCTTTGATTTGCATGTGTTGCAAATAGGATAAGCTAGTGCGTTGGCTTTTGCGTGAAGTTCATTTTTGCATGTGTTGCATTAGTTGAAGCTTCATGCTTTGGTTTCGCAAAATATCTTTCTAAAACCGTGTTGTTGCTTGGAGCTAAGTTTTGCATGTGTTGCAAAAGGAGAGAGCTCAAGCATGATTTGGTGATTATAGTTGTATATGTGCTAGAGGCTCGCATGTGTTGTGAGTAAAGAGCACATAAGGTTATGTTGGTTTTTAATGTGATCAATTTGATGTTTGTGTGTTTGTATGGAGCTAGAGGCTTGCATGTGTTGCGAGTAAAGAGCTCATACGTGTGATTTGGTTTTAGTTGAAGTTTGATTTTGGTGTTGCATGGAACTAGAGAATTGCATGTGTTGCAATTAGAGAGTTCATGCATCTAGATTTGATGTTGCTTGGAGCTAGACTTTTGCATGTGTTGCAAAGAGTAGTGCTCAAGCATGAAATGTGTTTATTGTGTTATTTGCAAGTTCGTTGTGCGAATAAACTGAGGTTTATGAGTCCGGAATTCCGAGAGCATGTGAGTGGGGCTTGCAACGGGTGTTGGCAAGTTGACCGGGTCTTGTGTTGACCTTCACATGGCTAAGGGGATTAATCTCATAAACTCGAGTTTGATTCGCTTAATACGTTTTGCGAATAGATCTTGAGTTGGTTGCAAAATGTGTTTTTGCAATTTGGTTAAAATTCTTTGAGCATGAGCTAAGTTGGTGCAAATGTGTTTTGCACGTGTGTATGATCATGTGTTGATCATCCTTGTGGCTCAAAGAATAAGTTTGTTTTTCGGAGAATTGGTTTTCGAGTTGAAATCGAGATTCTCCAGAGGTGCGGACTACTCTAGGGCAATGTGGGCGGTAATCTTGAGTCGCATTCTACCGGGATTTTGTTGCTTAGTAGCTTTTTCCAGAGGAGTGTGTTTTCGGATTTGTGTCGTGCTTGATACTCACCGGGCCTTGAGGCGATTATCAGAAAAGTCAGGTACTCTGCACCTCGAGGGCTGGTAATCTGGAGGTTCTCAAGAACGGCTAATTTTATAGCCGTTGCTTATGATCAGCGGTACTACCGCCCTATTAGGGCGGTAATCTACCTGTTTTCGAGTTTTGCCCGTTTGAGCCCCCAACGGCTAGTTTTCTTTGGTGGGGTATAAATACACCCCTTGGGGCTTAGGCGGGAGGTTGTTGTTGTGTGGGAGGGTTGTGCATGTGTTGCTCTTCTCTCTTTGCTTCTTGAGCTTAAGTGTGAGCACTAATTGCATATGTTGCAATTAGGGAGTGGTTTGAGAGCCTCTTGTGCATGTGTTGCACTTGAGGAGGCTTAGTGCATGTGTTGCACTTGGTGATCACCGGAGCGCATTCGTTGTGCTCGGTGAAATTCAAGCGGAGGCGGCTTGTTACTCTTGGAGGTTGCCGACTCCTAGGCAGCGTGGCGTCGTCGTGGGAGCTCTCGAGGTGTGAGAAGCCCGCGAAGTTTGTGAAGGTTCGGGTTGAGCCTACGCCACGCGGCGTGAAAAACCACGACTAGTGGAAAGAGGCGGTGCTCGAGCGGAGCCGGTCCAAGTGTGGGCTTGCCTCAACGTGGACTAGGGAGACCAAGCAAGTCTCCTAACACCACGGAAAAACATCGGTTGTCCCTTGTCTCTTTACATTCAAGTATTTACCTTTTGCATATTATTGATTGCTTGAATGAGAATTGCTTAGTATTAATTGTTTGATCAATTTAACAATTTATACATAGAGACATAATTTAGTTAGTGCACATAGTGAGCCTAGTTGATTTAGGCCTTAATTGTCAAAACCGAGTTTATCGCTTCCGCATTATAATGGATTAGGTTTTGACATAGGGGTTGATTAGAGCGATTGTTTAGTGAGCGATCGAATTTCGTAAAACGCCTATTCACCCCCCCTCTAGGCGCATCCTCGACCCTACATATGATCAACATGATTTTTCTTGATCTTAGGAAATTTAGTATTTTGAGCAAACACATTTCTAGATTTATATCTCCTAAGCAATTGATTGTCACTATTATGCATAGACTTAGAAGAATCGACAAATTTGGCAAACGCATTGCCATTTTTGTCCTTCCTAAGCAAGTAATCATTGAAATGATGAGTAGGCTTAGGGATTGTACCTTTGGGACAATCCTTACCGATATGCCTCTTTTCTCGGCAATTGTAGCAAGTAGGCTTTGAGCGTCTCTTTTCCTTGACATGCTCTTTGCCGGTTTGCCTCATGGTTGATGGTTGTGACTTGATCTCCACTTTGTTAGGGCACACGGAGGCGAAGTGGCCCTTCTTGTTGCAAGCGAAGCACACAATCGTCTTCATTCTTGTATCGTGCTTCTTCTAGCTCTTCTCCCTCTTGGAGTTGTAGCCGAGTCCTCGTTTATCTTGAGGCGCCCTTGGCTTGCTCAAGATCTCGTCGAGGATGACTTTTCCCTTTACGCATTTCTTCAAGTCATTTTCCAATCTAATGACTTGGGCCTTGAGCTCTTTATTTTCCTCTACAAGATTAGCATCCAAAGACATAGAGGAACTAGAAGAAATTTTATTAGAGCAACAAGATGTATCAATTAAAACTTCACAAGAGGTGGACATGTCAATTTTGATGAAATATTAGAGTTGACATTTAAGCATGGCATTTCATCAATTAAATCACATGTGATTCCTATATCCACCTTAGGCTTATGAATTTCTTTAAGAAGGAGGGATTCATGATTTTCTTGAAGCATATTAAAATCATTTTGAAGTAATTCATGTTCAAGCTTCAAAGTTTTATATTTCTTTTTCTCCTTCCCAAGACATTCATTGAGCTCCTTTAACATATTGAAAAATTCTTCACAAGAAAGCTCATCATCATCATCATCATCATCACTTACCTCATTCTTACCTTTCGCCATGAAGCAACGGATTCGAGAAGAGAGTGAATCTTCATCGTCGCTTGAGGCGGAGGTTGAGGTTGATGGAGATGTCGGTTCTTTCTCACTTGAGCTTGATGTGGAGCTTGAGGTTTCATCTCCCGACGTCTCTTCCTTAATGCACTCCTCATTTGAAGACATGGATGATTCAAATAGATCTTGAAGCTTTATCCACATCTCATGAGCGCTCTTGAGTTCGCATATGCTATCAAAAATTTCATCGCTCACAACCCAAAATAATATGTTTGTAGCTTGAGCGTCGAGATGTAGGCATTTCGTCTCTCCTTCAGTTGGGTCAACTTCATTTAATGGAGACGAAAAGCCAACATCTACAATCCACCATATTTAGGGGCTCATGGATTTAAAATGAATAGTCATAAGAGATTTCCATAAAGCATAATTTGAGCCATTTAATACAAGTAGATCATTTGAGTGCTCTACTCCTCTAGTCGACATCTTTAACTCTCTAGACGGTTAAGTCTAATAAAATGAGAGCTCTAGCTCTGATACCAATTGAAAGGACAGGGGATGTCGCCTAGAGGGGGGGTGAATAGGCGAATTACAATTTTACAATTTAACATGCAGCGAAAATAAAACACCTAAAGTTTTCATCCGAGTGTCCGGATTTTATCCGGATACTCGGATAAATGTCCGGACTATCCGGGTTTTAGGTTCGGACACTCGGATTGGAGACTTTGAGTGGCGAGGGTTTAGCCCGGACTCTCGGACTTTTACTCCGGATACTCGGTATAAATGTCCGGACTATCCTGAGTAATTATCTGGATACTCGGGTTAGGCACATCGGGATGAAATTTGAAATTTCTCCAACTTTTAAACAATCTACTTGAACACAAAGATGATAAATACTAGCAGGAACCTAGATCAAGTAGATGCCTAGCGAGAAACTCAATAATCAAATAGATCGGGCAATTTCAAGATTCACAATCAAATACTAAAGCGAGAACAAAAGTAAGCAAGAATGAAAGGCAAACTTGGAGACGGTGATTTTTCACCCGAAGTTCGGATCCTTGAGGGGATCCTACGTCTCCGTTGAGGCGGCACCAAGTCGGTGTCTCTTTCAACCCTTATCCTCCGGTGTTGCACTTTGCACTTTCATGCGCTGACCTGGCCACACAAGACACGGGGTCTCTTTCAACCCGCTAAGCGCCTGGGTGTTGCACCTTGCACTCATGGCTTCACTTCTTGATTCCTTCCCTTGAGGCGGAATCGAACCTTCACAAACTTATCACGGCCAACCACACGAAGAATCGGTGGCTCGTGGGCGACCTCCTAGCCGTCTAGGAGTCCTCAACCTCCAAGAGTAATAAATGCTCACGAAGAACAAGCTTGGAGATGAAATCAAGTGCTCAACAACTCAAATCACACTCAACCCGAGCACTACCCTCTCTCACACCCAACCCTTCACTCAAAAGGGGATCACTAAGATCTAGGGTTAGAGGGGCTTTTAGGAGCTTAAGATCACCAAGAATACACCCCAAAGGACCAAGGAACCACCCCAAAACTCTCTCCCAATGGCTACCCAAGAGGGGCTTTAAATAGAGGTCCCCAAAAACTAGCCGCTTGAATCACAAGAAGTCCGGATACTCGGGACAATTTTACCGGAATGTCCGGACTAAATGTCCGGATACTCAAAATCATCCAGATACTCGGACTGACCTAACCGAGACCCAACCCGGATACTCGGACTTAAGTCCGGATACTCGGATCGACTCAAGAAATGACTTAAAACGAGCATAACTTTTGATTCCGGACTCGATTTAAGTGATTTTGGACTCTATTGAAAGCTAAGAACAAGAGCTACACAACCAACAAGGTCTCACTACCCAAATCTCAAAGGATAAATCCAGATTTCACCAAGAATCCAAGAGAGACCTACAATTTTCACTTTCCCAAGCACCTCCAACACCACTCTTTCTCTAAATTTCACAAGGATGAATCATTTGAGCACTTGACACATCTAAAAGTCATTCAACGTTGCATCCCTCTTAATAGTACGGCAATCCTTAGACTCAAATTAAATCAAAGATAATACAAGTCTAGAACTAGTTACTTGTCAGTCTTTTTCTTGATGCTTGGGTGCATGAAGACCTTCATCATAAAATTGATGACATCTTCGCCTTGTCCAACTTGACTCGATTCACCTCATGAGACTCTCGTCCTATCAACCTTGACTTGATCATCCTCTCCGACGATCTCCACGCCAAGTCGATCTTGACTTAGTCCTAAACTCTTGGTGACATCGCCGTCTTGTTGACCTCGGCTTAACGATCATCCTCCACGATACCTTGGTCATCATACACACACGGGACCTAATTCTTTCCAAACCACTCATGAAAGATATTAGTCCCAAAAGCTCAATAGATATGAATAAATTGATATTTGTGAGCGTTGATTACCACAAGTGTTTCATATAAAGAAGCACAATATAACTGAAACACTTGACATAAGAAATGTTCTCTACTAAGTGCATCATGATGAATATGTAATTAATCTATATGCACTAGAGAGATAATTGCCGATATGATGAATCAATTAAATAATGGCAATGATCACAGTCTTTACTTAAATGACGCACATAATAGAATATGCACGAATTGTACATGTGCAACTAATATTTGGGATAAGAGTAAATATGTGATCCAACTCTAGATTAAACTTCATTAAGAGAATTGCATGAGAAGATATACAACTAGAACATGCATGCACCAAGTCAATCTATAGCAATATGAAGTTTAACTCTAGTTAATACATGCCTACTAAAAACAAAGCACATAATGAACTCAAATGAATATATATGCACAAATAAGTATGACATGAACCAATGTGCATATATATAATCAACATGCTACTTGGAGTTCACTATGCATTTGCACAAAAGGAATGCAATAACAAATATAGAAGAGATACCAAAATTGCATACCTTATCTTTGCTTAACCATTCCACTTGATTTTTGATTTTCCTCTAAATAGATGAGACTAATACTCAACTAGGCAATGACATGTTAGTCTCATAGCAATATAATCATATTAGAGGTTTGTCACTTGTTAAGCACTAAGTTAAGCATTTACTCAATTACATAGATTGTCATTATATGCATTTGTCATTAATCACCAAAATAACATAAGTGCCTAGATGCACTTTCAGATAGATCAAGCCTTCAAAATCAAATAACATCGTCATCTACGGTCTTCTGGGACTCGCCAGCTTCATTCGAAATCTAAAGAGGGGGTTGGAAGCAATGGTGAGTACACAATCGTACTCAACAAATCACACGAAAATTCTGAATATTACATGCAGGGATAAACAAAGGTAGGCACATGTTTTAGGTAGTGTGGATGCAAGTTGGAAATATCATTTTTCATTTGAAACACAAACCATAAATAGCAATATATCATGGGTTATCTGCAAAGTTCACATTCACGACAAGTTTTAATTATAAAAGCTACAGGGGCGCAGTTACAGGAATCACCCTAAATTAACTCAGCTTCATTAACCGGAAGCACGGCATATTCGAATACCATTGATATCACTCTGCAGAGGTGCTCAGCTTTACCCACAAGATATCATCGGCCGTTGGTACCATGCGCAAACAACATGCAACTTTAATGCATGTGGCCGGCCCGGGATAATCATAGCATTTCGTTGAACTTCCCTTCTTTAGCTCCTACCCAGCAGGCTATCCAAGATGCACAATATTCAGGACCCACTGGCCGTCGTGGGAGACACGATCTGAATATTGGGGATACCCACTGTTGCGAGAACCGCCGAATGGCCTCTCCATTCCCGTTCCGCCCCGGTCGCTGCGCGATCCATTGCCTTACTAGCATATGGGAGCTACTTCCTGTAGGTATTAAAAAGGGAAGTACAATGTACTGAGCTATGTTGGACCAAGTCAACAGGGTTGGCCGGCCCAATTCGTGGTTGAGCGGGATCTGAAGTTATTTTCTTTGCCCAAGATGTCGGTCCTTAAATGCCAAAGACTCAGCCAAATGATATTTCACAAACCATTGGTACCAGCTGTACCACCACCTCACCACAACCTAGCCTCATCATCGGTTGGGGGTTGGACCGGCATCCACCTTCCGTGGTCCGCCCAACACTGTCCCCCAAACCGCAGTAATTTTTTAAAAATTCAACCAAGCCATCTCTCGAAGATTTTAAGCAATTTTAACTAAGGGTGAAATTATATCAACTGCTAGTCTACGATGGTTCAATATTTTATAGCCTAAGGTTATAAAGGAATGTAAGATATAACAACAGGTTAATCATTGGGTTGTATCTAATCATGTCATTCGAAACTACCACATTTTCTAGTTTCGTAAAATACTAAAATAATGCAGTACAAAAAAATATACATACTATTGTAACAGTATTGTGTTCAACATGTTCAAGGAGTGTGGCTTGCCTTGCGGATTTGAAGGTTCGCCTAAGGAGAAAGTGTCGACGTCGTGTCTGGTCCCGAACGGCTCTTGCTCCAGGTACGACTCCAACGTCTGCTCCTGCTCCGAGATTCGTGCCGATGGTTGCTCCGACGTCGGTTCTAGCGCGAGAAAAACGCAATCAATAAATAAACGAACAAATACAACCAAAGAAAGAAAATCGAAAGAGAATCGGAGAGAAAATGGCCGAAACAGGGGTCAAGGGCATTTTAGGAATTTTCTGGACTTGATATGGTGAAACGGAGATCATTTTTGGACTCAGCGGCTCGAATTGGTCAAGAATATGTATTTTTGGGCATTTTTGGATTTTTGAGAATTTTGTGGATTTTCCTGAATTTTTAAATGATTTTTCGGATTAAATGAAAATCAAATCCGGAAAATCAAACTAAAAATCGAAAATCTTATTCAGAGCCGAAGCAAGAGTTACACTGGCCAATGACCGCTTGATTAGGCCAAGCAGGGCAGCAATGAGCGCTTAAGCGCTAAGAACTGGCTCGAAATGGCAATGGCGGCGACAGTCATGGGCCGGTGTCACGACACAAGCGAGTAACAAGCGGGACCAATGATCGAGAGAGAGCGAAGGCGAGAGAGGTGGCCGGAGCCGAGGAAGGTGATGGTGGATCCGACGAACTAGCGCACGGAGCTCGGAAGAATTAGCGAGAAAAGAGAGCAGGTTGCGGCGAACTCGTGGATGGAGAGAATGGGCACGGGGAGTGAGCGGAGTGGCCGGGCGGCGGTGGGGACCGGAGGCGGGGAAGAAGCTGCGCGGCGTGGCGCAACGAGGCCGCTCGGAGGGGAAAACGAAGCCAGGAGGGAAAGAGGAGAGTGCGGGGAGCATGGAGAACAACTCACCGGGTCGGGCGGGGAGAAATGAGAGCGTGCGGGGGTTTTTATAGGTTCACCGGGGAGGGGAGAGAAGGAGGAGCGCAGGGCATTTACGGCGGAGTGAGGAGGGACCAGGAGGCTGGCGCATGAGGAGGCAATGGCTATGCTATGGGCAGCGGCACAGCAGCACAGGCGGTGAGGAAGGAGTAGGGTCTGCAGAGGGCGGTCTGTGGAGTGGTGTGGGGGTGTCTTTGGTGGCGCAGGCGTTAGCGTGGCGGCGAAGCGAAAGCGACGAGGCTGCAATGGTCATTTGCTGGCTGTGGTAGCGATGGGGACGAGTTAGGTTTGACGAACGAGCAAGGCCGAGAGAAAGGATGGGCCGGAGGAAAATTGGGCCGAAGCCGAAAAAGGGAATTTGCCAAAAAGTGGAAGGGCCAAAAAATGGAAACTTTCCCCAAAAGGAAAGTTCTTAAAACAAAGCCAAATAAAATTCAAATAAATCCAGAAAAATTCAAATAAAATTCCAAATAAATAAACAAATCAAAAATTGAAATTTTGGGGGTTTTCAAAGCAGAGGAGGTTTTCCTCGAGGAGGAGCCGCTCTTTCTTCTTATGGACGAGTGAATAGAATTCTTCGCCAAATCCGAGGCCAGAGACTGGGGAATCATATCGTCTCTGACTGTGCCTTTGTGTTTCCTCTTACATGCAGCTCAGCCAGTCAGCCCGCTCTCTTGTTGCACAGCCAAACATCAGATGAAGAGAAAGGGTCGGAAGAAGTAATTGTCCGTAGCGTCGTCAAGACTCAAAGCTCAAACGATGGAAAAGGGCACGGATCGGCAGGGCCAGCTTACTCGGACATCAATGGACTTGTCGCCTTACCCGAGCTCATTGTACTTTCACGGTGTCACCTTCCTTTTTCTGGCAGTAGTAGAATTCACAATACTTGTACTATGTTGTATGAACCTAAAATACTACATGCCCTATTCCAATTCGGACGTGAACAGACATGGACCCACCTTGGGCTGGACATGGGCTTCGGACGTGAGGCCCATTCGGCTGAGTGGAAAGAGCAATACAAAAGCAGAGCAGAAGCTAAGGGAGAGGAGCGAACAAGCAGAAACCGACAACTCCTTTCGTTTCCCATTCCCTGCGCTAGCTTCTTCTTCCTCCATTCTACTCTGTTCTTCCCAAATCCTTCCCATACACTCTGTAATTTGTACTGCCGAGATATCAGGAACATAACAAATTCACAATACTTGTACTCTGTTGTATGAACCTAAAATACTACATGCCCTGTTCCAAGGACTTGCTTGATTTTTTTTTCTTACTGCGTTCTGATAATTCAAGTATGCACCTACTATCCCTTGATTGCTTCTCAGCAACTGTTACACACAACAATAGGCTCATGCAAGCATTAGAACTGTACTACTACGTACAATCCGGTCAATATGCCACCTACTATTATTCTTAGATGGTGCAAAAATGGCAATCCAAATGCTTCCTACAACCAACATATCTGCAGTTAGTATGAATTACAAAATAGCTGACGGCGACCTGCTCATCCTTGTTTACAGTACAAAATCTGATTAAGTTAAAACATTGCCCATAAGTTTGTTCTCTGCATTCCACAAAAAAAAAGTGCTATAAAGTTAAAATTGTACTATCAGTTAATTTCTTGAAGATCTCGATAGTCTCAATTGATGTTTGAGTAGCATCATTTTTATGCGAAACATAGAAAATGTTAAAACCATCCGATCTGGACAATTGGCGGAATAGATGAGATCAGACACAACCAAAGCAGTTAATACCTCTGTTTCTAACATTGCCCGTATTTTAGAGCCGGTTACGTATTCATTCTGTTTCCCATTTCCAGAACCTGAAAGCCGAGCCCAAACAAAAACCGCGGCATCGTATTCGCATTCGCACCCACCTCCGCCTCCCTCGCCGTCTCTCTCCCCATCTAGCACCACCACCACCTCCTGTTCCCAGCTCCCAGGCCTCGCCTCGCCACCTCCCATCCCATGAAACCCTAATCTCCTAAAACCCCCTGACCCGACAACTCGTCCGCCGCCATGTCGCCGCCTCTCCCGGCGCCCGACTACAAGTACATCACCGAGGAGTGCCTCCGCGAATGGAAGAGCCAGTCCGCCGCCTCCTTCCGCCTCCCCGATCCGGTCCCCATGGCACGCTTCCTCTACGAGCTCTGCTGGGCGATGGTGAGCTCCCGCCAGTTTGTGCTGCTGTGTGATTAGGTTTTGCTCAGCCCGTTGTTTGGGTGTGTGTGTGTGTGTGTGTTTATGCTGATTGCGTGGGTTGGGCTGCGCAGTTGCGAGGGGACCTGCCGCCGCAGAATTGCCGGGTGGCGCTGGATTCGGTAGTGTTCGTGGAGGAGGCACGGCGCGAGGAGTCCGGCTCGGTGCTCGCCGACATCGTCGCCCACCTAGGGCAGGATGTGAGTATACACAGCTCTTTTTTGCTGCCTTGTGGTGCTTAGTGAGCTTCGCATGGCTCGGTGGATTGCGTTTGATTAGTCAATTTACTAGAGGGGGGATCGTAGGCAGTAACACTGGATGCATGACTTAGTTAAATTGGTCGGTTTGTAGTGTGTGTTACTTGTTGTGCTGGCTGCATTGACAATTAGTTGAATTGTAAGGTGTTTTCATGATGAATAATCTCTCATTGGAATTGCTAGAATGTGGTAGCCCTGAAAAGTGTTGAAGGTTATGTTTGTGGGAAATTCACTGAAGTTATAGCAGAAACAAGTCAAACTATGCTCTTTCCGGTGAACATGAAAGTATGAACTTTTGGAATAACAGCAATGAACCTTATAATGGTCGAGAGTCGAGGATATGCTTAAGAATGTTCACAGAGGGCCAAACGGTCCAAATCTATCACGACTCGAACTGATTAGCTTTACATCCTTATGTGCATGAAGATGCGCTATAGCTAGCAGCAGATGACTTCTCCTTGCAGCGCTGGAGTGTAGATATTTTATGATCTTCTGTGGGAAGTGCAAAATGCTCTTCCAGATAAGCAAGCTGATCAAGGGACAAAAGCTCGTGTTTTTTCTTTTCAGTTTTTGATGAACTGATTTAAATGTTCACTGTGCATGGTTCTAGTTGTCCTGTTCAGTGTAATTGAGCTAAAATTGAACTGTTCTGGATCTATACGAGAAAATATAGGAGTTATAGATGTTGCTACTTGTCTTTACCCCTATCGTTTGTATTACTATTTCCTCAGAATGATCGGGTGTTGTATTAGTAGTTGAGCTGACCTATATCAACCTGCAGATTACAATATCTGGTGATTATCGCAGCCGTCTTGTCAAAATGGTAACAACTCTTTGTGATACTTTTACACCTACTCATAAATTCAGTAATGCAAATAGACTATATGTCTTCTCGGTGATTACTTTCTTTTGGTTGTAAATTTAGTGTCCACTAATCTCTAGCCGAACACTCATCCCTGCAGACTAAGTCATTTGTGGAGTTGTCGTTGATTGTGCCTAGGCTTCTTCAAGAGCGATGTGAAGTGAGTATTTTTGTCCCTCGTACTGGGGCACCACATGTCTGTTGACACCACTTTCAAGATTGAAGCTGACTCATGCTGTCTCTATTTCCTTTACTTGCACACTTGAAGGAAGAGTTCCTCTGGGAGGTTGAACAGAGCAAGTCAAGGGGCCAGGATTTAAAATCCAAGGAGGCATGTGTCACATACTATTACATACATATTGTCAGGATTTCATGTTACTACTGTCTTGTGCTGATATCTTTTTGTGTGTTCACGTGGATTACAATGTATCGTGATGCATTAATACCCATTCCTTTTAATATTGGTTCTTGATCAATGCTCTTCCGCCCATTTTGTTACTTAATTTGTCAAATTGCATGATTTTTTTTGTTTACACATTTACTGCATGATTGTTTGATGGTTGCTTCAAATAATTGGTAATAGGTCAGAGTCAACACACGACTTCTTTATCAGCAAACTAAATTCAACCTTTTAAGAGAGGAAAGTGAGGGCTATGCCAAGTTGGTATGTATATCTCTCTGTCAAACTTCTGACCTTTTGTTCTTGTGATGATTTTACATCGGTGTATATTTTCTTTTGGAAATTTGAGTGATCACAATCTTTTCTACATGCTGTTTGAAATGAGGAGCAGAACCCATAATTAGAAAACTGTGCTTGGTGTGTTTCTAGTTTCTACACTGAGATACTTTGCTTAGCGGCACTGCCTGAAATTACTTGATCAGTATTTGATCCAAATTACTGAGTGGACAAGTTTGCAGTTCAAGGGATGTCTGCGAAGCAGTCTGCTAATTCCAATATTTGATTTATGATTGATCCTAAATTGCAGAGTTGGATTGCAAAATAGTGGCAAGCAAAGAATCCATGTTTTTTCAAATTATTTGTTTAACGTGTTTTCTACTTAATCTAGAGGTCACACTCTACAATCTTAGATACTTCAACAAGCAATTGCAATTTGTTGTATATATATATGTAGTTAGTTCTTATATTTTAGTTTGAAAACTATTTGAGACTGTATGTCGCATTTATCTAAAATGGCTCACCAAAGTTTGATGTTTTTAGCCTATTTATCTTTGTTTGTCTGGATAATTCAGGTAACCCTCCTTTCTCAAGTTGGTTCAGATTTAGCTTGCCAAAATGCTTCTTCAGTTACTATCAGCATTATAAAGGTTGGGTGTTAGATTCTCCTATGTTACAATTTGAGCATGTAAACAGTATTTTGCAATAACATAATGCTTTTGTGACAGTCACTGATTGGGCATTTTGACCTGGACCCTAATCGTGTATTTGACATTGTGAGTTTTCATTTACTATCCCGTTATTATTATATAATATATTAATATTGTAAAAGTATGTTGTTGAAACCATGTAATTCTGTTATTCTTGTTTGTCTGCTAGGTGTTGCAATGTTTTGAACTCTATCCAGATAACAATATCTTTTATCAGCTTATACCTCTTTTTCCAAAGGTATTCATTTAATACAATCATGTAGACTGCCTATAATGATTATTATCATATTTCATGTAGTATTTTCAGCCCATCTTACAAGTACCTTTATTACAGTCCCATGCTGCTCAAATTTTGGGGTTCAAATTCCAATATTATCAACGATTGGATGTCAACAGCCCTGTTCCATCGAGCCTTTTCCGAATAGCAGCCATGTTGGTCAAATCTGGTTTTATTGACCTTGATAATCTGTAAGTTGTTAATTGTCCTGTTTCTCTAGATTTCCTGATTACAAACAGTGGTTTTAGACATCATCCTTAAAATATGAATTCAATTTTGTATTCAAAAAAATAAATCTACAATTTTAAATAATTTGAGATCATGTTTTTAATATGGCATATGTCCATGTATATTTAATACTTCGATTTTACTTTTCTCTTGTGATGTTCTTTCAACTTTATACGCTGTTTGTTCTTCAGTTTTTGCTCTTTACTTTTCTGGCTATGTCTTTTAATTATGTCATAATGTTACAATTCTTTTATTATTTCAGCAGCACTAGACTTTTATTAGTTCATTTTCCTCAAAATGAGTTAGGTGCAAATGCTGCTGAGTTAAAGGAAATTCCTATGTAGTATGAATATGATATAAAGTTCTTGTTCATTTTTATTTTCCTAGTTCCTGCGAGTCTACAACGTTGTATGAGTATGAGTTGGTGTTGCTGGATATGCTGCCAAATCTATTTATTTGGGAATAGCCTTTCAACTGCACCTCAGATGTTTCATGACACGTTTGCGGCTTTTGTTTTAGCTATGCTCATTTACTTCCAAATGATGATGAGGCATGTGAGCATTTCGACTCCTTTGTTGCAAGGAGAATTGGAGAGGTCAGTATCCATTTTGTCTTCTGAAATTCATTTTTCTAAAAAAAGATTCGCTGTATTTGACACAGTTAAAAGGGAGAATTGTATATATGCCACTACAATATACTCAAAGAATAAAATACCACCCCAAAGATCAAAACTTTAATAATGCCACTCCAAAACACAGCTCTTACATTTTCGCGATTCTGCTCTTTTATGGAAACAAAAGACATTTCTACCATTTTAAAAGAGCTTAAAAAAAGGACCATGTATTGAAAATTTGAAATCGTGGTTCTATTTATGCATTTAATGTCGCCATGGCAATGCATAGGCCTTGGGATCCCAAAGAAGTCAATTTGGGGTAAAGAACATATGCTGTGGTATGAAAGCACTGGGGGTACCCGATGGGCAACAGGGGAGGTGGAACATGTGTAGGAGGCTGGGCATGAACATGAGGGGACAAACACATGGGGTCCGGAATTGGGAAGAAGAGAAGTTTAGGTTTGTGGAGAGAGGGTATAATTTGAATTTCTTTTTCAGACTAAAATGGGACTAGAGTGACAAAAATATAAGAGTTGTTCTTTTCGATTTGCATCATGGTTATTAAAACGTCGTTAAAACGACATTTACACGTCGTGTAAACGTCAGAACGTGCCCGAGCAGGAGAACGTCCGGGCGTTTTGCGAGGTGAAATAAGTGAGGGTGGGGTTATCTGGACTCTGGAGAAGAAGCGCCGACTCGGGAGTCAAATTTGGGGCGGAGAGGAAGGATTTGGAGAGGGAGGAGAAAAGAGGCGAGCTAACCTAAAGTCGCGCCGTCACGCCGTCCGCCCGCCGAGGAAGCTTCGCGCGCCCGTCGCCGCCGTCTTCTCCACCGCAGTGCCTCTCCACCGCCGTCCTTGCTTCTCCATCATGGTGAGGAAGCTTCGCCATGCCGCCTGAAGCTCCGCCCAGCAGTGCCAAGCTCCAGGCCGTCCGCCGCCGTCTTCTCCACCGTAGGCTGCCGGCGCCGCTGTCTCCTCCCCACTCTTCGCCCGCTTCTCCGGTTCTCCTCTCCCTCTCCCGCACTGGCTCTGTCGTGAGTCGTCTGCGATCGGGTGGGGGAGAGAGGGAGAGCGAGCTCATGAAGTCTGAGGGCCACCTCGGGGGAGAGAGGAGAGAGGAGAGGAGAGGGGGGGCCGACCGCTGGCCGGCTGGGCCGAGCTAAGATTGAGAGAGAGAGGGATGGTTGGGCTGGCTTGGCTAGGCCGGATGGGCTGGGCTGAGCTTCAGAAACAGATAAATAGTGGTATTAATGTGATATATCTTTGCCCCATATTCATTTTGCAATAGTGTCTAAAACTACGTTTCAACACTCGTTTAAACGTTTAAAAGTTAAAAAGGGGGTGGGTCGTTTCGTTCTCGTTTTACGTTTTAATAACCATGATTGGCATTTTTGTAGTTATAGGTTTTGAAGGAGTGTCACATATACAGCTATTTCTAAATATAAGTATCACTGCGTTTATACACAATGATGTAGCAGTACAACTTACTGGTTGTAGAATGGCATAACTGCGTTTTTAGTAACTGGAACTATTTCAAGCTGCACATGTGAATTTGGTCTTACATTGATGCCAATGGCAGTATTTATCTTCAATACTTCAATAATTATAGGACACACTGAAGTTTCAATTTAAGGAGTTTAGTCCTCTCTTTCTTGATTCCAGGCTAGTAAAATAGGCAGAATAAATCTTGCTGCTACTGGAAAGGATCTTATGGACGACGAGAAGCAAGAAATAACTATCGATTTGTACACAGCATTGGAGATGGAAAATGATATAGTTGGAGAGCGAGCCACTGAGATAGAAAAGAACCAGAAACTTGGACTTCTTCTTGGTTTCCTCTCCGTTCATGATTGGTAATGACGTATTCCATCTATTTTAATTGTTATATAATTGTACTGCAAAGATTTTGAACAGCAGTTATACTCAGTTGATTATAATTGCATTTCTGCAATAAACACCTGTCTTTTTTCACATGTTATAAATTATTAAATTTTACTGATCGAACTCTGCTGTTATTTACCAGGGATCATGCACAGTTACTATTTGAACGTCTTGCACACCTAAATCCTGTTGAGCATATTGAAATTTGTGAGGGTTTATTTAGGTTTGTCAACTTTCTCTGCATATGCTATTAAAAGCCTCGGCATCTGTATATTGTTACCTGTACTTCTGTGCAAAAATGCAAACATGGCATTTTACGATGGTTACATTCTTCCAGTTTATGTTGTTAAATTCTATTTTTCATTTGCGCAGACTAATTGAAAAGGCCATTTCTCCATCCTACGATATAATTTGTCAAACATATTATAAAATCCCTCGTAGCACCGATGCTCACATGATGGACGCATCACCTGTCTCTTTGCCGAAAGAGTTTTTCCAAATGCTATCCACTTGTGGACCATACCTTCATCGTGATACGCAATTATTTCAGAAGGTACCATCAGATCTTTTACCGCTAATTCTTCTTGTATTAGTACCTGCTCACTGTCATGATATACTTGATGCTGGCATACTTTGCATGACTGGAGATTTTCTCGAGTGCATATATGCCATATATTATTGATTTGTGTTGTCACTTGTCATATTTTTACAAACTACAAAGAATACCATATCACAAGTTTTTCAATTTCACCAATTGTGTTCATGACCAGGATTTCACAAAATTGCCATCCTTGTTACCTAGCTGTAACAAATCAAGAATATATTTGCAGCTTATAACACAAAATGTTGTCATTACATCCTTTTAGAAAGCATTTGGACAGGCTGTCCTATGAATACCTTTGCTTGCAATTTTGCAGCAAGTAGCAACAAAAATGTTGGAAATGGTTTACTTAATATTCCATTCTATATGTTAACTTTTCAGGTTTGCAGAGTACTAAAAGCATACTACCTCTCATCAAAAGAATCAACTCATACATCAGGTGTAATATCTCCGGAATCTCGGATTGAAGAAGCACTTGGGTCATGCTTGCTCCCTTCATTGCAGCTTATACCTGCTAATCCTGCTGTTGATATAGAGATATGGGGAGTTCTTTCCTTTCTTCCTTACGAGGTTTGTCATGTTGCTTCATGCTTTGTTTTACTGCTCTATTCAGTTTTAAACAATTTGGTACCATTCATGTTTAGGCCCGTTATCGTTTGTATGGTGAATGGGACAAGGATACTGAGCAAAACCCAATTGTTCTTGCTGCAAGGCAAACTGCAAAGGTTGCCTACTTATTCCGTGACTTGAGGTTTTCTTTTCTCTCATCTTTTGTCTTAAGATTTAAATTCACTGGCATTCGTATTTTTAATTAGCTGGACACCAGAAGGCTCTTAAAACGGTTGGCTAAGGAAAATCTGAAGCAGCTTGGCCGCATGGTGGCTAAACTTGCTCACGCAAATCCAATGACTGTACTTCGGACAATTGTCCAACAGGTAAGCTTGAACCAACTTATGTGCATAATTGCAAATTGGGGTAAACTTATTCAAAGCAAGTTTAAATACTGCAGTTATATCTGAAACATAATGTTTGCTTTGGAAATATATGATATACCTACTTCTATTTGGACTAGAGACTGTTGATTTTTTTCTTTTTGCAAATAAATTCTTCTGCTTATTCTTTTTTTACTTCTCTGGTGTTGGAGATGGCCAAACATTGCTACATTTGCTGATAGCTCCATCCCCACTGTATTTGACACTTATGTCCCCACTGGGATTTCTCGATACCAACCTGGTTATATCTGTCATATGTTCTTTTAGCCTAGATGCTGTGCTTACCGAATGCAACCTCTGTTTGTTTTGACACTGGCTGCATCAGCTCTTTGTGTAGTATATCTGCCAATGGGTGTGATCCGTGATGCCCTTCCTTGGCGGTGACCTTTCAAGATCTACTCTATCCTTGTACTGTTAGCATGACCTAGACCCTCAAATGTTGCTCTGCCATCACTAGATCCTCCTATGTTATGCCTTATAGGATCCAGCTGCGATAAGTCGCTGCCCAGAATGGGTCACAGAGGAGAGAATAGTCAAATAGTAATTTCTAAATGACGAAGGGGAATGTTCATCTTGTTAATATTTTTTCTGGATCAACTTAATGCGATCATTGTTGATTGTAATGATGCTGACAAAATGGTAAAGGAGGAAATTTGGCCAAAGAATTTCTAAAGATGTTTTTTTTACTGGGTTAACTATGATAATTCAATGATTCTGGGAGTTCACCTTTATAATCCTTGATTGTTTGGATTCTGCTTTATGTTCTTCCATTTTTTGACCTCTACAATACATTGTCACAATTTGCAGGTTGAAGCATACAGGGACATGATAACTCCAGTTGTGGATGCTTTTAAATACTTGACTCAGGTATTAGCCCCATATGTGGTGCATGTTTCGTGCATATGCTCATATCCTTTTTTATAGCCTCTATTGTAATTGTTTTGCACATGTCTTTGGATTATTCTAAGTTCTATTTCTAGCATTATTTAAATGTGTTCCATTTACAGCTGGAGTATGACATCTTGCAATATATTGTAATTGAACGCTTGGCTCAAGGTGGACGTGAGAAACTTAAAGATGATGGTCTTAACCTGTCAGACTGGCTTCAGTGTCTTGCATCATTTTGGGGGCACCTGTATGTACTTTTGACTCCTGAACTGTGTTTACATTCTTTACAGATGATATGATGTGCTGACTAGTTTTGTAGTTAAACCTTATGATGTTTTGAATTATAAACATGTACATTGTTACTTATTGGGCACCTGTAATTGCTTTCATCATAAGGCTCAAATAATGATATGTATTTATTCAAATTTTGTGTTGACATTTTCTTTGTGTTTCTTCCGTAGTAGTTAGAACTGAGAACATAAAATAAATGAAATGACTATCTGCATAAGCTGCACTTGTTGGATGTTAAATGACGCAAAGATATATTCTTAAAAAGTAATTAAAAAAGGTGACTACGCATAAAGACTAACATTTTGCCGAACATGCATGCGAATGATGTTGACTACGCTAATCTCAGCACAGGGTAACTGATTTATAACCTAAAATTTAGAGGTTTTTGTTTTATTATTAGGGTCATTAGCAGTTATCTGGTGCAGATTCTTGAGCGATCCCAATTGTTTTATGCATTTTGACTGTGCTTCTCATATTATTTGTATCATGTAGATGTTACAAATGTGCTGAGACTTGAAATTCTTGCTCATGTTTTGTTAATCACACATGATCTTGAACTTTGATGGATGTATAATCAGTTGACTTGTTGAATAAATCTCTTCATTTTTTGAAGATGACAGCAGTATTTCTTGTAGTGCTATACATCTTTCTAATCACTGTGGCTCCATGGGTTTCCCTTTTCAGTATTAAGAGTTATTATTGTTTATCTTTATGTCCCTATTCGTGTCTGCCATCAGTAATGACAGACTTTGTGCTGCTAATGACTTTTGATTTGAACCAATAAATTTTAACAGGTGCAAGAAGCATCATTCCGTGGAGCTTAAAAGCCTTTTCCAATACCTCGTTAATCAACTGAAGAAAAGCTCGGGCATTGAGCTTGTTGTACTGGAGGTCTGTAGGCTACCTTGAAACTTCCTGCCTTGGGATTGTATATGAATCTGATGTGTAAAATGGTCAATCATGCAGGAACTCATTCAGCAAATGGCAAATGTGCAGTTCACCGAGAACATGACTGAGGAACAGATCGATGCTATGGCAGGGAGTGAAACGTTGCGGCTTCAAGCTTCACTGTTTGGATCAACAAGGAACTATAAGGTTGCAAGGAACTAGGGCTCATTTCTCAATGCCATTTTAAGGTCAAATTCACAAAAAAAAGAAGAAAAAAGTTACCAAATCATTTCATTTTGTAGGTCCTGAATAAGTCTACAAACAAGTTGAGGGATTCTTTGCTTCCAAAAGAAGAACCTAAACTTGCAATTCCTCTATTACTGCTTATTGCCCAGCATCGATCCAAGTAAGATTTTTTTTTAAAAAAAAAACTTGCAAAATCCTCTGCAATCTTCTATGGGCCCTCTCCACATGCCTGCATGCTTTGGCTTGCCTGGGCGCTGGTTGTCTTTATTTTCCTTCTGCATTCTCAACTAAGTGGACTTTAGTCTTGGCAAAGTTATGTAATATTATAATTGTAATATAGATGACATGTTAACATTTATTATGGATGTATGACCTAGGATCTATCCTATTAAATGGCTTCTTGAGTCTTGACTATATTCCTGGAAATAATTTATTTTAGAAGTAGATGTTGAAGAAAATATCCAGAAAGCACCCAATAGCTAAAGCTTTATTATCTGCCTTGTGGGATCCCTGTATAGGAAATTCATGTGTCGGCCATAGAGCCTGTCATATTCAGTTTTTACTTGTTTGCTCCACACCTTTAAACTTGATAATGTTGCTATTGTTCTCAGGATTATAATAAATGCGGATGCCACATATATCAAAATGGTTAGCGAGCATTTTGATAGGTGCCATGGAATACTGCTTCAGTATGTTGAGTTTCTTTCAAGTGCAGTAACTCCAACAACCTATGTTCAACTAATACCTCCGCTAGAAGATCTGGTTTATAAATATCATATTGAGCCAGACGTAATACACTGCTATCTTGTGTGCTTCCTTTATTTTTTATGTGCTTGAGCTTATTTCGTTATTTTATTACACACCAACTTGAGCAAACATGGTAATACTTTCACTTTATTCTAGGTTGCTTTTCTTATATACCGCCCGGTGATGAGGCTTTTCAAAAGCACTAATGGAGGTGACACCTGTTGGCCTCTGGATGACAATGAAGAAGGGGAGTCAGTATCATGTGATGATATGATCTTGCATGTTGACTCGTCTCAGAAGTCAATCATGTAAGTCTTTTACGAACATCTGCCATGAGTTTGCATGTGCTTCATGACCTTTAACTTGGTGATGGAGATGCTATAATACTATAATACTAATATACCATTGAACACAGTCCGTAAACATCATATAACCTGCATTAATTTATGCAGTTTTCATAACATGGGCTGTTGTAGTTCGTGTGCAAAATTCATATTTTATCTGTGCATTTCAAGTATCTATTCGGTAGTAAGGATTATCAAACCATAGTTACTTCATTTTCACCTTTCGAGTCATCTTGCTGTATACTTTTGTTGTACTCGTTTATGCTTCTTGTAATCCGGTCCTATACTTACTTCCTGTAGCAAGTTCCAGGTACAAATCTATCTAGCTGGTTCCTCTATTTCTCCACAATTGTGTGTTCATTGTCCACAAAAGTATCAAACTTTTACTGGCTTACACACAACACTCAGTCAACACAAGTCTCTCAACACATGATTTTTTTGGTAATTAGATGTATACACGTAAAAAATAAATTACAAATTAAGAAAAGTTAAGAGAAAGTATACGCCCTTTAGAACGTCATAGCAGAATTACAAGGACTTGATGCCAGCTTGGGGCGATCATGAGATCCCTGGAAGCTGGTAGGGAACTACTGACTATACCTTGAATCATTATTGCTTTCAGAAACCCATGAATTTAACTTTCGAATCCATCTTGACTTGAGGTTAACTTTTGGTTCAAATATTTTTCTGTTTCTAACTGAGAATGATACTTCTTTGACATATCTATGGTATTTTAGGTTCTCGATTCACACGCAGTTCTCTGTATTCTGTTTTACTACAGGTGGTCAGATCTTCTTAACACAGTCCGGACAATTTTGCCAATAAAAGCCTGGAATAGTCTTTCACCTGAATTATATGCTACTTTCTGGGGCTTAACACTATATGATCTTCATTTCCCAAAAGATCGTTATGACGCAGAAATCAAGAAGCTGCATGATAATCTCAAACAACTGGAAGATAACTCAGATAACTCTAGCATTGCAATATCACGACGTAAGAAGGACAAGGAGAGAATCCAAGATTTACTTGACAAATTGAACTACGAATCTCAGAAGCACCAACAACACATAGCATCAGTACTCCAAAGGCTAGCCTGTGAAAAGGATAAGTGGTTGAGTTCTAGTCCAGATGCACTGAAGATCAACATGGAATTTCTCCAGCGTTGCATATACCCACGCTGTGTTTTTAGCATGCAGGATGCCGTATATTGTGCTACATTTGTCCAAACACTGCATTCACTTGAGACTCCATTTTTCAACACGGTGAATCATATTGATGTCTTCATTTGCAAGACACTACAGCCAATGATCTGTTGTTGCACAGAATATGAAGCTGGTAGGCTTGGAAGGTTTCTTCAGGAGACGTTGAAGATGGCCTACTATTGGAAGGTATTTTATTGCTTCCAGTGTGCTACACACGCTTTACCATAGTATTCATGGTAAAGAATGGAGGTAGCACACATTATTGGATTGCTTTCCTGCTGGTTATTACATTTTTTGTAGAGCTTATGAATTTTCATTTTCAACATTTTGCAGACCGATGAATCAATATATGAGCGTGAATGTGGAAATAAGCCGGGTTTCGCTGTGTACTTCAGGTTTCCAAATAGCCAGCGTGTGTCTTATAGCCAGTTTGTTCGAGTATGCTTCACTTACTCCTTGAGGTTATATGTATTGTAATTAAGTTTTTTTTGGTCATTTCCCTTATGGAATTAATGAAACATAGAGAAGCTTGTTTTGTGCTTCGATCACAAGAATTTAGATAATTTTAGGACTAAGCTGGATACTTGTAGATTTTTAGTGATGTCTTTTTCCCTCATGGAATTAATGAAACGTAGACATCATAGCAGAGCTTGTTTTGTGCTTCGATCACAAGAATTTAGAAAATTTTAGGACTAAGCTACATACTTTTAGTGGTGATTTTTATAATAGGACAAGTGGACAACTACATGGCAGTATGGAACCCCAGTATGGCATGATATGGTCATATGGAAATTTCCAAAAGTTCCAAACGTGGCTCCATTGCTGTACATATGCAACAAATAAACTCCATATGTGTTTTTCAACTCAGGAATTAATCCAATGAGGAATACTAGTGTAAAAACCATATTTAGGTGCTAACATTCTAACTAACAATATGAGTCATCAGATGAGGTTTTGATGCACCAGATTTGGACGGGCTTGAGTGCCTGGATTTACAATTTGCTAATGAACGCCTTCACAAATTCAGAAACTACATCAAAGGAATTGGGCCTCCTTAGTCAACATAAACTACTTTATTCAATATAGAGTTAGCATGCTATTACCCAGATATGGATACTTCCCCTAATTAGCGAAAATCTTCTCTACTCATGTAGTTTGTCATTGACTGCATTTTAAAACATGTGGCAAATTAGCGTACTCAGAGTTCCTCTGTTGTTTCTTATGCCAAATGCATTGAAGGCTCAGTTGTTCTTAAATTGAATTTTTGTGATTCTTCTTCTTTTTATTTGTAAGATCAGAAACAACCTGATTCCAAATGTGAAAGTTGGTACCGCATGCGCAAAGACATGTTGGCTACTTGCTGGAGTGAGCTGTACAATAGAAATTAGTCATGTGTGAGCTCTGAATTAGATTTGTAGTGGCAAGCTTTGATATGTTAAAACTTGCAAGTTTTCCAGCGAGATAGCACCATAATGTGTAAATGCATTTTTTTTACCCACTGCATGCATTTGTGTTTATAAGTATCTCCCCTTTTTTCAGGTCAAACTTCTGTTTCTTCAATCCATGATATAAATTCAGCAGGATTCACAGACTAATATTTAGGGTTAATTCATACTATACCACTCCATTCGTTAACACTTCAGCAAATGCCACTAATTGTCTCAATCACATGTGGGTCTAAGGGCCACGTCAGAGACAATGAGTAACATTTACTGAAGTGCCAATCTTTAAAGTGGTATAGTATGAATTATCCCTATTTATTGGTCATTGCTGATTTGCTGTATATTTTGGTTACATGCACCTGAAAAATCAAGAAAATTAGTAAATATCTAACATATTAAATTTTATGGGGACATCCTTTGATTCGCTATTTTCTTTACATTATATGTTTCTGAACATTCTTTTTTTTCCCTGTACTTTTGAAAGGTTCATTGGAAGTGGAGTTCAAGAATCACCAAGGTGCTTAATCAATGTATGGAATCAAAAGAATACATGGAAATTAGAAACGCCCTTATTGTGCTCACAAAGATATCTAGTATTTTTCCTGTGATTCGTAAAAGTGGTGTCAATCTCGAGAAACGGGTAAATCCACTGTTACTCATCCGTTATATGCTGCTTAGCTATTTCTCACCAATACTGTTTTCCAGGTTGCTAAACTAAAGGGGGATGAGAGGGAAGATCTGAAAGTTCTGGCCACTGGTGTAGCTGCTGCTTTGGCAGCTCGCAAGGTATGTTACATCTTTCCTAATTGTTACTTTTTTCTGCCTACCATTAGACTGCCATTTGTGTATGATTATGAGATATATATGTGGAATGCTCAATATTATGCAGAGTTCATGGGTATCTGAAGAAGAGTTTGGCATGGGTCACCTTGATCTGAAGCCAGCGCCGGCAAAATCTGTTCCTGGTAAATAGAAACTACAAAAGGTGTTTTGTCAAAACCATTATGATTAACTTGAGCATGACTAATCTTTTTTAATCTCCTACAGGAAACCCATCAACAGATCCCTTGACAGTAAAAGATCAGTGTGTTCGCGCAAAATCTACAGATGGTAGACATGAAAGGTCAGAAGGTGCCATGAAGCCTGATGCTCAACAAAAGAAGAATGCCTTGTCTGCAAATGGATCTGATAGTCAAATACCATCTTCCTCTGCGCAAGGAAAGGTTTCTGGTGTTGTACGTGGTGCAGATGAACCTCCAAAACTTCTGTCTGATGATGGAGTTAAGGTTTCAAAGACTACAGCAGAATCTGAGGTACCTCCTAGTTTATCATATGGACAAGTTAACCTATTATATAAATAGGGTGATTTATAGTGCTATATTATGTTTGAACGAATAGCAGGAGCAATTTTGTGCTGACATTTATTTTTGCAATTTATTCTAACTGTTTTTACTACGACAGACAAGGGCGCCACAAAAGCGTGTTGCACACAATGTTGGGAAGGTTTCTAAGCATGATGTGGTAAAGGAAGATGCAAAATCTGGGAAATCTACCAGCAGGGGTGTCAATCAACAAGCCTCTGCTGTTCCTGTTGATAGAGAAGTATTGTCTCAGGCAGCTGATGTTGTGCAAGATACTAATTGCACTAGTTCTTTGGTTGGTACCAATGGTAACGTACATCCGCCGTCACGAAAGGTATCAGCATCCTCCCAAACATCCACAGTGTTGGCTACACATAGTGGTGGAACAGCTAATCCGTCCAGTGAATCTACTGACTTGATTGACTTTACCGTGAAACAGCAAAAAAGATCTGCTGCAGCTGAAGAACAAGATAGAGCAAGTAAACAGAGGAAAGGAGAGATTGAAGACCGGGATGGTGATTTGACAGAACAACACACAGGCAAGGAAAAAAAATTGGACTCACGATCAGTAGATAAATTTCGTTCTTTGGATCATGAAAAGAGTGCTAATGAGGAACAAATCCTAAGTAGGACAGAGAAGTTAAAAGAAAAAATTGATGAAAAATATGACAGAGATCCTAGAGAAAAACCAGATCGAACTGAGAGGCGTCGTGGGGAAGATGTGGTTGAGAGATCAACAGACAGATCATCGGAGAGGAAAGAGCGCTCTATTGAAAGGATGCAAGACAGAGGGACAGATAGAGCTCCTGAAAAAGGAAGAGAAGACAGGAATAAGGAGGAGAGGAACAGAGTTAAGCATGCTGAACCCTCCACAGATCACACACATCCTGATGAACGGTTCCGAGGGCAAAGCTTGCCACCACCACCACCTCTTCCAACAAGTTTTGTACCCCAATCAGTTGGTGCTAATCGAAGAGATGAAGATAGTGACCGAAGGGGTGGTAGCACCAGGCATACTCAACGGTTATCTCCCAGACGTGATGAGAAAGAAAGGTGGCACTCGGAAGAGAATGCTTCATCGTTGGAGGATGGGAAGCACAGAAGAGAGGAAGATCTCCGGGATAGAAAGCGTGAAGATAGGGATGTTTCATCAAGCAAGGTAAATATGTCTTTGCCCCCTCCCTCTCTTCTGATTTGTGACAACTGTTCTCTCTTGATTAGTTCTATTGATAAAAGTTAACTATGTCTTGTTCTCGGTACTCGTTGGCTTTGTCACTTGACAGCTGTATGTCTCTGATGATTTGACTAAAGAGACATGCAATCATTCCTTTTGTGAGTTTGCAGTGTGTAACCCAAAGAGCATACTTGTTTGACTTGCTAGTTCTTTGTTGTTTGTATAGGTTGATGACAGGGATAGGGACAAAGTTAACACTATGAAGGAAGACGGTGACCCAAATAGTGGTTTCAAACGGAGAAAGATTAAGAGAGATCAGTCTGCTTTAGAAGCTGGGGAATACACACCTCCTGCTCCACAGCCTCCCAGCCATGGAGTTGGTAGCTCGCAATTATTTGAAATACGAGAGCGAGAAAGAAAGGGTGCTATTTCACAGCATCGGGCATCGCATACTGATGACCTTCCAAGAATGCATGGCAAGGATTCAACAAGCAAGACAAGTCGTAGAGAGACTGACCAGTAAGTATAGGAAATAATAATTTCTCGTTAAAATAAGCATGGCACACTTTCCTACAATTTGCAACATGTATTTTTCATATCTTGGTTGTCATGTGAACCACATAATCTGTTTTGTGGGAAGGATCAATTTTGTATTGACAGAATGAAGTCGCAAAATATTCGCTTTTACAATTTTTCCCCTTAAAATACTTATGTTCTGCACACAAGTTACAGGCGACAATAGCTTGTGCAAATTGTAGGCCGATCTGTTTTCTTTGAGCTCTTTTAGCATACACTAGGGAGGTAAGATTTGTAGATAAATCCTAACTATTCATGATGAAAGATAGATTTAGTCAACAAAACAATTGGCTATTCTGGGTTACCAAGTCGTTAGGCAGGTAAAGAATGTTGGAATTCCACCATTCCACCTTCCTAAATTATAGATCACATGGTGCAACGCACTTGGCGAGGCACTATGTAGCTGGCAGTGAACCAATTATGTTCCAAGCACCGTACCTCCTCTACATCTCTATCAGACGTGGTGATTTTATCTAAAAAGTGGTTTTAAATCCTTGTGCAACAACTTTTGGATTCATTTAGACAACCATTTAGATCACTTGCTCTTGCATATTCTGAAAGTTTGGTCTTCATCTTGTTCAATTGATGGATGTATGTCTGGCCCGTGCATTCATCAGATGATGTAACATGTACGCACTAACTCTCATGTTTGTGACAACGTACAAATAGCTGCCTCACACAAACAGTTCAATGGAGCAATGTCTTGCCAAGAATTGGTAGTTTCCAAATAAGTTATTTCCTTTCGTAGTGAATATTGAGATTTATGGCTTATTTAATGGTCATGAATGACACCATGTTAAATCCGAGCCATCAAACCAAGATCAATGGATCATGTATTCAGAAGTGGCATATCCGAAAAAATATTTCTTTTTCTTGAGGTGTATGAGTATCTAAAAAGAAGTAAATGTTCAAACTTTACATAATTATCTTGAAGGATATTTTAACTTCATGATTATGTGGTTTTGTAGATATTTGTATTCAAAATTGTGATAATCCTCAGCTTGGTGCATACATGTTAAGAGTTTTTCATGATAAATTGGTGACAGTTATACATACAAAAGTGAGTATTCGCATTGAAATGAGTATACTCTTAAATATGTTGCGGTCATAAGGTATAATTAGAAATAAACTCTGCAGAAAAAAATGATCACTGGTACAACTTTTCTTTCATTCTCTGCCCAAACATTTACTGTATTGTAACATGTTCTGCTTGAGCAAAACATTTTGGTAGAGTTTCTAACAAGCTTTGTAAGTTGCAGAATTCATGAGAGAGAATGGGAAGAGGAAAAGCGACCAAGAGCTGAAGCAAAAAGGAAGCATCGGAAGTAGGCTGCTTGTGAGAATTTTGATCAATGCCAAATAACATGAATTCACTTTAGCTACATAAATAGTCGCATGATCAACAGCCAACAAGATCACGTTTTCTTGTAGCAGCAGAATGTATTTCGGCATATTTAAACTGATGAAGGGTGTATGGCTGGTTTCTTACAAAGATGTGCTGGAGCTGAAGGGGCCAGATAATCAATACTTCTGCTAAGTACCACGAATAGAAGTTCGTTGATGCAAACACAGCATCCGGAGATACACCATGGTTTAACTTAATAGTACAATTTTTTTGTAAATAATGTCAAATCCAGAGAACAAACTTATGGACCATATTTTAACTAGGTCAGATTTTGTACTGTAAACAAGGATGAGCAGGTCGCCGTCAGTTATTTTGTAATTCATACTAACTGCAGATATGTTGATTGTAGGAAGCATTTGGATTGCCATTTTTGCACCATCTAGGAATATTAGTAGGTGCCAGATTGACTGGACTGTACATAGTAGTACAGTTATAATGCTTGCATGAAGCCATTTTTGTGTCCAGTTTTACTCAAGTTTGCGCAGTGATGATTGCACGTCATGCTTTATGTAATGCTGTGGTTTTGTTTCCGCCATTTGTCGATGGTGTTGCTTGCCGTTGCCCTGTACCTACGCGATGGCTGTCCCTCGGGTTCTTGGTTAATGACTGCCCATTCTGGTGACAGGCCATTATGTCGATCAATGTGAAAAAAAGGAGGTAAATTCACAGTTGCTGAGGGGCTATCAGGTAGGTGTCCATATGAATTATCAGCACGCGGTAAGAAAAAAAATCAAGCAAGTTCTCAGAACAGGGCATATAGTATTGAGGTTCTAAGAACAGTGCGCAAGTATTGCGAATTCTACTATTGCCAAAAGAAAAAAAAGGAAGGTGAAACCGTGAAAGTATAATGACCCACCTGATCGTTGCTGCTCTGCCCGCCCAGCGTATTTTTGTTGCAACCCAGCGTATTTGTGTCGCAACCCTACGTAGTTTTGTTTTTTTTTTTAATCTCATTTATGTCTAAATGTTTTTTTTTGTCGCAACCCAACGTATTTTTGTTGCACTTGCGCTTATCATGAATGAGATCCGACAGTGTGGTATCGATATGTTTATAAAGATCGAACGGCAGGTGAGACGTACGATGAGAAAGTTCTTATTGGACGTACGGGGCTACGGGCGCTAGCATCTCCCTAAAAGTATACGAGAGCGCCGCCGTATCGTTATACTTTTAAAAAATGTTTTCTACCATACAATGAAAAGCAATCCAAATGACAAGCAAAACAGAACGGAGACAGTACATCGCCCAACTAATCAAGGTGTGAAAAATCAGTTGAATGATTTTGGTCTGTGTTCCTGCTCAAAGTGCTAACATTCTCTTTTCTAGTTGAAAACCCGTTCCTATTTTACGACCTTAATTAGAATTCAGTTCTTCCAGCGCAATAATACGGAGTAACCGTTTCGCAGCATACGAGTATACGACTGGTGCAAAATTCAATCATTTACACCTGTCGAGGGTACATGGCTAATCAGAATAGACGTATGCCTCGCGTTGTTGTGGAGAGCAAAGCGCCAAAGCCAATGGCACAGGTGATGTTTATGCCATGTTTCAAACACAACCAAAGCTCAACATTTGGTTCGACACGATAATACACGACAACCTCCGATGACTATAAATCATGTAATCATTCTCTACACATTGCAATGGATAGGCACCATCGCGATGTTAGCATCTTACGCCCTTTACCTCAGAAGAATACACACGACTTGTCTTGCATCATTCAAAATAAACCAAAACGAAAATATGATAGCATCATTCAAAATAAACCAAAACGAAAATATGATAGCACCAGATCTGCACCTACGAGTTCGTCAATTGCAAATAAATGACAATACGCGAGTAAACATGGTGGTCTCGCATAAGCCACATCAAGTCCTAAAGATCATTATTTTAATTTTTAATTAATAGCCAATGCTTTTCTTAAAAGGCATCCTGTCCTCCAGCCCCACCATAGCCACCGCCACCACCGTAGCCACCGCCACCACCATAGCCACCGCCGCCTCGGTTCCCTGCAGGCCTCTCATTCGCAAAGTTCACACGGATGTTCCTCCCTCCAAGTTCCTACACGAAATGGGAAAGGCATTATTATACACTGAAGCCTAGCAAGAGTATATACAAACATCAGCAATAAGGTAAAGTCAGACACAATACATCAGAACATTCATCAATCATCAGGTAGGTAAAAGGAAAGGAAAAGAGACACCGTAACAATTCAAAAGGGGCATCACGAAAAGCATTCATCTGCATCTTAACCCCATTCACATGCTATAGAAATTGAATTGAATCCCTCAACACGATAACATATTTCTCTGGCGTAGTATTCTGACTCTGCACTTGTTTCATTTACATTTTAGACAAATATGCTACTATTCAACAAATCAACTCAAAACAGAGCAGGGTGGGACTAGTTCTGACTAGTCCCACTCGGACAAGGACACGGGTGTCAGAATCTGACTTGAATCTGGGTGTTGGATTCGGCAAAAAAAAATGACAGGGCAGTTTTATTCAGAAAGGGGCACGGGTGACAGAATTCGATTCAGATTCGGGTGTCTAATTCAGAAAAAAATATGGACATGGGTGTCCAAGTAACACTGGTTCTGACTCACCTGACCGTCCATGCTAGACACAGCATTCTTTGCATCGTCTCCACTGGAGAAACTCACAAAGCCAAACCCTCTTGACCTTCCAGTCTCTCTGTCTGTGATTACCCGAGCTGCAACATGAAAAATATTTAGATCTTGAAACAACAAATATAGCATAAAATGAACCACATAGGAACAAACAGCAGACAAGAATGATGGCATTGATATTATTCGACAAAATGCTCAAGTACTGCTACACATTTAAATCTTCAAACAAAAAATATAACATTAAATGAACCACATCAGAACAAACAGCAGGTGAAAATGACTATGAAAAATTGTTAACGCATTGCTACACAGAAAAAGGCTTCAAAGTATACACTGACCTTCAACGACCTCCCCAAAGCTCGTAAACGCATCTTTCAGTGATTGGTCATCAGTACCCCAGGAAAGACCTGAAAAAGGGCACGTAATAAGTCCTGCTGAGGTTGACAAGTTTGTGTACATACATCAGAAGCGAAACAAGAAAACTCACCACCCACGAAAAGCTTGGTGGACATGAGCCGAGCAGCACCGAACATGGCAGGAGCTGAGCCAATCGAGGCACTGCTCGCCAAAGCACTGTGCCTAAAAAGGCTGCCAAGCTTGTTGAAGGCCGCCATACAGGAAGACTAAATCTGAACAAATATGCAACCACACATCTTCAATCATCAACAAGAAAAAGGAACAGAGAGACAAACAGGGGTAAACAATAGCAATCATACACATGATTTATTGAACAATACACTGTAACAAAGTATTATTCAGATCTGCTATTGTTCAAGAGTTTCTGCCGCAAACTTTCCAAGAAACATGATATATGATCTTTTACAGAAGCCATGCAGCCTAGCTCATGCACAAGATTAATCTAAACCAAACCAACCTAACTAGATACCCCAAATCACAACAAATCAGAGAGATTTGGCCTTTTTCAGCCAAAGATCTCAGCTAAGTTACATCTTAAAACGAGAGATTTCCAGTTAAAAACCCGAAATTCGTACCACCATCACAAAATCACCCCCCTCCCCAAACCAAAAAAGAGAGAGTAGAACAGTGAAATCTCCCTTCTCCTCCGTCCTCCCTACTTTATAAAGGAAAGAAACAGATATGAACAACACCAATCTGAAACCCTCCCCAGCAATAGACGAGGTAGGACCGTAGGAGGGAGCCGTACCTGAGGGGGATGAGACGAGACGAGACGAGACGAGACGAGACGGCTGGGAGGGGAATGAAGCGGGGAGGCAGGGGCTGGGGTTTTAGAGAGGCGGAGGCGGCTAGGGTTTTGTGGTGCCTTGCCTCGCTATTTATCGCGCTTTTGCTGGGGCTAGTTCTGGCTCAGCAGGAAATATCTGTTTCTTTTGAACGTATCAACGAAAATAGAACAAATTTTATAAAACTATAAGTTTTTATAAATTATCAAAAACTGCATATTTTAATTTTTATTTTACAAAACTAGAGATTTTAGAAAAACTTGTATCACAAAACTACAAATTTTAGAATTAATTATTTGTTGTAGCTGATATAATGATACAGACCCACGTAACATCCAAACACGATATATTGTATAAGAAACCCGTAACTTCATAAAATTTACTCCTGAAAATGTCTCATGGCTGGATATAAGTAAGATATTGAAATTGCTATATGGCAACTTTGATTTGTATGAGAAAAGAAATTACCCCTCTCCATTCAGTTAGCAACGAGCATAGACTAGTCAGGGTTCACAAAACCGTTGAAAAACCAAAAAATTGCTTGAAAACTACAGTTTTCGACTATACTAAGTCAGTTTGATATCTAAAACCGGTCTAATTAAAAAATCAAAAAAATTATGTAACGTAAAACCGATCGATTTTCGGTGAAAATCGACAGTTTTAGGTTAAAATGGTGTGGCAATACCGCAGTGATCAGCAACCACTAATTGGCCGGTCAATTTTCGGTCAAAATCGGTCAATTTTCTATTTTTTATTTAATTTTTTTTTGAATTCTTAACCTTTCGATTTCTAACGATTTTTGAATAGTTTTCAACTCGATATTTTCAAATAGTTTTACCGGAATCGGTTTTTGTAAACCCTGGGGTAGTAAGCTTGCGCGTGTTTGAATTTTCTGAACATTGTCTCTTTGTTCGTCTCGAAACAAAAGACGATATATATCTTGCACGCAATCTTTGCTTTGTGGTTGCTACCTCGTGTTTGCGTAGCACTTCCTTGGAGCGGCGCGGCGGACGCATTTGCGGTGGGACCCACAGAACTTTCGAGGCAAAACTAAGAGAAGAGAAAAAAAAGGTACGTGCCTACGAGTACTACTTGTTGCACACAGCGATTCAACTCTAACGGTACTCTCAATGGGCCGCTGATTGATACCGCTGTTGCGCTCATGCCCAACATAACTCACTCAGGCCCAGCCCGCTTAACTGAGCTGGTAGCCAGGTCACACGGCGCCGCGGCATGGCGACATCACGAGCCGGCGAGCGGCACGGCACACGCGACCGGGCCCGGTGTTTCCTCCTGCTCTGGAGCATCTCCAAGAGAAGTTTTAAATGGGTTGCTAATTGAAAATATAAGACTTTGGTGAAAAAAAAAGAGCACCAATAACAGCCGTATTTTGAGAAACTTTATCAAATATTTTTAGGACTCGTGTGCCCTGTTGCTATATTTGGCAACGTCGCTGGCTGGCCCTATCCTATTCGCGTGTGCCTGGCTTCCGCCTCCAACTGCCTTGCGCTGTAGCCCTCTTCGCCTCTCTCGGTCTGCGCCACCTCCCTCGACGGGCCATGGACTAGGAAAAAATGGCACGCAGAGCTGAACGCCACATGTGAGGAGGAAAATGGCACTGAGTAGAGCTGAACGCCAGAGGAGGAAAAATTGAAACCGGGGGCGCGACAGCGAGCCCCCATTGCTTCATGGGATTGGAATGACTTGGCTTGAAACGAACGAGGAACTTGGCGTATATGCCGCAATGGCCCCTATGGAGTCGCCCGGGGCGCCTTGAGGAACTTTTCAAGGCCCCGTTGAACATTAAAGCCTTTGAGGGCCAAGTTTCCTGTTTAATCAATAATCGGGGATCATTGAGGACGTTGTTTGGGGCCAAACTACGATTGTTCGACTGGGGGAGCCAGGAATTGTTCCGTCAAAACTCACCGAAGTTGTGCCCGCACGACAATGTGTTGATACATTCTCCCAAGCCGAAAATATCAAGAATTGCGGGTAGTGCGAGGCGCAGAGGCAACCCGGCACGCAAGAGGCGAGCTGGTGCCGAGGCCTTCAATGGCAAATTGTGCCTCCGCACGGGCTTGGATGGTCCGTGCCGAAACCTCGTGTTGGCCCCTTTAGCCCGCTCCGGCGCGGGCAAAATGGCCAAACCGAAAAAGCGGATCCTTATGGCAGTCCACGCCAGGTAAGCCGATCCGCCAAACGTGGCCATCCACCAATGCCCAAAGGGCCTTGATTGGGAACTCGCCAGGCCAGGATGCCCGCGTTAATTGTGAATGTGGAGCAGACCACAATGGGCCAAGAATGGTAGCGCACACGGGCTGGTATGGTGGCCATGGAGAGGAGCGGCCCATGCCTGGTGAGGAAGCTCAGTGCAGAGAAGCATCGGCTGTGGAACCAGAAGAGGAGAAGAGTGCCGGAATCCTTCGCTGGGGTATACTTGCTTTAGTGGCCAATTGCGTTTGCATCACGGCCGCCACCTTGGACGAACCTTGGAAAGGATGTTTAATGTATGCCCACAAACCGGTAGGGCCATATCGATGAGGTGGTTGATCCGGCCTTAACTTGCCAAGTCAAGGGGAAAGACCGTTTCACCCGGTTTGACAGCATTAGTTGGCGATGGCATTGCCGCCCTTGTTTGATGCTGGCACCATTTCAACACGGGGAAAATGGAGCCCAGATGCCCCTCATCCGATTCGGATGGCAGTGGAAACCGGCCAAGTGACCACACGGCCTCGCCGGTTCTCCACCGCCCACGGTGGTCCGCGCACGCCTGCGGGCCCTGGATTGTGATTGCGGGCCCCTTTGAACCGCCGTGGACCAAATCGCCTGCCGATATCTGGGCCCCGTGGATGGCGTTCCTTCTGCCATGCTTCGCAATTGGGAAAGCCTTAAATTTAAAGGATCCCTGGGAAATCTTCATGGGAGGTTGGGTCCCATGGTTCCATCTTGGGCACATGCTTTCCGTGTACGTTCCTGCCAGTACCCTTGGTTGCGCCCACTTTGGCCCGGCCCTCAGGAATAAGCAAGCAAAAGTTGAGCCGAGGGGGCGGGAACCAAGAATCTCCTTTAACGGATTTAAACGCCTTGGCGACGTAAGATCCAGGTTCCCAATTGGCGGTTCAGTGACTGATTTTTTCAATTCCTCCAACAGGGCAATCGGGGTATAGAGCGGTAATGCGAATATGTCATTACTATACATTCGTTTCAGAATGTTGCCAGCTTCATGTGCAATTTATCGACATGTTTAAAGAATTGCAATGCTTCATTCAAGAACGACCGAGGTTTTGGCAACTAGACAACCTTGCATTTGGAAGCGCATGGTCGTAATTGCTAGCCAGAGTGGCTACGTAGATCACACTGATTAGTCGAGCACCCGTTCGAACCAATCTGCACTCGACTATCTAGCCTCTAACAGTACAGCTGAAGGACATCTCAAGGTGTCTTCAATTTTAAAGCTTGCTCATAGTACGACAGTTAACCTGAAATAAGATGGTTTGAGTCGTCGAAACTGCATGCTGAATCAGCATATTGAGAACAGGTAGTGCCTATGGGTCAACATGCAAAATCCAAGCCTACTGATTAACGAAAGACAGAGTACCAATTCAGTTCTGAATGACTAAGCCGATAGTAACCATCATTACTCAATCCCGAGCCAATCTACTGGTAAATTGCACTAAGTTAATTCCAGCCAGAGAAAAACTGCTTGCGGAGCTAGTGCGATACGCGCGAGAAACTGGTAATGTTAGTCGAGAGGCCCTTTAATATGCGCCGATTCTTAGCCGATTACAAATTTCAATTAATAATCATATATCAGTCGGTAATCGAAATTAAGCAAAGTAGTGATGAACCATCGTTTGACCCTAGGAAATTGGCACAAATGGCACAAGTCGCTTGCGAGTGCCTTTCCGACAAATCCTACGAGGTCTAGCTAAAGCTTAAGGATGAGAGTATTGCATTCCGATCAAATGATCTTAACGCCAAAGCAGTACTAAATCTAAATTTGAAATCAATTCAGTGAATCACGAGGCAAATGGAGGACAGCAAGAACTGCCATTGCAGAAGCCTAGCTCCAGAACAAGATTCAACTGGCACCTGCAATAAGAATCAGTAGACACGTGACAGACTTCAGGCAGAATTAGAGGCATGAAGTTGATCCAAACGAGAAGAATCTAACGCGAATGACTTTCGATCGCATGCGCCAGATGCGATAAAAGACCTTCTTCTTTTCACAATCATCTCACAGAACATCAAGTAGTTGCATCATATAGGAATCCATATAGATCTCTCAATCTAAGAGCTTGACGAATGATAATCCACAAAGTCTCAAGCGAGTGATGGCACATGAGACGTCACCTCGATGAACTATCTTGAATCGTCCAAGAATCAAATCTACATAGTACAGCTCAGGTATTGATGCGATGTCAAGACATCGAAGCCCAATTAAGCTGCCCACGAATGTTAAGCCCGAGATGCAGGCAGAACGATAAGCCGTGCAGCAGGTCCGCATGACGCGTCGCAGACACCGAGCACTATCCTGGACGGATCGATGTCATAAATGATGCTTCTGTCATACTGCGAGGGAACTGGTAATGTGGATCCGATACGCATGCGGCGACGACAGGGGGAAGGAGTGCGATCCGAATAGCTCTGTCGCTAGTTTAATTGTTTGAACAGCATCAATTGCGTAGATGGAAGATCTTAGGTGACCCTGAACACAGAGTCGTATGGTTGGCAACATTACGTTCTAGTAATGTGATAAGGTTAATTAGCTTCTGTGATGCAACTTAGTACCCATGCGACCGATTTGTGGTGTACAGCGATGGTTACATTTTGCTTATGACAACTGCGGATCTGCCGTCAGGGCATGCGGTCGCCAAGTTACCACCGGTAGACCGTTGCCGCCATTCGCATCGACCACTTATTTGCCTAGCCCAATCCTATGCAGTCTCACCCGACCATGTAGGCCGCCTACGAAAGGCATTATTGATCTCAACAATTGTTTGTGATCCGCAATGGCGTAGTTGATGTGCTGCTCAACTATACTCATTGCCAACGATCTAGCGATTGGCCTAACTATGTAGTGCTAATAATGGAGTGTGAATAGCGATCTGCTGAGTCTGTTCATGGATTGAACGTTGTTATTCATGTTATTTATAATGGTTCTCAGTAGCTGTACTAGATGTCTATGCGTTATTCCAACTTATCATGTGTGAATGTGGTTATCAAGTTATGGTCAACTTAGAACTCAGAAGTCATATGAAAATTCTGACTCATTTTCTTCTTGTATGCATACGCTTGTCTGACATTGAGATTATTGTGTCTAGGAATTCAATAGCATCAAGTCTTAGAGTGGCCTGCAGACTGGAGATCCTTCAATGCGAGTGCAGCAAATGCTGAAATGCATAAGATCTTCTTCAAGAATAAGAAATTTCTCTGTTAACTGCTTCCATACTTAATTATTTGCTTACAGTTATTGGATACAATTAACTAAAAATAGACAATCAAGTCATTATTATTATGCAACGAATGCATTCTTCCAGATGCTAGCTTCTAAGGTCATGTTCGTTTCATCGTGTCAGAAATGACTATGTCTTCGACTATTGCTTTATACGTTATAATAAATTAGATTTTTTGATTGCATCTATAAAATAATTTAAATTATCATTTAAATTGATATGAGTATATATTAACTACACAAGTTTTCATATACTCATGTTGATGAAAAGTAATGATCCATTATATGTAAACTATATGGAAATGATCATTACTCTAAATCATCAACTATAGAATACACCCACATGTATATGTGCATAAGTATGATTGACTTGGATATAATATGCACATATTCAATTTGATTGTATTGGAGCATATCCTATATTTCCACGAGTATACTTATAACTAGGCAATTCAAACATATACTCAAGGATTTAGTTTCTTTGTCTTGATCCTTATATGTGTCAATAACGAATCGATCAATACAAAGAGACTTTCAAGTTAAACTACAAACTCCCCCTAAATATGTGCATCCATGTAATATATGGATTGGGAAACATGATGCACATTTTGTGGTAAATGTAATGGGGACATTCATACTTTAACTTGACTCCAAAGTATGTAATTAATACTATAATGAATATGCATACATACCTCGGGTTTTCATTTTTCAATGCGATGAGACTAAACAAAGATATTCTAAACAAACATGTTAGTCTCGATATAAGATTGTCATTAATAACACTATCGCATTAGGGGATAAACTCAATATTGGATTTGTCATTAACACAAGATTAGATTTGTCATTAACACCAAAACCATAACTAATGATGGTTGAACTTACAGCTGGACCCATCTCTATACCCAGAAAATCCGCTGATCATTTGGGAGAATGCGCGATTAATGCGCCACGAGAAGGGTTTGAGGTGAAGAGGAAAGGGAATAAGGAGTTTGCTGCAAATATCCGTCTGGAGATGAGTTATAACCCCGAGAAATTCATGTTGTCGCAGCCGCTGATGGAGGTGCTTGGGGTTGAGGTGGATACTCGTGCTAGAGTGATCGCTGCCCTCTGGCAATACATCAAGGCGAAGAAGCTGCAGAACCCAAATGACCCTTCGTACTTTATTTGCGACCCTCAATTGAAGAAGGTCTTTGGAGAGGATAAGATGAGGTTCGTGATGCTGTCACAGAAGATATCACATCATCTCTCTCCTCCACCGCCTATCAACTTGGAGCATAAGATTAAGCTATCAGGGAATGGCACACATGCGAGTGCTTGCTATGATGCGCTGGTGGATGTTCCTTTCCCCCTACAGAAGGAGATGGCAACATTTCTTGCCAATACCGAGAAGCACAAGGATATTGAGGCATGCGATGAGGTGATATCTGCTTCGATCAAGAAGATCCATGAGCACCGCAGGAGGAGGGCGTTCTTCCTAGGGTTCAGCCAGTCCCCAGTGGTGTTCATCAATGCATTGATAGCGTCTCAGAGCAAAGATTTGAAGCTGGTTGCTGGTGAAGCGAATAGGAGTGTTGAAAGGGAAAGACGAGCGGACTTCTATAACCAACCATGGTAAGCTCAAGCAATGCCCAGGCTTTACTCACTGTGTTTTCTGCTTGAATAGGTCATATGTATACACATTCTGACTGAATGATTCTCCATTCTACAATGAAATAGGGTTGAGGATGCTGTTATAAGATATTTGAACCGCAAACTGGCTGGCAGCAGTGAGGGCCCAGGTACTGGTGCTGGTGGTTCTTGAGCAGAGGATTGTTGTAGTGCCCTTTTGGTGTAAAGACAAATTATCTATTCTGTATTAGTTAAATTCAGAGTTGTTAGTGACAGGAGATTTGTTCGCTGTTGTGAAGGATCTTGACAGGTGTGCCTCCTTTGTCTTTCTAAATGAGTTAGCTACAGTATGCTTGTTTTATATGTGATCCCTAACTATGAAGGAAATAGGTATTATCATGCTGAATGCTTAACTGAAAATATGTTTAAGTCGGTCTATCTACTGAATATATGTGACCGCATGGTTTCCTGTACTGTATGATACTGAATGGATTGTCATTTGCCACTGTGTCAATGAGGAAGATGTGGATGGGACCTGAGAAAGTGTACCTTTTGCATTTGAACATGAAATTGAAGTGTACCCATTCTATCCTAATGTGTCCTGAAGCATTGCAACTTTGCCGTCTATTCGGTTAATTGGGTGATGAACTATGCATAAGCTGGTAAGGTGCATGCTTCATTGGATTATGCAAACTTTTAATGATATGGAATTATTTTCTTGGGCTTGTAGTCTTATCTGCAACTGGTTGGACCTGCACTGCAAGGTAGACAAGTTAATTGATGTATCAAACTATCTAATAGTTTGATTTGCAAATATACTTTTTCCCCTTCTCTTCATGGTTCATGAATAGTAAGGAGCATGCATTGTTTCTTGATTTTGTGCAGTGCTTTAGTCTTGCATTGCTGGCTATTATCAATTTGTCATTGCTGATTACTTACTGGAATAAGCTGGTCAGGTTTGTGCTTTTACTAGCACGGGATTCTTGAGCTAGCTCAGGTTTGTGCTTTTACTAGCGTATCATTGAATGTCATCCTTGTCCATCATTTTACTTTTTTAAAAAAGTTAACACTGTATACAACATTAGTAAGAAAGGGGTTTCCTAACATATCCTCTGATGGTATGTTTTAGTGCGTGTAGTGCTAAACCGGTTTTGAAGTCGCTCATCCAAAGATTTTACAACAAGTTCTGAAGGACATGTTGGGGTATACTGGAGAGGAGGTGCTCTTTTGAAAACAATCACTCCTCCATGTATTGTTCATTCTCCCTGTTTATAATATGATACGATTTTAGTAGCCATGCGTTGATGAAAACAACTTCTCCCTCGAAGCTTCTACTGCTTCCTTGCTAATATTAGTTTTCTCGGCGGAAATACAATTGTTTCTTTTATGTTGTTTGGTTCGAATGTAGATTTTCAGCAATCTATTGTACTTGATTATATTCGCCTACTTTTACCATGTCCTATTTGTTGTTGAGCTTAATTAATGATATTTCATCGACAAAGTTGATGGTGGGCGGGGTTAGGAGTGTGATATCTCCATTGGGAAAAATGTTTAAACTGGACATGTAGTGCCACATTTATCCCGGAATGGGATTTGAGTTCGCAACCTGTTGGGACAAAAGATGGAAATGTTACCAATTCAGTTTTAACTACACCATGCGGTGGCTTCAAATGTTAAAACATCTCAACCAACCAATAAATCAGCTACTAAAATTGTCATGTCAAGCAAAACTATCGCTAAGGTGAGCTCCTTTGGTATGTGCTAATAGTGACAAATGTGTGTAATGGTCTTAGACGTCTTACCTATTAAGTTAGCGCTTGTTGTTTTTATAAACCTTTCAATCATATCATGTGTCCGGCTTTAATGGCTTCACCCTATGATATGTTTATCATAACGACAATGGTTTTAATGGCTCACCTTTTGTACTTCGGTAAAAAGGATCACTGGATAGGATGTTATACTTTGTTATGCTTTTACTTATTGTGATTGGGCAATAATCATTCGATGAGTTTACATTTGTGCCTTATTAGGGTTTTCCTTTATTATGCAGGAGCGAAAGTCATTTGATGAAAAGTTTGTTAGGATAGACACAGAAGACTATATGAGTTGACATCTACATCTGACAGTCTTCAATTAAAGCCATTGGTTGATCTTACCAGTCGAGCACTCACTCGAATCATTGAAGGAAAGACACATGAGGAAATTCGTGATATTTTTCACTTACCACATAACTTAACAGAGGTACAACCCTATATTTATACCCAAATCTGGGTAAAGGATTGAAAAATCTGGATGATAGGATGCCAAACATATAGGAATTGGTTCATATTTTTCACAATATGTACAAGCAAAGGTTCCTTTTTCATTAATTCAATTTTCAAAATGAAAAATAGGGTTGAGTTACTGTTCTTCATACTTCAGATAAGAAAAGTTAAAAATCAAATCTTTTGTTCCATATATACTTTAAGTCAATGAGTTAATGAGTTTTTCTGTTCTTAGATATGCAGCTTCAGGTTTGTTAATGAGTTTTTTTTGGTTCATTAGCAAGCGTGAATCTAATCATTTGCATGCCACCAAAAATACCACCCCAAGTTCCATGTGAAGGTACGAGTACACCATTCTATACTTGTGCAGCATTTCCTTACAATGGATGTTATCCAGCAATCCTCGCTCGGCCTTCCTGATGTTTATGCCCATTGTGATTTTTTTTGTCCTTTCTGTATTGCCCAACCATAATATTTAGCTTGACATCTGACGAACATTTTACATGTCAATTTTTTTTCTTTTGTTGGTATGTATGCACCATTGTTTTGTTAAGGGGCTTTTAACCAGTGTTCTCCTGCCCTTTTTTGGCCTCCATAGTGTTTTTCTGGCCCATTTTGAAATTATGGTCTTATAGTTATAAGTAGCTAGGATTCATTAAGTTGACAGTGTCCCACTTAAAATCTTTGTTGTTCACCCTTTTAATTGTCTTGTCGAATCCAGATCTTAATAATAAATAACAAAAAAAATGCCTTACCTAATTACCATTATTTGTATTTTGCTCTTGAAGTTCTATTTGGAATGCACGCTGCACCTCAATGGAAATCTTTCAGGTTATTGTGCTTATTGTCTTTTGGTGTTCTAACTTTTTTTTTTTGATAAAGGAAGCTTTTATTAATCTTAGTAAATTACATCAAGATGATACAATTATACTAAGAAGACTCCCGGCCTCTACACAGCTAGGGTGTACACAGCCAAACACACACACACAAGAAAAGATGTGTCAGGCTGATAGGTTTGGAGGATCTAATATTGATCCAACCGCATGGGAAGATAAGAAGTGTAAAGGCGAATCTAGATTCCCAGCACAGGTAATGACTACAGTTGGTGCATGTCTATTTGTCATTTGCTTTTGGTTTCTTGCTCTGATATCTTCATCATATCAGGTGAGGATCCGCATTAGAAAGCTTTGTAAGCCTTTGGAAGAGGATGCTTTTAGGCCAGTGTTGCACCATAGTTAAATGTTTTATGCAGGCCAACTACAACGAATGCAGTCTGCACAAAACCTTCGCGACTTCTTTTAGGGTCCCTAAAGAAGCGTGTGACATCTGAAATATCGTAAGTACTGCCATCTATGTCAGATTTTATAATCGTAATCTTGGTATTTGGCTGAAAGCAAAGTGCTTTCTGAAATGTGTCTTAGAAATTCAGATCATATTTGGCCTCGAAGGTCATGTGACTCATGTCATCGTTGTTTACCGTAAACTGTTCCGCTGGCTGGAACATCGGATGCAAGAGGAACGGCTTGCTCGGCAAGCGTTCTGTTAGGACAACGACAGTTCTGATATTTTTCATGCCTTGTTTTACATTGTTAAAGAAATCTTTGTGACAGATGCAATGCGTTATCTCTGTAAGGCAATGCATTAGCGTTTTGAGGTATGAGCTGAATCACTGTTGCTAGCGGGCTTAAAAAAACTAAGGATTTAATATGATTCATGCTGTTGCTAAAATTAATATAAAATCCAGACAGCTATTAAACAGCAGGGGCACTGCCAAACATCTCGGAATAGCACGGCGTTTAGCGTATAGTTATCTTCTATTTTTCTTCAATTATTACTTAATACCGAATATTGCAACATCAACATATATACATATATAACTATCGCTTATCCCTACCGGGACAACTGTCATGCTCTCATCAGTACTCCTTATTTCGATTCATATTAATTCATATATGTGTATACACATGCAAGATGTTATGCATGCTCGACTTTTGCTTGTCCTATGTTGTTCGTTTCTCATATTTGATGTTGGACAGCTCAACAATGTTGCTTCCTCATTAACCCAATGGATTTATATCGTTTTATTTAGTTTTTTGCATTGTACTTGATATTTTCTCTTTCTTTTAATCGTATGAAAATCAAATTGTTATTTTTAGTTTGGAATTCATATAAAATCCAACTACTAAGTTTTTTAATTTTTATTATGAATTTCAGTTTTATATTGATATTCGTATGAGAATCAAATTACTAATTTTCTAATAGATTGCTAATTTGTAGGATCATACATTACATAGAGTTTTTTATACAGTTTTAAGTTGGAATTGCATACAAATCCAATTGTTTATTTTATTTTAATTTTATTCTAAAATTAAGGTATTTAGGATTTTACTATGGAAATCAAATTGCTAATTTTATTTTATTTTTAATTTTGAATTTCAATTTTAGGTTGGAATTTGTATACAAATCCAATTACTAATTTTCAATTATTTTTATTCCAAATTTTATTTTTATTTTGATGTTCGTATAGAAATTAAATTGCTAATTTTCTTTTATTTTTACTATGAAATTTAGTTTTTATTTTACTTGATGTGTACTCTTTCTTTTATTTGTATAGAAATTAAATTGATATTTTTTATTCCAAATTTTAGTTTTTTAGGTTGGAATTCATATAGAGATCCAATTACTAGTTTTTGTTTAATTTTTATTACAAATTTCATTTTTATTTTGATGTTCATATGGAAATCATATTACTAATTATCTTTTTTTCTAAATTTTGTTTTTGTTGTACTTTATATGGACTTTTTCTTTTAATCGTATAGAAATCAAATTTCTAATTTTATTTTATTTTTATTTTGAATTTTAGTTATTTTGTATTGTAAAGGACACTACAACGGTGTAGATCATTCTATTTTCCTCTGTTTAATGTGGAAATATCTAGCCTATTTTTGTACTGTAAAGGGAACAAACTCTTTCTTTTAATCTAGACTGTTATAATCTGAACCCACCATGATTAACGATATAGATCTTCTTTCTTCTCCTCTGATTAATATGAGAATTTCTAGTCTTGAGAGTAAACGTGGTGACTTCTTTTGTCTCTGCTTTAATATTATAATACATAGATATATAGATATTAGAATAGCACTATTCAAAATCTAACAATACACAGTTACCCACGTATCTTGGAAGCTGACAATGAGAACAGCAAGAACAGAAGACACAAATCTGGGGCCCTTGCGAGCTACAGGATGCCAGCAGCCAGCATGCATTTGACATAGACTGCAGAAAATTCTATTTGCACAGAGTAAGTGGCTGCAGATAAAATGTGTCTCATAAGTAATGATGTAAGTGTTACGTGCGCGACTCCGAAGGTCGTAATGGTGGGTTGGGCGACGGATGGCCGATCTTGGATGGCGCCGAGTGGGCGCCGTGGCCGGAGAAGCACACTGCGAAGAAGCCAAGTCGGTACCGCTGTGTTGGAAACAGGGGAGAAGAGAGAAAACGAGAAGTAACTCAATAATCTTGCTTGCCTCTCTTTATTTATCTTGCCTTGCTTATATAGCCTTAGGCTGATCTTATCTATAGAAACTAACAATCAAATCCTAATTATATTTGGTAAAGTATCAATGCAAACTATATATATAAAAGATCCTTAGCCTTGATCGGCAACTGCATTGGCAGGTCTGGTGCGGCGTTCATAAACCGCACCAATAACTCGACATCTCTCCTCCTCGGCAAGCAGTGTCGTCCATGAAATAAATCAGGTAACACTTCTTTGAAGGAGCTGACATATTCCCAAGTGGACTGAGACGCCGGATGATCCTTCCAACGAATGAGCACTTGTCGCTGCCCCCGAACCACACGACCACGAATGGCCTGCTCTGGAATAGGTATAGCATGGCCGTGTACGAGTTGAGGTAGAGGACTAAGTTCTTGCGGTGGAGTGCCATGGAACTTCTTGAGGAGTCCGACGTGAAAAACGTCGTGTATCCGGGTGCCAGGAGGAAGGTGAAGACGATATGCGACGGTCCCGATTTGTTCGGCCACCTGATATGGTCCATAGAAACGAGGACTGAGCTTGGTAGGCGTCGTACTGGCTAATGAAGAAATTGGTCTGTGGGAAATGCGGAGCCAAACCCAATCACCAACTGCGAAGGAGACCTCTCGGTGGGAGCGGTTGTAGTAGGATGCAGCCAAAGACTGAGCTTGGAGAAGACGACCCCGGACTTCGGCCAAGAATTCATCCCGCTCGGTTAGCTGAGAATCCACTGCAGGAGCACGAGCATCACCCTTGACATAAGAGCGCAGACTTGGTGGATCACGACCATACACAACGCGGAATGGTGTGGTCTTGAGGGATGACTAGAAGGAAGTGTTGTAACAGTATTCTGCCCACGGTAGCCAGCGGATCCACTGCTTCTGACGATCCCCAGCAAAGCATCGCAAGTACATGGCAATTATTTTGTTGGTCACCTCCGATTGACCATCTGATTGCGGATGGTATGCTGAGCTCATGTGTAACCAAATACCAGCCAATTGAAAGAGTTCTTGCCAAAAGGTGCTGGTAAACACCACATCACGATCAGTGATGATGGATGTTGGAATACCATGCAAGCGAACCACCGTATCGAAGAAAACTCTGCTGACAGACACTGCTGTATAAGGATGAGCGAGGGGGATAAAATGTGCCGCCTTAGAGAAACGATCCACCATCGTAAGAATAATCATTTTGCCACCCGATTTCGGAAGGCTTTCAATGAAATCCATGGCAATGTCAGACCAAACCAGCTGAGGAACCTCCAATGGCTGAAGTAAACCACCCGGGTGAAGGTGCTCGGTTTTGTTGCGCTGACAGGTGGAGCACGCTCGGATGTGTTCCTGAATGAAGTGACGAACACGAGGAATATGAAAATCTGTGCGGACGCGATGAAGCGTTTTCTGCACCCCCTCGTGCCCTACCGCATGATATTCAGCAATAATCTTGGTCATGAAAGGCGAAGAAGCCGGTATGAAGATGCGGCCTTTATAGAGGACGAGACTGTCGCGAATGGACCAAGGTGCCAGAAGCCGCCCCTCTTGGATGTCCGCCGCAGTGGCCGCCCATTCTGTTTCCAATGGTAAGTCGCGGCACAAGTCATCAAAAAAATCAAGTGATGGTCCGGAGAGGGCCTGTAACGCTGCTGCTGGTCCTTCACCATCGCGCCGGGAGAGGGCATCGGCGACAGTATTCAGGCGACCTGGTTTGTATTCCACCGAGAAGTCAAAACCCACTAGTTTGCTTGCCCACTGGTGTTGAGGAATGGTGGATAAGCGCTGGTCAAGTAGAAACTTCAAGCTGTAATGATTAGTGCGAACGATGAAGGGCCGTCCCCAGACATATGGTCGCCAATGACGCACGGCCTGGACAAGGCCGATCAACTCTCGCTCATAGGCCGCCAGTTTGGCATGTCGTGCGGCGATAGGTCGGCTATAGAAAGCAATCGGTCCAGCGCCTTGATGAAGAACGGCGCCGAAGCCGGACCCGGAGGCATCACATTCGATAACAAATGGCCGTCCAAAATCTGGGAGCTGCAGAACCGGAGCGGACACCAGGGCCTGTTTGAGGGCGAGAAAAGCACTGTCGGCCTCCTCCGTCCATGCAAAGGCCTCTTTGCGCAAAAGCCGTGTAAGAGGGGCTGCAATGGCGCCGTAGTGCTGAATAAAGCGCCGATAATAACCGCCAATCCAAGAAATGCCCGGACGGCACGAACTGTCATTGGGGTTGGCCAATTTTCCACTGCTTCCACCTTCTGTTGATCCATCGCCACACCTGCCGCCGAAATGACATGGCCTAAATATGCCACAGATGATGTCCCAAAAAGGCATTTGGAGCGCTTCAAGACCAGCCCATGGCGAGAAAGCTCCTGTAGGACGAGGCGCACATGACAGAGATGTTCTGCCCACGACGAGCTGTAAATGAGAATATCATCAATGAACACAAGCACAAAGCGGCGAAGGAATGATCCCAAGACGTCATTCATGAGGGCCTGGAATGTAGATGGCGCATTGGAGAGTCCGAAGGGCATAACGAGAAACTCGAAGTGGCCATGATGAGTGCGAAATGCCGTCTTATGGATGTCCTCCGGATGCATGCGCACTTGATGGTAACCAGACCGAAGATCCAGCTTGGTGAAGTATTGTGCGCCCTTTAGTTCGTCCAACAGTTCCTCCACAACTGGGATGGGAAACTTATCTTTAATAGTTTGGTCATTGAGGGCGCGATAATCCACACAGAAACGCCAGGAACTATCCTTTTTTCGGACGAGTAGCACTGGAGAAGAGAAGGCCGATGTGCTGACGCGAATGATACCCTGGTGCAGCATCTCACGGCATTGGGCCTCGAGTTCATCTTTTTGAATGTGGGGGTAACGATACGGTCGAACTGCCACGGCCATAGTACCCTGCTTCAGGTGAATCCGATGATCATAGGTCCGGGATGGCGGAAGACCCTGTGGCTGCGCAAAGACCTCAGGATACTCTGCAAGCAATGCGGACATTAAGTCTGGAGGCTCTGTTGTGAGTGTAGCGAGAATCGGTCGCTGCGCCATTGCTCCTTGGATGGTGACTCGGCGATCGCGATGCCAGAAAGACATCAGGAGATGTTGGAAGTCCCATGTAATAGGCCCCAACGACTGCAGCCACTGGATGCCCAGGACAAAATCGACGCCGGGCAGTGGAAGCGTATAGTAGTCCAGGATGAAGTCCACGCCTCCAATGTGAGCAGATACACCGCGACACTCACCGCCGCTGCGGACGGTCTCTCCGTTGGCCACCGCCACCCGAATGGGCAGCGTTGATTGAGTGACTACCACGCCGGCACGTGCGAGGATGGACTCGGCAATGAAATTGTGAGTTGAGTCCGAGTCCACCAATGCCATGAATTGGTGCCCGCCAAGGTGGAGCGGAACACGCATCGTGCGGCCGGTGGTGATGCCTGTGAGCGCCATTAGTGAGATGGCCAGAGCCGCCGCTTCCTCCTCTGCTTCGACTTGAACTGCAGCATTGGGAAGCACCTCTAGGCTGAAGACGTGTGAACACGCGTGCCCAGGGACATACTTCTCGTCGCAGTTGTAGCAGAGTCCCAATCGGCGTCGTTCCTCCATCTGCGCGCGATTGAGGCGCTTGATGAACTTGGCGCCCTGTGTCCCGCCGTCGCCTGACAGGGTTGCGCCTCCGCCAGTGGTGGGTGGCGTGTTCGCGGCGCTCCCAGCCGGTTTAACGCCCCCGCCGCCACCCTTGCCGGAGCCGACGCGGAGGGATGCGCGGCCGTCCGCCATGTCGGGCTGCTGAAGGCGCTCATGTGCCCGGGCCAAGCTCATAGCCAGAGCCAATGACTGCGGCGCCGCCAGATCCACTGCGATCGCAATCTTTTCCTTTAAGCCAGCCGTGAACATCTCAACCTTTTGATCTTGGCGCAAGTTTGCACGGGGTAGCAACGCTTCGAATTCCTTCTGGTATTGGGCGACCGTGCCGATTTGACGGAGATTTTTGAGTTCGGCGAGATGGTTACGACGAGTTGGCGGTCCGAATCGAAGGTTGACGAGCTCCTTGAGGCGCGACCATGTCGGTTCCCCTTCTTCTTCCTCCTGCAGCAAGTACCACTGTTGCGCCTCGCCACGCATGTGGTAGGTCTTTATCCGACCTTCTCTCGCTTCGGATGTGTCGCGCCTCGAAAAACAAATTTCGCAAGAATTGAGCCAGGGGAGCGGGTCTTCAGCGCCATCGTAGAGGGCGAACTCCCACCGCTGCGATTTGGGAGAACGGCCCTCGGTGGTCGCCAGCGTCCCGCTGCTTGTGCCTCCGTTTTCGCGGCGGCCGGGTGGCACGTAGATGGTCTCCTCTGCATTCTTCCCCTTGTCACCGGCTCCCAACGCCGTGCCGACCAAATCGTCCACCTTGGCGATGCGACTATCATGGCGGTCCAGGCGTGTGGTAATGGCGGCGAGTTGTGCCGAGTGGCCATCCTGGACCAGCGAGATAGCTTCCAGTTTGCGAAGAATCTCCTTGAACATGTCTTCATCGGATCGCTTACCGTCATTGTCAGACATGGTGGAGACAACGACGGGCTCTGATACCAAGATGTTACGTGCGCGACTCCGAAGGTCGTAATGGTGGGTTGGGCGACGGATGGCCGATCTTGGATGGCGCCGAGTGGGCGCCGTGGCCGGAGAAGCACACGGCAGCAAGCCAAGTCGGCGCTGCCGTGTTGGAAACAGGGGAGAAGAGAGAAAACGAGAAGTAACTCAATAATCTTGCTTGCCTCTCTTTATTTATCTTGCCTTGCTTATATAGCCTTAGGCTGATCTTATCTATAGAAACTAACAATCAAATCCTAACCATATTTGGTAAAGTATCAATGCAAACTATATATATAAAAGATCCTTAGCCTTGATCGACAACTGCATTGGCAGGTCTGGTGCGGCGTTCATAAACCGCACCAGCGAACCTGACAGTAAGTTTCACAAGTTACAACACATTGTTTTTTATTAAAAAATTGGCCAGACGCTCTGTTATTTCATTTAAAAGGACACAATTTACAACACATTGTTTTTTAAAAAAAAATTAGCCAAATGCTCTAGTATTTCATTAAAGAAGGACAACAACCGAGTAATAAACACACACCATATACATCCACACTCTCGGCTCTACGAACGCCTACATTCGAGCGCTAACAACAGTTGAGCTACAAACATACACCACACACACCCTCGGCTTTGTGAGTGCCCGTGTTGAGCGCAACGCGGGCAAACCTTGCGCACTCTAAGCGCTCTAGCTAACGGAGCAACGCTTGGCCCTCGATGATGTGGATTGTCTTCATGCCTGTAGGTGCTTCAATGTCAATTTGAAATTGGCAAATAACAGCACGTCCTGTAAGATCTGAAATTGGTGAAGGAAGGGTTAGGAGTGTCGAACACATGCAAAATTGTTATTATCTTTAGGAAACTATGCATGAAATATTTAGGAATTAAGTATAGCCTTCTGCTACATGAACCCTTCAGATTCAAATAGGCCCTAGACTAAGATAACGAAAGAAACAGTAGTACCCACAGTAGTTAACGAGATAAGAGAATCATATAGCAGCATTAGTAACTGCATCTTGAACTCAAGATCCAGAGTAAGACCAGAATATGAACAATCAAACTGTACTGAAAGTTCCACCATATTTCCATGCCCAAATCAAGGATATGAATGGAGGAGAACTGGCAAAAAAAGAAAGAAAAAACATGAAGATAACTTGCATATTTGCCAGCGGAGAGGGTCTCCTTCCAGATTCAGCCAAGGATTACGTTGCAGTCTTCAATACCAAGTAATCACATCTTCGTGTATGCATTTCTGCAGACTTCAGGTCAACTACAATTGAAGTGGGCAAAGTAGAAGTCGATAATTTTTGCCAAGAAAAGTATAGCTAACTAACTGGCTACTTGATTAGTCAGCACTCAGCAGTGCCAATCAATAAAAATTCTGTCACCGAGCTGTCTATTCCTTATCCAAACAGCAAACAAGTCTACAGTAGCACAGTTCCACAAGCAAGAGATATGCTAATGCCGTACCTTCCAAGGAGACGATAATCCTCGTGCAAATAAGAGTTTTTTCAATGTAATCTTGCAGGCTCGACGCACGCTGGGAGGGCAGCGCAGCCAACTGTCCACAGAAACTCAGCTCTTGACGCCAAGTCCAGCAAACAAACACCTTACGGGCATTCCTGGGGCGCGGCATTTGTAGTACGTCGCGATAAGTAAAACTCGACGAACTCGCTGCTGCTGCACGATGGATTCAGGAAGCGTCCATGGACTTGATCGCCAAGGAGCGAGACGAGGACGAAGAGGCCGGTGCGGAGGCCGGAGTAGTCGCATGCGCCGATGCGGGAGAGAGGAAGGCTCGTTTGTTTCAACTTTAGATTATCTAAAAACTAATTCTGGATTATGATCAATTTTTCAAAAATTAGAATCTAAAACTATATATAAAGTGGATTGTGAATTCTAGTATGTATGGATGGGACGCAGATTCCCCACGCAATAGTCGCCCAATGGCAGAGGCCGTAACGACAGACGATCCGTTTCCGTATGGATGAGCTGGATTGTGAGAATCGAATTTTAAAATTAAACTATTTGTTTTCTATTGTACTTCTAAAGCTAGAATCTAAAATCAAAAGCTAAAACAAACGGTCACAGAGAGCCGAGGTTTGTAAGGTGGGCCGTGAACGACATGTAAAAGCGTATTTTCCGACACAACGTTTCTTAAACTGGCACTAAGACCAGCGAGCCATCTCGGCCGTCGACCAGATCAGCGGGTGAGATCCAACGGGAACCAAACCCGGAGGAAACCGACTAATCGTTCGCGATGGGAACAACTTCGATCGATTCTTCTGCTTCCCAATCCTATCCTCTGCCGCCGGCGGCCGTCACCTGCTCGTCACCGGAGGCACACGGCCGCCGCGCCGTTCGCCGGAGAAAGGTTCATCTCCCCTTATTGCCTCCTCGCCCGCTCAATTGCTGGGTTTACTCGCACCCGCCACAGATTTCGGCCGTAAGAATCGGATAGATACGCTCTAACTATATACTCGCCTTGCGTAAAACTCACAAACGCTTGATCCGGTCGATGCGATTGGAGCCCTAATGGCTGATTATTACGTAAGTCTCGTCATATGATCAGGTGTTGAGAGTAGCCTTGCTGATTCAACGTTTTATCTGCATGCCTGATATGATTTTTTTGCATTGGGTGTTAATATTAGGGTTTAAGTTTTGTTTTGTTTCGGTGCAAAGTAAGAACTTGGGAGTGGTGATAGCGGATTCAGGTGCGGTTTCTGTTCATAGATTACAAGGTGAACTGGTTTTGGATATCGAGAAGTTGCATTGCTGGGCAAATTCTTTAGAGGGGCAAGCTCGAGTAGGCCTGACAGTGGTGAAGACATTAACTGAACAGCCTCTAATTGTTATATTGCTACATATACATTAGGGTTGTGTGGAATCATGGAGATTTGTGAGTGTGGTTTAGGGCCAAACAGTAGTAAACTAGTAATTGTGAAGGTATTAAGGTAATTGTGCACTGATACACTTATTGCCTTGTGTTGCAGATTTGTTTAATGAGCATAAGCTGCTGAAATTTGACTAGGAACACTTCATATTTATCTGTTGCTTACTAATGGATAACTCTCAGAATCAGCCATTACCTCCTGGTGTTAGGACGTGGCCGCCACCTTCCAATCATCCTTCACAATTTCAGCCTACTCCACATTCTTATCCTCCACCATATGACACCAGATCCAATTATGGCAACAATCACAATACAACAAGTTTCTTCTCTGCTGCACAACCCAACGCCCCTTTCCCTCCCCCTCAAAGTTCGATTCTTTGTGCCACAACGGATGCTGGAAATGGACAATCAGATCTTAAGGGCCATCAGACAGCTCACGAGGTCGCCAATCATAATGGTAGTGCAGCAAACATCGAATCTGCTGTCCAAGAGGCTGTTCTTCATGAACAGGTATGTTGCTGTTTATACTTGTTGTCCAGAGGATCTAGATTATTCTTGCAGTTATGTTGCTGTTTTATTAATGGTGGTTATATATGATAACTAGGATATTGAGACTCAGCAAGTCATACAAAATCAAAGGTTTGTTATCTTCCCATTTTATTCTGTACTGGTTGTCTGTGGCTGCTTGATGTAGCTGTTTCCTGTGCATTTTTTTCATTCAGACAAGCAAAAGCAACAAGTGAGCCTGCAGAATATGGGGAAGACATACTTTCAAGCCGACGTGACCCTAATGCATTGAAGGTGAATGATCCTTTTCCCTTTGTGTATTTTTCTCTTTCATTTGTTTCTCTATGAATTTCATTAGTTAATTTAGTTTTGTTACCTTGAGTTTTTTTAGGAACACTTACTAAAGATGACGTCTGAGCATCGTGTGGAGATGGCAAACAAAAGGGGAAGCCACTTCATCCAGATAATGGTCATTATGTTTCCATGATAATACTGTATTTGTTTGTTTCCATTCTCCTTCCATTTTTAGTTTCACACTTCTAGAGTGTGTAAGCAACTGCGATGAGTATGATTTTAAATTCTATAGCAAGCAATAGTCGTTAAAGATGAAAGTGGATGCGGGCTATCCGCAAACCCACTTAATTTAGCCCGTATAAAATATTAAGTGGACACCCATAACCCATTTAATAAATTAAGTGGACGCTTGTGGTTAGCCCACGTGGCCCACATCACGTCCGCATAAGCCCACATCGCCGGTGTAGCCCCGTCTCTTTTCTCCTCATCGCCTGACAAACCTACCGCATCGACGGCTCTGGATCTAGTGCCCGTGTCCAACCTGCCGCGGCCATTGAGTAGTGTGTGTGAACCGGTGCTAGAACACATACTCCTATCATAGCACCGGGTTTTCACCACACTATGGATTGCCTAATAGTATAACTTGCAAACAAGAGCTGAACAGCTCGCTGAATCTGTAACTAGGCATTTCAAACAAAGGGCCATGTTCTCAACCCTAACATGAGAACTACAATAGAAGTAGAATGTTAGTAATAGGCTTATAAATTATAGAGCAGGTAAGTCGATCAAAATCAGGTCCCGGATATGTCTCAACGTAATAGGGGGCGGTGTGAAAGCTCAAAACTCTCTTTCTAGTAGATCAAACATCCTAAACCATTGCCATAACGAGATGCCCTAAGGGGGTACGAAAAATTGATAGTGAACAGATAGAACTAAAGAAAACTAGGGTACACAAAGTATCTTTGCTTATTTCTTCTTCCCTGCAACATCTTCAGCCTTTGTCTGCAAAAATTAATCCAACGATGCAATTTATTTATATGAAGTTACGAACAAGAATGATCTTAGAACATGTCAGTGATTGGCACAAATTAAGGACTCTGTCATTTCTTGTACATGCATAGTTTCTGTTTATCTTTATCTACTTCGCGGGTTGTGGGTGCCGCATTAGTCCGCATAAATTTTGGTTGACTGTCGCATTAACCCGTGTAAACTTTCGCGGCATATGCGGGCACGTGCCGCATTGCCCGCAATCGATCCCACTCTCATCCTGAATAGTTGTAGGAGGAGGAAAACACTACTGCATGCAAAATAAATTAGATCCTGCAACTTATGTTTTCTTGGACATTTTGGCTATTATTTTCTTATGTTATGTACCTGTTATACACATTGTTTGTACTTAGGACGTAGTTAGTTCCCTGGTAATTCAGTACTTAAAGATATAATGTGAGGTAGCTCTTTGCTAAACCTGATGATTAAGCATGCTTCCAGGCAATGTTGAAATTGGCAATGGCTATGGTGTACCCGGAGGCCGTGCTTATTATGCTGCAAACTTGCCAAGTGCTCAAACGAGTATGCCACTTCCCTCTTAAGTCACTTGCTGGTTATGCTTTCTAGTATCATATGCTACTTCTCTCTAAGTTACTTGCTGCTTTCTAGTATTATAAATGGGAGGGCTAACTTATATTCTTTCCTTTAGATAAGCCTAGAGATGGAGCTGATATAGCAAAAGGTGCTGACGATCTCCCTGAGTTTTTGAAGCAGAGGTTAAGAGCAAGGGGAATTCTTAAAGACGAGACAGCAAATAAGAACAATACAACTACACAGAATGCAAGTTCTAATTCTTTAACTAGTTCTTTCGATTATATTTACTCTCCCCTCTCTTTTTGATAGAAAAGGATGCATGGAAGTTGGAAACTGAATGGTGGTAGATGGGAAAACCTTGAACTATTGCTAGCATGATCTTATTATTCAATGATAGACACAAAAATCAATTGATATCATGTAGAATCATATGTGTACAAGTGACTTAGATGAAGAGAAGATGTTGTGATATAAACCTATGGTAAAAAAGAGCTGAATCTACTGATGCCTACAATAGAATCCAGCAAAGCTGTGGAAGTTATTTTTTACTAGTTGAGGATATACTCACTGATTGATGTACTGGCAAAAGTAAAAAAGATGTGTTTTTGGTCTTAACCTCTCTTCTGGCTTTTGAGAATATGCACAGTTGATCTTTATCTCACACATTTGATTTTTTGTTATTGTATCATTCATTTTGTGTTTATCCAATGGATTCCAGGTGGATTCTCAAGAAGGCCAGAACAAATCTGCCCAAGAGTTGCCTCCCGGTTGGGTAAGTTTATGCTAATATTTTCTCATAGTTTTCTATTCTGTGATGTGGTGAAGTTATCTAGCTGATATGCATAGCCAGTGTATCTTGATTTTCTTTGTCAATTTACAGTGCATTTCTTCCTTAAGGCCTTGTTTGGGAGGCCCATTCCCGACCAGGATCCCTGTGGATGGAGTAGGCTTCCTAAACAAGGCCTAAGAAACTTGTATCTGGAGTCATCAGTTTATTGCTTTTCATTTGCTATGTAGTATACACCGTATCCTTCAACAGCTAACATTTGTCGTGTATTTGCTATATTTATTGACAGTGAGCTGATAGTAGTTACAACAGTTGGTTCTTCTGCATTAAGAGCTAACTCATTTGAATTTAGGTTGAGGCAAAGGACCCAACAACTGGTGCTTCTTATTTCTACAATCAAAGTACCGGAGTGAGCCAATGGGATTGCCCTGATGGTGCTGTGAATACCATGCAACATCAAGCTGCTCCATCCTTGCCAGAGAATTGGGAGGAGGCAATTGACGAATCAACAGGTGTTATATCTTTTTTATCAACTATTCTCTGTTTGTAAGACCGAAAAATGTTGTCTCTGAACATTTGAATCATTCCAAAACAATCTTGAATTTCCAAGTCTATGGTTGCAAAACAAATCACATGTTAATTCTATAAATGGGAACCTGAGTTGAATATTCAATAATGGATTAATTGTTGTTGATGTGCAAATCCAGCTTGACTATTAGTTTATTTTGGCACAAGAGAAAACCATCCCTAAAACATTATATATAAGATACAGCTTAAGTGAAATTCAACTGTCAACAGGAATGAATTTTTTTTCCTATGTGCTACTCCCTCTATTCAAGATTATATGATGTTCTGGACACTGGCAAATCTAATAATACCATTTTCACATGACTAATTTAAATATTATATATATATGGCACCATGATTTCAAATGCGCGAATTAATTCAGGCCAAATTCGGGTTTTTTTTTGAAAATTTCAGTTTTAGGGTATATACTATAACAATTCAAAAGAATGCATACCTTTGAAAAAATATTTGAATTCAAAGATTTTGAACGAATACACACACACACACACACACACACCATAAAAAGGACACTTTAGTTTGAATTAGTTAGTAAACTAGTTAAGTTTGACATCCAAACAATTTCTAACTTTTTAGCATACCAAAAAGAATAGATGATGACATGATTCTAATCACTTGCATAGTGGAAATACTCGAGAGACGAGACAGATCGAGATTTAGATCATGATGCCCTGGCACCATGGTGTTCCAGTTGATTATACTATATAGGGGTGCTAGCATGGGGCACCATGATTTCAAATGCGCGAATTCAAGCTAAATTTAGGTATATTTTTCAAAACTTTCAGTTTTAGGGTATATACCTATCTATAACAATTCAAATGAAACACATACCTTTGAAAAAATATACTCGAATTCAAATTTAGATCACATGCTTTGCTTATTTATATATATAATCAACACATACCTACAATCAAACTATCATAAAAAAAAGGAAACTCTAGTTTGAATTTTAATTCAAACTTTTTTGAACTAGTTAGTAAACTAGTTAAACTCAACATCCTAAAAATTTCCAAAAAATTTCGCATGCAATTTCATAGGGTAAATACTTGTTTAGATCATGGTGCCCAGGCACCATGGTGCCCCAAATAATTATACGTACAATTACCTGCGGCACCATGATTCAAAATGGGTTTCCCCTATGTATTTGCATGCGTAAATTTTTGAAATTTTTAGGATGTTGAGTTTAATCGGAGCTAGAGCCAGAAAAGCACATGCAAAGCATTCCTCGTACGCCCGTGTGTTGACTAAACGCATTTGCTAGTTGTCAGTAATCAGTTACGTGGTTAGCCACTAGTAAATGTACTAGATCACAGATCCTTCATTTACTGTTTAATACACTAACATTTACTATCTTATTTACTACATTCTACTATAGAATAACGAATGAATTTACTACCGAATCAGTAACATGTCCAACCAATTTACTGCTGTATGATAGTAAAATCTATACAGAATTGTAGTAATTTTTATATATAGATGTAGTAAAATCTGTTACCAGCCAACAAAATTACTGTTTATTAGCGAAACTTATATCATTTTGTTCCTCTCGACATCAGTAAGCTATTGGTGAAAACCGTTCGTGAATTGGAGCTACGAATAAAACGTTATGGCTAAAACAAAGAAAAAACAGATTCATGTACAAACTATGAAACACATTTATTAGTCAGTTGGCCACAATACTACTGATTCCAATAGTAGCTTCATTCATTGTTCTATAGTAAAAATGTAGTAAAGAAGATTGTAAATGTTAGTGTATTAAATAGTAAAATGAGAGATTCGTGATTTCTATCATGCGGTAGTGATTTGATGTTCATTTGATAATAAAATTTGATTTATGTGTACAAACAATGAACCACATTTACTAGTTTGTTAGCTCTGATGCATGGCTCGGTCAATTGGAGTAGTCCTGATGTGTTGATGAGTTGCATACATGGCTCGGTCAGACTGCGTAAACTAGCTGGCGTGCAGCTCAAGAATAGCACACACATGAGTGTAGATACACATAGTATCTATACCATTTATGATGCATCAAGATCTTGCCAAAAGGTGTGATGGAACATAATATTTCCATCGCTGACAGCTTTACCTGTACCTATGGGGCTAGCTAGGTTGATAGCTTAGAGCTGTTGCATGATGCATCTCAGGCAACCCATAGTCTCTCTCACCTCTACTGTTCTCACACATAAATAATTTTACTGCACATTTTCTAAAACATCATAGATTTCTGAATGGAAGGAGTATTTTTTTTAATGCCACATTGATATGGTTTGTGCATTATTTTAGGCCAGAAATACTATTATAATACGAAGACACAGGCAACACAGTGGGAGCCACCTACTTCTGTGAGCCCAGGTGTTGTGCCGCATGCACCCACCAATGCTGCAGTTCAGCCGGCTGCTCAAAATGTTGATCTTTGGAACCCACACATGCAGCGATGTTTAGGCTGTGGTGGATGGGGTGTTGGTCTTGTCCAGCCATGGGGATATTGCAATCACTGCACAAGGTACTCTATTGACAATCTAATCTTGTAGAGTTAATGTTATGTTGTGAAGTTTTCAGGTGATTTATCTCTGGTGTGTGGGTGACCTTATCTTGTCAGAAAGTATACCCACTTTTGGGTCCATCTCCATGATCAAAACTATATTGTTGATTTATATCATTAGAGATGTACTAGCAGTCTAACACCAGATCTAAACTTGCCTGTGTTATCTTTGTACTATAACGGAACTAATATCCATACAAAATGCAACAGATAAATAATTTGAGAAATATAGCTAAATGTTATTTTGTGATTTTTCTTTGCAGGGTTCAAAATCTGCCTTTTCAACAGTACCCATCTTACCCAAACAATACCGTGCACTCAAGTGGTACCAATGCTCCCAAAAGTCAGGGGAATGTTGCAACTAAGGACAGGTATATGAGACCTGCATTTGGCAAATTACATTATTCTCTAATTGGTTATGCTTCTTCCCTAATGTTCTGTCTCCTAGTTTAAGTCGCTAGCATATTTCCAGCCATCATATACTTAAGTACAGTAGCATCATAGTATGCACAGATATTGAGCGTGTCATATACGTGCAGATCGAGCTCAAAACCCCCATTTGGCAAAGCAAACAGAAAAGATTACCGCAAAAGAAATCGCCCTGAGGATGATGAGCTTGACCCAATGGATCCAAGCTCTTACTCAGATGCTCCACGGGGTGGCTGGTACATGATCTCTCTCGTCCTTGTGGCTAATTATGATTCAGTTGAAATTGGTAATATTGCTGGCAGTTGTAGTTAGGAACTTAGGATGTGCTTTGAGGAAGAATGCAAGTATATTATTAACTCTCTGAACTAACAAGTTAATTCTCTGATTTTTCAGGGTTGTCGGCTTGAAGGGTGTACAGCCACGAGCGGCAGACACAACTGCAGCTGTATGTTATTTGATTTGCAAATTCCCTTTCTTTGCTGCTGGGATGGTTATAGTTTGCCTGTTTGCCTAACCTTTGGCTTTCGTTTAAATGCTAAGTATTTATCTCAGTTCATAAACACTGTTGCAGTGTAACATACTTGTACCTTCTCTTTTGTTGGGAGTAGAGCTACCACCTGGTCCACCTCCACGGTGGCAAATAATGTAGGAAGTCTTATGTGAGATGTTAGAATCTAGTGACGGGCTTCCACCTATCATCGTTATTTCAGCCTTAAGAGCTGGACGGCACTTGTTAGTTATTGTGAATTTGTATTTACTGTGCACATTTCCCATGTTTCTTGATATGTTGCGGGGAACTGGGGATTATGTGGAAGCTAGAATATCACGCTTGGGATCTCCCTAAAAACCTATAGTATCTCTTATGATTTCAAGTATAGACCAAACTGTAATAGTATTCCGTACTGAGAATAATGAGGCCCTTTTTTATGGTTTAATAACAGGGACCTTTGTTCCAACAAAGACCGTATCCCTCACCTGGTGCTGTGTTGAGGAAAAATGCGGAGGTAGCATCCCATGGCAAGAAACGCGGTGGTATGGCTCCGATCACCAAAAGAGGGGATGGCAGTGACGGACTTGGGGAGGCAGATTAGGCATCTTGGCGGACTTCCCTTGCAAGTTGCAACCAATAGACTATGTATGGTTTTGATTTTGGATGTTGCTCATAACATCGGTGCCCGGTGGCTGAAGAGGAGCAAATTGTCAGCTGTAAATTTTATCAGGTAGAAGGTGAGTGCAGGAGAGGCTAGTGCAGTGTGAGATCACTGATGTTTGTTGCCTACGTAAACGGTGGCCGTGATGTAAAATTTGCTTGAAATCTGCGAGCGTACACTAGAAAATGGTGGTACTCTGTAAGGCAAACAATTTTGGTTATGTAATGTTGATACAAACAACAAATTTTCAAGATTGACAAGGCGAACGAGGGGCAGTCGAGATAGTGATGCATCATTCGTGTTTACTTTAGTGTGTACTGAAATTATTCTGTCGAATTGAATTTAGGTGTCGTTTTGTGTATAATGCAGTGACCAGACGGGAAAAGGGCGAAGGAATAGTTCGCTCAGTGCTCACCGCCGCGCAGCTGCGTACGACGCTATCGAGCTCCGTAGATAGCCAGTATGGCGCTGTCAAGCTCCTTCCAAAGTTTCAATGATATTGGAAAGTAACGTGTTCAAGATGGTGTTATCATCTCTCCGTTAACAGGGTGACATCTGTCATGAAGCATACTCGTCGTTCTCTTGCTGCAGCAGAGGAACAACGAAGCTATAGCTAGCGAGATGCGCCGTCAAAATTCCCCAGTGTTCCTAGAAACGATCAAGGATTTTTTATTTCTCTTATGTTATTTGGCCATTGGTCTACAAATGAATGACTTGTGCTTGTCAAATCAAGCTTAAGGGCTGCTTGATATGCTAACATTTTAACGTAGTCTATTGAACGGATTCGAGAGTTTCGCACGCTGTTACTGCAGAGAAATTTGTATTGTGTATCCTTTGATTAAAAGTAGACTAGCATTACACCCGGCTTCAACTTACCAACCAAAGTACAAAAACTCTAGAGAAAAACCTTAGAAAATTCAAACTAAGGTACAAAATTATCGTGCTACTATGCTATTCTTTTTAAAAATTACATAAATATTAAATTATCAGTTAAGGGTAATATTTACTCTTTCTCTTACTTCAAAAATTTGTACAACTTATGTTAGTAGAGAAATATAAAAGTACGCTCAATTCTCCATCAAGAAAAAAGAAAATAAAGCAGAATGTAGACAATCGAACAAGACTTCCCTTGCAAAACAAAACAACCCAAGCAGAGAAGTAAAAGAAAGAAAGAAAAAAAAAAAAGAAGAAAACTAGAGCCTCCCACCCTCCCTCACTAATCCCGATCCCGATCTCCCACTGTACCCCCAAACGCACCTCCCCACTCGGCCGATCCAGATCTCCACCTCCTCACTTCCCCCACGCCAACCGGACGCTGCCGCCGACGTCGCCGGCGGCGACCAAACTCCACCGACTCTAGCCTCGAACCGAACGTAATGGAGCAGCTCCGGACGATCGGGCGGGAGCTGGCCATGGGGTCGCAGGGCGGGTGGGGGCAGTCGAAGGAGTTCCTGGACCTGGTCAAGTCCATCGGCGAGGCGCGCTCCAAGGCGGAGGAGGACCGCATCATCTCGCGCGAGCTCGAGCACCTCAAGCGCCGCCTCGCCGAGCCCGACGTGCCGCGCCGCAAGATGAAGGAGTTCATCCTCCGCCTCGTCTACGCCGAGATGCTCGGCCACGACGCCTCCTTCGGCCACATCCACGCCGTCAAGATGACACACGACGAGTCCCTACCGCTCAAGCGCACCGGCTACCTTGCCGTCGCGCTCTTCCTCGACGAGCGCCATGACCTCGTCATCCTTGTGGTCAACACCATCCAGAAGGACCTCAGGTCCGACAATTACCTCGTCGTCTGCGCCGCGCTCACCGCCGCCTGCCGCCTCATCGGCGAAGAGGCCATCCCCGCCTTGCTGCCCCAGGTCGTCGAGCTGCTCGCGCACCCCAAGGAGGCCGTGCGGAAGAAGGCCATCATGGCGCTCCACCGATTCTACCAGCGATCCCCCTCCTCCGTCTCCCACCTTGTCTCCAACTTCCGCAAGGTCCAAACTCCCCCCCCCAATCTTTTTCTTTCTTTCTTTTAGCTTAATTCGACCTATTTCTAAGTAAAATAGAAATATAATAATTCGTCCTCGCCATGCCTTAGCTTCTCAAAGCCGCAAATTTGTCTCTAACACGCACTAATTGTTAATCTTGCTAAAGATTGGTTGATGTTTTGCATGTGTTTAAAGTGTCTCTCTGTCATTGTGTATGTTCAGTTGGAGCACCTACCACTTGTCTCCAATTGCATTTATGTTGGCTTGATATATGTGAGTTTTTTGATCTTAAGTGTGACTTTTGCACGCCTTAGATGTTTAGTGAATGTCATCTAACTCAAATTAGCTAGCATTATGTTGCAATTTTGGCCGAAAGATATGGTTTTTTAAGCACTAAAGATGCAATTTTCTGTGCAATACAGTGATACATGTTTAATGCCATTTCACTCATTTGTACTTTCATGTAAGATAATTAGATAAAGCAGTTTTTCTTATCTTAAATCATGACATAGAGGGAGCTCCGGTATCTACCTCAATACCTCATTGAGATCTCCAGGAACACTTGGGTTTCCCAACTGTTGGTGAAGCAGATGCAATACTGTTTGAGAGTTAGATTCTGAGTAGTGATGCTTAATGTTGTGCAGAGACTGTGTGATAATGACCCTGGGGTGATGGGTGCAACTTTGTGCCCCCTCTATGACCTGATTTTGGAAGATCCAAATTCGTACAAGGATCTGGTTGTTAGTTTTGTTAACATTCTCAAACAAGTTGCGGAGAGGAGGCTTCCAACTTCTTACGATTACCACCAAATGCCCGCACCATTTATTCAGGTACGTGAGCTCTATTGAAATTAGTTGAAGTATTCAAGGATTCTAGGTTTTGGCATGGGTTTTCTTTCGAGCAGTGTGGATTCTTCAATTGGTACTTTCTTATTTCCCTTAGATTTTTATGTTGTTATTTGCAGATAAAACTACTGAAAATCCTTGCTGTGTTGGGTAGCGGTGATAAGCAAGCAAGTGGGCATATGTACACGGTCTTGGGTGACATATTTAGGAAGGGTGACACTGCTAGCAACATTGGCAATGCAATATTGTATGAGTGCATATGCTGTATTTCATCCATTTTCCCTAACCCTAAGATGCTAGATTCTGCAGCTGAAACAACATCAAAGTTTCTAAAGGTTTGCACATTATCTTTATTATAGGAGATAAAAATTTTCATAGTGTTGGTGTTCATTGGAAGCTAACCTACTTGATTATCCCTTTGTTGTTTGCAGAGTGATAGCCATAATCTTAAGTACATGGGCATTGATGCTCTTGGCCGGCTAATAAAAATTAATCCAGATATTGCAGAAGAGCACCAACTGGCTGTTATCGATTGCTTAGAGGTGAGTGATATGGCAAGTTAAGCTTCTGGTAATGCATGACAAATAATGGATTCTCCAACATGTGTGGCTGCCATCCTAGTGTTCTTGTTGCATGCTTCAAGATAATGAAGCTTCTTCCTTTTATTAAAATCATGTTCTAGTTACAGACCTTAATTTAACTAGGAACGGTGGTCTGTAGTTTATTTCATGTTTTTTTATATAGAATTAGGTCATCTGAAGAAGTAACTGTAACGAGCAGAAGATTATGTTGGTTTGTTTGATTCAATACAATACATTATCCTAGTTGTTTGTTTGTCACTATGCCGCATCTATTGTTATGGTTATTATTTTGTGACCTCAGTAGATGCATGTGATTGTATGAGCAACTTTTGTTGCTGTGTCTTCCCACTATTACTTAGATTTCTAACTCATTGAATCTTCTTTTGAATAGGACCCTGATGACACTTTGAAGCGCAAGACCTTTGAACTTCTCTATAAGATGACAAAATCAACAAATGTTGAAGTGATTGTTGATCGGATGATTGAGTACATGATCAACATAACTGATCACCATTACAAGACAGAAATTGCATCACGTTGTGTTGAACTAGCAGAACAATTTGCTCCTAGCAATCAGTGGTTTATCCGGGTAACCACATGAGTATTTGCCAATTTGTTGTCAAGCACTTGGTGTAATTTTCATGCATTGGTTTTTAATAGAAGATCATTTGGTTCCTCTAATTATTTACTAGACCATGAACAAAGTGTTTGAGCATGCTGGAGATCTTGTCAACATTAGAGTGGCACACAATTTGATGCGGCTTATTGCTGAAGGCTTTGGAGAGGAGGATGAAGGTGCTGATAGTCAACTAAGATCATCAGCTGTATGTACTCTGGACTTCTTATAATACTTTTCTGTCAAGTTTTTCTTAATGCTAAACATGATTTCTGTGTGAATAAACAAATTAAAGAAAGCTTGTGCTGATTATGCTTGATGAATCCAGCTCTAGCTGCAAACCACTACACTCAATTCCTTCTATATTGCTCAACTTGACACTGTGGAGTCTGTTAACAAAGTTTTGTCAGCCTTATCAGATGCTTGATTCTTTATTTTTTACTTTCTCACTGCTTGATCTATTAGTCTTAACTCATTTTTGTTTTTCTTGAACAGGTAGATTCCTATCTTCGGATTGTGGGGGAGCCAAAGCTTCCTTCTTCGTTTCTGCAGGTAGTTAGATCTTTCCTCTTCCGTTTCTATCCCATAGCAAGTTTTTGAGGTTAAATTATATTTTTTCATTTATATTTAGATAATATGCTGGGTATTGGGAGAGTATGGAACAGCAGATGGGAAATATTCAGCTTCTTATATTGTTGGGAAGTTGTGTGATGTAGCAGAGGCCCACCCAACTGATGACACTGTCAAGGTATGCTCTTGTAGCTTAGCTTATGTTTCAGTAATTAATTGGCCTCTTTCTATCCTGTATGCTCTCGCTGAAAGATGAGAAGATGGATTCTAAAGGCAATACTATGCCATTTTAGTTATAGGGAACATTACACGCTTGGAGTGCTTTGGTCAAACTGAAATAGTTCCTGAGATATTTTGAGTGAGATATTTTGAGTAATAGTACGAATGTACTCCTTCCGTTTTTCTTTTTAAGGCACCTATGCATTTCAATATTCCAACTTTGCAATTTTTTACCTTATTTATTAGTCCAAATATATAGGTTTAGTGACAAAAAAGTGGTACCATCAGTGTTGTAGGTATAAAACTTAAACATAAGTGAGGGGGTGGACGTCAACCATTTGATGAGCCGACATCCACAATAGTGAAAATTACGCAGGGATATATGCAGGTTCGAGGGTCCGAGAGGATCGCCCTACTCCTATCAGTGAGCTAACGGGGGTTGCCTTTGGGTAGGGAGGTCCCCAAGAGCTCACCAGTTCGAATGTGCCTTTCTATTACTCAAGAGAACTCAAGTTCCAAATGAGAGATACATGGGGTATTTATAGGCTCTTGGGCTCATACAAAAGACTGAATTTCTCCTCTTACAAACAACTAAGCTATAGGTAAAAGTGATGAGTACAGTCGTCATTTAAGTAGATGGCAGCAGCCCTTTGATCTATGCTTCCCTTGTTCCGACACCAGTTTTACTGTACTTGTGGGGTCGTTTGACAGGTGGTCCTAGGGATGAAGGTATATTCTTAGGTCGGTGGGCTCCACTTGTCTTGCGGGACCCATTCGGCATGGATGCCCCTACAGTGTCCTCTGTCCTCGACTGTAGGTCCCCTGACGCCTTGAGGGGGTCATGGGAGGCGAAGGGTACTAGGGTCCTTGTGATGGCCTCTTGTACTGGAGCCGTGCTAGGGACTTATTCCTCGAGGGTGAGGGCCCCTTCAGGAGCCCCCCGTGCAATAGCCTTCGAGCGTGAGGAGAAGGAGGTGTGCAATTGACGTCTCTGGGCCCTCGTCGTCCCCATAGGATGGGTGTTAGTCATTTCTTCAACAATTAGATTTGTATTTGAAAGTACTTCCATATGATCATGATTTTGTAGTTATTAACAATATATCGTAAGTGTAATTAATGGTCAAAGTTTGATTTTCAAGACCGTGCCAAGTCAAACTGCACCTTATAAAATCAACAAAGGGAGTACCATTTAGGAATCGTTCTGCAATTTACATTGTACTTCATGGGCTACATTATTGTTGGATAATCTAAACACTTTGTGGGTAGTTCAGTCTATTAATTCTTTTCCAGTAGTAGTAGTAGTAGTAGTAGTAGTAGTAGTAGTAATGTTGACGTCGATCTATTACCAAGCTGAACCTTTGCTGCTTTTCAGTTTAATAGATATGTATTTTCTACATACAAACATGAGTTAATGTGTAAACCTCAAGGTCTCGATATTTTTTCTGCGATGAAGTTTAGTCTGGGCATGACCATCAATTTTATTCCATAACTGAAAGTGCTTCATCCTCATATGCAAATTCGTCTAGTCTTTGTACAGGACACACAGGACCATCTTTATAGCTTGCATCGACACAAGCTATTACGGACTTGTCTTTCTTCCAATTTTGTAATTGTACCAAGTCTATATTATGTTGCTGATACGCATCGTCTTTTGTATGCCTTAATTGACATGTGGTGGTGGTGTTTATTTGGCTTTGCTTGTTCAAGGCTTATGCAATCTCGGCAATTTTGAAGATATTTGCATTTGAAATTGCTCTTGGAAGGAAGATTGATATGCTGCCTGAGGTAAATGAAAATTTGTGCCATTTGGGCAGTTTCATCATTTTTTATACCAATTTATCATTAGCTGTAATCTTCTTTCAAGCCACAATGTGATTATTACATGTAGCTTTGCATGTGCGTTGAAAGAGGGAAGTATTTTTCACAAGACTAACAATACCTGCAAGTTACAACACTTGAACATTGTGTTTACTGGAGTTCTATTATATAGCATTGACATGCATTAATTATCTAAGTCTCATGTTTGGTGCATTTGCCTTGGCAGGCACCTACAGCTGTAGTGCTGATTATCTAAGAAATGAGAAAAGATGCTAACACAGACTTGGCAAGTAATCTTGCATTGCAAAGTTGTAGCACCACTGATTAAAGAAAAAAGACTATGGTCAGCCTGTCATCTATCCTTACATGCCTGCATTGCATAATTGTATGACAACTTTCCCATAAATAATTTGATGCCATGATATTATGCTGGTAAATAGCAAAACTGCAAAACCAGTGTTTGATCTAGCATATGATTTAGTTCTGAATGATGTAAAAGCAAAGCACATTTCATATGAGAGGAAAGCACACAGATATGTGTGATGTAAATATTATCCACATGGTGGGGAGGGCACAGAAAAGAAACATCAACAACATTTCTTCAGACAAAATTGCTTTACCATGAAGTTGGAAAACTCTTATTGTAGATTTGGTACCTTCTATGGTCTGTACTCTAATATTTATAAACCCGTTCCTCTCGTTCTTTTCAGTGTCAATCATTGGTAGATGAATTGTCAGCTTCACATTCAACAGACTTGCAGCAGCGTGCATACGAGCTACAAGCTTTACTAGGCTTGGACAAACAGGCCGTTGAAAGTGTAATGCCCCCAGATGCAAGCTGTGAAGATATTGAGGTACTGCTATGCCTTTCTTTGAACTGCCTGTTACTTTGATTGTTTAGTTTGCTTATTTAGGAAACATGTGTATTTAATAACGCAAAACGACAAAATGCGGCCTTGATTTTGGTTTCTCCCTCTGCATCTGCATAAGGCTCTGGTTATTTTTTCTGTTTGAATTCTTGATGGGGGCCTTTCTATGACAACCTGAGGACGAGCAGCAACGCATTTTGGTGTGGTGGCATTATGATATTATTGGCATATATTGCATGTTTTCTGCACAAGCAGGCATACAATCTTAAAACAAAGTTTAGTTAAGCTGAAACAAGCTAGCATATGGCATTGAAAGAGTAAATATATCTGCAAGCCAGATTTGATCTTTAATTTCTTGGCCTAGCCATCTCACAAACAAGAACATTGACATATTTTTTGTGAATTTATTTACTTCTAATCTCAGTGCAAAAGGCTGAGGTGCCTAGTGTTAGCATCCAAAAATATATGCAATTATTATGATTTTATTTTTCTGTACATGTATCTGATACCATCTAAAAAAATCTAACAATTTCATGAATACTAATTTATGTTGCAGGTCGACAGAAACCTCTCATTTCTAAACAGTTATGTGCAGCAAGCCTTGGAAAAGGGTGCGGCACCCTACATTCCAGAGTACGATCGCTCAGGAGTGGTTAGTGCTGGCAACTACAGAACCCAAGAACAACAGGAGACATCTGCGCATACACTTAGATTCGAGGCCTATGAGCTACCTAAACCTTCACTGCCTCTAGCAACCTCACAAGCCAGCATTTCCCTACCTATTACTGACCTGGTTCCAGCTCCAGAACCAACCTACTATAAGGAAGACCATCAAATGTCAAGGTCCCAGCCGTCAGGCGATCCACTGTCTGGTGAATTAGGTCTCAAACTTCGCCTCGATGGGGTTCAGAAGAAATGGGGGAGGCCAGCCTATTCATCTTCTTCCACACCTTCAAGCTCATCATCTAGCCAGCAGGCAGTCAATGGGGGCTCTAATTCTGATGGGGGAGGGTCAGCAAGTTCACAGGCACGGGAATCCTCGTATGGTTCTAAGAGACAGCAGGGCACAGAAGTTTCAGCAGAAAAGCAACGGCTGGCTGCTTCGCTTTTTGGTTCCTCAGCTGCCAAAGCTGATAGGAAGGGACAGGCTGGTCGAAAGACAGCAAAGGAGAGTCCCTCGACCGAGAAAGTAACTGTTCCTAATGTAGCACCTCAGCCTGCCAAGGAGCAAGTAATCCCTACCGCCCCACCACCTGATCTGCTGGATCTGGGTGAGCCAGTTTCATCAAGTCCTCCATCATCCGACCCTTTCACACAGTTAGAAGGGCTCCTTGGACCAGTATCAGCCTCTCCAGTGCTTTCTGGAACCCCAGCTCCCAGCACTTCCAAAACACCAGATCTTATGTCAATCATCTCAGATGATGTACAAGCTGGGGCGACCAGTGGATCCACAGAACCCACACCAGATGATGTTCATTTAAAGGACTCACACAAAAGAGCAACTGTGGTAGCTGCAAAGAAGGGCCCTAGCCTTCAAGATGCCTTGCAGAAGAACGCCACGGCACGGCAAGTCGGTGTGACGCCAACAGGGAACAATCCCAATCTTTTCAAGGACTTGCTAGGCTAGCATATGCGGCAGATGTTCAGTGTGCTCAAGTTGGGTATATGGAGCTTGCCTCACAACATGGTCTGATCGGTGAACCAGTGATGACCATGCTGTTTGATAAGTACAGGACATAGGGACAAGAGGTATATTCTGTTTGAGTCACAATGACACGACCTTCCCCCTCCCAATTGGGAGGGGGTTTGCGCGGTTGAGATGTGGACGGTCGCGGGTATTTTTCCTGTTGCGTTTTTACATGGCAATTTCTTGTTGAGACTAGTGTACATGTGTTTATTACATGATGTGTAATTTGTACACAATGAGACCGTTGTCCAGAAGCGTTTGCCGGCGCCTTTTTTTGTTCAGCTGGGAGGGTCCTGTTGAGTCTATGTTTGAGGTTTAACCATATTGGGCATACGGTAGCTGGGCACCGGAAACTAGGATCCCTGTGTCATCATTTCCTTCGGAACTGGGTGGAATAAAATGTACGGTTAATTGTTGGTCACGCTCGTGCCGTTTTGGGATTTTAGTTGACGCAAAGCATTTTTTCCAAGCAGGTTTATGCAAAGCACTGCCGTTTTGCGTGCTCTTTCCAAAGTTTGATCAAATTTGGTCGGTATCAATGCTGCCTTTTAGTTTGATCCCGGCCGGTGTCGCTCTGCATGGGATACGTACGAGCCACGGCGAGGCGCGTGCTGACGTCAGCCAATAGGTGAAATGTGATTAAGCAACCTGCCTGCTCTAAGCAACAGTAGTATATGATAGGGGGGACGTACAGAAAAACATGCCAAAATCGCGCGTCCGCTCGTCACGTTTGTGCCTTATTTTCTTGGCTCGTCAGAGTCACGGGACCAGTGCTCGCTTTCGGTGTTTGTCGCTCTAGATATGCAGCACTACTGTAGGAAAGAAGTACGCCGATTGGGCAACGGAAATTAGTTTCCACCACGCTTACATCCAACCGAACGAAGATGACAATTAAGTTCGATGTAAAGTAAAGGCCGTTACATAATTTTTTTTTTGAAGTGTTAGGGCAAGAGCTCTGCCATTTATTAATAGAGGAGTAACGAAATAGAAGCAACAGTCAATATACACATACAAAGGTTTTAGGAATTAGAGATTAGAGATTAGAAGAAGGAAAAGGAAAAGAGAGGGGCGGTGCCTAGAGAGGTGGCGACATGATACAAGCCAACAAAAGACCAACAAAACATTCCAGGAGATGGGCAGTCATTGGGTTTGATGATCGACAGGTGCACAACGTGTGAATGCTAGTTTGCGGTTGTATACATCTTGCACGATGATACTGACCAGCTGGTTCGGAGTGCGGAAAGATCTATTGAAAATCCTGTTGTTTCTTTCTTTCCAAAGATTCCAAAAGACATACAGCACTATTCCGTCCAATTCCTTTCGCTGTCTGTCGATAGAAGCCCTGAGTACTTGCCACCATCCGTCTACGTCGCAGGGAGGTATATAATTTGGGAAGGCCGGATTACCTATCCGCATGAGGCGGAAGATCTCTTGCCAAACCTGTTGGGCGATGGGACAAAGAAGGAGCAGATGACCAGCTGTTTCTGGTGCTATCCCACATAGAGCACAATGTGGAGAGTGAGGCCATCCCCTAGTTGCAAGTTTATCTGCAGTAAGAATCATGTCCTGGATGAACAACCAAGCGAAGAACTTGTATCTTCCTTCCGCACTTGCTTTCCAAATGCTTTTGTAGTCGTGATCCGCGACAGACCCCTGGAATTGGATCCTGTACGCCGATTTAGCCGAGTATTCTCCATTTTGCGTCCATTTCCACACAATTTGGTCGGGCAAACCTGTTTGCAAATGAACACATTGTATAGCTTGCCATAACCGAATGAAATCATCTATTTGCACCTGTGATGTGATTCTGCGGAGCGAGCGTAGCCAATTTCCCGTTGAGAGCGCTTCATGAACTGTGCTCCCTCTCCTCCTTGAAAGGTGGTAGCAGGTTGGGGCCAAAACTCTTGGGAGGTTCCGTGCGACCAATTGGAATCCCAAAATTTTGCTATTTTTCCGTCTCCCAAAGAATAAGGTAGTAGAGACGTTGAATAAATTGAGATCTGTGCTATCACATGGCACCGCATTCCTACCGTGCTCGGTGGGGTCCTTCCAGAGTACCAGATCCAACGAATCGAATCGCCTCGCCCAAACCTTTGGAGGTCTTTACCCCACCCTCCCAAAGATTTGGAATAGTCTTTGGTAAGTTTTATTTTAGATTGATTATCTTGATTTTTGTTTTCATGATTCATGTCTGTGTCTTATTTCAAGGTTTAGGCAGGCAATTCTCGTTCCCGTAGTGACGTTGCTAATCTTAGCTATATTTCTATTCGTGTAGTATTAGTTATCATCAGTTATTTGATCTTTCAATATTACAGTCATTTCTCATAAGAGGTCATGTTAACAGTTGTCCAAGAGTCCTTTCCGGTTAGGAGCCATTGTGCAGCTAATGTTCTACAACAAGTAATTGACTTGGATTGCCTGTGGTTGAATACCTCAAAGCTTCGATATTGCATAACATTGGAGATGTTGCAAAGTTTATATTTTTACATATTCTTTTGTAAGACCATTTTCTGCTGAGCATTAACCCAATCTTGAATTTCAGTCTATGAGTCAACACAATGGTTTGATTTAAATGAATGATGACAATCATTGTATTGCTTATTTTGCAATCAAGGACTGCAAGTTATATCAAGAAATCTTAAATTTATAAGTCGTTATAATTTCAATATTCTCTCATTGAACAAATTTGTTCTACTATGTTAAACATTTCAAATTTAATTTCTAATAATGGACTGAATAATCCATTTAAATAATTAGATTGATTGATGTATGCAAAATGCATAATGTTTTTCAACCATTATAAAGTTATTTAAAGATACAGCTTAGCTAAATGACTTAGCTTAAGGATGAATATTAAAATCAATCATTTCTTCTCTGAGCACAATGAAAGACATAATATATCTGACATGCATCATAATATTATATAGTAGTTTCTAAATCAATTTATCATCATAAATTGGATTTTTCAAATTCAGATTTTCAGGATAACTATTTAAATTATACAATCATTAGAATCTTACTATTAAATATTTAACAAGAAATCATACATTAACATCATAACAATTGAACTAAAGTAAATAAATCACACTTAATAATATTTAAACATCATAAATAGTTGACTATTAATTTAACTTTATAAGATGACACACCATATTCAAATTTCATGTATCATAGTAAATAGTTGTATTAGCAAATTGCACAATGATTCTAACTATATAGATTGCTGCATGGCACCATGATTCAATGGTTCAGCAATTTATAATTTTAGAATTTCAGGTAATTTTATAACTAATCTATCATTATATCACTATGACTATAATAATTATATAATCAATTTGCACATTTCAATTATTAATAATTCAGCTATTATATAATATCAAATTCATTTAAATAACAAATATAAAATTTCTTGAATATTAATTCAACTTTTTGAATATTAGAATTAAGTTAAGACTAAACTAAAATTTTCCAAAAAATTCATGACAATCTAGGTAAAACAAATTTAGATTGATAAAGTACAATACTATCTATTCCTATGCATCATATTATGTAATTAGTATAGATTGAATTATAGGTAGCACAATACAAACATTCAGAGCATGACGGTTTACTATCAGATTGCTAGTGTTGATTCATCTTGTTAATATAAATGTAGCTACGATCCATGATTCATAAATTTAAGTTTATACTACATTCGTATATTTTATAAATTTCATAGATACTAACACATTTACTCGTATGTAACATCTGAACATAACTTGTGTAATAATAGTATTTTGAAATTTAGAGTTTACAATATTATGTAATATATGCTGAAATCAACAATTCATGATTATTACACATAGTCAAACTTTGTTCAACTATATAGCAACTTTTAAAACTTATGCTAGAAAGTTATGAATATAACTATTGGCATATAACAGATTCATAAATCAGAACACTTTCATCATGTCTCAATAAAATTAGTAGCATGTTGCACAAGGTTAGTGTAAAGTATTTTAATCATCATATGTAGTGATTTGTATGCATTCGATATATTAAAGTTGATCTAATGTATTATGACACTTACATTTGTAGTTGAGTTCTTGGATGCCGAGTTGGTTCTACTGTAGCCGACTGAAGTACAACATGGACGATGAGCTAGCAGTGACACAGTGTAAACGATGTGTTACTTAGTACATAGAATTGATCCATGAAGATAATTTGAAAGCTAATGTTATAGTATTTTGCGCAGCTCTGTTCATACTAGTGCTATGTTCATGATGCACTCACACCTGTCTTCATTACTCTCACACATAAATTTTACATGACATTTAAAATCAAGTTTCTAATAAGATATTTTAATGCCAATGATATGTTTCATATTGCGAATATATTATAATATCAAGACACATGCAAACAGTGTAGCATTCTTGTACAGTAGTTTAACGCCCATCTCCAAACCCATCAAAAGTGATTACCAAATGCCTAGCAGAATTTGCCAGGTGTTTACGACATGTGGGCATTGCAATCTCTCGTATGGCTATTGATCCTAATTTAGTATTTGCTAGTTGTCATAGAATTTAGATTATTAGTGTGAATCGATATTTATCTCGATATTACTTCATCTGATCAGAATTCCCATTTTGATTAAGAAAGAATTACATAATTTGAAACAGTCTTATGATAATTGACTGTTTCTACTTGTCTACATAATGATCTAGTATAATAAATTTGATTGGTAAATAGATTGTGAAATTTACTTAGATGTTATTGTTTAGCAGTCATTCATTATTCCCTAAACTGACCATGTTTTGAATTGCTGATCAATGTTGCAGTGCAAAGATGGAGCTGATTTGGACAAATACCTTCTTCTCATTATGTTCAATTTAATATCTATGTATCTTCCTATATATGATGCTCATATTTCATCCAATTGTAATACAATAGACTTCCTATCGTGCAGTATTAGGAGTCGAGTGATTATAGACGGCTCAAGCTCTCATCACCAAAGAGAGCATTGAGGACTGATTGGCGACCATGATCCAAGTCTTACTCTGCTCACGGGTGGGACATGATTTCGTTTTGGTTCTAATTCATGTTCGTTAATGGAAATTGCTGAGTTTAGTTAGATTGAGGAGTGCTTTGAGATACGAATGCAATTTTAACCTGAACCGTATCCTATTTAGGGTTGGTTGGGGCGACATGCAGAGTCGGCTGAAACCTTTGCTGCTAATGTAGTGTTGACAATTTGCAACTTGCTTACATGCAAGTGATGATATAGTTGGCTTTTGGACTGTTTGCTGTAAATATCTGGTGTCATTTGAATTGCAGTGTAATATGGAAATGGTCTGTAGGAAATATGTGTAGCAGTTCAGTGTGTAGACTGTGGGCCTTATGACTTGATCAGAAGCTGAGGCCTGACCACTTATATTTATACTATTGATGTAAGCTGTTCAGATTGATGTCTATCATTCCGATCTATGTTGTCTGAATATCTTCGTACTCAATTGACTAGCTAGATTCATACGAACCCAAAAGCAAGATTTGTCAAATTCCGCAATGTTAAAGAGGATTGTTACTTGAGTATCCCAATATGTTATAAAGAACTGTCAGCTAAATCCGCAACTGCTGTAAAATGTATAAGAGGAGTTCCGGCTGCGCAGGACAGGTATAGTATCGGGGATTGCAGCACATACCATAGACTTAGAAGTACTTGGATTCCTTATCTCCTAGCTATAGGTCAATTTTGCATGCATTTTCATAATGTGAGTAGAATAGTGAGGCATATGTCACTTTTAATTTCTATAACGGTGAGAGTCGAGCTATGCATAGAACATCTTGAGAAAAGTAAAAGTAGTAGACATTGAATGTGCAACGACCTCAAATAAACAACTGAGAGCAAATTAGAATGATAAAAAACTGTACAATTCTTTACAACTACTCAATTAGATTCATCGTTGTATATTAGCTTACTCATTCAAATGTCAGATGTTGTCAGTTTGGGACGCCAATCACAGAACGACGATAAGCTCGAGTGCGCTGCAAGTCTCAAGAGTCAGATAGGAAGTACCGAGCGTGATCCAATGGCGGCACACCTCCTTCCCAGTTATCATCGCAAGAGCCGACGTCGTCGCGGTTATCATCGCTCGCTGAACAGGTTGCATCGGCATGGCTACCCGTCTAGGAGATCAACGAGTATCATCAGCGCTGGCGGCTCGATCTTCCTGGTAGTCACCTAGCACCTCGGAACATTAGTAGGCACTTCATTCGTCTCGCGAGATGCTTGCATCCTTGAAGACCTGATCCACTATCTACGGTCTTACAGCTTAGGTCGCACCACTGAGAGCGAACCTATTGTTCACATTAAGTACATCTTCACTTGCCGACTATTACCTCAATACAACTTACGCTTGATATCAGTAAGGTACAATATTGTCTTTATGCACTTCAAAATTCTAAACTAAGTAAGTAGTATAACGCTACTGACTCAAATTCCCTTTCATGTTAAAAAAGACCTTGTCATCAAAGATCCGCATAAACATTAGATCCTTAGCTAGACCCAATGAAGTAAAAAAGAAGTAAATTCACGAAGCTAAGCCTCACCTACTAATCTCGATCCGATACTCACTGGTCAGACTCACTGCATTTCCCGATCCATACTCCATGCCTATATCTTCGGCACCAACTGCCATGCATCTATCTAACTTAGTGACCCGGATGAGGAGCGCCGATGGATCAGGCGGAGTCTGACATTGGGTGCAGCTGGGAGTAGGCGACGTATGTCAGCGAGAGCATCGCTCAGGAGCTTGACACACTGCTGTGTCCCTGCGGGCGAAGTAAGATTTACCTCAGCCCGTTTGCCGAATGCTCGCAATTAGCTCATCGACAATCCAACTTCAAGATGAACAGACGATACTGTAAGCAGTCACGTACTTGTGCCTCTTCCTGAGGCACATTCCCTCATCCTGTGGAATCAAATACAGGCTGGGAATACGTCTCGCCGGTCAGCCGGGTCCCAAGGGCCCCCCTTCCCCCGGCGGGGCTCGCGCCCAAAGGGAGGCCCGGAAGAAGGCCAATGGCGCTCCAGTTCTCCGGTTTCCCTTTTTTCCCCCGGGAACTTCCCCCAAATTTTTTTTTTTCTTTTTACTTTTTTTTTAAAAAAGGGAAAAAATTTTCCCTGCCGTTTGCCCCCAAAATTTTTTTTTCTAAAGAGGTTTTTTGGGGTTTTAAATTCTCTTTATTGTTATTTCCCATTGGGCCCACAATTTTTTGAATTTGGTTTTTGTTTAAATTGGCTTTTAAGGTTTTGGAATGCTTAACCAAATTTTAACTACTTTGGGGTTTTTCCAAAGAGTTTTTGGCAATTTTACTGAAAGAAATTTTAATTTTACTTTTGTAAATAATTAAAAAACTTTTTAAACTACAAAGGGCCCACTCCCAAAAAACTAGGAAATTTTTCCCCTTTGGGTAAAAAATTTGTTTTAATTTTTTAAATTAATTTAAATTTTAAATTTTAAATTTGGGTAGGGAATTTTTCCTTTTTTAAATTTTTTTGTAAAAACCCAAAAGTTGGGAAAAATTTAAAAAGACCAATTTTTCCCAAAAAGGAAAATTAAAAATGAGTCAAAAATTTTTTTAAAAAACCCGAAGAACACGCCGAGACCTACTAGTACTATATGATATATGCTGTATCATATACACGCACGAAAGCGAAATATTGAAAGCCAGTGTAATTAGAAAACATTAGATCACTGTAGAATACGGTTGCTCTCGCGCTCAACTTGCTGCAACTATAGGCGGTCGATCGGTATCAACTATATATTGCAACTCTTCAACCTATGGTGACTGGTCTATGTCGCCACTCCAGCATGCAGTCCTACTCATCGTTATCCCATTACCTGCCGGCCTGTTAATTAATCTATCGAGTAAACTACACATTTGTGCTAGCAGCCATTCGTCTGCTTGATAGCGCTGAGATCAGTAGTACTACATTAATTATTGAGACCGATGTATGGGATGGTTGAATAGGCTCGATCTGCCCGGATAAAACTTGCCTATTCTATTCTCTAGGGTGTGTGGAGTTGGTACTTGGTAGAGAGATCGCATATATATCCACTACTAATATATACACACACACATCAGAGATCCAGATCGTATCACGACACATATGGGCACATTAAAATGGAAAATATTCGTAAGCTTTAATTTCTTCCTTCCCTCAGTGAGGACACACCAGAACAAGATTTTAAAGTTCTTACGATATATCGATTTGTATTTCTGATCAGTACGTGCATATGTTGGCCTTAGATTATATGGGCAAGAAACATATATATCGGACGTCTCTTGTAACATTTTTTTCAACGCTTGTAACATTTTTTTCCGACACGTGCAATATTTTTTGAACGCTTGCAACATCCGTTTACTGTGCCGCATTTCACTGTTTGTTGAAGAAAAATGTTGCACGTGTTACGTAGAAAAAAAATGTTGTAATGCGTTCGAAAATTTGAGACGTCCGGGCACAAGTCATTCCGTATTTATATTCGTGAAAACTAGCAAAGTATTCCACGCACTTATACGTATATTATTCTTAAAGTATATTTAAATAACTCGCAATACATTTGTGATTTTGTTTTTGAAAAATATATGTTGCAAAACTCAATTTGTAATATTTTATATGAGATAATATAATTACTCCATTAGCCAATACTTATTACATATAATTGAAACTTTCTTTCCTAAATACTTGCATGGCAAAACAAGAAACGAGTGTAACGTAGCAATTTTCATTTATACCATCACCCTCTAAATCTCTTCATTTCATGGAGGCCCACCAAATAAAGCATGAGTCTTAGGTTAGAATTTGTATGCAAATCCCACTCCTGATTTTTATTTAATTTTTATTCCAAATTTTAGCTATGTGTCGGTTTTAATTTGAAGTTCATTTGAAAGTTAAATTGCTGATTTCCTTTGACTTTTTATCACCAATTTATGTTATTTTTATTGTATTTAGTATGGACTCTTTCTTCTAATCTAAGTCGTTAATTTTATTTTTATATTTATTTAATTTTGAACATTAGTTTTATGTTAGAATTCATATACTAATATAACTGTTAATTTTATTCTAAATTTTAGCTATGTCTTGGTTTTAATTTGCAGTTCATTTGAAAATCAAATGGCTAATTAATTTCTTTTTTATTTAGAATTTTAGTTATTTTTATTGTATTTAGTATGGACTCTTTTTTTCAATCAAAGCTATTGTAACTTGGGTCAGCGGGCAGTTAGATGTTTTTCTTTAAATAATAATATTGAATAAATACTATAGCTCAACTTAGTTAGAGTCCACCAGATCAAGGACTATAGGTGTTTTGCTTTTTGTGAGAATTTTTAGCATATATCTCTTTTTTTCTTAATAACTCTAATAGACATGCCATGAGCCTTTATTAATATATAACTAGCGGATTTAATTACCCGTGTAACTATATGGCTAGATATTATGATACAGTTGCCTTTGATATACAACTATGCTTCCTGTAATTGAGATACAATTGTATTTGTTATAGACATATATAATAATTTGCACGGTTATAATATAGCTCCACCAAAATAAATGATGGAGATTTTTCTCTTTTTCTATTAATTGATATGAGAATTTGTCAGATTTTTTTTGCTCACGTCGTCTTTCCCCTGGTCCAAACCCTAGCCTAGCACCACACGTGCCGTCTCTCCTCAGGCGTTCCCTTGGCGCCCCCACCCTGCGGTGTCCCCCCAACCTCACCCCCGCGGCTGCTACTTAGCGCCCTAGTCGTCGCAACGCTGCTCCCTTCCTCCTCCTTGCGCCCACCGACAATATCTTCCTCTTCCCCTTTGCTAGATCCTACTCATGACCTATGTGCACCGCCCCTGGTACTTGGGATCGTGCTGTGTGCTGTGAGAGGCACCAAGATCTGGATGTGGGCCAAAGGCTAGCCACTCTACGAGGTCGTGCGTCGCGGGATGCTGCGCCATGCGGTGTTTAGCAAGCGATGGCGGGGCGATCTGGCGTGCTATGGTTTCTGAGGGAGTGCGACACTATCGAGCTAGACGACACCACAGAGTAATAGGACATGTAAGTATTGAAATTAATACGCTTTTAGATTGATTATATCATTTAAATACATCAGAGTTCATATCTGTTTTGTTTCGGAAAATTTGATGATGCGTGTGTTCATGCTGACAAGTTGCCATGCTCTTAAATTGTTTCTCATCAAAAGGAAGATCAAAGGCCCTTTATGGTTATCAATTTCTAAATTTGTTACGTGTCCATCTACTCGCGGGTATATCATCAACTTAACTTAGCTAAATTTCGCTATCCAAGTCATGGTAAAATTGGACGCTTTTTATTCGAGTCTGCTTCTCACATATGTTGAAGTGTGTTGACTAAAATCTTTTACTGTATTCTGTTCATTACATCTTAATATAGCATTTTCATTACATTATACAACTTTAGACAGTATTTTGAATAATAAAGCATATTGTGCTATATTTTTATATAATCTTTTTGTTTTAGGGGCATGTCATTTAGTGTGACAATGGCATATCATATATAGACAGTTCTAGGCTAGAACAGTTTGTGATGAACTCTCATTACAGATGTTTCTAGGATAGAACCGTCTGTGATGATACCACGTCACAAACGGTTCTAAGATAGAACCGTCAGTGATGTTAATTTTTACTGACCGTCTATAATAACCTATTGTCATCACTGACACTTCAATACAAACAGTTCATAAAACCGTCTATGATGTGATTTATGAACCGTCTGTAATATACGGTTGTCAAATAGTGCCTCCTCGTCTTCGTCCACTCTGCAGCGCGACCGCGCGGCAATACAATGAAGTCAACAATATAGCTGGTAGGGAGTTGGGATTGGTTAAGTTTAGCTGATGATGCTTTAGCTGCGTACGTACGTGTCCCTCAAGAGTCAAGACGTCAACTCTATTTAATTAATCTTTGCTAGCCTGCACACGTCGACAATGAAAACTGCTAATACGTACATGTGGGCCGGGTCTATTTCCATGGAAGTATAACATGTTGGGTTTTCCTAACGTGAGATTAATTACCTTGCAAGAAAAGGCAAGTTGAATTTAAAATGAATGGACAAGATCAATCGTCGTCCGAGCTCCAAACATGATTGGATTAGGGGTAGCTTCAAGTGCAATCAGAAACTTGTTTGTGCCCAAATATTTTGGAGTTTGGACGATGTCATTAACCGCAAATAAACTAAACTAGGGTCACACAAGAAAAAAAATGCATTTATGAAGGTTCTTTGACGCAAATAAACTCAACTAGGGTCACACAATGTAAAAGTACATGTATAAGGTTTTAAATCATGACTTTCACGGCTTCATGACAAGGCCTTGAAAAAGCTGTAGCAGCTATCACTAACAATCATAGAAGGTTTTCTTCGTTGCGTTTTTAGTATTAAAACAATTAAAAATTAAATATATACTATGAGTCACTTTTAAACAAATCATAAAGCTATGATACTTTAGAGGATATATACTAATATATTTTATAATAAGAATACAAATCAAGTATAGAATAAAAAATATACTAATACATGCCAAAGACCATATATAACTAATAACTATGTCATAATATTCTTAACAACAAGTACTTAATCACTAAGAAATATGAATGTTGGATTATTAAAAAGCGTTGAATGATATGTTTTAGTAGGTTTTCTCGTAGTTCTAGCTTACAAGTGATACATTTGGATTTTCTAATAATGTTATATTTTAAAATAGACCCAATTAATATTTTGGCCTACATAGTATAGCGAAGTTATAACTAGCTATAAGCTATGACATATAGCGGAGTTATTGTTAACTGTAGTACATGTAGCTAATATATAGTAAAATATTGGCCAGTAGTTTTATATTTAAGGCTTGAAAAGGCCATAGCTGTAGCTATCTATTTAGCTTGAAGGTTTCTTCAAGGGAAAGTGCCTTTTTCTATCGAACAACAGCGTCTTTTTGTTGAGTAGACCGCTGACTTGCACTGCTATATGAACGATGCCTGGCTCGGTACAGAGGTTATGTACGGGATCGAAGGCATCATATTATCTGCCCCATAGGTACGTGCGCAATGCTTCAAAAGCGTCTTTTCTTTTCTTTTTCTTTTTCACTTTTTACTGTTCTTGTCTAAATATCTGCATCTTGTTATCTGTTCATGAACAGCTATTGTTTGATCTCTGTTTCCATGAATCTCTAGATGTTTTTTTTTGGAACCAAAATCTACCCAAGCAACAGATGTACTATCGTATATGTGGATAGCATGCAGGGATAAAAGAACTCCAAGGCCGACCGGACATATACTACTACTAATTGGAGGGAGACGATGTCGTCGTGGTCCTCGTGGAACAGATCACACTTCAGCGGGCAGAGCGGCAACAGCGAGTACCCGAGCTCCACCGACGCATACGGAGGCGGCCAGAATGAAGCGACCGGCGGCAAGAAACGGTCGCCGTCGAGTCTGAAGAAGTCGGGCAGCAAGAAGGACGACGACGACTACCCAAGCTACACCGCCAGCACCAACCACAACGACGGCAACGAAAACGACAACTACAACGGTGGTTACAACGGCTACGGCAGCACCCCTTACAAAAACGGCAACAGCAGTACTACGCCCTACTACGGTGGCGGCTGGGGCGGCAGCTACAATAACAACAACTCTTCCTATAGCAACGGTGGCGACGATTACACCGGGGGAGCAACTATACCATACAACGTTCCGGCCGCGGTCATTGGCCCCCAAGATAGCACGAGGTCGCCCATGTTCATCAACACTAAGGAGGTTCACGTCTACGGGGTGCCAGGGTCGCAGTACGGCAACGACAACAACGACGACCAGAGGCGGCGGGGTGGTGGCAGCAGCGGGTTCTTCGGTCCGACGTTCGAGGCCGTCGGCCATTTCATCGACCGCAAGCTTGGCTTCCACGACAGGGACTGATGCACGTTACATGCATCCACGCTCTCGCATATCTACTAGTGTATACATACATACATACATATATCACATACGTGCGTTACGTACTCACTACGGGTTTATGTAATGCGTTACTACTATATATATATATTTATATTTATATTTATATTTATATTTCAGGATTTGAGCGTTTGCTTGTGTGTAAGGTGGTACAAGTGTGTTTTCGTTTCCTGAGCGTGCCAGTGTGTTTCCATTCTGTTGTGGTGTGTGTGGTTTGTACTTCATGTATACTACAGATCAATGATAGAGAGATGGTCGTTATATGAAAGAGCTTGGTACTTGTGGCTTAATTAATTTTTCTGTAATTGCATGGTGATTAAGATAAAGTGCATATGGTTCTGTATAGTGTGACATATTTATGTTTGGGTCACCGTTATTTTGATTTAGGTTCGATTTCTGACAACCGGCCGGCCAGGTTTAGGCCCTATTTGTTTTAGCTTCTGATTCTGGATTCTGACCCCAAAAGCAGAATCAGAAACAAACAGTCTAATTCTAGAATCCGATTCTCACAATCTAGCCCACCCATATATAATAGAATCTACAATCCACTTCATATGTGCTTCTAGATTTTGGCTTTTGGAGAATCAGCTTCTCTACAACCACAATCCAGAATCAGCTTTTAGATAATCCAAAACTGAAACAAACATGCCCTTAGTTATTTGGATGCCACGTCGTCTCTCACTCAGCTAGCTCGCAACTTATTTTTTTTGAAGGAATAGGCAGGTGCTCTGCCAAATGCATTAAAGAAGGGAATAGATGAAAGATTTTACAGAAATGTGGAACGCCTTAGGGCTTAACAAAGACGCAAAAGAAGCCCACAAGAACAAGACAACAAACACAATTATAATTATAACGTGAGACTAAAGCAACTTTGAGATGAGCGACGAAAAGATCTCGAGGCTAGAAGTCAGAGCATCTCAAAGGCCGCCGATTGGTTATCTTGCGTCCTCGATGATCACGTCGACCACACTTGTGCACCGTGCTATAGGTGTTTTGGAAGATCCTACAATTCCTTTCATTCCAAAGGTTCCACAAGCCATAAGTAACCACCCCATCAAACTCCTTTCGCCTGGTTGAGGTCACCGCGAGACGAGTGTTCTTCCACCATGCGGAATTCCCCAGGCGAGCCATGGAAGGCTAGGGGCACTTAGGTTTGCTTGTGTAAGGCGAAGCACCCTCGTGGGAACTGCTTACGTGCAAAGGGCACATTAGCAGCAGGTGAGATGCTGTTTCTTCTTCCGATTCACAGAGGACGCAAGTGGTGGAATGAGGCCACCCCACGATGGCTACTTTCCGTCCGCCATCAGAATCCTGTCTTGGGTGAAGAGCCAAGTGAAGAACCTACATTTCCCCTCATGAGCGTGCCAGATCATCTTGTAGGTGTGATCCGGAGTGGCACCTATGAACTGGTTCCTGTATGCCGAGTTTCTTTGAATACTCACGGAGGCGTCCACCTCGGATGATCGATCATCTGTTTGTGGCTGTAGTTGTACCTGTTGCAGCACGTGCCAAAGATGAAAGAACTCCTGCAATTGCACTTCGTTAGTAATCCGGCTGATAGCATCTAGGCCCCCTCAATTCTCATTATCATGTTTTATTATAGTTTTGGTATTGATGATTAAGTTAATAATGCTTAAGCTTTGAAGAGCATGTGCTGAAATCAATGATGAAGCAAGTTGGACTAACAAGATTAAGATGTTCTGTTACTAGTTTATGACTTGGGAGTTGATTCAAGTCAAATAGCTAGGACTATTTTAGTTTGGCTGTACTATAAAGGGGGACTTTGCACAAATGGGTAAATTGGATCATAAGGCAAAGACAAAATTAGATTGCTTAGAGTTAAAAAACTCTTAGTCATTGCTCTTTGAATCAAAATTTTCCTTCCTTAAAAAATCTAAATATGCGACGGACTAAAATTCAGCTATCCATTTCTTAAGTCTACGTAGCCAAAATCCTTTTTCAGACAAAAGCTCCTTTAGTCTAGCATTGAAAATCTTCCTTGTCAAAATTCCTATCAAGGTATCTACTCACATTGGACCAAACTTCTTATTCTCACATACTTTAGTCCGTGGTGAAAACTCCTTGAAGAAATCTTGCAACCAAGTGTTTTTCTATCTACGACGGACCAAATGTTTTGGTCCGTGGTACATATAAGTTCACGTTCGAGTTGCAAGACCAAAAGTTTCTCAATCTTCCATGTATGACGGACCAAAGTTTTTGGTCCGGCATACATATAAAGTCATATTCCTTCGACAGACCAAAAACTTCTCAGATTTTCATCTATGGCGGACCAAACTATTTGGTCTGGCACTCATTCAGATTATAAATCTTTTTGCTGAACCAAACCTTGGAGTTCTATTTATTAAATCCATAGATAGATATACATTCTTATTCGATGGATTTTCCTTTGTTGACGGACCAAATCTTCTTGTTTAAAAGTTTAGCCCGTTGCTATAACAAATCTCTTGGATAAACTTATTTTATGTCAAAAAGGTCCTTGGCTACTGATCTCAGTAATTCCCATGTATGACGGACCAAATAATTTGGTCCGGCATACATGTAACTCACTCATTTCTTTACCGGACCAAACTCTCTGAAACTCCCATGTATAACGGACCAAATTTTTGGTCCATCGTAAATATCTTAAATTGGTCCGTGATACACATGATCAGTATCGCTAAGTCCTGTTACTTAGTCCGTATATTCTTGATATTTTTGATCTTCTGACACATCCAATGGCTACAGTGGTAGGTGTAACGGCTATATTCATTCCAAATGGCTATATAAGCATTTCCTGAGCCATCTACCATAGAACTTTATGAACTCCTTGACATTTTAGCATTTAAAATAGTTCGCATTCTCAAAAGGAGTCTGTGCTTCACTTTCAAACTCAAAATCCTCAACATCTCTAAGTGTTTTAGCTCCAAGCTTAAGTCTAGGCATGTGATTTAATGAGTGAACCAGAGAGCGAGAACTTGTGCAAAGTTTATTACTCTTGGATCTTAGTGATCCTAGACAACTTGGAGGAAGTGAAAAGTGCGACCTGTACAAAGGAGATTGTGAAAGGCCACTTTGGTTGTGAAAAGGTTTGGAGCTCACCTCACTGAAGTAGTGAAAGAGTTTCTTGAGTGATCACCAAAGCTACTGCGACTAGCTTTGGAGAAACAATACTTCGGAAGAAGTGCTTCAACGTGGAGTAGGAGAAAGGCTCTGAACCATGGGATAAATCTCTGTCTCATTTGTGCTTTACTTCATTTTGTTGCTTTCGTTGTTATCATTATTTGTATTTTACTTCTGTTATATATTGTACTGAGTTATTCACTTAAAGAGAATAGTAAATTTTTACTAAGAAGTTAAAATTTGCAAAAGTTGCCTATTCACTCCCCTCTAGGCCAACTTGTTCCTTCACCGGTGCAAAGGTCTAATCCAATTCCTGGATGTTAGTAGGTCCTTAACCTTCCCTGTTCTTCTTCGAACCAGTTTGTAGCAAGAGGGCGCCAACTCCATTGGAGATTTTCCTTGTAGCCATCTAGTGTCGGTGTTTCGTATAACCGGCAAGTAAATTTGTAAGTATAGGGGATCACGCGCCCCCTCTCCTCGAATGGTTAGGCTAAAGAAGCCTCGAATGAACACTGAATCGGGCTGAGGAGGCTCAGATGTATACTGGTTCGGGCTGAACGTCCCTACTTCCAGTTTGCGGTGGTGGATCTGGTTACTCAGAGTATGGAAGAGTACACGCGAGGGCTAAGGACAGGCCCTTAGCGCTCGTCCAAGCGGGGAAATTCTGGAGCCTCAAACGATCGCATGGTCGGGAGAGCAAGCGAGATGGGATATGAAGAAAGAGAGTTCACCCGTTGCGGGGACCCTGCCTCCCTTTATATAGTCGGAGGGGGCAGTTACACCTAAAATTTGGAGAAAAGAGGTAGGGTATGCTACGCCTAGAGTCTTGGTCTTGGTCTTGGTAGTGACAGGTTGTTGTTTACCCATGCCAGTTGGTAGACACAATGGGCGGTACTTCATTGGAAAAGCGCCGCCTGCTTTCTGTGCTTGTCAAATGCTTTGACGCTGTCTATCTTGTGCCTTGGCACACGCCTCGGGTTGGAGCGCTTCTTCACTTTGCATTACTGGGCGAGTGGATCTGAGTGCTTGACTTAGCGGCCCCAGCCACCTTGGGAAGAGCCACCGCCCAAACATGGTCATCGTGTCCATGGGTGGTGACCGGCTTGGAGCCGACCATGATGTGGGGAGGCCGTCAAGCTGGAGCTTTTTGGGCTCTGTCCTTGGCACTGTCGGGCCTCACGGGCGCCTAACCAATGACCAAGTCGAAGCGCCCTAAGAGGTTGGTGAGGCCGAGGGTCCTTCGTGACCTCTCGGGACTAAGGCCTGCCTAAGATGGTTTATTCAAGGATCCGGCCAATATTCAATAATAATCCCATCTTCTTTGTGGGGACGAGACTCAGTAATACCTCTCGAGCCTTCTAAGGATCGCTGATTTGGGTTCCGAGCCCGGATGACTGAGAGAAATACGATCATGTATACTTTGTTGTGGGGTACCCCTGGTATGAGTATTCGTCATCTAGACTCCTAGAATTCCGCTGTTTCGCCATTGCCTAAGGGGCAGGTGACCGGCTTGGAGCCGACCGGTGATGTGGGGGAGGCCGTCAAGCTGGAGCTTTTTGGGGCTCTGTCCTTGGCCTGGTCGGGGCCTACGGGGGCGCCTAACCAGCGACCAAGTCAGAGCGCCCCTAAGAGGCCTGGCTGAGGCCGAGGGTCCTTCGTGACCTCTCGGGACTAAGGCCGGGCCTAAGATGGTTTATTCAGTGATCCAGCCAATATTCAATAATAATCCCATCTTGCTGTGGGGACGGAGACTCAGGTAATACCCTCTCCAGCCTTCGGCAGCATCGCTGATTTGGGTTCCGAGCCCGGATGACTGAGAGAAATACGATCATGTATACTTTGTTGTGGGGTACCCCTGGTATGAGTATTCGTCATCTAGACTCCTAGAATTCCGCTGTTTCGCCATTGCCTAAAGTGATGACAGTACTTGCAGTGAACAAACTGCAGTTTGAGGCAAAACAAGGAAGCGGTGAGCCTGACCAAGGCTTATTTCGGTCTTTCCAAGCATACCACAACCAACGAACTCGAAGCGCCCAGCCAAATCTGTCCAGGTTTTTTGCCCTTAGACCCCCCAGCAACTTGGGCCTGCAAATTTTTTTCCAATTTACCAGGCAGTGACCCCCATTGCATTCCTGTTCGCCTTTTCAAAGGAAACTGCGCCAGATTCTATCGAGTCTCTTTGTAACCCATTTGCTGAGAGGATACACCGTTAGGTGGTAGACTGCAAGAGATGTCAACACTGAGTTTAGTAGCGTCAAGCGAGGAGCCCTGGATAACAACTTCGCTTTCCATCCTGCCAGGCGTGAGCGCACCTTGTCAATCAGGGGTTGCAGGTCAGACCTTTTGAGCTTCGTCGGGCGGAGAGGAAGCCCTAGGAACCTGCAGGGGAAATGTTTTACGGTCGTCGGAAAATCCTCTAAAATTGTTTCCATGTCGAAAGCGCCATATCTTATGGGGTAGACCTCACTCTTATGGATATTGTTGAAGACACAGAGCTCAAAACATACAAGGATTTCTGAATTGCTCGAAGTTCCACCTGCGAGGGGAGCAAAGATGGCCACATCATCTGCATATAAGGAGACGCGAGATTTCGCCTAACCGGTTGGGGGCGCGGATATGATCCCTGCCTCCATGGCCTTGGAGATTAATCTGTGCAGAGGATCCATGGCCAAAATAAAAGGCAAGGGGGATAACGGATCACCCTGCCGCAGCCCTCTCCTATGTCGGATTGGGGGACCCGAGGCTCCATTGAGGATAACTCTGGAAGATGAGGAAGCTAGGATCATGGAAATCCATTCTCTCCAACGCGGCCCGAAGCCAAGGTGGGTAAGCAGGTCGATGAGGAACTCCCAGCTGACTAAGTTGAAAGCCTTTGTTATATTCAGTTTAAGGAAAAGAGTTGGGATCCTCTTTCTGTGCATCTCTGTGATCGCATTCTTTGTATAAAGAAAATCCTGAATAGATCTTTTGTTGATGAAAGCACTCTGGTTATGTGGGACCAAGTCCTGAAGATAAGGTGCCAGCCTGCTCGCGAGCACCTTGGAGAAGATCTTCCCTGTGCTATGAATGAGGCTGATAGGCTTGAAGTGAGCTATCAAAGAAGCATCCTGCCTCTTAGGAAGCAGCACTATGTTTGCACAATTGAGCAGCTGCAAATGTCGCCCACTCATGCCATGCAATTGGGAGAAAACATGCATGAGATCCGCCCTGATAATGTCCCAACAAGACCTGTAGAAGAGACCTGTGAACCCGTCTGGACCCAGCGCCTTTTCGGTAGGCATGGAGAACACCGCCTCCCTTACCTCGTGAATGAGAAAAGGTTCTTCTAGCATGCACAGGTCATGCCGTGGAAGGTCCAGCGAGTCTCAATTGAAGCAATGGGAGCGCTGCGTCTTAAAGCCCAGCTGTTGGTGGAAGTAATTGAAAAGCTCTTCGTGCTTATGAAGAAAGGTGTGGGCCATTCCCCTGTCGGTTGTGATGGACTGAATATGATTTTTCCTCCTACAAGCGTTCACCCTGATGTGAAATTTTTTTTGTATTAGCATCTCCTTCCTTAATTAAGGTCATCCTTGATCATTGCCTGATGCGACTCCGCTTGACCGCCTCTAGGCCCAGCAATCTTTAGCGTAGTCTGGCTAGAAAATCCCTTTCAGGACCCGAGAGGCTGCGAGATTCCTCTGCCTTATCTAGTTGGAATATAATCTCGGCCGCTATAAGGAACTGGAGGGAGAGATCTCCCAGAATGTTTCGGCTCCAGGCTCTCAATGCCTTTGCAGTCTTGGCTAGCTTGATATGCCATATGCGCAAAGCATCTGTGGACTATACCACTTTGTCCCACGCCTGCTGGACCACCTGGATAAAGTATGGCATTTTGCTCGGAATGTCTCAATCAAAACCTCAGATTCGGCCGACAAGACACATCCATGCAGTAAAAGTGGACAATGATCAGATACTAGGCTGGACAAAGCCTGCAGGTGACAATCCAGGAAAAGGGTGTCCCACTTGTTTGAAGCAAAGAATCGATCTATCCTTGTTTGCGTTGGATTCTCCCTTCCATCAGCCCAAGTGTACTTCCTATCATTTAACCTAATCTCCCTGAGCTCCGTGTCGTCCAGCATCTTTTGAAAGGCCCCCATTACCCTCCTGTTTAGGTTGGCATTATTTTTGTCAGTAGCCCTGTAGATCATATTGAAATCCCCTACAATAATCCATTCTTGGCACACGCGATCCTGAAGATCTGAGATCTCTTGTAAGAACTGCAACTTGTCGCTTTCTTGGTGCAGACCACATACACCTGTGCAGGCCCATGTGATGCCATCATCCTTCATGTGAACTGTCGCGGAGACCAAGTTTGGTGCTACATGTACATCGGACATCCCGAAGTGAACAGATGAGAAAGCTAGGAGTATTCCTCCTCTTGTTTGTTGCGCCGGAAGGAAACAAAAGTTGTCTTGAAATGCTTCGCCAAGCAGGTTCCTCAACAGGGGACTATCTATTTCCTGAAGCTTTGTTTCCTATATGCACACAATGGTGGCCCTGACCTGTGTGACTAGCTCCCTGATGACCGCCCTTTTTGCCGAGTTGTTGAGTCCCCTGACATTCCAGCTCAAGAATCGTACATCGTGCTGAGCCATGATCGAATGGACTCGAGATCCTGCAACCTACCCCGCCAAGTTCCCAATCCTGGCGGCAATATCCAGCCGCACTGACTGAGAATAGCCATAAGATGTTGAGAAAGCAATACCTTAACCCCAGACGCTGCGCATGTGAGCTCGACGGCCATGAGTGAATCCACGGCATCTGACAAACAGGTTGGCGCTGGGTCGATGGAATGTAGTGGTCACCTGTGAAAGTAGACAACATGCCATAGAAAGAGACACCTTGGTTGGTTGCATATCTGAAAGTAACAGCTTGCTTGATTGCATGTCTGCAACATTGGTAACATTCAGAGAACATACATGTTGAGCACCTGCCCCCCTTACAACTCGACAAGAGAAGAAAGCAGACCAGGTAAGAATGGACGCAAAGCACTGGAAGGGATGGTAACTAGTTTTCTGTTTACAACCAGGACTCAGCTCGTACTTAACAGTAGAGATTGCTACACCCAAAAGATCGACACAACACGAAGACAACAGCATTACATCAGAACCACGGGCTAGGCACGGCCGACTCAACACAAAAGACTTTTTGGACACAAAAGACTTTGAAAGGACAGGGATGTCGCCTAGAGGGGGGGTGAATAGGCGTTTTTAAAATTATCAAACTAATGCAGCGAAAAACAGATCGGACTATCCGATCCTCTGATCGGACTATCCGATTAGAACAGAGTCTGAACGATTTCGAAACGAATTATGCCTAAACACAAGATTACTCTATCAATCAGTTATCTTAGGATAATCTAAGCAATGAATAGATATCTAACTAACAGGATAGCTATTGCTAGGAAGATTGAAGCAAGACAATATAGCAATTCAAGCAATAATCAATAAGCAATAAGCAAGGTAAGAGAAATAACCGAACGAGCAAAGACACAAGGTTGATTTTTCCCGAAGTTCGGATCCTTGAGGGGATCCTACGTCTCCGTTGAGGCGGCTCGGTCACACTTGAGTCGGGGTCTCTTTCAACCCTCTTACTCCCGGTGTTGCACAAATGCACTCGCCGGTTTCAACTCCTTTGACGCTTGAGCCGGGGTCTCTTTCAACCCTCTTCCTCCCGGTGTTGCACAAATGCACTCGCCGGTCTTCACTTCTTTGATTCCTTCCCTTGCGGAGGCGGAATCCGGCCTTCACAAACTTCCTACGGCCAACCACACACAAAGCTCCGGTGGCTCGTAGGCGACCTCCTAGCCGTCTAGGAGTCCTCAACCTCCAAGAGTAACAAATGCTCACGAAGAACAAGCTTGGAGATGAAATCAAGTGCTCAACAACTCAAATCCTCAAACTCTTCCCTACCCTTCTCACAAAGGGGATCACTTAGATCTAAGGGTAGAGGGGTGTTTAGGGGGCTCAAGAACAAGAGGAGAACCCCTCAAAGCTGCAGGATAACGGCCTCCTTTCAAATGGGAAGGAGGGGGCTTTAAATAGAGGCTCCAAAAACTAGCCGTTATGCCCTCGTCGGACCCACATCGGACTATCGATATTGAACATTGGACTATCCGATGTGTGTAAAATTCAGATCGACTCCACACGAAATTCAAATTCTCTTGAATAAAAAGCACGATCGGACTTTCCGATATGGAACATCGGACTATCCGATGTGTGTAAATTTCAGATTTCAAGAGAACATCGGACTATCCGATATCAAACATCGGACTATCCGATGTTTCCAGAAATACCCATTTTCAAAGATGTTTCAGAAATTTTCTAAGTCAACATCGGACTATCCGATGTCAACATCGGACTATCCGATATGCCTGAAAGCAATCGACCAAAACGAGCATAACTTTTGACTCGGACCCGATTTCAGTGATTTTGGACTCTATTGAAAGCTAAGAACAAGGGCTACACAACTAACAAGGTCTCACTACCCAAATCTTAAAGGATAAATTCAGATTTCACAAAGAATCAAGAGAGACCTACAATTGTCACTTTTCGGCATCACCAACACCACTCTCACTCTAAGTTTCACAACGATGGATCACTTGAGCACTTGACACATCTAAAAGTCATTCAATGGAGCATCCCTCTTAATAGTACGGCAATCCTTAGACTCAAATTCAAACGAGAAATCTAAGTCTTACATTCAATCCACATGCCGTCTTCTCCGTGGATGCAATGTGCATGATGTCTTTTACCAAATGATTGATGACGTCTTCGCCTTGTCCAACTTGACTCGATTCACCTCATGAGACTCTCGTCCTATCAACCTTGACTTGATCATCCTCTCCGACGATCTCCACGCCAAGTCGATCTTGACTTAATCCTCAACTCTTGGTGACACCGCCATCTTGTTGACCTAAACTTAACGATCATCCTCCAAGATATCTTGGTCATCATACACACGGGACCTAATTCTTTCCAAACCACTCATGAAAGACATTAGTCCCAAAACTCGATGAGATATAAATGAGTTGATATTTGAGCATTTGATTACCACAAGTGTTTCATATAAAGAAGCACAATATAACTGAAACACTTGACATAAGAAATGTTCTCTACTAAGTGCATCATGATGAATATGTAATTGATCTATATGCACTAGAGAGATAATTGCCAATATGACGAAACAATTAAATCATGGCAAAGGATCACAGTCTTTACTTTAAATGAAGCACATGAAGAATATACACGAATTGTACATGTGCAACTAATATTCGGAACAAGAGTAAATATGTGATCCAAATCTAGATTAAACTTCACTAAGAGAAGTGCATGAGAAGATACGCAACTAAAACATGCATGTACTAATTCAATCTATAGCAATGTGAAGTTTAACCCTAGTTAATACATGCATACTAAAAGCAAAGCACGTGATGAACTCAAATGAATATATATATGCACAAATAAATATGACATGAACCAATGTGCATATATATAATCAACATGCTACTTGGAGTTCACTGTGCATTTGCACAAAAGGAATGCAATAACAAATATAGAAGAGATACCAAAATTGCATACCTTATCTTTGCTTAACCATCCTACTTGATTTCCTCTAAATAGATGAGACTAATATTCAACTCAGCAATAAACATGTTAGTCTCATAGTAATATAATCATATTAGAGGTTTGTCATTTGTTAATCACTAAGTTAAGCATTTACACAATTATATAGATTGTCATTATATGCGTTTGTCATTAATCACCAAAATAACATAAGTGCCTAGATGCACTTTCAGACTTGCTGAACACAAAAGACTGGCAGCAGGAACCAATCCTCGAAGCAGACTGGCAACAGGAACTAGTCATCCGGATTGTTGATTTTCTGACTCGACTGCCCCCAAGGCGGCATTCAGATCCTTGCCGCTTTCCAGGCCCACCAACTTCGCAAGCGTCTCCAAGGTTTGTAGGGACAGAGGCTTGCGGAAAATGCGACGATAACGCTGAAGTGCACTTTCGTCAAGTGATTCGTCTGCTGCTAGCAGGGATAAACTTTTCGTTTATTGAAAAATTTCGCCAACCTCCGAATCCAAATTTACTTAGAAATTTCGGTTTTTCGGCGGAGGACATTCAAAATTCAAATTTCAAATTTCAAATCCGGTTTGATTTCCACGAAATTTCCGAAATTTCGCCGAAAATACCCGAAATTTCGCCGAAATTTACCGAAATTTCGGTCAAAATGAACTGACTGAAAATTGGTTCAAACGATGTCAAAAATTTTTTAATTTTTTTGTGTAGGTTTATGACACATTAGATATATTCTCATAAAATTTTCAGATGATTATCAGTTCTGTGGATTTTTAAAAAATTCAAATATTGGTACTGTCCCGATGAAACGTTGATCGGCAAGTTTGAACCGGATGAAAAATAGTACAAACGATGTTAGAACATTTTGAATTTTTTTTTGGATATTCCTGAAATACTTGTTATATTTCTCTAAAAATTTCAGATGATGATCAAATGTGAGGAATTTTTAAAAATTCAAAAACAGAGAGAGTTGAAAACTAGTACTTTGAATCTCAAGAATTTTTATAAATTCCTGGAGAAATATTTTGAGCTGAAAATTTTACATAGGAATCCTTAGCTCAAATAAATTTGAAAAACAAAATTTCAAAAAGTTATAAAAATATTTGAATTGCCTGATAAATCCTTAGCTCAAATGAATTGATTTTTGAAATATAATACAACAAATTAAGTTTAGTGCTTACTGTATTCATAGATTTTTTTGAGCAATCAAATAAGGTTGAATTTTTTTGAAAATTTTGTATAATGGTACTGAGGAAGTTATTAATCTTTCATAAAATTTTAGATGATGATCACACTCGAGAAAATTTGCAAAAATCTAACAAGTTTACTATCCCAATTATGTCCATTCTGTTTTGATTTTTAAAGATAACAAATGGTGTTAAATTATTTTGAAACTTTTTTTCTATGATCCCAAATAACAAAGGATGGTACCATAATTTTTTTAGATGATCTTCAGGCTCGTAAAATTTTTTAAAAATCTGACAGTGTTTCTGCCTAAATTTTAAAAAATCTCAAAAAATTAGTTTTTCATCAAATTTTCATGGAACAAGACTTTCTTAAGGGTTATTGGACCCATTCCGTTCAAATCCGGACAAAAATCTGAAAATCCGGACTCCAAACCCGAAATTTCGCAAATTACTGTAGCAGTTACTGTAGCAAAATGAAATTTTTAAATTTTGAATTCGTAGGATATATAAATTCGTGGGGGCCGAAATCAAATTTCACTGAAATTGGCGAAATTTGAACCCTGGCTGCTAGCACCCTGAGCTTCCTCGCCAGGTGATGTTGAGCCTTCTGAGTCACCGAAAGCTTGTTACTTGACTTTCCCACCAACCTCGCACTGCGGCATTCCAGAGGTCTGCCGACTGGTATCTTTGTAGTGTTGTGCAGCAACTCTGGCAGGATGGGCTCCTGAGGGTTTTGCTTGTGAAGGAATGCCCAAGGTTGCACTCTGCTGAGGGTGGCGCTCGATTCAGAAGCTACGGAGAGGTGTGGGCACTGTAGAACCTCGCCATACATGGGGTCAGCTGGGTCTCTGCGAGCCACACGGAATTGCTCTAGAGCTCATCCTCCATGGGATCCTCCCTGGGAGCGTCGATGTGCATGTTGTTCATCCTGGAGACTAGGAGCTCCTGCTCTGAGGCGCTTGAAGCTTGAGGCTTAGCGGCCACTTGGGAGATGAGCTTATCGTTAAGCCTAGGTTAGTCACGAAAAACGATGATCGATTGGTAATCGACCTACCGTGTACACGGAGATCTGCACGGTCCCTGGCATCTTCGATGGGAGCTCCTGAGTTGACGCGTGTGTGGTGACCCTCACGTTGATACCTCGTGTTTCGGTAAGATGAGCCCCCCTGAGACGATTGGTCGGACCGGCCACCTGTGCCCCGTCCGAGAGGCACATCCCAACCGTGATGCTCTTCGTCGCTGAGTGCGCCTGCGCCGCCGGCGGTCTCTAACCTATATATCAGCGGGCGCAGTGGGATCGAGCCCCGCGGAGGTAGGGCACCGTCAACTACGCCCAGGTGCCACGCGTAGACATGCCACCTTGGCCATTCATCTTCCGAGGACGCAAGAGACATCTCGCCGCTGACGTCGCTGTGGCCGGGACTGAGAGATGCGAAGATGGGGGCGAGACCATCGTTAGGTGGTTCGAAGTCTAGGACCTGGTCGATGTGCAGCAAGGCCCTGTAAGACAGCATCCTGGGCGGCGGCCTCTCCTCAAGCCCTCCATGAATTCCGAGTTCAGGGAAGTCTGAAAACGTAGGCGATCTCCTGAAGGGTCCCTCGATGTAGACGATGATCGCCGATTTGGGAAAAGCCGCAGCATCCCGAGCCCATACCCAGAGACACAGGCAAGCTGTTTCATTGTCTGAACCAGGAACATCTAACTCTGGGAAGGCAAAACCAGCATCTTGTATCAAAGGGGAGATTGCTGAGCAGGACCACGTGATGATGCGGGATCCTTCAATGCAGTCGCACCTTGGCAGCGTTTCTTCCGCTTGACTTTGAACATGATGCGACCATGGAACAACTTTGATGTCAATGCCTTCTGGATAAACCTTGAATCCTCGGCCATGGCATTGTGGAGGTCGAAGGAGCTGCACGGACAAAGTAGTCGCTGCTAGCTAGCTCGTCAATGGCTACATTGAAGTCGCCCCTGTTTGCTCAAATGATCTCGCAAGAAGGCCTTGCGGCTTCGAATGGAAGTCTGGCTGGTCACCCAAGGTGTAGAGCGAAAACAACAAATCTGCGAACTCCTTTCCAAGCCGGAGGTGCTTGAAGACAATGGGAAATGCCACGCGGACCAGCTCTACTGTCATCAGGATCCCGGCTGAACCTCGGAGAATGCATTATCTTCCGGGGGCAGACGCTAGAGGGTAGCGGAGGCTGGGACACCTGCGAGCTCCTGAAACAAAGCTTGAGCTCTATGGCTCGGCGTCTGCGCAGAACATTTTAGAGGAGCTTTGCAATTAGTGACGAAATGGTCGGACGCCAAGCATCTGAAGCACCTCCCCTTGGACTGAGACTTAAGAAGGGCAGAGAGCCTGCTTGAAAGCTCTGATGGGGAGGTTGTTGAAGCCAATTTATGCACATTGAATTGGCCTTTTCTCCAGAAGTGCTTCGGTTTGACCTGCTGCCATTCAGATTCAGGGGGCGAAGCAAGCAAAAGATTCGGGTCTGCAACAGGAGGCAATACATTGGGGCCAAAAGTGTCTGAACGAGGAGTGACATGCGACCTGACCTACGCCTTGCTGGTCTGCATCCCCACCGCCCTAGCCGAAGAAGAACCATTAATGCCGAGGACTAAGCGTTTACCTGGAGGCCGGTGGAGGATCCTTAAAGCAGGCTTTGGGGCATTGACTCCACCAAGCCTCAACGGAGCATTAACCCGGCCTTGAATGCCAGAAGCAGCCGGTGGATGCACGGAAGCCGGAGAGAGCCCATGGGACAACAGAGCCACCTGGAGGTCCTGAGAGCTGAAATCCAGACCTTGACCGGAAGTTAGAGCAGGTGGATCTTGAGCGGGATAGGCCTAATCCGGCGAATCTACCTCTAGGAGGTCGTCGTCGTCATCTTCGTCGGAGCTCCATGAGACCCTAGAGGGATAGCGCCTTGACAAAGAGAGGGACCTTTGGAGGCCAGGAATGTGGTGGCCGGCTGGTCGAAGGGGATCTAGCCAAACCGGGAGAAGAATCGGTGGGATTTGGTGGAGGAGTTGCGGGATTTGGTGGATTTGGTGGCAGAGTTGCGAGCGAAGAGGAGCGCTTGCGGGGACTCATTTCGAACTCATGCTCCATCTGATGCTGATTTCGTTATGGTAATTGACAATGGAAAACTTTTTTTACAGCTCGCAACTTCTTGATTGAATGCTTCCTTATCCTTGAGGAAAAGTCTAAATGACCCTCCATCTTTAGTTTACTGTACCCTACTCCTTTAGCTGGTATTGCAGGGCTGTATTGCACACGTGGAGCTTCACCTTGACTGCCACATCACTCAAAATGCATATGTCATCTACTTGAGCCTTCGTTTTCCTCCTCTCTTTTCTCTCTTCATCTCCCGATCCCACCTCATCACTACCTCTCCCTCCTAAGCTCTCTTCCCTCAAACCGCCCCATGGCAATCGCAACGTAGCTCTAGGTGTGGTTGGCGTGGGCTGAGATTGTGTGAGGAGGCGAAAACAGAGGAGGTAGTGAAGCCGATGGTGATAATGAGCCTCGGATAAGGGATAGGACACGACAGTTAGGGGTTCGACACTTGTAGACGAGGACACTTCAAATTGAATGAAGGAGCAAAGAATAGCTTGAATTTTGGGAGCAATTGCGGCGAAAGAATAGGGCGGCGCAATTACCGGGTGTGTTGTTGACGAGGAGGATGGGTCTTAGAAGGCGAGCACAAAAGAAGATGAGTGCAGCGTGGAGCTGGTAGTAGACACCTGAAGTGGATTGCATGACAAAGAATAGGATGAATTGGGATTCTTTTGACTATCTACTCTCTCATGCACTCAAAAAGCTTCAATCAAAAAATCAAAATGCCCTCAAGCTCCTCAATAGGATGAATACAGAGATGGATACGCTAGAGCTATCATGTGAACCCCTGTGTGGGTCTATTTATATGTCCTCTCCTTAGAAACTAGCTGTTAAACACAAATATTTCAAAATACCTCTTTGAGTTGGATCATCCCACTTGAATTATCTAGCTTAGAAGCTTCCAACGGTAAAAAAAATATAGCCATTACACACACTCGGATCGTCTAGCTCCACACAGATTACCCGAACTACTCAGATTATATGTTTGGTTCAGATCATCCGAACTAGTGTAAGAACTCAAGAGCACCTTTTCTATCAAATTTGATCTGGGTTGTGTCGGTGTTTCGTAAGACCGGCAAGTAAATTTGTAAGTTAAGGGCCGTTGCCTCTCCTTGAATGGGTAGACTCAGGGAGCCCAAGATGTATACTGATTCGGGTTGAATGTCCCTACTTCCGATTAGTGTGGTGATCTTTATTGCTTAGGGTGTAGAAGAGCGCAGTGTTACAGCGAGGCCAAGGGTCGGCCTTGGCGCCTCGTCCAAAGTGAGAGGAGGAGAGAAGCGGTGTGCTCGTAAGTGTTAAGTAAGTGCTTGAGTGAGCTTTAGTCGGATGTGTCGTCCGAGATCGGATCGAGTCCCTTCCTCGAGGGTCCTGCCTCCATTTATATAGGCGAGAGGGAGCAGGTTACACAAGAGTTTGGAAAAGAAAAGTAGGGGTATACTACACGGGAGTCCTGGTCTTTAGTCACGGTGTTCGACAGTTTCGCTCATCCGTGCAGGTTGGTAGACACTGGCAGCGGCGTTCCTGTTGGGAAGGTCGCGACCTACCCTCGTGGCGCTTTGTCGATCTTGGCGTCGTCTGCGTTTGTCCTCTGGCGTTGCCTCGGGAGGGAGCGCGTCTCTACTCTGTGCATGACGGAGTGAAAGGACGGGTGCTTGACTTCGGCAGCCTTCTTGCCGCCTTGGGAAGGAACCACCGCCCGGACATGGCTGTGCCGTGTCCATGGGATGGTGGCTGCTTAGGGGCCGACCGCCGACAATGTTCGACCAGGCGGAGATCGCCGGGTCTGAACTGCGGGTGCCCGACTTGAGGCTGTGTCGAACTGCGGGCGCCTAACTGAGGCCTGTCGGGCGCCCCGATGGGCTGGATCGGAGTCAAGGGTCCTTCGTGACCCAATGAAGCCTTTGGCCAGAGCTGGGCCTGAGACGGCCCATTTGGGATTCCGGCCTGCTGGGGGTATCCCTGGTATGAGTATTCATTAGGTTGTGTTCTAACCCACTCAGATTATCCAACACATGAAGATCAACTCAAACCAAGTCTCTACCAAATTGATCAAACCAATAGTCGAATCACTCGGATCATCCAACTCCCATTGAAACATCAAAAGATGCCCTCTGTGAAATTGATCTGACCTATGCTCTAGGTCACTTCGAGTGTCTGATTCCCATTGAAAATTCTAGGACATGCTCTCTGTTGAATTGATCTGACTGATGATCCGACCTAGTTGGATTATTTCACTTAACTGCATTTTTCCTAACCAAGTTTGAAATTTCACACACATTCTAAATTTGGCATCTTTCTTGACTTCTCTGACAAGATATAAGCTAGAAAGACCTAATGTGAATCACAACTAGCTACCCAACCTCATAAGGCTCAAGTTATTGGTCTTGAAACCCCCTTAATAGTACAGTCGAAATAAAAATGAAACTTATCACTAAAATAATCCAAACTTGACTCCTCATATCATTTCTAATCACAAGATCCATAATCTTCATGCGTTGCAATCAATTATATCTTTTGGGGATCTATAATACCAAGAAATCTCAATATGCCAATATTAAGGACCAACTCATCTTAAAACCCTGAAGCATGGTTAGTTTTCATAAACAAATATTATTAATCACTAAAACACTTTAAATATATGAAATTAGGGGAAGCCAAAGACGAGGAAGGTGAGTCTGGACTTCACCACGCTGATGTAGCTCCTCAGTAGGGGTGCAATTGGCTCGGATTCAGTCGGATATCGCTAGTTCCGTATCCTAAACCATATTTTTTGTCGGATTCAGAATCAAATTCGGATAGTCCCGGATACGAATATGGCGTGGATAATATCGGTCATGGATTCAAATCGAATACGGAATGAAATCAATACGGTACCGAATAATTTTTATTAGATATCACACAAAAATAGATACATACATGCATTAAATATAGTGCTTAGTAATAATAATTAGAGGTAATCTAGTTATTTTTAATAGCTTTTTGATCCACGTACCAAAAAGAAATACAATTTATAAAGTTTTGAACGAATAATTTAGAGCGCACTATAACAACGGCGGACATAGCATTTGCAGATGATTAGAGACACACGACGTACAATCTAGTCAAGTAAACCAATGCTCTTGGTCCTTTGCGTTCGTATAAGCTGTCCAACGAGAAAACGAACACTCCACGTCATCATCTTTACATCCTGGGCCATTTGTTTTTTGATCGAATGGCTCAGCTAATGCACTATGCCCTAGTACACCCCACTTATTTTCTACTGCACTAGTACAACACAAACATCTGCTCAACGCAAACACATGGAAACTCCAAGAAAATAAACAAAATTGACTTGCGAAATGCGAACTGTGCCTGCTAGGGGGTTCAAATTTCAAACCAAAACCACACCGAGCTGAGCTGAGGCAGCAGAAGTGACACCACTTGACGCTGGGCACACGTCCTCTCGCCATTAAAACGACAGCAGGCCACGCATTTATTGCCCCGTTACTGCGCTCATGTTGCCCCCATCTTCACGCAGCCCACACCGAGAGACAGCGCGCCAGTTCGGATATCCGATATATATTATCCGGATATATCCGAAAATAGGTTTGGAATATCTCGATCCGACGGATAGCGATCTCCCAAATCTAAATCCAAATCTGAAAAAAAATATCCGAAACCGATTTTAAATCCGAAAATTATCCGAAAAAACTATCCGAATCCGATCCGAACACATCCGATCAGTCGGTCGATCATAAATTATCCGATCCGATTACATCCCTACTCCTCAGATCCCATCCCCACCATCTTTGCGTACTAGCAACAGTGAGACTTGCTATGTCCTAGGCGGCTAGGCCTCCTGCGGTGAAGGGCCACAACGGAGCCGCGGAGCCGTGCCCACGCATTTCATCCCAATGATGGCAAGGCTTCCATTAACATCGGCTATACTTGGCGGCCTCCCCATCGGCACCGAGGAGGGGACTATGAGGTGGCCCAACAGGCCGCTAGCAGCTATATTGGTGGTTAGCAGGTAGGCTGGCCGGCTTGTTACATGGTACTATGGTAGTAGGAAGACTTGAATGGAGGAGAAACAGAGAGGGGAGGATAGATAAGATGGGGAAGGTGCATGTAATAGCTGCTCACATGTGGGCCTAGTGTGTATAGATTTGTTATATTTTGTTTTGTTTGTGTAGTCATCGCCAACTCATTAGGCATGCTATCTCATGGTGCTACAATCGCCTCAAGGGTTTATTTAGACGGTTTTGTAGTTTACACTTTAGACCCAAAATAGTCTAGGCTCTAGCCCGGGGGCCGGGGCACAGGGTATTTACCGGCCCAAAGCTTTGGTAGGTCACCTGGTCAACCTTCCTTCAGAACCTAGATAGCAGGGGACTCTAGTCCTTTACACCCAGGACGTGACAAAACTTGGATCAAATAGACCTTTTCTTTTCTTTTTAAGGAGGCATGCATGCATGCAATGCAATGCAATGCACGCACTAATTAAGATCTACATGGCCATGGCAACGTCGCTGGTACATTGGATTGGATCGTATGTGAAGCCCGCGGTGGCGTTGCAGTAAGAAAGAATGCCACCCCTGGCGCGCACGCATGCACGGTCTAATTAAGCAGCGACGACGCGATCGGTCGAGGTTGAATGCATGCCCTCGCAGAAAGATTTTTTTTTTTAATAATACATTTTTTATTCGGAATTTCAAAAATATTCCACCAGAAAAAAAAATTTCAGAAATATGACGTGCGACAGGGGCCTAAATAGAAAAAATACAGGCGGCCAGTGCGGGCGCCGACGTGTTTCGCCGCACGTGCAGTTAACGTAGAACAGAACTGAACGGCGCTGTCGACGCGAACGACGTCTGGCGAGAGCCGAAGGCCCTGTCGCGCATGACGTCGGCGAGTGGAGAAAATCGACCGATGATCGTGCGATAGGTGGGGGCGCGGGTTCCTGTCGCACGATGGTAGTGCGACAGGAGCGTTTATATGAGCCACTCGCCCGGTACTGTTCTCATTTGTGCGCCCGGGAAGAGAACAGAGAGAGGAGAGGAAGGGAAGAGGAAGAGGGGAGAGAGGGGAAGAGAGAAGGAAGAATGGGAGATTCTGCGCCACTGTTTTAAGGTAAAATTTTGTTGTTTACTTTTCTTAGCAGTAAATTATGATATGTTAGAAATAGTTAGATCTAGAGCATTGTAGCAGTAAATAGTGGTAGATTAGAAATAGTTTTAGATTTAGGTTACGGATAAATGTAGGTAAATTGATAGGTCACAGCTAGTTCTACTTTAGAAAATTTAGATATTTTTTATGATAAGAGTATATCGGTATATATTGAAGGAAATATAGTTACGAATGAGTATTTTTTAATATATAAGTACATCGATACTTTAATGTATATATTGTTAGGAATGAATTTTTACGGATAGGGTATATCGGTACATATTGATGGAAATGTAATTTTTTTTACGATATAACTACATCGATATGAATTATTAGGAATGTAGATGTTTCTTACTAGTTAGATATATATTTTCGCACCATGTAGGTATAGTTATGTTACGTCATAGTATTTTTACGGAAGATAATTAATTGTGGGTGAATGAATGGATTCGCAGAGATATGGCGTAATCGAGTTCCATTTAGAATTTATTATGGAGATGGGGTTGTAATGCATGGTTTGGAGGGTGCGAGATCTAAGTAACATGCAAGATGTGGACGAAGTTTGAGTAGGCTCGAGGAGCGCACATTTGGTTCCGTGTTGAAATGGTTGTATTATACTTTTCGGATGGAAGAAGACAAGTGTGAGTTGAAGGTATTTTGCCTATGTAGTAAAAGTAAACGATACTATTTATCGGGAGTTAGTTGAGCTAAAGGAACCGCATCGTGGAGATCATATGTGAGGCGAGCAAGCAACGGATGGAATCGAGTGCTTTTAGTGCGAGCATATGAGAGGCATGTTGCCTCCCGAAAGCTAGCTGGACGCCGGTGAGTGTAGTCACCTCAAAATGAGCTCGGCCCGGTGACACCAAATTGGGGATCTAGCCATGAGCAACATGTTCAAAGAAATTGGTGAAACAGTTCGATTCGGAGGATGATGAAAATGTTGGCCAAGAAGCGCGGGGGTGGTAGACGAAGGTGAGCAAATTGAGGAAATAATGGCTAGGATGGAAGAGGAAGACCGTGAGTACAATGCAGGAAGGAAGAGGAGGACGACGATGAGTCGGATGAGGAAGATGGAGGAGGTACGAGGCCGCTTGTGCCACCCGAGTGAGTACGCAGACAATTTGAAAATATGGTTGTCAATGAAATGAGGAGATGCCTTGGCAAAGACAAAGGATAATGAGGTTAGGCATAACAGTATGTACCCGAACAAAAGAGGTCAGGCAGATGCCGTGAAAAATTGAGCTCTATCATTAAGAAGGACTTTCGGGTTAAGAAATCCACCCCAACACGCTTTCTGACGTGGTGTGTGAGATCCATGGGTGTCCGTGGAGAGTGCACGCAAGACAAGCCCAAATGGGCACCCATTGGATATGTTCAAGGTTGAGCAAAGATAAATGTATGATCGAGGAAGCATGATGGCTCACGGGAACCTATCATCCGGGTATGTCGCGAACATCATGTACGCAGAGATAGTGGAGAACACGAGTTTTGAGCCCCGTATATTATCCGAAGCGATCGATAACGAGATATCAATTACACAATTAGCTACGGGAAGGCGTGGGGCGGCGAAGGCACTAGAAACGAGGTTTGTGAAGTTTGAAGACTGTACCACAACCTCCCCAAGACCGCTCGGTTGTATTCGGGAAGAAATCACGGGACCTACTATGATTATCAAGATTGTCCGTCGGACAAGTGGCCAACTAAAATGCATCCGAGGAGAGTGTTCTTCGCATTGGCGCTTGCATTAAGGCATTACATCATCGTCGTCACGTTGTTGTGCGTGGACGGCACATTCTTAACCGGAAATACAGAGGGCAACATCTTGACAAATGTGGGTGTCGATGGGAACAACCAGATTACGCCAAGGTTTTGCCTTCAGAGAAAGCGAGAACTACGAGAGTTGGTGTGGTTCCTACGAAACCTAAAGATCGGGTGGTCAAAACTCGTCGGATGTCGTCTTGCATGAGACAGTCTTTGGGTTGTTAGTGCTATCAACCACCGCAAAACAGGGAAGATGAACCATTCCGATGGCCTCGACTTGCGAGTCGATGGTGCATGAGGCATTTGGGTGCAAACTTCTATAAGCAATTCAAGAACAAGCAAGCCGATGAACATGTTCAAAAGACTATGTAACTCCAACCGGAGAGAGGAAGTTCGAACTCGTGGAAAAATCTTGATGACCGACAAGGAAACACAAGGAGCGATTTAACAACATGGCGCGGATGGAACACAAGAGCAAAGTAGACCTCTTTTCCCCGCCAACAGAGGACGAGGCGACTAACCGTAAATGGAGGCAAAGGCCAATCAAATGTTTCTGAATTTGGATCAAGCACGAACCGAAAGAGAAGTGGTCACCATTATATAGCAGACATGGTGCCGATCACGGTGTGATGACCACTAACTTTGCGTAAGTTTACAACCGGGTAATGCGAGGATGAGGTGTCTTCCATTGGTAGGAATTGTCGAGGAGGCTTTGAGGGGTACAACCAAGTACTTTGTGGAGCGGGCATGCATTTCCGAGATAATAATGAGAGATGAGAAGTTCTTGTACTCTTCGATGATCACTAAATACATGCATGAGAAGGCTCGGCGGCCAAACATAGAGCTATCAAAGTTGGTGCACGACACCGCGCGCTCGAGGTGATCTGCAGGATAAAGGAAGGCGTGGAACCAACGGAGGTTGTCACTCGTAAGTGCATCTTACAAAAAGTGCAAATGCTCGTGCAACAAGCCATACCTTTTGCATAGGCCATGTTCTCATGTTATAGCTGCATGTGCTTTATTTGGAATGCAACCCGGTACATACCTATCTGAATATTACATGAAGGAAAGGGTGATGGCAACTTGGGGCGAGGAGCTTTATGGTTATGGTGTTGTGGGTTCTTTCACCACAACTCCTAGTGTGGATGAAAGGTTCGGGTCCTCGATTTTGATGCGAGAAGAGGGAAAGCGTGGCGTCAAGAACAAGGCGATAAGAAATGATATGGATGAGTCGGTAAGGTGCAACGCTGCGTGAAGAAATGCTCATTGTGCAACCAACGAGGACATACGCTCAAGAATTGCGAGCACAAAACGAAGAAGACGGAGGAGGAAGCGGCGGTCACCCGACGGTGGGAAGGATCGTCCTCTCACGAGGATGCTGCGAGACCTCATCGCACGGATGACAAGCGGTTGCATTATCATATGTCGTACATCAAATTTAAATTTAAGCGATGTAACGTGTGTTGTATGAACTGCACTTTGTACCTAGTCGCTTGCGAGTGTTGTGGCTTCATAAATTGTTGTAATGAACTTCTCCGTTTTTATGTGCGATCTGTTTCAATATATTGTTGTCATGTACTTATGCATTTTACTGACTCTTCTGTTTACATATGTGTTTCTCTCACTTTCATTTTTGTAAATTGCGATATGGCTCACCAATGAGGAGATGACGAGTGGTCAGTCTGAAATTCTTTGGACCCAGACGTCGACCGTGGTCACCGTGCCCGCATAGCCACCGCTGTCCCCAGATGAGCGGAGGGACCTGCGGTACCGATCCTTCGACCTAGACCATTGGTGCACACACAGGCACTGGACGATCCGCGTTGGATCCCGGTGTAACATACGAAGATTTAAATTTGTAAACATGTTTGTTCAGCACCATGACTACCGCAAAGACCGCGATATCAATTACATGTTTATGTTTCTTGAAACTTGAGCTTGGGCCGCGCCTCGCCCGGATAGTGGAGGTCCCGGGACACGGTTCCGTCTGACCGGCCGATCACCGCTTTGGTGGATCGGTGGAGGCCGGAGAGCGACACCTTCCATCTCCTGTCGGGAGATGGCGATCACTACAGGCGTCTCCTACCTCCTCGGCCTCCCGATCGCCCGGTCATTGCAGTGGTGCCCCAGATCGTCTCCCCGATGGTCGCCGCATGATTCTTCGCGAGTTCGCGGTGTACTACCACCGCTGTCGGGACCTTCGACCACACGCACGCCGACCTTGAGGTGGCTTATACGAGCCAGTACGTGAGTAGCATTTCGAACTAAATTGTGTACGTCTTCGCTTGAAATAACAAGTGAGCTTTATGTTACGGCGTGAGCGGATCGTCGAGCCACGACGACGAGAGGCTCGCCACGCCACTGAGGCGTACCTCTGTGGGCCATTTTCTACCGACCATGTTCACGACGTCCCATGGGGATAAGCGTGTCCACGCACTTGGTGCGGATTCGCGAGGGCGATCGCGGGCGCACCCTTGACGCCGTGCCACGGTACTCGTGGGGCTCGGCCGCGTCTTTATCGCACCTACCGTGCACTCTGCGTCGGGTGTACACGGTTCGCCGACGCCGATCTTCGGAGGATGTCCACCGCTGCTTTCTGCCAGTGGCATACGAGAGGTTCCAATCGGCCGGCCCAGATCGACTGCGGCTGTGGTGGAGCACGCAGTGGCGATGACGTCGGCGGTCCGACCATAGGCACCATCCGGTGCTGCGACGGGTAAGATATTGCAATCACGTGTTTGATACTTTTTGTTTAACTTTTACGAGTACTAACGGTTTCACGTTCTACCGTGACTACAAAGCTAGCTGGCGACCGGTGTCGGCGGGTAGCCTACCCGCAGATTTGTCGCGGCGTTTGACCACCTCACGACGACCACGTCTGGCGGGGCGCCATCACGGCGCCAGAGGTGCAGCGCTGCGGTGACGGTGGCTCATCCACCCTTTGCACCGCGAGACGCACAATCTTCGTTCACCGTCGGTACCTCGTGTTCGGCGTCTCACGCCGAGGGCTACGCCGCCCATCGTGTGATGAGGCGCTTTGGTCGACGACAGTGTTCTCGGTGCGGAGACGGCACTGCGGTCCCCACCCGGTCCACTCGTAAGTTCCTGTATTGATGTTTTTATAATTGTTACCGTGTAATGCTATCTAATAACGCTATACTTTTTTTTTCACCCACAGCACGTGATGGGAAGGAGCGACTGCGCCACCCCCCCCTGCGCACGCATCGTATGCCGCCTTGGGCCGAGGAGTGGGAGGAGCCCTCGAGGCGCTCTACGCCGAGGATGCGCCAGTCTGATGTAGGGACGCATCAGCGTGGTACACTCCCGGACTTCGTGTGCGTTTGGTGCGGTCGACCTCGATCCCCCAGACACGCTTCCGGTGGCGCATACCGCACCCCTCCATATGGACTCGGTCGCACGTTTTGCATGCGTTCGTCATACCTTCGATATAATTAATTTTGCTAACTAATTCGTAATTTATTTTGCTAACTAATTCGTAATTTATTTTGCGGTAGCGTGATGCACCATCATCACATGGACCTTCGCAGCTTATGCGGTCGGTGACCACCGGAGAGCCCGTGGCGAGAGAGGCGTCACCTTCTGCGTCGGAGGTTTACGGGCTGACTCGACACGCCCGAAGCCGTCGGTGCGGCCTCCCCACCGTCCCGCAGCGTGCCGCTTAGCGAGGCCGGGTGCGCCAGTACATCTTCACACGGTCCCGCCCGCAGCCGCGAGGGCACGCTCAGAGCCGGTCGCTTTGAGTAATCTTGGAATGCCTTTGTTCAAGTGTTACAATCGCAGATTACAATGCTCAAAACAATTCTTTATTTGAGTACAGGCCCGCGAGCACACTTCTTGAACGCATCTGACACGCCTCCGACGACTACGACGACGTGGCGATGCCCCTGAACCGGAGGACTCGTGATTACCTCTCCACGGACGTCTTTGGGGTGGGGCATCATCATCCTGGCCGTCTGAGGCGCCACCACCGACGCAGCCTAGTCGGCCGTGACGGAGCGCCACCACCCACGCAGCTACTCGGCCGCACGCGACGCCTCGGCTAGGCGCAGAGGCCCCCGCGCGCCCTACGAGCTGGCGAACTCAAGCGGGACTGTGTTCGGAGGAGGAGGCCTCCCGAAGCGAGGCCGACAGTGAGTTTCTTTGATTTTATTATTGCTAGTATGTTATGTACTAAGTGTTTCATTTGATATATGTTGCACTTGCATTTGTATTTTTGTAAACTTAATCTTACGTGCTTAGTTGTTCCTTTCATCGCCTAGACGCTTTGTCACACCTAGCACCTTTACTCACTTTGGTAGCACCTTTACCACGAAGACACGACAATAGACGCAACAGCTTTTCCAGCGCGATGTGACTACTCGCTGCTAGCAGCTTTACCAAGCTGACACGACAACACACGCAACAGCTTTTCCAATAGCGATGTGACTACTCGTTGCTAGCGGCTTTACCAGCCTGAGACGACAACACGCCATTAAATGACAACACGCTGCAACACGCCATGAAATGACAACACGCTGCAACACGCCATGAAACGACAACACGCCGCACACGCCGCAACATCTTTGCGAAGAAGAGCCGTAATTGTGTGGAGTAACCCTCACTACCACTATAAAACAGTCCGATGGGTAGACATCCAACACGCCCAAACCACAATGTCGTTCTATCGTCGCCTCTTGAAGAAGCGAAGTCATCCACTCCGAATATCCGGATGAGAGTTGCGTCGGCCGATTCTCCGGAGTTGCCCGACCGAAATGTGATCGCAACCTACCGCCAAGATGATGCAATCTACCCATGGAGACACGGCCGCCCAGCATCCACTCTCAAGTTGCTCGCACCTACAAGGTAAACCTACTAGTGTCCACACAATGCAGGTAACACTACCATCTCATGCATCGTTCTTTCTTTTCTCAAAGACGAGGCGGTGTTGCTTCTTCCAATGGATCGACGGGCCTAATAATGTGACTACGAATTTCTCAACAATCGCCACGACAACTACCCCGCCGCCTGAGAACTTCACCCGGTGGGAGGCCGCCAGATATGTCCCTTTCTAGATCGACCGAGCTTAGGGCGCAGTGCAAGGGCCAACCGACGGTGAGTTTCATGCGACATACTCATGTTGAACTCACAAAGTAGTAGTTCTAAACAAGTTCATCGCACACAGGAGTTCAAAAGGACACTTGCGTAACATCAACAAGTCAAAGGAGGAACCTCCTCCGGGGCCACCAAAGCCCCGACGTTTGCGTACATGGCCGGAGGCGTGGTTGATACCGCCACGCAGTGATCTAGCGACCGGAGATTCTACGGTGCCCCTTGGCCGAGGAAGAACGGTCTTTGGTACTTCAAGTGGGTGGACCCGAGACGTACCACCCACATCTCATGCTTCCAGTATGGGATAACCTGGGGAGCAACCCTCTCGTGGTGCCATTACCGCCCGTAAAAGCCAAATCCAGTACGCCTACGGTGTTATTCAATGACCAAGGGGCATCTTTGTATTGATCGCAGGCACGCTTCCGGTTGTTCAAGGATAAGCCAACACAAAGCTCCTGCACCATATAGTGGAGTGCGAGCGAAACAGAAAGCGGCGTCTCGCATGTCTCCGCCAACGCCAACACAAAGTCGGGCAGAGGGTCCTCTTCTCGAAGAAGAAGGACAAGGGGAAGCAAATAGAGAGTCCGCAACACGCAACAAATCCTTGACTCGTTCGCAGACCATCCGAAAACCGGGTGGTATTAACATAGGGGCCGGAATCGGATGACATGCCCATATGGGAGGCGTAATCCACATAAACAACAACCAAAATTTAAGTCTTATACACCGGACGTCGGCATAGGCCACCCAATGGGTGATACTTGGGAGCAACTGCGGAACCCCATGGAGTTCTTTCATAGTAGGGATTGAGCGATGGTCCGGATGACACGTCCGCAAAATTAGAACGGGTCGGGTAATATCACGAAAATGTCTTAAATCATTCGGTTGTACCGGATAGGCGAACGATCATTTGTTCCACCATGACGAGCAATGCTTTACGTTAGTTAGTTCAATCATCGTTGTAATGCCTTTGTAATATCATCTAATGTTTTACTTATTTTATCATTTGAACTTTCTGTATGTGCCCTTATATATGTATTGTTTGAATTTTAAAATCCTCATATCTTAAAATCATTTGAAATTTTTATGGTAATATCAGCGATATATCGAGAACCTCCATAAAGAGTTTCAAAATTTTTCGACGTCGTAAAAGTTTCTATGGTTTACGTGGCGCAAGTGCTTTTTCCGATTTTCGCAACAAAATACCGAGGCAACGTCCGGCTATCTCGCCCATACGTAAGTGGTAGCGCATTGCGTAGGGCCGCCTTGATTTTTTCGTAGATTTTTGGACCATGTCCGCACATCATGAGGCTACGAAAACCCCTAAGTGGCCACTATTACCGTCGTTTCGTGCCCGCGAGTGCCTTTTCCGATTTTGTTAACAAAATGCTGGGCCAACGTCCGACCATCTCGCCGCAGATCAAGTGGTATGCCACGCGTTGCACGCCGTCCGTGCTTTTCCCCGTCATTTTTCTACCATATTCGGCGGACCTTACGAGGCTACGAAAACCTCTAAGTGAAATGCGTATCACTAACGAAATAAAATAATTTTTCCGATTCATTACAGGACAAATTATGTACAACCAATTTACAACAAAAATTGTCAACAAAAAATATTAAATACAAAAATTCAATATTCTGTTGCTATCGCTGCGTTAAATGCGTGCGACTGCCTCCTGTAAGCACGTTAAATGCAGCGACAGGGCCTTTTCGCCTCTCGCACGTGGCGTTAACGATCTTGACAGCGCCGTTCGATTCACAGTCGCGCGTTCATGCGGGACGAGAAAGGCCACATCGGCGCCGGGCACTGTCGTCTGCGTGCATTTTTCTATTTAGGCCCCTGTCGCACGTCCAACGTGCGACAGAGGTACATTTCTGAAAAAAAAATTTCCAGTGGAATATTTTTGAAATTCCGAATAAAAAATGTATTATTAAAAAAAAAATTCCGTAACTGCGAAAGGGTCCAAGTTGACTAGGCAATACTCTCACGTCACTCAAAACGATGGGCCGGACCAAATACACTGCAGTGATCTCTGAGTCACTCCAAACATGGTCCGGCCCAATACTGAAGCGGTCAAGTCCACCGCAATGCTACTGGGCCATCCATCGCGACTTATACGTATACGTATAATACCGCAAATACCACTTTCCGTACGTACGAGTACAAAACTACCTGAGCAATCGATCCGAGCGTCAAAATACCGTATTGTCCGTGTACGACCCCAAGAAGAGGGAACCCAGGGCCAGTAGCGAGTGGCGACCAAGGAAGAGCGATGGGGAAGAAGCAGCAGCTCCTCCGCCTCGCCGCCGCCGTCGCCGCCGCGGCCATCCTAGTGACCGGTAAGGACGGATCATCACCTCCACCTCTCCTCTGAACATGTTCTCCTGTAAAGATTGGTTTTTCTCTTGTTATGTTTCGCTCATCGCTTGCTCGATTCGGCTCCAGCTTCGGCCAAGAAGTCCGCTGACGTCACAGAGCTTCAGATCGGCGTCAAGGTCCGTACTCTGTAGCTGACTGCAGTCTCTTGTCCGTTTACTCTCTATTCTTTTGTATTCTGGCGGATCTGAGATTCTTCGGTTCGCCGACTTGGCTAAGATCTGTAGTCTCTTTAAAAAGTGTGTGGGCACGAGGTAGTGGGCGCGAGGAATTTGCTAGCAAGGGTGCGGAGTTCAGGAAGAGGTTGGCTTGGATGATGCTACGATAGGAACCTATGCAGATCTGCAAGTGCAAAATAGGTTCTCGTTTCCTTTGCACGTAGGATGGGAGAGTCAGTGGAATGCACTACTTAGTTTCACTTGGGTTATAAAACTTCATTTCCAAAGATGAAATTTGGAAATTTGATTGCGGTATTGTTCTTTGATAATTAGTACTTCATTCGTGTACACGGTGGACAAACTGGAAGATGTGGATAGTTTTATTTAACGAATTAGCTTGTGCTATTAGATTGTTCTCAAGAAACAGAAAACTGATAGTGCAAACCTCTCAGAAGTGGCATTAGGACCTGTAAGGAGTGTCGTTGGAATGTTGTCGAAGTTCCATATTTCAGGGACTTGTCAGACTTGTCATATACTCATATGCTTCTGTAGCAAGGATGGGAATTCAACTATTCAAGGCTGAGCAGGTAACCTCTTGTTGTGGGCTTTGGCTAGGAGTGTTGAAACAGAAAATTCCAAACGCATTGCGTAGAATCATACCTGTGATAGAAATGGAATATTCAACACTCAGTCACAAATCACAAGTGTGGTGGGTGGAGCTTTTGTGCATTTACATGTCTAGCTTTCAGCAACCCATTCATTAGTTCTTAAGTGAAGATTATGCAACATTTGATTTATAAAATGGTAAGACAGTCATATATAAGTTATGATTTCATTGTTGTTACATAATTACATTCCAAATGATAGCATATCTATGACTTTGCATGACATGTGTTTTCTTTGGCTCATCCTTTTTTCAGTACAAGCCAGAGTCATGCACTCTGCAAGCTCACAAAGGAGACAAAATTAAAGTGCATTATCGTGTAAGTATTTCACCAATACTTGTATCTCAAGTAAACGATTCTATTCAATTTTGTAAGTACTTAAAAATCTGTTCAAAAGAAAGCATGGTTTTAACTAGTTATGCCAAGCCTACGGTTGCAAGGCTCAGAAGTAAATTCTATTCAGTTTGTCTTACTGTGGTCTTCACACGGTTGCTGCTATGCTGACTCACTTTGAAGGACATTGACCATTGGTAATATTCACACTCTCATGTTTAGCAGCTTCTTTAACATGAATCAGTTGAGATAGCTATTTAACATGAATCAGTTGGCATAGCTATGCAGAGAGTGAGAAGCAGCATGGCAGAGTGATCCTTGTAGATTATGTCTTTTATTGTGTGTTTTACCTGGTTTGTTTGTCATGCTTGATTCAAGAACTCTTTGATACTTTTTCTGTATCAGTTTTTTTTTCCACATTTTTGTCATTCAGCTGAAAGGCTTGATTATGCTGTAGGGGACACTCACTGATGGATCAGTATTTGATTCTAGCTTTGACAGAGGTGACCCCTTTGAATTTACTCTTGGGAATGGCCAGGTGATAAAAGGTTATTCTTTTTTCCTGAAACACTACATTTGTTTATCTGCGGTCCATACTGGACTGGCTTGAACGAACAAGGATATGTCATCAAAAAAAGTAGGGGAAATGGCCTATACTGTTTGCAAATCCTCCAACCTACATCTTTGGTTTTATCTGTAGGTTGGGACCAAGGGTTACTAGGTATGTGTGTTGGTGAAAAGAGGAAGCTAAAGATACCTGCAAAGATGGGTTATGGAGAGCGAGGCTCCCCACCGAAGATTCCAGGTATGGCTGATTATTTGTTTGTTTGCTTGATGGTTCCTAGTGAAGAAATTATGCGTGTGTAGATTCTAAACCTTGATATGTTCATTTAACCATGTTTTATATCTGCATTATACAACACAAAGAGGGCATGTGATGTGTTTTGCACAATGTACTTTTCCATTGACCTGTAAGGTTAACTTGCAGTTTTGTAATCAATAGGTGGTGCAACTCTGATCTTTGACACGGAGCTTATTGCTGTCAATGGAAAGAAATCCGGTGGTGCTACCGCGGAGAGCAACAGCGAGCTTTAATACACGGAAGAGTTTGACTTGTGTGTGTAGCAGCTTCGCAAATAATGGTACATCGCGAGTTTGTTATTTAAAAAGGATGCTGTTTCAAATCATATTCATCATGTTTTAATAGGTGCAGAAACCAGTTAGATTGGACCAAGTGATCCGTTCGAATGACTTACTGCAGTGCTCATGTACTCTCTGCAAACATTTTTTTTTGGTTGATGGGATAAAAACTCAGAGTTGCTTTGTAGTAATGGTCTTCAACGCTACAACCAATTGCATCCCAGCTGTTAACAAAGACCATCATCTTCTATAAAGTTCACATGTAATGAGTGTGGAAACATAGTATACGTAGTACGTATTAGCACAAGAAGTGATTACTGAAGACTGGTAAGCGATTACCGATTTGACCTCTGACTGGTGCAGCTTTCTTGTGGACCTCATAGAATGTGGCGATTTATCGCACTGTACTACTGCTCTGCCAAGAACATTAACACGAGCTGCTTACACACGAATCAGCCCAGAAGCTATAGCCACAGTGCACAGCAGAGCACAGGCAGCTTGTTTCGATCGGAATCCATGCGATTTGTCATCGACGGACAGGAATAAATATTGCTCCAGCGTGACTGTGCAGCCTCTGCACCCACTACTGCTTCTGTTGAGAAAGCTACAGTCTCGAGCGGATTCAGAGAGGAGCAAATGATAAAAGGTAGAGCCGCCTCTGTAGATCGGTACAGCTTGTGTGTGTTTCACTATGGGTTTTTCACCTCTGCAGTATTCCGCTGTTTGCCGCAGGGCAAGTGCAGTACACGCATTTGCAGCCCAGTGCATGGCTCTGCTAGTGACATCTGAACAGACCATGCATGCATCTGACGAATCGACGAACGGCAAGCAGATCGTCCGAAACTCATGCAGATTTTTCAGGCCCGATTGGTCGGGACGGGAGACTTAAAGCACCTCGATGCAAATATATCGCGCTGTGCCGTCTCCCTGCGGCTTGCTTAGATTTCACACGAACTCGACAGGCGAGTCAAAGCTAGCTGTTAGCGCCATCAAGGCGAGAGGCGTGCATCAAACCGGTCCGGACTCCGAGCAGATCGGCGGATTTGACGTGTCGCGTGCATGGGCGCGCGCGCGCTGTACCTTTCTGGCCGTCTCGTCCATGAAATCGTCTCGCCGTGCTTTGTCTTCGAGAGGAAAAACGTACGTCTCGTCTTTTCCACCGGGGCAAACGGCCAAGGCATTGCCGTTCCCGGCTGTGTACGCGACATGGATGCGCGCCCGCGCCGATGGTGGTGTGCCCGTGCACGGTTGGCAGAAACTGTGCCTCGATTGTAATGGGACAGGCCAATCCAATTCCTCTATCTTTGACATGTTATGAGAATGAGACACAGCAATCGTAGTATGATGCTACTGCTCTTGTTTGGCTTTAATTTGGGAGTAGATTCCTGCAGTAAAAACTAGCAAGTGAACTAGAGAATACCCGTTTCTTTTGTACGTACCGTGTAACGGCATTTTCTAGCGGGAATTACTTGTGAGGATTCTGGCAGGGACATTCAGTGAAGTCCTCTGCAAGGACGGTAAAAGAAAATGCGTGTGTTGACTGTTCAGATTGGACTGTACTTCGCATGTCCTGTCCTGTGTACTCACAGTACTGCTGAGTTGTGTTACTGATCGGATAAGAATTCGGAGCACACTCCCCTCTCCCCTCTATTCTTATTACAGTCTTACTACACAAACCCGTGCCTCTCATTTTTACTGGGGGATTATTGTCATCTGCTGCAGGTAAAGGGCAGGTGATTGATTGGTGATGCCCTGGCCACAGAGACCCTACCATCTACACCCTCCACTCTACCCCTCTACAACAACATTGCCTCCTGCAGTGAAACAATTGCCAATGATATCTCTGTCCAATTGCTCCAAAAGCCACTTGTCCTCCCTTTCTCTCTCTACCTCAGCTCTTCACCTAGTCAGATCATGTACATGTACTGTGATACTGCCTTGTCTTGAACCTCATGCACCAACCTCTCTCTCCTCTCTCTCGCATTACAGTCGCCCAATAATTATACAGCAGCAGCAGTGGCAGTGGTACTAGCACTTTCTAATTTCCATCTCTCTCCTCATTGTTATTTCAATGATTGGAGCCCATGTTACCGAGGAGTAGATAGATGCCTGTGGGAGACACCGGTAAAAAGCAGCTTTCTTTTCTCCGCATCATCTCACCAGTGGAGTGCTGGTGCTACTCCTCCACTAACTAAAGCTACTATGATGAAATAAACTCGTTCCATTATTTAATACTGTTTGACGATGTGCCTAAGCAGCCTGTGATGAGTTGTAAACACAAGCCGAGTCGAAGAGACAGCATTAGATTCAGTAGCGGGTTGTTTTGCACCCAATGCTGGGAGACTGTATTGGGCTCGTTGTCAAACTTTTGTGACGTTTAAGTTAGACAAGTTTAACATTTTCTGGCAACTGTATGGTTCACTGTGGGGATTATAGCGTATCACATTATGCCTATTTGTTAGCTAATTCTTGCCATCAGTGGGACGACGATTTACACACACTGATATGGCTCGCTACACAGTTGGCTAAAAAAAGGTGTGGCAATGAACAAAACCACTCCTAAATCCTAATCAATTTGTTCATTATAGTAAGAACTAAACTTTGAGATTTTCTATGGGATTAATCGTTAATGACATGATCTGGTCGGTGGGGCCGTGATGAGAGCGTCCAATGAGGCTGCGAGATGCAATCTAGTTATGGAGGGGATGGTGGTTAGATCTTGACCGGACGCTAATTAAGCTAAGGCTGATTATCTTTTGGGTTTAGTCGTGCTCCCTGTCTCGGAGGATGCGTGGCACGATCCCACGTGGCAGAGATAAAGTAACCCGCCATTGGTCACTTCCCGATTTGTTGTGTTGTTACCCTGATAAGACAGCTTTCTTTTGTTTAATCGCGGACCCCGAGGCAATCATTGACAAGGGATTAGGAGTAGATAGATGCCATGCACCCTTGGGAGTCAGAAATTATTGTGGTGATTTTTTTTACAGCGGATTCCGTACAAAGTCTCGGTTTTTTACCCTCTAACCGATGGACTTTGCGTGTAATTTATAGTTTGCTGTAATTTTGCTATACTAAGGGCTTGTTTGGTAGAGCTTTATATTCTAGTTTCACCTGAGATCTGAAACTTGTAGGCTAAAATAAAGTGAATTAAGTTTATATTTTTGGTCCAAAATATAAACAAAATGATCCATTTAAACACTCTCAATGTACTTACAGCTCCAGCTTCACAGATCTGTAGAGCTAGGAATACTCAGCTCCACCAGATCCACGGCTCTGGTGGAGCTGAAGCCCTACCAAACACACCCTAAGGTTAGATGTGCTTGAGGTATGTGACTGAATTTCGGTCACATTGGCAGAGAAGAAAGTGCAGCAGTTGTTCAAAACATGCGTGAAGACTGAAGACCTGTGGCACGTCTAGAATGCATGCTTGTGACTGAGGTACAGTGGTGGTGTTCCTAGCAACTTCCTAGGAAGTTTTTCAAGTCTGAAACATTTTACATTTCTACCACTTTATCTGCTTGACTTAAAAATCAGCTTAGAACATGGTTGTTATGTGTTTTCTTATCTGTCTACGCCATGGTTCTTCTTTTTTTGTTCATTAGCCCGCAATTAGTGCTGATGTTGCTAGTACAAGACAACACTGGCCTGGTTTCAATAATGAGTTGCTTGCATGCATGGATCAGTGCTTGTCTAAACAAGGAGGATGGAATGGTCGAAACAAAATACTAGTGTCCTATACTATCCTATACATTATTCACACACCCACAGACAAAAAGGCTCCAGATCTAGGATTCAAACAGAGCTGTAACCGATTGCAAGCATTGTTTGGTACGCATATATATATATATATATATATATATATATATATATATATATATATATATATATATATATATATATATATATATATATATTGGAGGTCATTAAGCCATGCCACCTCACCTCCCTCGCGATTAGGTCCACGGAAAATTAGAAATCACATTTAGGTCCTTTTGGTGGTTTTTAATAAAATATATACTATATATTATAGAGCTAAGGATTGGAGGCCATTAAGCCATGCCACCTCACCCTCCCTCACGATTAGATCCTCCAGAAAATTAAAAATCGCGTTTAGGTCCTTTCGATTGTTTTTTTTTAATAAAAATATATATATACTATATATTATAGAGCTAAGGATCGGAGGTCATTAAACCATACCACCTCACCCTCCCTCGTGATTAGGTCCTTCGGAAAATTGGAAATCGCGTTTAGGTCCTTTCGGCGGTTTTTTTTAATAAAATAGACCTAAAAATATGAAAATTACATTTAGGTCCCTCCACGATTTGCATTTAGGTCCTTCAGGTTGTTTTTTGCGGATCCTAGAAAAAATAAATTATTTTATGTCCCTCTACAGTTAAAAAAATACAGATTTGTCAAAGGTTTATAGTAACCCATGGATTCGCCAACGTGTCGTAACCGCGGTTTTCTAAAAAAAATACCGATTCGTTGAAGGTTTATAGCAGCCTATAGATCCTAACGACCTATTTTTTAAAACAAATACGAAAACTGAAAATACGACCAAATTTCTAGAAATGCGTAAAAAAAAGCAGCCATGGTTTTTAAAAAAAACACAGATTCGTCGAAGGTTTATAGTAACCCGTAGATTCGTCGACGAGTCCTAGCCGTGGTTTTCTTAAAAAAAACGCAGATTCGTCGAAGGTTGATAACAGCCCATAAATTCGCCGACGGGTCCTACCGACTCATTTTTTTAAATACGAAAACCGAAAATACGACCAAATTTCTCAAATTTTGCACGTTGCATCATCATGCGCGACGCAGTGTAGCGCGATATTCTAGCTAGTTGTATATGATGTGCCAAAGGCGTATGCAAAAAGATGACGCGAGACAGGTGTTTGAACAAGGGCTACATCCCAAATACAAAAATGGGGTGTGTTTTTTTAAAGAAAAATTGATCAAAAGCTCTGATATTTACTAAATAAGAAAAAAACAATGGTTGAACGCTACAAACGCACATACACCAACACATGCACTTACACACACATCACACACATGCTACATTCAACTCTCATGCACACGCATGTTGGGCCGAAGCCTCAAACGCGGACGGACGGGGACACACGCTAGTGTCCCTACCAACTGAGCTAGGCTCAGTTTCTAAAATAAATGGGGTGCTTTTGGTTTCTAAAATATGCAGACGAATTAGAAATGGGCTTTGCGTACCTGACATGTTGGTGTCCCTTTGCAGAGATTAAGTATTTAACTATAGTATGATGAGTAGAAAAGGATCAGCCTCTGGCGATTTTGATCCGTCCATAACACAACAACAAGCGGAAGCAAGCTGATCAACTGAATTTATTTTAAGGTACTCTTGAAATGATGTCTTTCATTTGTTCAAGGACAGCAGAAAATTTCAGAATGTACAAATCAAGTACAAGTTTAACCCAACGAGGATTGTAATTGAGAACTCTAAACGTACGATCTCGTACAATTAGCAAGTTTAACCGTTGAGCTGTCGGTGAACTCAAGTAATCAATACAATGAGTGGAGAAATAATAAGGATGGCCTTGAAATGTCAATGTCATTTTCATTTCCCTAGAATGACCATGAAAGACAAATTCAGGTCCAATTAACAAATAGTATCTCTCTTCCCAAAACAAGAAAAGAAAATCATATCAACAATGTGGCTCGATTGATATTGAGATGATGTGATTTATGACCATTCTAGGAGTTGGAAGGGTGAAGAGTCGATTCTGCCTGCAGCTACAGTGAAGAATGCCCCGTCCAATCTGAGTTGCGAGTTTCAACACCTAATAATTTTGTTTCCATAGTACTTAGGGAAAAAAAAGAAGAAAAATGGCTGGATCCAGCATTAAAAGTGTGTTCATCCTTACTTGTCCACCAAAGAGTTTCGAAACAGCAGTTTGGCGGTCGCTGCATCATCAGACAAAAATGTAGGCCTATGATACCATGTTATCCTCAACAACCTGGAACTGGCAGATTACGTGCACGAATCTTAAAAGGCATCCGATGGTCGGGAGCCGCCATGGCCTAGTTATTCAGACAAACTGGCCCGAACACTTTGAAAACTTGTTGCTCTACAAACCCTGCCGAGAACCACTACTACTTTCTGGGGCCTACAGTGTTGTCCATTTTTCACTATTGATTAGACCAATCAAATTTTGGCAAGTAATACTACAGGCTACTGTCAGAGCCTCAGTGCCCAAACAAACACTAAAGGAGACATTGAAATTTTCAAGTATTTTTTTTTCTGGGTATGAAAATAAGTCCTAACAGAGATACGTATGATACAGTACATCTCTACAGTCATACGATATGATAAACAGGAGGAGGCTCCAACAATGTCTCTGAGCAAACGGTGTAGAGTATGCCAAGTTGCCAGTGAAGCATGACGCAATAGATTGATAACCGGGAAGGACATCTATATATCTAAATATAACAGGTGATATTTAAAGTACCTTCTTCGTTTTGAGTGTAAGAAAATCCTATAATAATCCTAAAATTGTTTTGAGTGTAAGAAAATCCTATAATAATCCTAAAATTCTAGAAATTTTCATATTAATCGGAAGAAAAAGGGAATATCTCCACCACTTATTTTGGTGGGGCCAGACTATAACGGTGCAAATTAATCATATAAAATACAATAATCATATAACAAATACAATTGTATTTCAAGTGGAGTTGTATATCAAAGAAAGGATCTCCACCACTTATTTTGGTGGGGCCAGACTATAACGGTGCAGATTAATCTCTACTATATAAAGTAAGAGTTTCTTCCCGCGTCACTTCATCAAAATTACCCACCTTTGCCACTGTTAGTGCTCTTTGCAAATAAACTTTTTATTGCAAATTGAGTTTCCGTTGCAACGCACGGGCACATGACTAGTCATATATAAATACTAGAGTTATATAACAAATACAATTGTATTTTAATCATTGAAAGTAGAGTTGTATATCAAAGACAATTGTATTATAATATCTAGATGCACTGTTGCGCAGGTAAGTCCGCTAATTATCTTCTTAATTTGGACCCCACCACGCTTCAGAAGCACAAAGCAAGGCAGCAAGAAATTTTATTTTTCTTCTAGACTGAGGCACACAACTGTATAGACTTTAGACACTGTCATGGTGCCCTGGTCTCTGAAATTTGGTATGAAAATATGAATCATGGAAGGCAATGCAGGCGAAAACATTATTGCAGTCATCACTGCTGAGTGACACTACTCCATGGGTCATGGTCATGGGTGACATGCATCATTGTCTCCATGGCAAATCACAAGCTCGTATCACTGCTATGGAGTTGCTTTAGTCACAATAAACTGGCAAACTCTAGCTAAGAACCCCTAATGTGCCAACTGCCAACAGGGCTGCGATGGCTGATGTTCAGGACTGCTGGTATTATTGTTGTGATCAGTGCAGGGTTAGTGTGATATGACACGGGCCTATTATAAGTTTCTAACTGCAATGAGTTCCCACATTTTCCTTTGATCTTTTTGTTTCTCTTTCTAAACCGTTGAATTGCTACCTGCTGGTTAAGAGATTGTAGAAGCCTTTTCTGTACTCTTGGGACCAGATCCACACTACTGCAGATGGGACTATCACAAGCGGTTTGAAACCGTTTTTAGAAGCGGTTTTAGAACCGCTTGTAAGCAACCGCGAGTGATACTCCCGTCAGTATCACAAGCGGTTTTATAACCGCTTGTAGAAGTCACTTCAAAAGATAAATAATATTGTGAGGACTGGGATTCGAACTCATGACCTCCTCACCCCTCCTCGTGACCCACGTCTCACCCATCTAACCAACCCACCCAGCGTGCTCTCTCGATAGAGTAGGGCATGCATTCCTTTTATTATTTGGCCAGGCTTCTACAAGCGGTTGGGGACACGAACCCCTTCTAGAATTCGGCTCTAGAAGGGGTTAGAAGGGTTCGTGTCGAACCGCTCTAGAGCTTTAGAAGGGTTCGTGTCACGAACCGCTTCTAGCTCGAGGCTTTAGAAGGGGTTCACGTGTCTAAACTAGGGCTTTAGAAGGGTTCGTGTCTAAAACCGCTTCTAGAGACCCCTTCTATCCGTTGCTCATGAACCGCTTGTGGTGCGAGAGAGCACAAGCGATGCATGATTAACCGCTTATAATAGGCCGTTTGTGAAGGTCGATTACGTAGTAGTGCCAATATACCATTAAATAAACATGTTATGTTTCTTTATCACTTTTGATATATTTAAATACTAATTCTAAGATAACTCTAACGGAAATTATTGAAAAAATTTATTGGATCCCTTTATTTTTGTTATATATCTTTTTACACATATAAAATAAGTATATACACAAATTATGCTATAAAAAGTGAACTTTGATGAAATTTTTCATGGAACTCACTTTAGAATATATGATAATCATTATTACCATATGCTCAAAAGGATAAAGGGTATAGTATAGAACTATTTTCATACATATATATCGTACACATATACATATATACATACATACATACACACACACATAGATTTATATACATATATAGGCAGCATATCCAAGTGAAAATCCTTACTGTGAAAACTCTATAAAACCCACGTGTATAAGTTTTAAAAAATTTCCAAAAAGTTACCATACGTATGGGAGGTGAGATTCTATAATCCTATAAAATTTGAAGACTAAACTCGATATGAAAAAAAAACAAATTCAGCCTAAATAGTGATTTTTGCACTATTTAGAACTATTTATCTCGTTGTTTGTCATTTTCATATCTTTCACATGCGACTGAGTTTGTTCTTCAAATTTTATAGAATTATAGAAGCTTACGTCCCCTACATATGCTATTTTTTTGAGAATTTTTCAAAACTAGTACACATGGGTTTCACAGAGTTTTACGATAAAAGGGGTTTTCACTAGATATGTTGCCATACACACACACTATTCTACAACTGCTTGTAAAGTAGCGTATTATACTCTCTAGCCAATTAACGTAGACTGATCGAGCCACGTGTCTCAGTACTCAACGCAACCGAACTGTCTCAGTTGACTATCAAGTACGTGGCAAACCAACTAGTAAATGTATTTCACTGTTTGTACAAGAATATTTTTTCTTTGTTTTAGGCATAACTTTATATCAGTAGTTTTGATTCACGAATGGTTTTCACTAGTAGCTTACTGACAAAAAGAGGAATATGATATAAGTCTCACCAATAAACGTCGCATGAATAAGATTTTACTACCAAATGAATATCAATTTACTATCCGTATATAGATTTACTACTGTATAGGTTGCTGAACCCTTTGGCATAATAGTAAAATCTATATTACATATAGTAAATTGATGTGCTTTTGGTAGTAATATAATTTTAGAGTAAATCTATCACATAGCTATAATTAAGTAATATTGACCATCTCTAGTCTGAAATCTTAACATAGATTGCGTCCTGTTAACATGGAATGTTTCAGAAATCAAATCACCTCGATTTATACTTGAACAACCCTAAATGTACAACAAGGAAAACAAGAAAAGTGGCCTCCGTGCTCTGATCTTCAAACTTGCACCTCCTATTGATCAGTTCCATAATTAGCACTAAAAAAAATAGGAAACAAATCGATGGATTTTACTATGGTGTATTAAAGCCATGTGATAGATTTACTCTAATTTTACTGGCTGCCAAATGCACTCTAATTTACTATTTGTATATATAGATTTTACTGTCATGCTAGAGAGTTCAATTTACTACGTGCTGTCAGAGGGTTCAATTTACTACTGCATGAATGAGATTTTACTGCTAATTTACTGAATGTAACATAAGATTTTACTACCGCATAGGCTGCTAAACTATCTGCCAAGATAGTAAAATCTCTCGTTCATGCGGCGTTTATTGGTGAGACTTATATCATTATGTTGCTCTTATCGTCAGTAAACTACTGGTAAAAACGTTCGTAAATGAAAGCTGTCAATAGAAAGTAATGGCTAAATTAAAAAATATATTCTAGAATAAATAAGGAAATGCATTTACTTGTTGGTTTAGCCACATAATTGATTGGCTTAATCAACACACGGGTGTTTCCGACCTAAGCGGGGTACGATCACTGCATTGAATAACTAATCTGCGCGTATGCAATTAGCTCCTCCGTGTATATACACAACCGTCCAATTACGATCGAAAATGAATATACATGCCAATGATACTGACATCAAAGACATGGATAGGACAAGAAAGGAATGTAGACGGCGAAGCATGAGGAACTTACATCCCGTAGAACCATGAACCAACGATGTGGTGGATGTAGAGAAGGCGATAACGCTAGCGCCCCTAGTTTTTCTCCTTGGGGGTGGGGGATATAGTGTAATAAATAGACGTTGATCACCTATTACAAGTTGTTTATACTATGCTTGCCAAACTCTGCCCTGTTCATCACGAGCAGCCAAAATCACATAATGATAGCCCCATGCTGCCATCCAACAACACTCGTTTTCTCATGGATATTGCAGGATCTGATCTCCCCTCCTCTCTATTTTTTCTTTTCCAACTTGGAGGCGGGGCATGCAGATGTCAAAAACCACAGCTGCATTCCTCAAACGCTGGGCTCTACCAAAATAAGCAAACAAGCCCTACATTGTGTGATTCTTTTATTTGCCGGTAGGTGTGGTAATCCTGCCTAGGTTTGAGTGCTTCACATTTTCAAGACAAATGTTATGCCACTGTGATAAGACAGGAGGTGGTGGAGTCAATCAATTTGGCTTAGCTCGGATTGATATGGCCCAAGTCCCTTTTTCAGATTGCTGGGTTAATTTGGATCCCAAATGGCTGTACCTGCTGTAGTGCTGTGCATGCATGCATGCATTCAGTAGTTTGCAATTGCATACTTACCCATGCCCTGTAGCTGCTGAGAGAATCTACTGTATCCTGATCCGCCGTATACACTGTTGGTGTCACTAGCAGGCGGGCCTACACCAACATGGTCTACTCCTCTCGTATGCAAGCTACGGAGTGCTAGCTGTGTATGCAAGATTTACTAGACTTTTGCAGAGCAAAGGAAAGAAAAGAAAGAGAAATGGGGTCTGACAGACACGGATGATCGAATCTCTCCGTAAATATCAGGCTCCAGCTAGGATCATATCAGCCAAGGCTAAGAGCTATGCTACTCTACAATGGTAGTACTTTTGACAGTGAAGGGGGCAATAAAACATACCTTTAGCTCTAAAGGATTGAGATGCGATCAAAGACAGGTGAATGATCTTAGAGTAAAATTTTTTCCTACTAAAAATACTTTAAACAAACCCGCAACAAAAATCCTCAAAAGGAGGCAAAACAATAGATGCAGTTGTTCTGCTAAGTCGGTGCTACCGCTGAAAGTTCGGTAGCACCAGAGGCAGGTAACACCAGGCTGGAAGCTGGTAACACCGGCTCAAGAACAGCTGAAGAACAGTTCTGAAAATAGCCCGAGTCAAGAAAATTTTGAGGAATCTTTTGATCGGTTAGACAAAACTTCACGAAACTTGGTAGATGTGATTCTAAGTATATTAGGAACTTGTTCCAACATTCAATCGTAAGGATTGATGTTAAAGTTCCGACCTTTTTCCTTTAGAAGGAAGAACACACCAAGTTTACAAAAAGTTCAAAAACTTGATTTAAGACTTGCTCGTGGGTTTTGATGATCAAAATAATCTTAGATAGCTATTCACATGTCCTAACAATTAAGAACTCAAGTCAAAACTCGTAGAAATGCGATTCATAAGAATCACTCACTCAAGAACACAAAAATCAACTTTCCACAAGAAAATAACAAAGACTTGCTTAGATATTTGGGATATGATCTGAAGAATATTCGACCATCAATCATCATCTTCGGCACAAGAAGTGCAAGCATGTAGAAGGAGAGGAGGCAAATCCAAATTGCAAGAAAATAAATTGTGGGAATTTAAATACTGAATTTAAATGCTAGATTTAAGACATAAAGTAAATGCGTAATGTAAATTCAAGCATGGATGAAAATGATTTGCATTTCAGGAATGGGAGGTTTACAAAGCCTCACAATAAAGTAGGCAAAAGCTCAAAAGAGTACAAAATCTCTAAAACCTTCGAGAGGAGAAGGCTCCCCTTCCCCTCTATTTATACTACTCTAGAGTCACCTACCACCCTTGGATAAATCCCTCAACCCTAAAGCACTCATCAAGGGCAAGGATTAACCACTCATAGCCATATAAGGGCTAACCCAAAATTCACACATGTAATAGGTTTTCTTGCACGGTTTTCAATGGATACTATCTAGACCTGCTAACTTATTAACTAGACCGCGATCTTATGGCCCTCATTGATCCGATCAGTGTCTAACTAGCATCTCATCCATTCCTTATCTTTTTGGCTTGTCCGGACTCCGTCTCTGATCATCTTCCGGCGATCTACAACAAACTGGACCTCTAACACTCCTCGCCTAGTTCCGATCATCCTCCGTCTCACCATAACCTAGTACCGTCATCCTACAACTATCAAAAATAAGGAAAACCCATCACATAGAAATATCCAAAAAAATATGCAATAATCATCATAAAATCATTAATTAAATCAAACACGCTCAAAAGGTCCAGTGCTATCGCCTCTAGGCCGGTAGCTTCGCCCATAGTAGACCGGTGCTACCACCTCCAAGCCGGTAGCACCGCTCAACCACAACACCTCAAAAACTCCTTCTCTGGGATTTTCGCACCGGCCAAGTGGGCCGGTAGCACCGGATTGCTTAAACACCTAAAAACACCCTCTTGGGTTTTTTCACATTGCTCTAGGGTCCGATGCTACCGCTCAGCTGGTAGCATTGCACTACCATGGCCGGTAGCACCGGAAAAGACAATCAACACTCAAATTACTTCAAATTGAAAATCCAATTCAAATCAAAATAAGCCAAGCTCAAATTCAGTCGGATACTCATTACACAGAGGTATAGACCTCCACATGGTATTTCAAGTTCAGATGCTTGTTGTGATGCCTTTGCCGGGCCTGTTGTAGTCAAGGTATCAAAAGTTCGTTTTCATATCACAGTTTGGAGGTGGTTGAAATCCAAAATTTCAGTTGAAATTTGGATGAAATTTAAAAAGTAAATTTAAAATTTAGACAAAATTCAAAAGCAAATCTGAAATCTAGCAAATTTGAAACCGAAATTTTTGAAAGTTTGGCCAAAATCATCGAAAATTCAGTGATTTTCAACCTCCTATGAAATGAAAAATTAGGAAACAATTATGAACACTAAACGGCCTTCTAGCTCTTGTGGTCATGGGTTCAAGCCATGTGGTGGGTTTTCCTATCCTATTAATTTTGCATTTTTGCCAATGCAAGTGACAAAAGAAAAAAAAAAGCCAAGTGAGGATTCAAACTCAGGACCTCAATGGAGGACTTCAGCCCGTCCGCTCAATCCAAACTGATCTCTCGTGGCTTTATGAGTTTATTGTAATATTTTTTACATTTATTTCTTATAAATTGCATTATAATTCTTCACAAAAAACTTGGGACCAAATATCATCCCCAACCGAAATTTTCAAAAAATTCACCGGGATTTTAAGCCTTGGTTGTGGTAGTGTCAGGCACCACGAAGAGCGCAGCGACTCCCTGAAACTCCGATGATACTTGGAACGCCATTGCAAACAAAATTAATTTAATCTTGTTTGGCTAGTTCGTAAGTCTAGCATAGTACTAGTATTGTTCATCTTCAGTTATTCTATTATAGGGTCATGAATTTGAGGAGCAGAAGAAAGTAAACTAGTTCGTGTAAATTAATAAATTATATACTCACGGCATCACACCCTCGTAAGCAAAACTACAGCTGGGGCGCAACAAATTTGGAGGCAAAGGGATTTGCTGGCGAAGGAGAGAGAAACCATCCTTGGGCCAAAGATGGAGACCAAAGCCATGTTTTCAGCAGAGAAAGATGGAACCAAAAGCCACTATACTCCAGCTTACACAAATGCCTTGAATTATATATATATATATATATATATATATATATATATATATATATATGATAATTGATTCTTATTCATTCGTTTGTTTCAAGATTTATATAACCTGTATTGACGGGTGAAACATATAAACAATACTAAAAAAACCAGCAGTTTCCCCGGTCATGGGGTCAGGCTTGAGGCTTCCCCAAGTTCGAACCCCATACAACAATGCACCCACAATAAAACTAATCACACAAGCTTAGTAGGAGTACCACGCTACTAACAAAATCACGCATCAACCCCAAGAAAGCCGTCTACAAAATATCAAGGCCGTTTCTATTGATTCAGCCACTGTCAATCTCCTTGCAGGAGCAGTGTGGTTTGTGTGCTCTCTCCTTGCATGACTTGCTTGTAGCTCACTCCAGCGAGCACATATGCATCCTCCTCTCACTCATTCCCATCTAATTTTTCTTTTGTGTTGGCCTTTCCTGGTTCCAATGATTGCCGCGGAGGTAGTAACTACCCCCACCACCCCCCAAAAACAAAGCTCTTTGCTTGCAACTAAAGGAGCAGACTATGAGCAGCAGCAGCAGCAGTACTACTACCACACCAGCTGCGAGCTGGTCCCGAACGAATGGCTGTCTGCCTGCGGCCGGGTGTGGTCATGGATCGATGCATGTATGCTGTAATAAGTGGCCTGCGACGTGTACGTGTGCTTCCGCATTACTTCGCCCGTGGATCGCTCGTTCCACGGGAGGAAACGTCCGATGATAATTACCGGGTTCTTCGCATGTACTAGTATGTGCGTCGTGTTTTACTGGGAAGGGAAATGCTATCATCTTCTCAAACGGTTAATTCGTCGTACAGCGGCACAATAGGTTTTGCTAGTACGTGCGTAGAGCATTTCCCTTCCCAGTAAAACACGTCGTACGTACTACCAGGGTTTCAAAATCGACGGAAATCGTGATGTTCGATTGTATTAAGCCGGTTTGACATTAGAAACCGGTCGGTAAACTGGTCTAATTCAAAAAAATTGAAAAAAAAAAGTTATACAGCATAAATTGGTCAAAAATCGAAGAAAATAGCTCAAAAAATGGTCGTAAAAAAATTCGATTGGTGGTCGGCCGATTTTCGGTGAAAACCAGTCGTTTTTTTATTTGTTAAAAAATTTTGATCTCAAAACTCTTTGTTTTTTTTATGATTTTTGACTCGATATTGCCGATTTTCAAATTTTGATTTTCTAGCGGTTTTTTCTATATCGACATTGATAGCCCTGGGTGATGCTATATATGCGGTTTCTTGCCTCGGATTATTGGAACTTGATTGTTACTTGTTACACTTGTAACCTAATGTGGAGTAAGTCGTACTACACCTTGTTATTAGAAGTTGGAAGGACAGAATAATCAGCGATTTGTTTGGTGCAGGACCTGCAGGTTTTATATGTCGGCTTTGGAATGGAACTTTACGGGGGTGCATGGCCAAAGTCATGCATGGTCCTCACCCTTGTGTGTGCATGACTTTTACAAAGCACGTACACCCATATTACGCATGGTACAAAAGAATTTTTGTACGTGGTCTCGTCTCCAATCCAACCAGAGGTTAAACTAAAAGTCCATGAGAGAGAGTAAAAAAGTTTAGTACTATTAGTTAATGGAGGATTAATTTGTGCTTTAGGAGCTGGTGGCCAGAGGATCGGTTCATTGGTTCAAGTCACTCCCATCCACACGGAGATGTTTGGTGTTTCTCTCCCGGTATATATCTTTTTCTGTGTTCGCCTCACCAACAAGCTAGCATGTGACCGTCACCAGCGATCCCGAGGCCTGCGATTAGAATAAACAGCACATCTGTAAAGAAACATTTCGGTGCCAAACTGCTAGGTGCTGCTGTTTGCAGGAATTAACCGGTGATTGCCGGCTTCTTCGAACCTGATCCTCATGCCTCGATCAGCATCTCTGCACCAGTTGCAAATTCTCATTTCTATTCTTCCACAGAGTCAAGCCCAATTTGCAGGTTAAAAATACCCTGAACTGAAAGAACAAGAAACAGTTGCGACCTCTAGACTCTAGGTGTAAGTTGTTACACACGAACATTACAAAAGATTTGAAAGACATGAAACCACGAGCAGCGGCGGATCTATTGTTGGGGCGCCAGCCCCACCTTTGGCCGCCGACGGAACCCTCCCCTTTCCCTCGTATCCCTCATGCGCAAGCAGAGACATCAGACATGTCGCCGGCGGGAGTTGAGAAGAAGAAGAAAGGAAAACTGGGTTGTTGGGCTTAATTAGATACTAATACTACATGGACCAACTGGCATCGAGCTTAGTTTCAAGGAATTTCACCTGTACAGTATCCGTACTCAGCCTTGCTCGGTTGCTCCTCTGTAGCGCCACCGCACGGGAGAGGTGAGAGGCGAGCACCGTCCAGACTCCAGAGGGCTACGGGCGAGCGCGAGGCACCGAGGCCGGGGTAGGCGGGTAGCCGTAGTCGAGAAGACGGGCACGCGGTGGCTCGGCCGCTCGGGTGACAACGTCGACAAGCCATCTAGCGGTCCAGCCGGTTGCGTGCGAGGGAGAACGGGTGGACGCCTGGGCGGCTGGGTGGGGAACACCGGAGCGGCGGCGGCCGACAGCCAGTTGCCACTCGCTAGAGGAGAGAAATCACCGAACACTCATCGCCAAACGCCAGTCGCTAGAGGAGAGGAAATGAGGAATTGAGGCGATCTGCAAAGGAAAGGAGGACTGGAGGAGCAAGCGTGACCGAGGAGCCTTTGGCTCAGCCTTGTATTGATCGCCACTTCGCCAGGATGCCCAGAGCCCCAGAGATTCTTTCAATTCCTCGGTATAAAAAATTGACCCAACTCCCAAGCCCCCGATGCAATGCCTTCTTTCTAATAATTAATAAACAGTGATAAAGGCTAATCTTTATTCTATTGACTGGTTGATTCTTTTTTTTTATCTGTCTGATTCAATTCATTTTATTACATTAAGTCAGCAAACTAAGTTGCAAAAATGGAGAACCAAACATTGCATAATTTTTTCTGACGAAGTGAAAGTACTAGTAACCCACGAACCAACGAGGGCAACATGTCTCAGTATGTTTTTGATCCCAATGAAATTGTTGCTAATCCAGTGTGTCGCAAACAAATTGAAACTTATTCTAAAAAGATTAGAGATCAAGTGAGGAGGGTATACATGTTGAAAGGTCCAACTCAACCAATCGAACATGCTGTTCTAAAGAAGATTCAACATGGGGAATCAAGATCGTTTCAAGAATCATGGTACAAGAAGTCCGATTAGTTATAATATAGTATAGAAAAGGACGTCGCCTTTTGTTTTTATTGCTTTCTTTTTAAGAAATCGGGACAACCTACTCACTTTGGGAGGGATGTCTTCACAAAAAATGGCTATGTGAATTGGAGAAGGGCTATGGAATGTTTCAAAGACCATGTTGGGAGATCTAATAGTATCCACAACATTACAATGCAAGATTGCGAAGATTTTCGCAATCAAAGAGCAAGCATAGAACATAAATTAAATATTTATAGCAAGGACTCTAAAATTGCTTACAAGATTCGTTTGACTGTTTCATTAGATTATGCAAGATATCTCATAATGCAAGGTGATACTTTTCATGGTCTGAGAAATTTTAAAGAGTTATTGGAGTGGTATAAAGATAAGGTGCTATATGTAAATACGGCATTTGAATTTGATGGTAAAGGGAATAGTTTGATGATTTGTCTAGAAATACAGAAGGATCTTGCGAAATGTTGTGCACAAGAGGTAAAAAGGGTGATTAAGAATGAGATTAGAGATAGAAATTTCGCGGTGCTTATTGATGAGTCGCGCGATTCATCAATAAAGGAGCAAATGGCTATGATTGTTACGTTAGTAGTACATATTATGTTTGTTAGTTGTACCATTTATGATTTATATTAAGTTCTAACTTTGTATCATTAATTTGGTTGGAATGTAGGTTTATAAATAAAGAATGGAAGATCATAGAAAGGTTTCTTAGTATTTAGCATATCACTTATTGTACATCAGTTGCATTGAAGGAAGTTATGGTTAGTTTGCTTGTTGATTATGATCTGCCTATTTCTATATTACGCGAAGGAGGGTTATGATGGAGCTTCAAAGATGAGAGTAGAATTTAATAGCTTGCAAAGATTAACACAAGATGTGAGTCTGTATGCTTTCTATATCCATTGCTTTGCCCATCAGTTACAGTTAGTGGTTGTCATTGTCGCAAGTTGTAGTGCAGCTATTACTGACTTCTTCAACTATGTTCCCTTGATAGTGACCACTGTGAGTGCATCCTTTCATGTTTTGATGGAAAACCATCAAAAGAAAGTATTGGAGAAATTGGAGAATGACATGCTTTCAAGTGGAACAGGCTTGAATCAGGAAACTAGCCTAGCTAGACCCGGAAATACTAGATGGGGCTCTCATCTTAAAACCATACTTCATACATACAAAATATGAAAGTCAGTGTTTGAGGGATCTAAGATATTGTAGAAACCACGTATTTAATTGTCAATGTGAAAGTGTTCCTACAAGACATGAGGGACAATGGGTGGGAGCCATTGCTTAACTAAGTCAAATCCTTTTGCGAGGCAAATGACATTGGTGTTCCAGATATAGATGATTTCATTGGAGTTAAGAGCAAATCTGCACGTCGGTAACATAAGGTGACTTACCTTCACTATTATCATGTTGACATTTTCAGAGTTGCTCTTGATGCTATTATAGGAGAGATGAATCATCGCTTTAATGAAGTTTCTTCAGGGTTATTAGTATACATATCTTGTCTTAATCCAAACAACTCCTCTAAATTTAATGTGGATAAACTTGTTCGACTTGCTAAGATTTATGCTGTTGATTTCACCATAGCTGACCGTTTGTTCTTAAGAAATCAGCTTCAAACCTTCATTCTTAATGTTAGGAGAAGTGTTGAATTTAATAGTTATCGTGATCTTGCAAAGTTTGCTGAAAAGGTGGTTGAAACCGAAAAGAATAGAACTTTTCCATTGGTCTATTGCCTCATCGAGCTTACATTAATCTTTTCAGTGGCAACATCAATAGAAAGAATCTTCTCAGTAATGAAGATTATTAAGGCAAATTTGTGCAACAAGATAGCAAATGATTGGTTCAATGACTTGATGGTGTGTTGCACTGAGAAAGAGATATTTAGAAACATCAATAATAAAGAAATCATTCAACGCTTTCAAGAGATGAAAAATCATAGAGTGAAATTGCGTCGTACTCAGTACTAGTGCTTTCGTAAATATTATTTCAATTTATATTTTTACAAGTATTCACAAATTGAAATTGCATCACTGAGTTTTATATTTTTATCTACAGGTCAAATGGTCGATGATCCGTCCGCATAGATTTATGTCATTCTATCCATATCAAGGTACTATACTTGTTATATTTTGATTATTCACTCTATTTCCTTCCTATTTATGTATAAATTTGGAATTTGGTAGCAATAGATCGATAGATGTATTATTAGTATACTTGTTTTGAGTTAGAACTTTAACATAGGAGGCCTCTCTATTTTCATCATGGATTCGCCATTGACCACAAGTCCACAATCAGGAACTAAGCAGAAAAATTCTTACCATCCAAAGAATGTTCATGCCCTCACTAGATCCTAACTATAATCCATGAAAATCAAAAAAACTTTGCAAGAAAAGGATCATCTACGAGACTTGATAGAAAACTTCTTATGATCCAAACATGACATTATGGTTCTGTTTAGGGGGAAGGGGGCTTAAAGCTAACTTCAGCTTTTAAAAAGCTAGCAAGCCTCACAAACAGCTCAGCTTTTAAGCAGCTTTTGACATAAGCCAAAAAGCACATATAACTTAAAAAAGTCAAAAGCTAGATCTGCTTTTGTAGCTTATTACTGAGAAAAATTAGCTATTTATTAAACGATAAACGGTCTCTTATAAAAAAGACACAGCCGCATTTTAGCTCAGAAAGCAAAGAGCAGCTTTTTAGAAAAGCTACAGCTCCCCTAAACAGGCCCTATATAACTCCTCCAGTCAGATTTTCTGTAAGTCGTCCATTGACCAAAGGAGATCTTTTTTTTTTTTGAATTTTTTCTACGGTGCAGGTAGGGAATTTGACATTTAAAATCGGGTGCCAAGAACTGTGCATGTTTTAGGAGCAGTAATAAATAAAACAAAAAAATTATTTTGGAGGCTCATTGCTAGTAGGTGTGGACACAGCCTTGCTCCCTACCTTTCCCATGCACGCTCTGTCCCGTCTCTGTCCACGGTTTCGTCCGATCCATTTCGAATTTTCATCGGTTGAGACAGTGGAATTAATTTGGAGGCCTTTTTAGATATTTTTAGCAGGAAAAGAAACTGGTCTTCCCCAGTTCATTCCTAACTAACCGCCACGAGATCTCAAATTTTGGTTGTTAAAAAAACAGAGAGATCTCAAAATAAAATTGTGTGTTGATTGCCACAATGTGGTTCATGTCTCAAAATTTTAGGAGCTGCAGGTCGAGTCAAGCTTGTCACGTCGTCGTTCTTATCCCGGTCTCAAAATCAGTGGCTGGGCGATTTTTTTTCTTTCTTGCAGAAAAACGTGTTAAGGTGTAGGATTATATCTACATTTCAATCATTTAGGCCAAATTCGTGTTGATTTAGAGGTTATTTGGATTTCGAGGAAAATATTTTTTGCATCGAAAAAAGAGCACGTTTTTGGAAACAAGGAAAAAAGGAACACTTAAAACTCTGCTCTTGCCTCCTACAAAACCTTCTTAGCAGATAGCGGTCATAAAAAGGCCGTCGATCACCTTTAAGGCTCTGTTTGGAAGCAATGTATTTCAAAACTATGATTTTGGTATACTATGGTTTGCAATTATTTTATCATGAATACCATATGGTTTTATCAAACTCTTTTAAAACCATGGTATTTCTTGAAACTACCAACTGTTTGGATGCAACATCACAAACCATGGTATTTGAGTGGAAATAGACAACAAGTTAGCCAAAACCATGAAAACTTAGGGGTGAAGTGGAGTTTCAAATACTCTAAAAATACCATGGTATCTACCAAACCAAGGTTTTTAATACAGAGCTTTTGGCATGGTAACCAAACACCTCATGGTATAAAATACCATGGTATTCTTAGAAACTATAGTATTATCTAGAAACTATGAAAATACATTGCTTCCAAACAGGCCTAAGTTTTAACCCAGGAAAGGGCAAGTGGATGTTTACTAGGATTTATGGAAGCAAAAGCAAGGAGTGCAGCAGAAGCAAACACGAATGACTTCGCCTTTTCCTTCTCGGGCGACTTCTCCATAAAACACGGGAGGGAAGAGGCAGCTTTACTATTTATGCAATTGGCATCTTTGGAAATTGCTTGGACAAATCCGGGCTAATGATCCCATTCCACGAAAAAAGAGTTTGCTGTTTGTTCCTTGGATTAACATTTGCGTTATTCTCGAGGTAGATTTATTGGTACGTGAAAGAAAATCTCAGGCCACTAGCAGTTGTCTGAACAGTGTTGGCTATGCCAAGGAACATATTGCTACATGCCTCCGCTATCATTACTCACATATCTCGAGATGTGAATAAGCTTGTGTCAACAGGCATTCTGTGATGAAATTTGTTTTGCTAGGAACAATCATAATTAAGCAATTACATGATCTTTTTGGAACGTTAAGCCTGTCAGCGAAAATTTTGTATCAGACAATTTTTTTTGCGAGGATTGTATCATAAAATATTGAGCTGATAAATGGAGTAAATTTTATCTTTATTATCAAAAACCCTAAATCGCAAATCTATATCTAATAGAGACCAACGAAATGCATCAATCACTCTGATACCAGTTGATTGGTAAACTGTAACGAGATTCACTTCAATAGTTTAGGTTTAAAAATCGTGTTTTACTATAGCAACCTCAACAAGTGCCCTGGTACGCCGTACGCGAGGCATCCATTACTGATTGCTGAGTGGTTCAAATGTTCAATGCTCTCATTAGTGTATATCGTACAATACGTATTTATGTTACATGAGCAGATGGGTTACAAATCTCGAAGGCCAATCACGAAGCACTTTACCCCTTATGTTCGTATTTCATGCCATTTACATGTTTGTATATAACTAGCAGGGGTGACTCATATATTTCCGCAGGTAGATTTTTTAAAATTCATAATATTAAATAATATAAATTATATGCTTGAGAATACATTAACGTATTTTGTAGACTATTTAGATTTTAAAGACATTATAAACATTAGAAATGACAATAGAAGCTTGAAGAAAAATTCAACTCAAGAGGTGTAATTAAAGTAAAAGTTTTGATGAAAAAAAATCATTGAGAATAATAAGTTATTGGGGTTCTTAAAAACGTAGTAACTCTTCATCTTGTATAGATTATAAAGTTATATACATCCATTCTTTCTCGATTAGTAACTTTTTTTTAAATATATGCAATACATATACCTCTATTTAATCTTAATTAATAGGCTGATTATTTTACATGGTATTAGAGAACATTACTTATATATACACTGATACATTATGAACGATTTACTTTGAGCGTATCTTCCTCATACGCTGGCTACCCTGCAAAATCATATATCTTATATCTCTTATTAATCGCCCCACAACCTTTTGTTTTAACCGTCAATAGCAAGCCCAATTTTTTATTGATCCCTCTCAACTACTACACTTTTAATACAATACTTTATCGTACAGCTATCTTCTATTTCTCTCCAATTATTACTTAATGCTAAACGTTACGACATCGATACACAATGCATATATATACAAGTATTGTTTATCCCTGTTGGAGATACCTGCTATGCTCTTACCAGTGGCCCCAAACCTATTGTGCTCTCATTAATGATCCCAATTTTATTCTATAGAGTAGAGTCATCTCTACTATAAGTTTTTTTGCAACTTGTTTTGATTCAAACTAATCTAAGCATGCATATACACATGCAAAATATTATACATGCTTGATTTACACTTGTTCCATATCGATTGTTTTCTTCTTCGACGTTGCCAACTTAAAGATGTTGCTTCCTTACTAACGCGCCGACCTCCCATCTTCTATAATGCTAACATGCTTGCTTTAGTCGTTATCTGACAATATAAAGAATTTTCTCATAATCGTGTGTGATGTCATGTCCCTCAGCAGCGATAGCACGTCTCTAGCTACCCAATGGATATATATATCCTCTATACCTTGTATTCCATGCAAAACTTCATCTCTCTCTATCAGGGTCTTCCCATTATCAAGCTTCTTTTACTACTGATTTCTTCAACAATGCAGACGCTCACCATTCGCTATCGCGGCTTTTGGCTCCTTCGGTTTTGGTCTTTCTTTTTATTTTTTTATTTTAAATTTTAATTATTTTTTATTAAATTCATACATAAATCCAAAAGTTAATGTTTCTTTAATTTTTATACCAGATTATATTTATTTAGGGACTTTATTTTGAAATTCATATGAAAAATGAATTGAAATTCTTGTGCAAAACAAATTAGCATTTTTGTTTGTTTGTTTGTATTCCAAATTATATTTGTATGTTGTTGGATCATAAATTATACATATTTTTTAATATAGTTTTAGGGTATAATCGTATACATATCTAATTGCTATTTTTATTTCATTTTTATTTTGAAGTTAAGCTATTTAGGATTTTTATCTCGAGTTCGTATGAAAATCAAATTGTTAATTTTAATTTATTTTTTATTCTAAATTTTAGTTTTAGGTTGGTATTCGTAGACAAATCTAATTTCTAATTTTTAATTAATTTTTGTTTTGAATTTTATTTTTATTTTGATGTTTGTATGGAAATCAAATTGCTACTTTATTTTATTTTTACAGAGAATTTTGGTTTTTATTGTAATTAATGTGGACTCTTTCTTTTAATCATGTGAAAATCAAATTCCTATTTTTATTTTTCATTCGAATTTCAGTTTTATTTTGATGTTCTTATAGAAATCGGATTACTAATTATCTTTTTTTATTATGAATTTCAATTTTATTTTGATGTTCTTATGGAAATTAGATTATTAATTGTCTTTAATTTTTTGTGTTGATTTTTTGTTGTACTTAGACTCTTTCTTTTAATTGTATGAATATCAAATTTATGATTTTATTTTATTTTTATTCTGAATTTCAATTATTTTTGTATTGTACATGACACAAACTCTTGTACTGTATATAACATAAACTCTTTTTTTTAATCTAGGCCGTTATAATCAGAGGACACACAATGGTCAACGGTGTAGATATTTTTTCCTTGGATTAATGTGGGAATCGATTTTATTTTATTTTTATTTCGAATTTTAGTTATTCTTGTATTGTACATGTTATAAACTCTTTCTTTTAATTTAGACAGTTATAATTTGGACCCACTATGATTAATGGTATAGATCTTTCTTTTTTTTCTCCGATTAATGTGGGACTATCTGGCCTTGAGAGCGAACATAGCGGTTTCTTTTGTCTCTGCTTTAATATTGTAATAGATTGTCTTGACTTCCTTAGTGTACCTAAATTATAATTCACTTGTTTTTTTTCCTTTTCTTTTAACACAATAAACTTACCGAGATACTCCAATGCTATTAACTTCATTAGTAGGGATAGAAAGTTAGAAACTACGTAGTCCTAAAGACGACCACTACCAGGCCCGCTAAAATTCAAGAATACAAAACAAGTCAAAAATTAATGTGAAAATTTGGAGGAATAAATTAAAGATAGAATTAAAATATGATGAGACTACCATTATAAAAATGATGAGATTCGAGCGCTACCAAAGAAGACGCACACAATTCCACCCTCGCTCGCGGGCTTGATTAGGCCTCTTTCTAGCTCCTCAACATCATTTTTGTAAGCGAATCAATATTATTTGCGAATGGCCCACGCCAATTCAAAGGTGTTTTTGGAAGAAAATATAGGAATGTTGGAGAACAAGGTATTTTGTAGACCCAATTTTTAGAAAGATCCCAATCTAAGAATATTGGGAGTCCTCTCTAACATCATCGAACAGAAGGGGCTAAAAACCCCAATCAGCCTCAAACATTTCTCAGAGCACAAAACACAATTCACACCGGTTTCCATCCAATGTGCTGTTGTTCTACGCTTCAATTAAAAATTACACTAGAGTAGTTAAAAATATTTAGTTTTTTTGGCTAGGAACCAGTAGTGGCATCCAACCCAAACTACCAAGCATCCTTTGTCCCCTTATGGCCTTCTTCCTCTCCCCGATTTAATAGTTGGTCAATCTCTCAATTTCATGAGCAAAACACCCCCTGCTTATAGTGACCATCACCTTCACTGTTTTTCACTTAGAAAAAATCCCAAGATCAGAAGACAAAACACAAAAGAAATGAAAAATAAAACCTCTCCAATCATCTTTATTTTATTTTATTTGTCATAGTTTTTCTTGTTTGCACAAGCGCAAATAAAGATAGCAGCAATGCATTCACTTTTCAAAGTCATCACTTTTCTAATCCATTTACAAACTATTTTTTAATCTAATCTTTTTTCAAATGCAATTGCAAAATAGCTCTATTCTCGATCACGAAAGAAGTTACTAAGCTATGGCCCTATTTGGGATGGCTTCAATTTGGCTTTTCTCCTTTAGAACCTGAAAGCTATTCTTAATGGTTGGCTTCACTGCAATCAAAAGTCCAAAGCCAATAGTACATTTGTACTATGAGAAGCTAAAAACTGAAAGCTAATATGGGATAGCTTCCCATGGTTTCAATGGGTTAGTGTTTTGACTTTGATATTAGAGTTAAAAAATTTCCCCACTTAACAAGTATAAAATCACAAACCACACCAAACTCACCCTCAATCTTGACCTGTATCCTCACACCTAAAAACTATACTAAAAGCTAGACTACCAAACACCTTTTCTTCAGCTCGGCTATTCAGTTGTGCAACCCTCAGCTAAACAATCCAGCCGAAAACTAATTTTCGGAAAATCTACACCCATATCAAATAGAGACGTACCTCATTACTTTTGGTGGCTTTGCCACGTGTCATTTATCAACACTTTGGTGATTAAAGTTAGAACTATTTTTATGATTACAATCAGATGAAAACAAGATTCAAGAAAAAAAATGTCAGCGACTAGAAAGAGACGTTTCCCCGTTTTCCCCTCTCGCTCTCTCCCTCCTGGTGCAAGTAACTCACGAGTCGCGACCACCACTTCTGTCTGAGCTCTTTCTTCAGTGCTTCTCTCTCCATGGCATCCTGGACCTATAAGCAACATACTGCCCCAACGCGCACACTCGCAATCTCTACTACTAGTAGTCTGCTCCTTTCTCTCGCCTCCCCTTGAGTTGAGCCTTTCTCCTCTCTGCTTTTGCCTGCAAGCTTTCGCTTTGTTAATTTAGGTGCTTCTTTTCCACTCCTTTACTGTTCCCCCACTTTTCCTTGCTTTGTCACGCACACGAAAAGCTCCTGCCATTACCTTCCCGGACCTTATCTCTGCCCCGTAGTGGGATTTGGTGGGAGCTGCCCTACTTGCCGCTCGCGTTTCTTTGCTCTGGGGACGTTGCAGCTCGCAGCTCTCGGTTGGTCTTGGGCGCCTTCTTGGTGGGCTCAGAAGTCGGAATTCGGCTTCTTGGGAGTTCGTTGTCCGATTTCTTGCCCAATTGCGATTGCTTGCTGAAGAAAGCACAGATCTTTGCGCAATTCCGGCGCGCCGGAGATGAACTGCGGGCCTCCGGACCAGCTGCTGCCGGCGACGGCGCAGCCATCGTGCTTCCTCAACCTCAACTGGGACCGGTCCATGGACGCCGCCGCGGCCGGCGGCCACCTCGACCCGGCGCTCAGCTCGATGGTCTCCTCCCCGGCGTCCAACTCGACGGCCGCTGCCGCGACTGAAGGCCTCACTCTCCACGGGATCTCGCCGCAGCGGCACTACGGTGGCACCCCTCTCAGCTCGCCTCCCAAGCTCAAAGGCTCCATGATGGGCCAATTCCACCACTACCCGCCGCCGCAGGTGGGTGGCGCCGGAGCCGGCGGCTTGCCAATCCTGGAGAACCTGATGCCCATGGGCCCCCTGGACCAGTTCCTCGCCGACCAAGGCTTCGCCGAGCGCGCCGCGAGGCTTTCCGGCTTTGACGCCCGCGGCAGCGCCGGAGGCTACGGCTGCGCCACCCCGGGACAATTCGGCCTCCCGGACGCCGACCCGGTCGGCGCATTGAAAGAGTTGGAGCTCGGGAACGCCCTGGACGAGTCTTCGGTGTCCGATCCGGCGTCGGCCAGCGTGGAGATGGCGCTAAAGGGGCCTTCCGAGGGCAATGCAAGGAAGCGGAAGGCCGGCGGCAAGGGGAAAGGCAAGGATGGCGCCATGTCCACCTCCGCTATGGATATCGCTAAGGTACGCGCAGAACTCCGCTCAGTTATGTTTGTTGTTCCGTTTCGGGAGCAAAAGATCTCATTTTTAGGGTGTTCTGCAGGATGATTCAAGCGGGAAGCGGTGCAAATCGATGGAGGAGAGCAATGGCGCCGAGGAGAATTCTGCAAAGGGGAAGGCCGCGCAGAGCAACAGTGAGAACGGTGGAAAGAAGCAGGGGAAGGACAGCACTTCGAAGCCCCCCGAGCCGCCCAAGGACTACATTCATGTCCGGGCGAGACGCGGTGAGGCGACAGACAGCCACAGCCTCGCGGAGAGGGTACAATTCTTGGGGTCTCACTTGCATTGCTCTTGTGATCATCTTTGCTGTGGATTTATGTGTTGTTTTCTCTTCTCTTTGTTGATTAATCCAGGTGAGAAGAGAAAAGATTAGCCTTAGGATGAAGCTACTGCAGGATCTTGTGCCGGGCTGTAACAAGGTAACCGAAAAGCACTCATCATTGGTATCACCCGCCAGTTGTCACTTGAGTAGTTTGGTGTACTCAGATTGGAAACTGGGAAATGTAACTTGTTTCAGGTGGTTGGCAAGGCTGTCATGCTCGATGAAATCATAAACTATGTGCAGTCGTTGCAACGGCAAGTCGAGGTATGCCCATTGTCAGTTCACAGATGCAGAATGATTGTGAAACTGCAGCTTTTGCCGTTTTAGATTGGAGCAAACATCCATGTGTGCCGTCTAAACCCTTGCCTTTCACATCCATTTTTGCAGTTTCTGTCCATGAAGTTGGCCACTGTGAATCCCCAGCTGGACTTCGACAATTTGCCTAACCTCCTTCCTAAAGACGTGAGGACAAGCATATATGATCTCATTACTTCATTTGGTTCCTCTCTTGTTGAGGCAACTGACTAGTTCAGTTTATCTCAATTCCCAATTTTATCTCTGATCAGATGCGCCAGTCATGCGGCCTGTTGCAGAACTCGCATTTCCCACTGGAGACCTCAGGTGCACCGCTGCCTTGCATTAACCAGCCTCACCAGGGGAACCCTCTTGGTTGTGGCATAACCAATGGAATGGAGAACCAGGGTTCTATGAACCCACTGGAAGCATTTTACCGGCCAATGGGTTCACATCATCCTTTCCTCAACGGAGTTAGCGATGCGGCTTCTCAGGTAACAATGCACACTTATGCATCAAGCTTTCATAATATTTGTGTGGAGTGACACTGAGGATGAAGGATTGATGCTTCACAGATTGGGGCTTTCTGGCAAGATGATCTGCAAAGTGTTGTTCAAATGGATGTGGGGCAAAGTCAGGAGATTGCCACCTCTTCCAACAGCTACAATGGTAAGCAAATTTCAATGTCCTGTTAAGCTGATGTCTGAATTAACATCACTTCAAACGGATTCTGATGTTAAATTACTGTGGATCAGGTTCATTGCAAACAGTCCACATGAAAATGGAGCTTTGACATAACAGAAAAGGTTCGATCCAAAGCACGACTCCCGTTGTATATAAAGAGAAGTCAGCTTGCCGCGACTCTGAGATTCAACAACAATGTTGGGCCCTAGCAGTGTTTTAGTTTCTAATTTTCATCTCGCATGTTTAGCTGTAAGATCGTACATAAGGCGGTGCAGTATATGCTCAGTCAGACCCATTTTATCCTCTCAAGCGCGAGGGGAGACGTGTAATATCATTTGTATTATCATTACATTTGTAGCTGAAATATATCTTTAAGATCCTTATGTCTGTCCAACGATCACCTTAAGCTGAAACACTTGTTTTCTGAATGAATTATAGATTTGTGGTTCCCGCGTTATGCTAGTAAAAGACATCATATGCTGATGAGAAAATTCAATACATATTTGCTATGGTGTTAGCACTTGGAGCTCAGGGACCAAGTTTTTCGTTCTGGAATCTGTTTAGCCAGGAAGAGAGCTCATGTAAAAAGGACATAGACAGAAGGAACAAGTAAGTTGTATGCTGGGACTGGATTTGTGGGTGCTTTTTAGCTGTATGATAAGTACCCAGAGACTGAGACAGCACTAGGTTAGAGCTGAGGAGGCTTCCCCTCCCTCCTCACTATTAGATTGATTTATGCAGAGATGCTAGGCATACATCAGACAGGCAGTGCAACGGCATTCACTGCGACGCTGTGCTGCTCCTGTTCATCTATAGCTACATCTGAATTTTTTTTATAGATATACATCACTCTCTCCCCCTTCTCTGAAATCGCTTTTACTGTTAAGAATTCGAGCTCCCAATCTACTCCAGTGAGTCCAAATCATCCAGGCTGTGATCACGCTCCAAAACGGAATCAGCGGAGCGAGCTGTTCAGCTGATAAATCGTTTTCTTGAATTGGACCAAACAATCTTGTATATCCTATATCTCAACTAGCTCCAAATCATAACTAATTGTGACACAAGATCTTATAGCAGTATTCACTGTCCCAAATCCACGCACTGCGTTTACTCTACCCTAACCTTAGTTACTGAAGTACTATTGAGGCAAAATGCGTGATCATCTGGCAATATTTCTCGCAAATCTTCAGCACAGTAAGTACGGCAAGTTCATAAGATATAAGAGATTGTTCTCCAGCCAATATGACAAACAAAGAAAAGAGATGTTGAAACAGAGGCGGTACATTAATAGCAAACTAGGACAGTACAATATGGTGTCTCTTTGTACATAAGTCCTGGTTTGGACTCTGAACATGAAGGGACAATGCATCTCACGAGCAAGATCGTGGTCTTCATGAAGAGTATGCACTGCATCTCGCAAACAAGATCATGGTTCTGTCATGAGCAAACACTCGGAGCTTTTATATTTTTGTGGCGTGGCGAGACACTTGATACGGTCTGATTTGGTGATGTGTGTATTGGTCAGGAGTGGGCATATCTTATTGCCCTTGTCCTTTGCCATTTCCGTGGTTGGAATTGGAGTGAGATGTAATAATATCATAATTGCAAATTTGAAGGTGCCCTTATCAATTTTTCAGTGAGGACTTTCTATTACTGTGACAAGTGCCATCATCTCTTTGCTTCTCCAACTTCCCTTCCCCTTCAAAGGGTTCTCTAGCAACACTAGTGCCATCCGTTTTATCCTCCTTCCACTCAAATTCAAAATAGTTTTTGCTTTTCAAAAAAATTCCCTAAAGTTTTTAAATAAGAAGTATTTTTTAACCACTTTCGAAAATTTTGTATCAAAACTTTTCAAACCAAAACTTTTTAATTGAAAGTTTTCGAACCAAAAGTTTTTAAACTAAAAGTTTTTGGATTTGAAACTTTTTTATTAGAAATTTATTGAGTTGAAACTTTCTAATTTGATAATTTCTTATTTAAATTTTTTTGAGTTGAAACTTCCTAATTTGAATTTCTGATATAAATTTTTTTTAGTCTAACTTTCTAATTTGAAACCTTTTGATTTGAAATTTCTCGAGTTGAAACTTTCCAATTTGAATTTTGTTGTTTTAAACTTTTCGAGTTGAAACTTTCTAATTGAAGAATTTTTTATTTAAAATTTTCAAGTTGAAACTTTCTGAGTTCAAACTTTCTAGTTTGAAAAATTTTAAGTTTAAATTTTTTGAGTTGGAACTTTCTAATTTGATTTTTTTATTTATAATTTTTCAAGTTGAATTTTTTTGATTTAAATGTTTTCAATTTGAAAGTTTTGAGTTGAATTTTTTTTTGAGTTGAAACTTTCTATTTAAAATTTTCAATGTTAAAATTTACTAATTTTAATTTTTTTTTTGTAGGAGAGGAAGGAAAGGAGGCAGGGGAAATGAGTAAGGAAGAGAGAAGATGAATAGGTGAAGATGGATGGAGAAGATGATATATAACATTCTAAGAGAGTGTTCTTAAATTTTTTAGTTTGAAAGTAATCTTAAACTGGTGGTACCCTTTCTCTGTTAGCTTTGAAGCAAAGGCTAGCGTTTATCACCTTCAGAGAAAAAGCTGTGCATTAGTACAAAGGTGAGGTGATGCAATGACAGCCACAACAAATGCAATGACAGCCACTTTTGTATGACTTATGAGAGATACGTGTACGGTGTCTCGCCAGCTGAGCTAGATCTGGCCGCACACATCATGCTTATATTTAGTGGAAATTTGAAGTGTTCCCAAACATGTATTGCATTTTGAACTCTCTGTGTTCTCGTATGCAAGCACGATAAATTTCAAAATTAAGGAAAGTTTTTGGCTTCTAAGGATGATTCACGTTAGCATTTGTCAATAGGGGTGAGAATGGATCGGATATCTCTACTAATTCTAATTAAGAGTTGGTGACGGTCGTCCGTTCTCCTTCAGAGATACAGAGTATCTGATTTGTCGGATCTGAGATGGAAGAGGATTTAACCGGATAGTCAAATCTCTTCGAAGAAAGAAGATTTTCCTACTATTAAAACATAACTAAAGATAATGCTCTTTGCAAATAAATTTTTTTGTTACAAATTGAGTTTTTATGGCAACGCACGGGCACATGACTAGTAGACAGATAATAGCTCTATCTAGGGATGAAAACGGGTCGGATATCTCCCGTCCGATACGGGACCGGATTTTACTATCCGGTCGGATCCAGATACTTGAATCCAGATTCGAGATTAGATCCGGAGTATCTAATATCTGATAAATACGGTATGAGATCTGGATATTCGGATTTTTCCTATTCGGATATCCAGATTTTCCTATTCGGATATCTGATCGGATATTCAGATTTTTCCTATTCGGATATCAGCAAGGCCAGCCCATTTTCATCATACTTTTTCTATATCAGCCCATTTATATTAACAATTAGTTGGTTTTATTGATCCTCAAGTAGCATATTCTTTCTACGACGTTTGTTGAGTTTAATTGATATATACTTTGTTACTATAGTCAAGTACTCGTATGGTTTTAATTTAATATATATTACTTTATATATGCGTGCATTATCCGTATATTTTTATCCATTCCCGACCTAAATCCGTCCCATATCCGTATACGAATAACCCGAATCCATATATGTATCCGACTAGTCCATATCTGATTCTGAATCCGAGAAAAAAAATAGGTTACGATACGGGAAGAGCAATATCCTTTGAATCGACCGTTTTCACCCCTAGGCTCTATCATATTTGTTTTCATATTTTTTCCTAATGCGGATACGGATACAAATAGTCCGGATCAAATCGAATACAAATAATGTTGAATACAAATACGGATCAAATATAAATCGAATCGGATACGGTTTCGAATATTTATCGAAACATAACAGCCCCTTAGATTGTATTAAAAAATCAACGAAAATACATAACTAGTTGATTTGATCAAAATATTATTAAAAATTGAACAAATATAAGCATTTTCATTCACTTAGACAATAATTAGGTACCATGTCACAAATAAAATTATATAGGATTTAGTTTACCACACACACACGATTAGTTCATTGTACACGTAGCTCAAAACACAAAATGAGGAATCGCTGCTTAAAGATACAAATGGAAGTAAACACATGACACACTAAAGTTTAATTGTACTTTACGATGCCTCTAGAAAAAGTCTATAACATTTACATGTAATGACCCAATATTTATATTTTTTGTTGAATTATGTTTAAAACAATAAATTATGCATTTATGAGTTTTTATGCATATTTATGTACTTATTTAAAATATTTTCCTATTAAGAACAACATTGTTTATTTTTTGAGAAAATTTAAAATCTGATAAAATTTTGAAAATAATTTTTAAATGTTAGATTGTGTGTGGAACTTTCTCAAAAAATTTTGTGATTTTTGGAGTTGGTTTGCCAATTTTAATAATTAAAAATTGCTTTATGGATTAATTAAATTAGAAAATGATTTTGAAATTAAGAAATCTTTTTGGGTTAAAAGAGTAGCCTTGGCCCAGCCCACATGCATATTCAGATATCTGACCCATTAATATTTGGATTATCCAAATCCGTATCGAACGAATAGTGAGCTATCGAATCCGTATCCAATATTATTTGACAAATATCCGATCCGACAAAATCTATATCTAAAAATTATCTGGATCAATCAGAAAACATCCGATCCGTCTTAATCCCTATTTATCAACATCTGGAAATTTTCTTGGGTACTAGCGTTACATGACTGCATCCATTCATAGAGGCAATCATGTAGTTATGCCTATGCTTGTTGACATCCTTAACTTTTCAAGGTGGATCAATAGCTATGCTATCATCCAGCAGAGGTATCAAAAAATTCTGAGGGTTGCTTGATTGCATACATGGAAAAGAGGTTGAACTGCCTATATCTGTTTTAGCTTTTGCACCGATCATACAATCGTCAACACCATCATCAAGTGGACCCATTGTTGACTTTGTATGTGCTCCCGCCGTTTACAAATATAAGACCTATAGTTTGAATAATTTTAATTAAAAAATATGCTCCTTTTATTCCTGAATAAATGATATTTTAGGATTTTGTACCTCAACTAAAGCACATATAGAAATGACTAAATTATCTTTCTTCATTAGCTCACTTATTGATTTTAGATGGTGTGTGTTACTCTATTCCACAGACCACAGTAATAAATAACATTAGAAATAATGAATGGTAGGCGTATATGTAAGGACGAGGATATCGACTAGAGGGAGATGAATAGGTAGCTTTTAAAAATTACTTATACGAATTTCTATAAAGCAAGTCACCCCTAGTTACCCTAATGCCAAAACCTTGACAATTATTAATGCGGAAGCGACAAACTAAGATTTTGACAATTAAAGTCTAAATCAATTAGGCTCAATATGTGCACTAACTAATTATATCTCTAACAAATATTGCAATCCTAAAGACAAGCAATCAATCAATTTAATTATATGAATATAAATTGCTTGAATATAAATAACGGATACAATGCAAGCACAAAAGACACAATACCTTTTTACCGTGATATTCGAAGACTTGCTGGTCTCCCTAAATTCATGTTGAGGTTATCCCAAACAAATTGGACTGACTCCATGAATTGAGCACCCACCTCAAATCCACTAGTAGTTACTTTTTCCCCTCCGGGTAGGTAAGCACCGACCTTCACAACTTATCGAGCCTTCTCACAATCTTCTTGAGAAGGTCACCGCGCACGACGCCGCTATGCCGTTTAAGTATCGGTAAACACCAAGAGTAACAAGCCAAGCCCTTCCGCTTGAACTTCACCTAGTGCAATACATACACTCTGGTGACCTTCAAAGTGCAACATATGCACTAGGATCCTCCTCAAGTACAACACATGCACAAGAGATTCTTAATCCACTTCCTAATTGCAACACACGCAATTAGAACTCACTCTTAACTCAAGAAGTAAATGTGAGGGTGCAACACATGCACACTACTCTCACACAACTCACAATAACATCAGCAACTAGCCAATACCCCCCAAGGCTCTTTTTATAGCCTCACGAAGAAAACTAGCCATTTGGGGGCAAGTCCGAAAAATCAGTATTTCCCGGTACTACCGGCCCTACTACCTCCTTTCTAGGGCCGGTAGTACCGACCTCCAGGGCAACGACTAGAAAACTAGCCGTTGCACAAGAAACCCGGTACTACCACAGGCAAAAACCCGGTAGTACCGTTCGAGCAGTAATACCGGCCTCCACAGGAGGTATTGCCGACCTCAAGTCACCTCCAGATCAATCTCTTTGGAAAATAACTACCGATGGATTGTGCCCGGTACTACCGCACCTTCGGTAGTACCGCCCATTGACCGGCGGTAGCTCCGGCTTTCAAAAACCGAGAAAACGCACTCTTCTAGAAAATAACAACCAGCCACACGCACGGTACTACCGACCTCCGGTAGTATCGGCTCCAAAACAACGGTACTACCGAAACAGCGGTAGTAACGGCTTTACACCTGCGGTATTGCTGGATTTTCAGATAAAATCAGTTTTTTACATAGAAATCTTATCTTTTCAAATCAACCATCAATAAGGATTGATTCTTTGAGCCATGTGATGATCAACACATAATCAAGCAATTTGCAAAATACATTTGCAAATCCAATTCACATTCTCCAAAGAATCACATTAAGTATAACTTATTTGCAAAACATATTTGCAAATAAACCGAGAACTTATGAAATCAATACTCTAGTCATATAAGGATCAACACATGATCCCGACACTTTGCAAAACTCATTTGCAAATGCCAACACATGCACTAGGATTGAAATCCATAACTTTCAGCTTACTTGCAGAACACGTTTGCAAATAACAAATCCATTCGATCTAAAATCAAATCTTGAGCATAAGATGATCAACACATGATCGATACAATTTATAAAATACATTTGTAAACCCTATCCACATGCTCTAAGATAAGATGCAATTTAAATCATATTTTGTAAAAACACATTTTGCAAGCACAAAATATTTAACCCAAATGCATGAGCTCTCTATTTGCAACACATGCAAATATCTAGCTCCATACAAAAACCACATAAACAAAATTGCATAATCTATCTCCCTTTTGCAACACATGCAAATCCATAGCTCCATATAGAAACCAAATCAATTAAGATTCAAATAAGAAGCAAGCATGAGCTGATCCCTTATTTGCAATACATGCAAATACTTAGCTCATACAAAATCCAAACAAGAGAATAAGCTAGAGTAAACCGAATTGAGATCATCAACGCATGATGAAGCTCAAATTAAAAGACTCAACCCCTCTTAATAGTACAACACCTAACTAGCAACCTGGTCGCCCATCCAAACACTGAAACCAGTAAAAGACTAGGAACACATCCTTAGCCCTAGCTAGTTACACCTTTACCTCTAGCGATTCACTTGGATCTTTTATGATATCCAATCATCTTCTCTCCAGGATCGAATCTTCTTCTTCTGATTCATCAATACATGATGAACCTTCTCTAACCCTTTTCTTCACTTCGGGATCACCTCGTGAACCTCATCAACACATGATGACTTCTTGTTCCTGATTCTTTATCTTTTTAGACTCAATCTATTTCATAATTCGTTGAAGGTCGTTAGACCAAGAAACACGGTTGTCTCAATCATCACTTACACTCCATTAACACATAATGGATGCCTCTAAGATCGATTAGCACAACCCAAATCAATTCGAATGATTAAATATGTCTTAAGTACTTTGATGCAACTAATACTTCATTATACTCAAGAACTTCCCGCTTGTCCATAATAAATAAAGAGACACTATCAACGCATGATGAAATGTTCTTTGATTAATTTAAAGACAACCGAAGTCAACTTAAACTCAATTTAAATTGACATGAGTATGTAAAACTACACAAGTTTTATATACTCAATATGATGGTAAGTAATGATCCAAATATTATATGGAGTGGTGGAACGGGATCAATACATGTGAGACAATCAACTATCGAATAAACTCCATTAAGTATATCTATATAAATAATTGAACTTGGAATCAATATGCACATAATCAATCTTATAAAGCATTTGAGTTTATCCCATATTAACATGAGTATACTATAACTATACAAGTTATATATACTCAAAAGATTGTTTTAAAGTTTTGATTCTTTATATTAATTAGCAAGAAGACTTGAATCAATACTATTGAGATATCAAGTCAAATTATGAACTCCCCCTAGATGTGTGCATTCATGTAATATGGACTTGGAAACATATTGCACATCTTTAATATATAAGCAATAAGAATTTATTCTTTAACTTGAATCCTAAGTATGCAATAAGACAATATATATGAATACAAGTGTATACCTTGGATTTTCTATTTTTCATCCAAATTTGAGACTAATAAGAATGATGCTCAATAAATATTTTAGTTTCATAATGATTAGATTTGTCATTAAACATTAATATTAAATCAATCACAGAAACTAATGAAGCTTGAACTTACTGTATGCAGAGGAAAAAACCATTAAAATTATCTCAAAATTGTACAATGACATATATTTAAGAACAAAATTTAAAAAACTGGAATAACATGTATACTGGAACGAATGGAGTCAAGACTTTTATGTAGATTTAATGAGATCTTTTCTATTATATCCTATTTATTTTCTTTCAACCATATGTATTTATTCATAACCATCCACACAACGTATTATCTCTCATCTTTTAAAACAATTAAGTGAGGATATCTAAGTTACTATTTCGTACCTTTTTAAATTTTACCGTAACCTTAATTCTTGTACGAAGTCAAAATACAATTTATATTTATGAACGGAGGAGGAGTACGTCATACAATTAAGATTCTTTTTTCACGAAGAGTACGGTAATTAATCACATTGCACACCTTAATAACTGAACTAATAAGAGAATAATGAGGCTCCGAATCTACGAACTTAGGGCATGTATAATGCTATAGACAGTTACTGTCTATAGCAAATTGCCATGCCACCTATAAACAACCTTATACAATGGTACAGACAATCATTTTTTTGGTTCCCGTGCTACAATTAATTCATCTCTACACACAATCAGCTTGGTTCCGTGCTACAGTCGACTACAAATATATAGACAGTTTCTTTCTCTTTCCTCTTTCTCTTTCATCCACATCAACAAATAGGTAATATGGCAACTCTTATAGATAGCTAATGTCAACCCATTGTACATGCTCTATGCCACTACAACCTAGCTTGTACGCTGCCACTAGGCCACGTATATGGGTGGCCTCTTAACAAATCGAACTATACAAGTCTACGACCCAATTAAACGTAATTAAACTATTAGTTTGAGATCTAAGATATCATGCATCATCTTCTTATCTACCTCCATCCTTCCCCCGTCATCCTCCCTATTGATTACTTCCTTCATCTTTAACACAAAAATTTTAAATTAGAAAAATTTAACTTTGAAAATTGTTAAAAGTAATTTTCATCTCAAAAATTTCAACCCGAAAAATTTTAACTTGAAAGATTTCAACTCGCGAAGTTTCAACTTAGAAAATTTAAAATAAAAAAAATTCAAATTAGAAAGTTTCAACTCAAAAAAATTCAAATTAAAAGTTTTGAATTAGAAATTTTCAAATTGAAAGTTTTAAATTAGAAAATTTCAACTCCAAAAATTTTCAATTTAAAAATATTTCGGTTCAAAAAGTTTCAATTAAAAAACTTTCTGTTCGAAAAGTTTTGATTTTAAAACTTTTGAAAATGATTAAAAAATACTTGTTATGAAAAAACCGGGGGGTTTTGAAAAGCAAAAACTATTTTGATTTTGAGGGGAAGGAAGTGGGGAAGTAAGGGGAAATGAAGGGAATATTGTCAAATGTCTTGACATGAGTCTTTGAAAGAAAATAGGACAAGGTGGACAAAAGAGGTGCTACTACTTGTCACAACTAGAATGCGTTCTCACCAAAGTTTTAGTGGGGGCTTCCTCAAATTAGCATTCCCATTAAGGCTCTGTTTGTTTCAGCTGGGGATTGTGGAAAGCAGCTTTTAAAAGCTGGAAGGGCAACAAACAGCAAACTTTTAATCTAGATTATAACAATCTGGAGGCCAGATTGTAGCAATCCCACAATCCACTCTTCCTCAGCTTTCCCCAGCTTTTTTTTTGCAAAAGACCACAATACCTATCCAACTTCAACCAAAATTGCCCACCATTGCCCCTAGCTTTCCCCAGCTTTCCCCAACTTCAACCAAAATTACCCACCATTGCCCCCAACTATAATCTGGGTTACCAAACAACTATGAGCTTTTCAACCTCCAGCTTTTTAACAATCCAGCTTTTACAATCTAGTTTTTAAAAGCTGCTTTCCACAATCCCCAGCTGAAACAAACAGGGCCTAAATGTTGTCACCACACCAGAAGACAATATTGTAATTAACCGCAATGCGCACATTAATAACTGATATGTAATAAGACCGCATGCGCACAACATCTACGAGCTTAGTTAGCGCCACAACCGTGCGAGCTACAGGCCACTAGGCTACGTTATGCGGCGCTTTTAACAAACGAACTATACAAGTCTACGACACAATTAAACTGCAGCGTACCTGAAACATGCATGATTAGTACACCACATGAACATATGTTAGTTTGGTTGAGATTTAGCCCATCCGGAAAACGCCCTGCATTAATCCCCTGGCCCCTGGCTATACCATACAACCACTGGCTCGTAGTTGGCATGATGTAGATTGTAGATCCCCCGGCCCTCCTAAGCGCCATCTCACCCCACCCGACATATGCAAGCGCGCAAGCCGGAGAACAGTTTCCGCGCGCTGTAGGCTCGCATCACATCCCCATCAGCTGGAGACGACGCAGCATGGGACACACACAGACGCATTAATTGTTGCATCCAATCCAAACATCCATACACGTCTCTCCAGCACAAGGCGCAGCCTCTTGTACTGTATACGTATTACGTGCAAGCCTAAATAACCCTCGTCGTATATATATATCCTTCATGTACTTTTGCTTATTACATGTTCATTTTTTTAGCTAGTCGTGTATACATCTTGATACGGCCGGACTAGAGATCGAGCTGTATGCCTGGGCGGAGCAGCTTGATCGACAAGTGCCCATCTTTGGGGTTGGAGATGGAGGGGTAGGAACTAGGAACAGGAACTGCAGGAGAGCCACTCTTGTTCCAGTGGCTTGTGTTCGTTCGTACGTGCCTGTCTGCCTGCGGCCGTGGACCAGGGCAGGCATGTGTGCATGTCACCACAGCCAAGGGGCATGCGCGCGCCTGTGCAATGTAATGAAACGCAACGCAACGTATGTGAGCCTTGCAGCTTACACATATTCTCTGCTGCGCCTCGCTGCTGCCTGCCCTGATGATGTTAATGATGATAAGGCCCGGCCGGGCCGGGGAGTCGAGAGCGACGGCGTTTGGTACGTACGCATGGTCCCATGCATGCATGCACAATCATGCAGTATTGCAGTGATGAAGTCATCGATCAGTGCCGCTCCATCTGCTCGCTCGCTCTCCGGCCGATGTCATCGGATAAATAGCCATGCATCCCCCGGGGGCAGATCTACATCTAAAGTCGTCGTGCCACAGACAGTTACTAACAAACGATAGTCATTGACAGGGAAAAGATTTAGGGCCTGTTTGGGGCGTTGTAGTTAATTAGGTTAAAAAGCTGTTTTTAGTTTGCTGAATTGTAAAACAGCTGTAGCTGGCGGTTGTGACTTTTCTTATTATGCAGTTTGGCAAACTAGTTGCTGTAGCTGTAGCATTTAGGGGCCAACCGAGCGGGGAGGTAGCAACATAGCGAAGTACATCGGCATTCGAATGGGGAGGTGACGTGGAGGCGGGGTGGCGGAGGTTGAGAAGGTAGAGCGACCGAGATGGGAGGTGATCAAGCGAAGCCACAACTGAAAAGCTCATCCCCAGCAGCTGCAGCTTTTGGGGTACTTCTGTTGTGGTTTAGTTTCCCAGCTGCTTGCAGCCATACTATTTGGGAGAGCTTTTTGCCTAAAACTGAAGCAAAGCTAAAACATCCCCAACAAAAAAAAAACAGCCCCTTACACATTACAGACGCTGCTAACAAAAAAAAACCTTATATGATACAAAACATACTATCGGCTGCGATAAGTTAACTAATTACATTTGGTGACGTGGTATCAACAGTTTGTATCATATTATAAACAAATTTGAAAAATTAGCCGTCCGTGATTATTTTGTACATCATAGACGGCTGGATTATATTTAACCATGTGCACTATATCATAGACGGTTGTTTTCTACGAATGGTCAGTGAAAATTATCTAGGAACACATGTAATACGCGATTAACACATACGGTTACTTTGTATTAATGGTCTTTTCTAGTGTGAATATTTTCTGGCATTCACAATGAGTTTTTAGGCAAAATTAATAGAATCGTATAAGATGCAACTACCATGCATGATCATAGTTGTGCCCACTGAAATAAAAATCTTTAGTTGGATAACTACCATGTGGGGAGGTTTCGATACAGTACAAAACATCCATGTTATTTGCTGTAAGGTTCATCTTTTTGTAGACGTCAACAGTGCCTCTTTGTATGGTAGCGAGTATTGCAGTGATGAAGTCGTCAGGTGCACGAACAATCATGCAGTATTGCAGTGACGAAGACGTCATCGGTGCAGGTCGATCTGCTTGCTCGCTCTCCGGCCGACGGCATCGGATAATTAAATAACCAACCAACCAACGCGAATAACCGAGGAACGCGCGGTCAATCGCGCGCCTCGCCAACAGGCTGCTCCCGTGGGGGCGCGCGGCTCGTCGATCGGATGGTGAGTGAGTGACGCGCCGCGCAAGCCGATCGATCCATATGATATGATGGTGGTGCACCGGTACGTACTACTGCTATTAGCGTGGGGTGGCGTGGGTGGTGCCGTGGTGGTACGTGTTGCGGCGAGGGCCGGGGAGCAGTGAGGGGCTGATTTGATTTGAAGTGTCCCGGCTGCATGCGCCCCAGCGCCCGTCATGTGTTGTGGGCCGCGTGCGGTGCAGACGTGCGGTCCTTGCGGTGGATTAGTAGTACGTGATTGGCGAAATGAAAGGCGGTTGTTTCAACGGTAATGCTAGGCATCGGACGTCCTAATTCTTCGCAACAATTTTTTTTTACGCGTGCAACTTTTTCTACCAACGCGTGCAACATTTTTCTTCGATAAACAGTAAAATTTGCTACAGTAAACAGATGTTGCAACCGTTAAAAAAAATGTTACACGCGTTGGTAACAAATGTTGCACACGTAGATAAAAAATGTTTCAAGAGGCGTCCGAAAAAAACAAAAAATCAGACGTCCGGATGCAAGTATACGCCTTGTTTCAAGCGCCGCGCCCGTCGACTCTTCAGAGCTAGCAGTCAGATCTCTAGCCATGCAGGCGTTAGATGTGCACACTGCACAGCACCGAAACTTATTATGTGGTTTTGTAAGCGGCGTATCGCATGTACTTATGCGAATATTTGGTGAAAGCACTGGTGCGCACCAACTAAGAAAAGTTTCAAAAATTCTGAAAAAAATCATGGATGTACATATCAGCTTACCCCATCTACATATAAAATTTCATGATCAAATTCATCCTATACTAGAAGTTACAAAAAAAACAAACTTGATCATGAGCAGGAACTATTCACATTCATGATCAAGTTTGTCTTTTTATTACTCTTAGCACAGGACGAATTTGATCATGAAATTTTATATGTAGATGGGGTAAGCTTGACATGTACATCCATGATTTTTTTCAGAATGAAACTTTTCTTAGTAATGCAATGTAGGCTAACTTGATAAATACCATGCAAGCAGTTTTGCAGCCCAGTTGGTTTGGCATCTAATTATCCCAGCGAGCTAGCATCAAGGTTCGAGATGTACCAACAGTTAATAATACATTGTGCGAGTTAGTATATTTGATAGGGTGTGGATCGATCTCTGTTTGTGCATGACTTCCAGCAGCTAGAGGGGAACGACCAACTTTTACATAAAACAAAACTTGCAAGGACGCTAGTAATGAATAATCGACCTTTTTACATAAATAAAAGCTGAAGTAAATCAAACACAGGTAGATTTGTCCTTACACTTGTTGTACAGTGAAGTACGCTCATGCAATTAGTTGCCTCTCAGGCACCAAGGACTCACTTCATCTTAAAGTCAGGGTAAAATCAGGGGTAAGCATTTTTAAACTGAAACCGAAAAGTCGAATTGAATTAACCGAATATTTTTTATTTACGGTTTGTGGTTCGGTTTTTATTCTAATACTATTCGGTTTGCGGTTCAATTTTTTAGGCCTGGAAACCGAAAAACCGTTTAACCGAATAACTCAGGCAGCCACCGACGCACCGCAGGTCCGCAACTCTGCACCGCACGTCTTCAGACTTCAATTCCCCAACTTCCCAATCTGCGGCTCGTCATTTTGCCAACCCTACTTGACTACGGTGAACCAGCGGCGCCGGCGCGCCGTCACCTTTCGGCACCGCCCCAGGCTTCATCGCCCCTCCCATCTCGCCATTCGGCCATCCCTACTTGAGCCAACGCGGCCCCGCCACTGTCGCCCCCCTCCCGGCTCCCATCCGATCATCCCCTGAGTCGGCGTAGACCCATGCCTGGCCGTCGTCCTCCCAGCGCTAGATCCCCCCTCCAGATCTTTGGTTGTGACTGCGATGTCCTGTGATTTGCGTTTGTCATGCACACGTGCATTGGATAGTTTGTTGCTGATCCTAGAACGGGTTACCTGGAGATTCAGTGATGCATGCTTCTAAAACATTACAGGGGGGAGTGTCTACTGATAACCTGTAGGTAACATAGAATACTTTGGAATAGAACAGTGTGTTCAGTTCAGGAAAACATTTTTCTCTTGTACATATATCAGTAAAAAAAAAGAGCATCATGTTGTTATGCAAGTATCGTGGTGACAATTTTTGGCATTGACAACAGTTGATATTGTCTTTAATACTTCTTCTCGGATGCCCTTTTATATTCTTCTAAGAATGCCAACTTGTTGGGTATATAAGCCCTGAAATACGTTTTTGCATTCTATTTTATTGGAGATGGGATTCTTGTGGAAATTCATCCTGTTAACTGTAAAACAACTCCAGACAAATCCTAGATAGTGGGAGCAATTTCTTCTTTGAATCATTGTATACATCAAGCATTAATTGTGAGATTAAATGCGGGTAGGCAACACTGATTGCTCATATTTGTGAATATGTTATATCGATATTGTAACGGACCGCCCTTTTCAGGGGGGTGCGTATAAATACCTTTACAGCTACCCAGGATTTTAGCTGTAGGTAACCAAGTGTACATTACCTGTTAAAAGAACAAAATGCGAGTATTTTACAGGTAAAATAAGGGCCTAACGGCCAAGGTTTTACAAGAGGTGCGGCTGGCACCGAATACATTACAGAACACCCACAGGAAAGGCTTGAGCAGATAGATCAAGGCCTCCAAAACCAAATAACATTGTTATCTACGGTCTTCTGGAACTCGCCAGCTTCAATTGAAATCTAAAGAGGATTGGGAGCAAGGGTGAGTACACAACCATACTCAACAAACCACACGGAAATCAATATTACGTGCGAGGGATAAACAAAGGTAGGCACAGTTTTAAATATTGTGGATGCAAGTTGTAAACATCTGTTTTTATTTTACATTTGAAACACAAATCATAAATATCAATATAAATCATGGGGGGTTTATCTTGCAAAGTTCACCTTCACGACAAGTTTTAATTATAAAATTTACAGGGGCGCAGTTACAGGTATCACCCTACATTAACTCCGCTTCATTAACCGGAAGCACGGCGTATTCGAATACCATTGATATCACTCTGCAGAGGTGCTCAGCTTTACCCACAAGATATCATCGACCATTGATGCCATGTGCACGAAACATGCAACTTTAATGCATGTGGCCCGGCCGGGATAATCATAGCATTTCGTTGAATTTCCCCCCTTTAGCTCCTACCCAGTAGGTGGTTGTGCCCACATACCCAGATCCTACGGGCGGTCGATGGGCACCACAGTTACAGTGGACACCTCACCGCTAGAGAACCGGGGGCGCACCATTCCGCTCCACCCCAACAACGATGCTTTCCCATTCTTTCACGAGGAATGGGGACTCGCTCAGTAGGCATTCAAGGGAAGTACAATGTCTTGAGCTATGTTGACCAAGTCAATGAGATTGGCCGGCCCAACTTGTGGTTGAGCGGATCTGGTTATTTACGTTGCTCGAGACCTCGGTCCTTAAATGCCAAAGACTTAGCCAAATGACATTCCACAAATCATTGGTACCAACTGTACCACCACCACATCACATCCATTGGCTTCGTCATCGGTTGGATTGGGCAGCATCCACCTTCCGTGGCCCGCCTAATAAGGGCTCCCTGCATCAGTAGCAATTTTATAAAACCAAAATCATCCAAGCCAATCCTTCGAGATTAAGCATTTGTCTAAAAGGAATAGTGGTATAAATTGCTATAGCTACGGAGGTTCAATATATTTTGTATCTTAGGGTTAAAAGGAATTAAGACATAACAACCGGTTTAATATTGGGTTTTATCTATTCATGTCATTCGAAACTACCACATTTTCTAGTTTCGTAAAATAACAAAAATAATGCAATACAAGAAATATATATATACTATAATGGAACTGGGTTCAACATGTTCAAAGAGTGTGGCTTGCCTTGCGAGGTTAAAGGTTCGCCTAACGAGAGATTTGCCGATGTCGGTTCCGCCCCGAACGGCTCTTGTTCCTGCGACAGCTCCTTGTACTGCTCCTGCTCCGAGATTCGTGCCAACGGTTGCGTTGATGTCGGATCTAGCGCGAGAAAACGCAAACAATAAATAAACGAATAAAACAAAATAAAGAAAAAAGCAATGGAAAGGAAAATCGAGAGAGAAATGGCCGGATCGAGCTCGTGGGTATTCTGGAATTTTCGACTTGATATGGCGAAACGAGATCGTTTTTTGGACTCAGCGGTCGAGATTGATTTGAATATATTATTTTGCACTTCGATTTTTGGGGATTTTGTGAATTTTCCGAATTTAAAGGATTTTCGGATTTAAAATAAATAAAACCCGAAATGGAAAATCAAAGGAAGTCTTGTCTGGGTCAGCTACATAATTTACCACAAGAACACGCTGCTGCGACGCTGAGCAAATTGGTACCCATGACGTGGCCTGTGTGGCTCGACGGGGGACCGTGGCATGAAGTGGGAAGCGCCGACGACGTGGACCACGCGCCAGGGGGACGAAAATAGCGCTGACCGGTGGGGCCGAATGCCAGAGAGACGGGGAAAACGGTGAGGATAACCACAGGAGTCTTTTCCTTCTAGCCTTTTAAGCTATCAGAGCTTTGGCTATCAAACATATTAATGTCGGGAAACATAATCTCTAATGTATCCTTAGGAATCCATTGTTGAAAATTGCATCCTCCACAATCATCCCTTTTTTTTACCTGTAGAGTTACTTTTGGTTTATGTTCGACACCGGTAATTGTAATATCTTAAAATAATAACAGTGTATAAATTACACTCTACTAAGTAAGGCTCTGTTTAGGAGAGCTCCAGATCTCAGCTCCAGTTCAGAGTTGAAACTTATAGGCTAAAATAAAGTGAATTAAGTTTATATTTTTAGTCTAAAATGTAAACAAAATGATTTACCTAAACACTCTTAATGTAACCACAGTTCCAGCTCCACAAATTTCTGGAGCTAGAAATACCCTACTCCACCAACTCCACAGATTTTGGTGGAGCTAGAGCTGTCCCAAACACCCCCTAAATATCTCATACAGATAGAACCATACATATTTTTTTTAATCAGTGGAACCATACAACTCTTACCTGACTTTGTGACTCTTTTTTTAATCACTAATGCTATGCATAATGTAAGCATGGACAATGTATAATCAATTGTCATTAATGGATGCCAAGACAATGTATTTTGTGGTGGTACTAAGATTAGTACCTACTAGTAATTGGTGAATGCATTTTCATTTCTGATGTGCTGGACGGCTGGTTGCCTTGTATTCTGGGTTGCATGTAATTTGGTTTTAATTCGGTTAACCAAAAACCGAATTAACCAAACCGAATTTGTTTGTTAATTCAGTTCGGTTTCTGTCACAGTTCGGTTTTCAAAACTCAAAAACCAATTGTTTCAAAAACCAAATAAAATGAATAAAAAAACCGTATAAACCGAAGGCCTAGGCCTAGCTATAATGGAGAGACAACGTTCTCAGTTTGTAGCGGAAAATAAAAGATGGGCTCGAAGTGGCGACATGGGCCAGCCTTTCTAACTGGAGCCCGATCACAGACTGGACCGAAACGAGCACAAAAAACCTCTCCTGGCCCAGCCAACAAAAGATTACATCTCGGACGTGCGAAAACAACCACAACCCCGAGCCCCGATCCGTCGGAAAGGCCCGTCTCCTCCCACCGCAGCAACGGCGATTCCACGCGCGGGCCCCGTGGCTCCTCCCTCCCGCGTCCACCGCTCTCCAAACCCAGCGGCGCCCATGCTGACTTCGTCGGCTACAAATATCCGGCGCTTTCCCCATTCCCTACGAACGCGACGCAGCTGAAATGGCGCACAGTGACACGCTCCAGAGTCCGGAATCAACCAGATAGAGCGAAACCGAAAAGCGCCTCTCCGCCCTCGTCTCGTACGCGAAAGCTCGAAGCCGCGCGACGCGCGAGTTAGGGTTTGGCCCTCGCCCCCCTCCGGCTACCTGGGAGCTGCCTGCCTCCGGTGATGCTCTCCGTGCGCCGCCGCGACGGCGGCTGCCCCGTCTCCGCCGGGGACGAATACCCCGCGCTCCACCCGCACCCTCTTCCTCCCACTCCGCATCAGCAGCAGCAGCCCCTCGGCGCGGTGATCAATTCCCTGCTCCTGAACCCCCTCGAAGGTTCGGGTCGCTCCGAAACCCCCTTCCCTTCTCTTGCTAATGCATAATTCTATTCGATCGACATTTCGTTGAAACCTGGAGCTGTTAATTTGTTTCGTTTTTGGTCGGGTTCAGTTGACGAGGGAACGCGCCTCGAGATCGCGCAGCAGAGATACAATGCAGGGGATTACAGAGCGGCACTGGAGCACTGCAATTCTGTGTACATGGCTAACCCTCGACGCTTGGAGAACCTCCTGCTGCTCGGCGCCGTCTATTACCAGGTTTCCCGCCGAATTCAATTACGCTTAGGTGCTTCAGTGTGTATTGCGCGTCGTATTGACGTTGTTTGGATTTTGATTAGCTGCGGGAGTTTGACATGTGCATCACAAAGAATGAGGAGGCCGTTGCAATCCAGCGGAATTTCCCAGAGTGCTTCAATAACATGGCGAATGCATGGAGGGTAAGGCCATTTCCTCTGGAAAAGTGTAGGCTGTAGTAGGTGGGCTTGTTCTATCCCTGGGTTAATGTGTTCTAATTTCCATTGTGCGGTGCAGGAGAAAGGTGATGTTGATCGTGCCATCCAATTTTATGAGTACGCAATTAAGGTAAATGTACAATCTGAGGGCTGAAGATGATATGGGGGGTAGTGTTCCCTGCTTTGAAAATTCAAATTTGTCAATTGAAGATGTGAGGGATGGGTTTATGGAGAAGTGCTTCTATGCTTTCCCAAGAAAACTTGCATGGATATTTAAGCTAACAAGAGGCTAAGACTGTTTTGTGTTAGTTCCACCCAACTACTTTATAGAAAGGGTAATTTGATCACCTAAAGAAAAGCTCATAGTCTGTCGAAAATCGATACAGCCTACGTCCGTCCTTGTGGTTGAGGCAATCCACCTGCGGGGATTGCAATGGTTATGAATCTACGATGAGAACGGAAGGTGGATAAGGTCTGACTCACCAACTCAGCCTCTTCTCCAAGCAGATGACACCCATGAGTCTTGCACGCTATGTAGGAAGGATTCATGTGCAAGGATCAGTAGCTGGCATGGCTAACGTAGGTGACCAAGGACTGACCGATGAAAGCAAAATGTGTTTTAGGCCTGTGCAGGAAAGAAACAGGAGCACAAGCACCAATGCACCATGCTTAAAAAAAAGGATTACGCCAAGGTTATTAAAGTGATGAGGCAAGGCAAGGCAACTCACTGCCTTTTTACTGCCAAAGCGCTTAAGATGCGCGGCAAGATGGCGCCATACACACATCCTAACCTAGTATAGCAGTAAATTATATTTTTAGTTCTTGAGCCCCATTGTTACCTGGACACGGACACAGGAATCGGAATCCGACTCGGATTTGGGTGTCCTGTTCAGGTGACTTGAAAAAATGGGATTTAGGGATTCGATTATTATATATTAATATAATACTAAAAATAAATGTATATATTTATATTATATTGCAAATAATACTAATTAATGCTCAAATAGCCTCGCACCACTGAAGTTGGAGGGTTTGATGCACAAAAGATCCATATTTAGCATGGAAGATCCACCTCTTGCCTTAATAGGGTTGCCTATTGTCAGCCTATCACGTGAGAATGAAAAGCGGTAAACAAAAAAAATGTAGCACTTTTCTCTTCCAAACCCACGTGAGCATGTTCCTATCTTTGACATTTTCTTCTATTATTTCTTCCCTTTGAAGCCTTCCATTCTTTTGTCCATCTTCCTCCATCAAAGCCATGGCAGAGAAGGAGAAACAACCATTTTTTCTTTTTTCCAGTCTTCCTCCAGTTTTGCTTTTCATAGCCATGTTCACAAAAAGGGGATGTCGAGCCAGCGTAGCTTTTTCCATCTAGTCTCTTCCTACTTCACCTAGGACACTACTAAGGATGTCCGATGCGTGTCAGCGAGTGTCTGACGTGCGTTCACATGGGGATACATGTTAATTTCGGACTCATGTGTTCAAATAACACTGTTGAGCCCATGTAGCATCACTTGCAGTTGCCATTTTGGTTGTACTTCACTATTTCAGCAATAAAGAATGCATAAGTAGCATCAGCAATTCAGCATAATGAGGCAAAACCAGATCTGGTGACCGGCAACGGCGACTATGCAAAGGAGGCTGCACTGCGAGGCTGTGGCTCCCGCGCCGGAGGGGAGGCGGCTGCGGCGAGGCGCGAATCAGATTGGGACAAGGTGGCGGCGAGTGCGAGCTAGGTTTTCCAATACCTGTACTCCCTCTCGGTGCTATCCCTGGTAGCCCCGCCACGCACTCGCGCCCTAGGCACTGCTTAATGATTAAGCGATGCTTAATCAACGCCTTAATAATCATGGTTCATAACGCGCTAGCAGGCATGGGAGTAGTTACTACTTTGGGCCTGGGTTCTCATTTCAAATTACTTCTCCGATGACTCAATGTCTTTGCTTTAACATTGGTAGAAACCTTTTTTGGGAGAGCACCAAAGCACCACTCGGGTTTAGGTGGTGGTCCTACTTCCTTTTCAAGCTTAATTGAGCATCCTTTTTTACTTAATTCATGAATTGGGTGAACAAACTGAAAAAATCTGATCCACTGTTTCCAGAGTTGCTAATGATGCAAGGCATTAAATGACCTCAAAGTCATTATGGCTCCAGTGAGTCAGATTTGCTTAGGTGCATCCTTCTTGATTAAGGAAAGGAATTGGTCCCATCTTATCAATGAGTGGTGCTCTTTACTACACTTAGTTTGTGATTATGTTGGCTCCAGTGAGTCAGATTTGCTTAGGTGCATCCTTCTTGATTAAGGAAAGGAATTGGTCCCACCTCACCAATGAGTGCTGCTCTTTACTACACTTAGTTTGTCATTATGTTGGCCATGTGTTCTGTACCTTTTGACCAATGTAAAAAAACTTGGGATGTTAAGCTGCTTAATACTTATTCCAAATTCTCAAACATAATGTTAGTTAACTAAGCTTGACAGGCAATCTAAATAGGATCTCATCTTTTTCTTCCTAATAGAAAGATATGTAATATTTTCTAGTTTGTTTAGATTTCCATCTTATCTGTTTTTATCTTAGAACATGCACAAAATCTGTTAATCTTTTTAAATAATTTATTATAATAAGTTCATTTGAGCGGACTTGTTAGCTGATAAATTCTAAATTTTTAGCTTCGACCCACCTTCGCTGATGCATGGGCAAACTTAGCGGATGCTTATACTCGAAAAGGAAATCTCAACAAGGCAACCGAGTGCTACCATCAAGCTCTTGCACTGAATCCTCGTCTGGTATTGGCACTTTTGTTGATTGGATTATGAATTTATGATGAATCGAGTGTTCTGAATGCACTGTGAAACTTTTAATTTATTGTGTTGCAAATTTAGGTTGATGCATATTGCAACCTAGGTGACGTATTGAGGGCACAAGGATTGTATAGAGAAGTAAGTAGCAAAACAAAACAAATGTCAAGACTGATTTGATTTACTTTTGTCTGTGGTATTGTTCACCAATCTGAGTTTGTGAAGAGCACTTTCTCGAGTTTGCTTTATATAAAAAGTTGTTTGTTTAGCGCTCATGCTTCATATATCATACCAAGTTTGTCATTGCTACCTAAAACAACTAATTTATCATTGCTTATGGAGCTCCAATGTTGCCCTGACATTTTTCTTGTTAAATGACTACTTATGTGATATTTCCTAGCATTTTGATAGGATGTTGTTGAAAAAGACATGGTACTTGCACCACTCTTTTGTGACTGTCAACTGAGCGGAGTTCAGCTGAACTGACATGCATAGGGCCTAATTATGACTGATTATCTCCCCAAATTCATTTTGAAATGAAAATTTCACACATCGGTCTGTTATGCTGCCTTGGATTAATACTAATACGGCTCTATGATGATCAATGGGCACTACTGACATGGTGTTTATATTGGTGGCATACCTTTTTTGGATGTTGATCTGACTTGCATCTTTTGCAGGCATACAGTTGCTACGTGGATACTCTAATCATACAGCCTACTTCTGCAAATGCATGGTATAATATTGCTGGACTTCTCATGCAATGGGGAGATTTCAATAAGGCAGTTCTCTACTATAAGGTGTGTGATATGCATTGACTTGACATTGCTTCCCGTTGTAGATGCTCTGCTGGATGCATAGCTTGTCTTTGGATCCTGCATGTTATGGTTTGGCATAAGCAGAATTAATAACAAACCAAGGAAAATTCGTAATGAATTTATTATATAAGGGTTTCTTCACTTCAGTTTTTTCCTAATGCTTTTTTGTGGTGTGCATGCTACCTTCTGGAATATTTTGGAGGAATTATCAATGCCACAGCATTCTAATCCTTTAATATTCTGTACATCATTAGGAAGCAATCAAACACAAGCCGACATTTTATGATGCACACCTGAACTTGGGCAATATTTACAAGGTATTTTCATTTTATCATGCATGCTGGTTTCCTTCTGGAAATATCTTCCTGATATCTTTACGGGAAATGTTGCTTTTAAGGCTGTTGGAATGTGCCAAGATGCAATTGTCTGCTATCAGAATGCAGTGCGGGCAAGTCCTGAAAATGCAATAGCTTATGGTGAGTGTGGATTCCTGGCATAACCACAGCTACTTAATATGGTGCAAAAAATTATTTTTATTGAGCAATTGGACACAATTTTGGAATTAATTTTGAGGGAATGTTCTTGAGGATTACGCAGTTATCAGTTAGTTCTAGGTATTTCTTTTTTGCATTGGAAAATATACTTGTGAAAATGGATATATTATTTGATTATTTGAGTTATGGTTGTGATGAACGTGTGGATTGGTTGTTTATTGCAGGCAATCTTGGCAACATCTACTATGAACAAGGCCAACTGGATCTTGCTATTCTAAGTTACAGACACGCCATCAATTGCAATTTATCTTATGTTGAAGCATACAATAACCTGGTTGGTTTTGCATTCTTCTACGCTGGTAAATATTGGTTCCTTGTGTTCATAAAATATGACATCTGATATGTTTTGCTTTCGACTGGAAGGGAAATGCTTTAAAAGATGCTGGACGGAATGAGGAGGCTATCGGTTGCTACCATGTAACATTGACATGCTTAATTTTGCTTTCATAGTTTAATTTTTTTGTGACCCTGATGTAAACCTTGCTTTTGCTTGTGTGTTTTTCTGTTTACAGACATGCCTTACTCTTCAACCTAGTCACCCTCAAGCTTTGACAAACCTTGGGAATGTTTGTATGGAGAGGCGAGTATTATTAGGATGTGGTTTTTTTTATCTGTTTGGATTGTGTGGGAGTTTTATTTTTGAAGTACTCACAGGAACATGATGGACGTAGCGGCTTCACTTTACATGGCAACACTTACAGTTACTACTGGATTGTCTGCACCTTACAACAATTTAGCTATAATTTACAAACAGCAGGTACTTGTGCCATTAAACATGCTTGATTCTGCCAGTTAACTGATTTGGATCTTCATCTTTATATTTTTGTTAACCATATATACCTTTTACCTAGAAAATGACAATCTTGTTCCTCATTATTGAAATAGGGAAACTATGCTCGTGCCATAACATGCTATAATGAAGTGCTCCGCATTGATCCTATGGCTGCTGACAGTCTTTTGAACAGAGGCAACACATTGAAAGAAACAGGCAGAGTCAGTGAAGCAATTCAAGACTATTATCGGGCTGTTACAATCAGACCAACTATGGCTGAAGCTCATGCAAATTTGGCATCTGCTTATAAAGACACGTAATTGTATTTACTACAAAATATATTGCAAGTGAATTGTGCATCTAGGACTAGGATGGCTGAGCCATAATACATGGATACATATATGTCAACCTCTTCTCTCATCATTTGTAGGGGCCTAGTGGAGGCAGCAATCATCAGTTACAAGCAGGCCTTACAATTACGTCAAGATTTTCCAGAAGTTACGTCTAATCTCCTGCACACTTTACAGGTGTGTGGAGACTCAAAAATTCCTACCTCTTCTTCTCCCTTTATTTGATATGTGCAGTCTTCGATGACTTCTGTAATGGTAAAACAGAAAAATAGATGGTGTGCTAGCCAAAAAAACAGTAACATCCAGGGCCTCGGCGCCCAGCTCCACTGGAGAGGCCGTCACTGATCTGAAAAGTGCGTCTGTGATAGTTACATTTTTGTCCTCTTTGATTTTGTGTAGCAAGAAAATTACAATGTTTAAAGCCATTTCGGGGTCATGTTTATATGATTGCATTTATGGCATGACTAAGTATTCGATATCTTGATGTAGTAAGTTTGCAGCAGCAGAATGGGACAGAATTTCTTGGAACCAAACAACCATTTTATGCTTGTTCACACGAAACCTTAGTTCATGCAGATTGTTTTTGTTTGATTCACTTTTGTGCAGTGTGTATGTGATTGGGATGATCGGGAGGAGAAATTCATTGAATTAGAGGGGATCATCAGGCAGCAAATAAAGGCACGAGCTTTTCATGCATTTGTTGTTTACCTATTTTGTTTCTGTATTAGTGCCTTAATAAGTTCTTTTCTTAATATGTGTTGCTTTCATTTGGCTATTGTTCCAGATGTCCCTTCTCCCAAGTGTACAACCATTCCATGCTATAGCTTACCCGATTGATCCAACTCTTGCACTGGAAATCAGGTGAGGCATCATTTGGTGAATTATACTGACATCTCTAGTCTTTATTAGGTATGGATTGATGATACAAAATTTATAGATAACATGTTTTAATTTGTGTTTCCTTTCAGTAAAAAATACGCAGTTCATTACTCCTTGGTTGCTTCACGTTTTGGGCTTCCTAAATTCACACACCACTCTCGAGTTCCTGTCAACACTGCTGACAGAACTTCACGACTTAGAATTGGGTACGCGGTCTACTTTTGCTACATATTGTCCTGAAATGTTACTTCCTGACAAAATTGGTATGTCCATTTGGTTTTAGATATGTGAGTAGCGACTTTGGCAATCATCCTCTGTCTCATCTCATGGGCTCTGTATTTGGAATGCACAATCAAGACACTATAGAGGTTATCCAATCTTCTGCCCTGTCATGGTGATAGTAGTATTTATTACTATACATACCGAGAGTAAATAGTTTATGTTGAAGAGCGCAATGGTTATTTATAAATCTGCTTGCAGGTTTTTTGTTATGCCCTGAGCCAAGATGATGGTACAGAATGGAGGCAACGTATTCAATCTGAAGCAGAGCATTTCATCGATGTGTCAGCAATGTCATCTGATATGATTGCTAAAGTTATAAATGAAGATAAGATACAAATTCTTATAAATCTTAATGGCTATACAAAGGTATTTACTTATTAGGACCACTGATCACCATTCCACTCATTTACTGGAAATCAGGGCACTTTTGCAAACCTCCTCTTCTTTTGTTTTGCTTTTTCACTCTACTAATCACTACTGTACAGCATTAGCAGCTAAGGTAACCATACCCTGTAACGATTTGTGAATATTCCCTGCTCATCTGCGCGATTGTGAAAGCTTTACCAACTTTTGTTCTACAGTGTAGATGTGTGCGACATCCTGAGCTCCTGACTGTTGTAATATTACTGACACCAAGACATGTCCATAATCTTGGAAATGTATCTCCTTTAGGAAAAAAAGTTAAAATTTATAAACCTTAATTCTGAAGGATTGGGAATGGCAAACAGTTCGGCAATGCAGTTGTTAATTTTGTGCTCTACTGTGTAACTGTAATATTTTATCCATGCAACACTAAAAGCTGTGCAATATGGCCGTACAGTGTTGTATAATTTTTAAGTCGTGTTCTGTCTCAAGTGATATGCTAGCTTTCCATTTTCTTCGATATTTTACAATAAAACTACTTGTTGCTTCAGGGAGCACGGAATGAAATTTTCGCTATGCAACCAGCGCCAATCCAGGTTTCTTACATGGGATTTCCTGGAACCACTGGTGCAAGTTATATCGATTATTTGATTACTGATGAGGTGAAATAAGTTTCTAACCTTGTGTTATTTCAATGGCAAGTTCTTGCTCTGCCATCATCATATTAATTGGGCATTCATTGTTGTGACAGTTTGTCTCTCCTTTGAAGTATTCACATATATACTCAGAAAAGCTTGTCCACCTTCCTCACTGTTACTTTGTGAATGACTATAAGCAGGTATGGCTAACATATGGTGTCATAAATATTAGGGAAAATCCGTCCCTCAACTTTCAGCTTTGATCTCATTTCGACACTTCTGATTAAATTTTGTTGGGTCCTGTGACTCTTGTGTCATTAACATGTGGAGCTTTTAGGCTGACCTATTAGTGACATAGAAGGCTTGTTTTGGACCGTGGTGCAAAGTTGAGGGAGCAAAATTGCTCATTTCACGATTTTAGGTCCCAAAATGAACCAGAGCTCAAAACATAAAATTGGCGGACCAAAGGATTTTTCTCCAAATAAGTACATACAGCAAGATCAGTTTTTCTGTATGGGTTTATACTCATAATGTATATTCATGCTCTGCCATAGAAAAATCAAGATGTTCTTGATCCTGTTTGCCCGCACAAGCGAGCTGGCTATGGTCTGCCCGAGGACAAATTTATTTTTGCATGCTTCAATCAGCTCTACAAGATGGACCCAGATATATTCAACACCTGGTAAATTTATGTTTTATATTACTGCTAAATGCACTTCATGGAAATAAATTATTCTGATCTTAGAGCAACTAGTTGCATTGTTACATTGTTGTCGCTTTCTAATAAAGTGGAGCTCCTTTAGGAGTCTGTTTCTAAAAAAAAAGAACTAGTTGCATGGTTTGGAAATGGAAAATATACGATCAAGTTTATTCAAACAATTGTTGCAGTAACTAATATACCAAGCATGTTTATTTGAAGTATCAATAGCTGATTATTTTTGTTTTTTTGTCAAAATCAGGTGCAATGTTCTCAAGCGTGTACCAAACAGTGCATTGTGGCTATTGAGATTTCCACCAGCTGGAGAGATGAGATTGCGTGCATGTAACATCCCATCTCCCTCCGTCTCTCTCTCTGTACGTTTTCTAACTTTACAGCTTTGGCAGATGCAATTTCAAAAGGAGTAAGGGCAGACCAAATCATATTTACGGATGTTGCCGCAAAAAATGAGCATATCAGACGCAGTGCCTTAGCAGATGTATTTCTTGACACGTAATATTGCTTACTATCCATTGTTGCTTGTCGGTTTTGTGTTCTCTACAAAGCTCTTACTTTACCAATTATGTTGAATTAGCAGCCCACTGTGTAATGGACACACTACTGGTACAGACATATTATGGGCTGGCCTCCCAATGATTACTCTTCCACTGGAGAAAATGGCAACTAGGGTTGCAGGCTCACTGTGTCTAGCTACTGGAGTTGGGGAAGAGATGTTAGTCAATAGGTTAGTCTTCTCAACCAAGCACTAGTCTTATTCCCTTATGGGTGAACTCCTGTTCTAACTAGATTTGTTACTATTCAGCCTGAAAGAATACGAGGAAAAAGCTGTCTTTCTTGCCAAAAATCCATCAAAACTTCAAGCTCTTACCAATAAGCTCAAGGCTGTTCGGATGACCTGTCCCTTGTTTGATACAACTCGATGGGTAACTTTTTGGCCTTGTTTGAATTCCATATCTGTATCTGTTCAGGGTTAGCCTTTTACTTTTATATGCTAAAATGGCAGGTAAAGAATCTGGAGAGGGCATATTTAAAAATGTGGCGCCTGTATTGCTCCGGTAGGAATCCTCAACACTTCAAAGTGCTAGAAGATGATGCTCAATTTCCCTTTGACAGATAAGCAGAGTTAGCCGGTGGTGTAGATATTACATGAGGTAAGTATATTAGGATAAATGGGAGGATCGGTTAGCTGTTTCATTGGGGCCTCTACCACACAGCTAACAGGAAATGAACCCTGCAGAGGTAATACAAGCCTTTCTTGACCTTCTTAACGCATGAACAGACAAAACATGTCCATTGCAAATCTTGGGGAACAAACTATACTGGTACTGCTTCTATACAAAACAAATGTGTCAGCTGGTTGGACTCCGCGCATCCTATTCCTTTCCAATGCTTGAAATCCTATTGGAGTTCTCTTATCATAGTGAGCATTAGCCTTTTGTTAACCCAAGTGAGGGAGACTTTCAGGATATTTCTGGACTTTGCTAAACAGTCAAGAAAAGCATGCAAAAACATCCGTATGTTTTCTTCTGCAGGCTGCAGCCTGTATTCCCGACGGGGTTGTTGCAAATCTTTGTTCTGGCATGCTATCGTGAAAATTGGGCCTGAAAATGGGTGGCAATTTCGTTCCTTTTTGGGAGTGGAGTTGCTGTTGTGTTGATTTCTCCTGCACGAGTAACTAACTTTTGAACCAGATATGCAGATTCCTTCACGAGTTCGAGCTGGAGCAAGTGATGCTTTCCTGTCAACAATGCCGTTGATGCACGTACCTTTCTGCGGGAATTGATGTTGTTGAGCCTCTGATGGTGCTCCCGTGGCTCTGATGCCTCTGCACTCGAAACTTAATATATTTTCTTTGTAGGCTCAACTGTTTTTGCTGCAGGTTATCGTTCTCACTTGTCCGAAACCGGGTTTGCCAGTTTCAGATTTCAGCGTCCGCTCTGTCCTGTGTGGGATGCAAGGTGAAAGGCGTAAGAATTTAGAGAACGAGCTGGGCATAAGGGCATTTGGAAAAGTGGTACACTGCAGATTGCAGGAGGGCCCTGCAGTTTTTGCTGCGTCCATTTATCCAGTGTTTGCAGGGTCGTCAATGGGGCGAAATTGCCCTGCCAGAGCGATGGCCTCGCTTGCGTTTTGCAAGTGCCCGATTCTTGGATCAACGTGAGCATCAAAATTCAGACGAGGCAGGTAAATATGATAGTACTTGACCAACTGAACCAGCATAAGGAACCGGCGGCAACAGAACAATCCTCGCAGCTTGGGGGGATGGACGATGGCATACGTGGATACTTATTACGACGATAAAGGCCAAAATGGCAGCTTATAGTAAGATTGAGCAATTGCATCCTGAAGATTGCCGATGGCATGAGACCAACGATCAAAGGGATTACTCGGACCAGCTTCACTCTTGTTCTTTTAAGGAACACCAGGGTCATGGTCGAGCGTAGCTCGTATACAGTGACTACTGTGGGACAACGGGAAGAAGATCAAGTATGGGTTTAAACGATCCTTAGCTCATAAGCTTTACTGAGGCTATGAGCCTATAAGACGAACAAAAAACACCATATAAGAAAAAGTAATATGCTAAACAAGAAGTTTGCATTCACTAATTGAATGTCAAAATAAGCATAAAAGGATTAGAAACACTCATTTGGTAGACAGGCGGAATTTGTACGATTCTGACGTGGGACTGGGCTTAGAGTCGTCCAATTGCTTCATGGATCACGATCGGGCGGATGTGAACTATGTCATCAATCTTCACGTGAGGTCAATCACCATGGAAGTTTTTTCATAACGGGCAAGCCCTTTTATTAGTCGGCTTTGTTTATCGTTAAGCAGGAGGGCTTCATTTAGATTTTGCATTTTCACATCATTTCGATTTAGGATCCATGCGTATAGATATAGGCATATATAGCTGGGGACAGCACCATATTCTACTTGCAGCTATTACTATTGCATGAGATGCAGCACGGCAGGGGTTTTACTCAAACTGACACCCACACACACTGAAGTCTGAACAAACAGATCACATCCTAATTAGACAATACATTACCGCATAACGCATACCCATCTTTCATCTCTACCGATTTTAGGGAGGACTCGCCGATTCAGCTAGCTGGGGGTACACGTATCCTGGCTGTTCAGCAGCCAGCACGAAGGAGACCAGCACACGGGATGGCACCCAGGCCTTGACAACGACGATGGCGTCGAACACCTGCTCGCTGGCGTCGTGGCCGTCCCGAGCAGCGATGCGGAGGTAGTACTTGATCCCCGAGACCACCTGCGTCTGCGCCGCCACGACCCTGGAGAAGAGCAGCCGGTGGGAGCCGCGCCTGTTGTGCTCCACGACGCAGAAGAGCCCGAGCTCCTGCACCTCCCTGTTGCCCTCCACGTCCTCGACGTCCGTCCTCCCGCCGACCATCCTCCCGCCGCCGCTGCGGCCCGCCCGCCAGAGCTCTTCGGCGAGGCGAGCAGAGGAGAGTGGCGAGAGGAGGAGCACAAGGACGAGGAGGAGGGCGTGCGTGCACCGCATGGAAGCCATGCTTTGCAAGCATTTGATTTGGACTGTGTACTTTGCGGAGGCGCGCAAGAGACGATGATATAGGGTGGTGTCCAGAAGTGTGCATGCGACGCCTCAGCGCGGCATCACGTGGACTGACTCTGGCTGTTCCGCGCGGCCTCTGCTCATCCGGCGCGGTTGCTCGCCGAGGACCAGCCGGGTGAAGCTAGCTTTTGTGGTAAAAGTTAATGCTAGTGCTAAGAAAAAGCATGATCAAGCTTCCGTTTTTGTCACTCATGGATGAGTTTGTTTCATCTTTTTAGATGCATTCTGCATGAGACGGTGACGGGCTCACGTCGTGTAATATGATGTGACAGTGTTCGTCCTTTCGAGTAAATAAAGACGTATCAGAAAGGGAGGGAAAACTGGAAAAGTTAAAGGGCTAGGACACGTGATACGGATAGCTTGTCGCGATGGACAGTACATGGTTCACGAAAACCTGCGCTAAAGTCGAACAGACTACAGAAAAATGTGATGGCCGTGGCATATATATGTGCTTAATTTCTGGGACGAGGCTCTGATTCAAGAAGCAGAAGCACGGTTGTTTGATTTGGCGATCGAGTGCCATAGAGCTCCCGGACCGATTTGGTGAGTGACAACCAAACAATTAGACATAAACACATGCCATGGTGCATGAAGTTGAAGTAGAACAACATATTTATTGTCACACTCATCTCTCTATACAAAAGGCTTTCAAAACATCGATCGATCGCCGCAACATACAGCCTTCTCCACTTTCTACCCCGTGGCCACCCTTACACCTTATTTTTCATATATAGTGTACGAGAAGGCAGACCAAAGTTGCAAAAACACGTACTACCGTACTACTCATTTGGCGTGGCTGCCGGGGCGAACCTGAGCAGCGTGCGGGACTCGAGCCAGGGCTTGACGACAACGACGGCGTCGAACTCGCGGTCGCTGACGCCGTTCCCCGCACCCTCAGCGGCGGCGACGCGCAGGTAGTACTTGATCCCGGATACGACCTGGCGCTGCGCCGCTACCACCCTGACGAACTCCAGCCGACCGCCGTAGTACTCCCGGCGGCGGTTGTGCTCCGCGACGGAGAACCGGCCGAGCTCCTGCACCTCCCTGTCGCCCTCCACGTCCCTCACCTCCGTCCTGCCCCCCACCTTCCTCCCGGCGCCGGCGCCGCTCAGCTGCCGTGTGCTGGCCCCGCTCGGCTCATCAACGCGCGCAGCAGACGCCACGAGCAAGACGAGCAGCATGCAAGCAACATAAGCGCCGATCATACGAGCCATTGCAATGCATGTACTTGTAGCTGCAGCGTGCTAGTGTGGTGTGTGTATTTAGAGTTTGTGAGTGATGCCTGAGCTGTCTGCTGTCGTGGATATATGGCATTATGGTGGGCTGCTCGTAACGGAAAGGCGCCGTTGTTTGAGCTTGGAAGGATGCGGCGTGCAGTGCGTGTGTGCGTGCATGGGGTGCGCGCCCCAACGCAGGGCCAGCGACGCGCGAGGGAGGGATAGGGATGGGATGGGGACTGAGGAGGACACGTAGGGCGCGGTGGCGCAGGCGCGGTGCCGCGTACCCGTGGTTGCGTCAGGTCGTGGGGCCGTTTCCTCGTGGGCATGATAGCGCCATGCGAGCAAGCCTCGGTGTAGTCGGTCCTTTTACATATTTTTTTTATTTCTGGTTTTCTCTCAAACAAAATTATAAATCTAATTTTCTTTTCGACTACAAAAACATCAAACGACATAGCAGCCGATAGACACTTGTCGAGCTCGAGCACCGCGATGCCTCATTATGCCGAGTTGGGTACCACAGTACCCCCATACTACTAAGCTACGATACCATGCTAGCTCATCTGTTATGGTGTATACGATTTTAACAACCTACTATAGTAAAGAAGTATAAAGTATTTCCGTAGTCGATAAGAAATTAGATTTGCAATTACATTAAAAAAAACTGAATGCGGAAAAAAAAAGTGTGCAGAATAATCACAATGGGCAAATCTTGTGATACGTGGACGTTTCCGTGTTTCTGACGCCCAAATTGGGCGTTTGTCGCGCAGCTTGTAGTCGGGCCGGAGGCACCGTTCCCGCCCGGCTGGCTGGTTCGTTGTAACTTGTGTCGCCTGTTGGCTGAGCTGAGCGGGTATGGTAATGGTACACAGTGTGAGTGCACTGAACAGTGCCTTGAGCATGGCTTAGCTGTGTGGCGCGATTCCTTCATTGGAAAACTTGATGATTTGTTCTGTTTTACATCACAGAGATATATCATCAAGTCCCGCCTACTTTTTTAGATCAACGCCATAACCAACTCATCCAGACAAAATACAGACAAATAAACACGATAACTCCACCTAAACTTTGACAGCAAAACCAAACTTCCGAAGCTAAAAAAGACAGGACTCCAGAAGTTCCTTTGATGATATATGTAGTCCTTTTCTTCATACTCAGCATAACCACAACTTACTGGAAACACTTCCACCCCATGTCTTCCTGAACACAACTCCTGTAATATCATCCCCAGAACTTGCAAACTGCCTCCATCTTATTCTATCGTAGCCTCTTTTGACCAGCCCAACCAACAAAGTCCCGCCTACTTAGACCTTCTCCAGCGGGAAGCGCAAGTGGCTGCGCAAACCCATTTTGCGTGCCCGGCCCTTTACTGTAGCAGGTCCAGGAGCCCGCGCAAGTGGCCGCGCAAAATGGGCAGGGGGGTCGAAGGCTTTGCATCCGCATGCATTCTCTCTCATCCGTGCAAAAGGGCTGAAGCGTCGTAATGAACTGAAGCGTCACTCAGTTTGGGCGCGAAGCGATCAGTGCGGACGCGGGACTCAACTATTGAGTTGCATGCACCAACCAGTTCACCCAAAAGCTTAAACTGATGAGGAAAGGTGGGCAATTCACTTATACTTCAACACTCCCCTCGCATGAGCTCCCTTAGGCCTGGGGCGTGGAATAAAAGTGGACTGCAATTATTTTTTTTAATTGCGCCAACAGGGTCTTGAACTTGAGACCTCTTGGCTCTGATACCATATTAAGTTGCATGCACCAGCCAGTTCACCCAAAAGCACCATATTGAGTTGCATGCACCAACTAGTTCACCCAAAAGCTTAAGCTGATGAGGAAAGATGGACAATTCACTTATACTTCAACATCAACGACCCAAGTCTTTGCGCGTGCTGCTGGGGAGGCTAGCAAAATCCACCTCCTGGACTGCAGCTCAGCCGGGCAAAAGGCCTAAATGCACGGTCGTTTTTCCAAACGCTGCTGGAGAAGGTCTTACCCGTGCAAACCATCGAATCTCCCTCAACGCCATATCCGCGATGCATTGGGCCGCTCAATTCGGCCCAGCTAGTTCACTGTAGGCCGTAAATTCGAGTGCTGGTCGCAGTCGTTAATTTGCGTGGCGTCGAATGAAAACCTGCGACTTGGTCGGATAAAGCATGCGCCTTGTTCAAAGCCTCGACCACAGGTCAGATCCCTTTCACGTCTTCGAGTTCAACCCCCTATTCCAGTATTTCGCAATGGACTAGAATACCGTGGCTTCCCTGCTTGCCGGCCCTTGAAATTTCTACAGGAGTGCACGCACCTACTTGGCTTACAGCTCTGAATTCTTCAGATTCCAAATGTGAGAGCTGATCCAACTCTGTTGTTCTCTGCCTTACCCAACACACGAACATTACACCCAGGTACCCAGCGCGCGATTCAGAAATCAGTGGATAACTTAAGAAAAAAAATTTATTTAATATTTGTTTTAAATTTTTTTTCGAAAATAATCAACTACGCACTTCACGTCGTACTTTTTTTTTTTTGCTAGACTTCACTACCCTGAATTACCGTCGAAGAGACATTGACCAGTACTTCACCGCATTCATCACAGCCTCCTTGTCTTTATATATGGCCCCTGCATGATCTCATTCTCATAATACTCCCATGCATCGTTGTTCCCTTCATTCATTGTTAAGTCTTCAAAATTATAATTAGTCCACGCACCAGGGACAGACACCTCAGGAGTATTGTCCTGCTCGCTTGAGTGTTCGCCATCAGGGACTTCCTCATCCGCACGACCCTCCTCATCCATCAAGTCAACTATGTCCTCTACCTCCTCCCTCTCGTTGGCTACCCCCGCATCTCCACGACTGTCTCCTCGCCCCCCCATCCCCTCGCCACCGCCAATCTCGTGTTTCCTGTCTTCGGGCTCCTTGCCACCTTCATCATCGCATTCTTGTATATTTGTCTTCCCCTCCTCCATTATATCTACCCCGACATCACGAACTTCTGACACCGATGGAGGTACCTGGTACCACTGTACCAGCAACATGAGCGGTCAGCCCCGCTCTACGGCAAACCCAACATAGCTCCTCCATGATGATGTCGCGTTAATAGGAATCAACTCTCCATCAAAACAGTGTTGCGCACGGCTTATTACTGCTTTAACCCGCAGCCGAACAGTTTGGGCATCCAAATTGAACATCCGAAACATCCACTCCACCAAAGCCCTGTATGTCCTATTTCTCGGCCTAGATATGCTCCGGACGACTCTTGAAAATGCTGACAAATCCACTCCATCCGCCCCCTGCGCTATCTCCCCATCTCCATAAAATATTTGAAAATACAATTTCTCCGACATGCTGTCTACAATGTCAGACCGAAAAAATTATCAATTGTCCATTTAACCACATCATGCATTACCATATAAATGTTACATTATATTTTCAAATTTTTTCTCTACTAATTTCTAACGGTGTCTGACATTTCTAATTTTTTTTACTCTACTAATTTCTAACGTAGCACGGTGCTTGACAACGTACGATGTGTTGCTAGCTGTCGGGGATTGGATGTACTGCGTCTAGACGACCATCGAAACCGGTGCCGGTAGACCATGCCCTGCGAACAACGCGTCCATGCCCGACAACCCGCGTGCCCGGCCGAGCAATGAAGCTCGGGGCCACGACAAAACGGCGTGGCATTTAATGCGGCGCCCTTGCGGATATCAGCAGCGCTCGGGATCTGTATTTGCCCGATCTGCGCCGCCTTGGACTGCGCTCCCTGTACCCACGTCGCATGGTACCCGGCGGGTGGCGCGGCTACTATCTTTGCATCGTCCTCTCAATGGCGCCCGCGATAAGTGATTTGTCTCCTGTAATTCTCTATAAATACCCCCTCCCGCGATGTGCTGAGGTTGGACCTTCTGTACTACACACACTTACACACCTCGCTTGCTTACGGGAGCCCTTAGGATCGTTCAGCGCCTCCCGAGCAAACGCATTGTAACCCACTTTCACATACTAGTGCAATCACTGGACGTAGGGTTATTATCTCCCCCGTGAGAGGCCCGAACCGGACAAAAAACGACCCCACATGCCTTACAATGCGCAAGCATACCTTCGTTCCGTTGCTCGGCATACTCTCAGACGATAACCCTTGCGGAAAAGGGGCCTTAGGTTGATCCCTCATTCAACAAGTAAGCTCGGCGAGGACCCTGTCCGAATCGCCGACAATGGCGCCGTCCGTGGGAAACGGCCGAAGTCCTACGCAAGGATCCCGAGGATGCCAAACTTCGCAAGACAATCAAGACCTTTGCGTCTTCGACGGCGTGGAGGACGGCGATGAATACTACGCCCGGCGGCGGCATGGGTGGTGCGGTCGATCCGAAGCCACACCAAACCGGAGTCTTTCCGGTGGCGCGGCGAGAGCATTTCCTCGCTTCGCGGCGGATACCCTCTCTTGCGAGGATGAATCGCGATCTATATGATGATCGGACCGCCCCGACCGTCTCGAGCTCGGCCGGGGACGCGTCGTGACGACACCACCGGTGTCGCCGTGCGATCTGGTCCTCCCGCGTCTGCATGGCGGGAAGGAGGAACGACCACGAGGCGGTTGTCTCCGGCCTCTCCTCCTCGCCGGCATAACGATGGTGAGGAGCACCGGGAGCTATCCCCGGGCGGGGACCCGGCGATCGTCCACCGCCAATCCGGCGGCGGAGCTGGCACCGGGGCCGGAGACCGGGCTCGCAAGGACCCGATTACCGTTCCCGGTCTGGCGCCGCCGCCCTTCAAAATCGCCTCCGCTGCTCCTCGAGCGCCGGCGACTTTGCGCCATGGCGGCGGTCGTGCGCAACCTCGAACCGCTAACCAGCGGACTGGCGGCCATGGGGGCCTCGTGGCGAAAATATGGAAAAGCTTGCGCCGACGCCGGGCTCCAAGGACCCCTGGCGTTAGGGGCCGGGATATTCCGGGGCGTTAAGCGCCATTCCTCGCCGGGCCTCCGAAGCCTGCTCGAGAGAACCCGAGCGGCGTCAACACCATGAGGATGTCCGAGTACTTCCCGGCAGCCTCACGGGCTCCGACATGCCGGCCCGCCCGTGGCGCTCCGTATGTTCCACATCGAACCCGCCACCGTCGCCCGGCATGAGGGCGTGTTCTCTCGCCTCACCTGCGCGCCAGGACCGCTGGGTCGATGCGCCACGACGCCACACGGAGGGTCGCCATGATGGCGGCGTTGGATGCGGGCTTTCTCGGCGTCCCTCGCGACGTCAAGTGGCCAAGCAAATTCAAGCCCGCCACATCGGCGCTTCAGCGGGACCCAAAACCCGGCGAATTCATCTCGATCTACTCCACGCCATCCAGGCGGCGGAGATGAGGGGTCATGGCTAATTACCTCCGATGGTCTCGGCGGCTCGCGAGACATGGCTCTTTAACCAAAAGGAGGATCGATCCGCTCGTGGAGGCAGCTCGGAGGCCCTTCGGCAAACTTCCAAAGTTGCTACACCCTGGGAACAGCAGCGCGACCTCGGCGGCTCATCCAAGCAGACAAGGAGCGCTCGCGACTTCGTCCAAAGGTTCATAAAGGTAAGGAACTCCATCCCGAGCATCTCGGACGAAGCGGTGGTCCGGGCCTTCAAGTTCGGGGTCCGCGACGTCCGCTTCACACAAGACTTGGAGATTCACCCCGACCTATCGGCCATGGCTATTTCAGTATGGTCGTCATCTTCTGTGAACGCCGGCGAGGCCGTGCAATGGAAAAAAGCACTCGATGAGGGCAAGCTACCGCCTCAGCCCGGCCTGGAGGGCGCCTCGAGCAAGAGACCCCCGGGCTCCGTGGAGAAGAAGGTTAAGAAGAAGAAGAAATTGCGCACGCCGGACATGGTCGCGGCCGTCGGCGACGCCGACTCGCTCGCAGTTCTCGGCGGCCATGGGCGGGCGTGGTCGGCGCGCCTGCTGCAGACAACTTGACGGCGTGGCGCCGACTAAGGCGAAGACGACCAAGGTCGCGAGGGCGAGTCGCGGCGAAGAGGGCGCCAGGCGGCGACCGCCGCCGCTCCATCGGTGGTCGCCACGACCTCCGCAGAATGGGACTGGGCATATCGCTGGAGAAATTCTACAAGGCGAGGGCCCCATGCCGCTCTCCCAAGCAAGGGGAGAGCGGCAAAGGCAAAGGCCCGCAAGACGGCAGACGACGACATGGATTACCGGAACCCCATAATCACATCGCCGTCATATTCGGGGCTCCTCGGCCTATAAGTCCCGAAGGATTTGAAGGAGGCAGCGCGGGAGGTCGGCCACATCGCCCATGGTAGGCCCCAGACAGCAGCTCGGATAGTGCAGGTTGCCCATCACGTTCTCCAAGGATGATTGTCCCTTGGAATGACTAAACCCAGAGGCTCCGTTGGTGCGTGAGCCCAACCATCAACAACGCAAAAAGTCGGTAGGGTCGATCGATGGCGGGAGCTCCTTGGACCTCATATCCGTTTCGGTATTGGGCGAGATCACGGTCCCTCGTTCCAAGATCAAAACATCATTGTCCGTTCTTGGGATTGTCCCGACACCTCGATCAAGCCTTTGGGCGGATCGTCTTGCCCGTAACGTTCGGGGACACCGCGAACTTCCGGACCGAGCTAGTCAATTTCAAAGTCGTGGACTTCAGGTCGGCCTACAACGCCATCCTGGGCAGGCCGGCCCTCTCCAAGTTCATGGCGCCACGCATCACGCCTATCATTGCCTAAGGTCCCCGGACCCAAAGGCGTAAATCACCGTGAAGGGCGACCACGAAGCGACCACGAGTTGCGATGAGAAGTCCCTCGACATGGTCGGGCAACTGCCTCAGCGTGGCCCCGACCAAGCACCGACACCTTCCCGGCCTAAAGTCACCCTCCAGCCCGGAGGAGAAACCAAGGCGGTCCCTCTCGACGAGGTGACCGACCAAGGTCCTCCATTTGGGGTCTTCCTTAGACCCCAAATAGGAACTCGAGCTCATCACCTTCCTCGTGAACTTTCGGACGTGTTCGCTGGGGCCGTCCGATATGCCCGGGTCCCAAGGAGGTGATCGAGCATAAGTGGGCTATTGACGACACAAAGACTGTCGCCAGAGGTCGAGCGATTTTCCCGGAGAAACAGGCAATCATCAGGAAGAACTCGAAAAAGCTCCTCAAGGCGGCCGTCGGAGAAGTCGGACACGCAGATGGTAGCAAATCCGTGTCGTCAAGAAGGGGGCAAATGGCGCATGTGTGTCGACCACCTTTGGTTTAAACGCCGCATGCCCAAGGACAACTTCCTCTACCGCCATCGACCGGTGGTGGGCGCGACGGCGAATCCTAGGTAATGAGCTTTACGGGCGCATATTCGGGTTATCACCAGATTAGCTTTGTTCGAGGGACGAGGAAAGACTTCCTTCATCACGCCCTTGCGCGTTACGCTACGACCATGTCTTTCGATCTGCGGAGCAGGCGACCTTCGGCGCTTGATGCAAAAGACCTTCCTAGGCGGATAGGTAGGAACACGGAGGTATATGTAGATGACATCGTAGTTAAGAGTAAAATCCTCGGGCCATATATCCGACCTCGAGGAGACCTTTTGTAATCTCCGTGAGGCATCGAATAGAGCATAACCCGAAAAGTGCGTTTTGGTGTAAAATCCGGAAGGTGCTCGGGTATATCATCGGTATAGGCATCGGCGCCAACCCGAAAAGATCGAAGCCATCGAAAGAATCGACCCCAAACTTCGGTAAAGGAGGTTCAAACCTGGCCGGACGAATGGCGCTTTAAGCCGCTTCATTTCTCGGTCGGGAGCGCGGCTTGCCCTTCTTTAAGGCACTCATAAGCATGATGGTTTCGCTCGACGAGCGAAGCTAACCGCTCATTCGAGGCTGAAACGAGACTGTCTAGCCCTCCGATCTGGACCGCCAAGGTCGGGGCGCTTCTATACCTCGCGGCGCCCGAGCCATAAGCGCGGTCTTTGTGATAAGCGAAGAAGGACTTGCGCCCGTATACTACGTCGGTAAGTGTTGCACGGACCAAAGGAGCGTTACCGAGGTCGAAACTCTTATACTCATTGCTCGTAGCCTCGAGGAAGCTGCGCCACTACTTCAAGCTCACAAGGTCGTTGTCCCGACCACTTTCCACTTAGGAGATCCTAAATCGGGCGCCATGTATGGGATAGCGAAGTGGGCCATGGAACTCGTGAGTTCGATGTCCACTCTCTGCCCTGCCCGCGATCAAATTTCAAATTCTAGCGGACTTTGTGGTGGAATGGGCGAACCCAAATGACCCCCACCACCAAGGACCACGAATCTGAGGCGGTCATTTGGACCATGTACTTGACGGGTCCCGAGCTTTCGAGCAGCTCGGGGCTAGCGTTGTACTGGTGTCCCCCCAAGGGGAACAGCTCCATTACGTCATTCAATTACACTTCCCCGCAACAAACAATGCGGTGGAGTACGAAGACCTCCTGGCCGGACTCCGAGCGTCCAAGGCGCTTCGAGTCCGGACCGACTGTGAAAGGTGATTCACAGCTGGTCATCAACCAAGTCAACAAGGAGTATCAGTGTTCGATCGCTCAATGGCGCTTTACTTGGTTGAAGTGAGGAAGATGGAGCGGTACTTTAGAAATTTCGAAGTACTCTACATCCCCAGAAAGGATAATTCCCTGGCCGACCAACTTTCCAAGGTCGGTTCTCAGATGCCGACCCTCTAGGGCGCTAGTCGAGCATCTGCACAAGCCCTCCATTCCCTCTGTAGAGGCACCACCCCAGATGCCCGCCGGCCGGGCGCCGTCGAACATCTGCAAAGCCCTCCATTCCCTCTGTAGAGGAGGCATCGAGGCGTCTTGATGCGTCTCCTTCCTCGAGCAAGGTCGCGGATTGGATGGCGCCATTCATCGATGATTCGCCCATGGGACATTGCGAGAAGCCGCCGGCGTTCACGTGCAAAAGCGGTCATCTATCTACAAGCCGGTAGAGCGGCGCCTTGTACTGCAAAAGGCGCTTGAGTCCTCTCCAAGTGCATATCTCGGGGAGGCGAGTTCCTTCTCAAGATATCCATGAAGGAATGTGCGGAGCCCACTCGTCCTTCCGGACGCTCGTGAAACAAGGCATTCGGTTGGGATACTATTAACATGACACTAGGCGGCCTTCGAGCGATCGTGGCAACTTGTCGAGGCGTGCGATTTCACGCCCGTAAGTCCCACCGACCGACCTCGCGCGCAAACCATCCTACTCTCATGGCCATTCTCGACACAGAAGTGACATCCTCGGGCCTTTCCCGTGGTCGAAAGGGTTGCAAATTCTTGCTCATCGCAATCGACACTTTCTCTAAGTGGATCGAGGCGAGCCGTTTCAACCATTTCGGCTCAAGCGACCAAAAGATTTTTCGCGATAATGTGGTGGCGCCGCAGGTACCTAATCGCCTCATCACGGACAACGGCACCAGATTCACCAATGAATCTGTTTCAAGCCTCTGCGAGGACATTGGCACAAAAATATGCCGCCTCTGTAGCCCATCCATGAGCAATGGAGCGGCCGAAAAAAGCGAACGGCGATTACTCAAGGGATCAAGAAAAGGGTCTTGAGACCTCTCCCGAACAAAAGCGGGTCATGGGTGGACGAGTTTCCTTCCGTCCTCTAGTCTCAGGCGCACCACGACAAAGGTGAGCTCTGGCGAAACGCCATTCGGCTAAATCTATGGTGCGGAGGCCGTCTTGCCCCAAATCGTTCTCGGATCCCCAAGAGTCCATTTGGCCGACACCGTTCACCAAGGTCGTGAGCGTCGCCTAGACCTCGATCTCGTAGAAGAATCTCGCCTCAAGGCACACTCCGTCGGTAGTCTACCAGCAGCACTCACGCCGACGCGCGGTCAAGACGGTCAGACTATGACCCTTGCGGTTGGCGACCTTGTCCTCATGCCGTCAGGGACTTGTCAAAGACCAACAAGCTCTCCCCAAATGGGAAGGACCATTCACGGTGCGTCTCGGCCGACGCTGCCTGGTCCGCCTTGCCATGGAGGACGGCCGCGAGCTCCCCAATTCATAGAACATCGACCAGCTGCGCAAGTTCTATGTCTAAACTCATAATCTGTTTACGTTATGTTATAAATCCACGTCCCTACTTTTCGAGCAATACAGCTTTCATCCGACCGGTACCCTTTCATCCTGCTGCCACGGGATTGCGCGTGCATAATGACACAACGTACCGCGAGCAACATCCGCCCACTAAACGCTCACCACCAAAGGCTTCGGTCTCGATAAGCCGACCTTGGTCCGCATAGCTATTATTGCTTGCGATACAAATCATAAGCAGACACCCTTCGGTCGGTCAGAGTTTTAGCTCGGCTTGCGCGTGTTGGTCGCTACACTTCGTCAATTGCCCACGCCCTCCTTCAAACGAGCAACACCCGCAAATTAGGGACGCGCGTCCTAAGCGTTAACAACGCCCTCCCACGCTTGTCGCTCGCACAGGCCCGTGCTTTGGTCGGAGGGGCCGCGCGTTTTCCTTCACCTCTCCTGCGAACAAACTCGTGCTCACAATTTGGTGCACGAGCATTATTCGCTGTGAAATGGATGGAAGCGAGTTCGAGCTCGCGTATTTTTATCGCTAAGACACTACTCACCGTAAAGTGTTGCTCCCGTCGAGCATCGCCTTACGACGCCGTCATTCCTTTTGCAACTTACTTCAGGCCGTGTCGCCCATGCATCGACGACCTCGTCTATCTCGCGATCATCTTCGCGGGGAAAAAAGAAAAAAGCACCGCTTCTGAATGCTACACTCGACCAAGGAAGAATTTTCATTCAAGGCGTCGCCACCCAAAAGTTTTTCGAAGCGAAAGTATACAACTCTATGAGACACCTTGCCCCACTGAATTCCAAGGAAAGCTTACGCCTATAATCGGCAATTTTGGCACGGAGATCGATCACCTTCCGCAAGGCCCGCGACCTTCGTTGGCCTCCTCCGGAGTTGCTCGATCTCTTCTTTATCACGGTCGGCGAGAGCGGCGGTGCGCCCGCCCCGCCGCTCTAGTTCGGCCACCTTGGCCCGAGGCTTTGGGCACGCCGCCTTTCCCTTGAAACTCTGCTTTCGGCCGAAACCTTTTCGGCTAAGGGCTAGGTCCTTCTCGAGATAGTGGCGTTCCGCTTCCACCGCTCAAGTTCTTCCTTGGCCTCACTTTGGACCCCTCGAGCTTGACCACCACGGCCTCCGAGTCCGGCATGCTCCTTCCGTTGTTGAAGCTCTTGCTCGAGGTCATGGACTTTGTCACAGCTAAGGGCAAGGTCCTTCTCAGCCTGCCGTGGCTTGCCTCAAGCCCATCCCAACTCTTGCTCGGCGTGAGCACCCTCTTCTCGGCGGCGGCGTTCTCCTTACTGGCGAGCAGACGACCTCTCTTGCTCAAGCTCCGCTCGAGCACGAGAAGCGTTCCTTGGACTCGGAGACGCTGCGCTCCGTCTCGGCGTTTTGCTCAGCGAGGCGACCTCTGCTTGAGTTCGCCCACTTTCTCCTCCAACCCATCGGCCTGAGCCGCTTTCTTCATAGAGGCGGCTCACGGAGTCGGGGACGATCAGCACCTCTTCAAAGTCGTTCAGGGTTTTTGCAAGAAGCTGCGGACGGAAAATACCCCAAGTAAGGCTCCCCACGCAAAATCCAAAGAAGGAAAGTCGGGTGGTACCAGAGCATCCTTACCTCGCAACGCGTTGGCGCGCGAGTTCGCCGTATTGCTCAAAGACCGCAGCCGCCTGGAGCTCTCCGGACCTCGGCAGGAGGGGACGCTCAAGCCCAGAGCCCCGAAAAGGCGGGCGCTCGAGGGCAGCAAGCTTCCCGGGCGGGAATCGCCATGGAGCGCCTCGCTCCCTCCCTGAGCGAGCTCCTTGCTCAGGGTCTTCTCGCTGTCCTCCGCGGCACGTTGTTCACCCGGGGGCAGCGGAAGGTCGCCCCGAGCATGTTGTTCGCTCGGGGGCTTCAAGCCTTCTTGGGCAGATTCTTCGTCCGAATCTTGAAGCTCGACCACCTCTCGCACGTTCTACCGTGCTCGGGAGGGCCAGGGGTTTCGCCCCGCCTTGGTCGTCGGCGACAAACTTCTCCACCGCCTCCACTCCCTCGGCCATCACAATGTCGGCGGCATCGGAGCATATCGCCGCTAAGACATTGTCAAGGATCTCGTAAGCCACTTTTCGGCGATCGAGAATAGACCTACGAGCTATGTCGCCCACATCGATTAGGTGGGGCTAGCTGGTCGGCTACTACTCAAAGCTAAAGCCGGGCATGTATCGAGACTCACCCTTGGCCGCGCCTTCCTCGTCGCCGGTGGTTGGATTCTCCGCCGCCGCAAGCACCAGTTTGGCCTTCTCGTCGGCGGCTTGGGTGATTCTCGCCAGTTTGGGGTCGACCTCCTCCATGTCGACCCCCACCAGCGTCTTTCCCGATTGCTCGGGCTCCATTACGGTGAGCTGCGCCCGGCCGACGATCCCGAACTCCCGGGCCTTGGTAGCTCGGTCGCGTTGGTCCCTCACGTCCTCGATCTCCCTCGCCAGGGCATCCTGCCGCGCCTGCACCATCCCCTCGATCAATCTCCCCTCCGCCTCGATTTGCTCGATCTGAATTGCCAGGCTATAATTCTTCAACGAGCCTCGGGCGGCTTACCTCCATCGATCGGCATACTCCAAGTGTCGCCGGGGTCTCCGTGTCTTCTTTGTGTGCCTCTTTGGCGCCGGGTGCTTGCGGGTGGCGGCGCGACCTTTGCCCTTCCTTTTTGGCCTTGGCGGCGGGAAGGAACGCCCTTCTACCCACCTTGGATTTGAGCTCGGCCACGCCCAGCTCCAGGGCGGTCTTCTCCTACCAAAGGACAGCGAAAGGCCGTCAGGGTAGCTCGGATGTTGTTCCCGTGCGCAAGTACTCAGCGAAGCTCGGATGCCCTTCCCGAGCACAAATGGCCAAGGAGGCTTACCACGTCGCACCGAGCAAGCACGTTCTTCGGCACTTGGCGGTCGCGCAGAAGCTCCTTGCCCTTCGGGGTTCCGAACATCTCGGCAACCCTCTTCTCGACCCGATCGAAGCATTTTGTCACCACATTGCAGTGGGTCAAGACGGGCTCGGCGATATATCTTGAGGACAAAATTGCCGCAAGTCATGGGACCTTACCCGATTCTCCTTCGCGGGTGATGTCGTCCCACCCGCCGATTTTGAAGAAAGGGTGCTCTCTCTGCCTCAGCGGGGATATCCGGTTCCCAAGGAAGTCACGGACGATATCCCGCCCGGTGAGCCCCATGTTTGTGAGCTCGTGGATCGTCATCAGGATCCGCTCCTCCTCGGGGCCAGCCGGCGGGCGCGGCGTCTCGGTATTTAGCGCCGCCCCTCCGGTGTAGCGCAGAGAGCTCCCCGGCAGCTTCCGCAGGTAGAACCAATGCTCGGCCCAGCCCGCAACAGAATCCTTGAGGGTGAAGACGGGGAACTCGTACGGGCGATTGGGCCTCAGGCGGAAGTATAGGGCACCGGTGAGCGAAGAGCCCCCAGTACGGAAAAGGTTGTAAAAATGGAAGAAAAGGTCTGGCGTAGGAAGGACGCCCACGAAGCCTTCTCAGAGGTGGGCAAAAATGTTCAGAACAAGGATGGAGTTGGGGTTCAGGTGAGTGACCTCGCACTGGCATTGCTCTAGCACGCCCTCTAGGAACTCGCTCTCGGGCATTCGGAGCCCATTGACGGTGTAGAGCTCACACGAGACTATCTCAATCGTCGCAGGCCCGGGGCTCCTTCGCCATCCGGACCCTCAAGAATAAGGGTCCGGTATCCGTGATCTGCGACACCACCGAGCCTCTCCGCGTGATCTTGCTCGCACCGAACAAGCGCCATGGGAGGACTCGGTAGGCGGGCGCCCAGCGGCGAGAGGAAGTTTGGAAGATAAGAAATCAGGGCGAGTGTTCGCGGAAGATGAAAAAAGAAAGTAGTGAGCCTTTTCGAGGCATGCGGATGTAATTGTAGGCGGAGAAGTTGGGTGGACGGGTAAAGGCAGTCGATTGCCGGCGCGTGGCGGTTCGGTCTCCAAAGCGGGCCTGGCGGGCGCAGATTCTGAAAAAAAGCTGCCGAGCCGCGCATGACGCTCAAAGGAAGGAACATTTGCAAAATTCGCGCTCCACCCACAAGTGCTATTTGGTCGAGTCTCGGCCAAATCGCTCGGTCTCATTGGGCGCCTTATCCCGGGCAGTTGCTTGGATGCATAACATGTCTTCCTTCTCGTTGCGAGCCCTTTTTCCCCCGGGCGTGGCAGCCCGGATGCCGCGGCAGTTCTTCGCCGCAAGGTTCCCGCTCCGAGCATAGTTGCTCGAGCGCCGTAGCAGTTTTTCGCTACCAAGATCCCTCACCCCCGAGCAAGGAAGCTCGGGTCCCGCGGTAGCTTTTTCACCGCATGACTCCAATCCCTCTTTTTCGAGGAGTTTAGAGGCTTAAGGCGGGGGCCTCTTCAAGACCTTTCCCCTTTAGCCTCGGGGCTAGGTTGCCGGGGATTGGATGTCTTTGCGTCTAGACGCGACCATCGGCCGGTGCCCGGTACCATGCCCCATGCCCTGCGAACGCGCGTCCATGCCCGACCTTCAGCGTGCCCGACCCGAGCAATGAAGCTCGGGGGCCACGACAAGACGACGTGGCATTTAATGCCAGCGGCGCGGGATATCTCGCGCTCGGGATACGCGCTGTATTTGCCCGGTCTGCGCCGCCTTGGACTGCGCTCCCTGTACCCACGTCGCATGGTACCCGGCGGGTGGGGCGGCTACTATCTTTGCATCGTCCTCTCATGGCGCCCCACGATAAGTGATTTGTCTCCTGTAATTCTCTATAAATACCCCTCCGCGATGTCTTTGAGGTTGGACCTTCTGTACACACACTTACACACCTCGCTTGCTTACGGAGCCCTTAGGATCGTTCGGCGCCTCCCGAAACAAGCGCATTGTAACCCACTTTCACATACTAGTGCAATCACTTTGGGCGTGGGGTTATTATCTCCCGTGAGAGGCGAACTGGACAAAAACGACCCCATGCCTTACAATCGCCTCGGCATACCTTCGTTCGTTGCTCGGCATACTCTCGACGATAACCCTTGCGGAAAAGGGCCTTAGGTTGATCCCTCATTCAACAAGTAAGCTCGGCGAGGACCCTGTCTCGAATCGTCGACACTAGCCTACCATGTTTTTAAATACTACTCTAAAATACAATATATAAAACGATACTAAGAAATTTGACTATAAATAAGTCATTCAACTATAAATAAGTAATTCGACTACCCATTTTTTCATTACGGAATTACTACTATATATTATTAATTTTTCCTAATCTTAAAAATTGCATATGTACATGATATATCATACTTCCTTTAATTTCTCACGTCAAATTTTGAAACATTACCCGCAAAACATATGGCTAGCCTACCATGTTTCATCATAATATTAAATTACTACCACATTATATTTCTAAATATTGCCTAATACATTATTTGCATAACAAAATTTCTACTACACAATCCTACTAAATTAAATTTCTAAATATTGCCTAATATTTCTACTACATTGAATCTCAACATTTCTAAATACTAAATACTACACAATCCTAATATTTCTAAATACTACAATAAATTTCTAAATATTGCCTAATAGAAACTACCACATTAAATTTCTACATTTCTAAATACTAAATACTACACAATCCTAAAATTAGATAATCCTACTACATTAAATTTCTAAATATTACATATAAAATTTCCGGACTTACCTCCGCAAAAACGACGAATCTACTTTTTTTTTTCCTCTCTTTTTTCCACTCTTTTTTTCCTCTCCTTTTTTCTTTCCTCTCTTTTCTTTTCTTTCCTCTCCTCTTCTTTTCCTTCCGGCTCTCGCTGCTCGGTCGATGGCTCCGAAGAAATGAGGTGAGGATGAGGGAGAGGGGCGGCGCCGCGGCCTTAAAAAGGCACCTATCGCCCCTGTCTCGAGCGAGCGGTCCCACCGTTCAAATTTTGTCGTTATTGCCCATTAGTGCCATGCTGTTTCGGCCTCCTATCGTCCCAGTATGGGATGATCACCCCATACTGAGCCACGGGAGGCCATTTTTGTTATTTTTTTTCATTGATTATTTTCAAAAAAGATTTAAAACAAATATTAAATAAAAAAATTCGTATATACATGACACGACAAACCGTTCGGGCTGCTAGCCCATGGACTCTTTCTCATGAAGTCAAATTCCCTAATTTAATCCTCCACACGGCCCAAAATCCACCGAATCCAGCCAAGGTTTTGTTCCACGACACGTGGTCAAGAGGAAAGTAATTAAAGCATCAGAGAAAACCGATCGACGCGGAGAGCTAATAGTGGAATGCAAACGCGAACGCGCACCTAGACATCGACGTGTACACCATCCTTCAATTCCCCTCTCGGAAGAGCTGAACGATGACGACGACGACCGCAGCTGCGGCGCTGCTGCCGACGCGCGTCGTCCCGCTCTTGCTCCTCTGCCTGCTCGCCACGGCCGACGACCAGCCTGTACCGACACACAGGCAAGCGAGTACTCCCCCCATGTGTTCTGTGAGCATGTTTGGTCATTCCAGGCCCAGGGTAGACTCTCACCAGTGCAATTGACGCAGGAAGGACGTGCCGTCGAGAAGGGAGGTTGTGTACGGCAGCATGAATTCCAGCGGCGACTGGACGGTGGTGAGCGAGGGCTTCACGTTCCCCGTCGGCAGCGCCCCGTTCAAAAACTGCCATGCTTCTACCATCGTGGAGGTCGGGTCCTCTGATCAGATTATTGCTTTTCTTTCTTTCTTTCTTTCTTTCTTTTGCCTTGTGATCGATTTGTTTCGTGGAGAATTCAGTTGGGGCGCGCCACTATTGCATAACCGCGCGTGAATCAAGTACTGAATTTCATTCCAGGTTGAGAAGGACCATTTCCTGGTGGCCTACTTTGCCGGCTCGAAGGAAGGGGCTCCCGATGTAAAAATCTGGCTGCAGCGCTTCAAGGTACGATGACATGGATGGAGTATGTCAGATTTACATCGTTCGTTGTCCAAGAAGACATTTTTTAAAAAAAATTGGGTGATGGTTAGTTCATGAAATTGTAGGCAAGCATTCGCAAAACTGCTTCTGGGTCAGCTTTATTGGGAGCATATTCCGTAGGAACTGAAATTGAAATTTGGAAACTTCGTTGCGACCCATATGTTTTTGTCTCATCAAAATACGAGAATAGAATCCAAGGATAAGTGACAAGTTGGTGCTACTTGAGCTCTTTTATGTGCACTAAATTACGTTTATTACCTACCATATACTGTTAGTACGACATACTGCAAAATTTCTGAACATAATATGGATTTGTTGTCGCTGCAGGATGGGAGATGGCATCCGCCGCAGATCATCGACCAAGAGCAGGACGTGCCAATGTGGAACCCTGTTCTGTTCAAGCCCCAGGGCAGGCCCCAGACGCTTCTCCTCTTCTACAAGATCGGCCCCGACGTGCGCAGGTACCCCGATCGAACTGAGCAACGGCCGTGCGAGTTCGAATTAGCCTTGGATTAACGTGGCATTCCTGCAGCTGGACGGGGGCAATGAAGCGGTCGGTGGACGGTGGCGCGACGTGGCTCCCGCGCGAGCTGCTGCCTCCGGGGATCCTCGGCCCGACCAAGAACAAGGCATGTAGCGTACAGCTTTTAGCACAGAGAGGCCCATTTATGCGATCCAGCATCAGCTAATGCGTGTACATGTACATGTGCAGCCGCTCCTGCTGAGCGATGGCCGGCTGCTCTGCGGTTCCTCGGTCGAGAGCTGGAACTCGTGGGGGTCATGGATAGACGTGCGTGAGTTCACTTCCTCTCTCTTCGACCTCCCGTCATTGATTCGCTCTGCTGTTACTAGTTTCAGATTTCAGGCCGAATGGTTCGATGCGATCCATGCAATCTGGAATTTTTTATTTAATATTTATTTTAAATCTTTTTTCAAAAATAATCAACGGGAAAAAATTATTACGAAAATGGGTTTCCGTCATCCGGATATGGGACGATCGCCCCACATTCGGACGACAGGGATCTTGTCGTAAAAAATGCCTCATATTACGAAACACGTATAGTAATATTCATATGGTGTTTTTTACAGTCAGATCCCTATCGTCCAAATATGGAGTGATCGCCCATATTCGGACAACGGGAGCCCATTTTCGCAAAAAAAAATTTCGTTGATTATTTTTGAAAAAAAGGTTTAGAATAAATATTAAATAAAAAAATTCTACAATCTGCGCCTATGTGGTTGTGCTAGGGGTGAAAACGGATTGGATACGGTCGGATAGTAGGTCATCCTGTATCCTACCCTAATTATTTATTTCGGATACGGGTAGTGAAAAATCGGGTAGGATACGGATACGAATACCGGGTATTTACGAACGGGTAAAAAACGAATACGGGTACAATACAGATAACGGGTACTTAGTCGAATAGTACGCAAACTATCTAGAATCAAAGTATGTGATAAAAATAATTTAACTAACACACATGATCCAATTATCACACATAATTCAACACATAGAACCAAATTAAGATATAAGACAATATATAGAGTTGAATAAACACACGTACTTCAATATAGAGTCTAATTAATATATAATCTAACATATAGAGTCCAATAAACATACATAGTTCAACATAGAATCTAATTAATACATAATTCAACACATAAAGGTCAATAAACATGCATAGTTCAACATAAAATCCAATTAACACATATAGTCCAATACAGGGAGTGCAATTCACACATAGACTTCGGCACACATAGAATTCACTTTAAACATATAGTTTAACATATAGAGTACAATTAACAAACGAAATAAAATTCATCATACGTGGATGAAGGTCTCAATTCTCAAGTTTCAACATCGTTCTTCATCTCCATAGCATTCATATCTTCAATTAAGGTTTATATTTTACCCTTTAAATCTGAAATTGATAAACAACAAATTAGTAATCATGAACAAAGACATATATATAATATATAAAGAAAGCCACATAAGTAAGATAATAATTTACCATTTCGTCAAGCAATCATCCAATCCTTTATACAAACTAATTCCTTAACAATTTCAGCATCAAGGCGACTATGAAATTGATCAATAACACGTCCACCGGCGCTAAATACCAACTCATGTGTTGATCCTTATATAGCTAGAGGATTAATCTCATAGCTTCTCGGTTTATATGCAAATGTATTTTGCAAAATTGTGTTGATCATGAGTTGATCATCATTCATCACATGGCTCAATATTGGATCTTATTGATTCTTTAGCTTGTAGTCACACTTTTGATCAAGTTTTTGTGAAGGATTTCGAAAATCAGATTTTAGACTTGAATGACTACATTAGAGTCTATGTTTTTTTATATTTAAAAATATATATGGTTGCTTAAATCTTGAAAATAAGTGGAGATTGTAGCCCTCTTGATAAGCTTCGCATAGAGTTTAAAATCATCTAAATCGGAGTTCGGAGTAAAAAGTTATGATCGTTTTGGCTGAGAGCTAGAGTGAGTTTCACCGGGTACCCGATTGCAATTACCCGGTTTGTACCCGTATCCGACCCGTTTTCGTCAGGTATTTTCTATCCCGTATCCGATCCGTATCCGAACAAAAATTATCCAAGTAGTACCCGAATCCGTACCGAACCAAAAATACCGGAACCCATATCCGTAATTTTAAATAAATTTATCTCGGATACAGATATGGATCGGATATTACCCGACCCGTTTTCACCCTAGGTAGTTGTGCGGCAAACGCTTTCTGTTAAGACTAGCCGGCCCGATCTGCAGGCCGCCTGGGCTCAACTGTCCTCGTCTGCCCGTGCCGAGGTGCGAAAAATGGACCGCCAAATTTAAAACAGGACCTATTGAACAGCCAGGCACCAGTAAGCCCCGTAGTTTGTCGCGTTTGGGATCCACGGGCCTGCGCCGCTGGTAGACCAACACGCGCTGTGCTTGTGCTGCCGCCATCGTCCTCGCGTCAAGCATTTGCTGCTCTAGCCCACATGCTCTTCTCTGTAGCTCGGCCTCCTCTTGTACCGAATGCCTGCTGGGACAAAGCAGGCCGCCTTGAAACGGCCACCTAGCCGCCGTGCCGGCCTGCCTAGGCCAGGCTCCGCAGCTCGCACACAGCCCAGTAAATCCGCCCTTCCAATACCTCCCGTCTGCCATCACTCCATCAGCCATCCTAGGCAGACGGACCGTACGACTTCCAAACTTGACCGCGCGACGCGAATGGTAGCACCCGCCCCCTACCAGCAACCGCCCGTGCGGAACCTGAAAAGCCCACCTCGGCCGTGCCGGCTGCTTTGTGCAACTTGTTCTAACCTCTACCGGAAGCTGTCCGCACGACACTTGCAGGACCGGCGAGGAAAGCTCCTTCAGTCTTGAATCAAAATTATTTCGTTACAGTAGTGAATGGATTCAAAATTTAATTAACCCATTTAAAGCGAAAAATGATTAATTAAGCTCAGATCGGTAGGGACTCGTTAACTTAAATTTGGAATAACCATCTAAATAATAGATAAAATAATTTTATGTCGAACTGTATTAGTTTCAAAAAAACACGATAATGACCTGCTAATTTTGAAATAAGCACGAGTGTGAGATGATCAGAATTCATGGTTTTGACAGGTGACTGAGGACCACGGCCGGTCGTGGAAGCGGCACGGGCCGATCTACGTCAAGGACGTGTCGCAGGGCGTGATCCAGCCATTCCCGTACACGACAAGAGCGAACGGCACCCTGCGCGTTCTCATGCGATCCTTCACGAGCCTCGGGAAAGTCTACATGTCCGAGTCCAAGGACAACGGCCTGACGTGGAGCCACGCCACTCCCACCAAGCTTCCGAATCCCAACTCAGGTCGCCTCTGATCACATCGATCTAGTCGAGATATGCCGTGTTCGGAGCGTCGTGCTTGCACACCATGTCACACGCTTTAATTTACGTGCACGCAATGCGTACGTACAGGTATCGACGGGACTAGGACGCGCGACGGCAAGCTCGTGCTGGCGTACAACACCCGCACGAGGGGGCAGCTCAAGGTGGCCGTCTCCAGCGACGACGGCGACTCGTGGAGGGAGGCGGTGACGCTGGAGGATGCCGCGTCCATGGAGTTCTCCTACCCGGCCGTCATCAGCAGCAGCGACGATCGCGTCCACGTCACCTACACCTACAACCGCACACAGATCAAGGTGCATGTGACATTACACACCAATAATATTGGCACCACTTTTCTGATCACCGCATATATAATCGCTCGGTCGATAGTCATCTTAATTATATGCTTCTTTTCTGATTGCAGCATGTGGTTATTCGGCCCGGGAGATAATAGTTCATTTGATTTTCAGTCTACTGGACTCTCATAGGTCCGAGTGTAGAGCTGTACGTAATTCTGCAGAATAAGATCAGATGCTTGCAGAGTACAGAGACAATTTTGCAAGCTGCGATAGCAACAAATAGTTGGAATAAAGAAGTCCACCCCTTCTTGCACATTGCAAAATGTTACTCTTTGCATATATAATGTCGCTCCTCTCTGTGGATTTCTCCATTCTCCCGACTAATCAGACAACAAATTGGATGTCAACCACAGATCGAACCTGACACAACTACATTCAAAAAATAAAAAGAAAACCGACACAACTAAGCAAACGAAAATTTTCACGGCAACCAATTAAAAAAAGACAAAATGCGTATTGACCTGCTAATGATCTTCAAAGATCTGGGAATGCCGCTTACGCTGAGGTCGCCTGCGGTGTGTCCATCTTCAGCCCATCAAGGACAAGGTGGCCCGACGACTTGCATCCTGGCAAACGACCCAACTCACGCTAGGAGGACGTCTCACCTTAGTCAAATCTGTACTAACCTCCATTCCAATTTATGCGTTGATAGCGCTAAACGTGCCCAAGAAATTCATAGCGAACATTGACAACATAAGGAGAAAATTCCTATGGGCAGGGAGCTCTAAAATGCATGGTGGTAGCTGCAAGTTGCGATGGGAAATTGTTTGCCGGCTATTCAATTTGGGGGGAGTCGGAGTACTGCAACTTGAAAAGTTCGCACAAGCCCTAAGGTTGCGTTGGTTGTGGTTTAGGTACTCAAGCCGCAAAGGTCGTGCATCGGGTGGTCTACCTTCTGCGACCAGGTTGATCAACAACTGTTCATGGTGGTTACTACAATCACCGTCGGAAACGGGTGGCTAGCACCCTTCTGGATTGCTAGATGGCTGCAAGGCGCGGCGCCATGCCAGATTGCACCATGCCTCTACAAGCACTCCAGGAGAGTTAAAATCGATATGCAATGCATTACAGAACAATAATTGTATTCGAGATGTCCGCCATCATCTCACACTGCAGTTACTACGGGAATATGTCATATGGACCAAGGTGCAGGCCGTGACACTCCGTCCGGATTTGGACGCAGACCTCTAATGGCATCTACTCAGCAAACCCCGCGTATCGCATCCAGTTTTACGGATGCACCTGCACATCCTTTCTCACATCCACCTGGTCTGCATGGGGTCTGCTTAGATGCAAAATCTTCTTCTGGCTTGCACAACACAATCGCCTATGGACAGCATAGCGATTGCAGCTCAGAGGATAGCATAACCAATATTTCTGCCAAATGTGTTGTCGGAGCCTTGAGACGGTTTTCCACCTCTTCGTAGATTGTAACCAAGCATGGTGCATGTGGTCCTCCATTGCGTGTTGGATAGAGATAATGTCCCTCCAACTAAACCAGTGGAAGAAATGTGCAAACCTTCAACAACAGTGATGCCTTCATCTCATACCCACCCGGCTAACCTTGCGGAAAGGTGCTAAATCTCTTATAATCTTAACATGTTGGCAATGGTGGAAAGAGCACAACAACAGGATCTTCCGAACGGATTGGGCAACCCACGAGCAAATTCTCCAATCAATCAAAAATAAGGCATCCAACTGGGTCTCCACAGGAGCGACGCATCTTAGGGAAATCCTGCATCGGCACCCTTAGTAACATGTTCCTCTTCTTCGTTTTAATTTTCTCTCTTCTCTTAAAAGGCTAACCCTGTCCGCTTTAGCCGCTCTTGGGTGCCCCCTCTGCCCCTGTGTATCATGTACCTTGTACTCTGGATTCCTTCCTTCTTATAACACAATTACGGCACACCGTTTCAAAAAAATAATCCCCACGGAATAATGATAGAAGTGGGAAATATCTCTCTACTTTGTTAGACAAGAAATTAGGCAAGGTTTGTCCCAAGTCAATACTAAACAGAATGCACACAGCACATTATCCAGATAATGTTCACTTTCCACGTGCGACACTATGCCACTACTCTGGTGTTGTTTATTGTTCTCCCAATGCACAAACCCATGCATATCTGAACGAATCGGAAAAAGACCGAGCATGTCCGGGGGACAGTATCGTGATAATCATCTGATCATCTGCGCCCCCACTTCAACTCTCAATCCTTCGTCCTTACTTTAGGTTGAATTATTGAACTTATTTTAACTTTTTTGTGCGGACCTAATTTAAGGAGAGTGACAGTGTCTGATCATAGCACCCGGAAAAATAGAAACGAGAAGGGCCTATTTTGTGGTTAGGAAAATTGCCAAGCAGATCTAACTTGATATGCATATGACATGATGTATAATATTATGATATACAGAAACTATACGTGCCTGAGGTGCACTCCCATGTCACATCATGCTTATATATGTTACATACGCTAATTTTTTTTTTTGTGTATACCCGCTCAAGAATATTTATTATATGTATATTATACACATATAAACATATATACAATGATATTATACTTATGAAAGAAGATCATCTCGAACGTTCAGCATATATATTAATATCAGAACTTACTTCCTATTGAAGTATAAGTGAATTGCCTATCTTTCACATCAACTTAAGCTTTTGGGTGAACTGGCTGGTGCATGCAGCTTAATATGGTATTAAAGCCAAGAGGTCTCGAGTTCAAGATCCGGTTGGTGCAATTAAAAAAATAATTGCAGCATACTTCTATTCCACGTCTTAGGCCTGAGAGAGTCTATACGTGAGGAGAGTGTTAAAGTATAAGTGAATTACCCACTTTTTCAAATCAGCTTAAGCTTTGCAACTCAATACTTCCCGTGAAATTAATTCATTTGTTCCAGGCAAGGCCTTAGGATTTTGCACAACCATACATATATTTATCAATGAGATCGAGTTGATGCGTAATAAAATTCTACAAATTTCAGACTTCAAAGGATGTAATGAGAAACCTACCATTTTTTTCTTTTTTAAAAAGGACCACATATACCTCCCTATCCATGAACATCACAGGACTTGCCTTAGGCGATATATATATATATATGTAGGTTCCAAATCGGCAAATCCTCTCAAAAGTTAATGTGCGCGTAGATGGTGTCAAATGCAATACGAAATGAATTAGTAAGTAGTAACGACAGCTAGCTCAAACCCGTCACCGGCGAGTAGTATCTTCAAGACAGAGATGAATCAATATTACACTATTGTACAATGGCGTAACTGATAATTTGACATGTTTGACTTGGATTAGCATGAACACATATGGTGATTACGACGCAGAGAAAAGATCGTCGCAACCACGGTGCGTGGCATGGTAGTATAGTTTAGCTCAACATATGTTACGTACTTACGTGGACAATTTCCTGCCTCTGGATAAGGTCTCCATGCATGATGTTAACGTGCGTATTGATGAGCATGACACTCACGTGAAATGTTACGGGCGAATGTATGGCTTTTCGCGACTGCGCGGACAGGATCGACTGTTCCTATCGGTGCAGATCTTCTGCACTCTACCCGTGCGCTAGAGAAAACAACGAATCAAATTGGGACTGCACAAATTAAATTGGATCATCTGATAGCGTAGCAATCAAACACGGTCAAATTTACATTGGATAGTTTATATTACGTACTTTCTCTATTTCCGAATACATATTATTCTAACTAATTTGTTATTAAATACACATTATTATATAATTTTAGTATTACTTTTTATCCTTTTTCCTGCTACACCCCCTCTACTTCTAATATCATTTACTTGTATGGGCTAGAGTAATATACACCGTACAAAGATATAATAAAGAGATATATTGTAACATTTTGTAGGTATGACTTTGTGGAAGAAAAAAATCTAAAATAACAACTATACAGAAACAGGGCGAGTACTAAATATGTAACTAGCCTTAGCGACTGCCTTGATGGTTTGGAATTTAGATCGGGAAAAATTTTGTTATTGAATTCCAGATTTAGTAGTAAGGTTTTAGATCTGGGAAAAACTTTGTTATTAAATCCCAAAACATATATATATCTTGAGTTGTTTTCGATCCCCACAATTTGAGGCAGTTAAATGCAAAAGTTTGTGACCATGTAACATATCGCAATGGTTGTGCAAACTAGTATATATACTACCTATACTAAAGTCCGAAGGTTTCTCGCTCTCAGAGCGATGCCACGTCGTTTGAGCCGAGCCGGCGGCTCAAAAAAAAATTTGCGTTTTGATCCTTTTACAAATTACGAATAGGTCCTTCGTGATTTTTTATGAGGGAAAGATTTTTTCCCTAAATTCGCGTTCGGGTCCCTCGTGCGCCATTTTACGGAAAGAACCTCCCGTTAAATTCAAATCGCGAACAAGCCCTTTTCTATTTTTTCAGGATAGCGGACATGTCCAAAAACATAACATTCAGGTCCTTGCTACTTACGTCTAGGTCTTTTTTCCGTTTTTCCCGGAAAAAAATGTTTTCGTCACTAGAAATATGTGTGCAGCTCTATCTTTAGACTTTTTTCCCAACTCGATTTTCCATCTCGATCTCTGATATTTTTTAAAACATATATTATTACTCGGTGAGCGCGTAGAGTGTTAGACTCGATAAAAGAAGGTTGTCATCTCTAATAATTTCCCGCCCTTTTTCCTCTAGACTTTGTCCCCGCCGCGGTTCTCCAGCTCGGTCTCCAATATTTTCCAAATAATTCATCGAAATAGATATTTTTACAACTCTATCTTTCTATTTTTTTCCCCGTTCCGCTCATTATTTCGACGATTTAGGAGATAAGACGTCGCAAAAAAAAAGAAGCTTTTCCTACGAAAAAATAGCGCGCGCGTCGTGTTACGCCGCGAAAAATTTTGTGTTCTTTCAGCCGTTTCGCTCATTATTTCGACGATTCAAAAAATAAAAAACACGGTCAGAAAAAAGAAAAAATTTTCTACGAAAAAACGTCGCGCGCGGCGTATTACGCCGTAAAAAATTTGCTAGTAAGAACTATAACAGCATAGTTAGTGTGTGTACGTACTAGCTAGCTTGGTGTTCATGATACGACCTTACGTGCCGCTTTGCCTAGCATTCACCGGTGAGGCAATTGTCAACGTGCCATCATTGTTCATTCTCTCACCCAATATCACCTACTTTTTTCCTCATGAGAATGGTGATAATATCATTCACGTCCTCTCATGTAACGTCACCACCATAGACGCGACCACTTTTAAGCGATGACTGATGACCTTAAAATATTCCCTTGTTACCTCCTACACGATCAATCTCACCACCTTTGTCAACCTCGCATTCGACACAAAACCTTGGTCCAGATGCACCATGCCTCGCTCGTCCAAAGGAATAAGAGGCTGTTTAACAGAGCTTTAGATTTTAGATTCTTCTAAAATTTGAAGCTTTAGGCTAAAATAAAGTGAATTAAGTTCATATTTTTGGTTTAAAATATAAACAAACTGATCTATCTAAACATTCTTAATGTCGTACTCATAGCTTTAGCTTCATGAATCTGGTGAAACTAGAATTTTTAGCTTCACTAGATTCACGAATCTGGAGAAGCTGAATCCCTACCAAACACACCCTAAAAATTGAGATAAGCAGTGCTTGCGAATGCATAGGCACGAATGACCCATAGAATGGAGCGTAAGTTGCTGAAACGGATTCATTGTATCTAGACGGCTTCGGCCTTCCCCCAAGTCCACAGGACATATACATTTCTGAAATAAGCAACACGCACCTTTCCCTCATCACAAGGTTAGAAAAGCCACCAAAATCTTAGAAATCTCGGCGAGATAAAAAAAATTAAAATACTACAGTAATTTTGCCAAAATTTTGTACATCTGAACCTGATGTTTTATGGCCGGATTTGATCAGAATTGCATCAATAACCCTTAACAAAGTGATCTTCCATGAGAATTTGTCGAAAAACTGAATTTGAGACATTTTAAAATTTTGACAGAAATACTGTTGGATTTTTATAAAATTGTAGAAGCTTCTTCATGCTATAAAAAATTTATGGTACCATCTTAAGAAGTCTAGAATCAAACAGAAAACTTTCCAAAATATTTTAACTTCGTTTGTTATCTTTTAAAAATAAAAAAGAATTAGCATAAATGAGGTAGTAATAGTGTCAGAATTTTATAATTTTTTTTGAGTTTGATAATGATTTACAATTTTTATGAGAGCTTAATAGTTTCCTTAAAACCCTTGTGTAAAAGTTTCAAAAAATTTAAAATTGTTTTCGTTGCTTAATCAAAAATTGTAAATGGTATGAGCACGCGTTGTGAAGTTCAAAAACTGTGAAGTACCACTTCCACAATTTTTGGGAATTTGGTAAGTTTGATCATGATCTCAAAATTTTGTGGGAATATTATGGATGCTTCATGACTATCCACAAAATATGTCATAATTTTTGCGTGCTCTAAATTATGCAAAAAAAAATTGCACAAAAGTGCTTTGGCTAGGACTTACCCCAGACCTACTTGCCCTTTACCACTGATCTAGAGCTGCTGGCGACTATTAGAATTGAAGAGTAAATTGTTTTACACATGTTAGCCACACTGGTTTTAATGCCCACTCAATCATTTGGCACATCAATGTGAACACACTTTACTCATTCACTTCCTGAGCCACACAGCTTGCTTCCTTTCTGGATTCCGCCAAAATCCGACCAAGTCCGGCCTTCTCCATTCAAAAGTAACCAATTCTCGGTGCAGTAATCCGAGATTTCGCCTCTTTGCAGTAAGATCTTGGCCAGGACAACCAAAATTTCGACTTCCTCAAAGAGTTATCAGGTGATGAAATCTTGTTTTCCTTAGAGAAATCTTATTTATTTTGGGTGATATCTCGGTATTAAGTGCCGGATTAGTGTGTACATGTGCCGGATTTAGACATTTGTATGCCGAATTAGGTGTATTTGGGTGTAATAGTGCTGATCTATGTCATTTCCTTGTATTATCCATTCAGGTAACATGTCTTTAGTGAGGTACTGCCATACATGCATGCAAGTGCTGAAAATTTCATGAGTGTGGGTATGTACTGTCATTTTAGGTGGATGGCTACAATAGGATGTTCATGTCATTTTTTCGAAAAAAAAATGGATGCCACTCTACGAATCAACTACTACCACTCCTTGTAGCACAAAAAGGAAGATTGGTTTTACTACTTCATGCAGTATTATATTTGCCAAAAGTAACATAAATTCAACATGTTGAAGACTAGCTAGTATGCTCTTTTCATGATTGGCATGTACAATACTAGCATGTGTTAGTGGCATGTGTGAGCTTTTGTTCATTCTAGTGGTTGGTTTTCATTGTTGGCTCAATGTCTCATTGGCATCTTTTGTGTTCTGTTACAGGCTCTAGCGATAACAAATCATGCAGGTACCGTATAGGAGCACGGGGAACGCATCGGGCAAGGGTCAAAGTGCAACTACTGCAGACATGTTATGGAGGGTGAAAAGCAACATGTCTGAAGGAACATCTGGCTGGCCGCACTTGCGATGTGAAGGCCTGCCCAAGCATGCCTAAAATGGTTAGGCAGGCCATACTCACGGATCTCCATAGAGGTTGGAAGGAGGCGGTGTGCCCTCATAAGAAGGAGGCATGCAATGAATGGGCAAACTTGGCCATAGATGGCCATAAGGGCCTCCAAAGAAGAGGCCTACCTCAGGAGTCAAGATTTGACCACAGGTTTCGAGGTCTAGGAGTGGTGGAGCGAGGCTCTCGATGCAATTCACTCTTAGCAAAATGTTCAAGAGCTCCAAATTGACATGAGAAAGCTATGCCTCCATCAATGTTGACTTTGCACGGAGTGGTGCCTCGTAGCAATCCCGTATTGACAATGCATTCAAGCAGGGGGCGAGGCAGAAGCTAGGGAGGGTAAGATCCAAGTGGTTCTATGCTAATGCAATTCCAGAAAGGGAGGCCGAGTACACGTATTTTACAGGTATGAAACAATCGTATGTTTGTAAGTTACAACCCTTGTGATAATTGTACTAACTTCTTATGCCCACGATGGGCAACTACACTCAAGATGACATAGAAGTTAGGCCTAAGGGTTCATGCACCATGGGGCCACGAGATAAACATGAAGTATCTGGACAAGAACGAGCAGGAGCTATTCCAATATCTTCGGAAGTTCTAGGACAACTAGGTCACATTTGGTATGACAATCAGGTGTGACGCTTGGACTGAGCTTACTCAGTAGAGTATCATCAACTTCATGGTGTACTGTACTGGAGTCATGTTCTTCTATAAGACCGTCAATGTCATATGTACAATATTCAATTAGTTTTTACTCTTCTCGACTAGAAATGTTGAGGTTTTAACTTCTGACTTGTTCATTCACAGACAAGGTCTAGTACCATAAGTAACTGCTACGTGAGATAACAAATGTCGTGGCCGAGAAAATTGGGACAGAGCACTTCGTACAGGTGGTTACTGACAACGTTGCTAATTTTAAGAAAGCATACCAGTTGTTACGAATGGAGCACCCACGGATTATATGACAGCTATGCTTGGCACACTCTATGAATCTTATGCTACAAGACGTGTATGACGTCCCACAAATCAAACAGATTGTGGGAGAGATCAAGAGAATTTATAGATTCTTATACGATTACAACAATTTGCATGCACAGATGAGGCAACATATTGGTGGAAAGTTAATGCAGCCAAATGCTACTAGGTTTGGCACGACCTTTATTTTCCTAGATAGTTTCTTCAAAAAAAGAAGAAGTTTCAGCAGTGGATGACACATCTTGATTGGATAGGTAGCAAGTAGGATGGGATAAAGGAGAGCAAGTATGTATATGATCACCTTATGGATAGAGAGTTTTGGGGGTGGGTGGAGTGGGCCGTTTTGACCGTAGAACCCTTGGACAAAATGTTGAGATTCGTGGTTCAAGATAAGTTACCAACGATCACTGATGTCATCATGCAATACTCAATTGTACGGAATGAGTATAACAATCGCTTGCGGGAGCACGGAGGCCAGTATAGGAAGATATGAACAAGGTGATAGGTAACATAGAATTGTGTTTTGTTCTACTTGGTAATCAATATATCGAAATCTTAAAACGGTGTTAACATTACTTCCAATTAGCTACAAGTGGGAACAGCTTTCTAGATTAGGGCGAGTTCACGGTAGGTGATATGCACAAAGGGAAGAGGAAGCGTGCTACCGATGAGGACGATATACTAGCGGGAGTTTTAAGAGGGTTGGCGAAGTTATCAGGCAACCAGCGTGCCAAGGAAAAAGGAATGACCTGAAGTTATGATGAGTCTGATATCGGCAGTGACGATGATACGGATACACCTCCTTACAATGTGCAATTCCTCGGTAGTAGCTCAATGACAGAATCTAGAGGTGATGACGGGACAAATATTGGCCGCTACTTCCTTTGCCCCGTTCACAGCCACAATCGCCGGGAGGATCGCAATAAAGGGGTAGCGCCCTAAGGAGGGACTCACAGAGGTAGACCCATAGTACGGGGAAGGGCGTGTCGAGTGGTGGCAGGCAGTACAACATCAAAATGACACAGGTTCATGGTATAGCAGTGTCGGCGTATTTTGCCTGACAAGATCCAGTCAATGAACAGAGTTGGCTACTCCCTAGACGGAAGGTATGGTTCGGTAGGAGGCATTTTCATGGCTGGAAACCCTAATGTCTCTCAACGATGGATCCGGGAATCAACAAGGCGGTGGACACCATGATTTACCCAGGTTCAGGCCCCTAGTGTGGGTAATAGCTCTACGTCCTGCTGGTTCTTTGTTGACAAAAATGTGGGAGTGTTTACAGGGGTTCTCTTCTACGTCTACTTCTGTGTTCTTGACCGACTGACCTCTTGATTACTCTAAGTTTCCCACCCCCCCTCTCCATGCACCCAGGCGCCTTTATATAGACGAGCCGGCATGGGCAGGGGAGAAGGTGATGCTATACTTATCTATAGCACATTAATTACAGCCATCATTTCAACTTCCACGTCGACCCACGACTCATTTATTACGCACGTCTCCATGGCCTCGTCCTCCAAACCCCATTTAATGTCGATGAGTGGCCTCGCCCGGTCCGTCCGGGACACGACGCCCTTGCGACAGGTTTGGTAAGAGGTGTCGGAGGGACGTGCCGTCGACGTGTCGATAGCAGAATCCTTCATAATTAATGACCCTGACACGAGGTGCCAAGGGAGGGAAACTTCGAGGCGAAGCCTCCCCCTCATTCTTCTGGTTGCCTCCGTGACCTGACGAGGGGGGCCCAGATGCCCGCCCACTCGCCAGGCCGCCTCATAAGCCGACGCCCGTGCGGGCCGCTCACTGGCGAGCAGGGCGTGATCGCCTCGGCTTTCGCCGAGGGCCATGTGGGGCTCCTCGCCCAGCGGGCAGGGCGTGATCGCTCGGCCGCCCGTGTAGGGTCGAGGATGAGCCTAGAGGGGGGTGAATAGGCGTTTTACGAAATTCGATCGCTCACTAAACAATTCGCTCTAATACACCCCTAAGACAAAACCTAATCAAAGATATATGCGGAAGCGATAAATAGGTTTTGACAATAAAGCCTAAACCAACTAGGCTCACTATGTGCACTAACTAAATTATGTCTCTACACTAGAATTGCTAATTTGAACAATCAATTAATATTAAGCAATTCTAATTACAATCAAGCAATTGAACAATATACAATAAATGTAAATACTTGAAAATAAAAGAGACAACCGATATTTTTCCGTGGTGTTCGGAGATTTGCCGGTCTCCCCTAGTCCACGTTGAGGCAAACCCAACCACTTGGACCGGCTCCCGCTCGAGCACCCGCCTCTTACCACTAGTCGTGGTCTTTCACGCTTTCGCGTAGGCTCAACCCAAACCTTCACAAACTTCGCCGGGGCTTCTCACAATCCTTGAGAGCTCCCGCGCACGACGCCTACGCCGTCTAGGAGTCGGCAACCTCCAAGAGTAACAAGCCGCTCGTTCGCTTGAACTTCACCGAGCACAACGAATGCGCTTCCGGTGATCACCAAGTGCAACACATGCACAAGGCCTCCCTCAAGTGCAACACATGCACAAGAGGCTCACAATCCACTTCCTAATTGCAACACATGCAATTAAGGCTCACTCTTAAGCTCAAGAAGCAAATGGAGGAGAGCAACACATGCACACACCTCCCACACAACAACAACATGCCCAAGCCCCCCAAGGGGTATATTTATAGCCTCACCAAGAAAACTAGCCGTTGGGGGCAAGATTCTAGAAATTCAGCGAAAACGCGGTACTACCGCCCTCTCAGGGCCGGTGAGTCTGGCCAGAGTCTCTAACGGCTCGAAGAACGGCTACATCTCCCAGATATCATTTCCTCGAGGGCCTAGAGTATCAAGATTCTGAGACTACCGCTCCCACCGAAGCGAGAGTGCGGCCTCGACCTCTTCAAAACATGCATGCTGAAACTAGCTATCGGCGGCAAACCTGCGATAGTACCGCATTTGCGGTACTACCGCCCATACCCAGCGGTAGTGCCGGTCACACTGAGAAAACACGATTTCAACACGAAAAACCATTTCTTCAAAAACCAAAGCTATTCTTTGAGCCACTAGATGATCAACACATGATCATACACTTGTGCAAAACACATTTGCACCAACTTAGCGCATGCTCAAAGAATTTAAACCAAATTGCAAAAATACATTTTGCAATCAACTCAAGATCTATTTGCAAAACGTATTAAGCAAATCAAACCCGAGTTTATGAGATTAATCCCCCTAGCCATGTGAAGGTCAACACGAGACCCAGTCAACTTGCCAACACCCGTTGCAAGCCCTACTCACATGCTCTCGGAATTCCGGACTCATAAACCTCGGTTTATTCGCACAACGAACTTGCAAATAACGCAATAAACATCTTTCATGCTTGAGCACTACTCTTTGCAACACATGCAAAAGTCTAGCTCCAAGCAACACCAAATCAAGGTGCATGTAATTGCAACACATGCAATTCTCTAGTACTATACAACCATACCAAATCAAACTTCTTACTAAAACCAAATCACATGTATGAACTCTCTACTTGCAACACATGCAAGCCTCTAGCTCCATACAACCACACAAATACCGAATCATGTTTGAGCTCTCTCCTTTTGCAACACATGCAAAACTTAGCTCCAAGCAACCACAAGATTTTAGAACGATTTGTTTTGAAACAAAACCAAAACATGAAGCTTCAGCATTTGCAACACATGCAAAAGTGAACTTCACGCAAAAGCCAATGCATATAGCTTATCCCATTTGCAACACATGCAAATCAAAGCATTATGCGAAAACCAAATGCATATGCTCTTCCTCTTTGCAACACATGCAAATAAGAGCATAAACCAAACACAACCAAGCATAAGCTTAACCCATTCGCAACACATGCCAAATGGTTAACCCTTATGCAAAAACCAAATCCAAATGATTTGAGCTTGAGTGAACGCGGAATGAGATCATCAACACATGATGAAGCTCAAGCTAGGAGACAACCCCTCTTAATAGCACGGCGATAAAAACCTTAGACTCAAAGACTACAAAGTCCTTAGCCTATCTAATTATACCTTCGCCGCCGCGCGCAAGCAATCCCCTTTGGGGTCTTTATGATCATCACTTGATACTCCCCCAGGATCATCACTCGACTCCTTTTTATCTTCGGGATCCACTCTTGACGTCCATTACCTCATGATGCCGTCCTTGTCCCGTTTTCATTCATCATTGGACTTAACCTAACTCAATCACAACTCATATGATAGTTAGTCCAAGATGCATAGTTGTCTCAATTATCTTTTGCACTCCATTAACACATAATGATGCCTCTAGATCAACTGAGCACAACCTAAATCAATTTGAATGATTTAAATGTGTCTTAAGTACAATAATACAACGCATGCTTTATTATACTTAAGAACTAGTCATTTGTCCTCAATTAATCACGGAACACCATCAACACATGATGAAGTGTTCTTTAATGATTAATAAGACAAATGAACTCAATTTAAATTATCATTTAAATTGATATGAGTATATATTAACTACACAAGTTTCCATATACTCATGTTGATGAAAAATAATGATCCATTATATGTAAATTATATGGAAATGATCATTACTCTAAATCATCAACTATAGAATACACCCCACATATATATGTGCATAGATATAATTGACTTGGACATAATATGCACATATTCAATTTAATCATATTGGAGTATATCCTATATTACCATGAGTATACTATAACTAGGCAATTCAAATATATACTCAAGGATTAAGTTTCTTTGTCTTGATCCTTATATGTGTCAATAAAAAATCGATCAATACAAAGAGACTTTCAAGTTAAACTACAAACTCTCCCTAAGTATATGCATCCATGTAATACATGGATTTGGAAACATGATGCACATTTTGTGGTTAATATAATGGGGACATTCATATTTTAACTTGAATCCAAAGTATGCAATTAATACTAGAATGAATACACATACATACCTTGGGTTTTTCATTTTTCAATGCGATGAGACTAATCAAGGATATTCTAAATAAACAAGTTAGTCTCGATATAAGATTTGTCATTAATAACAAAATCACATTAATGGATAAGCACAATATTAGATTTGTCATTAACACCAAAACCATAACTAATGAAGGTTGAACTTACAGTACACTAGGAAGTCACAGGGTCGCTTCGCTTCGTGAAAGACTGTTCGATCGCCCATTGCTGTCGGAAGGCCAAGCGGACTCCTCGTCCGGCAGCGAGGTGTGATCACCCGGCCGCCCGCCAGGAAGCCGCGTGGGCCGCTTGCCCGGTGAGCAAGGCGTGATCACCCGGCTGCCCGCCAGAGGGCCAAACTGGGCCAGGCCGCTTTTTGGGTCTATTATTTCTTCGGCGGAGAGGGTACCCTTGTGCAAAGTACACCGACAAGCAGCCAGTCTTTCAGCCATTTGTGTTTCTCAACTGAGCATAGTGTGTATGGTTCGATGCTCTATAGATGGGATCATGGTGGGTACGGTCCCGGACAGAGTTATGACTGATTGAACATCTCTTAGCCGTTTAACTATACTAATTCATACGCCAATCTGTATGCACGAGACATATCTATCAGGTACCTTCATCAGTCAAAGAATTATATATGCTTGATAGCTCATTTTGAACATTGAAAGTCTACCTATCTACCACAGGACATAATCTAGGAAGAATACAAGCAATTGCACGAGAGTAGGTATTACGTGGTCATTGTCGATAACGAGGAGGTCGAGTTTGCACCATAGTCGTACTACTACTCGTAGATATGTAAACGCATTGTTTTCTTTACTTTGCATGATTCTACTCCTTTAATTATGCATCTTTTTGTAATACATATTCATACTACATACTCATTCTTCAATTATGAGGTGGTTCCAGACATTGGGCTAAGCGTTGCATTATGGCGTCATCCGTGCTTTTCACAGGTGGTTCTCACACTCCTGCATAGTAATATTTGTGGTATATATGACTATATGTGATAAATTGTTATATGTATTAATTTTATTTCATGGCTATTAATTATGATGCAAATATACACCAATTATTTTCAATTGTGACTCTCAAAATCCGAAAATCAGTCGAAAAACTACCAAAATTTCAAACTTTACAGATTGATAATCATCTAAAAATTTTAAGGGAAGATTAATGATGCATTGCGACCATCCAAACAAAATTTCAAAATTTTCTAACGTGATTTCAAGTATTTTCCATTCGGACATCACAATTGTCTAAATTTTTAAATTGTCTCGAGCTTCACCATTATCTGAAAATTTTATGGGAAGATTCTTGATATGTCAGAATCACGCACAAGAAATTTTAAAATTTTCTAACGTGATTTGTTCTATTTTTTATTCGATTCAAACTTGTCGGTCAGCGTTTTATCAGGACAGTAGTAAATTTTAAATTTTTAAAAAATCCACATGTTTTATAATCATTTGAAATTTTTTTAGGAATATCATTGATGTGTCAGGACTCTCCACAAAAAAATTTAAAATTTTTCGTCATCATTTGGCCCAGTTTTCGGTCGATAGAAATACATCGAAATCTCGGCAGATTTTGGGTATTTCGGCCGAAACTTCATTTTTTCTCAGTAGAAAAAACCGAATTTGAATTTTTATTTTTGAATTTCGTCTAGGATTTATTTGAAATTTCGAGATTTCAATGAGATTTCAGATTTTGATCGCTTCCAAAATATTGTCCCAAAACGAGATTTAAAACCTCGCCTCATAATCTCGCCTCATCACTCACAAAACACGAGCGTGGCCGTGGCCGTTCCGTCGCGCCTCTGTGCGGAACGCGCGGGTTGGCCTTTGCCGTCGGTGTTGGGACGGGGTCGGCACGGGAGACAAACCGCGAACGGCAAACCGGTGGCGGATTACGTGCAACGGTGGGCTTGTCGTGTCTGGGTCGGTTGGCACGTAGGAAAGAAGCAACTAGGATTTAACTCGGGGCTGGACCAGACGGACGTGCGGTGGGCCGGTCGAGTCCGAGTCACTGTCCTGCGATGGCAACAAGGAACGTTCGTTGGTAATTCGTCGCCCGCCTGGCCCACCAGCGCCTCTCGTAGCTCTCCTACTCATCATGGTCACGTCCGTCCTGGCTCACCACCGGCACCGGCAGTCGGCAGATGGATCCTTCCAAGTTCCGAGCCCCAGTGCTAAATTGCTAGCGCTATGCATATCCAAGGCAATCATATAGTTTGATGTAATCACCGTACAATCCAACTAAGAAATTTTTTAAAAAAATCCTGAAAAAATCATAGATATACATCTCATCTTACCCTATCAACATATAAAATTTCATGATCAAATTCATCCTATGTTAAGAGTAATAAAAAAGACAAATTTCTGACAAACTTGAATAGTTCAAATGCACCCTAAATTTGTCTTTTTTGTAACTTCTAGTATAGGACGAATTTGATCATGAAATTTTATATGTAGATGGAGTAAGATGAGATGTACATCCATGATTTTCTTCAGAATTTTTTGAAATTTTTCTTAATTGGATTGCACGGTGATTATATTAAACTCATGATTACACTGGATATGGAGACACTTGCGCCTCGTAAGCGTGCGAGTGATATAAAGCATTGCTCACTTTCTCCTCAAATACACCATCACGCAGGACGGTACGAACCACGGGCTACGGTGAACAACTGTCCTCTCTCATGCATCTCGATGTGTATACACATTAAAAATTTGCTCATGGGAATTTTGCGAAAGTAAAAAATAAAAAATAAAAGCTTTAGCTTGAGTGGCCTTATTGTGATTTTTTTTTTCATATTTAGCCTTCTTTCAGATGGAATTGCAAATCTAGTTTCCTTTTCACCATAGAAAAATCGAAAGACGACACGTGTTGCGCTTCTATAACGTAGCATAGTCCATCACAACAGGTAGAACAGATCCACCATAGTAGAAGAGCTATCGTGTACCCAGCTCAGCAGTAGGGGGCTGAAGACTAGTAGCTCGTTTGTTCTTACTGAGCACCCCTTCTCGGTAGTACTTTAATTAATTAATTAATTTCGTGACTAATTAAGAGTAGTAGTTTAGTTAATTGATTAATTAAGTGACTAAGGGACTAATCGGTGAGGAATGATTAATTAATTGATGGATGTGATCGGTAAGATCTTCAAATGCAATGACTAATTCCTGTAGAGAAAAAGAGCTCAGCAGAAACTTGTCAGGCTACTGATCTGTGGCAGCTCTTCTGTCGCGATTGGTTCGCTTTACCTGTTGTGATGGACTATGCTACCTAGAGTCGGTGAATGGCTGCACTATGAGAGTGCGGTTAGTGACACGTGCCACTTAATGCTATTTCTGTAATGAGGAAGATGACTAAATTTATAATTTTATTTGATGGCTAAATATGAAAATAAATTATAGAGCAGGACCAATCAATTCGAAGCTTCAATAAAAAAAAAGTACTCTTCCTCGCTGGCTCGACTTTGGGGGCGGATTCCAGTTTCCTCGATTTCCTTAAGAAAAAACGCGAATGTACCAAAGTACCAAACTGCTAAGCGGGGTCCACGCAACCTTTTACTATCAAGTATACGAGCCTAGGGCTTGACCTTAACCTGTTCTCAAAAGCTGAGAAGTCGAACCTATCTATCTATGCTCCCTATAAGTTCAGCAGCAAGGCAAGACCGGTGACACCGGTCCTAAGTAAAATTCATTTTAAAAAAAGGCGCGTACCATCTACAATGTAGATGAGGTGTACAGGCAGTACAGCTAAACCGGCGTGGGTGTGGAACTCTGGGGTAGACCTGACGACCTGAGAGAGAGAGAGACTTGGGGAAGGGAAAGGGAGGGAGTGCCGAGATAAGCAAAGGGCAAGTCCCTATCCGTCGCCTTGTCTCACGGCGAGTCGCGAGCGAGCAGCTAGCGCGCCATGATGCCCCGCCGCGGCCACACACACGCACGGGCGGCTACGTACGTCCCCATGGCAGCGCCAAGGGCCAAGCCGGTGTGCCTCCACGCGCCTGGCACGTGGCCGTACGTGCTGACCTGACCCCGGGGTCCGTGTGACAGTGCGGAGAGGATAAAGCCCGCGATGCCACGGCATATCCTGCCACGCAAGCAACCCCACGCACACGGCATACCCAACCCGGGCCGCGGGGTTTATCCTCTGCTAATCAGTGGACTTTCTTCTTCTCTCCCAAAGTCTCAACAAGAGGGCGTGTCGATCATACTGATAATTTTGTGGCCTAATCACACTGCAGGATGAAAAGTTTGATAACCTTCATCCCTACCCAAAAGGGCCGCGAATATGCTGCTTCTTGAACCTTCCGTGGTCAAAGGGTCACCCGCTTTAAAATGCTGCACATCATTCCTAGTAGAAATGAGTACCACAAAAAATTTCCACTGCCAACGTTGTTATTCTTCCAAGTACTCTATTGGTTTTGGAAGCACGTGCTTGGAACTTCACGAAGTAGCTAGTTACTCCACAACTTTGACGGTTATGAAAATGTACGTACTGTAACTGTTGGAATAAATCGGTATTGGAACTTTAAATCCAGGCATAATCAATAACCAGAGTACAACAATGTTATATCAGAAACATAGATACTATAGCATGATATTATCCAATATCAAAGCATAAAGACAGCTCATAATTAAATATCTAAGCATGTATATATAAGGGCCCAGTCCCAACCCTCCAATTCAGCTAGTGTCCATAGAATTAATTACGCTGCCAACTAAGCAAAAATCTGATATGGCATAGGAATTAAGGAAGGGAGAGAAGGAAAAACGAAGAAATCGTGTCTCATGCAAGAAACTGGGTCGGCGCGGGCACCAAGACGCAAGAAACTAGCAAAATCTGCATTGGACGTTTACTGTATTTTGCCAAAGGTGTGTTTGTGGTGCATGCATTGGTTTATTGATCTCTCTACTCTAGACACTACTCATGGAAACTATGGGTTAGGAAACTATGCATTAGCTTATTGCTCTCTCTCTCTCTTCTAGACACTGCTCATGGAAACTATGGATTGGGATTGCCCTAACAATAAACAACGACTACCAACTAGCGACAATAGCTCAAGTTGATTAAAGTTTGCTCTCAGATATTAGGTTGTCTTATAAAAGGCCTCATCGTCACTAGAGATAGGGTCATAGACTAATTTATGACAACCTTACCGATCAGATTTGCAAGAAACAGATTTCAATACTTGACTATTAATTATAACCCAGATCAATTGATTACCTCATATATATATATATATATATATATATATATATATATATATATATATATATATATATATATATATATATATATATATATATATATATATATATATATATATATATATATATATATATTTCATACTACAGTGTATGTACTCCACATCTAATATAGCTTTAAATGATGTTATTATACCTCTTTATCCTTTTGAGTATACTCTAATACTTATTATAAGATACTCCAAAGTAAGTTCAATGAAAAATTTCATTAAAATCCACATTTTATAGCATAATTTGTTTACATATTCCTATACATATGGAAAAGGGTATGTAGCAAAAAATAAAGGGTCTGATGAAATTTTTAATCATGTTGTATTGGAATATCTTAGAATTATTATTGAAGTATATCGAAGTGATAAAGGAGTATAAAGTGTTTATTTAAGTGGTATATTAGAGGGAGTATGTACTCGAGAGTACGAAAAGACTTCCTATATATATATATATATATATATATATATAGAAAAATATCTTTACTCCGGGAGTAATTACTCCCACCTCTGAAATACCACCTAAACGAACTTGAAATACTCCTTTATAGGAAATATATATATATATATATATATATATATATATATAGGAATCAAACCCAAGAAAAGCCTGTTGATCATACAACAATTATTGCTGATAATAGCATGGAGTTGATCAAGAACAGCAAGATAATGAGAAATGACAGCAAGAGAATGAATGTATATATATGAGGACTTAATAAATGATAAGCAATTGAACTTGTTAAGTATATTGCATATTGTGAAAATTGAAAGAGTGTTGTCACAAATTGTCTCTCTAGCCCAATCCTCATCGAACAATAAGCACCCCGCATGCAAGATACTCAAGACAATCAATTGTCTAGCCTCTTTGCACAATCAATACAGAACAAATGGCAGAAGGTTGAGTATACTCACAAAGCGCCAACTGTCAGTCAGTGCAAACCGACTAAGCTCGTCAAAGACAATGCCCGAGAAAACAATATTGCTGTTTCAATGCAGCAGACTCAATGGCACTTGTTTCAGAAATACAAAGCCACTGACCACCAAATGAGGCAATTCACCAAATAGTCCTTGAGATGTACAGTCAATACTACTCAGAGCCATAGAACCGACTCTCTGACCAAGGGAGACAACCACGTCGAGCAAAAATATCAGGCCTCGAAGGACTTGCTCCGCTCAAGGCAACACCACAACCGAGCAAATCCACCACCAGAGAGAGCTGAGCCAGCTGACCAAGCAAGCATGGTTAGCCCCAAATACACAGCCACAGAGAGCACCAAAAAACACACCTCACAGTCTACAAAGGCACAGAGCACCTCAAAGCGTCGCCCGAAATGAATTTGTTTCAACCACATCGGGTTGCACACAAGAGCGGCATCCATGAGTTGACTTAGCTCGGATCATGGTTGAGGAACACTAGAGGGTTTCAGGTAGCCAAGGTTTTGCTGATGAACATAAGAAGTAGCTAGTGGATTAAGAATCGGCCAAGAGGGGAAATCTCACGTGGTTTTTATCTATTTCAAGAAAACACGGACCTAGGGATTAAAAGGAGCTCGAGAGGAGGAGAAGGAGCAACGGACGTCGAGGTCGGAGTTATTGCACTGCTGCACGTGAGAAGGCCGAGCCGGGGACTCGGTCGCCATTGCCTCCTCCCGTTTTCCCCATGGACACGGTCTAGGGGTTGGGCACCGACGCTCGATGCCTTATCCTTAGCAGCCTAGTCTCGTTGGACTGGCTTGGCCTGATAGGGCCGACCGGCTTAGTTAGATTTTTCTTTTCTTTTATCTTTTTTAAAATTTGATAGAAATCAAATTCATACCACAATAACAACCTCAAACAAATTCATACAACATCAAATACGCTGTACCATTGTTGGAACTGGAACAAGCACAGGGGTAAAGGGAGATAAACGTTGTAACATGTCAGCCTGCAAATCAAATCACAATTCACACCAATGGAACTAATCCACTACGCGGGCGTGACACGACCATATTAGCCAGAGGGGACTATTTTTAGCTTACCCAATGCTCCTTATCAGGGGAGCATATTCCAGGGTTAACTTCTCAAATTCGTTTTTAGGAAATAACATAATAGTAATCCTACGCGCCAAGCGCCCCCACTAACGCAATGGTCAAGTTAGTCCAAGGAATAAACCCTTCCCGGCTTCCCCTCTTGAGTTGAGAGAGCGTCCATCGCCAACCACACTATAAAAGCCGGTCCCCAAGTGTCCGCCTCTTCTCCTCCTCCATCGCGACTCGGACACACACCACCACCTCCCCCTAGATTAAGCCGAGCGCTGTGTTTCGCCGGCGACATGGCCGTGTACATTCGCCTAGACCACGCCGTATGCGAGCGCCTCCGCGGGGACGGGGGCTTTGGGGGATGTACGAGTAGCGGCAGCGACCACGACGCGTCTGCCTGCCTCTCCGGCCTTGTCCAGGCGTTTCTTGAGACGGACGCTGCTGGCGGGGAGGAGGAGGCCGGGTCGGCTTCCAAGGGAGGGGACGGGTATGGTTCTGACGATGGAGACGGTCTCAGCCGCGCCGCGGCGGCGGCGGCGTCGGTGCGGGCGCTGCTTGACCCGCCGGCCGGCGAGGATCCATTCCGGATCAGACTGGTTGCTGCCGTCGCTGCGGCGATGGAGGCGGAGGCGGCGTTGCGGGGGCACGGCGCGGCTTTCCGCCGCGTCGTGATGCGGCGGCTGCGGGCCGCCGGGTACGACGCCGGCGTGTGCAAGTCGCGGTGGGAGGCGTCCGGCGGCTTAACGGCCGGCACGTACGAGTACATCGACGTGGTCGCGCCGGCGGCGAGGGGGCAAAGGAACCGGTACATGGTGGACGCGGACTTCCGGGCGGGGCTGGAGGTGGCCCGCGCGACGGCGGAGTACGCGGTTGTCGTGGCCGCGGTGCCGGCGTCGGTGGTGGTCGCGCGGGAGGATGCCGTCGGGCGCGCGGTGCGCGTCGCGGCCGACGCCGCGCGCCGTTCTCTCCGGTCACACGGCCTGCACGTGCCGCCGTGGCGCAAGAGCCGGTACATGCTAGCCAAGTGGCTCGGGCCCTACAAGAGGTCGACGGCCACCTCGTCGCCGGCATCTGGGGCAATGCCGATGCCCGGCGCCGGCGGGATGGATGTGAAGTGCCGCGCTGTCGGGTTCTTTCCGCCCCCAGCCGCCGCGCCGGCAGCAAGGATCAAATAGCATGGCGGGGTTCTCCGCCTCTGGGCAGATCATCAAGGTCCGTGTAGATGTAGCGATTAGCGCGGGAGTTTCCTTTAACTTCGAGTTGCTCTCGAATTTGTTTTTGTACAGAAATTATTGGTCGAGATTAATCATGAATAGCAAAATTGTTCTTGCAAATCCATCTTTCAAAAGGCGACGGAAAATCATCAAGCTGTGCACCCAAACTTGATCTTTAGCTAGAAAAAAAGAGATAAAGATTAAAAGGAGAGGAAAAGGAAAACAAGAAATGGTGTACGCGGCGAGCAGGTGTAGTTTGGATTAGCGTGGATGGATAGGTCAATGGTGGACGGTTCGTTTATACTTCAGCTGTGGTGATGCTTTTCGGCGACGAGACTTAAATCGTGCAACCAAACCAGTAGGCGCTGAAATGTAGCGAGAAAATTGGTTATTTGCTACTTTAAAGATTGATTCTGTGATCTGCGTACGATATTTTCTCCCTGAAATGTAGCAGCAGCATCCTGATAAGCGCATGGTACTATGGTAGGCATTCTAGGTCTCTTGTCAGTTGTCACTTGTAACGTTTACGAAATATTCTCCTCTCGGTACATTTAGATATCAGTCACAGTAAAAAGGAATTAGTGAAGCTTTTGAACTTGTAAGCACTAGCATCAGGAACCATGATCTTAACAATCTTGATGGGTCTAGCTTTAGTTGAAAGAAATATCGCAACTTTGCTCGCAAAGTTTGCTCTATCCGTCTCAACTCCACCATTCCTAGAGAGATAACCTCGATCGAGAAATTTTTACTGTTGTAATTCTTCAATTTTTTTAAGAAAAATTAGAGCCAACGTACTGAATTTTTTTTTAGATTTGGCCCTGCCCGCAAAAATCTGTACAAGCGCTCTCGGCAAAAAAAAAAAAGAAATAGCATGCATCGGACTAAAGTGCTGCATGCTACATTATTTTTTTTTGCTGTGTAGAGGCTAATTATGCAAAAAATACATTTTAATTTTATTAGATTTTATAAATGCTTTATAATAGAAAAAATTGCACGACGGTTAGTTTTGAAAAAATAATTCTGCAAGTAGTTCTGAAAAAATTGTCCAGACTCATATTCTACGGAGGGGCATAATATAACACAATATATTTGAGGAAGCTAGTTCTAGAAAAAATACATTATAATTTCTTAGGTTTTATAAATGTCTTATAATAGAAAAAATCACACAACGGCTAGTTCTGAAAAAATAATTTTGTGGGTAGTTTTGAAAAAAATCACACAATAGCTAGTTCCAAAAATCGCATGTCTTACCATAAATATTTTGAGGACTTATATTATGTGGGCCCAATTATTATCAATAATACTTCAGGTCGTCAATAATATTTTTTTGCGGGCAACAATAAAACTAATAAAAAACGTTGCCTGTAAAAAAATATTATTGATGGTCTGCAGAATTATTGATGGTTATTTGATCTGCATAATTATTAACGGTGATTGGGTCTGTAAAATATGGGTTCTCAAATATATTGTGTTATATTATGCTCCTCTGTAGAATATGCGTCCTCAAAATATTTGTGGTAGGATGTGTGATTTTCAGAACTAGTCATCGATTTTTCGTAACTACCCGATTTTTGAACTAATCATCATGCATTTTTTCTATTATAATGTATTTATAAAACATAATAAAATTAAATGTATTTTTTCCATAACTAACTTCCGCACAGCAAAAAAAAATTATTGTAGCATGCAGCCGCTTCAAATTTCACTGCATGCTTTTTTTTTGCCGAGAACCAAGTTGACACTTTCCGGACAAGGTTTTTGTGGGCCCAGGGGCCAAATCTAAAAAAAATTAGCAGAGGCTAATTTTTTTTAAAAAAATTAAGGAGCTAGAACAATAAAAATTTCCTCGATTGATGATCAACGTAGATCACTAGATCATGGGACTCCATCAGGAGAGGGGTTAGTTGGAATCTCATGTGACCAAAATGTAATAATAATAACAATTATAATAATAATAGTTAAGTTATAAATAGTTGTTGTTTTGGACATTTACACAGATATCTAAAACATAGCTTTGACAACTAATTTTTATTATAATATATTTATAAGACCTAATAAAATTATAATATTATGAAAGTAATTTTCAAGATAAATCTATACATGTGCTTTTTATGTATCCAACTTAGATATTTTAAAAGATATTGACAATCAAAATTTTAAAAATTTGACTGCGTATATATTTAAGTTTAGTGGGAGTAATTACCATTCTAATTTTTGTTTAGAGGGTGGCATCCTCTAGCTTGAGCATAAGAAAAGAGGTTTTTTTACGGTACACTAAATTCAATATAAATTGTTTATTTTTTTCATTTCAATGGATCAGATTAGCTAGAATTTATTTATACTTCCTCTGATAGTAGAGTAGTAAAATACTTTTAATAAATCAATTGCTACATTTAATTTCTACTATCAACTATATACTATCAGAATAATGCATCATAAAATTGAAAAAGGCATTGAATTGAAGGAAATAATTGTCAATGGTCCAGGGACGATGGATAATGGAATAACGAGGGGACTAGCCAAGAGACTTGTCACTGGAGGTGCTTCTTGTTGACACATGTGGGCCATGCGTGCCCACATTCTGTCATCGATCTGTCTCGTCTCTGATCAAAGCTGCGAACTGAACGCATAAACATTGGTGGTGTGCGCGGCGCCGGCCGGAGCTTGTCCTCCTGCGCGCGCGGAGAGGAGAAGAGGGAGGGAGCCACGTAGACTCCGAACGGGCGTATGAAGGTTTTTCTTCGATTTTGCGACAAGGTCGAGCTGACGAGGCTTCAATCTCACCAAGAAATGCCACGGCTCGGCTAGCTAGCTGCAAGGGAAAGAGACACCATCATCATCGAGCCTCGTCGCTTTCGAAATGGCTCCATTTATTTTGGTGAAGTGGTCACATGTACAGTTATCTCTGTTGTACTACCTAGTACTGTCTCACTTGATTTAGCCTATAGAAACACTAGAAAACAGTATATTGAGAAACACTAGAAAAATATTACTGTTAAGGAGGCTTGGGATGGTGAGAATTTGAGAATCTCTTTTAGAAGGAGTGTTTCTCAAAGGTTATTCAATATGTGGCAAGAACTAGTGAGTATTGCCGAATCTATTGTTTTTAGTGAAAATTGTGACTCTATCATCTGGAAATTTGATTCAAAAGGGGTTTATACAATCCAATCTCTTTATGTCAAGTATCGCTTTTTGGGGTCCAACCGGTTTATACTCCTTGTGTGGAAAATTAATGTTCCATCCAGAATTCATGTCTTTCTTTGGCTTTTGGCTAACAATAGACTACTGACTAGGGATAATCTAAGTAAGAGACAAAAGGTGGATGATATTACTTGTGTTTTTTGTACTAATGCTGAAAATATTTCTCATTTATTCTTTACCTGCTGTGTGAGTAAAGCTATTTGGTATGAAATTACTGATATCTTGAACTTGAATTTGGGTGATTCTTTTGAGAATGTAGCCCGTTGGTGGATTAGTAGGAAAAAACATGTGGTTGTGAATGTATGTACTTCGGCTGTGTTGTGGACAATATGGAAACTGAGAAATGACTTGTGTTTCCAGGGAGGAAGATGGAGGGACGTCAGAATACTACTGGATCAGATAGCAAGGCGGATGAGAAGGTGGTGTGTCCTGCTAAAAGAAGATCAAGTATGTCAAGTGATAGAGGTGGCAAGCAAATTAGAAGAGAGAGCTGGTCGAAACCTGTTGCTTCGCTGGAAAGAGGAGTCCAGAAGAAGCTCAGATCTGGTGAATATGCAGAATTTGGAGGAGGTGAATGTGTAGAACCTGAGGGAGCGCTAATTGCATGCAAATTCGGCAACAGATGAATATTTAGGAAGTAGTAGTGATAGGTTTGGCGTTGGTTTATGCTATGTTGAGTCTAAAGTTTTTGCTGGTTGCCAGGTTTTTTTGGTTTCATGGGAATACAACTTTGTTCGGAAAGTTTTGTCGGCGGGCGCGCTTTTAATACGCAACGGATTATATGGAAACGTTTTATTCATTGAATAAAACAGGGGAAACCTCTTGATCTAAAAAAGTACTCTCACTTGATTTAGCCTATAGAAACACTAGAAAACAGTATACTATTTGTCTAGCAAATCAAAGGGATAACTCCCTGTTCAAAATCTCTTGCTTCGCGGAAGAAATCCCCTCTGCTCAAAACCAACCAACGCCACGGCCTTGGATCGAATCAAAAATCAAAATCAAATCAAAACTAATCCCCATCCCATGCTCCCCTTCCCCACGGGCACCAACCCCGCTCGTGTCCCCTCACTCCACCACCCGATCTCTTTCACGCTTTCATCGTGCAGTTGGTTTGGTTAGTGTCGCCGCCATGATGGCTGCGACTCCCTCGCTGCTGAAGCCGACGCTGCCGCGGTATCTGAGCCTAGGGACCTTAGGGCCATGTTTGTGCTCGACTGTGGCGCCAATGGCGTCCCTTTCCATGCCGTGCAACCGGGGGCAGCGGGACGCTGACGCTCAAGACAATCTCATGGGAGATGGCATAGCACAAGAAGGCCGATGCGGCGCAGGGACGGGCATTCGCGGATCTGGTTCGAGCGCGACATTCTCCTGGCGTTGTGGCATCGACTTTGCCATCGACCACTACGGCGGCGGCGACCTCAACTCCCTCTGCCACCGCCAGACTGAGAAGATGTTCTCCGACTCCGTCATCCGATACGCGTGTGCAAGGCCCCAGTTTAACCACCACCAAACACATCCCCATGCTCGCACAAATTCGTGAAGAGAACATATTTGATTAGTAATTTAACTAAGGGGCATATCCTGTGCAATCACTCATATATATGCAAGCGTACAATCAAGTGATCTGGAGCACCCAATCTATATCCAACGCTGGCAGTAGCAGGGGGTGTTTAGCAAATTTCAGGGAGAAGAGATGGAGGGTGAGGTGGAAGGGTTTAAACGTAAAACAGCAGTCAACGTTGGATATAGATTGGATGGTCTAGATCGCTTGATTGCACACTTACACACATATAGATGATTGCATAGGATATTTTCCCCCTTTAACTAAGAAGTCTTCGTTGATTACAGGATCTACACAAGGAAGTGGGTGCTGGCTCTTGGGTACCTACACAGCCTCGACATTGTGTACCGGATTTGAAGTTGGAGAACATCCTAATATAGGACAGCGGCCACATTATGCTCATCGACTTCGACCTCTCCACAAGGCTCCCAGACCGCCAAACCGGCGCCTCCGCCTAGGTCGCCCTCCCCGAACCGTGGGAAGCTCAAGAAACATAGGATTCATTTTTGTGTTCGTTCCTATTCATGCATGGGAGATTCGTGCATTTTTATGGAACCTCATGAAACTTCCGAATAAAACCTATCTGCGAAATCTACATGAAGCGAAGTTTCACCAGTATAGGCTAAGTTTCACTAAGTTTTACCGGTGTAAGCGAAGTTTCAATTACAAGTTTCACAATGTTGCACACTTAGGTTTCATCATTTTTCACAAATTAGTTCCATCAAGTTTCATAGTGTTCAAATTACAAGTTTCACAATGTTGCACACTTAGGTTTCATCATTTTTCACAAATTAGTTCCATCAAGTTTCATAGTGTTCAAATTAAAGTTTCACGACGTTTCGCACACATGTTTCATGTTTCACATAAAACATATCTGCCAAATTATATTAGATGAAACTGAAACATTATAAAACTTATAAGTACACTACGAAATTTGGTGAAACTTAACTGTGAAACAAATAAAACTTATCTATGAAACGTTGTGAAACTCCTGAATTAATTAATGATGAAACCTAATGAAACATGATGCATCATTGGGATCAATTCCAACGGTATAGCGCGTAGTAGTACCACTCTTTAACCTAACCCCACTTTCTCAGTATTGACTGGATAAATGTGGTGTTTAGTCAAACCAGAGAGGGGGAGAGAGATGGCCCTGTCATATGATTTTACCAGCCACCTCTGGTATACGACGAATATAATGGGCACAGCTGATAGCTCGCCTGAGCTGCCGTGTACCGATCGATCTGCCCGTTTTTTGTGTGCAGAAACGTAAGTTAGGCTCACACCACAAGCCGAACGGTGCTATGTATCGACCGGCGACCAGCACAGAGGCGTACGGGCAGGCCGCAACACTGAGCACACAAGGGACGACGCGGCACGTTTACAATGATAAAATTGCGATAGTGCTAGCTTGATGTGACAAAAATGGCGAAAGCTAGCTGGCCAAAGATGAAAAATGCATGCCTGGTCAAAATCGCTGCCCGGGGCTTCGTGATGAAAAGGTTAGTGGATGGTTGTTTATTCACCCTAGTGGATATGTTGGACTAGGATCAATTATTTTCGCGGCTTGAAGTTAATCGGTGTTGAACTTTTCGTTTTATTTCTTTAGTTTATCCTTTCTCCAAACATCATTTACTTTTACCAACGCACTTCTTGACAGAATTGTTTGGAGTGGTCTATTGGAACTCTTTAAAATTTCAATGTGGGATTTGATTGTTGTCATGTATATACATGATTGCATTGTTATTTGTGAGGTGCGTGTTTCTTTGTAATGACTATTCTTATCTTACATTTCAATTTGTTATTAGTAGGGTTCACAATATTGATTTTGAAAAAATCGTTCGAAAATAAAAAATATTAACTCAAAAATTGTTAGAAACCAATGAGTTAAAAAATTGAAAAAATTAAAAAAACAAAAATCGACCGGTTTTCCTTGAAAACCGATCGATTTTGATCGAAAACTGGTACCAACCAATTGAATGTTTTATAAAGCCAATTTTGAGCGATTTTTGACGATTATCGATCGGTTTACGCCGCATAAGTTTTTTTGATTTTTGATTTTATTTTATTTGAATTAGACCGGTTTACTAACCGGTTTTGAATCTCAAATCGGTTTGATACGATCAAAAACCGCGATTTTCGAGCGGTTTTCGATGGTTTTTTGTGAACCCTAGTTGTAAGTCTAGGCTGGGCAGAGTAGTGACACACATATTGATCTTATTAGAGCAAGTATAATAAGAAAGTCCACTACTTACCCCATTTCTCATCCATATATAGGGTAAGCACTTAAAACCAGCTTGTACAATAGCTATTTCTAAAGATTGGCTCTAGATGCTATGTAATAGCTATCCCTTCTCTTTAGTACATAGCTAATCTACCTATATTTCTGTACAATGCTTGTTACTAAATAAGAGCTAGCTTTCTTCTCTCTTCTTTTTCTCACTCTTTTATATAGGACAAAACTGATGTGTATATGCTAAAAGTAAGTTGATATGACCTTATTGTACATGCCCTTAGATATAGTGGTCCAATACGAAAAGTTTGTAAACATTCAGCCTCACAGATTAATGAGTAAGTTTAGATCCTAGATTATTGCCCACTCTATTCTTGAATAGATATCTATTAACGATTGTATTAACCCTCTTCATTATATCATTAGATGGTGTATATTACTCAAATTCATGGTAGTAAATTATATCAAAAGTGGTTAAATGAAAGAGTTATAGAAGAAAAAAAGAAAATGATTACCTCAAAATTATAAAATGATATATATTTAAAAATAAAAATAAAAGTTATAATGACAAATATTCGAGAACTCGTTCACATGGCTACCCAAAAGAAGAGCAAACAGCATCCGGTGATGGTAGTACTATGGCGTAAACTATAACCCTTTAAAAATTAAAAGCGACGTCTCCCCAGTGCAAATAAAAAAATTGCCATGATAGGTGTTTAATATAGCACCAACCTATGGATCAGTGATCTTTTGGAGAAATTTTGAGAAATAAATAACATGGAGCCAAAGGCCAAGTGGCATATTCCAAGCATAGAACCTAATAGACGAGATCAAAGCACAGATGACAACTGACATAACAATATTATCTTCCCCGGGAGCAATTGACGTTTTACTGACCAGAGAAGGGCCACAAGACTACAAGAGCATTTGTTTAAGCTCTTGAGTTTCGATGGGACTAGAATTTGGTTGCAGCCGTACTTCTTGTCATTTTCTTTTCCTGATGAACGAAAAAGCTAGTCTGAAACATTCTTGCGAAGTGGGTAGTGTATACAATTATACATCAAGCAGCAATGAGAGGGCAAGCTGATAGCTTCCCTTCGTTAGAGATAACTCTCGAGGAACTTGATTAATGCTTGAAATTTACGCTTCTTTGGAATACTGACCTCATCACCTTTACACCCAGTTAAGTCTATCTCAAAGAGTAATGTATTAATTTACAGTTTCACATTTTTTTTACCTCCCTTGAGTAAGAAGGCATTTTATGCCACATTCTCCAGGTAACCTTCTAGGTCAGGTTATTACCATCAAACACTTGTATAGTTGTATTTATAGCACAATTCGACTTTTGGTATGATACCTTCGTACGAAGTTTTTAGAAAGGCCTAGATGCACCAATTTGTTACTTGTAAACAAATGGCAATTACAATACACGGTTTCTGTAGCCAAAAGCAACCTCCTCCACCAAGCTGACAAGTAGCAGTAAGAGGACACTTCAAAAAGAGTATTACCCTTCTTTCTGTAACAGGATAGCAAGATCACGATCTGAACTTAAGAGACGTGTGTCTATCTCTATGCAAGGCCAATTCCATTTGCTTTCTGCAATCCATATCGACATATGACCACAGTTACAGTGGTGCACAGGCAACAGAAGCACTGTTTGGCGTCCGATTGGGGATGATAAGCACTACTCATATTGAGAGATGTACGAAAGCTTAAACAGATTCTTGCCATAACAAGCTAGTAAAGACTTTGTCACGATCGGAGACTAGTGCTTGAGGCATCCCATGTAGCTTGTACACATTAACCATGAATGCTTGAGCTCATCGTGCTTGCGATAAATGGATGAAGACAGGGGTTGCAATTATAAGATTGGGCTCTCTAGGTATGTTCCGGAATGGCTAGAGGTAATAACAGAACTATTTCACTGAATTCTGTTTTAGCTTGTTGACAAATGGAACAAGTAGAGACAAAGTGGTGGATGCAATTGAATTGTTAGCTCCTTTGCCGTATGCGCACTCAGAAGAATCGACGAGAGGATGCATCGCACAATTCGACTTTTGGTATTTAAAACAACAAATCGAATACCTTCGTCTCACTTCACAGATACCTCGACGCCTCCTCAGGTCAACCCAATTTTGACACCCATGCACAACCGGCGAGTTCAATCGAGTTTAGAAAGGCAGGGGCTAAAATGCCACAAGTAAATTTACATATTTGATGGTTCAAATCCGTTGTGATTTCTTCACCTTCTATTCAATACACGAAGAAATGTGGGTGCGTTTAGCTATGTTAAGTTTTGAAGGACACCGCAATTTTTGGCTACAATCCATGGACAATCTTAAATATGCAATGGGAAGAATTAGGTCCAATCGATTTGTCGAGACCAACATGGTTAGATTAGTCTTAAATTTTTCACATCCATCGACGGCTAGTGTGTCCGAATATATTGAACAGTTTGACAAATGATAATACCTGCATAATGAACTTCTTACCGCTAGATTTATTGCGGTCTCAATCCGTTCGATAGTTGTAATTCTGAAAGGATCTCGATCAAGTACTTGCTTTAGTCAATCCATCCCATGGCCGGAAGGTCGCGTGTTGAAGTGGCTATTTACGGTTCAAAATGGCGATAACCCTTCCTACACCTCGGCTGGAAAGATGGGATTGAATGTGGCGCCGGAAGAAAAGAAACCAGCGTTAAATCCTTCACGATCTTTAGATGAGAGGATGTCACCTTAATGGCTTCTAGGAAAGCTAAAGGACTTTGTTATAAATGTGGGGATGCGCTGAGTCATACTCATCGATGTGCGACTCTTGTCCCTCCGTGATCTAGTAGAGGAGATGTGGGCATTAGCTAATGCATTAGATGAAGATGCAACATCGAAAAAAAAACAAATCTGAGGCATTGGCGACCAAGTCTTGGCGATTTCTGTGAAGCGCCTCTCAGTTCACAGTACCTGCAACACTATTCGCTCGGTGGTGCAGCAATCAAGAAGTTCTAATCTTTGGTTGATTCGGAAGTTTCGCAGTTATGTGGGCGATCATTTAATGTCGGTGATACTGTTTCTGGTGACAAAAAACTCAAGGTGGCGGATGGAGGCATATTGAATCTGTAACTCTTTATTCGATTCTGTTGGTTATGCCAAGGATGCACTTTCACTTCGATTTAAAGGTGTTGCGTTGAGTGGATATGACATTATCTTTGGGTATGGATTGGTTAGAAAAGCACGGTCCAATGAACATTCATTTGAGGACACAAAACTACGTCGTTTTGTTATAAAGATCAACACATCAAATTACAAGGGTTATTCCTACAACTTGGCGTAGCACAGAAATTGCAGTTCAAGTCGTCTCAGTATAAACTGTAAATGACAAGTCCTTTTTCACTTGTTATATTCTCAGACCTAGCTGACAAGTGCCAGGACAGATCACTAAACATCAGTTTACGCAATGAGGTTTTCGGTTCCACAAAATTCGGAAGAAATGATATGCCCAAGAATGTGTCAGACAAAAAAAACCTAATCTTACAGATACAAATCACCCGCTCACTGTTTCCACAAGGGATTGGGACGAAAAAGTTTAAGTTCCATGCCCAATCCAGCCACGAACTCTATCCTCTAAACTCCCATTCCCCATCCCAACTGTTGTCAAACACGCCTATATAAACAAAAATTCCATCCAAAGCTATAATTCTTCCTATCTGTAGTCAAACAGCTACATGATAAGCGCTGTGCTATACACCAATGTTTATCAGCACTGCAGAAAGGATCACGTGATGACAAGTAGTCAGCAAGCTTTTTCTTCAGCTTCTATTTCCCTCGAATTCTCTTGTATAGTCTCTAGCAACATCTCATTCCATGAATCTACAGGCCCTGGCATGCACCAATGTAGACAATCAATCTACAGGCCCTGGCATGCACCAATGTAGACAATCTTGTGGTGGAGGCTATACAAGAGAATCTGGCCCTATTTGTGTCTTCTTTTTTGAGTCAGGATTTCTGTATGGACCAGGATGCCCATCAGCCCTTATGGAAAAGTGTTCGGTAAGGTCCATCAATTTCAACCTGGAACAATGCTTCCCAGAATTCTTCACTGCCTTTCTGAAGCCTGTAACCTGTTTTCCGTACATTGTATCTGTGAATCCATTCCTCACCTCATCCAATTCCAAGGGCTTAACCTTTCCAGTGCAAGATCCACCAGTGTTCCATGCCCCACCTTCATAATGATCTGGAGAATATGAGCGCACAACATCTCTACCTGTGAAATTTGGGTTAGTCACCACAGCAGTAGGCAAGTCTCAACAGAGACACCAAAAGCATCAATGTTGTTTTTCTCCATTTTTCCAGCTTGACGAGGCCACCAGAGCTGCCCTCCAACAACATTACCATTCAGGATATAGGCTGATCGTTTGGCAAACCAGTGTCCGGAGGAGAGGACGAGCACATCAAAGCTTGGGAGAAATTCCCTAAAGGTCTCATCTGGAATATCCAGGAAAACCTTATCAAGACCCTTAGGAGCAAACCCCACAGCTTCAGTTGACCTGTGTACTAACCATGAAAACCAGATGCGGATGATAGTCGTTGAGGTTGACCTGAAGATCCACTTGTTCATCCTGCGGCTGCCACGGTTTACTGGGGCGTCTACCTGCCAAAAGGAGAACATCACATTGCTTCAAGATAACAAAGCAGATGTTATGTTGCTCGATGACATAAGCTACAAATACATTCAACATAGAAGCGCAAAGTTGTTAGGTTGATCTTGACATTTCTGCCAGTATAGGAAGGAAAGCCCCTTCAGATGTGTTTTATTGTAGAAAGACGAATACACCATACATGCTGAGAAAAGGGAAGCAACAAAGCATAATCCGACTTCTGCTTTAATCTTAGGCCCTGTTTGGGAGAGCTCTAAATCCCAACTCCAGCTCAGAGCTGAAACTTATAGGCTAAAATAAAGCGAATTAAGTTTATATTTTTAGTCTAAAATGTAAACAAGATGATCTACCTAAACACTCTTAATGTACCCACAGCTCCAGCTCCACAAATTTCTGGAGCTAGAAATACCCTGCTCCACCAATTCCACAGATTTTGGTGGAGCTGGAGCTGTCCCAAACACCCCCTTAGTAATAGTCTTCCTAAGAGAAGATCTCCCAAAATGTGGAGGAGCTCATAACTTCACAAAGTACACACCATAAAACTATGTCAGGATTCATTCTCAACTGTTCAGAACAACAATCAGTCAGGATTCATTCTCAACTGTTCAGAACAACAATCAGTACCATGAAGTTGCACAAGTTGCCTTTCAATAAATGCATGATGAAAAGAGTAATAATTTTGCTTCGTACTTAAGGAAATTATTTGGCATTCTTCTACACATCAGCAGCTGGTCTGCTGCTTTGATAGGCTTTTCACATAAGCTGATCTTGTGATTTTATCCCAAATTCTTGCACATTCTATGAGAGAATAAAGAACTGTCAGCAATGTCTAAACTCTAAACCAGGTTTCCTGGGGGAGATTGGCGCCAGCGACACTCTTTAAAATTCGTGATTCATTAAATGCCACCCTGGCCCACTGTCATAGACTCAGATGGACCCACATGTCATAGACACATCACTAAAAGCTAACGAATTGAGTGTCGCTGGACTAATTTTTCCGGTTTCCTGGAGGCTAACAGTAAGACTGATACAGTGATATGGTATCAAATGTGCAAGATGACAGCATTGGTTCCTTTCTGGTTGACAGCAGATAACAGCAGTAACCCAGTAACTGGCCCAGCATCAACCAAGACAGTTGCAAAATCTGGATAGCAATCAACTTGGAAGCGAATCTACTGAAAAAACAGATAGTTTCCACCAATTTACAGAGAAACTATGTAGAGCCGGTGAGTTTTGACCCTATTTTCATTTTTAAAAAGGAAATTGTAAATAATGTTGTCATGAGCAAGCATCAGAAAGCTACAAAAACTTACCATGGGTCATCCATAAGTCCATAACAACCCCTAACACAGAATAAATCATGTATAAAAAGTCCTAGGATTTTGTACTTGAATTATCAAATTCAGAAAAACAAATCCATGCCAATAAAATTGGTCCCAAACAGTAATTGTCAAGTTACTGTCAACGCGGACTATTTATAGTGCCAACTGCCAACATACAATCATGACTAGTACCAGTGGAGTATCTCACCTGCCACAGAATGCAAACGAGGGACTCCATCTGATTTCGAGCAACTGAATCCCCAAGGAAGGCAAGTGTCTTGCCTCCCATCAACTCCAAGAACTTCCAAGCATCAAAGCGTGGGAGGATGCACTGTTCAGGTTTCCATCCCCAATATTCATAGTCCTTGTCTGGTCGCCCATTTCCCTGGCAATACTGCATCCGTGTGATCACAGGGCAAGAGTTGTTTGTATACAGTGGCCCAGAAGAATCAAAAACCCACTCCCCGCGATAAAGATCACAGCTACCTGTACAATCACAACATGTCAATCTGTCTTATCACAGTCATTCCATTATTATGAAAATCTAACTAATCATTACAGTCCAATGACAAATAACATCTCATTCATGTTTGCTAGATGTTCTGCAGAAAACAAACAGGGAAATGAATTAGCACCTCACCTTGATCAGCCCTTTGAAAATCATTGGACGAATCCAACGAGACAGGGAGAGTTCCTTCATCGTCCTGATATCACCGGTAACAACTGGATCCACTACTTTATTATCAATTTCTCTTGTGTCCAAAGATGTTTCGCTTGAATTCATGGCGCCACTCTGGGCATTGTGCTCAGCCAAGGGTTCCTGGCCACCCTGCAACACTTCCCCTGATAATGGAACAGCAATGGCAGTATCATTCTTGCTCCCATCAGCACGCACCGATGAAGGCTTCCTTGGATCATTAGATTTGACAAAGATGTATTCATTTAGCGCCGTCCGAGGCAGAGACAAACCCGCCGACAGCGATATCACCACTAGGGCCAGCACCAAAGCCACCACCGACACGATGATGGTGGAGAGCCACCGCCGGATTGCCCCAGCCCAAGCCGGAGCCTTCTTCCCAGGGGCGGAATTAACATGGGGCATGGGGGACTGGGGGTTCAGTTGAATCCCCCAAAATATCAGGAAAATAAACCACACCCGCACTTGGGTACCAAGACCTGTCGGGTCATCGATCTCGTGCGCTCAAGAAAATGAAGAAACTAATCGAACAAACCATGAATGTATGGATGGATCGAATTAGTAGGGTACCAGGCAGCAAACAAATCCGCAACTGACAAAATGGAAAGAAAGAAAAGAAGATTGGGGATTTGATCGAGAATTCTTAGAACAAAAAGGTCCATCCAAGAAAACTAAGGTTCCTTATAGACAAAAGAAGAAATTGTTAGATTTATAATTTTTGAAGAAGAGTTCTTTTCTGATTCGGTTTGATGACTCATATTCTGTTTTTTTAGAGCTGTAGTTTTTTATATAAATTAAAAGGTAGTCCTCAGTTTTGTAAGTAAGAAGCACTACTACAGAATGGTACATCACTGTCGTTTAATCTAGATCGGTTCTTAAGTTTTTTTTTTTTGGAAAAAACGATTGCGATAAATGACTTACGAGAGGGTGTTAATAATAATCACAATCGGTTCTCAGCTTAGAAGCGATTGTGATGTAGCACTGGGCACATTACAATCGGTTCTTATGTAAGAACCGTGCGGTTTTTATATAAGAACCGATTGAGATGTGGACAATCGTTTCTAACCCGAGAACCGATTATGATATACCCAATTAGGTTTATTTATACCCTTGAGCTAAACTCTCCTCTGTTGTTTTTTCATAGGCTAAAAAAATCATTGCCATCCGAAAAAAAACAACATATACTCTTGTTGAAAGCAATATTTAGGTGAGAAATTCTAAAATTCTCGAGGTTGGGTTTTAATAGTGTGAAGTTGAAATCCTAACTTGAGTAGATTTTTCCTTTTTTTCTCATTTGTGATTTTCTTTAAAATGTGAGCATTTATTTAAACCCTTTTAATTTTACACTAGGTAATTTCGATATGTCGCAAAGAGAATTTAGACTGCACCGTAATTATGCGTATCCTATCAGATTTGACACTTTATTTAACAAGCACACATCCATTTAATTATCTTTGCAGTAATCTCGTGTTAATCTAGAATTATTTTTACTGTCATATGACGAATGTTAGAGTTTAGATTGTGTAACCTATGTCTCTTGGCACTCTCACATTGTCCACGTTTTTTGACAATTCAAGAAAATATAGTTTAGACAAGTTCTTAAGCTGTTGTACAACTCCAGAGAAGATTTCGACAGTATCTCCCTGATGTTCTCTGGACACACACTCACCTTAACTCGTTGTTGAGATTTGTATATGGAAAACAACAAGGAGATGTTGTCAAAATCCTTTCTCGAGTTGTATAACAGCCTTAGAAATTTGTCCGAATCATATTTCTCGAATGGGATTAGGACATAACCTAATTAGAGATTAGGAGTCATCGTTGGTAATGCATTTAGTTAGTGAACAGATAGACGTTTCTTTAAGATCATTTAATTTGTCAACTTTGTTAATGATAACACCTTTATTTTGTTTCACTGAAGTGATAAGATTTGCAAGTTACTGCATTAATTAGGTAGTTTGATATCATTGTTGATGTTTTAAATGTATGTCTCTTAATTAGGAATTAGAAACTTTTAACTAGGGAAGAAGGTATCAAGAGTAAAATTATATGTCTTGGAACCCGTCCTCTATTTGAATTATTTTTTTTAATAATACATTTTTATTAAAATTTCAAAATATACCACGAAAAAAAACAATTACAGAAATATACCCATATCGCCAAACCAACGGGCGACAGGAGGCTTTTATGCGTTTTACAATGCGAAGACGTGGTGTTTTTGTCGCCATTGATCGTGCGACATGGCCTCCTGTCGCCCGTTGGTTGGGCGATTTAAATGTCGCCGAACCAACGGGCGACAAGGGTATATTCCTGTAATTGTTTTTTTCGTGGTATATTTTTGAAATTTTGAATAAAAAATGTATTATTTTAAAAAAATATTCTCCTCTATTTTGCAAAGGTAATAAAATAATGTCTTAATATTCAAAATAGCTAGCTAATATGTTGCTCTAGTTTTTCTTAATTTATTGTGCGTAGTTTAATTATAGATGGATCATGAAGAATGGATGTATCGTAAAAGTTGTGTGAGTGCTGAATTTCGGAGGGTGTTAAGGAGTTCAAAAAAATTGCGTAAGAAGACCGATTTAAAAGGGTGTAAACTTCATATATTTTCCTTATTTTAATTGCACCAATTTCAGGAGATTTAATAACTCAGCTCAAATTGAAGACCACCTGATTCGATATGATTTCATGAGAAATTACACATATTGGATCCATCACAGGAAGACAAGTAGTACCCTTTCGGTATGCGACGAAGACAAGGTGGAACCCGATAACGAGTTGTAATGTGATATATTTGAGGAGGATATTTAGAATAAATATTGCAGAATGTGGAGGAAAATTTCACGGAAAGAGAGTTTGAAAAGTTTAAAAGCAAAATGATGACGAAAGATAATTTGGCTAAGAGGGGTGTTTAAAGGTGTCTCGCTGTAGTTTTGTGATGTTCGAATCATTATCCATCTTTTCTTGAATGTGTTGTGGCTAAGAGTGTGCGGGATGTGATTAGTGATTTTTTGGGTGACTATTGGTTATAATTACGAATCTGTTGCTCGTTTTTGGATTAGTAATAAGAAAAATGCCGTTTTAAACACTTCTTGTGCTGCTGCTCTTTGGAGTATCTGGAATGTTAGGAATGACATGGTTTTTCGTGACCAGGGTTGGATAAGTGTCAAAAGAGTTTGGAGAAGAATTCTCAATGCATTGAAGGATTGGAGTCCTTTGTACAGGGGAGACATGATGGTTAAGATAGACCAATTTTGCAAGAGTCTGGAGATCAAGCTCCAAGCACCACTCATGTTGGAGTGTGGGATCTCGATTGGAAGGAACCAGAATTGAAGGGAAAAGAAGTCCAAGAGGAAGATGATGTTTTGACATTGAAGGCGCGGAGTTTGTTCATTGCTAATCTGTTAAAATGAAGTTGTAATTCCCTGATGGTTCTGTGAGGGGTTTTAAGAGTTGGCGGTTTGGTCTTTTTCCTTTTTACATGATTGAGTTGTTAGCTGTCTAAGCGGGGCGTTGTGAGTTTTTGATGGCTGGTGTTTTGTGTTTGTGGCTGCTGGAGGCGATTATGGTTTTGCATGGTGAATGGTTGTTAAAATTTTGTTTTTCCTCAGTTTCAGTAAATGGAACTGGGACATCGTTTTGATGTCCTGTTGATCTAAAAAAAGGTCCATCCAAGAAAACTAAGGTTCCTTACAGGCAAAAGAAGAAATTGTTAGATTCATAATTTTTGAAGAGTCCTTTTCTGATTCGGTTTGATGACTCATATTCTGTTTTTTTAGAGATGTAGTTTTTGATATAAATTCAGAGGTAGTCCTCAGTTTTGTAAGCAAGAAGCGCTATTACATAATGGTACATCACTATCACTTTATCTAAGTCAGTTCTTAAGGTTTTTTTGAAAAATTGATTGTGATAAATGACTTAGGAGAGGGTGTTAATAATAATCACAATTAGTTCTCAGACTAGAAGTGATTGTGATGTAGTACTGGGCACATTACAATTGGATCTTATGTAAGAACCGAACTATCGGTTCTTACATAAGAACCGATTGAGATGTGGACAATCGCTTCTAACCCGAGAACCGATTATGATGTGCCTCATTAGGTTTATTATACTCTTAGGCTGAACTCTCCCCTATTGTTTTTCTAGAGGCTAAAAAAACTGTCGTCAACCGACAAAACAGCATATATTCTTGTTGAAAGCAATATTTGGGTGAGAAATTCTAAAATCCTCGAGGTTGGGTTTTAAGAGGGTGAAGTTGAAACCCTAGCTTGAGTAGATTTTTCTTCTTTTTTTTCTTATTTGTGATTTTCTTCAAAATGTGAGCATTCATTTAAACCCCTTCAATTTTACACTAGGTAATTTTGATATGTCGCAAAGAGAGTTTAGACTGCACTGGAATTATGCGTATCCTATCAGATTTGACACCCTTTATTTAATAAGCACACATCCATTTAATTATCTTTGCAGTAGTCTCATGTTAATCTAGAATTATTTTTTGCTATCATATGACTAATGTTAGAGTTTAGATTGCGTAACCTATATGTTTATTAGCACTCTCATATTGTCCACGTTTTTTGACAATTCGATAAAATATGGTTTAGGAAAGTTCTTGAGCTATTATACAACTCCAAAGAAGGTTTCGGCAGTATCTCCCTGATGTTCTCCGGATACACACCCCCCTTAACCTGTTGTCGAGATGTGTATCTGGAAAACAACGGGGAGACGCTATCGAAACCTTTTCTCGAGTTGTATAACAGCTTAGAAACTTGCCCGAATCATATTTCCTCGAATGGGATTAGGACCTAACCTTATTAGAGATTTGGAGTCATCACCGGTACGTACTTAGTTAGTGAACAGATAGACGTTTCTTTAAGATCATTTAATTTGTCAACTTTGTTAATGGTAACACCTTTATTTTGTTTCACTGAAGTCATAAGATTTGCAAGTTACTGCATTAATTAGGTAGTTTGATATCATTGTTGATGTTTTAAATGTGTCTCTTAACTAGGGAATTAGAAACTTTTAACTAGGGAATAAGGTATCAAGAGTAAAATTACATGTCTTGGAACCAGTCCCCTATTTTGCAAAGGTAATAAAATAATGTGCCTATTTTGTCAAAGGTAATAAAATAATGTAAAAATGTATTATTTTAAAAATCCTATTTTGCAAAGGTAATAAAATAATGTCTTAATATTCGAAATAACTAGCTAGCTGTCGCTCTAGTTTTTCCTTAATTTATTGTGCGTAGTTTAATTATAGATGGACCGTGAAGAATGGATGTATTAGAAAAGTTGTGTAAGTGCTGAATTTCAGAGGGGTTGTTAAGGAGTTCAAAAAAAATTGCAGAAGGAAATCTGGTGAAGAGAGGTGTAAACTTCATATATTTTCCTTACATTAATTGCACCAATCCTAGGAGATTTAACAACTCAGCTCAAATTGAAGACCACCTGATTCGACGTGGCTTCGTGGGGAATTACACATGTTGGATCCATCATAGGGAGACAAGTAGTACCCTTTCGGTATGCGACGAAGACATGGTGGAACCCGATGACGAGTTGCAGTGTGATATATTTGAGGAGGATATTTAGAATAAATATTGCAGGATGTGGAGGAAAATTTCACGGAAAGAGAGTTTGAAAAGTTTAAAAACTTGATGGAAGATGATGCTAAACTATTGTTCTCGGGTTGCAAAGCGGAAAACACCAAGTTAGGTTCGATCCTTGAGCTCATAAGGGGAAGAGGTATACGTGGAGTTTTGCCTTGTATACGAGGAGCTTCAGCCTTCAGCACCGGAAGAAAGCTCAGCCCACAAGAATGCTCTTGTTAGATTCACTCCCAGTGACTATGTATAGACCATGGTATGACTTATGATTTTTGGTGCTTGTTCTCTGTCAGGTTTTGCATATGTTTATGCTCATGTTCGGAAAGTACTTTCGGTCTGTGGAGCTTCTGATAGCTGATAGATATCTATGTTGTAAAACTCATGTAAATTTATGTTAAAGTTAGAATGTTCAGCATGCTAATGCTGAGTTTATTTCCAAATCGAGTGTAATGTGGTAACAAACCTGTGTGTGTGAATATAGGTCTCTGCTGACTTTATTTGCATACTGACTGCTAGGAAGTATGAAGGTAGACAAATACAAAAAGTAATGTGATTTAGTAAACTGATAGATTGATCAGTCAGCAATACTGGGTATTGGAAACACAAATATTCAGTTCAAAAACAAATAATCTCCAGAAACAATGTGCATGGATAGTTCCCTATAAGCTATCTTCAAAAGCAAATAGACTAGACTAATACTAGTAAAAGACTTTGGCCATGTTTGGGTGAGTGGTAATTCTTTGAGAAATTTTGAGATTTAGTTTAAATTTAAACTAGATCTTAAATTATTCCAATGAGATCAAGGTTTTAAATCGCGATTTTTGCGACTTCGCGGTAAGGTCTCAAAAGCTATAGCAGCTATCGTGGAAGCTATCCTTCATCGCCGTTTCAGTATTAAAAGATTTAAAAAGATTAAATATGTATATAATATAAGTCGCCTTCAAACAAATCATTAAAGCATGATACTTAGAAGGTACTAATATTTTTATAGTAAGAATATGAGTCAAGTCTGAAATCAACATATATGCTAATATATGTCCAAAAGATCAGAAATGATAACTATATCATATGTTCTTAACAATAAGTACTCAATCATTGAGAAATACGGATGTTGAATTATTGAAAAAGGGCGAGATGAGATCTTTTGCTAGGTTTTCTCATAGTTCAGGCTTATAAGAGATGCATACGGGCTTTTTAGTAATATTGGTTTTCAAAATAGATCTAATGTTTTGATCTATAGGTACCTATATAGAACATTGAAGCTATCGTTAGTTACAAGCTATGTCAAATAATGAAACTATAGTTAGTTATAACACTTGTAGCTAATATAGCTGAACATTGACCCGTAGCTTTGTATTTGGGGTCAGAAAAAAGTAATCATGCAGTTATAGCATAACTATAGCTAGCTATTTAGAACACTGAATAAAATATCCCTAATCCAAGCACCCTTTCATCCCTCTGAAATATGCTAATTCCTTGGCCGCTTTATCTTGCTATGCTACCCATAGTATCCATACTGTGCAGCCTACGAGGGTCCAGATGTGCGTCCACAACTCTTCCCGGACACATACTTTCTATTTTTTTTAAAAAAAAAGAAGCCGCTAGTCACCGGTATACCACTAAAAGTGCTACCAACGTACCAATGATATATCAAATTTTGATGAGTTTCAACGATTCAACAAGTTTTATGTAAAGTTTCAACAATGCAACAAATTTCATGAAAATTTCAGATTAAAAAATCAAAGTCACAAGAAGACTTCAACATGACTTTTAAATAGATTTTAACAAGTTTCACAAATTCAAACAAGTTTCAAATGATTTCAAGGAATATTCAAAAATTCAAGCAAGATTTTCATCCTTGTCACGTCAAGTTTCACTAGGTTTAAAAGAGTTTCAACGCATTTTTAGGGTGTGTCTATGGGTTAAAAAATATAAAACTTAATTGAAAAGTAAGGGCTTGTTTGGTAGAGCTCTAGATCCCAACTTCACCTAAATCTGAAACTTGTAGGTTAAAATAAAGTGAATTAAGTTTATATTTTTGGTCTGAAATGGAAACAAGATAATCCATCTAAATACTCTTAATATATTCACAGCTCCAGCTTCACGGATGTGGTGGAGTTAGGAATATCCAGCTCTACCAGATCCACGAATCTAGTGAAGCTGGAGCTCTACCAAACACGTCCTGAGTTTCCAGAGAGTTTTAGGTTAAAAAGTTGTAGTTTCAAGGAGGTTTTAATAGAAGGTTTATGTAGATTTCAACAATGTTCGTAAAAATTCAAATCAATTTCAAAAGGTTTCGATGACGTTTCAAAAATTTAAGCAAAAAAAGTTGAATCCTTATTTCAACAAATTTCACTACGTTCAAACAGTCTTAAAAAAAGTTTTAGAGAGATTTGGTGCATGTTCATAGGAGCTCTTTTATAATAATTAAAATTAATATAAACCGTCCATTCCTTTAAATTTAATGGTTGAAATCAATTTAAATCTAGTTATATTATCACATGTAGTATTGGTAGTAAAATTCAGAGAGGGATAAAAAGGTAAAAATTCCATCATACTATTCGTCGTCTACGGCAAAATACGTCCTGTGATCCTGATGAATGACGGATAAATGAATAAGAGGCTTATGAAGATCATCAGGTATTCGATGAATCAAAAACTGTGAACGAATTAGAAAAAATCTAAAATACCTATAATGAATAGATAGAAAAAATCTAAAACATCTTTAAAAATAAATAGTTAAATTTGATTTCTACTGTTATTACTTACTAACTATGTTGTCATAGACATGCCTACCTTGGTTAGCCGCCTCAGTGCTACGAGCTGTGCCGTCACAGCCGATGAGGAGCACCCGAGTCTGTGCCTACATGTCCGGCTGCGAGGAGTGATTGCTCCTCCCGCCGCACCACCTCCGGCTTGAGTGACGAGTCGCGTTGTCGCCTCTCCGTCAAATGACATCGCCTCCTCCTCTAGGCATGAGTCGTGGTTGCTTCTTCAGCCTCTCTGCCTCTACCTTCGGCAATGAGGTACATCGCCGTGAAGCCACATCACCTCTGATCAGGACCGTGTCGCTGCAGCTCCTCCTCTAGTCATGAACTAGGCGTCGCTTGTTCTTCTCCGGTCTACAACAACCGTTGTGCCCAAGCCTTCTCTCGTGCGCCCGCCGCAACGGCTGTGAGGCCTTGTTAGCATCGGATCTGCTTAGATTTACCATAGGAAAGCTGATTCGAGCCTAAAAAGGGACCGCAGCCACCCGAGGAGTCGCTGCTAATGATCTAGCTGGCCATCTATCTAAGCAATTTGGGGATTTTAGTTGAGAGAGAGAGAGACACACACAGAGAACAGGGAAGGGAACGTGAAACGACGTGAAGCAGTGTAGATTAGGGCAGACGCGGATCCTCTGCCGTCGCCGTCGCCGTCTCTGTCGTACGGTCACTGTCGCGTGGGCTCCGCGTCGCGTAGGGCCCACGCGGCAGTGACCGTACGGCAGAGGTTATAACGGCAGATAATCTCTTTCCGATTAGAGTATGTACAACAGTTTAGACAGCTGCTGTCTGTAAGTATATGTCATGTCGTATAAAGATAACAAAACAGACAACTTCTACAATGACTTATCTGTCAGGCAGTCTATAAACTAATTAATTTATGCATGGGCCTATAAATTACCGTGATCAAGCATGAGTATACAAACGGTTTCTTTCCTACAACGGGCGACGGAGCCGTCGTTTTGCATCGGAGAACGGGCCACTGCCGTCCTCTCGCAAAGAGACGGCAAACGCTTCTCTTCTCATTAATTCTATGCTACATAAGATGATAAAGATTACGTGGCAACTTGCAGACGGCTCATTAATTACTGTTGTACATGCCCTTAGTGTAAATCGGGAACGTGAAGCGACGTGAAGCAGTGTAGATTAGTGTAAGGGTGTGTTTGGTAGGAATTTAGCTTCTTCATATTCGTGAATTTGGTGGAGTTAAAATTTTTAGCTTCATCAGATTCGTGAAGCTGGAGCTGTGAGTACATTAAGGACTTGTTTGGTAGAGCTCCAAATTCCAGCTTCACCTGAAATCTGAAACTTGTAGGTTAAAATAAAGTGAATTAAGTTTATATTTTTAGTCTAAAATGTAAATAAGATTATCTATCTAAACACTTTTAATGTACTCACAGTTTCAGCTTCACGAATCTGGTGAAGCTAGAATTTTCAGCTTCACCAGATTCACGAATCTGGAGAAGCTGAATTCCTGCCAAACACACCCTAAAAGTGTTTAGATGGATCATCTTGTTTACATTTTAGACCAAAAATATAAACTTAATTCACTTTATTTTAGCCTACAAGTTTCAGATCTCAGATGAAACTAGAATCTGGAACTCTACCAAACAAACCCTAAATCTCATAGAGATGATCTTAAGGAGGCTAACATCCAACGGTAATCTTTTGTTCCGCCGGTTGGCCAACCAACGCTATTGTGCCTGCTAGTTTTTATGTTCCCCAAAACGCAGCCACTTGCTCATATTTGTGATTTCTGAATTACTAGCCATGTGTCTGTGTGATATAACGAAAACTCAATTTGTGATAAAAATTATTTACAAAGAGCATTAATCTTATCTCAATAATAATGCAAGTTTCAAATGATTTCAAGGAATATTCAAAAATTCAAGCAAGATTTTCATCCTTGTCACGTCAAGTTTCACTAGGTTTAAAAGAGTTTCAACGCATTTTTAGGGTGTGTCAATGGGTATAAAAATATAAAACTTAATTGAAAAGTGAGTTTCCAGGGAGTTTTAGGTTAAAAAGTTGTAGTTACAAGGAGGTTTTAATAGAAGGTTTATGTAGATTTCAACGAGGTTCATAAAAATTCAAATCAATTTCAAAAGGTTTCGATGACGTTTCAAAAATTCAAGCAAAAAAAATTGAATCCTTATTTCATCAAGTTACACTACATTTCAGACAGTCTCAAAAAAATTTTAGAGAGATTTGGTGCATGTTCATAGGAGCTCTTTTACAGTGGATTAAAATTAATATAAGTCATCCATTTCTTTGAATCTAATGGTTGAAATCAATTTAGATCTAGTTATACTACCAGTATTAGTAGTAAAATTCAGATAGGGATAAAAGGGTAAAAATTCCGTCATACTATTCGTCTTCTATGATAAAACACGTTATGTGATCCTGATGAATGGTGGATGAATGAATAAGAGGCTTATAAACATCACCATGTATTCGGTGAATCCAAAACTGTGAATGAGTTAAAAAAAACTAAAATAATCATGATGAATGAATAGAAAAAGTCTAAAATATCCTTAGGAAATAGACTTGCCTACCTCGGTTAGCCGCCTCATCGCTACGAGCTGCGCCGTCGCAGCCGACAAGGAGACCCGAGTTTGTGCGTCCATCTCCGGCCGCGAGGGGTGATTGCTCCTCCCGCCGCACCACCTCCGGCTTGAGTGACGAGTCGCATTGTCGCTTCTCTGTGAAATGACATCGCCTCCTCCTCTAGGCATGAGTCGTGGTTGCTTCTTCGGCCTCGCTGCCTCTACCTTCGGCAATGAGGTACATCGCCATGAAGCCACATCACCTCTGATCAGGACCGTGTCGCTGCAGCTCCTCCTCTAGTCATGAACTAGGCGTCGCTTGTTCTTCTCCGGTCTACAACAACCGTTGTGCCCAAGCCTTCTCTCGTGCGCCCGCCGCAACGGCTGTGAGGCCTTGTTAGCATCGGATCTGCTTTAGATTTACCATAGGAAAGCTGAATCGAGCCTAAAAAGGGACCGCAGCCACTCGAGCAGTCGCTGCTAATGATCTAGCTGGCCATCTATCTAGCAATTTGGGGATTTTAGTTGAGAGAGAGAAACATAGAAGAGAGAGCCATAGAGAACAGGGAAGGGAACGTGAAGCAGTGTAGAGGTAGGCGCCGTGTCGGGTTGGTACGGATCTATCGGGTTTCATATCTGAACTGTACTGAATCGTGATGGTCCGTTGTTCAACTCATATTCGGTGAACCTAAAAACGACCTATTTGCGCTTCGTGCCTGCTTCGAGTCGTGCCGGTCCAGACCTAGCCTATTTGTATTATTGTGACGAGAAGAAAGGAATCAAAGACACATAGAATTAAGACAGTGGACACAAATATTATAGAAAAAAGAACTAAAATTTATTTATTCTTAGAATGAGGGGATGTGCTGAACACGAGCGAGATAGAGGGTAATGAGAAAGTGAGGAAGAGAGGCAATATAGATTAAGAGAGACAGATGAGCGAGAGAGATATTGAGAGAAACGGATGAGAGAGAGCTGACTTGTCTCTCTCAGGTGTCGGCGGCGGGGTGGCGTTCCATACTGTTGGGTACGTCCATAATACTCACGCTCTATAGGTCGGTGATCTTTATACTGAGCTTCTTCCCATGCCCTGGGTCATCCGACTCGATATGGCTCGTGCTACGGTGTCGTGCCTCCCATCGTGCCTAGTTCTCAGGTCCGGCATGACTCGCTTCGTGTTAGGCTGGACTTCAGACCATACCGTGTCCACCGTGCCTCGAGCCGGCCCAAAAGAGTCCAACTCGAGTGCCCACCTCTAGATTAGTGTAAATCTCACATAGATGATCTTAAGGAGGCTAACATCCAACGGTAATCTTTTGTTCCGTCGGTTGGCCAACCAACGCTACTGTGCCCGCTAGTTTTTATGTTCCGAAAAACGCAGCCACTTGCTCATATTTGTGATTTCTGAATTATTAATTGCTATAAATAACAAAACCAGAAGTGTTTATTCATAATAAATATTGAATAGAGAGGAAGGATAAACGAAGTCAACGGTGAGAAAATATCATTAAATCAGTATGCACATCTTATATTTTAATACAAGTTTTGTAAAAATTATATGCCATATATTTTGAAATGGAAGAGACAGTTATTATTTTTTATAAATACACTTGGATGCAATAAACATCCATTTGCGAGATTTCGAAAGGACAGTCGACGTTTGCAAGGTTTACCAAGTCTGGTTTCAATTTTTTTCTTTTAACACTCCTAGTTGCCGCCTGCTTGTGCAACCGACATGTCACGTTACACCGACATTGTGACAATTTGTAAGTACTGACACGGGGATACGTTCAAGTACATCGCTGCAAATTTGGTTCAAAAGACTACGCCTCTAGAGACCATAAAACCGCAGGTTTGTCTAGCTCAAACTCTAATAGCGCGTTTTAGAAAATATCCGTACATTGTGGAGACGAAGAATGCTTAGTACATGACTTTGATTTTTAAACTTGCATGGAAATTGCTAGGGCGATGAATCGACTAAGCATTGATCTTGGGCATAATGAATGCCCAATATTATTTCATCGTTTACAACCGAGTTCAGTGCAGATTACCGGACAGTAGTGTGACAGAAGGACCCTTTCGCTGTCAAAAAGTATAACTGATTGTAGCGTGTACATATTGTTGAAAATGTTTATAAATCTTGAAGCAAAGTAGTTAATACTAGGTGGGACGGATATACTTAACTAAACAGTACATTAAACTGAAGATTTGCCCCTAGCTAATATTCAAGTCTATAATACTCCCTCCATTCCAAAATATAAAGGCACATACGCATTTCAAGATTCAAATTTTGAAATCTTTGACCAATGATTTGTCTAACTATATAAAAATTTTGTGATATAAAAGTGATACCATTGAATTCATATTTAAAAGTACTTTGTAATGATAGTGATTTTGTTTGTATGAATGATATTGGATAAGAGAAATCAAAGATCAAAGTATAGTTTAGAAGACCGTGCCAAGTCAAACCATGCCTTATATTTTGGAATGGAGGGAGTATTGAATTTGATTTATTTTTTATAGTGGTACAGATTAGGCATCATCTAATTTAACTACTTTGTTTTAAGATATGTAAATTTTTATTTTATTTTTTATAGTGGTACAGATTAGCCATCATGTAATATTTACTACTTTGTTTTAATATTCGTAAACTTTTATAAAAGAGGTATATTGAAGCAAACGCAGCAGAAAAAAATAGTTGAAAACAAGGGGGCGAAAAAGGAAGTAGTACAGAAATCGGAGCAGCAACTCAGATGAGATTCTGAAAGATGATACTATTTTACGTCACATACACACCAAGAACAAAAAGTAGTACAGAAATCTTGCTCAAATTTATATCACAGTTGTGAGCTGTGACATCCGCAGGCAGTGTATACTGCAAAACGCTAATAAGTAGTAATCACCCTTCATGGGTAGTGTACATTGAAACCAAAAAAAAAAAAATTCTAACCAAGGTTCATGCTGATGGTTTGCATGATATTACCAACAACCATCAGGTTAATGATGTCTAATTAAACCAATGCCGCAAGCCTGCATGCAAGCAAGGTTGTCTCAGCTAGGAGCATTCCACAAGCTATACCTTTGCGTTCCAGAGCTGGCTAAGATCCCCTCTTCGCGCACCCAGTGTGACGATAACTCCTGTATAATTTCAGAGCAGAGACATAAGTTAGAACTCAAGGTTTTGCAAGGAGATGTAGCTGGAGGCATCACTCTGGTACCTAGTGTTGAAGGGACAAGGTAGAGCAGAGCTGGTTGGCCACTCTTCATAAGGTACAGGCCAACGTAGAATTTTTTTTTAAATAATACATTTTTTATTCAGTATTTCAAAAATATACCATAGAAAAAAAATTACAGAAATATACCTCATGCTTGGTTGGATGGGCTGACGAGAATAAATAGCAAAAATAAGCAGGCGTCAGAGGCCACGTCACCCCTGACCTCATGTCATGGGGCTAATTCAACCCCTAAGCAGCGTTCAAAAATTCGGTGCTTGGCGGCGATATTGCGGCCGATATTACGGTTGAGACTATAAACGCAATGAATTCAGCCCTTGGCGGCCTATTTGGCGGTTGGGCCGAAATTGCGGTCCTTGGTGGGTCTTGGCGGTCCTTGGCGGCGTGGCGGTGGCACAAAATTATGAGAGACCATTTTGATCTACTGTTTACATAACTTGATGACCATGATTGAAAGATTCACATCGTCACCCACAAAATAAGGTACACTAAGTCACTAACATAGTACTTACTACTTAGTTTATTAGTTGATTAATTGAGTAGCATGTGTTTAAGTATTTTAGTTTAATATTCTACTTTAATATTTGATGTCTTGCAATTTGCAAATTACTAGAAAAGAAAACTAAAAATTTTTATTCATAATAAAATCAATAATATATATGAATTATATTAATTCTCGTACCGAGGGTCAAAAGCAGAGACCATAATTACACATAAATCGGCCTTGGCGTTGGTACATGCCTAACCGCCACGAATCCGCCGAGCGAACTCTTGAACACTGCCCCTAAGTGGCCACGATTTTCGATTTCGTGGTCGCGTGTGCCCCTGTCGTCATTTCATCGGGCGACAGGCGTCAATTTTAGCCACTGTCGCCATTTCATTAGGCAACAGGAGGCTGGGGGTGACGTGGTCTCCTGTTACTCGTTTATTTTTGCTATTTAGCCCCCTGTCGCCCATTCAACGGGCGATAGGGGTATATTTCTGTAATTTTTTTTCCGTGGTATATTTTTGAAATTCTGAATAAAAAATGTATTATTTTTTAAAAAAATTCGCCAACGTATGTGCATGACAAGCCTACATTTGGAGTAAAAATGTTGAGAGATATCAGTGACGTTGTTCTGCAATTCAGAAATGGAGAGAATATTATTTACCGAAGGCGTAACCGATCATCAGGCAGAGAAAATAACCGTCAGTCAAGTCCTTGCCATGTGATGTGATTTGTCAAATCTGCAACTCAAGTACAGTCCGTAAATTTCAGAAAAAAGGAACAACTAATTACTATCAACAAGCAGTCCTCAACTGACATAGACACATAGTCGATGGATTCAGAGACCGGTTCTGGTTTTACCTGAAACTGAAAGCAACAAGCAGTCCTGGGAAAAGAATGTCCCCAAATCCAATCATGTCATAGCCATTCCATGTATCGAACTCCTTTGGCATCTTCAGGACCATGGGAAGACTCGGTCCATCATCGGTACCACGAGCAACCTATAGTATGCAGCACATCGATTGGATTATGATTGGGAACGCTGATGCTGCAATGGAATTTGCAGTTACTTTTTGTTACGAGACAAACTTATTGTGATCATGACGCTTTTCTTGAATATGAGGGGTGATATGAACACCCAAAATATGTCATACAGAAATGCACTGACAAGAAGGGCTGATGCAACCTAAAAATAATCTCAAGTACATCAGAGAGGTATACAAGATTTTTACAATCTCTAAACTTACTAAACCAACGTAGTATGCCCATGATGATATTACTTTTATATTTCGCAGACGGACCACTTGCAATACTAGAATCATCATACAGATGCCCTGAATGAGAAGAACCATCTCACTAAAAATAATTACTCTATAACAAGAAAATGCGTTACTTGGAACACAAACGCATAATACCATGAGGTTCTGACCAACCCAAGCAAACGGTGAATTCTGATGTACAGCCCAATATATGACAATGATTAGGGCTACCGGTAAGACAAGAAGTGTCACCACACTCACGTTCCCTATGACAGGAAGCTTTACATTTGCATCGCGACACCGTTCACATGCTCTGTGCACATCAATGTTGCAACGGTTAGACTAGCAAACAAGAACCATCTCAATCAGTGGTACAACAACGCAAAAAGATTTAGTTTCAGTGGTCATACCTTCCAATGAGGCTAGAGGCAACATAGTGCAAGCCCTGAAAAATTCAGGAGCTATCAGAAATGAGATAAAAAGGTGCATATTAGTCCATTGATCAACCGAACCAATTAGTTATGTCACTATGTCAGATTGGGTATGGACCTGAAGACCACCTAGGCAGAACAGCACAACCAGCAACCATGCAGACCAGGTGGACCTGAAGAAGAACAGGAATAACAGGACAAGCGATGCGGTGACGACGAATACAAGCGCGGTCTTTGTCTTCAGCTCCACGACTTCAGATTCAGCAGCTTCTTCTTCACCCAGCGAAGGAGAATTCTTATCCTAGAAAGAAGACAGGTACCTGATTAAAGTCACATTGTAAATTCGTCTATTGATTTCAATGGAAATGCATATGATATAACCACGGATTCTGTTGATCATCCTCATTTCCTCCAAAGTGGGTCTCAGAAAAAAGAACATTACAAAAATTATGTTAATTCTATTTGCCATTTGTGATATATGTATGTGTGATGACTAATTTGATAACAATATAGTATATGTGTGATGATTAATGTGACAACCATATTTTGAAAACAATATTTACGATGAAATAATTTATTTATGGAAGAAAAAGGTACTGTGTGGGTTATTGTTTATTTGTAACAGGAGTTGCAGTGCAGGCATGTGAGACGATGCATGCTGCAGGTTGGAGAGAATCCATATAGGTGGTGTGTAGCCCAAACACAACACGCGAGGTCGCAGGTATAGGCGTAGCACGTGATGGTCACAGGTGCGAATATAGCACATGAGAGACGTTGGTGCAGCGAGATGGGACATATAAAGGTTTACGAAGATGAAAAATGTAGTGTAACGACCAGCGGGCCATACAAACGAGCTAGTCAAGCAAGAGTGACAGGTAGATCGTACGTGTGCATATGTGAGTTTTTGACCATATTTATGTATTAGATCAGATAGATATTTATACATGTATTTAATTGCAGATAAGATGTTAGGGTTGAAAGTACAAACAGCGGAAGGAGGCGGACGCGCGGAGCTCTCAGTAGCTGTAGCCTGTAACAAAAGAAAAGGAAAGATCTCGGCGGCGCATATAAAAAGGAAAAAGCAGAGGCCGTTGGTGGCGGAAAAACAGGACGTGCGAAGCGGGGGGCAAGCCGGCAGCACGCGGCGGCTGGAGACGAGGAACGGCGCGCGCGGCAAGAGGGCCACGTGGAGGCTTGGATGCGTCATATTGGGATTTGATGCTGCTAGAAGAGAGGACGGTGGCCAGGACAACTCCGGTTCGAAGAAAAAGAAAGAAACCTAGCAACTGCATGTGACATGCGTGTTCTGTTGGCTCAGAAGAAAGCATTCCTAGCAGCAGCACGTGACAGCGGGCAACAAAAGGGAATAAAGACGATAGAGAGAAAAGAAAGAAGAAGAAAAGGAGAGAAAAAATTAATGAAGAAATTTGAGAGATTATTTTAAGGTTATGCTCAGTAAGTAAAAAGGAATAGAGAGGAGAGAGAAAGGAAAAAAAAGAAAAAGAGAAAAAATTTAAAGACAAATTTAGGAGATTATTTCAGGGTTAATGCTCGGTGAGTATTGAATCCGATTATGGCTGGCTATAGACTTTAACGAACTATTATCGAGTTTTTTTCAAAATTAACATATTTTAACATAAAGTTATTTTATTTATCATTTAAGTGGTTATTTGAAATTTGAGCCAACAAGTCATTGTCGAACCGAGCCTCATTAACTTTTTTTTGCTTAAAATGATTCCTAAACCTATTAACTATTATAGTCGAAAAAATTTTGGTTCGAGCCTCAACGAGCTTTTTTGCCAGCCCTAATTCCAATCTATTAACTTCTGTTTACGTATAATTGCTTTCTAATTTACATGTTTAATCTAGTTTTCTTTTGTGATCTTAGATTAATTATTTTAGATTGATTCTATCGGTTTGATCATTATTTTATTAATTTTTAGAATCAATAAAAAAGAAAAAAAACTATTTTTATTCGTTAGTTTGCACCAATTCACTCCTCTTAATGCACCTCGATCATTTATTAGGGTGTGTTTGGTTGGGTGTACAAGGATAAATGGGATATGATGGTATAAGATGAATGGGATGATCCTGAATGAAATGGTACAGGAAAGGTGTTTGGTTGCCTGAATAGAATGATACAAGTTTTTGTTTGGTTGCTTAGATGAAATGATTGATACAGGATGGTACGAGATGATGTTTGGTTGAAGGAATGAGATTGGATTGATGGATGAGGTTGGTTTGAGGGATGGTGCGAGTGAACGATCCTATCCTGAACCGATTGGTTTGGCCAAATTTTTCGTACGGAATAGTGCAGCATTTTTTTGGAATATTCCAAAAATCTGTACCGTCTTATCCTGTACCAAATGGTTCCGTTCAATCAACCAAACGCAAAAACAGAACCAAATCCTATACGAGACAGTTTGGTTCACCTTCGTACACCCAACCAAACGCACCCTTAAATTCTTGTCAAACATGCATGCATGTACCCCGTCGCCCACGACTGCCACAGTCCAAACAGAGGCACATGCCACAGTCCCGACAGCCATCAGCCAGAGGAAAGGTATGGCGCCGTTGAAAGTCGGCTTCTCCAGCGAGTACATCAAAATGTACACTGCAAATAATCGCTCACATAAACGATTGCCACAAATGCAGTGGCGTAGCTAGGATTTTAGTCATGAGTGGTCCAGCTTAACTTTTTTTAACAATATAAATGCAGCATACCAACATTTAAATAAAAAAAATACCAAACACAATATAATCAAATAAAAAGCTTTAACAACCATCGCAGTCAGAGAGTGGTGAGAAGTCTTACGATTTTTTTTCCTATGAAAAATCACCTAAAGTAATAAAAATTTGGGCCAGGAATGGTCCGTGGCCCACCGGGACCACCCTGTAGCTCCGCCCCTCCACAAATGAATGATCAGAATGGCGTTTTAAACAACAACAGCAATAAATTACTAGTCCAGCTCTCACCCTTTGCCCCATCCTCTATGCCTAAGAGGATCTTGAAGCCTGTAGATCGCGACACCATCACGACCGGGATGGTGATGTCAGGAACCGTGTCGTTCTCGGTGCAGACCATCTTCTGCAATTCTGCGGGAACATCTCCATTGGTTTTGCTTGCCACGAGACAATGTGCATGCACAGTTAATGGAACTGCGGTTGGTAAATGCATTAATTACACAACTGACCGTCCACGTCGTTGATTAGGAGCAACGCCGCCGCCCCGCCAGACTCCGCCGTCCTTGCCTTCTCGAGGAACGTGCACTCCCCGCGCTCCGCCACGGCGATGGAGTGGGCAAGCTGCAGTTAACGGAAATGCATGCAGCTCAGTTGTTTGTGCCATTTGAAGTGCACGTCGGGATAGAGGTGACTGAGATGTTCAGAATCTCCACCGTCGTTGTAGACTGTGGTGGACCGCGCGTGGACGATGGGGGGAAAACTCTATTCTGGGTCTGGGAGGACAACTGGATTAACGGGAGCCGCATCGAATTGCTGGCCCCTGATTGTCAACAAAAGAGCGAAGGCGAAGCGAACGGTACAGGGGCGAGCTTAGATCATACATCACTGGGTGCAAGACATCTCGGGTGAGCCGTCTGTCCAAGCACTCGCTCAGTCCTGCACCTCTGGACTGTTGGGGAGGAACCGCAGCTGCTGGAAGGAGGGTTCAATTCATCTGGCGGCGGACGGCTAAAAACTGCTACTCGTCACAGTCTTCCTACAGGGCGTATTTTGCGGGGGCAATCAAGCTTCCTTGCCATAAACTGTTGTGGCGTTCTTGGGCGCCGTTGAAGCACAAATTCTTTGTCTTGCTTGCCTTGCATTGCAGGACCGTTGTTGGACGGCGGCAATGCTACAGCGCAGGGCTCTTCCGAACCACCAATGGCGCGCCCTTTGCAGCCAAGAGGAGGTGACGATCGAGCACATAGGTTTCAGTTTCTGCGATGGCTCAGGAACCAGAGGCATCTGCCGAGGGTGTCAGACACCATGCAAGAAGGCTTCGCTTGCAACAAGTCGTATGTCCTGAGAGAGCTAAAGGGCTCCTCAATTCGGTAGTGATCCTAACAATGCGAGCGGACTGGATGGAAAGGAACTCGAGTGTTCCGGAATGAGACTAAGCCAGTGGTAAGGATCCTGGAGGAGATTAAGCAAGAGTGCGCTCTGTGGCGTAAAGCAGGGGCGACGGGCATCGCTAGCTAGCCTGATATCATAAGTTCTTGAGTGATGGTAGTGGTAGATGTTTTTGCTGTAAGTTAGCTATTCGGGTGAGTTCAGGTGGATTGGGTGGTGCTGCTACAGCTTTGTCAAGTAATTTGCTGTAAATTGTTGTTTATCTATCTGTCATCTTAATGCAAAAGACGCGCAGATCTCCTGCGTGTTCTCGGAAGAGTACATGTCAGGTCAAAGAGAGAATATGGTTGCCTGGGTGGATGACTTGGCGCAGCTGCTCCTGGGGCTGACAGCTTCTGGCTGTCGAAGGCGGTGGTCGGCAGCATCTCGCCGAACCTCGCGGTGATCCCGGTCAGGCTGTTCCTCTCGTCGCCGTCGACCCAGTACATCACTTTCACCTGCGTGCAGAAGCACAAATGGAATTAATAATTATCGATCGATTCATGTTTCCTTCTCTGACGTACAGCAATACATCCTACAGAGATTTTATAGTTATATACTCTATATAATAGAGGCTGAGAATGCCGATCGATCAGCGCGCCCGCGTCTGCGGTGCCGTTCGCGCTGCCGTCCCGTTCTTTGCCGGCCAGCGAGGTCCGTTCCGTCCGTTCGCCGTTTCTTGCCCGCCCCTCGGTACCATGCTCGGTAGCTGGCCCGGATTTGGGCCTCCTCGGTTTCATCGTCTCGCCAGCGTTCGCTTATCCGCCTTGCTCCGCGGTTCTTGCCCTCCGATTCTGCGTCGGTGCGGCCCGCCGCTTCCGGTTCGTGCGTCTTCGAGCCCTCCTCGCCTCGAGGTCGCTTGCTCCCTCGCTTTGCGCTTGCGCGCCTGGTTCCGTTACTGCCGCGATTTCATCGTTTGTCTTCTCGTTTGTTTCCTCCGCCAGGTCGCCGCTGTTGACTTCCGTTTGCGCGTCGGTGCGGGCGATCGGCGGCTTCTTCGACCCGGCGATCGGCGGCTTCTTCGGCCCGTCCAGCTGCCGAGGGCCTCCAACTCGGCTGAGCTCGGTTAGTCCCTTCGTATTGTCGTTTCCTGCCGTCTCGGCTCGCCCCGGCCGCGCCCCCTCCCCTCGCCCCCCAGCGAAGTGCTCTTCCTCCCGCCGTTTCCTCGCGTCTCCGTGTCTCCGTCTGGCGGCTGCTTCGTCTTCTTCTTCACGACCGCCGCCACTTTCTTAGCCTTTTCCCATTGTTTTCGCTCTCCGTAGTTCTCCTCTTGTCTTCTTGGTTCCTTTGGTACTTTAGGTGCTTTTTACGATTCGGTTTGCTTGTGTGATTACTGAGTTCGGCTCTGCAGTTGAGCGATCCTCGATTGGTGTTCGGGATCCTCTGAGATTTCTAGTGGCGCATTGGTTAGTCATTTCTCCGAGCTTCACTCACAGTTCTTTCCTTAAACGTGTATATTACTCATTAATCACCGACAACGAAAGTCATTAATATCTGCGTTCTGCAGTTGAGCGATTCTCGGTTGGTGTTCGAATCCTACAGGATTTCTAGCTGGCGCATTAGTTAGTCATTTCTCCAGGCTTCACTCACAGTTCTTTCCTTAAACGTGTATATTACTCATGTATGCTTTGTCATTGACATTTTAATTGATGATTACAGACAGGGTATATGGGTACACTGTTTTTGCTGGAGTTTGCTGTGGTTGTCTATTTACTCTTCCTATTCAAGTAAGCTGATCTTCACATCATCTTAGTTTGGTGTTTCTGTGCATGTTGCGTTCCCTTTTTTTTATGCATGTCATATATGTCTCTTCTATCTCACAACTCACATAGATAACCACGTTATTTCTTTGATCAAAGCTTGGGTGAGATAAAGCTCCTTAAATTTGTAAATAGATACGATCTAGCAGATGAGTATCATAGATTACGCCTCTATGATTTTGCCTACTAGCAGGTATGGGATATAGAGAGATACAATGAGCGAAGTCTTTTGGTCTTCTTTTATACCGTACCATGCAATGAACGGTAATACTGCTTTCATAAGAAAAAAAATGATCATATTCATTCAAGTCCTAGGAATCCATTTAATATATCAGCATTTTTCTACTTGACATGTGTACTTCAGTTATGCTCTGTTTGGTAGTTATACTAGGGAGTTTCTCATATTTAATAGTGTTTGGTATTTATACCAGGGAGTTTCTCATATTTAATAGTGCTAACAACTGAAAATTCAACAGTATCATCTTTTCATTGTCGGTGAATTACTTCAGGCGAATCTGTATTAATTTCAGAAATATAATCAGGAGTCTGGTGATGAGGTTTGCTTCTCATTTTTGGGACGGGAGAAGTACCTTTTCTATTGTTTTTCAGGCTATAGCTCGGCAATGCTTACAAGTTTTGGTGTGTTTGCATCATTTAAATATAGTTCGCTGTGGCCCGAAACCAGAGAATATCCTTATGAAGAGCTACAGTGGATGTGAAATTAAAGTTATTGATCTTGGAAGCAGTTCCTTCTTGACAAACAACTTAAGCTTATATGTCTAGTCATGTTCTTATAGAGCTCCTGAGCTCATTCTGGTCTTCCATATGATTAGAAGATTGACATTTGGTCTCTTGGCTGCATCTTGGCTGAACTGTATACTGCTGAAGTAAGTTTCCATCTCCATTTTGTTTGGTGTTATGTTACATTCTTGATGCACATTGACAACCTCTCTATGGATAAAACCGATCAAAAGCAAAGTTAGACCAGGGTTTAGCCACGATTAGATGCCTCATATGCCTTAAAGTTATCCTACAATTGCTGACAATGAAGGTTCTGACTGTGGCTCATGTTTTGTCTTGTTTCATCCCAAGAAGACTGTAACATATGTGAATGCCAGTCTCTTGGCATTTTGGGTAGAACCTTCTTTCTGGTCTCAAGACTGCTATTAACTGATTATTGGGAGTTCATAGGATCGCATCTGCAACATATGTGTCAAATTGAGTTATCTGAGTGATCAATGATGCTGCTGCTTGTCATGTTTTGCACCTCACGGTGTGCCATTTGGGGTGGAGCACCGGGTAAACATTGTTCGGTGGTTAGCATGGAGCTCTCAACGGGAGGCAGTAGTTTGGTGAGGCGGCGATCACCGCCAACCGCTATCACCGAGGTCATCGATCCTTTTGTTCTATTCCTCACCCGCTCTTCTCCATCCTCTACAGATCCCTCTAGGTCTTTACACCCTTGACCCCTTTGTTTTTGCATGCATCCTCTCTTTTTAGATGTTTTCCCCTTTGATCTGGTTTATATTACATGTTTTAAAAATAAAAAGAATGTAAGAATATTATTTGTCAATTTGTTTGCGCATGTTTCTCTTTCCTGCTTTGGAAATTTCAGTATTTTCTTTCCTGTTTTGGGTATGAAAGTGGTTCTGAGTGATTTATGATTTTTTCCCCTACATGCTATAAAGAAAAGCTGCCAGAGTCCCAGTACTTGTTTGCTATATCATGCTTTTGAGTGATCCTCTTGCGGGAAGCTGAAGAAATTGTATGTCCAGTCAATGAACCAAACATGGAGGTATATATCATGTTTGTAATTATGGTTTGTTTCCTATGCTTTTGAAAAGGTCTCATCCAGTGACATTAGATTTTTCTTACAAGCGAAATTCAAGAAGTGGCCTCTTATTGTAGGATGCAATATATTGTTTCTCATTTATATTTTGGTACTCAGATGGTATGCCTTATCACTCCAGCCATATCCACAGTCATGAACTTATTACTGAAGGTCATAATGTTAGAAACTTTTTGGTACATCAATTATGTAGAGTCCCCACAGTCATGAACATATTACTGATGGTCATAGTGTTAGAAACTTTTTTGATACATTCAATTTTGTAGAGTCCAGCTGCTTAGGGTTCTTAACACCCGTAAAAATGTCTTACGGAAAGAGCAAGCTATGGCCTTTGATCATGCTGTTGCTGCTAGGTTTGACATTGCCAACATGGGTTACTTGATTGCATTCGCATTGCGCTTTGGTGCTTCACGTTTGACGTAACGTAAGTACAGTCTTATCATTGCTTAGTTTTTCATAAGCTAGATTGACTTACTTATCATAGTGCCTTGTGTGCTTTTAATACACTCTTGACTTAAAAGGCTGCTAATTTCTCTTGAAGATTGCATCATTGCTGCCTTCTATTGTATAGGATGCTCCGAAGTCTTTTACATCTAACAAGAACAATTTCGGTATCTCATATTTCACAGGGTTTATTCCAACGTGAAATATTATCTTTAGCTGGTACTGGAAGTAGCTAAAACATTATTACCTGCAGAAAACTGTGCTGTTAATGGTCCCTGTCTTAAGACTGTTCTTCAATGTTCATAAAGAAAGTTGATCATATGCCCCAGAGTTCATGGGCCGTTGCCAAAATTCCCGTGAACACATTGGCATAGATAAAATGCCTTAAAGTCCATGAGCCAATTGACGATTTGCCTTTTTCAAATTTTAATCGTTTTTATTGCCTAGCAACATGAACCTGAGGGGAAATGGCTGAAATACCCTCAACTCCTCCTTCCTTGCCTCCCCTTTTCTTCTCTCTCCTCACACAAAAAAGTCCTGCACTGATGTTTTCCACAGGACCTTGGGGTTTCAGAATTTACGAAGAAGAGATCCTGCTTGATTTTACATGTCCCTTGAGGTTTCGGAAATTTATGAATAGGTTATGTCCCATTATTTTTTTGTGGAGGCCCTTGGGGTCCCATGGATTTACCAAGAAGTCTGTGCCCATAGTTTTCCAAAAAAAACCCTCTGAGTTTCTAAAATTTGGGGAGAGGTCCTACGCATTTTTTCAAGATTTCCCTTGTCGTCAGAGCACTGTGGCAAAGCTTGCCTGGCGCGGCATAGCGCGCAACCCCAACCTAGTACTATTAGTCTATACTAGAAACTACTGCTGCTGAGTTATTACAAGCATTTCACGCCGGTATATAGCTATTCTATTTCTCGTATAATTTAAGCACAGCTCAGCCATGGCCCAGCATGTGCCCCAATTTGGGTCGTTATGATCACTGTGCAGAACACGGTGGGGCTCACTGTCATTAAAAAAACCATATGGCCTTATTTGGATGAGTGATAATTCTTTGGAAGGTTTTGAAATTTAGTTTAAATTTGAATTAGATCTTAAAATTTTTCAATGAAATACCCTTACTCCAAACACTCCTAGGGTGTAATCCACCTAGACAACAATCTATTAGTGAATGCCCTTCGATGCAGAATCTATTGCTCATCAGTCATCACCTAGCTTGCTTGGTCAATTGTATTGACTACATTGCCTGTTCCCCAAAAAATCTGAGTGTTTTGTAAGAAACTACTTTCATTGCGCAGATGCTGCTCTTGAAAGGAAAAACACCCGATTAATTTGTGGATCCAAAATATATCTGATCAACCCAAAAATGAATTTGGCAGGCAACACGTCAATGAAATTGCTTGGTGGAACTTCAATCTTCTGCAAGAAAGATAAGCAAACTATATACAAACATGGCTGTACGTAGAGCTACAGTATTACGCTGAACTAATAGCTTAAAGAACAATCCATTTAGTTGATTAACTTATTGTGAAACACAACAGCATGCTAGGAGAAATAATTTGTATCTATTATTTTTGCCAGACACAACAGTAAGTAGGAGAAAATTCTCCTTACCTAAAATGTTTCATCATGCATGACACAAAAAACATATCATGAAAGCGACAAGCGCAGTGACAATATTGAAAGCATTTGGAAGTTGTTGGAACTTGGAACTGTATGACCTGGTCACAACTGAAGAAAACGTTACCTACTCATAAGTCATAACTAAGCATGTTATGACCACCTACTAACTGATGACCAAGCATTTCCTTTATTCAACCAGAACAAAGAAGATTTCTGATTTTTTATTACTACTTTCAGGGCAAAAATCTTAGTAGAACTTACAAACTAATTTTAAGGGACACAAACTTGCAAACTCCAAGCGCACCTTCCGGTTGTTCGAACTTAGGCAACCCCAAGTTGATAGCACGTAGCCGTTTCGGCCCAGATCGAAATGGAGGGCCCTAAGCGTCCGTCCAACGTTAAAATCCAGCCAAGAGGAAGCCACCAAAAATCGAAGTCCAGTCAAAAAGACCGGCCTACCAAAAAGAACGGCAGGTAAAAGTTCAAAAGGCACAAAGATTTTCTCATGCATTGGCAGGGGCCGCGCGAACGCGTACCCCCTCTATCACAAATTATGACGTCCACTCTCCCACTTGGGGAGATGGTAGACCAACGCTCTCGCCAAAGTGCAATGCGAGCCACTGATCTAGGCCACGAGCGTTCTTGATCGCCCGTCAACCCCGTCCAGGTAAGTATGGTGTAACGTAGCCCCAAGCGCTTGTTATATAGCCGACTCTCCCACCCAACTTTGCACGAGGTGTCGATGTGGTACTAAAGAAGAGTCAGCCGTTGGGTGTCGGATTGTGGGCCTTAATTATAATGGGCTTGTCCATTCCAACTGGGCTGTGCACACAAAGGTGTTCTAAACTAACGACAGCGTGTTGTTTAGGCCATTGGCGAAAAGAATTGCTAGTAGCATGTTAGCTCTTTCTATGTAATTCCTTTCTTCGACCAGAACAAAGAAGGCTTTTGATTTTTAATACAACTTTCAGACTTAATATCTTCGGGCAAAAATCTTCATAGAACTTAGATACTATTTTTAAGGGATACAAGATAGACATATACCACACGCACCAATCGTGCGCATCCCCTACACACGCTAATACATTACATGGAAGTTTTACGATCTCCGCAGCACAGAAGCATGCTATACACGCTCTTTTTATTGTCAATGAGCACAAGCGTTCAACTCTCGAAAGCGGGCGGCTGGACGCTCGACAACACGTCTTCCAACCGTGCTAAGCTCGATCAGCTTAGATACTAACTAGCCAAAATAACGCGCTACGCCGCGTCGCGCATGACGATGTAGTATGAAAAATTTGAGAAATTTGGCCGTGTTTTCGGTTTTCGTATTTTTTTTAAAAAAATAGGCCTGTAGGACCCATCAGCGAATCCATGAGCTTGCATTTCGGGAAATCTGGTCATGTTTTTGATTTTCGTATTTGTTTAAAAAATGGTGTTGTCAGGACTTGTCGGCGAATCTATGGGCTGCTATAAACCTTCGACGAATCTGTGTTTTTTAAACTGTTGAGGAACATAAATTAATTTATTTTTTAAGAGTGCATTAGCTAAAAACAACTCAGAGGACCTAAATGTAAACCGCGGAGGGACCTAAACGCAATTTTTATATTTTTCGGATCTATTTTATTAAAAAAGTCAAAAGGACCTAAACACGATTTCTAATTTTTTAAAAGACCTATCCGCGAAGACTGACACGTGGCATGCCTAATCAACCAGCAATCTTGAGCTCTATAATATATAGTACTAGGATAGTTTGCGCGGCGTATACGCCACGTGCGTTGTTTTTTCGCGAGAAAAATTTCGTTTTTTTCTCATCGGCGTTTTTTTTAAAAATCATCGAGGAAACGTGCGAAATGGTTGAAAAAACAGAAGTGTATCTGCATTTGCGATAAATCGAAAGGTCCTTTTCGTGTAAAACAGTCGGAATGATCCAAACGCCAATACGTTTTTTTTTGAGATCTATTTAGGGTCCTCTCACAAAGATCTAAACGTCAATGCGTTTTTTAATCTGTTCTTGGCGTGTCGCTTTCATAGAAAAAATTTCTTTTTTTAGCGTGTTTTATTTTTAAATCATCGAAATAATGAGCGAAAGCTTTGGAAGAACACGATATTTTTAGCGGCGTAACCGCCAAGATTATCATTTTAAGTAAAAAATTCTTTTTTTTTGCGGCGTTTTATTTTAAATCGCTGAAATAATGAGCTAAACAATTTGAAAAGAACACAAAATTTTTCGCGTAACACACCATAGATGCCGTTTTTGTAAGAAAATTTGTTTTTTTTCGACGGCGTTTTATTTTTTAAATCGTCGAAATAATGAGCGGAACAGGGAAAAAATAGAGACGTAGAGTTGTAGAAACATCTCTTTCGATGAATTATTTGGAAAATATTGGAGACCGAGCTGAAAAACCGCGGTGGGGAAAAAATCTAGAGGGAAAAGGATGAAAAATTATTAGAGACGACAACATTCTTTTGTTGAGGCTAACACTCTCTGGCGTCATAGAGTAATAATACATGTTTTAAAAAATATCAGAGATCGAGATGGGAAATCGAGGTGAGAAAAAAGTTAGAGATAGAGCTGCACAAATATTTCTGGCGACGAAAATATTTTTTCCCGTGAAAAACGGAGAAAGGACCTAAACGTAAGGAGTAAGGATCTGTTTGTTACATTTTTGGACCTGTCTGTTATCCTTAAAAATTAGAAAAGGGCTTGTTCGCGATTTAAATTTAACGAAATTTTTTTTTCCGTAAAATGGCATACGAGGGACCAAAACGTGATTTTAGGGAAAAATATCTTACCCTCACAAAAAATCACAAAGGACCTATTCGTAATTTGTAAAAGGACTAAAAGCTGAAACCTTTTTTGAGTAGAAGTAGGCCGACTCAAGCCGAACCATAAACTCGGCTCAAGCAACGTGACATGAATTCTAGCGATAATAGTAGGGTACAAGAAAAATTTTACGGGCGTACAGCAGCGCGTTCGTTCGTTAGAGAAAAATTTCTTTTTTTCGGTGGTATTTTATTTTTTAAATTGTCGAAATAATGAGCGAAACGACTGAAAGGACACAAAAATTTTCACGGCGTAACACGCCGTGCGTGTCGTTTTTTCGAAGGAAAATTTTCTTTTATTTCGGTGGCGTTTAATTTTTTAAATCGTCAAAATAATGAGCGAAACGGGGGAAAAATAGAGAGATAGAGTTGTAGAAATATCTCTTTCGATGAATTATTTGGAAAATATTGGAGACCGAGATGGAAAACCGTGGTGGGGAAAAAGTCTAGAGGGAAAAGGGTGAAAAATCATTAGAGATGACAACCTTCTTTTGTCGAGTTTAATACTCTACGCGTTCGCCGAGTAATAATATATGTGTTAAAAAATATCAGAGACTCGCGGCGTAACACGCCGCGCGTGTTCTTTTTTTTTCGACGTCGTTTTATTTTTTTAAATCATCAAATTAATGAGCGAAACTGGAAAAAATAGAGATAGAGTTGTAGAAATATCTCTTTAAATTTAATTATTTGGAAAATATTGGAGACCGAGCTGAAAAACCGCGGTGAGGAAAAAGTCTAGAGGGAAAATGGTGAAAAATTATTAGAGATGACAACCTTCTTTTATAGAGTCTAACACTCTACGCGTTCGCCGAGTAATAATACATGTTTTAAAAAACATTAGAGATCGAGATGGGAAATCGAGCTGGGAAAAAAATCTAGAGATAAAGTTGCACACATATTCCTGGTGACGAAAACATTTTTTCCGAGGAAAAATGGAGAAAAGACCTAGACGTAAGGAGTAAGGACCTGATTGCTACGTTTTTGGATCTGTCCGCTATCCTGAAAAATTAGAAAAGGGCTTGTTCGCGATTTGAATTTAACGGGAGTTTTTTTCCGTAAAATGACGCACGAGGGACTAAAACGCGATTTAGAAAAAAAAATCTTCTCCTCACAAGAAATCGCGAAGGACCTATCTGTAATTTCTAAAAGGACCAAAACGCGAAACAATTTTTTAGCGAGTAGCGCGTGCAATCTAGCCAAAACGTCTTGGTGGCGTGAATCTTTCAAAGTATAGTAAAGGTAGTATGATATATTGGATAGCAGTAGAAATTAGAACCACACATTAACTTGTTGAGATTTGAGAGTATCTTTATTACCCAATTATTAAAGAAAGTATAAATAAACATCAGCTTCTCATCGTTTAAAATGAAAAGAATAAATGTGGCGCAGGTGTTCCGTCATAAGGGTATAGCACATGTGCCTCCAGACGCTACCTCCGTTAGCCTTGGTCTCGTTGTGTGGTGGACCAAGGTCCGTAACTCTGTGGTGAAGTAGCGCAGGAGGGACATGGACGGTATCATCTTATTCTCTATGTGAAATCTCTGGAAAGAAAGAAATGTTAGGATTTTCACGAACGCGTATTGTACGGTGGACCTAGTCGCTAATGCCATCGTCCAGGATATCCGTATTCATCATAGCGCTTTAGCCACTAGATGAGCATTTCGTCGGTCGCGCTCCTGGGGAGCTTTCGTGTTTGACCCCCTCTCTCTCTCTTTTGTGCTTCAATTCTTGATTCTTGAGTGTTGAGGCTGCCTTTATTTCAAAAAAAAAGAATAAATGTACACAGTGGCATAACCAGAATTTTAGACAAAATTGGTCCAAGTAAGAAAAAAATACAACCGCATAAGCACAAAATGCCCTGCGGCCTGTTGTGATCCAAAATCCAAATTCAATTTTATGCCGCACAAGCATGAGGCATGATCCAAATCCAATTGCTTGACGCACAAGCACATAAACAGAGATGCTACTCAACAACGAAGAACGATTGAAGTATTGAATGAACCAGTAGTGACTGCGAGTCTGCGACGTTTTATCTTCCTGCTAACTTGTGTACGTGGGCTAAAGAATACACGGTGGGCTGGAGCATTGGTTGTACCGTGGTACAACTGTGCCAACTACTAGCTATGCCCCTGAATGTACGGCACATACCTTTTGGAAGGGATTGTCGCAGCCGGCACTACTACAAAAAGCCTCTTTCTTACCAGTCTATCACTGCCGGTTCGGCTAGAACCGGTAGTGATAACATTTTTACCGTCGGTTTATAAGCTAAATCGGCAATGATATTATTACTGTCGGTTCTTCTTAAGAACCAAAGTTGAATTAATGATAATAGAGGAGTATTATCGCTGGTCGAATCAAACCAAGAAGTGATAATATTTTTTAAAAAATCATAACTTTTGCATATGGAGTTGATTGGAGACAAAATTTATATGAAAATTGTAGCTCTCGATGAGATCTACAACTTTGTAGTTGACAACTTTTTTATTTGAAATCATTTAGATGTCCAAATAATCGTTGAAACTTTCGGATATGAAGGGATAAAAGTTGTCAACGATTATTTGGAAGTCTAAGTTACTTCAAATAAAAAAAATTTCAACTACAAAGTTGTAGATCTTATCGAGAGCTACAATTTTCATATAAATTTTGTTTTCATCCGACTCTGTATGTAAAAGTTATGATTTTTAAAAAATATTATCACGGCCTGTTCGGAATCCGAACCGTCGGTAAGACTATTACTGCCGGTTCTTAACAAGAACCGGAAGTAATAATAGTATCCGGTTCTTAAGATGAACTGGCACTGATAATATTATTATTGCTGGTTCGAAATCGAATCGGCAGTGATAATTTTTTTTGTAAAAATCATAATTTTTGTATACGGAGTCGGATGGAGACAAAATTTATATGAAAATTATAGCTCTCGATGAGATCTACAACTTTCTAGTTGATAACTTTTTTATTTGAAGTCATTTAGACGTCCAAATAATCATTGAAACTTTCGGATACAAAGGGATAAAAGTTGTCAACGATTATTTAGATGTTTAAATGACTTCAAATTAAAAAGTTGTCAACTACAAAGTTGTAGATCTCATCGAGAGCTACAATTTTTATATAAATTTTGTCTCCATCCAATTCCGTATGTAAAAAATATTATTTTTAAAATATTATAACTGCCTGTTCGGAATCCGAACCATCGGTGTATTATATCACTGCCAGTTTGGATTTCTAACCGGCAGTGATAATATTTTTGAAAAAATCATAACTTTTGCATACGGAGTCGGATAGAGACAAAATTTATATGAAAATTATAGCTCTCGATGAGATCTACAACTTTATAGTTGACAATTTTTTTATTTGAAGTCATTTAGACGTCCAAATAATCATTGAAACTTTTGGATGCGAAGGGATAAAAGGAATATATATCTTATAATAGTTGAGAAGTGAGTGTTAGGTGAGATGGTAAGGGGTGTTCACGCAGCGAGAGGTCATGTGTTCGAATCCTAGCAACCACTGACGCATGCAAGATTTCACACTTAAAATCGCGTGACTTGTGATAGTCTGACTATCACTGCCGATCATGCACTGACAGTTCCAATATCCGGCAGTGATGTAATGTTCTGTAGTGGTACGAGGAACTTGGGCGAGATGTCGTCCTCGAAGTCCGAGTCATCGCCGGCAGCTGTCAGCACCCGGCATGACAGGAGGAGGACGGAGAGGAGGAGAATGAGGCTGCCGCGGCGAGGGGAGTCTGTGATCGCCATGGCTAGCTTGGCCGGCGGTGCGCGAGGAAGCCAGCGGACGTAATGTAGCACGTCCCAGCAATAACCTGCATGCATACTGCTGCGTTCATGCGCCGTGCGTCTAGGCGCCTTGTGCTATTGCCGGTTAAAGCATACTATTCTGGGGATTTAGATAGATTTTTTTTCGGTTTTAAGTTTCTTCTCCGATCCTTTCTTGTTCTGTAACTGAGAGGTGGCTGTCGTTCATCACCGGCCCCGACGTTCCCGGATTTCGCGAATTCGCATGCATGAATGTTTTGCTTTCATGTGAACGAACACCTACGTACCGTCAGACAAGCGGTGTGAGTGTGATCCTCCTTGGAGATCTTTTTTTTTTTGGAAAGTAAGCCTTGGTGATCGATTCATCTTTGATTTGACAGTTTAAAGTTTCTGAATTCTGGTGGTTAGATTTAATTCATTTACATAAATTGGCGCGTGTTAAGCTGGGCACATATCCTGTCTTACGAGTGCAATTATGCTCCTCGATCATTGACCAGTGCCATCACATCTGATGTGTGCTTACACTTGACCACGTAAGGGCTTGCTTGGATGCATGAAAATTAGAACCCCCCGGCCAATCTGAAGCGATTGAGTTAAATCTAAGGCTACCAAAACAAGCTCTTAGTTTGGCATTTTTTCCCCAAAAGAATCAGTGGGTTGGGCGTGAGGAGAAGCTGGTTTGATATGAATTGTGCCACATGTAGCCAAGATAGAGCCAATCCAGCCCAAGCCAGATGGCATGCAAGGGCTAGCAACAGCAAGGCCTACCCATGGCCCAGACCATACAAATGGGCTTCCGCCGGCCCAACCATAGCCAGCCCACCCGGGAAATCCTCAGGCCTGGAATTTGTCGATCGGTATCTACTACAACCACGAAACAAAACCAGGAGAAATTAGCTACATGACACATATTTTATGGTATTAGTTTTAGGGCATCGGTTTTTTATCTTTGCTGAAATATAATGATAAATTATGGCTATTTTCTAAAAAACATTTTAATCATTAAAATATTATTTTTGTCAAATTAGAGATAGAAAACTTTCAAAATAACTTGTGGTGTTCCAATCCTTTTCTAGTTTTGTCCACCTAAGTGGTTTGACCTATACACAAATGGATAGCTCTATACCCCGAGAACCCTAGTTTCTATCCCAAAGGGCAATATTGACTTTTCACCAAACTTCTCTCTCCTCTTTTAACTAGAAATGATATTTTAATAGACAATGTGTTTCAGCAAATAGCAACAATTCAATAGTGTGTTTCAACAAAGATGAAATTGGTCCACCACAAAATTTTAGGTGGTGTTTGGTTCGAGGATTGTTAGTGTAAATGAAAATGATATTGGTTTACAGGGGAATGGAGGATGGAATTGCTGATTACATCATTTTCTTTATTCGATTGACAAATGATTATTGATATCTTTACAATTATAAAATAAGGTATTGGTGATGGCTCATCTATTATCCCACCATCACCTCCTCTCACAAGGCAACAGGTGCAGACATGTGAGTCCGGCCTATAAAATGTGAATCAATCAAGGAGAACGCAGAGTAAAACTTGCTAACCACCTAATAAAATGTGCATAGAATATGGTACAAAACTTACTATCTTCCTACGAATTGACTGATGTTAGATGTATGGAACAATATATCCTAGAGTTTAAATTTTACATGCATGTTGTTGATCGAAGACCAACATAGAGGATAAAAATTGCAAAGTTTCAATACAAATGGCATTTGTTGTTTAAAAAATTAGAGTTAAACAGTGCTAAAAAATCAAATATCTATATGTACTAGTCATTACAACGTTTAGTAGAGGTAGTGGTATCAAAATACAAGGTTTTCTGTATATAGCCAGATATAGAACAGCTGATTCAACCATTAAGCTGAAAAAAACTGATTCAACCCTGAAATTCACAAGAACAAGTCTTTTTTTTTTATGCCAAGTGGACTGAAACTAAACACTTCCATTGCCAAATCCATCACTACAAGAACTCTGAAAAGATTACAAACAATAGAGAGAAAAAATCACATGGAAGGTGTGAAAAAAAGGGAAAAACGCAAGTTGTACCAAATTAGATTGGGAAGCAGGGGGGTTGGATCTTAGAGCGCAGGCATCGAAGGTGGCTCCTCTCACACAAGACCGTGCGGGGTGTCAACGTCATCAACAAAGACTCCTTCCACCGCCTCTTCTGCACCTCCACCTTCTCATCCTCAAACACCAACAACCACCACCTCTCCACAAGCTCTCGGTGAAATCCATCTCAAAGCCATCCCATGAAGGAGGATGGGAAAGAGATGGGGCGAATGCGCTATGTGGGGGATCCTCATCGATGAGGATGTGATGTGCTGGAAATAGGTAGTTGTTGGTGCGGTGGCACCGTGTAAGTTCAACCTTCATTAGTTATGGTTTTGGTGTTAATGACAAATCTAATCTATTGTTAATGACAAATCTCGTATTAAGATTATCCCCTAATGCGATATTATTATTAATGACAAATCGTGTATGGAGACTAACTTGTTTATTTAGAATATCTTTGTTTAGTCTCATCGCATTGAAAAATGGAAAACCCAAGGTATGTTTGCATATTCATCTTAATATTAGTTGCATACTTTGGAGTCAAGTTAAAGTATGAATATCCTGTTATATTAACCACAAAATGTGTATCATGTTTCCCAATCCATATATTACATGGATGCACATATTTAGGGAGTTCACACTCTAACTTGAAGAATCAATTTAAATGATAATTTAAATTGAGTTCATTTGTCGTGTTAATCATTAGAGAACACTTCATCATGTGTTGATGGTGTTTCGTGATTAAGAAAGGACAAATGAATAGTTCTTAAGTATGATAAGGCATGAGTTGCATTATTGTACTTAAGACATACTTAAATCATTTCAATTGATTTAGGGTTGTGCTCAATTGATCTAAAGGCATCCATTATGTGTTAATGGAGTGCAAGAGATGATTGAGACAACCATGCATCTTGACTAACAAGTTTCATGAGTTATGTTTGAGTTAGGTCCAAAGATGGATGAGAACGGGACAAGGACGACGTCATGAGTTGATGGGCGTCAAGAATGGATCCCGAAGAAATGAAGTCAAGTTGATATCCCGGGGGAGCAAATATGCGATGATTATAAAGACCCCAAAGGGGATTGCTTGTGCGGCGGCGAAAGGTATAACTAGATAGGCTAAGGACTTTTGTAGTCTTTGTGTTTAAGGTTTTACCGCCGTTCTATTAAGAGGGGTTGTCTCTTTCGCTTGAGTTTCATCATGTGTTGATGATCTCAATCCGCGTTCACTCAAAGCTCAAATCTTATTTGGATTTGGTTTTTGCATGAGGGTTAACCATTTGGCATGTGTTGCAAATGTGTTAAGCCTATGCTTGGTTGTTTTGCATTATGCTCGGATTTGCATGTGTTGCAAAGATGAAAGAGTATATGTATTTGGTTTTCGCATTATGCTTTGATTTGCATGTGTTGCAAATAGGATAAGCTAGTGCGTTGACTTTTGCGTGAAGTTCACTTTTGCATGTGTTGCATTAGTTGACGCTTCATGTTTTGGGTTCGCAAAACTTCTTTATAAAACCTTGGTGTTGCTTGGAGCTAAGTTTTGCATGTGTTGCAAAAGGAGAGAGCTCAAGCATGATTTGATATTTGTGTGATTGTATGGAGCTAGAGGCTTGCATGTGTTAAGTAGTAGAGAGCTCATACAAGTGATTTGGTTTGAGTTGAAGTTTGGTTTTGGTATTGCATTGAACTAGAAAATTGCATGTGTTGCAATTAAAGAGTTCATGCATCTTGATTTGATGTTGCTTGAGCTAGACTTTTGCATGTGTTGCAAAGAGTAGTGCTCAAGCATGAAATGATGTTTATCGTGTTATTTGCAAGTTCGTTGCGAATAAACCGAGGTTTATGAGTCCCAGATCCCGAGAGCATGTGAGTGGGGCTTGCAACGAGTGTTGGCAAGTTGACCGGTCTTGTGTTGACCTTCACATGGCTAGGGGATTAATCTCATAAACTCGAGTTTGATTTGCTTAATACGCTTTTGCAAATAGATCTTGAGTTGTTGGCGAAATGTGTTTTCGTCATTTGGTTTTGGTGCGGTTGTGCAAATGTGTTTTGCAAATAAGCGTTGGAGTTATGCGCTTTGATTCTAGAGCATGTGTTGGCATTTGCAAATGTGTTTTGCAAAGTGTCGGGTCATGTGTTGATCCTTACATGGCTAGAGGGTTGAACGCGTAAGTTCGTGTTTGCTTGCGAATGCGTTTTAATTTGGTCGAGATTCTTTGAGCATGAGCTAAGTTGGTGCAAGTGTGTTTTGCACGTGTGTTGATCATCGTTGATCATCTTTAAGGCTCAAAGAACGGGTTTGCTTTTGGAGAATTGGATTTGGAGTTTATTCGATTTTCTCTCAGAGGCTAAGAAGATCAAGAAGGAGGTGCGGTACCGCTGGCTTTGGTTTGATTACTGGCAGCTTTTCACTGCTGTAGCTTTATTCCAAAGGTGCAAGTTTTCCGGCAAATGCGAGGCCAAGCACTATCACGCTTCTATGGGAGCGGTAGATTGTCAGTCGGTACCACCTGCTACCAGAGGGCGGTAGTACGGATTTGTAGCCATGAATGACCATTGTTACAGGCTGCTGTACTACCGCCCTTAGAGGCTGGTAGTACCGATTTCACCGACTTGCCCATTTCGCCCCCAAACGGCTAGTTTTCTTGGTGGGGGCTATAAATACCCCCTTGGGGGGCTTGGGGCTGGTGTTGCTGGTATTGTTGCTGTGTGTGGGAGTTGTGTGCATGTGTTGCTCTTCTCCATTTGCCTCTTGAGCTTAAGAGTGAGACTAATTGCATGTGTTGCAATTAGGAAGTGATTGAGTGAGCTCTTGTGCATGTGTTGCACTTGAGTGAGGTCCTTGTGCATGTGTTGCACTTGGTGATCGCCGAGCGCATGTGTTGTGCTCTTGTGAAGTTCAAGCGAGGAGCGGCTTATTACTCTTGGAGGTTGCCGACTCCTAGAGCGGCAGAAGGCGGCGCGTGGGAGCTCTCGAGGTGTGAAGCCCCTGCAAGTTTGTGAAGGTTCGGGTTGAGCCCACGCAGAAGCGTGAAAAACCACGACTAGTGGAAAGAGGCGGTGCTCGAGCGGAGCCGGTCCGAGTGGTCGGGCTAGCCTCAACGTGGACTAGGGAGACCAAGCAAGTCTCCGAACACCACGGAAAAATATCGGTTGTCTCTTGTCTCATTTATATTCAAGCTCTTTACATTATTGAATATTTATCAATTGCTTGAATTAGAATTGCTAGTATTATTTAGTTGATCAATTTAGCAATTCTTGTGTAGAGACATAATTTAGATAGTGCACATAGTGAGCCTAGTTGATTTAGGCTTTAATTGTCAAAACCGATTTATCGCCTCAGATATATGTTTGATTAGGTTTTGACATAGGGGTTGATTAGAGCGAATTGTTTAGTGAGCGATCGAATTTCTTAAAACGCCTATTCACCCCCCCTCTAGGCGCATCCTCGACCCTACAAGTGGTATCAGAGCCACGGTCACTCTCATTTTAGGCTTAACCGCTTAGAGAGTAAAAGGGATGGCGACTAGAGGTTTAGTGCACTCACACGATCCACTCATACTTAATGAATCAAATTATGCTTCATGGAAATTATTTATGATTGATCATTTTAAATCCATGAGCCCACAAATTTGGTGGATCGTAGATGCTCGCTTTTCTTCTCCACTAAATGATATTGCACCAACTAAAGGAGAGGAGAAATGCCTACATCTCGACGCCAAGCTACTAATGCTTTATTTAGCGTTGAGCGAGATGTGTTTAAACTCATATGCAATCTCAAGAGCGCGCATGATATGTGGATCAAGCTTCAAGAATTATTTGAATCATCCACATCAATTGAAGATTGCATTGAAGAAGTGATGTCGGTTGATGATCTTTCAACATCAACATCAAGCGATGAACCGACATCTCCATTAACCTCAACCTCCGCCTCAAGCGACGCATTTATTGTTCAATCCCATCAAAATTCGTTGCTTTATGGCGAAAGGTAAGAATGAGGTGAGTGACGACGAAGATGAGCCCTCTTATGATGAACTTATGAATTTATTAGAGGAGCTAAATGAATTTCTTGGAAAGGAGAAAAGAAATACAAAGTTTTGAAATTAGAACATGATTCACTTCAAAATGATTATGATGTTCTAAAAGAAAATCATGAAAAACTCCTTTTCAAGGAATTTAGTAAAGCTAGTGTGGATATTGCTATACAATGTGATTTAATTGATGAATTGCCTCACTCCATTCCAATTACAAATAATTCATCAAATAATTGCATATCCACCTCTAGCGATGATTTGCCTTGTTGCTCTAATGAAATTGTTTCGAGTTCTTCTATGTGTTTAGATACTAATCTTGTAGAAGAAAACAATGAGCTCAAGGCCCAAGTCATCAAATTGGAAGATGACTTGAAGAGGTGCATTAAGGGAAAAGCCCTCCTCGACGAAATCTTGAGCAAACCAAGGGCGCCTCAAGACAAGCGAGGACTCTGCCACAACTCCAAGAGGAGAATAGCAAGACAAGGCACAACGGCGCCACTCAAGACCATCAAGTGCTTCAAGGCAACAAGAAGGGCCATCTCCTCCGTGTGCCCTAATCAAGTGGATAACAAGGCCACAACACCGACTATGAGGCAAACCCAGCATTGAGCACAACAAGAAGGTCAAGAGAGGACCAAACGCGTGAACGTGCTTCAATTGCCGGAAAAGGACACTTGTAAGGATTGTCCCAAAGGTATAACTCCTAAGCCTATTCTCATTAATGAAAATTATTTGCTTAGGAAGGACAAGAATGGCAATGTGTTTGCCAAGCTTGTAAAATCCCTATGCCGCTAAAAATGATATTCATTTGCATAGGAAGAGTAATTCTAGTAATATGTTTGCTAAAAATGCTAAATTTCCTAAGACTAAGAAAAATCATGATGATCATATGCTTAGGAAAAATAATAATAGCAAAACATATGCTAAAATTGCTAGATCCTCTAAGCCGCTTTCACAATTTCAATTATCATACGCTTAGAAGAGATCAAACTAGAAATAGTTTTGCAAAATATCAATGCCCTCCTAAGTCCTCTCACTTAAATCCAAATATTTTGTTTAGGAGGAATAATTCTCAAAAACTATTCCTAGTCATGTTAGTCATTTCAATAATGCTAAAATTAGGACCATTTGGGTTCCTAAAACTCTTGTGACTAACATTGTCGGACCCAACAAGGATTGGGTACCAAAATCCGCCTAAAAGATGTTTAGGCAATAAAGAGATGGATTGGACGCTTGCACATCAAGAGGAGAAGGATTACATTCGCTACAAGTGGTGTCAAGCAAGAAGATTATCAAAGTCCATCATGAGCCAATGCCATCTCGGGTACAAGTATTTAAATTGATTATTATTTAAACTTATAGCCTTGTGTAGGTTATAATGAAATATTAATAAATATCAATTTAGATTACTTGTTATGGCCACTTGCTCGCTCTTATCTATTCTCTTATTGCAAATCTTGAGCAAGTTTAATAGTGGCACATTTAGGGAGTGTTAATTCATATTCATGTGTACCACATCCCTCACGCAGCCCATATTAATAATAAGTGCATATATATATATTTTCAAAATCAACTATTTAGCCAAAAGTCAAAATATTGAATACTATTACTAATCTTGTGAAAAACTAGTTGAAAATTGTATACAAATGCTTTTGAAATGTTTCTCAAAGGTTTTGGCTTTACAAAATCTATTTTGAAAAGAAAATGAGTTTTAACTCCAAAAACTAGTTACTAGTATCTTGATTTTGATTTAAACTTATAATTTTCATAGAATTAAAAGTAAAAGGATTTTGAAAGTATTTCCAAAACAAAAATCCTAGAGTTGGTCATTCTTAACAACTTTCGTGTTCAAAATATTTTCAAAAGACCAACTTGTCAAAAGATATTTGATTTTGAAACTCATTTAAAAACCATACTTGACCCGTAATGGTCATACTATTGCACTTAGTGAGTTTCACCATTTGGATCAATTCTTGTGTAGAATTGTGATTCAAAATGGTATTTTAGACTCATACACAAAATTCAAATCCATATATCTTACCCTTACTTTATTTGAAGTTTTGTGTTAAATTGGATTTGACTTTGCTTCTTCATTGGACTATTTAGGACAAAAGTCAAAAATCATATTTAAAAGGCCCAAATTTGTGAAAAGACTTGTAAAAGTATTCTATTATGTATTTCAAATGTTTTACAAGTTCTCAAAATGAAAACTCTATGTTGAAATCTAATTTTGGCTCAAAACGATTTGATTTAATCCAAAATAGCCTATTCTAGCAATATGCAAAAATTATGGCATTCGAGTTGATTTCATATTAAATCTTGGCTATAAACTTTCTTGATACACCAATCTAAGCCATGAAAATCAAAATTGCATGAAATCCAAATTGAAGTGCAATTTGAGGCATTTTGTGAAAATCGATTTTGCTTTTGCCTCAAAGCGCAATTGCCATATCTTTCAAAATAAAATTTATTTTGAGAAAATTCTTTTGCAAAACCTTCTAATAAGTCCAAAGTTCATCTCTGCAAAATTTCAAGTTTTCTGGACTTGTTTGAATCGTTTTGCCAAAATTTGCAAAAGTCGGGTTTTCACTGTCAGGGTTGGACCGACCCTCTTATGTTGGACCGCCCCTAGGCCGAAGTTGGACCGGCCCAAGCCGGTTGGACCGGCCATGGCACAAGCATTCTGATTTTTCAGAATTTTCTCGAGGTTTGCTCTTGAATATCTTTTATTGGTAATTCCTTTTTCAAAAATTCTTTTTGCAATAACTTCTTATGATCCCAAAGTTTATTTGTGCAAAATTTGAAAAATTCTAAAATTTATTTGATCAAGTTTTCAAGTGGTATTAGTTATGAGCACTTTAATTATTTTAAAGAGTGTTTTTCACTTGATCTTTTGAAAAGACAAAACTTGTGCAATTCAAATGCAAATAACTCCATGATTCATTCATTAAACATCTTGGGGAGTTTATTCATTGCAAGTTTTGGGGCACTTTAATGCTTCCAAGTGAGATCATGTCTTTATTGTGCTCTGATACTAAATCTTTGAGATTTTATTGATCCTTCTTGAACTTTTGATACCCGTAAGTATATGATGCTCTGATTATATTGCTCTGATACCCATCGATCTTATCGATAAATTATTTCAAGTGGTATCAATTCTTCGTGAGTTGATCCTAAGTGGTATCAATTGAGGATTTATTCATCCATATGCTTACAAGTGATATAATTGAGATTCTTTTCTCCAAATGGTATCTTGGACTTTATTGCTCATTTCTTATAAGATATCCTTGATTATATGGATTCCTTTTAAGTGGTATCATTGAGTTCCTATTTTCTACAAGTGATATCATTGAGGTCATTGCTCATTCCTTCTAGTGATATCCTTGGTTAAATAAATCTTTTCAAGTGGTATCGTTAAATTCAATTATTTCCTACAAGTGGTATGCTCATTGCCTCCTTGTAGCATTACTCCGATACCCACATTCTTGATTAAGATTTTTCCTCTCAAGCTAAAATTGTAAGTTCAACCGCTTAAGATTTCTTTTGTGAGAGCCTTTATGTGTTGAAATACATAAGAGAGAAAATCTCAAGTTGAGCATTGTTCTTCAAATTAAAATTTTCAAATGCTCATTTCTTTTGGATCTTCAAGCAAGCCCTTGAGATTAATTTTACAAGTGGTATCAATTGTCTCAAGTGGTATCTATTCCTTGGGTTCCTCGTTTGTCCCTATTAGGCAAAGTGTTGGATTCTTTAAAAGAATCATATTGAAATTTGCAAAGCCTAATAAAATGAGGAGTGAATTATTTGAATGCGTTTCAAATAAACCGTATGATACCCTTCATTGCTTTTTATGCTTATTTGTATTTACAAGTGGTATCCATATTTGCAAAGTGCTTATTTCTTTTAAAGTGGTATCCAAAATCCCGAATATGGTCTATTCTCGAGTTTTTCTTTTTAGTATCAGGCCATATTTCAAATGAAAACTTGTTTTATTCCTTGTATATCCTTTTCATTTGGGATTTCATTGCCTATCTTTTTCATTTGGCTTAAGTTTTTCAAATTCCATTGCCAAGGTCATTAGTATCCTTTCAAATTCTTGAATGACCTTCATTAGATATGACCCCTAAAAGAAATTGTTAAATGCCAAAAAGGGGAGAATGATTAAAGTAAAAGGGGAGAATAATGAAATGCCAAAGGAGAATTATTTCTTAAGTTAAATGCCAAAAGGGGAGATAATGATAAATCATCTTATTAAATGATATATGTTTGCCAAAAGGGTGGAATGTTCTTCAAGTTAATCTTTTAGTTTTCCATTTTTGGTGCTTAATGCCAAAAGGGGGAGAATTAGGAAGCTTAATATCATTTGGTTTAAAAAGTATGCTTAATATGATTAAGGGGGAGAATTAATATGCATATGTGTTTTCAATTAGCTTAAATTCTCTCAACATGTTAGTTTTAACCCAAATGTGCTCATTAAGCTTGGATTTGTCATTAATCACCAAAAAGGGGGAGATTGTAAGTTCAACCTTCATTAGTTATGGTTTTGGTGTTAATGACAAATCTAATCTATTGTTAATGACAAATCTCGATTAAGATTATCCCTAATGCGATATTATTATTAATGACAAATCGTGTATGGAGACTAACTTGTTTATTTAGAATATCTTTGTTTAGTCTCATCGCATTGAAAAATGGAAAACCCAAGGTATGTTTGCATATTCATCTTAATATTAGTTGCATACTTTGGAGTCAAGTTAAAGTATGAATATCCCTCGTTATATTAACCACAAAATGTGTATCATGTTTCCCAATCCATATATTACATGGATGCACATATTTAGGGGGAGTTCACACTCTAACTTGAAGAATCAATTTAAATGATAATTTAAATTGAGTTCATTTGTCGTGTTAATCATTAGAGAACACTTCATCATGTGTTGATGGTGTTTCGTGATTAAGAAAGGACAAATGAATAGTTCTTAAGTATGATAAGGCATGAGTTGCATTATTGTACTTAAGACATACTTAAATCATTTCAATTGATTTAGGTTGTGCTCAATTGATCTAAAGGCATCCATTATGTGTTAATGGAGTGCAAGAGATGATTGAGACAACCATGCATCTTGGACTAACAAGTTTCATGAGTTATGTTTGAGTTAGGTCCAAAGATGGATGAGAACGGGACAAGGACGACGCCATGAGTTGATGGGCGCCAAGAATGGATCCCAAGAAATGAAGTCAAGTTGATATCCCGGGGAGCAAATATGCGATGATTATAAAGACCTCAAAGGGATTGCTTGTGCATGCGAAAGGTATAACTAGATAGGCTAAGGACTTTTGTAGTCTTTGTGTCTAAGGTTTTACCGCCGCTCTATTAAGAGGGTTGTCTCTTTCGCTGAGTTTCATCATGTGTTGATGATCTCAATCCGCTTCACTCAAAGCTCAAATCTTATTTGATTTGGTTTTGCATGAGGGTTAACCATTTGGCATGTGTTGCAAATGTGTTAAGCCTATGCTTGGTTGTTTTGCATTATGCTCGGATTTGCATGTGTTGCAAAGATGAAAGAGTATATGTATTTGGTTTTCGCATTATGCTTTGATTTGCATGTGTTGCAAATAGGATAAGCTAGTGCGTTGACTTTTTGCGTGAAGTTCACTTTTGCATGTGTTGCATTAGTTGACGCTTCATGTTTTGGGTTCGCAAAACTTCTTTATAAACCTTGGTGTTGCTTGGAGCTAAGTTTTGCATGTGTTGCAAAAGGAGAGAGCTCAAGCATGATTTGATATTTGTGTGATTGTATGGAGCTAGAGGCTTGCATGTGTTGCAGTAGAGAGCTCATACAAGTGATTTGGTTTGAGTTGAAGTTTGTTTTGGTATTGCATTGAACTAGAAAATTGCATGTGTTGCAATTAAAGAGTTCATGCATCTTGATTTGATGTTGCTTGAGCTAGACTTTTGCATGTGTTGCAAAGAGTAGTGCTCAAGCATGAAATGATGTTTATCGTGTTATTTGCAAGTTCACAGCGAATAAACCGAGGTTTATGAGTCCAGATCCCGAGAGCATGTGAGTGGGGCTTGCAACGCAGTGTTGGCAAGTTGACCGGGTCTTGTGTTGACCTTCACATGGCTAGGGGATTAATCTCATAAACTCGAGTTTGATTTGCTTAATACGCTTTGCAAATAGATCTTGAGTTGTTGGCGAAATGTGTTTTCGCCATTTGGTTTTGTTGCGGTTGTGCAAATGTGTTTTGCAAATAAGCGCTGGAGTTATCGCTTCGATTCTAGAGCATGTGTTGGCATTTGCAAATGTGTTTTGCAAAGTGTCGGGTCATGTGTTGATCCTTACATGGCTAGAGGGTTGAACGCGTAAGTTCGGTGTTTGCTTGCGAATGCGTTGCAATTTGGTCGAGATTCTTTGAGCATGAGCTAAGTTGGTGCAAGTGTGTTTTGCACGGTGTTGATCATGCGTTGATCATCTTAAGGCTCAAAGAACGGGTTTGCTTTTGGAGAATTGGATTTGGAGTTTATTCGATTTTCTCCTCAGAGGCCTAAGAAGATCAAGAAGGAGGTGCGGTAGTACCGCTGGCCAGATTACCTGGCAGGTTTACTCTCAGAGCTTTATTCCAGCAGTGCAGAGCCTCGAAGTCGAGGCCAAGACTACTGGCTGGGGAGCAGAGTAGCTGAAGTGGTACCACCGCTACCGAGGGCGGTAGTACGGATTTGTAGTCATGAATGTAATCAAGAAAGACTCTGCTGGTACTACTGCCTTAGAGGGCTGTGAGTACCAAGATTTCACCGATCTTGCCCATTTACTTCCCAAACGGCTAGTTTTCTTGGTGGGGGCTATAAATACCCCTGGGGGGCTAAAATTGTTACGGGTATTGTTGCTGTGTGTGGGAGTTGTGTGCATGTGTTGCTCTTCTCCATTTGCCTCTTGAGCTTAAGAGTGAGACTAATTGCATGTGTTGCAATTAGGAAGTGATTGAGTGAGCTCTTGTGCATGTGTTGCACTTGAGTGAGGTCCTTGTGCATGTGTTGCACTTGGTGATCGCCGGAGCGCATGTGTTGTGCTCGGTGAAGTTCAAGCGGAGGAGCGGCTTATTACTCTTGGAGGTTGCCGACTCCTAGACGGCGAGGGCGGCGCGTGGGAGCTCTCGAGGTGTGAAGCCCCGCAAGTTTGTGAAGGTTCGGTTGAGCCTCACGCCAAAGCGTGAAAAACCACGACTAGTGGAAAGAGGCGGTGCTCGAGCGGAGCCGGTCCGAGTGGTCGGGCTAGCCTCAACGTGGACTAGGGAGACCGCAAGTCTCCGAACACCACGGAAAAATATCGGTTGTCTCTTGTCTCATTTATATTCAAGCTCTTTACATTATTGAATATTTATCAATTGCTTGAATTAGAATTGCTAGTATTATTTAGTTGATCAATTTAGCAATTCTTGTGTAGAGACATAATTTAGATAGTGCACATAGTGAGCCTAGTTGATTTAGGCTTTAATTGTCAAAACCGATTTATCACACAAGACCGTGCGGGGTGTCAACGTCATCAACAAAGACTCCTTCCACCGCCTCTTCTGCACCTCCACCTTCTCATCCTCAAACACCAACAACCACCACCTCTCCACAAGCCCTCGGTGAAATCCATCTCAAAGTCATCCCATGAAGGAGGATGGGGAAGAGATGGGGCAAATGCGCTATGTGGGGGATCCTCATCGATGAGGATGTGATGTGCTGGAAATAGGTAGTTGTTGGTGCGGTGGCACCGCTACTCACACGGGGAAGGGTATCACTCAGGGTGGAGGCGGTATTGCAATTTGTCAAGCGGAGATGAGGATGATTCAAGCTATACTGCTATTCCGATACGCTAAGGTGGGAGGAGTATGGACTTTTCATAGCACGATATTCAGTTACGTTGAGAATCAATTACAGTCCACTAAAACAAACAAGAAGTAACGGTGTTAGCTACGCCTGTAATTGGATTTGGCCAAAAAGTCCCAGGGGTGCAATGTTTTTCTAGCTAGCTCGCATTTTTTTAAAATCTAGCCCATGCAAACGCAATTATAAGAATAATCTCCTCGCCTACAATTGAAGCATTGGTAGGTGCACGTATCATCTGTTGCACGTATGTATTTGCAATAGATGCTACCAAGCCAAGCCAAACCACCTTGCTGCAGCACCCTTTGTACCGTGTCCATAATGTTCGAAATCTGGTGGCCGTGGCTCCACACCTCTACTACGGTATACGAGCGTGGCATGTGATACGTATTATCTTCAGTACTTGTACGGTGCAGGAGCGAACTATTTTTTAACTAATTTTGTCTCGAGACTAGATTTAAAAAGAAAATTGCCAAGAGCGAGAAAAGTATGGGAGTCCATACTCAACTGTCAAACACAGCGTGTGTCATTCGGCCAATTTTACCGACAAGTAATTAAACAGCGAGAGCTACTATCGAACAATGCATCGCTGGAATTGATTTCAACGGTATAGCGTGTTTCACAACTAAGTTTTATAGCTAAGTTTCACACTAAGTTTCACAAGCTAAGTTTCACAAATAGGTTTCAGATTTGAAGTTTCAGCAAGTTTCATTCATGTTTCGCAAGTTTCAAAGAAATTCCATGCGTGTTATGGCAAGTTTCAAGAGAACGTTTGAAAAGTTTCATGTTTCGGTAAGTTTCACGTGTTTCTAGAATATTTCATGTCAATCCATGAGTTTCAACAAGTTTCAGAGCATGTTTCGCATGTTTCAAGTTTTAGAGCATTGTTTCACAGCAGGTTTCACATGTTTCAGAGCAGATTTCAGAATCTATACCGTTGAAATCACTACTAACGGTATAGCGTTACCTAGTTTTTCAGCACACTCGGCGATTTCAAAATCCATGTCTCGTCGTCCTCTCGCGCTCTCGCTCCTCCTCTCCCGCCTCCGCGCCTGCGGCTCCGCCTCCCACGCGATCCAATGCCACGCCCTCCTCCTCACTTCTGGCCACCTCGCCGCCTCCCCGATCCGCCTCTCCAATCTCCTCCTCCTCGCCCTTGCCTCCGCCTCCGCCCCCGCCCACGCTGACGCCATCTTCGCCCGCGGCCTCCCGGAGTCCGCCTCCCGCCACGCCTTCCCCTGGAACACCCTCATCCGCCTCCACGCTCCCGAGAGCCCACGGAAGGCCCTCCTCTACTTCGCGCGCATGCGCCGAGGCGTCGTGGCGCCCGACGCCTACACCTTCCCCACCGTCCTCAAGGCCTGCGGCTGGGCGCCCGGATGCGCAGTCGGGTTATTGGTGCACGCCGAGGCCGTGAAGAGGGGACTGTATAGCGACCTGTTCACCAGAAACGCGCTCGTCAGCTTCTACTGTAGGATCGGGGACTGCCATTCCGGGAGGAAGGTGTTCGATGACGGCGTGCGGGACCTTGTTTCCTGGAACTCTATGGTGGCGGGGTACGTTGGATGTGGGGAGGTGGACCTGGCGCAGGAGCTGTTCGACCAAATGCCGCAGAGGGATGCGTTCTCCTGGGCCACCATGATCGATGGGTACGGGAAGCAGGCGGGAGGGGTAGACCGTGCGCGCGAGTTGTTTGATCGAATGCCTGATGGTGATTTGGTGTGCTGGAACTCGATGATTGATGGTTATGCCAGGCATCGGAGGATGGACGAGGCGAGCGCGATGTTTGAGGAGATGCCTGAGAGGAACGTGATCTCGTGGAGTGTTGTCATCGATGGGTATGTCAGGTGTGGGGAGCCGAAGGAGGCTCTGGAATTTTTTCAGAGGATGCTGAGGTGTGGTATAAGGCCTGATAGGGTCGCTGCAGTTGGGGCTGTCACGGCTTGTGCCCAGCTGGGCGCTCTGGAGCAAGGCAGGTGGCTGCACTCTTACTTGGAAAAGAAGAAGGTGTTGTACGATGTTGTGGTTCGGACAGCTCTGATAGATATGTACATGAAATGTGGACGCTTGGATCTTGCCATGTTGATCTTTGAAAGCATGCCTGAGAAGAGTGTGGTCACTTGGAATGTGATGATTGTTGGACTCGGAACTCATGGTTACGGGCTTGATGCCGTCATGCTTTTCTACCAAATGGAGGCTGAAGGAGTACCAATGGATGATCTTAGTGTCCTTGCCGTGCTGACTGCTTGCACGCATGCTGGGTTGGTCTCAGAGGGTTTAGGGATATTTCACAGAATGAGGAAAGATTTTGGGATAAATCCTAAGGTAGAACATTATGGTGCATTGGTTGATCTCCTTGGCCGTGCTGGATGTTTGGATCAGGCTAGGCATGCCATAGAGACAATGCCCATGGAACCAACTCCCGAATTATGGGGATCTCTTCTTGCTGCCTGCCGAAGCCATAGGTGTGTCGAGCTGGCTGAGCTATCAGTTGAACGTCTAGCAAGTCTTGGAGCAGATGACTCTGCAGTCTATGTTCTTCTGTCCAATATCTATGCTGATGAAGGACTGTGGGATCATGTTTTGAGGATTAGGAAATTGATGAGTGCTGAAGGGATGAAAAAGGACATCGGACGGAGTGTGATTGAGGTGGATGGACAAATCCATGAGTTTGTGAATGGAGGTAGTTCACATCCTTATACGGATGAAATTTACTTGATGCTGTGGAATTTGTCTAACATGGCAGCATCTACTTGATTGCTCTGTTGTGCACCAAATGTGCTGGATCCTTCATTGTGATGTCTCTCGATTTAACATTCTTGACATGAGACACTATAATGCTGGAGGTAACTCTTGAAAACTCTGTTATCTCCCAAGCTTTCTTTCTGAAGCTGCTTGTCATGATGGACATTTTGCAAATGTGAGTTACTTGATAATTCAAACCAAAAAAGTAATCAAGTATTGACAGTGTTGCCTTATTTGGTTTCCTATTCGAGCTGATCATCCTGAATACTGCCCAGCCTCCTTGGTTTCAGAACACAAAGTGCTTGGTTGGAGTTTGGCTTATTTCATAATGGACTTTGGAGATAGCAACATGATTAAAAAAAACACCTGGTAGTTAAGCGACCTGATGGAAGCAAGCTGCCTTCCGGCTTCTATCAATTTACAGCTCAAGCAGGTGTTTTAGTTACTTGCATGGTGGTCCATCCAATTCTTTTTATTCATTTTGCTGACCTTTCTTGCTACTGATTGAAGGTTACCAAACACAGAGATCTTGAGTATCCGTGGAGTGGTCCGTTCTGTTCATTTTGCTTGACTTACATGCACAGTGGTAAATATTATTTGAACTTTCTGATTTCAGCTGCAAACATTTGGTTGAACAAAGATGCTCTATTTGAGCATGCTGATTTTTACCCCTTCTTCCATCTAGTTTTAAAGGGTGCATGGCAAACAGTTTGGGCCAACCACTTACTGATTATAGGATCTGCGAACTGATTTGAGGCTGAACAGCAAGTTTGGTCTGAATTAAAAAGTTTTTTGCACCTCTATAGTGTTGACCTTTACATCATTGGAATGAAAGACATGATGTGAAGCTAAGATTGAAGACTGAAGTCGTTGAGATAGTATGCTGTCGTCAAGATAGTATGCAGTCAGTTACTTCTATCTACTCTCTTCATTTCGTTTAGTAATTATTGTTGATTTATCACTGTGCATTGAATGAAAAAAATGGAATTCAATTGATCGCGCGGAATATAGTAGGAAGTAGGAACTACCATCAAGGCACCAAAAATGCAAACACTGAACCACGTTCTCTTTCTGTTGATTCTTTTGCTTCATATTTCAAATTCGTTGTTTTCCACATTACCAATCTGTTCTGAATATCAGCTTTGCCTTACTGCCTGACCCTTAATACTTGGATGACCATTTGCAAATTTCACAAGTAGCATGACTTGTCTGATGAAACAATGAATTAAGTAGCTTGGTGATGTCAAAATGATTGGTCATTTTTTTTCGTGTCCTGTATGCTCCCGATCTAGAAGCATGCTCTAGTTTAGATTAGATTCTAATTACATTAACAATGATGAACAACGTGGAGATACGAAGGTGCTACAGCCTGCAGGAGTGCAGGGCCATGATGTCCACTGCTGTGGACTGTGGTCACGTCGACCTTGGTGCATGACCCGTGTGTGTGTCATCCTATGGACCTATGCTGGGTCCGACGCAGGCATCTTGTGTCATGCAAAACAAAACAGCTCGAGATGGAGCCTCCTGCTTACTTCCATGTGAACACCTTCTTCCTTGCATGCAGGACCACCTCACACGGAGCAACTATGACCTCTTCTTGTTTTCTTAAGAAAAGTGGTGACCTCATTCTACCTCCAAGGAGTAGCTAGGGCCATTACATGGCAGCTTTGTATTCCTCTCAGTGAGGCATATGCATCTTCTCTCTTGTGTCACTCTCATAATACCACCCTATTCACCTCTTTTTTTCTCATCGTCTTATTAGGAGATCTACATGCTGGTCCTGAAGCCATTTGACGCTACAATAGGAATAAGTGGTAAAGTTGCTATCTTCACGTGTAATCAGTCAGCATTGTGTGACTGTGATTTACTTGCTTGTGGACTTTGCCTGCATGATTGCACGTCTTGTAGGTTATAATCGTTGAGGAGTTGAGGTTTATGATTTTATTTGGTTAGGAAATTATTTAGTTCACACATAACTACCCTTTTAATATGTGGGCGAGCCTTTACATGAGACATGGCTACCTCTATCGTTAGACATGATTCTCACTGAATGTCTTTGGTGATTAACTGAGTATTGTTCAAACAAGCATGAGTAAGCACCATACCTGTCAATTTTTAAATGCTTCCAAGAGTTTTGCCGCGCATTAACTTATTTTAAATACATATCATGATGTTGGGTAAAGCACTACAGGTTTTATCGAGCTCTACTGGCTGTGATGCAATACCTAGCAGAGAACAATCCTAGGTTGCCTATTGGTCAAATGGTCACAAAGTAACACATGGCTCTGCAAGGAACTGTGTCATCCTGCTCGTAATGTACATCACTTGCAGATACAACTCTGAGGGGCATGTCACGCACAAGCAGAACTTCAATATAGGGTGAACAGTGGTTCATGCAAAACTGTAGTAATCTACCAAGTTAAAGAGAACAATGCTTACGAAAAGAAAGTAGTGCCTGAACGTCACTGCATCTGTTTGTGTCCTTTGATATGCATGAGTTACTCTAGGAGTGTCCCTTCGTATAAGCGTCCTTAGCCCTCCTGTAAAAAGAGCTATAGCTAATAAATGTTCCCTACTGAGACATCCTCCACAAATTTTTTGTTGAATACATACATCCTCCACAAATCTTTTGTTGAATACATACAAGGCACCCTGCATGCTCTCTGCTTGCAAAATAAATGCGTTGTTTGGTAACGAAAAGTTTGTTACCGGTATAATATGGTACAAGTATGAAGTTACACTAGTCAATTTAAGTTAGAGATGTGCATGTGATGGTCTGATATTTTCTTCCCTCAGGAATATCTGCCCAGTTAAATTCGAAACATGAAGTCTGCTTTGCTGAAGGAATGCAGTCTGCACAAAAGTCTTCTTTTTTGCTTCTCCTTATAGTCGTCATCATCTTTCTTCTTTGATTTGTCTAGATGAATGTTCTGCTCCTTTGTACGGGCGGTTGTTACTATGGAAAGAGGAATGGCACAAAAGCCCATGAGAACTGAAGATGCCCAGAATGGACAAGATACCGTGAAACTTAAGGTGGAACAGAAGAACATTTACATCATGTATACACCTTAAAGGGTCAGCACAGATGGAGTCCAACAGTCCGAGAAGATCCAGCCTAGAAATCCAAAACTGTTCAAGCAGAAGACTACATTTAGGTCTGTTCGTTGACTCACTACATTGCTGCCATAGGTTAACAAGGAAACAGTTTTTCTACACACACAAGCTTCTCATTTCAAATTCCGATTTCAAAATTTCTGGCCATTTACTTCCAAAATTACTAGTCCACAACATGAACCAAACGTCTTAAAGTACAAAATGCCCTCCGTCCTCTGCTAGCTAACCTCTTGTAAAAAAAAGGAAAAAATGAAGCCTTTTTAACATAGAAAGAGAATAAAAGGAAAAGAAGAGGAAAATGAAAGCAAACCACTACTCTCCACTAAGACATAACATAGTAGCTCCTTCTAATTATTAAGATCACCTGTGGCAAACACACTTGTAATGGTAGGCACTATTCATGGGGTCATTTGCATCCACTGGAACTTGCTCAGCAGTACACTTGAATCGACACCCCCTGCACTCGTTGTACGTGCATATTGGAGCGGTCGAACCAATCAGCATTCTCCTTGCATACTTGGGCATTTTCTCCTTGTTTAGACCCTAATGTCAAGCATGTGAAGTCATGTTAGTCATAGTTTCTTTCAGATCTTTACCCACTTTCTGAGTTTACTTTGGTATTCATGCTTTTTGCTCTTGTTCTGAAGACTTCTCTACCACTGTGGGAGTAACGAGAGAGGCAAGTGGCTACTATTTCCTCCTGCCGAAAGCCACAGACTGCTAATACAGCACGCAGTTGCTAGCTGCTACCATTCTCTCCTACCAAAAATTCCATAGACAGCTATATAGTACTCCAAGCAAGTTGACATTTAGGAAAAACTTTCTTCACAGGCAATATATAAAGAAAGTGAAGAAGAGTAAATGATATTCTATATCAAGTGCTGCATGCTTTTGGAAATAGAGCACTCATAAGAACACTTAGTAATAGCTAGAATGCTAGATGACATATGTACCTTCACGTTCTCTTGCAAATCTGTATGTTCTTCAGGTAATCCCTGGTGGGGATATTGTTCTCCATAATCAGCACCTTTACAACAAATTAAATTTAAACAAGTGAATACATAGTGAACATATGCAGAGCAAAAAAGAGTAAAACAAGGTACTCTTATGCAAGAAAAGAGAAATAACACACTTGAATGTTTTTACAAAGGGGGTGTGGGGAACCTGAGAAAATTGAGATGCTACCATGGTGGCCTTGGTTGCAAAGAGCATGACCGATAAGTAGGCAAGAGAGGAGGAAGAAGAGGAGCAGGGAGCTTGAGGTAGCTGTGGGGCAACCATTGGCCATAACCCTTCTTCAAATGGGCAAATGGATAGGAAACGGGAGGAAGGTGTTATGCTTGGATTAGAGAAACAACATGAGGGAGCAAATGCTAGAAGCTATATAGATGGGAGACTGGTATCAATACTGCAGTGGATCTTTTGTGTGCCCTCCCCTATGGCTCTGCTCATGCCTAGCATATGCATATCCCTGTGCCATACCATGCAGACAATGGTATAGAGAGGGAGCAGTGGGGACTGCGGAGACCACCAGGTGGCTCCTCTCTCTCGTATGCACGCACACACGGGATTACAGAGGCGTCTGAAACTTAGCAACGCCGGTTCGTCCTTCAATTATTTACATTGCATCACCTTGTCCGTTACACATGTGCTTCTCTGCATCTGATTTTCTGTATACCATTTTGAACGTAAGAAGTCAAATACCATGCTTCGATAACCATTTAGTTCACCCTTTTTGTTCCTTTTGTTCTACAGAACAAGGACATGTAGAAAAGGGGGACAATTATCTGTGCCAATCATAGAATATCAAAACAGCGGATATGGTGCGAAATCTAAGCAGGAGTAAACTTATTCAGTGAAAGAAGATGCTTCAAGGAATTACCTAGATATATGCTTGCGATGGTGATGGAAGAAGATGCTCCAGGCAGGTACGGCGTATCATTTCTGAACATGTAAAGGTACACGGCGTATCATTTCTGAACATGTAAAGGTGCGTGAATGCCAGAGGAGGGTGATGAGAGAGCAGCGGGTTGGAGGTTATTGGATTCTGCATTCTGCCTGCCTAGCTCTCCTTTTGTTCATCACTATCACTCTCCTGTAACACGCTGGGCTGGGCTGCACCTGGATTTCGGAACAATATTCAGAGCCGTACTATGCGCAGTCTGGTGATTTCTCGTATAAAGCAATTGTTGGAAGCTCTGGATCTGCGGTGCATCGGTTCATTTTTTATGTGCTTCACCCATTCCTAAAGATATTGGCCGTGGATATGGACATGATTAAGCTGCGGCTGCTTTCACTTTCAGAGCAGTTACCACTGGGAGATGCTGACAGTTACGAGACGGCAACCGGGTCAGAAAATGGGTCAAATCTGATTGGTAACCAAGCGGACACCAGTGGGCTGCATGCTGCTCGTTGTCCGAGTCAGGACATATTGGCAGATTGAGTCAGGACATATTGGCAGATTCGTCGTGTGAAATTTCTTACCTCCAGGATTACTCTATGTAACTTTAGTAGCAACAGGCAATGGTCACTCGATATATTTGGTGAGAGTAAGGCAAAAAAGATATTTTTTTTAGACGGAGGAAGCGGCAAATTTTATTATTGCGGCAACACGGTTGAGGTAGAGTACAGAGTACATAACGACGACTTACAAAAGCTCAAGATCAGGGTATAGGTAGCACGAGTGCACGACTAGCACAAGCATGCATAACCAGCCGGCCGATCGATCAGAACGAGAACTGGAAACAACGAGCTAAACACGACACGATGGTCTAACATTACACGAAACGATGGCTACCGGGCTGATTAATTACCCCCCTGACCAACAATTTCACTGCATCAGCACGAGGTCGGCGCCCCGCGAATCTGGCACTTGGACGGGATCTGCATGGCGCGGTTGGGGTCGATGTTGCCCAAGCTCCGGAGCACGCCCTTGTAATTGCAGAGGCACTTGAAGTCGGCGTGTTCCAACGCCGAGCAGCAGTCCTTCTTGGGCGTGTCCTCCGTGCTGCCCACCGTGCAGTACGAGCCGCACGTGGCCTTCATGCTGTCCGTGTTGACGTTGCAGATGACGCTCCCCGCCGCGCCCGATGCCGTCGCCACGACGAGCAGCGCCGTCAGCGCGACGGCGATGGCGGCGTTGCTGCTCATCGCCTTCCTCCCGGCCATAGGGTCGATCGGATATGAGTATGATTTGCTTAGTTAGCTAGCTACGTACGTAGGCAGAGGCTGATCCGCCTCGTGTAGTCAGGGAACTTTTGTGTGTGTACCACTTATTGTAGATGCATGTTTATATAGCGTGGGGATAGCGTGGCCCGTGACGTGCATGTGCCGGCGCGCTTGTCTCCATTAGGTGTACTGGCCAGTCACGGGTAAGCTAGCTAGATCGAATCGTCGGCACCAAGCCATTCTCTACGTACGCACGCATGCATGTGCGTATATATATATATGCGTAGAGATACTTAGGGCTGTTTGGTTACCTGTATACACAGAGATTTGTATCTACAAATACAGAATTTTGTTTTATTCTTATGTTTGATTGCCTGCATCTAGTTTTGAGTCTGACTCTCTGGATGCAAGATTCTTCATGCAGCCTGGCTCTGGAGATACAGAGAAAATAGGCGTATCTCTAGATGCAATGCATAAGGCGTTATTGTTTCAAGCAAGGGCCACCGTCACCATATTAATAGCAAACCATGCATGCGGTGCCACGTGGGTATGTAAGTTTTCCTTTTTTCTTTTTTGTTTATATCTTTTTATTAGCATCTCCGATTACCGAACCGATTTCAAAAATGGTTTCCTAATATTTTTTCGAACACAAACTAGACCACACTTGCTATATAAATTTCAAAATATTTAAATTTCAAAATACCTGCCTACTAAACACTCAACCAAACACCGTCTCTACATCTGTACATCCCATATCCCATCAGTCTGGTTGAGTCGAATGGATCAGGCTCGTGAGAGAAGGCAACCACACATCCCTACTGCCTACACTAGTGCACAGCAGGTACATGCGCGCGGTATCAGTGCAGACCGGACGTACCAATGGGCAAGCCGACGGTAATTCCTTGCTGGATTTGGATGGACGTACGGTCGCGTGCCGTTTCGTGTCAAGTGGCCGTTCTTAATTTAGTCCGCATGGTGTTCAGAGTATATATGACGACGATTTACAAGAAATGCGTGCATGGTGACGAATAAGACATGCATGGGGCTAGCTAGCGCAGGGTAGCGCTGTAAATTAGTCCCGTTCCCAAATACAATTTATCCTGGCGTTCAAATTTTATTCTTAAATACATGTCATTTCATGATTTTAAGATGATTTTTATCTTTTTTTTTCTTCAATAACCTTTTTTAAGCTATTTTTAATGTTATTTACTATTATAAACTAAAGTGAGACACACTATCTAAAGATATAATAAAATAATATAGTCTTTTATAAATGTGAACCGATAGAACATGCCTGGATCATATCGGTCTCAAGACACAAACGAAGCACACATGTCTTTATTTCATACATTCTCACGTTATATTTTCCTTCGCAGGAAAAATTAGCTTGTTCTGTACATGTATATGCTACTTCAATTCCTTTGCAACTTATCGAGTGCAACCCAGTCTTAATTAGGATGTAAGTATGCAACCTGTTCGGTTGACGTATCAAATGAAGACGAAAAATTCTGAAACCAATTCAACATGAACTTCTCAGTTTACTCTACACATATATTGGAAAAAATACATTCTACTCCTGAGAGTAGTTACTTCCACCTCCGATATATCACATAAACAAACTTAAAAATACTACTTTATCACTTTGAGTACACTCATATATACTCTCCCGTCCAAGTTTATAAAGCGTGTTTCTTCTTGACACATAGATCATGAAGCAAGGTTTCAAATTTTGTTTTTGGAATATATCTCGAAGGCGACCTAAATACAAAATTTTAGTGAGATTTCGGACTTTGGATGAAATCCAAAAACATTCAAAAAGCAAAATTCAAATCTAGAATTTTTTGGACCAGGATTTCTAAGATTTCTGCCAAAATTACAAAAAAATTGGCTGAAATGTCAAAATCTCATCAAATTTCAACAGAATGAAAAATGGTTTGAACCACATTTGAAAATTTTTGTTCATGATACTGACACATCACTAATGTTCTCATAAAATTTTTAGATGATGACCAGGCATGAGGAATTTTAAAAACTTTTGACAGTGTTATTATCCTGATAAAAGCCTTACTGATAAATTTCAACTAAATGAAAATGGTACAAACCATATTATAAAAATTTTAAAATTTTTGTGAATGGTTGTGATGCATCATTAATATTTCCATAAAATTTTTAGATAATGATAAAGACTAAATAATTTTAAAAAATTTTAAGAGTGCTACTGTCCTGATAAAAGACTTGCCGGCAAATTTCAACCGAATAAAAAATAGTTCAAACCATGTTAGAAACCTTTGATTTTTTTTGGATTATCCTGACACATCATTAATGTTACTATAAATTTTTTAGACAATCATCAAGCCTAAGCAATTTTCAAAATTTTTGACAATGCTACCATCCTGATAAAAACCTGGCTAGTATATATATTGCTTAAATTGATTTGATTGAGCAAATAAAAAATGTTTAAATTTTTTGAAAATTTTAGAGAAGGGTTATGAGGCAATTTTTAAGCTCTAATAAAAATTTTGGAGTATGATCAGACTTGAGAGAATTTATAAAATTCTAACACTATTACTGTCTTGTTTATGTTCCTTTTGTTTTTTATTTTTAAAACATAACAAATGAAGTTTAATTATTTTGGAAATCTTTTTGTATGATCCTAGATTAATAAATATGGTACCATAAATTTTAGTGTGATCAAGCTTTTACATTTTATAAAAATCTGAGAGTGCATAAATTATTTCTATAAAATGTCTCAAAAATCCAGTTCTAAAAATTTTCATGCAAGATGAAATTCGTAAGAGATATTGACCTAAACCTGGTCAAATCTGGCCGAAAAAAGGTGAAATCTGATCAAAAGTACCAAGATTTTGGTGAATTTTGCTAAAATTTCACTGAGATTTTTGAAAAAAACCTAGCAATTTGAATTTTTTTTCAATTTTTTTATTCGGCTGGGATTTGAAATCTCGTTCCTGGCCAAAAGTTCTAAAATATCGTTAGGATTTTGAACCTTGCCAAGAAGACATAAAAAATGACTTGATTACTCTAATTATTATCACTGAGCACTATACTCGATGTAAGGATGTAGAGAATATAAAGTAAAAATAGATATTTATTTAGGCTATAAAGGGAATATCACACTAATTTCGTCTTGGAATATAAAATACGCCATATATTTATGAACAAGACTATTCAAAAAGTAAGCCTTATAAACTTGAACGGAGGGAGTATTAATTATAAGATACTCCAATACGAAACACAAAAAAATTGCAAAAGGGAGTACATAGTTTTTAGCTTATTTTGCAAATACCTTCGTATATGCTCATAAAAAAAAGTATGTCTACAAAAATATACATACCATCTAGATAGTTTTATATACTTATATGCTATATATACATACCTTTCTTTACACGAGATACTCTCTACGTTGTAAGATATGATATAGAGAGTTACTATCTGAGAGTAGAAAAGAGGCTTCCTATATAGGAAATATATAAAGGACATATTAGGTGAAACCATACTTATCGTGTAAACTCCGTATCCATATGCAAATATTTTCAAAAATCCTTAAAACATTACCATATATAGGGGAGGTTAACCTCTACAACTCTGTTAAATTTGAGGGCTAAACTCAATTGCATTTGAAAGATATGAAAAAGACAAATTCAACCTAAATAGTGATTTTCGTTGTTCATCACTATGCAGCTCTCTGCTTGCCAATTTCATACCTTTCAAATGCAATTGAGTTTGATCTTCAAATTTTATAAGGTTGTAGAAGCTAACCTCTGCTACGTATGATAATTGTTCGAGAATTTTTGAAAAATTTTACATCTAATTTTCACGGAGTTTACATGATAAAGATAATTTGTACATGATATGTCCCTATAATATATATATACACACATACATATATACATATACATATATACACACACGAAAATAGTTCTATACTCCTAGGAATACATACTCCCACATTGCATATACCGCTTAAACAAAAAATTTATACTCTTTACCATTTTGAGCATTTTGTAATCATGATTATAGGATACTGAAAAATGAGTTCTATGAAAATATTCACCAAAGTCCACTTTTTATAGCATAATTTGTATATATACTCATTTTACATATGAAAAAAGATATATAGCAAAAGTAAAGGGTTATGATGAAATTTTTTCAGTCATGTTGCATTGGAGTATCTTAAAATTAGTATTTATGTATACCGAAAATGATAAAGAAGTATAACATATTTATTTAAGTAGTATATTAGAAGTGGAAGCATGTACTCTTGGATGACAATTGAGGCTGCAGATTTGTGTAATATGAGTGCATGTCACATTAATTTGACGAAGGAACGCCGCGGACGCCGATCGTGACGTGCATGCATGTGCTTGCCGCTCATAGGCATGTGCATGCATCGAAATCGAATCATCGGCACGAGCACATTCGCGCACGCTATGTTCGCATGCATGCGGTATTGCATCTGCAATACGCGTAGAGATCGATAATTAATGCAAGCCTACGGTACATGCGCGCAGGCCATACCAAAGGGCAAGGCGACGGTAACAGCGCTGGCATTCTTGGCTGTAATTGGACGTACGTGTAAATATTACATGCTGTGTTGTGTCAAGTGGTGTTTTAATCTAAGCCGGCGGTAAGAGATGTATGCATGGTCTGATGGTCAGCGAATGGGACATGAGTTGGGGTGTAGGGTAGCGAAGTACACGCGTATATATGTACACACATACATGAGAAGTGAGTGTTTTTTTTGTTAGGGGTGTTCAAAATTTTGGGCCGTGTGTGTGTGTGTGTCTATATATATATATATATATATATATGCACAAACGTATATATATACACATGTATGTATACATACATATATATACACCATTCTTCATACATATATGCAGCATTCTTCATGTGGAATAACCTATTATACTCCCTAGTCAGTTAACGTAAACCAACCGAGCCGTATATCCCAGTACTCAGCTCAACGGAACTGCCCTAGTTGACTAAGCCTATCAGTTATGTGGCTAACCAACTAGTAAATATGTTTTCTTGTTTGTACTATAATATTTTTTCTTTGATTTAGTCATAACCTTTTATTGATAACTCCGATTTATGAAAGATTTTCACTAGTAGCTTACAGATAACGAGAGAAACATAATGATATAAGGCTCGCCAATAAACGTCACATGAATGAGAGTTACTGCCAAATGAACACCAATTTACTAAATGTATCGTAAGTTTTTACTACCGCACAGACTGCATTGGTTGCTGAACTCTTTAATATGATAGTAAATTCTATATATAGGATAGTAAATTAGAGTGCATTTGGTAGTAACTTTAGAATAAATCTATTACATGGCTTAATACGCTACGGTGAGGTTTGACAGTAAAATCTAAACACGTAACCAAGGCATATTTGACAGTAATTTAGGACTTGTCAATTTCATATCTTTCAAATGCAACTAGAAATTAGAATCATTCAGTACAGTAGGAAAATCCAATTACTGATCTACACAGATCAGTCATTTGTCAGTAAAAGTTCTTGAAAATTATATATACAATTTCTGAAAAAAATTTCAAAAAATTACCATAGGTAGGGAATATGAGCTTCTATAGTCATGTAAAATTTGAATACCAAACTTAGTCGCATTTGAAAGATATGAAAACGAGAACTTTACTATTCATCGCTGATTAGTGCTTGTCAATTCCATATCTTTCAAATGCGACTACATTTGATATTCAAATTTTACATAGCTGTAGAAGCTCACATCCCCTACGTATGGTAATTTTTTGAATTTTTTTAAAACTTGCACATATAGTTTTCACAAACTTTTACGATCAAAATGACTGATCTGTGTAGTATAATAGTAAACTCCAATTACCGAGACTACACAAATTAGTCATTTTGGCGTAAAAGCCCATCAAAACTATATATACAAGTTCTAAAAAATTCTCAAAAAATTATCATAAATAGGTGATGTGAGTTTCTACAGTCCTGTAAAATTTGAATACCAAACTCAGTCGCATTTGAAAGATACATTTTATGAAGTACACATCCCCTACGTATGGTATTTTTTGAGAATTTTTTTAGAACTTGTACATATAGTTTTAATGGACTTTTACTGCCAAAATGTCTAATATGTGTAGTATCAGTAATTGGATTTTACTATTATGCTTGATAATAGTAATTTCTAGTTATATATGTAGTAATTTCATGTTCTAGATATAGTCATTTCGGTTACCAGTCGAAAAAATTACTGTTTAATAGAGAGACCTATATCATTCTGTTTCTCTCGTCGTCAGTAAGATACTGATGAAAACCATTTGCAAATCAGAGATACCAATAAAAGATATGGTGAAAACAAAGAAAAAACAAATTTGTATACAAACTACAAAAGGCATCAACTAGTCGGTTTGACATCGTAAGTAATAAACGATCTATGCACCCATGCGCAAGTAATAAATACAAGTAATTTGGCTCAGTGGGGTTGCGTAAACTGACCGGCGTGTAGAATATACTATTTTGCACACAGCTATAGAATAGCATCTATACACACACACACATACATACATATATATATATATATATATATATACATACATACATACATACATATAATATATACATGTATGCATACACATATATACATATACATATATACGCACACATATACATATATATATGGGAAAATGGTTCCATACTCCCGGAGTACGTACTCCCATCTTGCATGTACCGCTTAAACAAAAAATGTATACCTCTTTACCCTTTTGAGCATACTCTAATAATGATTATAAGATACACTAAAGTGAGTTTTATGAATTTTTTTGAAAGTTTATTTTTATAGCATAATTTGTGTATATACTCATTTTACATATGAAAAAAGATATATAGCAAAAATAAAGGGTTCTAATGAAAATTTTCCAACCATGTCGCATGGAGTATCTTAGAATTAGTATTTAAGTATACCAAAAGTGCAAAAGAAGTACAACATGTTTGTTTAAGTAATATATAGGGAGTGGGCGTTCTTCTCTTGAGAGTACGAAAAAGGCTTTATTTATATAATATAATACCATCTACTTCCCGGATGTTGTTACTCACATCTCTGATATATAGGGCCTATACGATCCTGACATACTCCTTTGTACTTTGAATACACTTATGTATTAATTATAAGATACTCTAACGTGGTATACATTAAAAAATTGCAAGAGAGTCCATGATTTTTAGTGTATTTTGCAAATACATTCGTATTCACACATAAAAAGAAGCATGTCTAAAATATACATACCATAGATGGTCTTATATACTCATATACTACACGTCATATCCTTCATTGTGCGATAAACTCTCTATGTTATAAGATACAGTATAAAGAGTAACTACTTGAGAGTAGAAAAGATGCTATCTATATACACACACAAAAAAAAAAACATCAAAAGCCAAAAACAAAAACAAAAGCAAGAGCGCAGAGCTGTGGTCCAAAGTGCCCCGTGTTATGTTCTGTCACTGCATAGTGTTATGTTCTGTCACTGCATACTTACAAGAAGAAAGTCAGTTTGGCTAGTTTTATGCCCACAGGAAGATAAAAACTACCAGGGGAGCTAATTACTCTACCTGCAGGTAGCAGCAAGAAGAGATCTGAATGTCACTTTCACTCGGGACAACTGCACTGTCCCTGTACCTAAAATAAACACATTAAAAGCCTAAACACAGAGCAGCGAACTTTTAATCAAAAGGAGGAGAGGACATGTTAAAGGCTTGGGAAATGTAAAGAAAAAAAAAACAGAAAAGAAGTTCGTTACGCGGGCCAACCGGCCAAGTTTATAAAAATCGCTAGTCTCCTATTACTAGAGCTTTTGTCAAAGTAGATTCTGAAAGGTTCTATGCTGGCCCAGCATAATGGCCCATGGAGGTATCCATATGTACACAAGGCCCCGACCATTGCTCCACATAGCTTTAGATACCTTTACATTAGCAACAAAAGTTTCATTTGCCCTGAGAGGGGCTAGAAGTAATTCCTCTGTCAGAGTGAGCATTGGACTATCGGAGGTACTCTTCTCTTCAGCAAGGATATACTACCATCATGAAAGTTTTAGTATCATACCATACCATACGTGCTCTAGCTGGTGTGGTGACACACCGAATGGCTTGCAAAAGAAAGAAGGCATTGCGAAAGGGCTCGCTCACTCAACGACTTCATATACATGGCAAAACGGTTCTTCGTTAGATTCTCCATCAAATGGTACGTGGCTTAAACCCAAAGAAACACTTCAATCTCTCTGTCACTCAGCCCATTTCGCCAATCCCTACTACCTACCGTGCTGCCCTCCGTGACCCTCATTGGCACGATGCCATGACTGCGGAATTTACAGCTTTGATGAACAACAATACTTGGTGTCTTGTTCCTAGACCTGCAGGTGTCAATGTGGTGACAGGCAAATGGATCTTCCGGCACAAATTCAACCCTGACGGCACACTCTCTCGTTACAAAGCTCGATGGGTTGTTCGAGGTTTCACCCAAGAATACGGCGTGGATTATGACGAGACTTTTTCACCGGTGATCAAACCAGCCACCATTCGGATTGTTTTGAGTCTTGCCACCACTCACTCTTGGCCTATTCACCAATTGGATGTCCAAAATGCCTTCCTTCATGGGCGATTATCGGAGACTGTCTTCTCGTGAACAACCAGCAGGTTTGTTGATCCTTCGCCCTTCACATGTTTGCAAGCTGCAACGGTCCTTTATGGGCTCAAACAAGCACCCAGTGACTTGGTTCTTGCGGTTCACTTCTTTCCTTCAAAGACTGGGATTCCACAGCTCCAAAGCGGACTCTTCTCTGCTCATTCTCCATCGTGGTCACCACACGCCTCATCTCATCGCTCTATGTCGACGATATTATTCTCACGCCAACCATCCCACACTTCTTCACCGGTGATCTCGCCATGATCGAGTTTCGCATGACCGACATGGGACCATTGCATCATTTCTTGGGCATCACTGTGAGCACCACCCAATCCGGTTATTTTTTCTCAGAACAATATGCCCTCGATCTATCAACTGCAAGGACATGCTTCATCGCAATCCTGTTAGTATCTCGGTCGACACTAAGCAAAAGTTGTTCCGCCACTTCGGCATAAGGTTGTCGATGCCATCGCTATCGCAGCCTTTGTCGGGCGTCTGCAATACTTAACTCTTACTCGACCGACCTTACGATGCGTTCAACAAGTTTGTTTGTTCATGCATGACCCCGGTCCTCATCTCCAATTACTCAGCGGATTCTCGCAGATGTTCGTGGAACTGTTGCTCATGGTCTTCATCTTCACCGGCCTCCAACACCGATTTGATCGCTTATTCCGACGCCGATTGGGTGGTTGCCTTGACACGCGGGCGCTCTACTTCCGGCTATTGTGTATATTTCGTGGCAATTTGGTCTCATGGTCATCCAAACGGCAAAGCTACCGCTTTCACGATCAAGCGCTACAGTTGAATACCGTGGCATCGCCAATGCAACAATGAAACTTGTTGGCTCAAACATCTTCTTCAGACCTCCATCACCAACCTCGCGAGCAACTATTGTTTTCTGCGACAATGTAAGTGCTATGTACCTCTCTTCCAATCCTGTGCAACATCAAAGAACAAAGCATGTGGAGATCGATCTTCATTTTGTGCGCGACAAGGTTCAACTTGGCGAAGTTAAGGTTCTGCATGTTCCATCCTCTTCTCAATTTGCCGATATTAGTATTCTCCGATCAATTACGGATCAATTTTCCAATCAAAGTCACAGGTGAGTACACGATTAGACAGGTTCCGGCACGGCCCTAAGCCTTTCTTCCTCGTCTGTAATCGTGACGCCGGGCGGTGGAAAGCGGCAAAGCGTGCAGCCGCGGAACCCAAAGAATCATTGTGATTTGGCCATGGTTCCAGGGAAAAGCACCCAACTTTTGCTGCTTTTCGCTAACATGCGTGGCCATGAGGCGCAGCCGCGGCAGGCCCTGCCGAGACGACAGCCATGCCATCTCGCAGGTGACAAAAGCATGTGACATACACACACACTCACTGTTTATCATCTAACTGCAAGACTTGTTGCCAAAAGCCGCCAACTTTACCGCCACACTCTGTATTTGTGGGGGGGAGGGAGAGAGAGAGAGAGAGAGAGAGAGAGAGAGTAATAGTAACTGATCAGAAAAAAAAAACAGCATCATCACTGCACTAAGGACACTAACTCGGAAAGCAAGGGGTAGAGTGGTGGAGTGGTGTCTGGTGTGTATGTATGAGCGTGAAGCAGTAGTACTCATTGACTCGGCTGAGTAACAGCCGAACACTCCCTGCTTTGGGCTCTGGCTCTTGCGTGCCCCCACATTCTCTTTACCTAATCTTTTGCGTGGCTGTGTTTATGTATACAGCTCCTTGTTCCTCTCTTCCCAATTCCAATAGCGCTTTGACTGGCTTTCCTGCTCCTTTGCCCCCTCCTCCTAGCTACTAGTCGTCTCCTCGCATCTGCTTCTGCTTCTGTAACTGCGAGATGGAGGTAAGCCATGGAGATCATGCGTTGCATCTTGCTGTTCTTTTCGTCTCATTTTGTATACTTCTGTTCTTGTAGCTAAACATGTGTTCTAGTTCCTTAGTGAGACTGGGTATTACATCCTTCTGCAATGACAGGAAACGACACTTTGTAGACCTTGCCATTGCAGTGGAAGATGCTCTTCTACTGTAATATACATATACTGTGCTGCTCCTAACAGTAGACCTTTTTTATAACAAGTACATGTCCTACATTGGCATCGACATTGGCATACAGTTCTGATCACCTGAAAGTTATACCTATCCAATGAGGTCACTTCAAAGTTTCAGAAGGCAAACTTTGCACATTCTTCAGTCCTATCTCTCAGATGCTTGCGCTGTTTCCTCTGTTTTAACCAAGCGTGCATCGGTTGTTCAGTGAAGTTCGTTTCGTTTCCTGATAGGCGCTAGACGATTGCAAGTGGCGCCAAATCCCGGCGTTCGGCGACTGGAACCTGTGGGATGACATGCCCGTCACCCAGTACTTCGAGTCAGGAACCTTCTTCTTCACAGCGCAAGCAGAGGAAGACGAGGACCTCTTCAAGGTGCCCCAGTTCCTTGCCAAGCCCTACAACTACAAGAAGGTCAAAGAAAAACACCAACTCTTTCCATGATTATGATACTAGTTCAGTTTAACTCCAATATTGGGTTCTGCAACTACAGAGAGATTGACGATTTTGTGATCAAAATGCAGTGCGTTGTCCGAGTGAAGGGGGAGAAGGCAACTTCAAATGCTGTGCCTGTGAGGAAGGGACGCAGGAAGCATTATGCCAATGAGCAGCAGAAGTGGAAGCCAAAGGCAGCAGTGGATGAGGACCTGTACAAGATCTCGCCAAAGCTACTCTGCAAGGTGAAGAAGGCAAGTAGTAGTAGCAGTACCCTGTAATTGCAGTTTGTTCCAAAATTAGTGCATCTTTGCTGTGCCCATGTGTAGCCAAGTGGGTTTACTTTAGCTAGTTTCTATCATGTGATTGACATAAACCTTTCATGAGATAATCTGTACATTCGTAAGTAGGCTTTTCTTAGGATAATAGCACTACAGTACTTTTGTCAAAGATGTGAGTGACCTTTTGTTCAAAAGCTTAAGTACTGCATATAATAGCACTATTGGAGCTTTATTTAGCTTAAAGCTGAACTGTAAATTACAGCAAGATCGTACTTGAACTGCGATTCTTTTCCTTGTTTTTATCTTATGTCGATCTTTTGTTTGTGTTGCAGAAGAAGTTGCTGAGGAATTTGCTTGGAGGGTGCCTTGGCCTGAACAGCATCGCCTGAAATAAGCGAGCTGAATAAACTTATCCGGAGTTTGGTGTTAGAAAGAGATGCATGTATGTTGTCTGCTAATATGGAAGTAATGGAAACTGATTAGTGATTACTTCTTGGACTCCTTCGCGTATAATAATAATAGCACTTTCCCTTCTACGTCTCCACTTCCCAGTTTTCCATATCCCGTCATGATCTTCTCACGGTGCCGCTTACGATCACAATCTCGCGAACTAATGCAGCAAATAGGAGGCAGGAAGACAAATTAACAATCGAATAGAAAGCTTCCATATACGCAGTAGTAGCGCGCGCGCGCGAGAGAGAGAGAGAGAGAGAGAGATCTCGCATTAATTGCGGAGATTTCGGATTGGGCGTACAGATCGAATCTGTTTACTCCGACCGTCTTGGATTGCTGATGTCTAGATGTATTTTTCGATAAAGGAAGTTTTTATTAATCTTAGTAAATTACATCAAGGTGATACAATTATACTAAGAAGACTCCCGGCCATGTCTAGATGTATGTATGTATGCTCAGAGATTTGCCATGACAAAGATAGGATTCAAACATGAAAGTGACTGCATAGCTCAATTAGCAAAATAAGGAATGACAAACATACTGATTGTGTGAGCTTTGGAGACCTGCGACGGCGGGGTCCACGGAGGCCAAGCGTGGGCAGCTGAGGTCCGTGGCATCATTGGCGGCTGGGGTCGTGGACTCCAGCGGCGGATGTTTGTGGGTGTTCAAATGGAGTCCATTGCAATGAAGTTGGAGTGCATACTCACAGTGAGCCTTAGAATTGCGGTAAGTTTTTGTGAGACTTGTGGTGTGGGATCTGAAATTATTACGCCCCCCATCTGTTCGATGAAATGCCAATATAGGGCTTTGTTTGAGTTCCATACGTGAAACTTCTTGCTTTTGGCCCCCAAAAAAAGAGGAGAAACTTACCCACGGCACGCTACCTTTGTTGCTTTTTTTGTGTGTGTGTGTGTGTGTGTGTGTATAGATTTGTTAGTGTTGATTGCTTTGGTGTTTCTAATTCACATTTGGATGGTGTAGTGTGGCAATAATCCATCGAATGAAAATCCAAGCGGAGTTATGTTTCTTTTTTGTTCATAACGACGTCTATTCTATCAGGATGCAGTTTGTAAAGTAATTGTTTCTTTATTTAGTTTGTAGATCCTTGGCACTTTCTTTGGTTTGTATCATCTTCAACTCCTGCGGAGTGATGAACCTTGAGAGAACAGTCAAGCCAGAGAATCAGAGAAGATCGATTTCTTTTTTTTTTTGAAAGAGAAGATCGATTTCTTTTTCAATGGCTCTGCTCGCTCTGAAGGTTAGTATACTTCTGTGAATTTTGTACGGATCAACTTTCCTTCTGATGCCCATTGATATCATGCCGTTCATTTAGATTGCGATTTTTAAGATTACTTTTAGCAGATGCATTTGCTATAAACCATTAATGTGGTGAAATAAGAGTACTGAAGCAATTATCATCTAAAATTTCTTATTTCTAATGTTTTGTTCCTAGAAATTAATAACAACCAGGTTTCACAGGTGATTTCTAATTGTTGATCTTTTACTTTGAAATATTTGTCGGTACCTATTTGTTAAGTGAAGGTGTAGAACAACAACACCGCGTTCTTTGATAAAAGCATTCAGTTTTTCCATTCCTTTGTTTTGGTATCATGCCAAGTTATGTTTTATTTCAATTTTATTAAATTATGTTTGGTATTGAGACGTCATCTTCAGCTTATGTGACATTTAAACTGCCATATAGTTTACTTCCTTTAATTAGAGAAAGTGTTCATGTGCCAACCAGCCTAGGGAAGTTATCTACCAAAATCATATAGATTGATTCCTTTAATTACAGAGAATTTAATTGGACAAACTTTTTCCTCCCGGTGACAGTGATTCTGTCTGTTGTTTTACAGCAAGTGCAACTGTGCAAATAATGCGTCATCAATCATGTGTTGAAATGATTATAGTTTTGAGATATTACTACTAATGTCTGCGAGATAAATGTTCACCTCCTTAACTTATGCCTAGCTCATTTTTTTGGGTAACGGTTAGGTTGTTCTACCAGTGCTATGACGTATCATAACCATATTTCTTTCTTTCTTGCTTGCTTATTTACTTGGCTAATTACTTGGTATCCAATCGTTTTGTACCCTTGATGCACTTTCTTGTTAAACAGTACAGCTAAACATTGTCGCTGTTGCTTTTTAAAATTAATGAAGTATTTAAAATTCAATTAAACAAGATCTTCTAACAACAGAAAATTCCTTTCTTTGAAAGTTAATTCAACACAACCTTTTTGCACTCCTCCTGGGCCGCTTGATTTATCTAATTTGGTTTTGCAGGGTTCCTTATATTGATAACTAAATGACTAAATGTGCAGTTGCAGCTTAAAGCACTAGCAAGACCACATGGAAGCAGGCCGGATTTCGTACTGGAAGGAAGCACACGATCCATTTGTTCGGACGCCCTCTAGGACATATTGCCCTAATTTTTTTTTTAAAGAAACGACAGGAGCTCTATTATATACATACATTTAAGAAGAAAAGCAAAGGTATAATAGGAATAGTAGGGGTTTGAAACAAAATAATACACTAAAGCTTTTACAGACCCTCGCAACCTAATGGCTGGTTACAAACGGATGGCTTAGAGCCTACTTCCCTTTGCCTTTTTGGCACGCTCTGTGCGTGATGTTATGAGTTTATATCGTCCTGATTTTGATAATGTTCATAAATAATACAGACATCAATGTTTATTCAAGATGTGTTTTAAGTTCAAATTTTCTCGGTTAATGGCAATGATTTGGGACGTTATGATGGCATTTTTAATTAAACCACTTCTTTCTTAAGTTTAGATTGTACCGAAATTCTGAAAGTTTCGATGCCGTCAAAGCTTTGGTGAAACCATCTGCCAACTGATCATGAGTAGAAATAATTTGAATGTCTAGCAGCTTCTGAGCAACTCTCTCACGAACAAAATGATAGTCAACCTCGATATGTTTTGTTCTTGCATGAAACACCGGATTAGCCGATAAGTAGGTTGCCCCTAGATTGTCACACCAAAGTTCTGCTGCAGATGGACTAGTTAAATTCAATTCCTTGAGTAAGGTCTCAGATCAGATGATCTCGCCAGAGCATTAGCCATTGCCTTGTACTCGCTTCAGATCGACTCGATATCGTGGCTTGTTTTCTTGCACTCCATGATATTAGATTGGATCCAAGGAAAACACAGAAACCACTAGTGGACCGGCGATCATCAACTGATCCAGCCCAATCGGCATCCGAAAAAGCGCTGACTGTCATTGACGCAGACTTTTGTATTTTTAGACCATAGTCTATTGTCCCCTTTACATACCTTAGTATCCTTTTTACCGCTGTCCAGTGCTCAGTTGTTGGTGCATGAAGAAACTGACATACTTTATTGACTGGAAAAGATAAATCAGGTCTTGTAAGTGTCAGATACTGGAGTGCACCCACAATACTTCGAAACATGGTTGAATCTTGTGCTCCTAGCTTAGCTCCTGTTTCAATTGACAATTTTTCTGACACAGATAATGGTGTGTTTAACGGCTTACAGTGTTGCATACCCACTCTTGCAATAATATCTGAAGCATATTTCTGTTGAGTCATAAGAATACCATCTTTCAATCTTTTCACTTCAATGCCAAGGAAGTAGTTCAGCTCTCCAAGATCTTTCAAGGCAAACTCGGCTCTTAAATCTTGAAGCAATACCCCAACAGCCTTTGATGAAGAACTAGCAACTATGATATCATCCACATATACTAGCATGAATATATTAACACCATTCTTATTATAATAGAAAAGCGACGTGTCAGCTTTGGAAGGGGAAAACCCGAGTTGTTGTAATTTTGAGCTCAGTCTAGAGTACCAAGCTCTGGGAGCTTGTTTTAATCCATACAATGCTTTATCTAATTTGCAAACATATTGAGAGGAGAATGATTTTTCATACCCAGGAGGTTGCTTCATATATACTTCTTCCTCCATAACACCATGAAGAAACGCGTTCTGCACATCCAATTGTCGAAGAGACCACCCTTTGATAATCGAAATCGATGTAATCAGTTCTAATGGTAGCAGCTTTTACTACAGGACTGAAAGTATCCTCATAATCAATGCCATACCATTGCTTAAACCCTTTCGCAACTAGTCGAGCTTTATACCTGTCTATTTCTCCATTTGCTTTCCTTTTGATCTTGTAAACCCATTTGCAATCAATAATATTTTTACCTTTCTCCATTGGAACCAAATGCCATGTTTTGTTTCTCATGAGAGCACTATATTCTTCATCCATGGCACGTCTCCAGTTCGTATCATTCAGTGCCTCATCAAGATTGTTAGGTTCACCACTTTGAGCTAAACATCCATACCTGATTCTTCCATCCGTGCAAACTTTGGGCTTTCTAATTCCTCGCTGAAGTCTGGTAACAGGGCGATTTGGTGTGAGCTCATGACTGACGACTGGAGAAGATCCTGAGACAGAGTCTCTGCTGGTAGCTTCTTGCGGGGATAGCACAGGCGCCATCGGATTGGTGTCTTGCGAAGACAGCGCAGGTGCCACCGGACTGTTGGGCTGCATGTCCTCCTGTGGTTCACCACTACTCAGCGAAGCAGCTTCATTCCCCACGCCTGATTGATCAGTAACCGAATCCTGTGTCTGCAGCACCTGATCCGAGGAAAGCACTCCAGGTGAAGCAGTCTTGTGTCTTGTGCTTGCGTCCTGATCTCCAGAGAGCACTTCCTGCATAAGATATAGTCTGTTTTGCACAGGACTTTCATTATTAGCTGTTAAATCACATGGAGTATCAGTCAAATGATCTAGTGCATGCTCCCCTGGAGTGATGCTCGATGGATTTAAAAGATGACTGGGAAGTAAAAGGATTTGAGACTTAAGGAGAGCCCCAGCATTAGGATGAAGGTTAGCAAAGGGAAAAACATGTTCATCAAAAACAACATCTCTAGATATGTAGACACGTCCAGTGCTAATATCAAGACACTTAAACCCTTTGTGCAAATTACTGTACCCAAGAAATGCACACTGTTTGGAGCGAAATTGCAACTTCCTTTCATTATAGGGGCGCAAGTTGGGCCAACATGCACATCCAAACACACGGAGAGCTGAATAATCTGGAGTTTGACCATATAGTCGTTCAAGAGGAGTAGAAAAATTAAGGATTCGATTGGGTGTACGATTTATAAGATAGACGGCTGCAAGGAAAGCTTCATCCCAAAATTTGAGTGGCATGGAGGCATGAGCGAGGATTGAGAGGCCAACCTCAACAATGTGTCGATGTTTACGCTCGGCCGAGCCATTTTGTTGATGTGTATGGGGAGATGAAACACGATGAGAAATTCCAATTTTCGTGAAGAAGTGATTCAGCTTTTCATATTCACCTCCCCAGTCCGTTTGCATGGCAATAATTTTACGACTAAAGGATCTTTCAACAAGATTTTGAAAATCTTGAAAAATTTGAAACACTTCGGACTTGTGTTTGATCAAATAAAGCCAAGTAAATTTACTGAAATCATCAATAAAGCTAACATAATACTTCTTTCTGCCAACCGAGTCAGGTGCAGGTCCCCATACATCAGAGAATATTAACTCAAGAGGAGCAGAAGAACTACTATGTGACCTAGAGTATGGAAGCTGGTGACTCTTGGCCTGTTGACAGGCGTCACAGACCAACTCATGACTAGATTTATCAAGAGTAAAGGGTAATTTATTTCTACTGACAACTTGACGAACTATAGAAGTTGAAGGATGACCAAGGCGACTGTGCCATGTCTTGAATGAAGGTTTTGTGGCGCTGTATGCATGCTTCCCAGAGCTACGCAAGGACGACGGGAAGGGATAAAGGCCACCTCTACTTGCACCTCTAAGAATTGTTCTCTTCGTTTCCTGATCCTTGACAAGAAAGAAGTTTGGGTGAAACTCAAGATAAGCATTGTTGTCAGTAGTAAAACGATGAACAGAAACAAGGTTTTTTTTGGCTTGAGGGACACAAAGAACATTTTTCAAAACGAGATCACGATTAGGGGTGTGCAAAACACTATGACCAATATGACTAATATCCATACCTGATCCACTAGCAGTGTGGATTTGTTCATTGCCATTATACTTCTCCCTCATAGCAAGCTTATTCAGTTCGCTTGTGATATGGTCGGTGGCGCCGGTGTCTGTGTACCATGTTGTATCCATAGTATATGCAGCAGCAGCATGTTTTTCTTCTGGCACGTAGTTTTCATCAAAGCGATGCCAGCAGTTTTCGGCCGTGTGCCCTTCCTTGTAGCACAGTTGGCATCGAGGTCGCTGGCGAGATGAATTGTTCCCATTGTTGAACCGTGAGGTGTTGTTGGTGTAGCCCCCACGGTTCCTGCCGCCATTGCGACCGCGTCCAGATGCTCGCCCGCGAGTGTATCCACGGCCGCCGCGGCTGGCAATATTCACAGAAGACTGGAGCTTCCGTTGTAGAGGCCCAGCCGCTGTTCAAAGCTAAGAAGCTGGGAGAGGAGCTCGGCAAAAGATGTTCCTTTTGTGCGAGCAAGAACGGCGGACACAATGGGATTGTATTCCATGTCCAATCCAACCAAGATGTACTGAACTAATTCTTCTTCTTCAATGGGTTTTCCCGCGCAAGCCATCTCATCTGCCAAAGCTTTCATCTTGCCAACATATTCAGTAATAGTTTGATTACCTTTTTGTGTTGTTGCTAGCGCTATGCGCGTATTTACTGCGCGAGCACGAGACTAAGAGGAATGCATCTTCTCCAGGGCTTGCCAAACTTGCGACGCCGTCTTGCACGTTGCTACTTGCACCAGGACATCACGAGAAAGTGACGCCAGTAAGTAGCTAAGCACTTGTTGATCAAGCGCCAGCCACCGTGTGTACTCCGGATTGATCTTGTGAACCGCTTTGCCTTCAGCGTCCTTCTCCTGGATGAGCTTCGGTGGCGCAACTTCTGTTCCATCTAGGAACCCTTCTAGCTGTGCTCCTCGGACAACAGGGAGCACTTGAAGTTGCCAAAGAGCATAATTGGATTTTGAAAGTTTCTCTGTAATTGGCTGGGCAAAGGATGCCGGCGGTGCTGGGATGGATGACGAGGAGTTTGTCATAGCCAGGGTGGAAAGGATATGCTTGTGGAGGATTGGCTCTGATACCATGCGAGACAATCTTTGGAAGCGTTCAACCCGTCTCAGGGCCGCACCTCTGTTTATATAGGCAGGGAATAGCCCCTGCATGGCTTACAACGACAACTTCCTCTCCGTGATTGATACGGCAGATTATCCTCTATCTAATACAATAACTAACGGATACAATACAATCTCTAGATCTTAGCCAAGTCAATCACGGAGAGTCCATTGTTTTACATGGAAAGATCATAACAGATTCTAACACTTACAACCTAACGGATGGTTGAGAGCCTACTTCCCTTTGCCTTTTTGGCACGCTCTGTGTGTGATGTTTTAAGTTTATATCGCCCTGATTTTGATAATGTTCATAAATAATACAGACATCAATGTTTATTCAAGATGTGTTTTAAGTTCAAATTTTCTCGGTTAATGGCAATGACTTGGGACGTTATGAAGGCATTTTTAATTAAACCACTTCCTCTTCTGTGGACAAGGCCTCAATGCCTCATATGTCATGCTTTATTTAATGAATTAATACATGAGCAAATTAGTACGAGTTCTTATCAGATTAAAAAAAACCTCATTAGTATACATGTTATGATGACACCATAGATTTACTTTTTCACTAAGGGTGATATCATTTTACCTTCAAATATTATTAATGTCATTATATTTATTGGTTATATCTCAACTAATAAATTGGTTCTTTAAACCTACTTTTTTACGTGAATAATATGATGAAAAATATTTAGACCATGAAGCATAACTCATTAGTTTTCTATGGAACTGATATAAATTTGGTTCTTTTAACCTTTGCTTCATACAATTCTATACATACTTACTATTAGCAATCTATGACTAACACTTTAGTGATTGACGTGTTCTTTGCAAATGCGCATGTCAGGAAATAACTGGTTATTTCGATAATAGTGGAGTAGGATATAACTGTGTTTGGTGCGAAAATGTAACTCCACATTTTTGCTGTGCCAAAATCCGCATTCTGCTTTGTGCCTTTATCTTATAGAATTGTTCTTTTAACTAGGTAAAACGTAAAAGATTATATATGGTTTTGATTTTAGCCAGTGTGAGACGCACTCGAACATATCTCGTGTCACTACAAAGGCACTGCCGATTTCTTGCCTTGCAGGCTTGCAGCTGCAACCAGGCCAATGGCATCCTACTTCCACACCTAGGTGTGCTCAATCAGCTCCCTCCTCCCTCTTCGTGATCAATTGATTCATTTGTACCTTTCACTCTTTCGCTGCAACTGTGATGAGATTTTTTAATATTTTTAGGAGATACTAAAATTTACGTTGAGGCAGCACCCAGAGGTACCAAAAATTTAAAAGACGGAGGTACCATATTTTGGTACTAACTCATGTAAATTTTATGGTAAAAGGCTCAATTATGACAGTATCCATTGTGTTCTATTACTTCATTTTGTGTTCAGTTAACTTTGGAAGCATCAAAATTAACATTTTTTGTCATTTTTAAGTAGATCGCTGAAAGGCTTATTAATGCGTCAGGTCGGTATAATTACTATTTGTCATACATAACTGCTTTCATGATGAAACATAAAAGATGAATTGAAAATCACCCTTATCATATTTCCCTTCATTGAAAATGTGTATATCTTTACCGCTCGTACCAATAGCATATTTGCAATTTGGAGGCGTTTCAGGATTTGCTACGATGAATCTACAGTGCACCCCCTGATTCCATCCTTTATACGCTTGAGATTGGCGAGTGCTCAGCCGGTCCACCTGCCTCCCTTGGCAATTTTGTGAAAAACCCCTGAGTTCCTTGAATTGCGGATAGATCCTTCCGGATTACGAACAGGTCCTTCGCGATTTTTTGTGAGACGAAGATTTTTTTTCTTCGCGTTTGGGTCCCTGGCGCGTATTTTACGGAAAACCTCCGTTAAGTTCAAATCGCGAACAAGCCCTTTTCTAATTTTTCATGATAGCTAACAGTCCAAAAAATAAAAACAGTCCTCGCTTCACGCTCAGATCCTTTCTCCGCTTTTCCGAAAAATGTTTTCGCCACCCAAAAACCCGAAAAAATGTTTTCGCTACTAAAAAACGCGGATTCGTCAAGGTTTATAGCAAATTATGGATTTACCAACGGGTCATAACCATGGTTTTTTTAAAAAATGTAGATTTGTCCAAAATTTATAACGACCCATAGATTCGCCATGGTCCTAACGATCCATTTTTTAACAAACACAAAAACAAAAACGAAAAACCAGATTCATCAAGGTTTATAGCGGTTCATGGATTCGCCACTGTCTCGAAAGCAAATTTTTAAAAAGGAAATACATAAAAAACGGCCGACTTTTCTTTTAAAAAACAAAAAACACAGATTCAACAAAGAATTTTCTAAATATTTTTTTAAAAAATAGATTCGCCCAAAAATTTATAGCGACCAGAATTCGCCGCTAATCCTAACGATCCATTTTTTTAACAAACACAAAAAAAAAACACGGATTCAACCGCAATTTTCTAAATAAAACACGCACGACAAAAAAAATACGGATTCGTCGAAGTTTTATAACAGCTTATGGATTTGCCAGCGGGTCATAACCGCGGGTTTTTTTTAAAAAAAACGTAGATTCGTCCAGAGATTTATAGCGACCCATAGATTCGTCGGCGGGTCCTAACGACCCATTTTTTTTAACAAACACAAAAAACAAAAAAACGATCAAATATCCTGAAATGCATAAAAAAACAACCACGGTTTTCTAAAAAAAAACATAGATTCATCGAAGGTTTATAGTAACCTGTAGATTAAACGTGGCTTCATCGAAGGTTTGTAATATCCCATGGATTCAACAGCGAGTCCTACCGACCCATTTTATTTAAAAAATACGAAAATCGAAAATTCGACAAATTTTATCAGACGATGGGTTGTAACCGCGGTTTTCTAAAAAAAACGTAGATTCTTTGAAGGTTTATAGCTAACGACCTATTTTTTTTAACAAATATGAAAACAAAAAATACAACCCCTATGGATTTGCCAACGGGTCCTATCGACTCTATAGAACGGCGCAGCGTAGCGCGCTATTATTGCTAGTGAATTTATAAAACTAGTTGTATTTTAAGGTCAACCTGGGCTGATGAGGGTGGAGACTAGATGGTGGTATTCAGCACATGTAACACAATTTCACTGGGTGCTTTGCGGCTGCTCCCTCTGTGATTTTTCTTTTCCTCATTTTGTTTTCTTGGTCAAGTTTCAGTTTTATTTCCATGGGGATGACAGCTTGCTTTAACTTCCATGGTTCATTGAAGTCAGTGGCGGAGCCAAGGCCCGGCCAGGCCCGGCCCATGCCCGGGCTATGGTCTTGCGCGTGTGCTGTTAGACATGGAACCTTGATTGTTGGAGAGAGGCTTGTCTATGGGCACCTTGATGGTTAGACGAGGGCAGGAGCTTCTTGTGACATGGAACGAGGCCGTCTACGGCGGGGACGAGGGGCATTGTTGTTAGGCTTGCCCGGGCTTCAAAAAGTTCCTAGCTCCGCCACTGATTGAAGTTAGAATTTATATTTGTTCTTTCGTGGCCTATGCTTGCTGAGAATAAAAATGGATGAATAAGATATTTGCTTTTGGATGATGCTCGGATTTTGTTTTGGAACCTTTGGTAAATTCTATGGTGAATACAGTAACTGCACGCTGGTTTCATTACGCCAGTGCATTTGGTTGGGTGAACGAGGATGAATGAAATGAGATGATATAGAATGGATGGAATGATTTTGTTTGGTTGCTTATGAAATGGTACGAGATGATGTTTGGTTGGATGGATAAGGTTAGTATAGTAACCTTTATCACTAGAGATGGTGAGTTTACCTCTCACAATTATTACAATGAAAATTTATAATTCTAATTAAAATTTTATTTCTCACAATTGAGCAGTATGTCATATTCTTATATAGTCTAATTAAAATTTTATTTCCCACAATTTAGCAATATGTAATATTCTTATATAGTCTAATTAAAATTTCCTTTCTCATAATTGACTGATATGTAATATTCTTATATAGCTGCAGGTTGTGCACATCGAAGAATACAGAAAGTACGCATATTTTTTTGAAGAAAAAGGTGGACAAATATTATTTTTCACATGCAAAAGCCTAGATAATCAAATAAATTACTCTGTACAACGAAACACTTGAAATTAACCAAAAAGAATTTTCAGTAGCTACTCTGATGTACTACGGTGACTCGATCTGGAGGCCACTCGGGAAGAAGAAGACCGCGAGGGAGAGGGTCAGAGCAAGCACGTACAAGCGAGGGAGAGGCTGAGCAAACTCCTGCGTATGGGATGAGCGACTGAGCGTGTACGAGCGCGTCCCGCACCGCTTGGTTCGGTTGATTTGGACGTAAGAGTTGGTACATAATATTTGAAGAATATTTTTGAAATTTGTACCACTTTATCCCGTATAACCAAACGCATATATAAAACATATTCTGAACTATCCCGTATAGGATCCTCCTTGTTCACCAACCAAACATATAATGGTTAAGGTGGTACATCATGGACATGGTTTATGTTTGGATCCGTTGAAATTGGTATTTTATCTTTTCATTGTTAGGGAATGGTAAACTGCACCCTGACTTCAATACTTTTATTTAACTAGATAATGACCCACGCTACGCCGCGGCGTATGTAATTTGTTTGCTGCATCACGTGAAATTTTGATCGATTGATATTTATAGGAAAACTGTAATCCTAGCTTTTCTTTTTTTTTTAGAAAAAGCGCCTCAAAAATAGTCTAGAGGAAAAAGGGCTAAAAATTATTAGAGATGGCAACCTTCTTTTGTCGACCTTAATACTCTACGCTGCTCACCGAGTAATAATACATGTTCGCAAAACCACCCACCGTGAAAATTAGTCTAAAGGAAAAAGGGCTAAAAATTATTAGAGATGACAACCTTCTTTTGTCGAGCCTAATACTCTACACGCTCACCGAGTAATAATACATGTCTAAAAAATATCGAGATCGGAATGGAAAAATCGAGTTGGGGAAAAAGTTTAGAGATAGAGCCGCACACATATCTCTCGGCGACGTAAATCTTTTTTCCGGAAAACGGAGAACATAACCGTGAATAAAAATTATGGATTTTTTAGAAACGAAAAATAAAGGTGAATGACCCGTTCACCGAGTAATACTCTACGCTGCTCACCGAGTAATAATACATGTCTAAAAAATATCGAGATAGAAATGGAAAATCGAGTTGGGGAAAAAGTCTAGAGATAGAGCCGCACACATATCTCTGGCGACGAAACCTTTTTTTTCGGGAAAAACGGAGAACACAACCATGAATAAAAAAACTATGGTTTTTTTTAGAAACGAAAAAATAAAGGCGAATGACCCAGACGCTAATATGAGGAAAAAGGGCTAAAAACTATTAGAGATGACAACCTTCTTTTGTCGAAAGCATAATACTCTATGCGCTTCACCGAGTAACAATACATGTTCGCAAAACCACCCACCCAGATAAAAAAATATCGTAGATCGAGATGGAAAATCGAGTTGGGGAAAAGTCTAGAGATAGAGCCGCACACACATCTCTCGTGGCGAAAACTTTTTTTCGTAAAACGAAGAACACAACCGTGAATAAAAAACTACGGCCCTTTTTTGGAAACGAAAAAATAAAGGCAAATGACCCAGACGCTAATACGAGGAAAAAGGGTGAAAAATTATTAGAGATGACAATCTTCTTCGCTGCCTAATACTCTACGCTAATCGAGTAATAATACATGTTCGCAAAACCACCCACCGTGAAAAATAGTATAGAGGAAAAAGGGCTAAAAATTATTAGAGGTGACAACCTTCTTTTGTCGAGTCTAATACTCACGCTAATCGAGTAATAATACATGTTTAAAAAAATGTTAGAGATCGAGATGGAAAATCGAGTCGAGGAAAAAGTCTAGAGATAGAGCCGCACACATATCTCGGTGACGAAAACTTTTTTCCGGAAAACGGAGAACACAACCGTGAATAAAAACTACGGTTTTTTTGGAAACGAAAAATAAAGGCGTAATGACCCGTGACGCTTAATATATTTAAACTACAGAGCCTTTTTTTGCAAAACCAATGATCAAGGACTGGATGTATTTTTATTTTCGCAAAACCACCAACCTAAAAAATAGTCTAGAGGAAAAAGGGCTAAAAACTATTAGAGATTTACAAACTTTTTTGTCGAGCCTAACACTCTACGCGAGTAATAATACATGTTTAAAAAATATCGAGATCGAGATGGAAAATCGAGTTGGGGAAAAAGTCTAGAGATAGAGATGTACACATTTCTCGGTGCCGAAAAATATTTTTTCGAAAAACGGAGAAAGGACCTAGACGAAGGAGTAAGGGCCCTGCTTTGTTACGCTTTTGGACCCTGTCGCTATCCCAAAAATTAGAAAAGGCTTGTTCGCGATTTGAATTTAACGTGAGGATTTTTTCAGAAACGGCGCGCCAGGACCTAAACGCCATTTAACGGAAAAATCTTGCCCTCACAAAAATTACAAAGGACCTAAACGTAATTACGAATATACGGAGGACTTTTCACAAAAACCCACTTGACACGGGTGCTCGCCGTAAGGGAAATCTTCCACTGTAATAGAGTTGATACTAGTAGATAAGCGCTGCTACGTCATACGGTTGAATTTCGATAGCATGCGCTTAAAATAATAATTTTTATTTTCGCAAAACCACCCAATCGATCAAAAATAGTCTAAAAGAAAAAGGCAAAAATTATTAAAGATGACAACCTTCTTTTGTCGAGCCTAATACTCTACGCTGCTCACCGAGTAATAATACATGTTCGCAAAACCACCCACCAAAGGAAAAATAGTCTAGAGGAAAAAGGGCTTAAAAATTATTAGAGATGACAACCTTCTTTTGTCGAAGTCTAATACTCTACGCTGCTCACCGAGTAATAATACATAAACCTTCGATTTAACTGCTTTTTTTTTCATTTTTCGTTTTTATGCTTATAAAAAAATGGGTCGTTAGGACCCGCCGGCAAATCTATGGGTCGCTATAAATCTTCGGACGAATCTACATTTTTTTTAAAAAAACCGCGATTATGGCCCGTTGGCAAATCCATAAGTTGCTATAAACCTTTGATGAATCTGTGTTTTTTTTGTGACGAAAACATTTTTCCGGGTTTTTTGGGTGACAAAAACATTTTTTCTGGGTTTTTTTATTGCGCTTGCTAAAAAAAATGGGTCGTTGGGACGCGCCGGCGAATCTATGGGTCGCTATAAATCTTCGGACGAATATACATTTTTTTTTAAAAAAAACCCCGCGGTTATGACCCGTTGGCAAATCCATAAGTTGCTATAAACTTTCGATGAATCTGTGTTTTTTTTGTGACGAAAACATTTTTCCGAGTTTTTTGGGTGACGAAAACATTTTTTTCGGTTTTTTTTGTTGCGTTTGTAAAAAAAAAAGGGTCGTTAGGACCCGCCAGCGAATCTATGGGTCGCTATAAATCTCCGGACGAATCTACATTTTTTTAAAAAAAACCCGCGATTATGACCCGTTGGCAAATCCATAAGTTGTTATAAACCCTGGATGAATCTGTGTTTTTTTTATGACGAAAACATTTTTTCCGGGGTTTTTGGGTGACGAAAACATTTTTCCGATTTTTTTTTTTGCGTTTGTTAAAAAAAAATGGGTCGTTAGGACGCGCCGGCGAATCTATGGGTCGCTATAAATCTTCAAACGAATCTATATTTTTTTAAAAAAAAAAACCCCGCGGTTATAACCCGTTGGCAAATCCATAAGTTGATATAAACTTTCGATGAATCTGTGTTTTTTTGGTGACGAAAACATTTTTTCGGGTTTTTTGGGTGACGAAAACATTTTTTCGGTTTTTGTTGTTGCGTTTGTTAAAAAAAACAGGTCGTTAGGACCACGGCGAATCCACTTGTTGCTATAAATCTTCTGACGAATCTACATTTTTTAAAAACCCGCTATGACCCGCTGGCAAATCCATAAGTTGCTATAAATCTTCGATTTAATCAGGTTTTTTTGTGACGAAAACATTTTTCCGGGTTTTTGGGTGACGAAAACATTTTTTCCGGTTTTTTGGTGACGAAAACATTTTTTCCGGAAAACGGAGAAAGGACCTGAACGAAGAAGCGGTGGACTGCTTTGTTATTTTTTTGGACCTCGCTCGCTATCCTCAAAAAATTAGAAAAGGGCTTGTTCGCGATTTGAACATAACGAGAGGCTTTTTCCAGAAAATACCGCGCCAGGGACCCAAACGCGAAGAAAAGAAAATATCTTTGTCTCATAAAAAATCGCGAAGGGTCTATCTATAATTTCAAAGAAATGAAGGGATTTTTTCGCAAATGCGCAAGTGACAGGTGGAGCTCTGGTTGGCCTCCATTTCTTCCGCTCATAAGGGTGTTAATATTAGTATCATCCTTCGATGTCATCGCTTTCACAACAAATCACAAATCAAACAAGTTACTCCATCCTTTATCTAAAAATAAAACATGGCCAAACACAAAATACCTACAATTTTTATAGGACAAATACAAGATATGTCACGCTATCGTGCCTACATAATATATGCCTAGTGGCTACGAGCCTACTAGCAGCAACGCGTTAGAAGACGACCGCGTCCGATGCAAACAGGTTGAACTGTTTTAGCACGCCACTTCCGAGTACATCTATATATAACGACCCGTACAAGCACAAGATCGATCACACCGAGGGAGGAGCACTGCATCCCCACCGCCATGCCGTGCCGTAATATCCCGATCAGCCTCATCAGCAACCGGCGGACGCGCGCCGTCACGTTCGCGAAGCGGAAGGACGGGTTCATGAAGAAGGCGCGGGAGCTCTCTGAAAGATATAGCTACATCAGAGCACCGTGAGATCCACCTCTTTCTGCCCACCACTTTTCTCTCAATGTCGGACACGACTTCCTCCATCGTGAGTGCCTCTGCCGGCGCCATGACCAACTCCACAATGCGCTCGTTCTCATCCGTCACTCTCTCCTCTACAATGTCCAGGTCTTCTTCCTCTCTCGCAAGTGCTGCCCAGTCGGTGAACATCACAAGCCTAGTCACCGTGCCTCGACATCGCCGACGCCCTTAGAAGCACTCTTCCTCGCATCCTCGGGCGTTTCAACCTCCGCCACCACGCCGGCGGACGCCAATAGCCACGATGATCCCATCTCGATCCATGAGGATTTAATCGTTCTCATGTGGCTCCATGCCACGCCGCCGGCGACCTCCTCGACATGGTGATGGATGACAACATCACGGCTTTGGCGCCGAAGATTGCCAACTTTTCCTCGCAAAGGCCAACGCTGCTGAGCAGAGCTGCACAACCTCACTCAAGGTGATCTATCCGCTACCGCTTATTGTCACAAACTCAAGACTCTTGCAGATGCCCTAACCGATTGCGAACAACCTGTTCTGGATCGGGCGCTGGTGCATCAGTTGATTCGCGGCCTTCATCCGATGTACCACGTGCTCCGTCAAATGCTGCCCGCGATGCTGACCTTCCCCACCTTCATGGAGGCGCGCGACCAGCTCATCGTCGCCGAGAACACGCTGGGGTCATCCACCCCCGCACCATCCACCGAAACGGCGCTCGCTAACTCCGATGTGTCGTCCGACTCCACCAACGCGTCGCCATGCCAGTGACGCCGCAATGCGTTGGTGGAGTCGGACGGCGATCCGAGCCGGGCGAAGGCCAGGTGGACGGCGCGGGTGGATGACCTCAGTGTTCTCGGCGACGATGAGCTGGTCACGCGCCTCCATGAAGGTGGGGAAGTTCAGCATCGTAGGTGGCATTTGACAGCACGTGGTACTTCGGATGAAGGCCGCGGATCAACTGATGCACCAACGCCCGATCCAGAACAGGTTGTTCGCAATCGGTTAGGGCATCTGCAAGAGTCTTGAGTTTGTGACAATAAGCGGCAACAGATAGATCACCTTGAGTGAGGTTGTGCAGCTCCTGCTCAAGTTGCACGGCGCGGCTGGCCTTGTTGCCGAGGAAAAAGTTGGCGATCTTCTCCCAGACGCCAAACGCGGTGATGTTGTCATCCATCACCATGTCGAGGAGGTCGTTGGCGAGCGTGGCATGGAGCCACATGAGGACAGTTAAGTCCTCCTGGATCCAGATGGGATCGTCGTGGCGCGGTTCAGTGCCGTCGATGTGGTGGTGGAGGTTGAAACGCCCGAGGACGACGAGGAAGAGGCACTTCCACCACCGGTAGGCCGTCGACAACATGTCGAGGCGCACGGTGACCAGGCTTGTGATGTTCACCGACTGAGCAGCACTCGCGAGAGAGGAAGAAGAGCCGGACATTGTAGAGGAGAGAGTGCCGGATGAGAACGAGCGCAGGAGTTGGTCATGGCGCCGGCGGAGGCACTCGCGGTGGAGGAAGTTATGTCCGACATTGGGAGGGAAGTGGTGGGCAGAAAGAGGTGGATCTCACGATGCTCTGATTACCATGAAAGATATGAATGATCCAACACACTTTGCATTCATAGCTTTGGCCTATTAATAGGCAATTACAATGAGAGTCGAATGGTGAGCCTTGGCTCACAGGTTCGTTACAGATCCGCGCATGTGGGCATGGCAAAGACGTGCACTAGAGCCTGACCGAGTCTATAGCTATACATGCAAGACTACAGTATGTAGACAACGTGTACAATGGTACAAGACACATGTTCGCCAATACTCTCCACGCTCTGCGACGTCCCCGTCGCGGTCGTCTGCGGAGGTCCCGACGGTGGCGCCACGCACGGTGGCGCGACGGACATCTTCGCGTGCATCACAAGTACCTCGAGACCACCGCTAGGAGAAGGCAAGCTTCGACATTCCTAAATCTTTCGCGCGCTTATTCAGAAGTTGGCTTGAACTTGGGCCAAATTACGGGTGAGGTCACCCAAGCATGTCTCTTAGAAGTGTGTCGTCGGTTGGAAGGGCTTTGGAGTTATTTACTTTTCGCCTTTTGTGTTTAGGATTGGGTATTCGCCATTTGGATCATTTGGTGCTTTTAAATTTGCTTGACATTCTGTAATAAGTTTGGTCTGATTCCCTAAATGGGATGAAACCGGAATTTTGTATTCCATTATCTAAAAAAAGGACGGCCCCGTCAAGATCGCGCCGTCGGACGCGGTGTTGAACGACATGACGCTGGACAAGCTGCAGGAGCTGCTCGAGTCCGTCGATGCCGCGCTGCGGGCTACGGGTTAGAGGCGAAAGGCACTGGGGTTGCCAGACGATGACGACGCCGACGGTGGCCGAAATGAGCAGGCCTCGTCGGATGCTTCCAGCGCCGTCGTGTCGCTTGGGCATGGCGTCCCGTGCGCTGGAAGCAACTTTGTGGACTTGGACAACTACCAGATGCGCGCGCGAGGCAATGGCAGCATTAACGACGGCCGGCTCGAGCAGGGCACGTGGGATGCCTTCCAGCCGTAAAACGCCGGCATGCTGCAGCCTCGCACGGGGTACAACGTCCAATACATTGGTGGCAACGGAGTGGGCATGGGCGGCAACCAGCTGCCGATGCCGGGCAATGGCAGCAACGACCACGGCCGGCTCGCATGGGGTGGCTTCCAGAGTATTTCAGACGAGCGATGCCGTCGTGTAGCCTGGGTACGACGGCTTCCAATGCACTGACAGCAGGTACGTGGGCATGGATGGCTACCAGATGCAGGCGACGGGCAATGGCAATGTCAACCATGGCTTGCCCAATCTGGCCATGTGGGGCACCGAGGAGTCATGCAACGCCGTCGTGCCAGTCGGGTACCCCCCCATGTACGTCGGCAGCAACTGTGTGGACACACCGGCTGAATACTCCGTCCTCAGCACCGGCGACAACTTCATCAACACACCAATCGGGTTCGGCATTCGCGACAACTTCATGAACGAGGATGGCTACGAGACGCGGATTTCAACCGACGAGTGCCAGTGCTTCGGCACCAGCCAGAATTCTTCCAGCGTCGAGCAGCTGCGTTACCTCAGCGATCTGGCCCAAGGCATGCGCTTCGGCTCCAGGGACACGCAGCTGCAGCTTTGAAAGAAGTAAAAATCTGATTCCAGGGACATCATGCTCTATGCTTTTAGTAATAGTACGGTCTAGAGCTGCAGTCAGTCCCAGCCAGTTGTGCAACAACGTGAGTCCGGCAATTTTGGGAGATGGATGGCCGCCAGATTCAGCTGATGTCGCCACCCCGCCCGTAGATCCTGAGCAATTTTCCCGGCCAACAAGTGAGGGACATGGGCTAGCTATTAGGTCGTCTATGTTTGCCAGGAAAAGACCCGGCAATTTTGTCACAGCAGCTCAGCTTGGAGAAGATTCCAGCAATTTTATTAGCCTGGAGAAGATCCGGCAATTTTGTAACTCTGCTCGGATAATCCAACAATTTTGTAGACTCAGTAAGGACAAGGTCTGGCAATTATGTACCTATGCCAGGAGATTATCCTGGCAATTTTGTATACTACAAGGATACCTCCTAAGTGATAAAAGAAAGCGGAACTCGTCTTCTTTCTTTATACAATCATACAGTTAATCAACTCGTTACATCTTGTGCAAATAATAGAGTCAATTGCAATGGAATTTTTTTATATCAGAATGACAAGTCAATCCTCTGTCTAACATTTAAATCAAGCAGTGGGCTCAAAAGTCAAGACTCCTAACAAGAAACCTATACTAATTTTCCTCGTTACAACCATAAAGGACAAAAACAAGAATTTGCACCAAAGTAGACAGCAAAATATACTTGAGACTTACTAATTACAATAACTAATTTCCTAATAGGAAACACTTTTGCCATTGCATAAACAACAAGATGATAGAAAAATGCGACTTCACATACATACATAATAGGTGAACTCCTTTGTTGGTGTCTTTGGTGCGCTTCAAGAGTCTTCTTGGCTCAGTCACACTTCTCTCAGCTGCAACCATAACGCTTTCTTCTTCTTCTTCTTCTTTTGAAAGATTGACAGGAGCTCTGTCTTTCATTTAAGAGAGAAAGAGAAAACAGTTGGATTGTTTTACAACAAGCTAGTGATATCAAAGAACACAGAGATGCCATGTAGGAAACTTAGAACAGGCAAGACTTAGGCCCTGTTTGGGAGAACTCCAGATCCCAGCTCCAGCTCAGATCTGAAACTTATAAGCTAAAATAAAGTGAATTAAGTTTATATTTTTAGTCTAAAATGTAAACAAGATGATTTACCTAAACACTCTTAATATACCCACAGCTTCAACTCCACAAATTTGTAGAGTTAGAAATACCCTGCTCCACTAAGTCCACAGATTTTGGTGGAGCTGGAGCTGTCCCAAACACCCCCTTGGTACACCTCAAGGTAAATAGAGAAATAATCAACGCAAGCAGCTAAAGCTATTTCGCCCTCCCTATTCAGTGCACAGACAAAGAAATGATTTGGCCTCCCTGCTCAGAGCCCGCTTCTCTCAGGTTGTGAACGTCTGTTTTTGCTGGAACAGACTTATCTATTATCTTGTATTGCCAGTGTTACTTGGATACGGACATGGGAGTCGAAATACGACTCGAATTTAGGTGTCTGATTCGGCAAAAAAAATTTGGACACGGGAAATGCTACTTGGAATTGGACATGGGTGTCGGAATCCGAATCCGACTTGGATTCGAGGTGTCCGATTTGGCAAATTTTTTTGGACATGGGTGTCCGAGTAACACTATGTATTGCATTATAGCCTGTGTATCACATTGAACTACAGCTCGATCATGTGCCTGAATTAGCACTGAGAGTGATGAAAGGGATAAGCATGTTGGTTCTGCGAAGCTCTAGGTGATTGGGCGAAGTTGCAAGTCAGATAAGTGATCCCTAAGGATCGACCTGTAGCATCAGGTGTTTCTCCACGGTCGATCATCTCCTCTAGCCATAGGAATGCATCAGATGTTCTTCCAACAGAACATAAACCTTCAATAACATTGTTGAATTCGCTTCAGTCAGGTCGATGAAGCCCTGCACAATCCTCTCCAAAACCTTTGCCGCCTTGACAAACTGGCTTTCTGAACACAAGCCAATGACTAAGTAAGAGAAAGTTTCCTTCCGACCAACATAGCCAACTGAGCCACGCTGCTTATCCATCCTTTTAAGGTATCCGAGTGCCTTCATTGATTGCATAATGTCGCAAAGACCCTTCATTATCAAGTTATATGTTTTGACAGTCGGAACGAGATCATTCTTGGGCAACACCTCCAACACCTTCACTGTATCATCCACCCTCCGTACCCTGCATAAACCTGCGATCTTCACCCATACATGCATATTGTTGGCTTGAACCCCTTCTTGATCATGTCCTCAAAACAAATTGTCTGCCTCGTTCAACCGTCCCTCATCATAGAAGTCAAGAACCATGGATTCAAAGCTCACGACAGTCCCGCCCACCTCGCACAACAAACACCCGATCAATGACTTCCCGGGCGTCCTCGATGCTAAGCCCAGCAAGCATTGGTTAGCACACGAAGAGAATGCCGATTACCTGGTGACCTCAAACCCTTCCTGAACACCAGCTCAGCCTGCTCGCCCCGGCCAGCCACAGAGTGCGACCAGCAATGCCCGGTACACCACTACATCCACGGCTGCGACACGCGCCACAGCATGAAGTAGAGGACGTGCGGGCCTCGTCGAGCATGCCAGCATCGCAGACAGCAGGCACGATAGCGCAGTCGCGTTCCTATCCGACGCGAGGCACTGATTAGGCATTTCGTCGAGCACCTGCAGCGCGAGGTCAGAGCGCCGCACGCGGCACAGCTCGGAGATCAGCAGGGTAAGGTCTTGTGATACCCTTCAAAACTTTCAACAGAATCCGACAATACAGAGATAACCAGAGTTTGGGAAAAGGGGAAAAAGAAGAGCAGAACAAGACAGAAGGAAGAACTTGGAGAAGGGGAAAGGAGATCATTCCATTTTTCGATTCCCCCTTTCTGTTCGCTTACATTAAACGACTCACACTGATCGCTTTTCTTTACAGCCTGTATTACAGCTTGACAGCGACAGTAACTACTAGCAACTCTATTCACCGTCCAAAAACGATCACACCCGATCAACACCAAAAGTTTAAATCTCTACCGCCCGTTCCTTCCTTTAGTCTTGACAGCCTTCCCGCCTTTCTTAGGCTTTCTGCGCGCCTCCACTCCCTCCAGCCGCACCATCCCTGACATTACCCCCTCCAGCAAAACCGGCTTGACCCCAAGCCAATGCTTCAGGGAACCTCTGTCGAACCACTGCAAAATCCTCCCACATTGCCAGATCAGCTGGAATGTTGGTCCACTTAAGCAACACCTGAGTAATAGCCGAGTTCCCCTTTTTCACCAAACGACGGTCCAAAATGAGTCCAGGCTCCACATGCTCAATATTCAGATCAGCCACACTAGGAGGAGTATGGAAAACAGGAGTGAAATCAGGAATCCAAGCCTTCAACTGTGAGACATGGAAGACTGTATGTATCTGGTTGCCGACCGGCAATTCCAAACGATAAGCGGCTGGTCCGATCTTCTCCACTATTCTGTAAGGTCCAAAGAACTTAAAAGCCAATTTCGGGAAAGGACGATTAACCACCGATGATTGTGCATACGGTTGGAGCTTAAGATAGACTTTGTCTCCCAGCTGAAACTGCCGATCCACCCTCTTCTTGTCAGCCTGTTGTTTAATACGGTTTTGAGCTGCATGCAGATGACGCTTAAGAAGTATGTCTTGAACATTTCTTTCAGAGACCAGCTCCTGGACCGACAGCACCGTGTCTCTGCAGGAAGGGGTAACATAGCACCATACCGAGGATCCCTGCCATATAAAGCTTTAAAGGGGGAACAACCCAAAGAAGTGTGATAGCATGTATTGTACCAAAATTCTGCCATTGGTAACCACCGATGCCATTTCATTGGAGAAGAATGAACGGCACAACGGAGGTACATCTCAAGACACTGATTCACACGCTCGCTCTGGCCATCCGTTTGCGGATGATAGGCCGTGCTAAAAAGCAATTTGGTGTCCATGGCTTTGAACAACTCTTTCCAGAATAAACTAGTAAAGATCTTGTCCCTATCCGACACAATTGAACAAGGCATGCCATGAAGTTTCACAACATTCTCCAAGAAAAGTCGGGCAACATGGGGGGCAGTAAAAGGATGTTTGAGAGCAACAAAATGGGCATATTTTGAAAAGCGATCAACAACCACCAGTATGGTATTGCATCCTTCGGAACATGGCAAACTTTCTATAAAATCCATTGTGACAGCAACCCAAGCTCCTTCCGGAACCGGCAAGGGTTGTAGCAAGCCAGGTACCCTGCTATGTTCATGCTTAGCCTGCTGACATACTGCACATTGATTAATCACATTCTGGACATCCCTCTTCAATCCAGTCCACACAAACAACTTCTTAATACGCTGATAAGTGGCAGAAATACCAGAATGTCCTCCGACCGCACTGTCATGAAAAACTTTAATGATCTTGGTCTGTAAAGCTGAATTAGCACCCACCCAAATGCGATCATGTTGCTTAATTACTCCTTGATGTAGCCGAAATCCCTGCTCATTCGGACTTTGCACGGCCAGAGCTACCAAAAGTTGCTGAGCATGTGGATCGGTTGTGTATGAATTCAAGACTTCTTGGATCCAAATGGGTTGAGCTTCTGAAATAGCATGCAATGTCATGAGATGGCCCACCCTCGACAAAGCGTCTGCAGCACGATTCAAAGTGCCCTTCTTAAACTGAATGCGGAAGTGAAGTCCCATCAACTTAGTCATGGCCTTTCTTTGCAGTTCTGAAATCAGTTGCTGCTCGCCCAAGTAACACAAGCTGCAGTGGTCAGTATTAATGACAAACTCCCCCCTCTGCAAATACGGACGCCATTTGTCCACAGCCATGATTACTGCAAAAAATTCTTTTTCGTAAATAGATAATTTCTGATGTTGTGGACTTAAGGCCTTACTAAAAAATGCAAGTGGATGGCCCTGCTGCATCAGCACCGCCCCAATGCCCAAATCGCAGGCATCAGCTTCAATCACGAAGGTTTGATTAAAATCAGGCATAGCCAAGACAGGCGTCTGACTCATAGCAACCTTAAGCTATTCAAAAGCAGCAGTTGCTGCCGAATCCCATGTGAAGGCTTTTTTCTTGAGCAAATTGGTAAGTGGTCTAGCCATAATACCATATCCTTTCACAAATTTCCGGTAGTAACCGGTTAGTCCAAGAAAACCCCTTAATTCAGTCACCGTGGTGGGTTGTGGCCAAGCAAGCATGGCTTGAGTTTTATCCGGATCCATAGCTACTCCTTCAAAAGAGATGATGTGGCCCAAATAAGTAATACTGCGTTGCGCGAAAGCACACTTGGTTAGTTTCACAAACAACTGATGCTGCTGCAATAAGGAAAGAACCACTGCCAAATGCTTGGTATATTCAGCTAAGGTGGGTGAGTAAATGAGAATATCATCCATGAACACTAATACAAACTTGCGCAACCCAGGAGCTAAAATAGAATTCATGAGACATTGAAACGTTGCCAGCGCATTGGTTAAACCAAAGGGCATCACCCGGAACTCGAAATGACCGTGATGCGTTTTGAAAGTTGTCTTCTCCATATCGGACTCAACCATGCGAATCTGATGATAACCAGCCTTCAAATCTAGTTTAGAGAAGTACTGCGTCCCCGCTAATTCATCCAAAAGTTCATACACAACCGGCATCGGGAACTTGTTCTTTATAGTTATACTGTTCAATTTACGGTAGTCAACACAAAAGCGCCAACTACCGTCTTTCTTCTGAACCAACAACACAGGGGAGGCAAATGGACTTTTACTGGGTTGAATAAAGCCTATCTTCAACATCTCAGCAACCTATCGCTCGATCTCGTCTTTTTGCATGGGAGAATAGCGATAAGGTCGACTGTTCACTGGTATAGCTCCTGGCAATAATGTGATAGCATGATCATAAATACGAGCAGGAGGCAAAGTGACCTGTTCTGAGAACACATCAGCATATTGTTGCAGCACCAACTGTATTTCACTGGGTAAGGATGCACTAGTTGGCACCTGCAGTTCTGCCGCCCTGGTAACAAGCGCCCATATGCCATTAGTGTTGCACCATTGATAGCGTTGTTTTTCTGGTGCTTCCACTAATCTGTCCACCGAGCGGTTAGACACGCCTAGTAATTTGATAGTCTGTCCCTGATGTTCAAACTCCAAGGTTTTCTGGCGCCAATTGCAAAGCATTGGACTATAGTGTCGAAGCCAGTCCATGCCTAAGACAGCATCATACATTCCTAGGGCAATCACTCTCATATCTGTACAGAATGAGTGCCCCTGAGTGCACCACTCCATCTGAGAAATCTGGCGATCACATGGTAAATGTTCCCCATTGGCCACATAGACCTGAACCGGCACAATAGGCTCTGTCCGGTATTTAGTGCGCTCAATGACAGTAGAGTTGACAAAGCTGTGAGAACTCCCAGAGTCTATCAACATCAAGATCACCTGGCTGCCCACCATGGCTTGTAAACGAATCGTGGCATAATCTTCCTTTCCAGACAAAGCATGAACTGACAACCGATACTGCTCCTATTCAAACGCCTTATCCTCAGCTTCCATACTTTGCAAGAGTTCATCACTCAATTGTTCCAATGACTCCTCCACCGCCAATGCATGAAGCTGTGTCTGGGAAGCTTGCTTACACTGATGATCTTTCTCAAACTTGTCTCCACATTTAAAACATAATCCACGAGCACGGCGATATTCTCTTAATTGCCGAGCACGACCCAACTCCTCCAGGTGTGAGTTAGTAACAGGCATTGCCCCTTCCGAACGAATAGCACTACTGGACTTCATGGCAAATGATGGACGGAACGGTTTCACCCTCTGCCGTTCACATTTTTCATGTTGAATTTGAGCCAGCAGAAAGGCCTTCCTGACCGAATTCGGCAACTGGATTTCCACATCATAGCGCACCTCATCTTTCAGACCCATAATAAAATGGTTAACAAAGAAATCTTCAGTACAAGACTTATTATATGCCCGCACCTTATACATAGCCACCTCAAACTGATTATGATAATCTTCCACTGTGCCTGTCTGCTTGATCTGAATAAGATCTCGAATGCATCGTCTGGCGTCATATGCTCCAAATTCAGACTCCACTGCTGCCATAAACTGTTCCCAGCCGATGTATGGATGTTCTTCCTGATAGACTTGTAGCCACATCGCCGCGTTACCTTCCATATGCATTGCCGCGGCGGTAGTCCACAAAGATTCATCAATGTCATATATCTTGAAGTATTGCAAACAGCGATTGCGCCAAAGACGTGGTTCATCACCCTCAAGCTTGGGAAATGTCAGTTTGGGAATTTGCAATTTCCGCTCCCCTTGCGTTCCTGCTGTTCCCGACGAAGAGGAGTCCAGCCCAAACCTCACAGAAGACACGGGACCCTTGCCCAACAACCCCGCCGCAGAAGCAGTAAGCTCGCCCCGTTGCCCCGTCAACGGTTGAACGGGTTGTGGCGTCACCATCCCTGGGTCTCCCTCCCTCCGAGGAACAGTGTTTGCTACCGAACTCTCCTTCATAGACTGCACAACCTTTTGAAATTGTTCCACCAATCCCCCAATGACAGTGCTATGTTCTGTTACCTGGGCTTGAATGATCGGAATGGTCTCCACATGTTTAATCTTCTCCACTATGAAGTCCAGATGCGCCTTCATGGACTCCCATTTCTCCTCCATGCGTGCCCATCTCGCCTCAGCCTGGTCGGCTGCCTCGCCCACAGCGTCCAGCACCATCCTTGTTTGCACCGATGGTTTAATCGACGTCGTGGCTGCTCACGATCAAGTGAACCAGAGTGGGGAAAAAAATTTTATGCGGAATGTTCGGGATCAATTTCTTGATCCTAAACCTCCAACCCTGCTCCGGATTTTTTTTACCACTCTAATCGGATTAGTCACACCACGCTGCTGCGGAAGGTCTGGATCGAACTGCTCTGATACCAAATGTGATACCCTTCAAAACTTTCAACAGAATCCGACAATACAGAGATAACCAGAGTTTGGGAAAAGGGGAAAAAGAAGAGCAGAACAAGACAGAAGGAAGAACTTGGAGAAGGGAAAGGAGATCATTCCATTTTTCGATTCCCCTTTCTGTTCGCTTACATCACACTTTTAAACGACTCACACCGATCGCTTTTCTTTACAGCCTGTAGCCCTGTATTACAGCTTGACAAATGACAAGAACTACTAGCAACTCTATTCACCATCCAAAACGATCACACCCGATCAACACCAAAGTTTAAATCTCTACCGCCTTCCCGAGTTTTATAATCAGCGACATTACCCATTTGTTTGATATCCAAGAGTTCAGATAAGAGTTGCCGGCTGATCAAAGACACCGAACTTGTTCCCTTCCCACATTTCTTCACTTTCGGACTTGCCACCATTTAGTGCATTGCCCTCAAAATGCATAGTCGCCATCGAAATCCATAATGCAGCAGAATATTGAAAATACGAAAATATTCAAGGCAATTGTCTTTCCAAATGCGAGGGTTCTCTCCAAAGAAACTTGGGAAAATTCAATTTCGGAAGAGGAGTGCGAATCTCCCCAAAATCCTCGGCGAGCACCGTGCATCGCAGAGTTTCGATATACCAATCGGAGATCCCGCACGACCACCGGAACCCGACGAAGAAGACTCAACTCCAACTCGTCCTCAAGGTTCGCAGTGTCTGTGTGAGCGCCGCCTTCTAACGCCACCGCACGAACCTTGCCCGCTCTCCATGTGATGGTCAACGGCGCTTTTCCGCCGTAATACGACGATCGCTATGTATAGCCTCCATTTGACGGGCGATCATCTGCTGATCCTTGGTGCTCGTTCGACCGCCTGGCCAGGAATTGTCTGCGCCATCGATTCTTCTTGGGTTGTATCGATCATCTCGAGCAGCGCAAACATCGATCGAGACTCTCCTTCACCCACCAACCCGCTCGTCGTCGCGTTCCGCCGCTTGCTTCATCGCCTCCAGAATGTACTGTGTCTGCGGGGAAGGCTTTGGGGGCGCCGTCGTGAACGATCGTCAAATCGGACGAAACCGAGATGGGGATTTTACAGGGAACAAACGAAATCGCCGACGCAAACTCGAGTGCCCCAACCCACCTTGTGCTCGCCCCCTCAGATCAATCCAACCAAGTGAACCAGACGCGGTAACCAAATGGTTTATGCGGAGATATGCAGGATCAAGAACTCGATCCCGAATACCTCCAACCCTAGCCTGGGAAAAAAATTTTTACCACTCAGTCTGAAAGATCGGACGAAGCTCTGATACCAACTTGTCACCACCGCACCACTACAACCCCGTTGCCGCTGGTAATTCCAGGACGTGAGATGGCGGCGGCAAGAGAACAAGACGTGAGGAAGAAGAAAGCACCAGAGAATAGAGCAAGAACGATATGATCTTTTCATTCCTCCCTTTCGATCACAACTCGCTCAGTATTTATACTCCCGTTACTCACCCAGAAGTATCTCAGCCAAAAGTAAAAGACAACCTATTACGTCCACAGTAATTACCGACAAACCCGTTTACAACCAACCGCCACACGATTAAAACGACTCCAAGCCAGCTACAATCTCGACCGCTGATACCGCATTACTGAAGTCGATCAATCCTCGTCTTCAACTCCGCCTTCTACTGATTCGTCTCTCAGACACTTCGCCTCGCCTCAAGGCTTTTAGGTTGTCTCCTTGATCGAAGGTTCCGGAGGAGACTTTGAGATATGAGGCGGCGGAGGAGGGCGGAGGAGGAGAGGGCCCGGGAAAGGATGGGAGGGTGGAGACGCGAAGATGGAGGAGGCGCGAGGAGGCGGGGATGGAGGCAACTTATGAGGGAAAATGGTAACGAATTTTTCGTTTACAAGAGTTCAAGATTTGCAATTTGACACCTTAAAACAAAATGGTAACGATTTTTTCGGTTTACAAGAGTTGCAACATGCTAGCAGCCTAGCGCTATGTTCCAAATCGATGTCTCAAAGATCCTGTTTGTTTAGATTTTTTCACCGGTTTAAAAATCAAAAAGCTACCATCTAAATAAACGAGTAGCTTTTTATCTGAACTTTTCAAAAGTCATACGTCTCCATATAATTAAAAGCCAGAAACTACTGGAGAGAGACTTTTTTTAGCTTATTGATAGTTGATTTTAGACTAATAATACTGAAGTTAGGTAAAATTACCCACCTCTATCACGTACAAAAATCGTTAAGTTGTTTAAACAAAAAAACTAACTTTAAATTATAAGTCAAAAAAACTAAACCTAAATAAACAGGGCCAAACTCATTGTCCTCCTCAAACAAAATATCATCAAGAAACTAATCCAAAACACGTTCGATAATATCATCAAGAGAGTTAAACTGTTCAAATGCATCAGAGTAGCCAAAAGATGGAAATTCACAAGGGAGAAACAGAGGAAAAGCCGCGCCAACCGCAAAGCACTCGAGGTCGCGGCCAACGAACGAACGGGCGCGACGCACGGCGAGGCGCGCGGCCGCGCGCCCACTTGGCGACCTCCCACGGCCGCCCGTGCGGTTCTCTTGCACTCCACGACCATTTCCTCCCCACGCACCAATCCAAACGCCAACGCACCGCGTACTTACCACCACCGCCGCGCGCTCGCGGCATCATCCACCCATACACATACAGCGCGCAGAGCAGCGCGCCCGCTTCCAGACTTTGAGCGCCCCGATCGCTAGCTAACCCCGTCCGCTGCCCGTCCCCGTCCGCGTGGAAGCAAGAGACCGCGCGCGCGTACGTGCGTAGCCTCCATGGACAATGAGGAGAAGGAGCGCGCCGCGTCGTCCGCTAGCAACGCCGACGTGAACGACGTCGAGGAGGACGAGGAGGACGAGGAGGGCAAGCGCGCCGTCGTGCTTGGCCCACAGGTCCCCCTCAAGGAACAGCTCGAACTCGACAAGGTGCCAATCGACAATCCGTCTCCATTGGTTTGGAAAATGCTGGTACCGATCAAATCCATGTATTAATTTCTGTGATCTTTTTCCTGCTAATGTAGGATGATGAGAGCCTGAGGAGGTGGAAGGAACAACTCCTTGGGCAGGTTGACACAGAACAGCTTGGAGGTAACCATAACGTCTGCACTTGTTCTCAAGTTCATATGGATCTGGCACGTCCACATGAACAAAATTACATGTGTTGGTCTCGGAATTCTGATGCAGAGACTGCTGAGCCGGAGGTGAAGGTGCTGAACCTGACCATCCTGTCGCCGGACCGGCCGGACCTGGTCCTGCCGATCCCCTTCGTGCCGGACGAGAAGGGCTACGCCTTCGCGCTCAAGGACGGCAGCCCCTACAGCTTCCGCTTCTCCTTCATCGTCTGCAACAACATCGTGTCAGGCCTCAAGTACACCAACACTGTCTGGAAGACTGGAGTAAGAGGTGACACCCCATGATCTCTCTACTTAATTAGACCAGTTATGTGCTTACTTGATCAATTCATTTTTGTCAGATTTGCTTAATTGTATAATGTAGATCAAGTAGAAACGATGCTTGAATTCTACATATATTTAAAAGTAACAAGGCATCGATAATTTATTTTGAATGTCATGGTAAATGGCTATACAATTTCTGTAGCGATCTTCAGTAATACAGTGTGTAACTTGGGAACTTCTCATATCTAGATCAGTAGGCCATTTAGATAATTTAATAACATGGTGAGTATAATAAATTCCTTTTTTTTAACGAAGCGATTAAGGGAAATTATGCGTTTACCTTAACTGATATTTTCTTTCCTGAAGGAGTGTGTTTGCACCATTTCTTCAAAGATTAGATCTTCCCCCGATACCTCAAATCTGCTATTAGTTTAAGATGCTGTAATAGCTGCAGCGACCTCACCATACATAACTTCCGAAAGCTCAATGAAAATGAACTGTTTCTCAAGACAACTGTGATCTATGCAACAATGATCTCCATGTCATACGATTTATCCTTTTGAAATAGTTGATTATTCCTTGCTCCTTTCTTGCAGTGGAGAACCAGAAGATGATGCTGGGGACATTCAGTCCCCAGCTAGAGCCCTACACATACGAGGGTGAAGAAGAGACCACTCCTGCTGGCATTTTTGCAAGAGGTTCCTATTCTGCTAAATTGAAGGTATGTCTACTTCCTTATGGAGTAAAACTACGATGCTTTAAGGTAATTGCTTCATTAATCACTACTGTAATGCGGTTTTTTTTCAGTTTGTTGATGATGATGGCAAGTGCTACTTGGAGATGAGTTACTACTTTGAGATTAGGAAGGATTGGCCAACCATCCAATGATGTGGGACAAGGCTTACGGAAAATGTTAGCTCCTAGCTAAGCCAAGGCACATGCGCTGATGCTTCTAGAATGACTCACGTCGTTAACCGCCTTTAATTTGTTTGAGTTCGTCACTTTTTTTTCTTCTTTTTCATGTCCTTCGCATAATGTTTATTCAACCTATATAATCGATTCTCTCTGGAGACACACTGATATTTATGTACTCAACCTGTTGTTCGTCTGAAACACACAGGCTTCCTTTCAAACTCATCAGTTCTGTATTTCTGTAACTTGTGGTTACTTAGGCACTTTCAGAACTTGTTGCTTCTTCCAGTATGAATGGCTTAGCAGTTAAAGTACAGTGTTAGTTTCCCTTACAATGATGAGCGAGCGAGTGACTGTCTTTCAGGACTTCAGGTCAAGATTTTGCGTGCGTTTAAAGCTGTTTTTGCACTTAGCATTGCTCTCAGTGGCTGCTACTGCCGTAGGGTGATTAGTGCATTAGGTAGTGCTACAATGCCATTTCTTGAGCTGGATGAAAGCTAGCTTAGGAAGAGTGACATACCAGCTAAATGCTTGTTACAGAGAAGCATCTGCTATCCGGAGGTAACAGTACCAATGTACCGCAGTGGCAAGCACCGTACCAGGTCACTAAAAACTAAAAAACTGTCGTTTGTCAGCGACTTGTTGCAACTAATGACTTAGCCTGCGATTTTCGTTGATTTGGTACGCCATCAACCAGTTCACCGTACGCGATGAATGAATGAATTATCAAGCTGATGCTTAAAGCTTGCGCCTCGAGACTTGACTTGGCCATCCCTTAGCTGATTCCTTCTAGTACTCTTCACTTGTAAGTAGATCCCGTACACAGCGTTGTATTCAGTTTGTTTGTTTTTTTCCAGAGATTGTCTTTCCGTTTTAGTGTAGCAAATCAGGCCCAGATAGGCATGTAACATTGGAACACTTACCAGGGCAAATCACTAGAGAAGGCATTGTTTATTGCGTACTTTCGATCAGGTTTTTCATTAAGAAAATAGCGATAACCTTACCGAAAAATTGGCTATGAATTAAGAGAGATATCGCCGGTTGAATATAAAGCAGTAGTAGAGTATGCAGTACTGTTTGACATTATTGCTGCTGCTAAAACTCCCCCATTTAATAAAGCACGGAGAATTTTTTTCAATTCCTATGAAAATACCTAGGCGATTGGTAGGAGACAGATGACCGATCTCAGCGTGTTTTCTTGGACGTGTCGGTGTAACATTTTTTTTCATCATCTGCAACATTTTTTCTTTCACACGTACATTTCTACTGTTATCGAAGGAAAATGTTGCAGGCGTAAAAAAAAATGTTTCACGTATAGGAAGAAAATTTTATAGCGATCCGAATCGATATTTTTTACTGTTATCGAAGGAAAATATTGTACACATAAAAAAATATTTTATATATATAAAAATATTGCAACGTTAGAAAAAATCAGACGTCCGATCAAAAGTCATTCCGAAATACCTAAAACCCATTTTTATGCCAAGCATCCTAAGAGCAGCTCCAAGAGCTTACCCATCCTCTTCCCTACCCTAAAATTTAGGGCATCCGGGTACTGTAGCAGCGAATTTTCCCCTCCAACAGATTCCTCATTTGGATCTGCAAATTTAGGGATAGGAGAGAGAATCCCGAAATCTCAGGATTCTCTCTCCCTTCCTCATCCCATTCCCCATCGCGAGTGCCCAACGGATTGATCCCTCCCGCGCCCGGTGGGATCTTGGAGGAGGCGAGTGCCCGGTCTGCATCGCTGTGCCCCCGTCGTCATCGTCCCGGTCGCCGCCCGCCCCAAGCGCGAGGAGGCCCAGCGACGCCGCCTCGACCCGGCTCAGCATCGCCGTCATCCCGTGGTTGTTGATCCGGCCGCCGCTCTTCCCCCCAGCAAGAAAGACGGCGACGCGATTTCGCCCTCAACTCGGTTCAGACGCTGTGGTCGCCGCCATCCTCGACCCGATCTGCGTCACCGTGTTTCTTCAACCACATCCGCAAGGTATGAACCCTAAGTACTAGTGGATCTGAGTTATGAAGTCCATATTGCAATGGAGCTGCTCTTGAATCCGTGGCTGGTCTCAAGTTTCTTGTTGAACTCAGCACTGGATTTGCAAACTAGGTTGCTAATCCAATCGCCCCCTATCATTGGCTACTATGCTGCTATATTTATTTGTGTGGATTTGATGTTGGATTAGTTGTTCATGAATGGAAGGTATATAGTATCATCGATGTGATTTTATAGTTCCTATAAACAACGTCAGTTTTAAATCAAACCGTTAAAATGAAGCATTTTATTCTACACATTTATTCATCTTATGGACATAGTGAAGGAGTGAAACATATTAAGAAACGCTCTTAAGAAAAAGGAGTATATTTTGAAATGTTATAGATTTCCCCAAGGGATGGTTAATTGAGAACATGTCAATTCTGGATGGTGATACCTTACCTGGATTTTAGCTGTTCATTTCCTCTTGGTTATTCATTTTTGCCGGTTCACCATGGCTTTTCACACTGAAAATATTGGTCCAGGACTTTAGATGTTAGAGGCAGTTAGAGCAGAATGAGATGCATCTCTGCTAATGTTATAATTGCCTGTATTTTATGGGCATAAATATAAAAAATTGCAAGGTAGTTAATTTTTGTTATTGATGGCTTGTTGCAATATGATTACATCAACTTTGTAGCTGCTCCATGCACTTTATGCGTGAACATGAATAGTTTTCTTTGAACCACTCTTTGTTAGAAATGAATCATTAATTACTGTTTTTCTTGCGATGATTCAGAATGGACGTTCACTGTTTCCAAACATTTTCTTGGCCTTAATGATGAATAACTGATACTCTTCTTGGTTTTCCTTTAGCATGCGGCAGTAATCTGATGAATAGAACATTATTACTAGAAACGAAGTAACATTGCCATATTCTTGGTCTGATTAATGAATGCTGCTGACTTGCTGAGTATGTGCAGGTACGATGTGCCATTGATTGTGGAGTTAAGTGACTTAAGTCTAAGGGAGACAACTAAGTATAGTCTCTTGAACAAGGGCAAGACACCCCTGTTTTCATTATTACAGTTGGAAACAAAACCACAATACAATACAATCACACCACCCTGAATGGATGATCCTTTTCTGAGCTATGTATCTGATATCTTCTCATTTGCAATACAAATTACAAAGATGATCTTTAGATTCTAATCTTCACTATAAGCTGACACTTCTAAATGATATTTCTTTAGTTACTTGTTCTTTTAGGATATGGATTGTGCCGACTTTTAGTTTAAACTTCTAAAGCTGTTTGAACATCAGTTTCAATAGCATCAGTTGAGCCAGAAGGAATTGTGCCGACAAAATTTACTGAAAGTTATCTCTTTGTACCTAGGTGTGTCAGTCAGTACCTGGGAACAATAGCATCAGTTGAGCCAGAAGGAATTAAGCGAAGCCTAAACCAATCATTTGGGAAGGAGACTAAAGGCACCTGATCCGCAGTAGCATCAAGTTGAGCCACAAAGAAGAGGTTGATGGCTGCTAGGTAACTGCTAGCTCAAAAGCACATGTGTGTGGGCAGAAGTATGAGTTTGATGAGAGATTAGAATTGTGTAGGAAACAGATTTTTTTTCCCGTGTCTACTCAAAAGCACATGTACATGGGCAGAAGTATGACCTTGGTTGGCAACTTCTGCCACCAACAAAAGTATCCAAACTGCTGGTGCAGCACTGGCATCTTTCACGGCCATATTTCCTTGACAGTATAAAATTCTAGTATCTAATTTTGTCCAGGAAAATAAGGAGACCATATCCTCTTGTTAAGCTATTTTACAACTCATCACAAGCAGTGAAGTTCAGCAGTTTCTCTACTAATCTGATTTGGTCAAATCGGAGCAAATAATTACTTTGTTGATTTGTGATGCGAATGATAGGTTGTGCTTCAGTTAGATAATACTCACCCATTTGCTAAAAATGGTTCATGCCCCAATATTTGTGCAATATCCTGATTGTCAACAGATGATCTTCGTGTTGCCGTTTCTTATATTTCTCATCACAAACCTCCGGCGAAAGAAGGCTAGGCCGTAGACCGGAGGATCAGCAAAATAGTCTCGATATAGCCTGGCATGCCCTTCCTCTCTATTGCGATGTATGTATTGATGGCCAACAACAGAACCCCCACGGCGAAAGCACTCACAAACTCATCTTGTCATTGTGCTAGAAATGCAATTGTAAGAAGAGATTCATCGTCGTCATCCGACGATGAGTCTTCGAGAGGAAATTCGAACTAAGTTATGACGACTCATTGAGATATACTAGATAGCGAACATTCGAAATGGCGTGGTTTAGAAGTGCAAATGGTCGTATATATAGTCACGCAATATAGCCGTTGAAATATAGCCAATATAGAAATATAGCCGTATAGCAATATAGCCGTTAATATAGCGTTGACCGTTAGAATAAATCTTGAATTTTGAATTCCCGTAATTAAAAATAGCCGTTTGAATTTTTTCCGCTAAAAAATAAATGTGACTGGTATGGCGGTTATGAAATAGCATTATAATATAGGAGTGAGGATATAGGGAATGAGATTTGGGGAATGCTGTTGGAGAGGGAAGAGATATAGGGAAGGAATCTTTTTAGGGAATTCTGTATATGGGGATATAGAGAATGAGATTTGAGGAATGCTGTTGGAGATGGTCTAAGTGGCTGCCTTGTAGTCTTGTAGTCGTAGACTTCTTCCCGTGCTCGCGGTGAACCAGCCGCCACCGCCACCGCCGGCATGGCGCATCGGGCGCTGCTCTCCCGCCTGCGCCACGGCCCTCTCCACCACCACGTGCGCCGCTCTCTCACTGCGGCTACTGCACCGCCAGACGAGTCGCCTCCTCCCCCGCCGCCGCCGCCCTCCAACTCCAAGCTCTTCGTCGCCGGTACCACTCTGCTCCCCTGCCTCCGGTTCCTTCTCCGATCCAATCCCCAACTATTTAATGGTTCTCACCTCATTTTTGTCTCGCTTTCTTGCGAGCGCACCCAGGGCTGTCGTGGTCCGCGGACGAGCGGTCGCTCATGGACGCCTTCTCCTCGTTTGGCACCGTCACGGATGGTAAAGATCAACCAACAGACTGCAACCATTTTCACTTAAATGTGCTTCGTTTAGGCCGTAGCAAATAACCCATTGAGTGGTGGGTTGTGGGCGGGTTCAGATGGTGCGCACGATAGGTGTTCGACGAAACGTATCCAAGGCCGTGGGAGTCTCCGTCGCGCCCAACCTCGAGAACTGTTTGACGAAATGCCTGTTAGGGACGTGGTCGCCTTCTCGGCGGCAATCTACCGGCATGCAAGGAGTGGGTTGTTTGACAAGGCGGTTGCACTGTTTGTTGGTATGATGAGGGCCGGGGTGTGCCCGAACTCGTTCACCTTGGTTGGTGCGTCGCTTGCAGCAGCTGGGCTGGGTGACTCGGTGGTCACCGAGTGCATCCATGGATGGGCTGTGAAGAGTCGGTTGGAATCCAATCCTTTTGTTGGGACTGCATTGCTTGATTCCTATGCAAAATGTGGGTGCCCCATGAAGGCATGGGCTTTGTTTAGAAAAATGAGGGATCCTGGTATAGTTACCTGGAATGCGATGATCTCCGGGTTAGTGCACAATGATTTGTTCGAGGAAGCATTGTTGGTGTTTAAGAGGTTGCTTCGTTTGTTTGGACCAGTTCATAATGCTGTGACCATGATAAACGTTGCTCAAGCTTATGCTGGCTGTGGTGACCTTGGACTGTCTGAGAGTGCACATGCTTATGCAGTCAAGATTGGGCTTGATTTGGATGTCTCAGTTACAAACTCCATACTGGGCTTGTACTTGAGTTTTGTTGGTCTTGAGATTGGAAGAGAGATTTTCAGGAAGATTGCTGTTAACAATGTTGTTACTTGGACAATGATGATGGACTCCCTTCTTGAGAAAGCACATGCTGATGAAGTTATACGAGTGTTTGTTCAAATGAGGTCAAATGACATAGTGCCTGACAGGGTAGCAATGGTTAGTTTGGTGAAAGCCTGTGCACTTTTGGGCGATGGAAGGAGAGGAAAGTTGGTTCATAACCAGATTGTAATCCGAGGGTTCATTAGAGAACTTCCTGCAGTTAATTGCTTAATCACAATGTATTCGAAATGCAAGGATTTAAGTTCTGCAAGAATGTTGTTTGATGGTGTAAGGGATAAGAGCCTGGTTTCATGGACTGCAATGGTGTCAGGGTATGTAGAAAATGGAAATGCCTTAGAAGGGATGCAGCTCATTGCTATGATGAGGCGTGAAGGTTTATTTGTGATTGATTCTGTGACTATAGTCACCTTATTGCTTGCTTGCTATGAGATTGCTAAGTTTGACCTATGTGTTCAACTTCATGGGTATAGCTACAAGTCAGGTTTGTATCTGTACAGAACTGTTCTTAATACCCTTATGGCAGTTTATGGTAAGTGTGGATATGTGACTTTAGCCCATAGAGTGTTTGATGAGATGATTTCTCGTGATGTTGTCTCGTGGAATACTATGATATTATCCTATGGTATAAATGGCCAAGGAGAGGAAGCAGTCGCACTTTTTAATGAGATGGAGAAATATAGTGAGGACCGAGACGGTGTAACATACTTGAACACATTGCTAGCATGCAGCCATTCTGGACTGGTGGATGATGGGTTGATCATCTTTAGAAGAATGATTAATGATAAGGGCATAAATCCATGTCAGGAGCACATTGGATGCATAGTGGATATGTTGTCAAGATCAGGCCGCTTGGACGATGCAGCAGAAGTGGCTAGCTTGACTCACAGTAAAATGGGACCAAATGCTTGGAAGGCTTTGATGGGAGGGGGTCATTTGCATAGTGACATGGAATTCACTAAAGTTGCTGCAGAGAAGGTGCTTACGATGCAAGCATTTGATCATGGGCATGTGGTGTTACTTTCGAAGACTTATGCATCACTTGGGAAATATAGTGCTGCCGAATCTGTCAGATCCTTTTATACAAAACGAATTGCAAAGAAAACTCTAGGGCTTAGTTCTATTGAGGTCATGCCATCCTCCAGCACAGGGTAGTGAAACGATACTTCCCTAGGGAAGGGTAAAGATATATCTAACAATTACTCTCCACTTTCTCAAGCTATTGGAATCAACTTTAGTATGTGCGATAGGACTTTGTCAAACGGTCAAGCCCTTGTGAAAAAAAGAAAAGCATCAAGCATGAGGTTTCAAAAGGCGCAGATGCAATAGAAAATTGCCTTGGTCCTTGGGTTGTGAGTCTCGTGACTAACAATATTTCATCTCAACTCTAGAACAGTCGCTTCAGGAGTCTTATGACATGTGAATATGGAGTTTGTCTGACGTTATTCTGATACATTGATTCCTGTCAATAGCTATTATTTCTGTTTGGTGCAAGTTCATCTGTGGTATGTGGTTATTGGTTCACCTGGCACAGGGGTTTACTCCTAGAGAAAACATATCAATGTGGATATACTGTGGAATCATCTGGTGGAGTCATATCAGTGTTTGCTTGGTATAAGATTGTGTAGCCATAATGGATTTTAGTATTCTATGTTGTATTCATCCCACAAATTGCAATGTTTAATGCCTTTTTTATGTTTGTTAGGCTTATAATTTAGCAGGGACTATATGTTATTACAGTGAAAATAATGTATGACAAAAACTCTGGAAGGTCAAGAGGCTTTGGGTTTGTTCACTTCTCGAATGGTTATGAAGCTAAGTGTGCCAATGATGCTATGGATGGAAAGGTACAGCTTTATGAAGAGAGTTATCTCACAGATTATAAAATAGTCAAGCAAATGAGCACGGTCTTTGTTGATTCTACAGGTAATGCTAGGACGACCGTTACGGATAAGTTTTGCTCTTAAAGTTTGTGGTGCACCAGTTATTGTTCCACAACTTTCAACGGTGGGGTAAATCTTAACAATCGACATATTCGCCCCCTTTCTGGAAACGAAGATGTTTTTGTCTACCGTAAACTCTTTATTCTATAAAAACATTGCTGTGATTTTTATTAGAATCATTGGAATGTGCATATCCTAAGCATCTTATTCAAAGTTAAATAAATCAAATCCAATCTCCATAAACAGTGGTGCTTCTATGCTCCTCTTTTTTTTAAAAAAAAAAAAACTGTTACTTGCACAGATATTACGGACTTAATTAAGTTCCACAAAATATGACAGGCCTCATTAAGTTTAAGAAACTCATGCTTCATCATGTTCCAATACAATAGACATTTTTATCTATTTATTCATGTTGTTTGGATAACTAGTCACCCAGGCTGGCTAAACTATGATATGCTTTTTCTCTGTCACATTCATAAGGTGATAAGAAAGTCTGCATGACATGTTACAAACTAAGGCCTCTTGGAAATTTATCCAACAGTATATTCTCTGTGCAGGACAAATTACCCTTGCAATATTTATTTGCTAGTTGCACTTATGCCAATGTCGATCTCTGCAGCTGTCTCTTCCTTGGTGTCTATTTTGATAGACTCTTCAGCTTGGTGTGACATGGCCTTATATTGATAGTAGTGTGAGCATATAAGAAAGTAGAAAAGGTTCAGTACTCCCATGAGGGCAATGAAATAGAGGTAATAGTCAAGTTTGCCAAGATTAATATTGTCTGTTAACCAGCTTGTGCTATCATCTCTAGTAGTAATCTTTCTCGTGATGCTTGCCAGTGCAGTACTCAGGTAGTTTGCTCCAGCTAAAGTACAGAAGAATAGGGATCCTGCTAGGGTTTTCATGTTCTCTGGAAACTGCTTATTGTAGAATTCCATTTGTCCAACTGCATTTAAGGCCTGGGCAATACCCATTAAAACCAGTTGGGGTGCAAGCCACAAGACTGACATAGGTGATATTCCTCCATTAGACAAAGCTGAGTTCCTCCTTTTACGTTCAACAAGTCCTGCTACCACCATTGAAATGGGAGAAATCACCAACCCTACACCCTGTCTCTGTAGAAGTGTAATTCCGCTTTCCACCCCTGTGAGTCGTCTAACAATAGGTACTAAAATTCGGTCATAAATAAGGATGAATACAGTTTGGGCGATGAGGGATATGGATATAACAGAGCCTGCAGGAATTTCAAAGTGTGGCCCAAGGTGACAGTCCATTGTTAATGCTTGCAAGATTATATAGGTGAATTGTTGAGCCATCGCAATGAAGCATATGATGCCAGAAAGATAAATAGGCACAATTCTTATCAAACATTTAACCTCCTCTATTTGCTGGATACTGCAAAGCTCCCATGAGTTTCTTGCAGAACCGTCATCATTAATATCACCATCCCTTGCAATTGCACCTTTGTTCAGAAACCTGATAATGAATAACAATTGATATGCATCAGACAATCCTAGCATCTAGTATATAATTGTTTGAAGGATTAGTATTATTGTTTGACAGGACCATCGTGCTCCTTTTGTTTCTTTTTCACTTTATTCAAGCATATAGGACATTCTGCTCACTTGCAGAAAAGGGCTTTCATTTACCAACACACATGAATTTCTGCATTTTGTTCGCCAGGACATGGATATCATTAATTGGTAAATGGTTATGTGTCGGTGTTGTTAAGCCTACAAAATACTCTTGCAAGTTAGGATATACATAATCTGTACGAGTTTAACATCTAGTTGTACAAGTCTTCCATCTTGTTAAGAGGTAATGAGCAGAAATTAAATTAAACAACAAAACCTGATTAATTATTGGAGGTTGGTTTTCCTTGGAAAAATCAGGATGCCTTTGGAAATAGGACAGTATCAAATAGTTTTTCTTTTTTGGATATGTTGTGATACTTTCATTGTGGATAGTTATTTCTAGTTTTTGTTGGAAGCTGTTTGCATCTCTACCTACCAATACTTTCAATTTTGTACATGTATAGGGGTGATATGTGTTTACCTGAATTGGGAAGTAAGTGGCAATCTGAAAATACGGTTGCCCCTGGTGGGAGGGTTGTAGAGCATTAACTCGTGTTGATTTATATCATGAGGACATGGAAGCTTGAGTCTTCTCTTTTTAAATGATGCCGCTAAAACTTGGGCAATTCCGGCAAAACTGCTTCCCTCTGGTGGTACATGCACATAAAGTCTGGTACCCATAAATAAGACGATAATTCCCAGAAACATGAAGAATGTGGGTATGCCAAATCCTATTGGCCAGCTTGTGTTGTTCTGGATGTAGATGAGAATAGTCATACAGAACACCATGGCAGCAGCATTTGTGCCATAGTACCAGTTATAATAGCTGTTTAGGCCCTTTTGACTTTCTTCATCGGTCTTATCGAATTGGTCTACTCCAAAGGGCAAGGTGCAGGGCCTTATGGCTCCACCACCTATAATTAGGAACCCTAGGGAAAGGTATAGCACACTCAGCTGGAGTTTTGATGGACTATTGCAGTGTTCACCTAACCTGGCTGTTTGATTGCAGCTTGGTGGTTTGAGAGCTGGAAGGGATGCAGACAAAGTCATTCCCAGCATCCCCTGTTTTTCATAGCAAATAAATACACAGATTAGGAAGAAGTTAATCTCAATGTAACTATAGAGACTGAAGCAACGCACAGTTCCAACAAATTTTGATATTTGCGAGCATTTTGTAGGGATTTTAGTGCAGTTGCGATGTTCATTTTTTTTAACTTGTGTAAAGGTTGTGTCTTTTAAGCAAGTGCAATATAATTACAATTTGCATCTTGATCTAAATGAGGTGGATATTGTGTCATGTGCTTTGCATTTGTACTTTAAGCTACATGAAGTAATAGTGTGTAGCAGCATGATGTACCATGATAGCGTATACATAGCGCGGTTATTACTCCATCGATCTTGGTGGCATATCTGGTTATCTGCGGACAGTGATTCCTTAGGACAGCTTAAACCAGTAAAAATATCATTTGCTGAGATATCAAGCTATGTTGAGCTAAGTAGTCAAATCACGATATAAAGTGTTAGCATTTACTGGAGTTCCTTGCACATGTGATTTCATCTATTAATCAACATTGTTAATTATTCCATTCGTTTGTTGGAGCCTGATTTCGACGATGACAACTGATCTTACATTTCCTTTTGGGTCGATGAGCAGGTGAAATGAGGCTGAGATAAGAGCTTTTGACGTGCCATGGACATACCAGGAGGCTAGCGAAGGATCCATGGGCTATAGTTTTGAACCTTCCCAAGTAGGTGTCGGAGATGAAGGCGCCTAGCAGCGGCGCGAAGTTAAGCGTGCCGTAGAAGATGTTGGTGATGTTTGTTGCCTTGAGTTCCCCAATGTTGAAGCGCTTCACAAGATAGACCGTCAAATTTGCTGCCACCCCGACTGACGCGAACTTCTCGAATATCTCATTTGCTGCATAGACAGAAAATGACAGCCCTTCAGTAATCAGTACCCTATGAATTGATGGGGTATTTTGAGTTGATTTGTTTGAAAGATTTCAACCACCATTAGCGTGCTCTACGAAGTTATAAGGTGCAAGCTTTGCTTTCATTTATGCGTGCATCCTGTAGAGGATTTGTTGTGCTCCGCTATTAACATGTAAGGCTTTCCACATCTCCGTATAAGTTTTATTTGTATCTCTTAGGTGCCGTTTGGATAGTGAAAAATGAGGGATGGGAATCAATTGAGATACGAGGTGGGATAAATTTAGGGGAAGCGCTAGCAATCGAACGTCCGATGTGAGACATTTTCTCAGACGTGTTGGCACAACATTTTTTATAATATGTGTTGCACGTGTTATCAAAAATGTTGCGAAGATACGGATTGATATTCCTACTGTCATTATATGTGCCAACTCGTATCTCAATTGATTGGTATGAAACTGAGCAGCCATGTTTGGTATGACTGTAGCTTTTCTTCAAACTAGATTTCGGTTAAGCTACACAACCGGTCTGAAGAGAATTAGTGTTTGGAGTCTGTCATTTAGTATAACTTTTAGGTGTGAGGGGTGTGGGTCGAGGAACGAGGGTGAGAAGGTGCGGTTTGCAATTTCATACTTGATAGGTGGTGTAATTTTCTTAAATTCTAATGGAAAAGTCAAAACCCCAACCTCGGACCAGCTTTCGATTTTCAGCTTCTAATATAAATGGGTTCCTAACTTTTAGCTTTTGGTTGTAGAAAAGCTAATCGTTTGAAACAACTTCCGGTTTTCAGAGGAGGAAACCGAAGTTGAAGCCATCCCAAAGCCTAGTCTCGTGTCCGTATCTTTTGAACATCACCACAAATATCTTATCGATAGAAACTGTATGCAAAGTTGGGATGTAGATCGTTTGCTGTAACGGCAGAATGCCGCCGTTACGGCAGAGAATCTGTGATTGTTGAGGTCGTTGTAGTTTAAACGGATGCTCTTTTCAGTGCATGAACGAAAAAAAACATGAAATGGACGTTCGAATTTGTAGGCACACAGGTTGCGATCGACGGAGATGGGAGAGTGAAATGCAGAGTCGATTCTGAACCGAACCTATGATGTAGGGCATGCACTTCCACCCGTGCGGCTTCCTCTCCGTACCGCCATGCTTCACCTCATCTCCCTCCTCTGCAGCAGCAGCCGCCGCCATATCTTTGAGCTTTCAGGAAAAAAAAAGAGCAGGAAGAGATCTCCAAATGCTTCGAGTCACCGAAGGCGTCGCATATATATACAAATATTATTCACTCACTGTACCTTCTTTTCAATACCGTATCTACAATAATAGGTTTCGCATTTTCGTCGTGCACCTGCACGCACTCACGCATGGATATTCACCATACATCCGTCGTATATACGGCCTGGCGATGTACGAGGCCACCACGCGTTGCACGCATCGTAACGTGTCGCGGACGGCGGAGCAGTGGGCGGCCGGAACTGTACTAGCCTGCCGATGGTCTACGGCCTTGTGAGGCGGAACGACGCTAGCTCCTCATCTTGGAGATACACTAGCGGCTCAATCTATCGTATGCCTATCGCATTAGCATTTTTTTCTTTTATTTTTAAAAAATATGTTAGGTTACTTCTCCCTTCCATGATTGCAAAATTCGGTGCAGTCATAAACCGATTTTTTTATGCAAAGTTTGGATCCCTAAAACACCATTGCAAAATACATATTATTTTATTTGTCACTCCATATACAAAACAATCCCCTCCGTGTCACTACCGTCCGCTCGTTAGATTTCTCCCGTCAAATTTTTTCATAATACTCGTCTGGCCCTCTTATCTTGTTCTCCCCCAAATCTTCTCCCGCATTTTTCTGTCTCAAATCCTTCCTCTAAGAACGGTCGCATGTTCGATTCCTGGATCCTACACGCGGGCCTCACCTCTAATAAAAGTTAGGAGCAGTTACACACACGTGTGCATATTTAGTGGGATAGTATATTCTAATGTTACGGAGGTCGTAGAGTCTCCAATTACTTTCTTAACATGTGTGATGGATACACACGTGTGTTTGCGTGAGTTTGGTAGTGCGCATGCATCCCTGAACTCCTTAAAAAAATCCCTCCACTGATCTCCACCGAAAATCTCATTCTGCAATAACCATGTCAATCAAACCCAGACTTCCAATTCCCCCATGACTCCACCCCATCGCCTTCGGTGGCTCGTCCACCTCCATGATCGGCGGCATCCCAACCTCCGCCATCCGCCACCAATCCGAGATCACCGCCACTTGCGCTTGAGAACGGCCGTCTGCTAATGCTGGAGCTCACGCAATCTCTCCTTCGGAAGAGCGGCTGGAGCTCGCCAGACCTATTGCCTCCGCGGGGAGCTCGCCGGAGCTGGTGAGGCTGAGGCCGGAGGCGACGGGGCCACGATGTGCGGACAGTGCATTTGGGAGCCGGCGAGGTGGTGTGTTGGGCCAGCCTCGCCTGCCAGATCTGAGCCCGCTGGTGATGGAGTGGTGGCGAAAGATGGTCGTGGCGGAGGCCAGCGAAGAGTCGACGTCCTCAGCGTCGGCGGCCGTGATTCTGGCATCTCCGATGGTTCCATCCCGTGCTCGTCGTCCATGAGAGAATAGAGAAGAACATCCACGGCAGAAAAGTAGAGAACGGATGGGAGGGGTAAAATAGTATTTGCACAGCTCTATGACGGCTTTGACTGGTCAACAATGGTATAAAAGGGATTGTTTTGCAAAAAAAAAAAGTGCCAAATAAGGAAACATGCGTATTGCAGTGGTATTTTAAGGATCAGAAACTTTGCAATAGCGCATAACAAAATTTTGTAAACAAAAGAATTGGAAAGATAATAGTGTAATACGCGTAGAAAGATAATTAAGGTCCTTTTAAGCCCAGGTCCTTATAGCTCAAATTCTTGGGCCCAGTTGACGCCGGCCTGCAAAACAGACCCTGCAGTAGGCCTCAACCAAAGCTGGCCAATGTGCTCATCTACCTCGTACAGAACATATTGTCAGCATGGTCATCAACCAAAGGAACTGTATCGGATACAAATGATCCTCTAATTAATTCTATTCTATCTCTTATAATTTTACCATGCATATACCCTGACACACATAAGAGAAACAAACTCCCAGCAAACTAATGAGGCGGATTATTCCATTCCATTAGCAGGTAACAGCAATCATCATGAGCCATGTCCCATGGCACGCACGGTCGGGGCGCAAAAGACGTCTCAACCACACGTAAACAGTGAACAAAAACCACGCAGTGCTAGTAATCGATCTCCTATTGCATGATTTGCATCTATCATGAGTCATGACGAGTGTACGCACCATCTGATCCCAATTGAGATCATCCCCGGATTAACATGCTCTCGCAGCTAGATTAAATAAATATACTATAAACTAAGGTCATGTTTCAATCTATTAGCACTAACACTTAGCTGCTAAAATTAGCTGAAATGGATCCAAACAGCCTAGCTAATAACCTAACTAATAATTAGCTGTAGGGTCGAGGATGTGTCTAGAGGGGGGGTGAATAGGCGTTTTACGAATTTCAATCGCTCACTAAACAATTCGCTTTAATCAACCCCTATGTCAAAACCTAATCAAGTATATATGCGGAAGCGATAAATAGGTTTTGACAATTAAAGCCTAAATCAACTAGACTCACTAGTGCACTTAACTAAATTATGTCTCTACACAAGAATTGCTATATTGAACAACTAATTAATACTAAGCAATTCTAATTCAAGCAATCAATAATATGCAAAAGGTAAATACTTGAATGTAAAGAGACAAGGGACAACCGATATTTTTCCGTGGTGTTCGGAGACTTGCCGGTCTCCCCTAGTTCACGTTGAGGCAAGCCCACACTTGGACCGGCTTCCGCTCGAGCACCCGCCTCTTTCCACTAGTCGTGGTTTTTCACGCTTGCGCGTAGGCTCAACCCGAACCTTCACAAACTTCGCCGGGGCTTCTCACAACCTTGAGAGCTCCAGCGCCGACGCCACGCCTGCCTAGGAGTCGGCAACCTCCAAGAGTAATAAGCCGCTCCTCCGCTTGAACTTCACCGAGCACAACACATGCGCTCCGGCGATCACCAAGTGCAACACATGCACACGGACCTCACTCAAGTGCAACACATGCACAAGAGCCTCTCAAATCACTCACTAATTGCAACACATGCAATTAGCCTCACTCTTAAGCTCAAGAAGCAAAGGGAGAAGAGCAACACATGCAAATGACTCCCACACACAGCCAACCTCTTGCCCAAGCCCCCCAAGGGGGTATTTATAGCCCCCCACAAGAAAACTAGCCGTTTGGGGGCAAATCAGGGCAAAACCCGAAAATCCCGGTGCAATCGGACCTCACCCGGTCCGACCGGCCCTCACAGGGCAACGGTCGGAAAAACGACCGTTACACGGCCGGTCGCACCGCTCCTCGGCCGGTCACACCGACCCCCGACCAGTCCGACCGCCAGGCAAAGCCAGCCAAAACCGAGAAACACATGCTACTGGAAAAATTGCACCGCGGAGGGGCCGGTTGCACCGGGCTTCTGGTCAGACCGACCGACGTCCGGTCGCACCGCCCGACTAAAACAGCCGCACGCACACGCTCTGGAGATTTTGCACCGAAGCCCTCCCGGTCACACCGGACACAACCCAGTCGCACCGACCATACTGATTCGACTCCGGTTTCTTCGCAAACTTTTTCTCCGAAGATCCAAATGCAATTCTTTGAGCCTCAAGAATGATCAACACATGATCATACATATGCAAAACACATTTGCACCAATTCAAACCATGCTCAAGGAATTCAACCCAAATTGCAAAAACACATTTCGCAATCGACTCAAGAACTATTCGCAAATCGTATTAAGCGAATCAAACTCGAGTTTATGAGATTAATCCCCCTAGCCATGTGAAGGTCAACACAAGACCCGGTCAACTTGCCAACACCCGTTGCAAGCCCCACTCACATGCTCTCGGAATTCCGGACTCATAAACCTCAGTTTATTCGCACAACAAACTTGCAAATAACGCAATAAACACATTTCATGCTTGAATATACCGCCTAATTCACATTTCTCAATCCGTCCCCGGGTCATACCGCATTTCCCAAAGACGACATACAATCTTACCCAATGTGGAGTAACTAATACCATCCTAGAACAACCTTTTCGACCGATTTCACACTGTGGTTGGCACCAATTTCTGACCCATTACTCAATATTAGATTGTTATTATCTTATATGCTAGCCTATTGTAGAGGACCCCACCGGCGAACACCTTCTCATCGGCGTCCTCTACTCCACCATAATAATAATAGATGCCCATGGCTCCCCTACTCGGACAAGCCAACTACTATACCGACATCATATTACCATTTCGATCATACTCAACTTATTCCCATCACCCATTCCTCCAATTCATTCTCAATACTACCAAATATCCATTCTTACACTTCCCACCCTTCAATTCATACTTTTCTTTCTAAAATATATATTTTAATGCAAAGGATGAATTTAATCGAAAACAATAAAACATTTACGTAAATATGATCAATAGAAATGCGCTTGCCTGGAATAGAATCTGAATGCTCGGCCTCTCTCGAAAATAGGCTCGGGTCGATTTGAGTGTTATGTTCGGGTCCTGAAAATTATACTAAATTAATCTACGGCAATTTTATTAAATATGAGCTGCAGTGTCCAACCAATCCATATTGCATTTTCATAAAATGCATCTGTTGCTTTCTATCTTAATGCTATGCATGATCAGTTCTTATAGTTAACTCATTATTCTTCTAATGACACTAATGCTGTCCTTTTTGATTTTATATGCTAATAATGTTCTACTCACCATTTTATGCACTTAATGCGCTTATGAATAACATGAGGTAATGCATGAATGCATATGGTTCTTTTTCCCATTTCTTTTCATTGCCAGCATTTCACTCTCTGGACTCACCCACTTTATTTGCTTCTACCGCCAAGTATTACTATTGGGTGATTGCTTTGCTCATTCGGTTGATGCTCGCTACTTAACTTGGTCGACTACTACTCGGGTGAGCCATTCGTTTGCTACTTGAAGTCGAGCACTACTACCTCTCCTCGGCTTTCTCTGGTGATTCACTCGGTGGTTCTCCACCGCTAACCTGCTACTCCTCCTCTCGGCGATTTTCTCGCAGCTTCTTCTACTCCTCTTAGCGCCCTTGGTTTCTCCTCTCATCGAACCGAATGGAACTCGACATCTCTCCTCTACTTCTTCCATTTGGCGCCCTTGGCCAAACCCTAGTGAGGGTTCTTGAGCTAGCTTTAGCTCAAGAACAGGGCTTTTTGGTTTTTAGATGCTTGCTTTCTTGGTTTGATCTACAACTCATCGATCTCTAAATCTCTTGCTATTTCAATGGATCTAGGCATTTGCAACTAGTACTAAACTACCACTTACTTGTGCTCCACCGATTTGATTCGGTTCGAAGGCTAGGGTTGCTAAGGTTGAAGTAGTTGAAGCAGAGTGGTCGACTCTTAGCTTCTCCCTTGCTTGGCTTGATGTTCCTCCCGGCTTCACCTCTTGGCGGCTTCCTTTTGCTTCCCGAATGATCCGGATGTCCACCTCTTCTTACTTTCTTGCTTGTGGTTGAATGGGAGTGGTGGTTACTAGCTTGGGTGAGGAATGAGTAATGGGGCTGCACTTGGGTCTACTACTTTAGCTTCTACCGAGAATAGAGAATGAAATGAGTTGAATCTTGGCGGCTTTTGGCTGCAATGGAAAAGGAAGAAGGAAGCTAGCTGCTCTCGCTTGCAAGAATGGGCAAAAGGGCAGACCTTCCTCTCTCTATTTCTCACGCCTTAGCCGAATGGAGCCGGGCAAAAGAGAAGCTGTTATGCTATAGGAGATGCAATGCATCCCGGCAAATATTAGCTTTCTTGGGTGTTGGATCGAGCAATGAGATGAGGAATGGATGGTTTGTCACTGGTTGTCTCTCCGCCGGTCAGTCTTTGGTTTCGGTTGGGAAAAGATCAATGGATGAGTGGTCAGTGTCAGCCGGAAATGAGGAGAAAGGGATGAATCTCATAGCACTACTGATGATTACTTTTAAGGAAGGGTTAGGGAGGTCAACACATGCAAAAGTCTAACTCAAGCAACATTAAATCAGATGTATGAACTCTCTAATTGCAACACATGCAATTCTCTAGTTCCATGCAACACCAAAACCAAACTTCAACTAAACCAAATCACACGTATGAGCTCTTTACTCGCAACACATGCAAGCCTCTAGCTCCATACAAATACACAACCATAAAATCATGCTTGAGCTCTCTCCTTTTGCAACACATGCAAAACTTAGCTCCAAGCAACCACACGGTTTTATAAAGATTGTTTTGCGAACAAAACATGAAGCTTCAACTAATGCAACATATGCAAAAATGAACTTCACGCAAAAGCCAACGCATTAGGTTATCCTATTTGCAACACATGCAAATCAAAGCATAATGCGAAAAACCAAATACAACCAAGCATAAGTTTAACCCATTCGCAACACATGCCAAATGGTTAACCCTCATGCAAAAACCAAATCCAAATGGTTTGAGCTCGAGTGAACGCGGAATGAGATCACCAACACATGATGAAGCTCAAGCTAGGAACGACCCTCTTAATAGCACAACGATAAAACCTTAGACTCAAAGACTATAAAGTCCTTAGCCTATCTAATTATACCTTCACCACCATCAACACATGATGAAATGTTCTTTAATGATTAACAAGACAAATGAACTCAATTTAAATTTTCATTTAAATTGATATGAGTATATATTAACTACACAAGTTTTCATATACTCATGTTGATGAAAAGTAATAATCCATTATGTATAAACTGTATGGAAATGATCATTACTCTAGGTCATCAACTATAGAATACACCCCACATGTATATGTGCATAAATATGATTGACTTGGATATAATATGCACATATTCAATTTGATCATATTGGAGTATATCCTATATTACCATGAGTATACTTATAACTAGGCAATTCAAATATATACTCAAGGATTTAGTTTCTTTGTCTTGATCCTTATATGTGTCGATGACGAATAGATCAATACAATGAAACTTATCAAGTTAAATTACAAACTCCCCCTAAATATGTGCACCCATGTAATGTGTGGATTGGGAAACATGATGCACGTTTGTGGTTAATATAATGGGAACATTCATAATTTAACTTGACTCCAAAGTATGCAACTAATATAAAGATGAATACGCATACATATCTTGGGTTTTCCATTTTTCAATGCGATGAGACTAATCAAAGATATTCTAAATAAACAAATTAGTCTCGATATAAGATTTGTCATTAATAATAAAATCGCATTAGGGGATAAACATAATATTAGATTTGTCATTAACACCAAAACCATAACTAATGAAGGTTGAACTTACATTAGCCAACAACCCAGCTAATAGTTATCTCATTAGTTAGTTCTCCCTTGCTAATTTTAGCCAATGGATGGTCAAAAGACCAATTTACCCTCGACCCCTCCATCGCAAGCCCCTTTCCCTCACAACTAATTAATGCAAGGGTACAATGGACATTTGCATCTACAACCAGATTTTCAATCACCTATTAGTTATTAGATCCAAACAGCCTCGCTTAATAATTAATCAGCTAATAGTTAGCCAGCTATTGGCTATTAGTTAGCTAACTATTAAAACTAATAGATCTGGTCCTAAGCATTTCGGTGGGCTTGACTTGACTAAATTTGGGCCCGGCGCTGGAAGTGGCCGTAATTATTGAGCCGGGAGCAGAGGAGCGCACAGCACACAGCGTCGCAATGCAGAGATGGAGGAGATGCTGCACGCAGGGACCATTAGTTGGGGAAGTGGAGGAGCTCGCGCTTGCGATCCATGCAGAAAGTTTTCGCCGCTTGCATCATGTGCGCCATTGCCGTTCTATGCGTGTGCTCTTGTGGAACTCGACAAGTCGACAGGATCATTGCTCGCGCGCGCGCGCTCGGTGTACGTCCCGTCCTTCCATCGCCGTTAGTTCAGTGGCTTTAACAGCCGATCTGTGCCGGCTGTTGAATCAAAAATAACAATGCATATCTTTTTAAAAATACTGTTTAAAAATATTCTACCGATTTTTAATACACTGTTAGATAACTAGACCGTTTGTTCACTCGATTGGACAATTGTGATATACGGATTAAACAATCCTGGTAAGAACCTCTATCCCTCGCTGGGCACACTGAACATCATACCTACTGGACAGCCTAAATTCGAGTTCTGAAGACCGCAAAGGCTCCAGAGTCATTAAAATCAACTGGCCGTAATTAAACTTTTCTTTTGTGGTGGAGAAGCGTAACAGTACGTTCTCTCGGAACGGCTGACGCCACTCAATCCTCTTGCCAATGAATCCACGTCAGCCAGTACGTACAGACTCGAGAATGGGTCGACAAATTCCACGATAGTCCATTGATTATTTCCCGACCTACGATCCATCGAGCCAGTAACAGTTACATCCAGGTTGTGGTACATGATGCGCTAAGTGGGGGTATACTGAGGGAGCGGCTCCTGCACAATCATTCTTCCTTTCTCCAAATCATTCATGCATGCAACTCGGAGAAAGAAAGCCAGCGAGCAACCAAGCAACCTGCCGAGAGAAAGAGAGATACTTTTAAGGTCTGCATTACCGAATCGTGTTGAAAAATCACCACCCGTCGGTATTGATTTTCGTCGATAATCGGCCGAAAATCTATAGAAATTGAACGAATTGTAAAATCAAACTTTTTTAACTCGGTGGTCTAACATCGATGGAAAAACAAAAACCGACCGGTTTGAACAATTTTTGATTGATTTTGTCCAATTTTCAACCAGTTTACATCGAAAATTGGCACACTCGGCGAAATTTGGAAAAAATTACAAAGAATACTAGAAAATTTGTAAAAACCTAGTAAAGGCTGAGAAAATTAGGAAAAAAAATTATAAAACACCTCAGAGAAATTTCAACAATTTTTGAATTCATTTAGTGCTTTAGGAAAATAAGAAACAATAATCAATGAAAAGGAATAGAGACATCATTAGTTTTTTATAAAATTTTATAAGCTTGATCGTGTACTAAAATTTTAATGGTATCATAAAAAGTGCCCAAGGATCATGTAGTAAAATTTCCAAAAATATTAGACTATATTTATTACCACTAGAAAATCAAAATGGAAAAGCATATACAAAGACAAGTAGCACTATTAGAATTTTACAAAAATCCATATGTCCGGTAATCATCTGAAAATTTTAAAAATTATTAGCATTGTCTCAAAACCTCACATACAAATTTTCAAAAATTTATAACATGATTTTACAGCTCAATAAAATCAAGATTTTTCTACTGCTTTGCCCCTATTTTTTCTTTTTTCTATTATATATATTCAATTTTGCTAAAAAATGTCACACAAATTCTTTTTTCAAAAAAATCATATAATATTTCAAAAATCTATTAATACTAATTTTAGGGAACTTTTCAATAATTTTTTCTAAAATTCTAGAATTTTTTGAATTTAAATTTGAATTAGACCAATGTACCGACTGGTTTTGTTTATCGAGCCAAACTGATACAGTCGAAAATCACAATTTTAGTCTATATTTCAAACCTGGATACTACTATCAATCTCCTTTCTTCTCGAGGTGTTCTTCCAACTTTGATGCTTATGCAATGTACTCATACAGATACAGGCTTTTGTACGGCATCCTATTTGCAACACATGCAAATCAAAGCATAATGCGAAAAACCAAATACAACCAAGCATAAGTTTAACCCATTCGCAACACATGCCAAATGGTTAACCCTCATGCAAAAACCAAATCCAAATGGTTTGAGCTCGAGTGAACGCGGAATGAGATCACCAACACATGATGAAGCTCAAGCTAGGGAACGACCCCTCTTAATAGCACGACGATAAAACCTTAGACTCAAAGACTATAAAGTCCTTAGCCTATTTAATTATACCTTCGCCGCCGCGCGCAAGCAATCCCCTTTGGGGTCTTTATGATCTTTACTCGATACTCCCCCGGGATCATCACTCGACTCCTCTTCGGGATCCACTCTTGACGCCCATCAACTCATGATGCCATCCTTGTCCCGTTCTCATCATCTCATCCATCTTTGGACCTAACTCAATCACAACTCATACAAATAGTTAGTCCAAGATGCATGGTTGTCTCAATTATCTCTTGCACTCCATTAACACATAATGGATGCCTCTAGATCAATTGAGCACAACCTAAATCAAATTAAATGATTTATATGTGTCTTAAGTACAATAATGCAACTCATGCTTTATTATACTTAAGAGCTATTCATTTGTCCTTAACTAATCACGGAACACCATCAACACATGATGAAATGTTCTTTAATGATTAACAAGACAAATGAACTCAATTTAAATTTTCATTTAAATTGATATGAGTATATATTAACTACACAAGTTTTCATATACTCATGTTGATGAAAAGTAATAATCCATTATGTATAAACTGTATGGAAATGATCATTACTCTAGATCATCAACTATAGAACACACCCCACATGTATATGTGCATAAATATGATTGACTTGGATATAATATACACATATTCAATTTGATCATATTGGAGTATATCCTATATTACCATAAGTATACTTATAACTAGGCAATTCAAATATATACTCAAGGATTTAGTTTCTTTGTCTTGATCCTTATATGTGTCGATGACGAATAGATCAATACAATGAAACTTATCAAGTTAAATTACAAACTCCCCCTAAATATGTGCACCCATGTAATGTGTGGATTGGGAAACATGATGCACGTTTGTGGTTAATATAATGGGAACATTCATAATTTAACTTGACTCCAAAGTATGCAACTAATATAAAGATGAATACGCATACATATCTTGGGTTTTCATTTTTCAATGCGATGAGACTAATCAAAGATATTCTAAATAAACAAATTAGTCTCGATATAAGATTTGTCATTAATAATAAAATCGCATTAGGGGATAAACATAATATTAGATTTGTCATTAACACCAAAACCATAACTAATGAAGGTTGAACTTACATTAGCCAACAACCCAGCTAATAGTTATCTCATTAGTTAGTTCTCCCTTGCTAATTTTAGCCAATGGATGGTCAAAAGACCAATTTACCCTCGACCCCTCCATCGCAAGCCCCTTTCCCTCACAACTAATTAATGCAAGGGTACAATGGACATTTGCATCTACAACCAAATTTTCAATCACCTATTAGTTATTAGATCCAAACAGCCTCAGTTAATAATTAATCAGCTAATAGTTAGCCAGCTATTGGCTATTAGTTAGCTAACTATTAAAACTAATAGATCTGGTCCTAAGCATTTCGGTGGGCTTGACTTGACTAAATTTGGGCCCGGCGCTGGAAGTGGCCGTAATTATTGAGCCGGGAGCAGAGGAGCGCACAGCACACAGCGTCGCAATGCAGAGATGGAGGAGATGCTGCACGCAGGGACCATTAGTTGGGGAAGTGGAGGAGCTCGCGCTTGCGATCCATGCAGAAAGTTTTCGCCGCTTGCATCATGTGCGCCATTGCCGTTCTATGCGTGTGCTCTTGTGGAACTCGACAAGTCGACAGGATCATTGCTCGCGCGCGCTCGGTGTACGTCCCGTCCTTCCATCGCCGTTAGTTCAGTGGCTTTAACAGCCGATCTGTGCCGGCTGTTGAATCAAAAATAACAATGCATATCTTTTTAAAAATACTGTTTAAAAATATTCTACCGATTTTTAATACACTGTTAGATAACTAGACCGTTTGTTCACTCGATTGGACAATTGTGATATACGGATTAAACAATCCTGGTAAGAACCTCTATCCCTCGCTGGGCACACTGAACATCATACCTACTGGACAGCCTAAATTCGAGTTCTGAAGACCGCAAAGGCTCCAGAGTCATTAAAATCAACTGGCCGTAATTAAACTTTTCTTTTGTGGTGGAGAAGCGTAACAGTACGTTCTCTCGGAAACGGCTGACGCCACTCAATCCTCTTGCCAATGAATCCACGTCAGCCAGTACGTACAGACTCGAGAATGGGTCGACAAATTCCACGATAGTCCATTGATTATTTCCCGACCTACGATCCATCGAGCCAGTAACAGTTACATCCAGGTTGTGGTACATGATGCGCTAAGTGGGGGTATACTGAGGGAGCGGCTCCTGCACAATCATTCTTCCTTTCTCCAAATCATTCATGCATGCAACTCGGAGAAAGAAAGCCAGCGAGCAACCAAGCAACCTGCCGAGAGAAAGAGAGATACTTTTAAGGTCTGCATTACCGAATCGTGTTGAAAAATCACCACCCGTCGGTATTGATTTTCGTCGATAATCGGCGAAAATCTATAGAAATTGAACAATTGTAAAATCAAACTTTTTAACTCGGTGGTCTAACATCGATGGAAAAACAAAACCGACCGGTTTGAACAATTTTTGATTGATTTTGTCCAATTTTCAACCAGTTTACATCGAAAATTGGCACACTCGGCGAAATTTGGAAAAAATTACAAAGAATACTAGAAAATTTGTAAAAACCTAGTAAAGGCTGAGAAAATTAGGAAAAAAAATTATAAAACACCTCAGAGAAATTTCAACAATTTTTGAATTCATTTAGTGCTTTAGGAAAATAAGAAACAATAATCAATGAAAAGGAATAGAGACACTGTTAGTTTTTTTATAAAATTTTATAAGCTTGATCGTGTACTAAAATTTTAATGGTATCATAAAAAGTGCCCAAGGATCATGTAGTAAAATTTCCAAAAATATTAGACTATATTTATTACCACTAGAAAATCAAAAATGGAAAAGCATATACAAAGACAGTAGCACTATTAGAATTTTACAAAAATCCATATGTCCGGTAATCATCTGAAAATTTTAAAAAATTATTAGCATTGTCTCAAAATCTCACATACAAATTTTCAAAAATTTATAACATGATTTTACAGCTCAATAAAATCAAGATTTTTCTACTGCTTTGCCCTATTTTTCTTTTTTTTATTATATATATTCAATTTTGCTAAAAATGTCACACAAATTCTTTTTTCAAAAAATCATATAATATTTCAAAAATCTATTAATACTAATTTTAGGAACTTTTCAATAATTTTTCTAAAATTCTAGAATTTTTGAATTTAAATTTGAATTAGACCAATGTACTTACTGGTTTTGTTTATCGAGCCAAACTGATACAGTCGAAAATCACAATTTTAGTCTATATTTCAAACCTGGATACTACTATCAATCTCCTTTCTTCTCGAGGTGTTCTTCCAACTTTGATGCTTATGCAATGTACTCATACAGATACAGGCTTTTGTACGGCCATCATGGAACCGGGGAAAAAGAAGAAGGGAGCCAAAGATGGAAGCTAGCAATGAAGGCAAAAGGCCGGAGAACAACAAGCATCTGGGCGTCAAACGAGGCAAAGATGTGGCCCATCGACTCCAGTGGAGACTTAGGGTCTGTTTGGTAGAGTTTCAGATTTTAGTTTCACTTAAAATTTGAAACTTGTAGATTAAAATAAAGTGAATTAAGTTTATATTTTTGGTCTAAAATATAAACAAGATGATATATCTAAACACTCTTAATATACTCACAGCTTCGGCTTCACAAATCCGGTAAAACTAGAATTTTCAGCTTCACGAGATTCACGAATCTGAAGAAACTCAATCCCTGCCAAACACACCCTTAGTTTGGAATAGCTTATGATTGTACAAATTCTGAATTCTCCCGTAATTGTGTGGTGGTAACTTATAATTTTATATATAAATATGTTTTTAATTGTAGGAGAAATTTCTTGGAGAATCTAGATTCTTAGAGAATCAAAAGTTATCTCTATTTGATTTTTTAAAAATCCAAAATCTACATCACCAGAAGCTATTCTAAATTGGGCAGAAAGTGGATCGCTGAAGCTGAAGTGAAGGCTGCGTGCAGCTGCAGCTGCAAAGACTCGTGAGGAGAAAAAATCTTTGCCGATCGATTGGTGGCGTGCGAATCCCGTATGCTACTACTCTATGTGTGTGCTCAGAGTCCCACTGTTATTATGGTGCTCCCTGTCCTGCTTCCCTCCCCGACAGCTTGTGGTCATCAGGAGCAGGTTAACAAAATCCAAAATTCGATTTTCAAATAATTTTTAAAAAAATTGGTAGAAATCAAAGAAATTTGAATTCAAATTTTTTGAATTTGATGGTCAAACAATGGTAGAAAAAGAAAATCGAGCGATTTTACCGATTGTGATCGGTTTTCTTTGATTTTCGATTTTCTCAATTTTCAGCATACTGAAGGAAAATTAAAAAATTACTAAAAATCCCAATTAATCTATGAAACACCTAGGAGAAATTTAAATAATTTTTCAAATCATTTAGTATATCTAAAAAAAATCAAAATCTTTTATTAATGAAAAGGAACGGAGACACTGTCAGACTTTTATAACAATTTACAAGATTGATTATATTTTGAAATTTTAATGTAACCATAACTAATTCCCAAGGATCATGTAATAAAATTTTTAGAAGTATTATACTTCATTTAGTGCCAATATAAATTCAAAAACAAAAGAGCATATACAATGATAGTAGCACTTTTAGAATTTTTTTAAAAATACATAGATCTGATCATCATCTAAAATTTTTACAAAATGATTATAATTACCTTATAACATCACACAAAAAGTTTAAGAAATATTAGACTTTATCATCCTTAGAAAAAAAAACTAAAGAGTATATATTCTGACAATATCATAGTCAGAATTTTTTAAAAATATACTTGTCTGCTAATCATCTGAAAATTTTATAGCACCATTATCATTTCATCAGGACCACACAGAAAAAATTCAGAAAAAAATTAACACTTTTGGTAAATTTTTTAAATTTGCATTTGAACTCCACCGGTTTACCGAATGGTTTTACTATTGAGCCACCTTGATGTAGGCAAAATTCGTGATTTTTATTGATTCTGTGAACCCCGATTAGGCGCATCTGAAACCTTGCAAAGTGAACACTAGCAATAGCCACATATCACTACTAGTATGGCCTCTGTTCACTGTAACAAGTGGGTCAGGCGCTAAGGATTGAAACCTTTTTTTCCACTTCATGGCAGCTCATAGGGCGTGATTGTATCTCTGCCAGAGAGAACGGCTAGGCTACCTAGTGTAGTATCTTTTTCTGCTGATGGTGATTGGTCGCCGGACTTGCATGACTGACAGACGGATCGAGTCTAAATGTCACCATGTAAAATTGCTCCTTTTATTCTTAAATCAGTTATCATTTTTGACTGGTAAGCTGACGTAACGTAAGAAGATACTTCCTTACTCTCGAACTTACACCAAATATCCTTTTTTTTTTCTTTAGTGCAATTTCTGACTATGGTGAAAGGAGAATATGCTTGTTTCTGTCCCCATGATTAATTCCCCGTTGGTTTGAGTTGGATGACAATTTATCTTTGGTCAGGTACACTCAGATGATATGTCAGAATGAAAAAGAGAGCGCACATGCAGTGTACGACGGAAGCCTCCGAAATACAGATGCACAACTAACGCATTCATCACTTTGAGTTAACATAATGCATTCATTTCTTGTTCGTTTTTGCCTGCATTACAAGTGCCTTCGATTGAGCTAATCTACCCAACGAGGACGTAGGACTGTTCCGCCAATGGTACTCTACAATGTGATTACTGAATGAGACAACTTTTCCTGGCAGATGTCCCGAGAAAATTTGAGTGTTTTATTGTTAAATAGCACTTAAATTTTGAAATTTTAGTTCTAGTTAAAATTAATTTGCCTCATCTTCTCCTATTTGAGTATTATTTTATCATGAAGTAGTCAATTTTTTAGGTATTGGGCTAGTAACCTTATTCTTTTTGCATGGTCTTTTTACATAAATTATATATTAGTTTTACACAAATTAAATTATGTAAACTTATGTGTCAATTTGTTAAAAAAAAGAACAATTTTCTTTTCTGCATGGTCTTTTTTATATCGATTATATACAAGTTTTACACAATTATATACAATTCCCTTCTTGCTACGGTACATTCACATTTTTCTATTCCGTATCAGCGATAACCGTACCTTTCCATGCGTTAACAATGTTGCTAATGGTTACGTTTTACTTGCAAAGATGCTTAAGGCCTAATTGGAACACAAGCATTCTGCGGAAGTTTTACGGGAACAGTACTGTAAATTTTGCAGTTTTCTTCGTGGAATTTGGGCCTTAATTTCTTTTTTAACGTCGGCTGTACCCGGCAACCACGATCAACCAAGCAATGACAAGTTAGTCCTCCGTGCCCACGTCACACGCTCCTCCCATGCGCAGCACCACTCGCAGTCGTACTCCCCCCTTCCTCCGGTAGTCCAATTCCTCTCCAGTCTCCAACTCTCCACTTCCATTTTCCACTGACACGAGCCAATGGCACGTTCACATACCCTTGGTAATCCAGCTCGCGAGGCAGCTGACTTGGTAATCCAACCGGTGAAGCAGCATGATCACCATCTCGGGGTTTTTTTTTTGTGTGTGTGGATTTGGTCACATGCTGTGCCAACTCAAACAAGGCATGAAAGGCAACGAACACTCGAAGATAACCACAGAATCAAACCAAAGCTTAAAATGTGTTCCAAAAGACCAGGAAACAGGCAGCCAATCGAGAGCTGGCGTCGCGCCTCGCCCGCGCGTCCCCCGCAACTGGACGCTGATGCTGCGCTGTGCTGTTACGTGCTAAACATAATTAAAACGCGCCCGCAGAAAGCACTTGGCAAACCGAGCCCCCTGATTAAAAGCTTTCCGGTCACGGGCAGGTCGGCCCCACAGCCCCCGCGTCCAACCCCATCTATCCCCCCCGCATTTCATTCCATTTACATTTCCCCCCTCAATTATTGCCTCCCTCGCGTTCGATCCCATTCCATCTTCTCTCCGCCCCCCGCATCGCCGGCTCAAGTTCGTTCCGTGTCGAGAATGGCAGCCGCGTTGTGGATGCTGCTGGTGGCGGCGGTGGTGGCGGGGTGTGGGTGCTCGTGCGGAGAGGCGGCGACGGCGGCGGAGACGGCGCATGAGGTGCTGCGGGCGCACGGGCTGCCGCGGGGGCTGCTGCCGGCGGGGATCGCGAAGTTCCGGCACGACGAGGACAGCGGGCGCTTCGAGGCGGCGCTGGAGGCGGCGTGCACGGCGCGCTTTGAGGTCGGCCTGCGTTACAACGCCACCGTGGCCGGGGTCATCAGCGACGGCCGGATCGCCGCGCTCTCCGGGGTCTCCGCTCAGGACCTCTTCCTCTGGTTCCCCGTCCGCGGCATCCGCGTCGACATCCCCTCCTCCGGCGTCATCTACTTCGACGTCGGCGTCGTCTTCAAGCACTTCCCCCTAGCCGTCTTCGAGGCCCCGCCGTCCTGCACCCCTGACCCGCTCCTCCTCCTCACGTCCCAACAGGTAAACACCAAATATGGATCTTTCCTATCAAAACTCCAATAGAACATTTGCAACCTCTAACTGTTCTGAGTTCTTGTTCTTGGGCGCAGCAGAGGCGGGATGATGGTGACGTCGACAGATCGGTGGCCGGCGGCGCTGCGTTGCAATGATGGAAGACGGATTCGTTGATGGTATCCGCGAGCCATAACCAGAAGCTCAGTTTTGAGACAAGCAAGTGATTGGTCAGTGGCCGGCCGGCCGGCCGGCGTCTGTGCAGATAGATAGAATGGGCATTCCTTCTGTTTGCTACTAGCTAGTAACCAGTCCTCATCGGTCATCTCATCTCCTCCTTATTGTTGTTCTGTGTTCGGTGCGGGCGAAAGCCAGTCACGGCGGCAGAGAGGGTTCGAATCTGCCGATCCGGCAGGCAGCGAGGTAAGGGCCTGCTCGCTTGCGCTGCCTGCGCGTCCTTCTGCCTCGGGTGGCCGTTGCAGCGGCCGTCGCCGTCGCCATCGTCTGGGGACGATATTTTTCGCGGTAATGGATGGTTCGTGTATATCGTCAAGTTGTGAATGATTATATGCTTCTTGGGTCACGAACTCGCGTCTGGGTCCGAATTCGGCATGATACGTATAAGCATTGCAATGCATTTCCCCTTCCTCCTGTCCAATCCAACTGGTGATCGATCGGCAACGCGCATTATTTCTTGGCGCTGCAGAGGGGAGCAGCGTCGTTGTCTCCCAGTACCGATGCCTCCGGCGTTTTGATCTTTCCTCTGTTTCTCTGTGGGTCTGCGTGGCGAATGCCGTCTCTGTCCGAGCCATCTTGGCATCCAATGGGATTGCTTTGCCATAGCATCTGCTTGCTAGTACTACTTCTGGCTCCCCCTGAGAAAGTGGCATCGTGCACTGAATCTGAGGGCGTCTCGATTCGCGACTGCGAAACTGACGAGAAGACCCCCAGCGATCCTGTCCTGACCGGGAAGGAAGCATGGCGATCCTTGCGGTCCGTGCCGTATCCATCCATGCTCCCTAGCTATTGCCCTAGCCTGCGGCCCTCTCCTCTCGCCATAGGCTGATCTCCCTGATCTCTCTCGCCAAAAGTGGCCTCCCTTTGCGCGATTGGACTAGTCACCGCACCAGTGAGCATAGCGGTAGCATTTTTGACTGGGTGATGGCCATTTCTGACTGAAAAATGCCCTCTAGGGTGCCATAAAAATGTACCAGCAGTGGTTGCTGCCCGTTCGACAGGAGTTACTGTTAGCACCTAAATGGTCGCACCGCTTTATGATCCGTGCAGTTTTCTTCTCAAGAAGCAACCACTTTCTACTATGCTTATCTAGCGAAGCGACTAGCGGGTGATGCGCGCAACCGATGGTGATCAGAACGGTGTACCGTTTTGTGCAGCCCTGAAACCACATGGGAAACAGCTCCCCGTGCTTGGAATTGTTAAGTGGATCTGGTACACATGTTGGGACTCCGGCCTGGACAATAATTTGCTGCCCAGTACAGGATTGTCACTGTAGAGATATAACCGAACTCTTAATTTCTGTGGACGAGTCATGAAACTATCTCAGATAGGTTTTAATATAAATATAGCATTATATTAGACAAGAGAATCAATCTACAATCAATAAAGAGAAAATAATTTGTATCCTCTATATCCTGTTTTTATCTATTGTGATTGTTCTGTGGGTATTCTTCATTGGTATTGGGATTGATCTATGGCGATTAATTTGTTATTCAACAGCCATAAGTGGAGAGGGGAATGATGTGGAAATATTGGCCTGGAGACCCTAGCTCCTTCAAAGGACATGTACAATTGTGTGATGTCAGCCATCTATAAGTTTTGCCACGTAAGATTTTTGCTGATATGAGAGAAAAAGAGGAGAGAGAGTGCGTAATACCATATAGCCAACACAAAACACCAATGTATAAATTATTGTCATAACAAATATTTTTTATAACATAATTAAAAGATTGTGAGATTTCGTAGTGACAACCTTAAAATATTATTTGTTGTATATATTATCTGTAATTTTATCTTTAGATGAAATGAAGAAGTTGAGAGACAGTAGGGTCTACTATATATTGTACCCCAAACGGCAGAACAGCTCAGCAATGTCCGGATCCCCGGGAATGGCAATTGGCGGCACACATCGTTTTTCCTTTCCTTGGAGTGTGCCTGTCTGTACTGCTATGGTCCAACGTGCTACGCGTACAAACAATTCTTCTAAGAAACCTTCATAATAAATCATTGATACGTAGACCACAGGTCACTCTGTCTGTCGATGGGAACATGGGGCTCACATGTAAGCAATTGTTCGTAACGATCCTGTAGAACTAGATATTTACTCCTGCGTGCCAGTGGCCCAGTGCTCTTGTGGAGGGGGGTACAGGTAAACAACAAGGTGATAGGAAAGCGATTAGAGGAAGAAGGGTGGAGGCAGGGGGACGTGCGAGGTGAGCTAATGATGGGAAAGAGCCAAACGTATCAGCTGCACCTGCAGGCTGCAGCGCCCTCTTGAGGCTGTAGCTATTGGGTTGGTGTAGTAGGTGGGAGGCTAGAGGGGTAAATCTGGTAAAGAGAAGGCACCTGGGCTGGGTGTCAGCCGGCCGGCCCGCTCGTCGTTTTCCTGCACTGTCAGCTACTGCTATTGCAGTGACGTCACTCCTTGAGTTTTGGGTTTGTTGGTTCTGGATAGCGAATTTGGTGATCTAGATAGGGATGAAGAAGCCATTAGCCATGCAGGAGTCTTGGTTTCAGCGAGTCTGGGCCTCCGGGGCTTAGCTTGCACGGCGTGTGGTGGCTTGGAATCAATGGATGGATGACATGTAGATGTGGTAACGTCAATCCGTTGCAAACAAAGGTCGCGTGAAAAAGATCCCATTGTTGAGATTTAACCGACTCTTGATCATGTTTGTTTCAAGTCTTAGTAGACAAATTTCAAAACGGATGGTATAAATATATCATCACATTGTATAAGATAATAGAATCTATCAATCAATAAATATACAAGAGTTAATCTTTCTGTACTATGTATTTATCTATTATGATTGTTTTTTTTGTCTATTTTTGATTAATGTTGAGATTGATCTACGACAATGGCCATCGTTTTATAACACTGATAATCTCTCCCGCCTGAGACGACTTCAATTCAGTCCTATCAAGGTTTTGCTTACACCTGTCTTGAGCGATAATATTTTGAAGCTTAGTTAGTTGTCAAGGGCGAATATTGGGATTTGCTTAGAAGCTGGAAGGCATAGTGGGAACTGAGTAGAGGTAACATCGCTAAACACTTGCTGTCCAATTTTAATCGATACGTAACCTGTAGTTGGCAATACTTGTCGTGTGGTTTGTCGATAATTTTGCCATGTCTAGTTTTATAAGTGCTATAGATTTTAAGATAAATGTTCGATTTGTTGTTACAACCGTGGGTTGCTATACCTTTTTATCCTAATTACTCATACGTCGTAGACTCAGCTTTCTTATCAAACATTACCATACTTGTTATACCGAATTTTGTTACCACAAAAAATATGACAAATCGTATTTGCCTAAAGTTAGCTATGGCATTCCAAACAAACAGGCCAACGTGTCGACATCCATTCCATTGGTCGTCAAACAACCAAGTGCCACATTAGCCGGAGTGCCATTTGGCTGGCTTGCTGCAAGCTTCATCTTTTATTATTATTATTGTTGTTGTTGTTGCTGCTGCTGCTGTTGCTGCTTGGAAGTTGTATTATTCTCTATAAAGTTTCTTTTCATCAAAAGACCTGTGTTTTGCATTGCAATCACACACAAGTACTTGCGTCTAGTGTTGTGAAAAAGGTATGCATTCAACGGACAGACGTAGTAACGCTAAACAATTAATTGTAATCTGACTGATTAATCAGAATTTAACAGATGATTATACATTTTATTAATATATTTATTTACATTTAGAATTATTTAGAAATATTTTAGCTACCCAAAGTTATTGTAAATTATTACTCTGCAAAACATATTTTACATTTCATTGTTTATACTTCATCAAAAAGATACATAGTATGAACACTATGACACAATATTATAAACTAATTTATCATACTTAATGAATAAAAATAAGCTATTTTCATGATTAAATGGGGAAAAAAGATGATTAATAGGAAAATGGTCGATTAATTGGATTATACGGTCAATTAATCATTCGACTATGTTAATTGCACTTCAATTAAACTATTCGTGATGGTTTAGTCACCGATACCAATTAATCGGTTGAGTCGTCTGTTTTTCACAATAGTGCTTGTGCCATTGCTTGCACCCTGACCATTGAATGAAGATCCATATGGTCCACATTGGGATGGATGACACTGGGAGACTTCAGTTTCTCCTATGTTGTGATCCGGACCACCCGATTTCATTCCAAAGATCCTCAATGCGAAATGATCACTTTTCTAGCCCATGCATGATATTTTTAGCACATGAAGCCACGTGTCGCCTCCGTGTGCTTCCGCAGTTGGGCAGGGGCTACTTTTGTTTCATCTACGAGGGGCTATATTTGTTAAAAAAAATGCTACGAAGCTAGAAAAGTGATAACCTCTCTCATTGCGTGACATTCCCTACCTGCCTTTGTAAAGGCAGAGGATATGCATGTGTCCTCTCTTTGTGCAGAGAAGTGGCAGACTAGTACAATAGAAAAAATAAAACATAAATACCAACTCAAGAACTAGGCTATCAAACTCAGACCAGAGTTCAAACACAGCCCAACCTACAAGTTCAAAACTCTAAAATATGTCTACTACTTATAAATATAAGTTAGTAGTGGTTGGCCATTCTCTCTATACCCTTCACCCCTGTTCATTCCCTTCACACACACACGTAGCACGCTCCCATGAAAAATCGGATAAATCAAACCCTTGTGGCCTCCCCTCCTCGAGCCAATCCGGTCTTCTGAGTACAACCCCCACATAGTGTTCCCTTCCTCCCTGTCGCTCTCACACCAACCGTCATTACTCCACTCGCTCACCCGTCCCATCTCCCTCCCGCTCTCCTCGCCTCTTTGGTGTACGTTCCGCCTCCCTCGTCCCGGTCGTCTCCAATCCATCGCTGAGGATTGCACCTGTCCCTCCACCAGTCGTCCACCTTGCCCCCTCCTTACGCGTCATGCAACGGCCGCCCCGAGCACGCCAAATCTAGCCGAGGTCGAGCCAACGTCAGCCACCTCTCTCGCCCACAGCTGAATGCCATGCTCCCAATTACCTCCCACGCTGCCACCATATGGCCTTCTGTTCCCCATTTTCCAAATTTTAGTATTCTTCTATTTCTTTTGCTCATTTAATTCAATTCTTCTGCTATAACTTTTTTGTTCTTCTTGCGGTGCAGGACATGATATATGGTTTTGGGGATGATCCAAATATAAGCTGACCCTGATCATGATAACCAGCAAGAAACGCATGAGTTTATATTGTTAAAATATCTTTTATGCAAGGAAAGAACAACATGTTGTTTCCCTTTTAAAGTTGACGTATTATTGACTCGACGATGTCAATTATATACATTCTGTTGGTTTTGTAGTCACTTCCTGAAGTCGTTGCCCTTATGGAAGATATTATAGTAGAATATGTCACTGAGATGGTAAGCTTGTCTTGTGTTTCTTCCTTTTTGTGTTTGTGATGCTTAGTGGGTAGAACCGTTCATAGATAACAAACTTATGCGAACGAAAAAGAATATTTTGATTAAAGCTTTGTTAAGTCTATGCCCATGTTTAGAATATTTATGAATTTTGAAATGGTTATTCATAATTTTGCATTCCTGCTTGAACAGTGCTTGTATGCTTTCTAAAATACTCATTTTCGCAAACTGTCATTTTTATTTTCGGCATATTATTTCTGTAATTTTCCATTAAATATATGTTATTTTAAACAAAAATTCCTTAATCCACCGTAACCTTTTGGTATTTCACTTCCAGGATAATTATAAAAAGCTTTTGCTTGGGTTATTGCTGTGTTCTTGAAAAAAAATCAAACGGAAATATGACTACTATCTATTGCTTACCTCTAATGCTCTTAAGGCCTTTGTTTTAATTTTGTGATGTACGTTTTTTTAACTTCGTTCTATAGTTCATTAGTTAGTTTTAGTCATAAGCTTAACAAATTGTCAAATTTACCGTAATTATATTTTCAGTATCACCTAAACGGAGAACACAATTCTGAAAAATTGTGGACATCTGTCTTTAATTGAATTTATTTACAAGCTTGTACATGTATGGCTTACTGGATATATAACAGAAAATTGCTTAATGACACGTATCATCGTCTTTTAAGAATCCTTGCAACGCACACCTACTAGTCTCTATTATATAAAGGAAAAGTTTTTTACCATATCACTTCATCAAAATTATCTATTTTTACCATAGCTCTTTAATTACCTATTTTTATTATTGTTAGTTCTCTTTATCGATGAACTTTTTATAGTAAATTAAGTTTCCATTCAAACAAACGGACACATAGCTACTTATAAAATGCCACCAAAGTCTAACAGTTTGTTGGTTCCCTTCCCTCTCCAACCAGCGGCTGTGCGCGCGCGCCTCGACCGCTTCGCCTCCGACCATCCGCCCCCGCCGGTCGCCGCCCTCTACGCGCACGCTGGCACCCCTCCCTCGGTCCCCCGCTCGCTCCTCAACCGCGCCCTCCTCCGCCTCTCCAAGCCGCGCCCCCACGCCGTGCTCCGCCTGCTCCTCCTCATGCCGCGCCTGCCTATCTCCCCCCGACCACTCCCCCCGACCACTCCCCCCCCCCCCCCCCCCCCGCGGCGCTCAACGCTGCAGCGTCGCTCCTCCGCCTCTTCGCTCCTCTGCGCACACGCCCGCCTCGCCTCCGTGCCCGCCGCCGAGTCCCTCTTCGCCTCCATGTCCTCCAGAACCCAGGTCTTCGGGAACGCCATGGTGATCGTCTACATCAACGCCGGCGACGTCACTTCGGCTCGCGGCGTGTTCGATGAAATGCCTACCAGCGACTCGGCCTCGTGGTTGGTGCTGATTGTAGGGTACCGCAAGTGTGGGTCGATGCAGAGCGCGCGAGTGCTGTTTAATGAAGTGCTGGCAAAGAATCTTGTGGCGTGGACAGCAATGATTAATGGGTATGCACAGAGTGGGCGGCCAAAGGCGTCACTTGCGCTGTTTAGGGAAATGGAGGCTGCTGGGATTGAGCCTGATGCAACCACCACGGTTGGGGTTATTTCTGCTGCTGCGCAGATTGGCAGCACGGAGTTGGTTGGGTGGGTTGGAACTTATGTCGACAGGAAGAGGATTGAAAGCAATGAAAAGGTGCTTACAGCACTTGTAGATATGCACGCCAAGTGCGGCAATGTTGAGCAGGCTCTCATTGCTTTTAGTGGGATTGCACAGCCAGATGCATACCCCTATAGGCCTATACTGCAGTTATTAGCGGGCTGGCGACTCATGGGCATGCAAAGCTGGCACTTCAAGTGTTTGAAAGAATGCAAGCTCAGGAAGTCAGGCCTGATCCAATCACTTTTGTTGATGTACTTACTGCGTGCAGCCATACAGGGTTTGTTGGATAAAGGCTTGTAGTATTGGGAGGCGATGGTGCAGGATTATGGGATGGAGCGCCGTGCAGATCACTATGCCTGTGTCGTTGACATGCTTGGCCGAGCAGGGAGGCTTGAGGAGGCTTATGAGATGGTGCAGACGATGCCGATGGCCCCCCACCCAGGGGCTCTTGGTGCACTGCTGAGTGCTTGCAAGACACATGACAATGTTGAGATAGCAGAAATTGTCGCAAACAAGCTTTTTGAGTTGGAACCTTGGAACACTGGGAACTATATACTGCTGTTGAATATATTTGCTGGGAAAGAACAATGGGAAGAGGCAGAAAGAGTTAGGTCGCTGACGAGAACAAAATTGCCCTTCAAACAGCTAGGTTCTAGTTGGGTCGAGGATCAAGAGAGGGAGCGTTGCAGAATGTCTATGAGGAACTGAAAAGCAGCAGAAACATCTCTCTTTGTTATATGTGAATTCTTTTGAGACGTTGCAAACTAAGTAGGCATAAAACCGAGCTAATTGAACTGTCAGGAATGCAGGAGCTACGGATCGCTATGCCTGTAAGGTACCTTTACTTCTTCACAGTTCACAGTTCACGTTATATCTGAAACTTACCTTGGTAAAGTACTTCGATTTGTACAGGTACTCATCCAATTGCTTTTCTATAGCAAGTTTGGTAATCTCCTATCGAATTGATGTAGGAGAGCATAATACCTAACACTTGCACTTTAAGCTCTACATCTTAGATAAGTGTCTTAGCAAGAGATTCTAAGATATGGTTCGTGGAGTATCATAGGAATGGACGTAACTAAGGCAATTTGAACTCCACATCTTAATACCTGTAGCTGTAAGGGTTCAGAAAGAGAATTTTTTTTATATATAGTTTGCAAAATGTTGTCAGTATGCAAGACTAGGGCCATTAGCAAATTAGTAAGATTAGAAAGTGGCATTATCCTTATGAAGTATTAAATGATTATTTACATCATGCTCTCCACATGGATGAATGTATATTGTTCTGAACGCTTGGTAATTCATCATAAGCAAAAGGATTAGAATAACTGTTTTTCTCCATGCTGATTTTCCACTTCCACAAAGGGTGGTTCATCCCATAGTGTACACTAGTGATAGCATGCTAATTGGTGCAACTTTTCAGGGCATTGCTCAGCTTGACTTCACTGCCTCGATCGCTTGGGCTAATTCATCAATCTTTGCACCGGTGACCTCCTTGACCACCTTCCCATCCTTGAGAATCTTGAATGTTGGTACAACCCTTATGCCCAGCTCCTTTGCAAGAGGCTACAAGTAAGCAAGTACCAAGAAGCTCAGCAAGGTCTATTCAACAAAATAGTAGATACAGAAGAGACAGAAAAGTAATTCCAACTGACTTTGTTGTCTTGATTGCAATCGAGCTTGAGGAACACGACGTCGAGGTTCTTCTCTGACATTTCCTGGAATTTCGGTGCCATCACCTTGCAAGGGCCGCACCTGCAAACCAGGTAGACATTACACCGTGCAGTGGGATGAGATCTACTCTTGATTTGTCATGCAGCTCTAAATAATCTGATCCAGCTCGCAGGACGATTTGACGATGTGAGACCACAGTTCATGAATGGTGAAGAGCTGAAACGAAGAGACCGATGGAGTTTGTACAGTACCATTGGGTGTACATGTCGAGGACGACGATCTTCGGCCCTGCCGCCTTGACAATTGGCCAGAAGCTTTCCTTGGTCACCTCTGTCACCTGTCCGGTCACCGCTACCACGTCGGATCCCACCGTGGCCGCCTCCAGGCTGCTTGACTTCACCTGGGTCACTCCCCTGGCCTCAGAGCCAGACATCACCGTCAGGCTCCTCTTCTGAGAAGCTACCGTGCTGCCGAGCAAGGCCGGGAAGCGGCCGCATGCTGCAGGCCGGCATGTGGAGATGGCCGGCGAGGAGGCCGGCCCGTGAGACGAGGAAATGGAGAGGCGTAACGCCATTGGATGGTAGAGTTTTGGAAGGTAATGGCCTAACGAGTGGTGAGTTGGTGATAGGGGGGGATGTTTTTCAGCAGAAGACGAGTGGGTGAGCTTGAAGGGATATCCTGTGTAGCTTGGTGTTATTTATCGGCTTTCGACCAGAGATAGTTTCGTCTGGGGAATGACGCGGCTGCCCCCGGAAATTTGTGCACTTTTGTGGTGGCGCTGCATCCCGTAGCTTTCTGTGGTGAGGGCATTTTCGGTATCTCGAAAATTGGATTGTGTGGCGCTCTGTTCAGCTCTCAAATTTCATGGTGAGAATTTGTGTAACATTTGTATACGAGTTTTGTCACTTCTGTTTTGTGTCAGCACGTGGTGGGCTCCGGACAGGATGAGCCCATAGGTCGGGGATACACGTGTCTTTATTGTACTAGTAACTATTACTAGTAAAAAACATAGTCCTCAGGATGGGTGTAACATGGAATCAGCATCACAGATCCTTTTCCTTTGCCTTCTTTGATTGAAATGAATAAAAGTGCTACACGCCTACACCTATGTTCGACTGCCAGTAAAAGTCCTAGTGAGCTCTTTAACAGACGCGGATACAGAAGGTAGTAGTGATTGAATTTGACGGTCCTGCTAAGAGTATCGTCTTCTCTCTTATGGTTTCTCATCCTTCAACATGGTGCTGGGCAAGTATACTGCGAGGGGCTACCCGGGAAATCAGTCCTACTATACATGTTGTAGACCGCATGGAAATGTGTCAGAGAGGTACTTCCATGATGTACTATAATTCTGGGCAATCTGCAGTGAACAAATAAGTGTCCCAAATGTTTAGTATGCCCAAAGATTTAGTACCACACGGAATTAAATCAATGATACTTTTTTTCTAGCAGAAAGCCAAACCCACGATCACACTACATTCTGACAGTATCTATTCTCCACGTTGCGCGAATTCTACCGTTGCCTTGCTGGCGAGATTTCCTTCGTCAAACTGCAGCTTGTAGATCTTGGACAATATTTGTAGCTCGGCCCGCTTCTGGGTTGGAAAAACGGTGCTCGGCCCGCTACGTTGGCTACGCAAAGGTAGAAATGTAGAATGCCCACTCATCACGGATAATAGAGGCAAGCAACATCACCAAGCGAGGCAGCTTATAGAATTAATCGAGCTGCAGTTTCACGTGGCCGACGAATGTTGGAAAGCCAGAAGCTGATGCCCCGTTTGCATCTACTGCCGAAGTTTCCGCCTGCGCCCGATTCTGCCCAGAAAATCTTCAAGATAACGCTCAATCCCATTCAGCCTACAGAGCTTAATCACCCACGACTACAAGTCTGTTTGGAGAAGTCTGCGTGTTCGAAATTGCTTTTGGTTTCTTTGAATTTGTAAAATAAATACCAGTAATTGACGGTCAGAACTTTTCTTATTATCTTCTTGGCGATTGGCGGAGCCAGATTTCACATAGGGGCCAATCCACCAATGATAAATCATACAATACTACGGCATGATATATATACGCATGCACATACTAACTTCCATAGAGCATAAATAATAAGAAAATCAACATGAGCTGCACCATAAAATCATCTACTAATTAACTCCTACATATATCAAAATGATGTAGCATACATGATATATTTGGAGATCAAGAGACTTACATGATCACATATCTATTAGCTAATATGGGCCAATATTTTATTGTCAAATAGACTTAATGGGGGCTTAATTGATAGGATTAATAAAATTTTGGATGGATACTAATGGACTTACGGGAGGATTGGGGGGGCAGGGCCTCGCTCCTTGTCTCCGCCTGCAACAAACCATGTTATTATAAGCGGTAACTTTTAGGGACCAACCGAGTAGGGAGGTAACAACATAGTGAAGTACAGTAGCGTTTGAGTAGGGAGGTGATGTGGAAGTGGTGAGGCGGGGTGGCGGAGGTCGAGAAGGCAGAGCGACCGAGGTGGGAGGTGGTCAAACGAAGCCACGGCTGAAAAACTCCTCCTCAACACCTGCAGCTTTGGAGGGTGCTTCTGCTATAACTTAGCTTTCTAACTGCTTTGCATCTATACTGTTTGGAAAGTTTTTCGTCTAAATCTGAAACACAGCTCAGAAACACAGCCTCCACGACTACTACTTCTATCTTGGACATGGCCCAAGCGTATATTCACTTACATCTACGGTCCACATATACTAGAATTGAAAAGTAGAAATGCACTAATGTACATGGAAACAAATGCCCCTCCATTTTAAAAAATATTTTGGATGTTAGTTAATCTTCAAAATACAACTTTAATCACTAATTTTTATTATAATATATTTATAAAGTGCAATATAATTATAATATTATGAAAGAAAATTTTCAAGACAAATATACACATATGATTTTTATGTATCTAATCTAAATTTTTTAAAAGATATTGCTAGGCAAAGTTTTAAAAATCTGACTGCATGTATACTAAAAAGATATGTTTTTGTGACGGGAAGGGGTACAAATTTAAATTAACAAATTGTACTCCTCTTGATTTTAAAAAAGTGTACTCTCACACTTGACACTTTTTTTCTGAACGAAATGCAGGGCAGCTGCATTTATATATTTTCATTAATAGAGAAAATAGGTTTACAAGCAAGTATGCACACAGTGGTGTATCTGCCGGTGGGGCACAGGTGGGCTGAAGCTCCACCCGTGGCCCACCAGCTCCTTCATGTGTGTATGTCTATATATATATATGTGTGTGTGTGTGTGCTGTGTATATAAATATTTGGTGAAAATCCATTCCATGAAAACTTTATGAAAACCACTTGTAGAAGTTTTGAAAAATTCTCAAAAAATTACCACATGTAGGGGAGGTGAACTTCTACAATCCTACAAAATTTGAACATGAAACTCAATCACATTTAAAAGATATAAAAAAGACAAACAGCAAAATAAATAGTGCTAAACAGTGAAAAATTACTATTTATACTGAATTTGTCTTTTTCATATCTTTCAAATGCGATTGAGTTTCATCTTCAAATTTTGCAGGATTGTAGAAGTTCACCTCCCCTACATGTGTTAATTTTTTGAGAATTTTTCAAAGCTTCTACAGGTGGTTTTCAAAGAGTTTTCATGGAATAGGTGGTTTCTACCAAATATTTCACCTCTCTCTCTCTATATATATATATAAAAACTTTGAAGGTCTCAGTTTTAGCCCCCTCATTTCAATTTTCTGGATACGCCTCTGCATGCACACCATCCTATATGTAGAAACCACAAGTAAATTAAATCGCAAGCATAGCATGAGAGCAATCCAAATCACTTAAGACTAGCTCACTGGATTGAAGAAACCTGGTATACTTAATTAACCAGCACCTAGCTAGTTAGCTAGTATATTCATCAGCGGTGAGATCATTAAAGTAGGGTTGCCGGTGCCGATGCCGACGATGACCGTACCAACGGTGCAGATAGTCGACCACACGGCTCGCATGATCCTCTCTCGCCCCGCATTCTCCGGAACGTTGATGTTCGGAAGCTCGGGGACGGGAGGCGGCGTGCCTGTATCACCGGGGCTACCGCTTCCAGGTCCGCCCGTCCCCGGCCGTTCAGTCGGGGACCCGCCACCGCCTTTCACCGTACTCCCGATCCGCATCCTTAAGCGATCGATGAGACTCGACAGCCAGGACGGCCTCCGCTGGCGCGCTCTCTCGTACGCCTCGTGGAACATCGTATTCGCGCAGGCGACGTGTATCTGGATCACCTTATCGGCGGAGACGTAGCCCCAGGTGTGCCGCTCGTCTTCGAACTTGACTGATCCGCACTTGCAGCAGGGGGACTTGAGCCTCCGCTTGAGTTCCATCTTGACAGGAATCAGGGGGCCTGCTTGCTCGATCGGAGTCGGGAGCGCGGCGCAGCAGGGGTGCAGGACCGTGCAGCGCTCCATCATGCAGCCGAACAAGCGGCGCTTGCGCTCGTAGGCGTAGCCTGTTACCTGGTAGCGAAATTACGAACCCATAACATGACTGATGAAAGGCACAATTTTAGCGCTAAACTAAGCTAACGCCTCATTTTTCCGGTTAGTTGTACTACAGTGTAACGTTGCTGTTGCTTCTTTTCCTATGTTTTGTTGTTGAACGCTAGTTGTTTGTCTTGCTTCGGCTTGTAACTAACTTCTTTCTTTCTTCTTAATGCATTGGCAAATTTCATGCACGTGGGGTTCGACAAGGAGACCCACTACCCCCCCTGTTGTTCATCTTTGCAATTGACCCCCTACAAAGCCTGCTAGAATTAGCAGCGAACAGCGGTATCCTCAAACCGGTGCTCTCGCCGGCAGCAAGGCTTCGCTGCTCATTGTACGCCGATGACGCTGGAGTTTTTTTAAATGCAAATGCAGAAGAGCTGACAGCTCTTAATCGAATTCTAGAAATTTTTGGAAGTTGCTCGGGGCTGAAAATAAACATCTCTAAAACCGAAATATATCCGATCAGATGCCAACAAGAATTACTGCAAGATTTATTGAGTATCTTTCCAGGAAAACTCTCAACCTTTCCGGGGAAGTACCTTGGGCTCCCACTATACATCAAACAATTAAGGCGAGTCGAAATTCAACCTATGATTGATAAAATGAGCAACAGGCTGGCGGGATGGAAAAGTAAACTACTTACCAGAGCCGGAAGGGAAATCCTGGTCAAATCCGTGCTTACATCCCAACCAATCTATCATATGACGGTCTTCCCTGTGCAAAGATGGCTAATTCGAAGCATTGATAAACTCAGACGGAGTTTCCTTTGGAGTGGAAAGGAACCTACAAATTGTAGTGGTGGTCACTGTTTGATCAAATGGCCAGTAACTTGCCTGCCAAAAAACAAAGGAGGTCTGGGTATCAAGGACATGGAACGTTTCGCCCGCGCGCTTAGGCTCCGGTGGCTTTGGTTCAAATGGAAAAACAACGAAAGGGCTTGGTTGGGGTTGGACCTACCCTGCGAGGCTACGATGAAACGGATACAGCACTCTTCAACGCTTCAACAGTGGTCACGATGGGAAACGGTAAACTAGAGAACTTTTGGAGATCAAGCTAGGTACAAGGAAGGGCCCCAAAAAACATCGCGCCAACCCTCTTCGAACGGGCAAGAAGAAAGAACATCTCGGTACAACGAGCCCTAGCAAACAACTATTGGATCCGATGTTGTACTCCGGTGACCTCTCAAAACGAAGTGCGGGAGTTTGTGGATCTTCATGAAGCAATTCGCAGAGTCAATAGAGATGAGCAGAGAGAGGACCAAATAACCTAGCGATAGACATCTAACGGACAATACTCAACTAAGAGTACCTACCTTATGCAATTTGACACGGTTTACAGTAGAATGAAGATCTCACCAATATGGAAGGCCAAAGCTGAACCTAAATGTCGATTTTTTGCACTAATAGCTGATAACATGCTCAAAAGGGGTTGGCCATGCAATGCGATATGCAGCCTTTGCAATGCATCTCCGGAAACAACGAATCACCTTTGTAAAGATTGCTATTTCGCTAAGCAAGTATGGGAGATTCTACTGAGATGGGGAAAACTAGATCGGTGGTAGAATCTGAATTACGACGGCTCGATATATAGGTGGTGGCGATGGCTAAGAATCAAATATGAAAAGGAGAAGCGGCGTGATTTGGATGGTATGCTAATATACTTCTGGTGGAATCTTTGGCTCGAGAGAAATCAACGCATATTCCAGGGGAAGAACAGAACAACCGAACAGGTGGCTACATCGATCAAGGACGCGGTGATAGAGCATGGTTTTGCTTGGCGTACAAAAGCTACGAATTAGCATCTTACTGTATGTACACGCGTCTGTCTACGTGATAGTGGTGTTTGGTATTTGGTGGTATTAAGGAAATGTGTGGTGGTTAGTGTGGTGGATAGCAATGTGTACCGTGAGGTTTTTTCGGGACCGGTTTTTTCCGTATAAAAACTGAGCCTCCCTTCTCTTTTCTTCTTAATAAATTTTGCGGCAACTCTCTTGCTGCTCTTTCAAAAATTTCATGCCATTTATTTTAAAAAATAAAAAGAAAAAAATAATCTCAGCCAGTCTATCTATCTATTACTTCCTTTGTTCTTTTTTAAGATATCATTTTAGAATACCTGTAATCAACTTTTTTAAAAACATTGATCATTAATATGCACATAAGTATTTGGATTTGTCGAATGCGAAAATGATATGACTAGATTAATCATCAAAAATATTTTCATATCTTTGATCTAATTTCTATTATAATATATTTATAAAACCCAATAAAATTATAATATTATAAAAGTATTTTTCAAGGAAAATCAACATATATAATTTTCATGTATTCATTTTAAATATTTAAAAAATATTGACAGTTAAAGTTTTGAAAGTTTAACAGTATCGATATCTAAAACGACAATTATTTATGGCCAGAGGAGTAGTATGTACTTACAAGTAATGATATGCACGTGGTTTTAGACATATTCTTAAAAGGCAACATATCCTGCGCACACAGACTTTTTGTGTACACACCGTGCACACCAACTAATAAAAGTGACGAAAAATTCTAAAAAAATTATAGATGTACTTCATAGATTGATCTACCTATGTATGAAGTTTCAAGATCAAATTCATTATATATCGAAAGTTACAAAAAATAGAAAATTCTGACAAGTTTAAACTCTTTAAACTTGTCAGAATTTTCTCTTTTTTATAACTCTTGATATATGATGAATTTGAACCTACAATTTTATACATAGGTAGAGTAATCTATGAAGTACATCTACAATTTTTTTTAGAATTTTTCGTGACTTTTGTTAGTTGGTGCACGGTGTGTACATAGGAAGGCCTGTGTGTACAGGATACGTTGCCTTCTTAAAAAATAGTCTAAAGGTTACATAGAAATACTTTTAACAAATAATTTTTTAAAAGGCATCCATGCACCCGAACACCTTGTAGCACACAAGCATGCACGACAAAGAACATGCATGGATGAAAGGGAGCGAGCGAGATTGAGAGATCTTAGCTTCTTCTTACCTGACCTCCACATCCACGGCACGGATGATCGGGTTGGCTCGGCGATTCCCGGAAAAGCAGGTTGGCGCGCTTCAAAGGATGCCGGAGACTGCTCCCAAACGGCTTGGCGCACTCTTCGTGGAGATGGATTGAGCTGTCGCCGCTGCACGCTTGGTTCCTGCACGCGTACCTGACGTCGTAGCCATACTCTTTGCAGCCGCTGCACTCGAACTCCCCGGCCTCGGCCACCAACCTGAGCGGATGCTCGTGGTGGTCAAGGATCAGCTCCACGTTCGCTGTGGCCATCTTGCGAACAGATACTGATCATCGTTTAATTGTACACATATCATCATTAATTCGAGCACTAGCCTTAAGCAGTGTTTGAGATCTACATATAATGCCACTGCATGCATATGTATGTGGCTTTACTTACCTCACTGAAGAGAGCTTCTAGACACGCCCTCAATTTACTGGTTGATCGGCCGATCGAGGATTGCTTCTCAGAGAAACAAGCCTGCCTCGCTTTTGGACCGGTGGAAGGCCTAGAAACCCAGCTTTGTGACGGAGAATGCCTGCCGGTATCTCCTATAGGCTATAGGATATTTATCGCCCGCGCCGCGTGCGCCGTGGACACTTACGATTTGCAACAGCGAGGAAAAAGAATGGCTCAATAAACATACAGCCATAAGTATTTATTTCTGGGGAGAAATCGTCTGGTGGGGAAAGAAAGCTAACCTATTCCACTCGCTTTTCATACTGTTCTGTGGTTACCGTTAGAAAATGAAAGGGAGCGAGAGAGAATAAATTTAAGTAACAAATGCTTTATTGTATATAGTCATATATTTATATATGTCGAATGGACATCATTAAAAGTTGTCTATTAGGAGAAGATGACTCTTCGTGAGAAATCACCTCTTTGCTGAATGTGATTACAACTGTTTCTCAATACTCCCTCTTGATCAATTTGGTCACCTGTATAAATATTGATTACTCCTCCAAAAGCCTTATGGAAAAATATGAGGAGATATATGATATTTACATACCATTGAAAACTCCTTTAAAAACCCAGGGGAAAAAATATAAGGAGAAACTGATTAGCATATATGAATACGTACTTGTATTGATATTGCCTCATTAAAAACCTTAGATGAGAAATCTTGATAGAAAAACTCATTAAGGAAAAGAGTGCAATATGCTGATCTGATGATCATAAACAGGTTATAATGAGGAGTTTACTCCCCCTGAATTTTGCAAGTCTCAAAGTCGTCTCATACCAATTCCATGAACATATTTTTGGAATAAAGTTGTTGGTAAAGATTTTATGAATAAATCGGCAAGATTCTCACAAGATTTTGTTTGCAAAATATTTATGTCCCTATTTTTCTGTAATTCATGAGGATAAAATAAGTTAGGAGAAATGTGTTTAGTGATATTGCTCTTTATATAACCTGTTTGTATCTGTGCAATACAAGCCACATTATCTTCGTAGATAATAGTGGATGATTCAAATGAATCTACACCACATGACTTATGAATGTATTGAATCATTCTGCGAAGCCACACGCATTTGCGAGATGCTTCATACAAAGCGATAATCTCAAAATGATTGGTGGAGGTTGCCACTAGGGTCTGTTTTGATGACTTCCATGAGAAAGCCGTACCACCGTTTAAGAAAACAAATCCAGTCTGAGATCTAGCATTATGGGGATCAAATAAATAGCCAACATCCGTATATCCGATCATGGTCGTATTTTGGTTTTTCTGATAGAATAAATTAAGATTTTTGTACCTTGGAGATACCTGAAGATGTGTTTTATGCCAATCCAATGTCTTTTTGTTGGATATGCGCTGTATCTTGCCAGTAAGCTTACTGCAAATGCAATATCAGGCCTGGTACAATTTGCAAAATACATTAGTGCTCCAATAGCACTGAGATATAGAATCTCTGGTCCCAATATCTTTTCATCTTCGCTCTTAAGTTTGAATGGGTTTTTATCCTTATCAAGGGATCTGACAACCATAGGTGTTTTTGATGATATGATTTATCCATATTAAACTTTTTCAGAATTTTCTGGGTATATGCAGACTGATGCACAAGAATTCCTAAGGAAATGTGCTCAAGTTGTAGGCCTAAACAAAATTTGGTTTTGCCAAGGTCTTTCATCTCAAATTCTGTCTTAAAATGATTGCATGTTTCTTTTAATATCTTGTGTGGTTCCGATGATATTGAGATCATAGACATATACTGAGATGATGAAAAATCTAGTTGAGGATTTCTTTATGAACACACACGGACAATCATCATTGTTTGAATAACCCTTCTACAGAAGGAACTCACTCAGTCGATTGTACTACATTCTTCCCGACTATTTCAAGCCATATAATGACTTTTGTAGTTTTACATAATATATGTTGCGATTTTCTTTTGGATTCGGAATTTGAAGCCCCTCAGGGACTTTCATGTATATATCCGAATCAAGTGACCCATATAAATATACGGTCACTATGTCCATTAACTGCATAGATAAACTCATTTGCACCGCCAATGATATGAGGTATCGAAACATAATTCTACTCATAACAGGAGAGTATGTTTCATCATAATCGATGCTGGGTCTCTACGTGAACCCTTGTGCTACAAGCCTTACTTTATATATCACCACCTCATTGTTTTCGTTACGTTTTCGAACGAAAATCCATTTTGCTCCCACAGGGAACACATTATGAGGAGTGCGTATTACTGAGGTAAATACACCCCTTTTGTAAAGCAAGCGCAATTCTTTCTCAATTGCTACCTTTCATTTGACCCAATCTGAGCGCTTCTGGCACTCTGCTATAGACTTTGGTTCCGGATCCAGGCGAAGGTATTTAGCAATTTTTGAAGAAAAATATGTGTCGACAACTGTAGTCTTTCTATTAAATGATTCTTCTGAATCAATGTAATTTGTGGAAATTTCATTTACATCTTCTAACTCCTCATGATTTCCCTTAATGATGGAGTAAGTGGTTTCGATGTCTCAGCATCAGAATTTTTGTGCACATTTGTGCTGGGTCTTGGATGTTCAACATCCAATTGGTGTCTTTCAACTTAAGATTGAATTGCATTTACTATTTGAGGATGTTTCTTTTGTTTCCGCGGATTCTTTTGGGAAACCATATCTCTCGCAACCAGATTTCTCCTTCTCTTATTATTATTCGGGAGATGAGTGGTTTTGTTAGGTACCTCCACTCTTTCCGGTGTATTTACAGCGGACATATGCGATTTAGTGACACCTTTGTAATCAGTAAATGCATTTGGTAGATTATTTGCAATGTGTTGCAAATTTATGATCCTCTGAACTTCTAGTTCAGATTTTTTAGTACGTGGATCTAAGGAGTGAATGCCTGAGACATTCTAATCTATTTCTTGGCATTCTTTGTGGTATTGATGTCCCCCTAATGCTGAAAAATTGTCTTCATCAAATATGCAATCAGCGTACCAGGCTATGAATAAGTCCCCTGTTAGGGGCTCAAGATACTTTATGATTTACGGAGAATTGTATCCTATATAGATCCCCAATTTTCTATAAAGGCCCATTGATGTACGCTGCGGTAGTGATATCAGTACATATACAGCTCAACCAAATTTTTGCAGATTGGAAATACTAGGTTAATTTTCACATACTAATTGCATGGGAGAGATAGTATGATATGCAGTTGGACGAATTTGCATTAAGTTAGCGGCGTGTAAGATTGCATAAACCCAATATGATGTTGGTAAGTGACAATTCTGCAGAAGTGGTTGTGTGATTAATATGATTCTCTTGATAAGAGATTCAGCTAGACTATTCTAGATATGTACATATGGTACTGAATGCTCTATATTTATACCCATAGCCAAATAATAATTATTAAATGCACATGAAGTGAATTCGGCTGCATTATCCATTCGAATGGATTTTATCCTGTTATCAGGATAATTTGCCCTTAATTTGATAATTTGGGTAAGTAATTTAGCAAAGGCATGGTTCCGTGTGGATAAAAAACACACATGAGACCATCTTGTAGAGACATCAATGAGTACCATAAAGTACCAAAATAGCCTAGATAATGAGTCTATAGGACCACACATATCTCCTTGAATGCGTTCAAAGAAATTTAGTGATTTATTTTTAATTTTAAGGTAAGAGAGCCTTAAAATTATTTTTCCAGTTGCACATGTGGTGCAAAGAAAATCTGATAATTTTGAGAAATTCGCAACATTTATGTTGTGACCAACAGAATTGTACTTAGGAAGGAGAGGCTGAGCCGAATTGGTTTAGTGCCATAAGGACCAAAATGCCTTGGCAGTTAGATTTGACCGACCATGCATGCCCTTGGATGATGTCCCCAAGGAGTACCCTCAGATATTCCAGTTAGTGGGTCCACCTCGACCATGCCCAAGTTCGTTCCTGAGCATATGTCATAATTTCCTACTTGCTCGGGAGTGCGCAGCGATCGGTCGTAGCTAAGGGAATTCCCGAGCGTGGTTAAGAGACCATGTTCGGCCTATAATGACGATGTGGCGATAATTATGCCATGATCTAAGACCATCATGCCACGATCTGGGACCGTTATAGCCACGTCAGGACGTGGCGGAAATCAAGGATGTGGTCACAAGCCACGGTTAATGCAGTAATAGTGCATTATTCGGCTGCAGTTACTTCGATCGCCTATAAAGCCCCCTCCGGTAAATCGGTAAGGGGAAGCACACATAGAAAACAATCCGACAAGAATTAGGCATACATTCTCAAGCTTCTCTGCAAGAACTTTGCAAACAACAGTAAGACCACTGGACGTAGAGTTGTTATCTCCATCAAAAGAGGCCCGAACCAGTATAAACCTTGTGTGCATTCCCTGTTGTTTCGAGAACATCTTTCAGACGCAAACCCTTCACGGAAAAGGGGTTTTAGTTGATCCCCCAATCAACAAGCTCGGTGAGGGCCCGTTTCCCAAATGCCGACAATTTATGTTGTGACTAACAGAATTGTTAATAATTTTTTTTATCATCTCTAAACTAGGGTGACCAAGGCGATCATGCCAAATTTTGAACTTATCAAGATTCTGAAAAATTATTTCGTACGCAACATGTGATACGGGTTTGATGTATGTATAGTATAATCCAGATGATAAGGAAGGAATTTTTGCAAGCACTTGAGATTCAACTTTCGCTTGCACTTAAGATATCATTTTAGAATACCGGTAATCAACTTTTTAAAAATTTGACCATTAATATGCGCAAAAGTATTTGGATTTGTCGTATGAAAATGATATGACTAGATTGATCATCAAAAATATTTTCATATCTTTGACCACTAATTTCTATTATAATATATTTATAAACCTAATAAAATTATAATATTATGAAAGTATTTTTCGAGGCAAATCAACATATATAATTTTCATGTATTCATTTTAAATATTTAAAAATATATTGGCGTTAAAGTTTTGAAAGTTTAACAGATATCTATATCTAAAACGATAACTATTTATGGCCCGAGGGGGTATGTACTTACAAGTAATGACATGCATGTGGTTTAGATATATTATCTAAAGGATACAAAAAATCGACATGGAATTAAAAAAAGGCTACATAGAAATAAAAAAACTATTTTTTTAAAGGCATGCACACGAATACCTTGTAGAGAGATAGTATAACATATGCACACAAGCATGCACGACAAAGAACATGCATGGATAAAAAGGGCCGAGAGGCGGCGGGACCGCAACCGGGAGGAGGTGGGCAACTACGAGGAGGCTTGACCACAAGGAGGATAGGGTTTGAAGAGATGGTGAGCACGATCATATTTATGATGATGTTATCACAGATAGTTCTCTAATAAAACCGTTTGTAATCTACGTGTAATATAGATGATTCTCTCTTAGAACCGTCTATGATGTGGGGCTCACTATAGACGATAAAATCATTTGTGATGTACCCCAATCGTCTATGATGTCTCTGATCATAGACTCGAAATGTATCATTCTGGATCACACTGACAATTTGCTCTTAATATTTCCAATAGATTTTCAAGTTATTTTGTACAAAATTCATAAAGGTTAGTATGTTATTAATTGATCACAATCAATATATAGATATGCATGGCAGGTTTTGCAAAGTTTATCACAATCATCCATTTACTTATAAATTCAATATTTTACACATGATAAATAAACAAGACGACACCTCCTTATAACTCCACTTGCTTATTCTTTTGTACGAAAATTAGCCCTTCATAATTATTGAAGTGTGTGTAGTTAGCTTCCTCAGGTTGTTCTTTCTGGATCGTGATGGTGTTTTCGATAGGAGGAAACTAATCAAATTGATTGTACTCTTTCTCATCTATTACATTATCACCTCCGAGAATCCCCTTTTTCCCTGAAGAACTACGTGGCGTTTCTTATTGAATGAGTCGGTTACATAGAAGACTTGAACAACTTGGTTAGCGAGTACGAATAGTTCATCTTGATATCCGACATGTTCGAAGTTTACAGTAGTGATGCCGTATTTGTCAACCCTCACCTGCTGGAGGTGGATCCAATGGCACCGAAATAAGAAAATCTTGAATAGTATATAGTTAGGCTCCAAAATTTCCTCTAGAATCTATAGTAGAAGCTCCTCGTTGACCCGACGGTATTGAACGCATCGATGTGGATACTACTATTCTGGTTTGTGCTCTTCATATCACGATCTCTATGTAAAATGTGTACCTATTTAAATCGCATCCTTTTCATGTGACAACTGTAAATGTTAGCCTTTTTGTCAACCATGTCAGCTTATCATGATCACCTGACAAGATCTCAGTAATGGGTCACTTCGTCAACTATTTGTTGAACTTAAGGTTGTGTTGTCTGGTGATTCAAGACTCCTATCGCGTAGGATTCTCTTGCCGTAGCCAGTGCTTGTGCTATTTGATATACGAAGACACTACAACCATGTGTTGCAAAACTATGAAATAGACTTAAGCGTATGCAACCAGATCAGACGTGATTGCTTTCCTTCCGATGGTCCCAATACTCTTGAGCCTCCCCTCATGGCAAGATCGAGGCATACCTATTGGTTTGACCTGAGCCATGTAATCGACGTAGAATTCGACGACTTCTTTGGTTGCATAACTTTTGAAAATACTACCCACCGGTTGAGATCGATTTTGTACACACGACTTGAGAATTCCGATGTACCTCTTGTACGTGCACTTTTATCTCTCTCACAAGGTAAATAATGAGATGAACCATGGTATAAAAAAACCTTTATCTCCTGCACACCTGTAGTGTCAATGATATGAATGGTACCCATCACGGGCAGTTTTTGAAAAAAATCGTCAATGATGTGAGTTCTTATCACTGACGGTTTTAGCTAAGAACCATCAGTGACGTCAATGATAGCCATCTCTGGTGATTTTTAGCTAAAACCATAAGTGATGATCAACCATTACAGATGATTTTTCAAAACTATTAGTGATAAGGAGTCTAAGGGCCTATTTGGGGAGTGTATGGTGGTGAAAAGCTACTTTTAGCTTGTTGTCTTTGTAAGCATTTATCGCTTGTCATTGTGACTTTTCTTATTATTTCGTTTGGCAAATTAACTGCTGTAGATGTAGCTTGTAAGGGGCAACCGAGCGGGGAGGCAGCAACCTAGCGAAACACAGAGGCGGCCGAGCGGGGAGGTAACGTGGAGGCGGCGAGGAGGAGTGGTGGAGGTTGAGGAAGCGGAGCGAGTGAGGTGGGAAGCGGTCGAGCGAAGCCACAGCTGAAAAGCTCCTCCCCAGTGACTGCAGGTTTTAGGATACTTTTGCTATGACTCAGCTTCCTAACTGCTTTACAGTTATGCTGTTTAGGGGGCTTTGGCCTAAAACAGAAACATATCTGAAGTACATCCTCTAAAAATAGCCTCTAATATAAGCTTTTTTTGTGGCAATGTGTTTCCATGCCCAGCCCACCCATGGCCTGTCCCAGTCCTTCCACTCGTACCTCTTGATTTTAGAAAAGTGTACTCCCACACACTTGACAGTCTTTTCTGAACGAATTGCAGGTGAGCTGCATTTATTTTCATTAATAAAGAAAATAGGTTTACAAGCAAGCATGCACACCGTCCTATATGTAGAAACCACAAGTAAATTAAATCACAAGCATAGCATGACTGCATGAGAGCAATCCAAATCACTTAAGACCACTTAACAGTTCACTAGATTGAAGAAACCTGGTCTACTTAATTAACCAGCACCTAGCTAGTTAGTTAGTCGTCATGTAGATGCAAGCATACCCATCAGATTTGAGATGTCGCCGATGCCGGTGATGATGGCACCAATGGCGCAGATAGTCGACAACACGGTTCGTATGACCCCGGCGCCGGCGGTACCGCTTCCAGCTCTGCCCGTCCCCGGCTGTTCAGCGACTTCCGTAATGCCGCCGTTCAACGTATTGCTGCTCAGCGTGTTCCTTAAGGACGCCCTGAGCCTCGACAACATGTTCTGATTCCGCAGGCGCGCGGCCTCGTACGCCTCGCGGAACATCGATCCTGTTCACGCAGGCGACGTGTATCTGGAACACCTTATCGGCGGAGACGTAGCCCCAGGTCCGCTTGCCTTCGAACCTGACGTGCCCGCAGCCGCAGCAGCGGGACTTGAGCCTCCGCTTGAGTTCCAGCCTTACAGGAATCACGGGGGCTGCTTGCTCGATCGAGGTCGGGAGCGCGGCGCAGCAGGGGTGCAGGACCGTGCCGCGCTTCAGGATGCAGCCGAACAAGCGGCGCTCGCGCTCGTAGGCGTAGCCTGTCACCTGCATGCAAAATGACGAACGCATAGCATGACTGATGATGCAACCGTGGTTTAGCCCTACTACCGCTTGCTACGATAAAATTAAGAGGAATCTTTATTCTGAAACTTAGAGCACAAAATTGTGAAAGATACAATTTAAGCTCTAAACTAAACTAACGCCTCGTTTTTCCGGTTGTAGTACAGTGTAACGTTGCTGTTGTTTCTTTTCCTCTGTTTTGTTGTTGATCGCTTTAGTTGTCTGTCTTGCTTCGGCTTGTAACTAACTTCTTTCTTTCTTCTTAACGTGTTGGCAAAGTCCACGCCCTTGATTTAAAAAATAAAATAAAAAGATAATCTCAGCCAGTCTATCTATCTGTTACTTCCTTCTTCTTTTTCAGATATCGTTTTAAATACGTGTAGTCAACCTTTTAAAATTTTGATCGCACGTGCCCCATGCTACTCGGGTCAGAGCGTAAGCTAGTGATGCTTTCGGCTACTGGACTTTAGCCATCTAGGGTGCGGCACTCAACCGCTTCGCCTAGCAGCACAGCGCTTGTGTTACTCTCCCACAACCCCGTTTTCACGGTTTAGGATGCTCCCATTTCGCTCGTCGCTATTACGGGAATCGCTTTTGCTTTCTTTTTCTGTGGCTATTAAGATGTTTCAGTTCACCAGGTTGTCTCTTGTCTGCTCATGGATTCAGCAGGCAGTTCAAAAGGTTGACTGGCCTATTTGGGAATCTCTGGATCTATGATTATTTTCAACTCCCCGAAACATTTCGTCACTTGCTATGCTCAAAAGTACTTGGATTTATCATATATAAATTATATCACTAGATTGGTCACCAAAAATGCTTTTATATCATTATATTTTTAATGATTTATACTAACATATAACTTAAAAAAATAATAGTCAAATGTGTGTATTAGAGACCATATCGATATGCAAAACAATAAGTAAAAAAAAGAGATAGTATATAATAATGAAAACAATGGTACAATGCATCTAATTATAATTACTCTCTCCTGTCACAAAATAACGTGGATTTGGATATGTTCAGTCAAACTTCTAAACTATGGTTTAGATACAAGAAAATCAAATCTGCATATTTGTCTCAAAACATACTTTTATCACATTAAATATTATTGGGTTTTAGAAATATATTTTAATAGAAATTATGGTTCAAAGTTGTGTTTTGAAGACAATGACTATGTTCAATTATAGGTCCCGTAGCTATGTTAGATTCTAATGCAAGATTTATGGCTAGTGTATCATGTACTTACAAATAATGACATGCATGTGGTTTAGACATTCTTAAAAATTAATATAAAGGTTACAAAAATTGACGTAGAATTTTTTTTAAAAAAAGGCTACATAGAAATAGCAAAACTATTTTAAGAAAAAGGCATGCATGCACACGAACTCCTTGTAGAGAGATAGCATAACACATGCACGACAAAGAATTAACATGCATGCATGCATGAGAGGGAGCGAGAGAGATTGAGAGATCTTAGCATCTTCTTACCTTACCTCCACATCCACGGCACGGATGATCGGGTTGGCTCGGCGATTTCCGGAAGAGCAGGTTGCCGCGCTTCAAAGGATGCCGGAGACTGCTCCCAAACTGCTCGACGCACGCTTTGTGGAGATGGAATGCGCGGCCGCGGCTGCACGGTCGGCTCCTGCACGCGTACCTGCCGTCGTAGCCATCCTCGTTGCAGCCGCTGCACTTGAACAGCCCGGCCTTGGCCACCAATGTGAGCGGATGCTCGTGGTGGTCAAGGAGCTCCACGTTCGCTGTGGCCATCTTGCGAACAGATATTGATCATCGTTTAATTGTGCACATATATATATCATCATTAATTCGAGCACTAGCCTTAAGCAGTGTTTGAGAACTACATATAATGGCACTGCATGCATAGTATGTGGCTTTAATTACCTCACTGAAGAGAGCTTGTACACGTACGCCCTTAATTTACTGGTTGATCTGCCGATCGAGGATTGCTTCTGAGAGAAACGAGCCTGCCTCGCTTTTGGACCGGTTGAAGGCCTAGAAACCCAGCTCTATTACGGAGAATGCCTGCCGGTATCTCCTACAGGCTATATATAGGATATTTATCGCGCGCCGCGTGCGCCGTGGACACTTACGATTTGCAACAGCGAGGAAAAAGAATGGCTCAATAAACATACAGCCATCAGTATTTATTTCTGGGGAGAAATCGTCTAATGGGGAAAGAAAGCTAACCTATTCCACTCGCTTTTGCATACATTTCTGTGTTTACCTAGTCGGTCTTCAGTTAGTACTTAGTAGTAGCCGTTTACCTTCGGTTCCGTAGTGCTTTCGTATGCATATTGACTTGCCTGAAGTCTAGCTGACTTCCCGGCCTTGTCAATTCTGCTGTAGCGAAACTTCCTCATAGATGTCTTTGTCCTCCAAGTTGGAGTAATAAAAAGGATTCTTTCTCTCTTGTTTTGAAAGATTCTTCTTCATGAACACTTCCCACAATTCCCATGCATGCATGAAGCCATGAACCAACCAATTCGATCCCGTTTCAATAAAATGAACCAATAATTTCGTTGAGAGACCTCGATTTCCATAAGTATGTGCGTCACTAGTTTTGATAAAATGCAAAGATTTGGGTTATTTGTGTCTAGTAAAGTCATCCATTGCATGGCGCTGATTAGTTGGAGAAATAACCAGCGGAACTATAAGAAACACTCTTTTCCCCTTTATCTCTCGGCACCTTTTTTTTCTTTCATTATACCTTCGTAGGATCACCTGAGGGATCCAGATAAGCCTCTAAATTCTGATCTTTCTTTGTTGATAGCCTAGATGCCGTACCCTTAGCAGCTTCAATTGTATCCTTGCCGGTCTCAAGGGAAAAAAATTCTCTGGTGTCGTGCAGCACGACACCAGATGACGCCGCGTGTGCTGTTAGCAATCTTGAAGCGATGTCCCGAGCGAGCTGCTTTTCCCCGTCGCGAGGCGCCTCACGGCTCCACCAAGCCAAGCCACACGTGCTCTCCTTTCCTCCATGAAGGCTCGTCTATTTCCGTCTCCTCCACGATATTTGTAAAACCCCGATCGGCTCGTCCTCCCCTGTCCCCATTCCCACCACCGCCGCACGCAATCTTGGTGAAGAAACCTCCGGCCTCTGCAACAGCCAGACTTCCGCCTCTGTTCCCTTGTCCTCGTGTGGCGCCCGCCGAGGTTAGGCTGTCCTTGCCAGCTCACCACGACCACCGCGTCGCGCGCCTGCTCCAGGTTTTCGAGTCGCTGCTTGCGTCGGTCTGCAGGAGCACAAAGAAAAGCCGGAAGAGCAAACACTAGAAATTTTCTAGTCGCCAAGAAGAAAACTAACTAGTCACCAAGAACCAGCTTGCATGCATATCTCTGTTGCCAAGAAGAAAACTAACTAGACTGTCAGACCCCTGTGCAGCCCGACAGAAACATCCAAATCGCATGCAATAATCGGAAGCAAAAATACAGAAGAAATAGCAAAATGGATTAAAGAAAGATGCAACAAGAAATGGGGAAAGTAAGAGCACGAGAAACTTCTTGGCAAGCTGGTTCCTGGTGACTAGTTAGTTTTCTTCTTGGCGACTAGAAAATTTCTAGTGTTTGCTCTTGCGGCTTTTCTTTGTGCTCCTGGAGACTGACGCAAGCAGCGACTAGAAAACCTGGAGCAGGTGCGCGACGCGGTGGTCGTGGTAAATGCGCCTTGCGCGACAGACTAACTCGGCGCCAGCGCCACACGAGGACAAGGGAACAGAGGCGGGAAGTTGTGCCGGTTGCAGAGGCCGGAGGTTTCTTCACCAAGATTGCGTGCAGGCGGTGGTGGGAATGGGGGACAGGGGGGGGGGGGACGAGCCGATCAGGGGTTTTACAAATATCGTGGAGGAGACGGAAATAGACGAGCCTTCGCGGAGGAAAGGAGAGCACGGTGTGGCTTGGCTTGGTAGAGCCGTGAGGCGTCTCGCGACGGGGAAAAGCAGCTCGCTCGGGACATCGCTTCAAGATTGCTAACAGCACACGCGGCGTCATCTGGTGTCGTGCTGCACGCGCGCGGCTGTGTAGCACGACACCAGAGAATTTTTTTCCCTCAACAGTGGAGTAAACCCTTCTGGAGAACCAAAAGTAGGCCTGAGCGGGAAGAGATGAGGCAGAGAGGTCCCACGATTCGACGTGTTCGAGCACTTGACCACTTATCTGATTCAAGATGAACTGCGAGTTGACGCGGACGATCAAGTCCCCTCCGACCGCCGAGAAGAATGGATTCTTATGTTTCCCTCTGAATTACCATTTGATAGTCAGTGTGCTTGTCGATCGCATTAACATTTCCTGGACTGTCTGACGCAACAACAAGAATGTTGATTGATAGTCAGTGTGCTTGTCGATTGCAGTGGGATGAGATCTACTCTTGATTTGTCATGCAGCTCTAAATAATCTGATCCAGCTCGCCGGACGATTTGACGATATGAGACCACAGTTCATGAATGGTGAAGAGCTGAAACGAAGAGACCGATGGAGCTTGTACAGTACCATTGGGTGTACATGTCGAGGACGACGATCTTCGGCCCTGCCGCCTTGACAATTGGCCAGAAGGTTTCCTTTGTCACCTCTGTCACCTGTCCAGTCACCGCTACCACGTCGGACCCCACCGTGGCCGCCTCCAGGGCTGCTTGACTTCATGGTAGGTCTCGGTCCCGGTGGCCCAAGGCTTGCCCCCTGCACTTGTGTGTCAGCAAGTGGTGGGCTCTGGAAAGGATGAGCCCATTGGTCAGGGATACATGTGTCTTTATTGTAATAGTAACTATTACTAGTCAAAAACACGAGCGTAACATAGAATCAGCATCACAGATCCTTTTCCTTTCTTTTTTTTTTTTTGATTGAAATGAATAGAAGTGCTACACCTATGTTCGACTGCCAGTAAAAGTCCTAATGAGCTCTTTAACAGACGCAGATACAGAAGGTAGCAGTGATTGAATTTGACGGTCCTGCTCAGAGTATCATCCTCTGTCTTATGGTTTCTCATCCTTCGACATGGTTCTGGGTCCGGGGAAATCAGTCCTACTGTACATGTTGTAGACCGCATGGAAATGTGTCAAGAGTTGAATTTACGTTGTGCGTGAAGTACTTCCATGACGTACTGTAATTCCGGACAGCCTGCAGTGAACAAATAAGTGCCCCAAATGTTTTGTATCTCCAACGAGTCAGTACCACACGGAATTGGACAAACGGTGGACAGTGCCCAAGATATTCTTAGAAGATGTTAGATATTGTTCTTGATCAATATAATACACTAAAAGAATAACAAGTACAAAAAAAATGTAGGGAGATGAAATTTTAGAAATTTTATTCTCTTCCTTTATTAAATTGATTCTCTTGTACACAATTCGGATTTATCCACATAAAGATAATCCAAATATACTAGGACTTAAGTCTCAAATCCATCCATATCTCAACATCCGTGCCGCTACGATGGCGACGCAATACGCACTCGTCACGGATAATAGCAGCAACATCGGCAAAAGGAGGCAGCTGATAGAATAAATCGAGCTGCAGTTTCACATGAAAAGGAATGTTGCAAAGCCAGAAGCTGATGCTCCGTTTGGATCTGCTGCTCAAGTTTCCGCCTGTGCCCGATTCTTCCCAGAGAAACATCAAGACAAGGCCCAATCCCATGGCCTACGAAGCATAATCACCCACGACCACAATTAGTACTTCTATCTTGACCTGACGCAAGCGTATGTACTATGTTCACCCACATCTACGGCCCACATATACTAGAATTAGAAAGCAGACACGCGCTAATGTATATCGGAAACAAATGCTCCCTCCAGAGAAAAAAAAAAGTGTCGTTGGACATCAACGTGGTATCCGAAGTACAACTTTGATAATTAATTTTTATTATAATATGTTTATAAAATCCAATGGAAATATAATATTATAAAAGAACTTTTCAAGACAAATCTAGACCGATGGTTTTTATGTATCCACTCTAATTTTTTTAAAAGATATTACTATGCAAAGTTTTAAAAGTTTGATTGTATGTATACCAAAACAACACGTTTTTTTTTACTGGAAGGAGTACAAGTTTAATTGAATGGACATCAACGACTATAAATTACTCCCTCTGGTCACAAATAGTTGTTTTGGACATTGACAGAATCTCCAAAATACAATTTTGACCACTAATTTCTATCTAATATATTTATAAAATCCAATAAAATTATAATATTATGAAAGCACTTCTCGAGACAAATCTACACATATGATTTTCATGTATCCACTTTAATTATTTAAGAAGGTATTGACAGTCAATTTCAAAAGTTGACTACATCCGTGTCCAAAACAACAACTAGTTGTGACGGGAGGGAGTAACAAATTGTACTCCACTTGATTTTTTTGAGACAATGTTCAGAAGTTCTGCCAATCACTATTAGAAGGAAAAAAGTCTTACACCCAAAACAGCAAAGAGAAAAACAAAAGTTAAAAATCCAAAACAGCACCCATACAACCGAAACAACACCGAAAGGGGAAAACACCGGCCTAGCATACAACTAAACAACGACAACAAAAATGATTCTTGGAATTGGTTTATGCTCTTGCAAAAGCTTGACTTCTAGCTTGTGCTTCCTCCTGGATACAGTAGAAAACCCGTTGCACTATTAACTGTTTATTTTGGAAAGTATTCATCTCCTTTCATATGTTCCATGCCGTGTAAATGACAACCCTGCCAAAGGTTTTCATGTTCCTTGAGAACTTCTATCCTGTATGCCGACCACCATTTCTTTAATGTCCTTGGAGTTTGATTTAATATTGACACCTGGTAGCCTATCCAATTGAAGACCTTTGCCCACACCTGCTTAGCGTCAGTGCAATCAAGTACTAAGTGTTCCATTGTCTCAGGTTCTTGAAAACATAAATGACATGCTCTCCGTTCCTGCTTACCAAACTAAATTGAGATCATGATCCGCATAAGAGCCATGAAATTGTGCCTCGTAAGCTATCTTAGCTGAGTACTTTCTTGTGGGTGTCCATCTCCAATGGATTGAGTCTTGTAAGTGTGGTTGTAGTTGTATGCTATGTAGTTGTATCAAAGGTAAACGATTTAATGTACATGCTCGAAAGAAATCATGGTTTGAAGTGAAGTGCCATTTGTGAGTTTGCAACTCACTGTCCCGTTCTTCCTTTTGGCTAGCTTGGAAAGATTAGGGGCACAAATTTTTGAAGCTTGGCCATTGAGCCAGCTTGAATGCCAAAACATTACCGTATTGCCGTCACCAAACGTAGTCATAGTAGAAGCCTCAAAAAATAATTTATCTGTTTCATTATATGGTGTCACTATTACAAAAAAAATCATCACAGACGGTTTTGTAAATCGTCTACAAATATATGTCAGTGATGACAACGGTGTATCACAGACGGTTCTTGAACCATCTGTGAAACTCACATTACAGACAGTTCTTTACTAGAACCGTCTGTAGTATGTGATATATCACATACGATTCTTTATATAAAATCATCTGTGATATTATTTTTTATTACTGTATATTTTTCTGTTTATTAGCTAGCCTCAGGAAATTCTAACCATACCCTTTAAAATAAGCAGATTACACAGATTATATCGCAAGCATATTACACACATCACAAGCTGATTATATCACAGATTACAAAATCATTTCAGAAATCAACTCAAATATTATATTAACCAATAGATCAGAAGCTGCTTATATCACATATTACACAACCATTTTAAAAATCAACTCAAATATTATATTAACCAATGGAATGCGCAATTACAATTCACAAATTCACACAAGCTTCACAAATTAACCAATAAAATGCTCAAGTTTCACAAATTAGGCAGTGTGGAATGTGCCTTTTGGATGTATGACCTCACACATCAAGAACTCAGAGAGGTGTTCTCGAATTGCCTCTAGATAGGCCTTTTTCAACGTAGTTGCATTACTGATCTACTTTGTACCAGCGAGGGTTCGCATGTTATGGCTACACATAGGTTATTTCTCTGTCCTTGCTGGGTGCACTACGAAAATAGAATTGGTTAGTTCCAAGGGCATTATTAAAGAGTGATATAGGATTATTGTGTACTAACGGATATCGAAAAGTCAAAATCGTGTTTCAGCTTCGACACATCCCTATGTGGTCCTCCATGAAGTCTATATACTTTGAATGCCCCATGTGATTTAAAAAAAGTTAGCCACAGCCATTCCATGAGCTATATGAGAGTTATCTATGGAGGAAATGTGATTACCTATTGAGTAGTCCTCCGATAGGCCTCAAGTTGTGGCTGCCCTTACATAAGGAATCGATGTAGCTAGCTAGGTTTTTTCTTGGTTCAAATACAATTAGAACCCAATGAAATTTACACAGGAATGTCACCATAGTTACTCAACCTAACTTTGAGTTGCGAGTAAAGTACAAATCAAAGTATAACAGGTAGCGCAACACTTACGACGGATTGTAGGGTAGAAGTATGTATTCTGCATCATATTGAGCCAATGATGTCTCTATCACGTAATCCTTGACGTAACAAGAATTTTCATTCATTGTTTACCTCGAGACTATGTGTGGGTTGAGGAAACACAATGGTTCTTTGTTCCTTCTCGCTTCAAGGATCATGTATCTATATACACAAAAGCAAGGAGTTATATGGCATTTATCGGTATTACACGAATGTATAGACTATGATTGCATACACTTACAATATACATCATTTCATGAGTGCGATGTTGATGGCGTCGAGGTTGAAGAGATTGAACAAGTCGTTGAAGTCAACCGTGAAGAAGCCCTTCGACAACTGGTTGAAAAGATGCTCGTGCTTAAAGCTGATTGAGATACTCGTTATGTGTTGCTGCCAGCTTTTTTGCTTGTTTCATGTACCAATCATGCAATCTAATAGAATCCATTGAAAGTTCTTGTAGGTCATCTTCCATTACTAAATGCCCTCCTAGTTTGAATTTCCGGGCCAACAGGGCATATTCATATTCTAGGTCCTTCGTGATCTGCTTAGATTTCCCCTTGTCTTCATTTTCACTTTTGGTCATCTTCATAGGAGAGGAGTGGGTAAGAAGTGTTGTATCGACCTGCACTGATGCTCTGGGAATGATAGCCTATTTAATGGCCCGTTTTAGTGTAGCTGGTGGCTCCGGTAGCGCTAGTAGGTGGATTATGTTCTGCATGTTTCTTCAATGCTAGAGGACAATAATCGATGAAGATGTCCCTCCTATGCCATTGGATGAATATGTCAATGGCATCCTTTAGTGTTACGATCTTGTCGTTTAGGGGCATCTCCAGCGGGATAGACTTGAAAGATTCATGCACGTAGTCCATAGTGACCTTCGCATAACCCGACACTACTGGGCGATCATGAACAGTCATCACTTCACTTGCTGGATATACACACCCACAACCAGCCTGCAGGGGAAGAGAGCTATTGACAAGCCTCACTTGGAGCTTGCACGGTGTGGCCTCCTACATAACGGTGCACAACTAGCTAAGATGTCCAACAGATTCTATCTACGGAGCATTCCAGACATATGTATTACCTGGATGTCATTGACGACAAATTTGCCATCGTGTACATCTGTCTCAGGGGCAGACGCGCAGCTACTCCATCGGTTAGTGGGGCTGGTCTATATTGGTGCTTCTGGGACTTGCACAGTCTGTGTGAGGTTGTCCACAGCTACCCTTAGCTCCCACCTTTTCTCAAGACTTCTTAGCTTTTCATTAAATTGCACTTTCATCCCTGCCTCAATCTGTTCCTTAAGCTCTTCCTTACTGAAAGCTACTAGCTGTTCCTCGCACTCGAGTTTGGCCCTTTTCCTACTCTAGTATGTGTCAGAGTTTTGTGGGAATCTCATTTTTCAGAGGATGAAAATACCCAAGCCTCACGTGCGACCAGGGTACTGCTTGCTTCCTAAGGCCGTTAATAGTATATCTGTCTCCTTGTCCAACCAAAAAGAGGCTTGTGATGATTCTAAACTCTACGCGACCTGCAAGAACACAACATGTCATATCATTTATAATTATAAAGCAATTACAAACTATATAGTTCGATATCTTACAAAGCGTTGGGACACTTCCTCACCTGCAGGGTTCCTAAAGGACACGATACCCGAAGACGTTGTATTTGACCTCACTCTTAGCCAGTTTTGGGCGTACGGGTCTATGATCGAGGCAAATAGTGGGGATGCTCTCGTTAGAAGTTGTAAGTTCAAGCTTCTTTTTGGTTTTGGTGGTTGGTTTTGGATTAATGTTTAATCATTATTTAATGACAAATCTAATCTTTGTGGGGGCAAACTCTTTTATTGAGCTTTATTTTTATTAGTCTCATTTGGATGAAAAATGAAAACCCTAAAGGTATGCATCATTACAACTTTATTATCTTTGGATGCATTTCTTTTGATTCAAGTTTAAAGGTGAGAACTCCACCATAGTCTCAACCTTAAACTGTGCAGTTTGTGTCCAATTCTATATATATATGAATGCATACATTTAGAGGGAGTTCATGCTTTACCTTGATATTTTATAAGTATTGATCCCTTCTTTCTTGCCACATAAATTAAGGATCATTACTTAGAAATAAATCATTGAGTATATAAAACTTATGTAATTATAGTATACTCATGGAAGAATAGGATAAACTCCAAAGCAATCTAAAATTGAATTTGTGCATATTGATACAAAGTTCAATTATTTATATGCATATATTTAATAGAGTTTATTCTATGCTTGATGATTACAAGAATATTGATCCTCTTCCACCACTCCATACAATTTGGATCATTACTTGAAAACCATCAAAATGAGTATATGAAACTTGTGTAGTAAATATATACTCATGACAATTTAAATTATATTCGGTTATCACTTAATCATAAGGTTATCCATCATATGTTGATAGTGTTCTTTATTGATTAAAGAACAAATAAAAAGTTCTTGAGTACATGATTAAGTTTGTATATTTAATTATTTCACTATTTTTGGGATTTTATTTAAAATTTATAGCTTTTACAAGCATGTTCAAAAGCTAAAAGTAATTAAAAACTAAAATTTAAACTCAAATTTAAGCTAAAATTTTTTATTAAGTTCAAAATATCTTCAGAAACTTTTGTGAACTTTTTACAAATTTTTGAACTCTATTCTCCATTTACTAAAAGGTTGTTTGTATTTCTAAAATTTGTTTTTAATTCAAAAATAAATCTTGGATCTTAATACTAATCTGGGCCGAATCCCAATTGCTTCCAGGCCGGTTTCCTTTTTCTGGCTGACCGAACTGGGCCATTTATTTTTCCAGGCTCTGGCCTGTTTGCCCTTTTTTCTGCCAGGCAGGCCCGCCCAACCCCATCTGTCAGTCACAAGTCCCGCTTCTTCTTCCTCCTTGCATGACGCTATGGCTGCCGCCATTGTTGAGCACAGCCGAGCTCCCCAACTGGCACCATTAATACCCATTTCATGCGCAATAAAGGGAGAGATTAGATCCCAACAATGCGCAGTGATGACTAGAAGTTTGTCTCCTCCGTTCATGCACACAGAGCTTGCAATCAAGTCTGGCCCCCGATGTTCCTGCGATCGTTTTGGTACTGAAGGGGCTACAAATTGGTGAGCACCAATACCGCGGCGCGTTCCCCAACCCATTCCAACCGTTCCCGAACTTTTTCCTACACATAAACACTGGAAACACCGCTGTCTTCCCGAGAGCCGACCGTCGGCTTTGCGCCACCACCACCACCTGGGACCGCCTCGACTCAATCCATTCGCGTCATATCGTGTGCTAGGTTGTGCCCTCTATTTCCTCATATTAATTTTGCATTTCTCTTTTCTATATGCGACTGATTTTGGTCCCTTTGTTCTTTGCGACCGAGCTCCAATTTTCTTCAAACTTCACTGGTGTCTGTGCTTCCCCGCCACAGGCGACCTCGATGATGGCTTCGCGATAATGCTGCTGAGCTCGTGCTCACCTCATCTTACTCTCAGCCGGTTTCCTTTGCGTCGACGCCATGGCCACATTCAAACAGCCGAGCCGCCTCCGCGCTGTACAGAACCCATATGCATGCGACCAAACCCATGCACCAAATGCACTGCTAGTTCCCATTCAAAATCAATTTAGTCGGAGGATCAGTAAGCTTGCTAACGCTTTCAACACAGGAATCTCCGATAGGGAAATAACTCCAAATGACAAAACGGTGTTTTGTATTTTTTTTCCTCTTTTTTGTAATTACTCTGATTTAATCTTCAGATGGCTCGATCTTTTTCGTTCGTACTCCGATTGGACCCATTTTTCTTCCTAAAAATTTATAAAAATCTAAATCTCTTATTTGTGCTGATTTTCCTATTTATTGGATTTTATTTGAATTATTTTGATCTTTTGTGCTTTTTGCAACGTATAGATTACGAAGAACTGGACTAGTTTGTGACCACCGACTCAGAACACCTTTCTCTACGAACCCGGCAAGTTGCACACCTTGACCATATTTGAGCCCAGTTTATAAATCATATTTTGTTTTAAATGTAATTGCATGCTTAAGTTGTATTAAAAATAGTTTAGCCTCAATTTAAAATTGATTAGTTATATCCTGTTCTGATTATGACCCGCATTTGAAATTTGATTCCATTATGCCATTGTAACTCTAAGAATATAATATGGACTTATGATGATAATTACACAGTTAGGGATGCTTAGACCTGCATAGAATCAAAACTTGAATTTTGGGAATTTATGCCAAATAAAGACATGTTTTAATAAAATTTTGCTGTGGTGATCTAAGAAGTTGTTTGCAAAACAAAAATATGTACATATATAAAAATGGATTTAGACTGGGCGAGAATGGTTGACTAGTGGTCTTTGGGTTTGTTGAAAAGCTCGCCTAGTCAGTTAAGAACCGATCTGTGAGCTACTGAATGTAAAGCGCAATCGTACTTCCACAAGTCTGATATGGGACAGATTTGGCTGTCCATTTTGCAACATTCCATGTTAGTTATGCCATTAATCTGCCACATGGCGCAAGAGGGGGCTTCTGAATTGGGTGGGTTTAACCCTACCAGCGGTGAAACCTTAACGGGTGTAGCCACATGGAATGGAACTTAATAGAGGCATTGTCGTGATTTTCTCCGCCAACACACCAAAGAAAGTGTGTATTTGGGCAAAATGGGATAATCATATCTTGTGGGTAAAGTTGTACAAATTCTGCAGAGTAAAAACTAATCGATTAGCCGTGCCCGCGGTTATGGGCATACTGAGCAAGTCTTTCGTGGATTAGATTTTTGATGTTTTCAAAAATGTGTTTTAGAAAAATGGAATTTCAGGTGATTTGATTTCGCTGTGAAAAGATGGTTAACTCCAGGATGGAATCCTGCGTCAAAAAGTTGTTTAAAAGAAAATCTGTATTAAGCAAAAATATGCCATTACAAAAAGAAATTTAAATAGAATATTACAAATTTGCTTTGTGCAAAAATTGAACCAAAGCCATCCTTTGACAACCTTTTATTAAACATGCACCTCCTGTGTAACTTGCGAGTACTTCTAGTACTCACCTTACTTTATTTGTTGTTTTTAGGAGAAAAATTCTACAATGATGGTGAGGACCAGGACGTTTAGGTCGCTTCCCCAGTCGATTGCATGTGGCATTTAATTGGGCTATCACTACTATGTTTTATGATTTCGCTGTAATCTTTATTTGACCTGTGTGCCACCCTTTTAAGTAAGACTCTGAATATTATAAATAAATGTGAAGGATATGCTGTGCTATCATTTTGCTGTGTGTACTAGCTTTTTCTAAACTAGTACAGATTACACAGAGGATTCCGGAAGCATTTTTTCTGGGGTCTGACATACATTACTGACGTTTCTTAGTTAAAACCGTCAGTGATGAGGCTCACATCACTGACGGTTTTAGCTAAAAATCATCAGTGATGTCAATGGTAGTCATCTTTAACGGTTTTTCGTAAGGGATGATCAAATATCATAGACGATTTTTCAAATCCGTCAATAATAAGTCTAATATAAGTCCTTTTTGTAATAGTGTGTTTGTACAACACTAGCCCAACCATGGCTTGTCCCTGTCCTTCCATTCATACCTCTTTTTTAGATAAAGGAAAACAATCCGGCCTCTTCACTCAGGGAGGAATGCGCCAACAAAGACATAAATCAAGTACAAAAAGAGTAAACGGCTCTCTGACCACAAAATGCGAACTAGGCGACGATCGGACAACTAACAAGACAGTCCAAAAGAAATACAATGACATGGCTCTAGGCCCCAATTCTAAGATTCCTTTTCCAACAAGGATTGGCAAAAAGCTCGAAGAGAGTAGTCTCTAGCATCCTGCATCCCTTTAAGAGCATCTCCTTCTCTTCCTCTTTAGACAATGAGACCAACTTCGATCCAATCGTCCCCTCAAGATTACTCAGCAAATGAGTCAATAGAACTTCTATTGAATATCATATCATTCCTATATAACCATATCGACCAACATAGGGCCGCTGCACCTAAAAAAATTTGGAACTTAAACTTAGAATTAACACTCTTAAGCCAAGAGCCAAACAAAATAGATACATTGGGAGGAGATTGAATTCCAAATGTAATGAAAAAGGTATTCCAAATAGATCTTGCCATAAGACAGTCAAAAAACAAATGTTGAATTGTTTCATTAGAATGACAAAAACAACATTTAATACTACCTTGCCACCTTCTTTTAGTTAAATTATCTTTAGTTAGGATTACACCAGACCTTAGATACCAAAGAAAGATTTTAACCTTCAACGGGATTTTAAGCTTCCAAATGTCACACTTGTTAGGGATGGAATTTTCCTGAATCAAGGCATTATACATCGAATGAACCGAAAACAAACCCTTTTTGCTAAGAACCCACCTAAATTTGTCCCTGTCTTGAGATAACGAAACATTAACCACTTTTGACACTAGTTCAAACCAAGTTGTCAAGTCGTATCCCATCAACGACCTTCGAAAGGAGATATTGAGCGGGACCGATTCAAAAACATTTGCTACTAGAACATCTTTCTTCCTGACCAATCTATAAAGATTAGGATACACCTCCATAAGAGATTCCGATCCAATCCACACATCCTCCCAGAACCTCGCACATCTCCCATCCCCTAAATGAAAAGACCCCATAGACAGGAACTGCTGTTTGACACTCATCAAGCCTGACCAGAAATGAGAATCTCCGGCCTTCCTGGATATTTGCGTAATGGATTTACTATGTAGATATTTTCTTCTAAGTAAGTCTTGCCATAGACCTTCCTCACTTAATAGTTTAAATAGCCACTTACCAAGTAAACACCTGTTATGCAATTCCAAATCTAAGATTCCCAAACCACCCATACATTTAGGTTTAATTAGCACAGACCATCTTACCAATCTATATTTGTTTTTATGTTCGTCACATTGCCAAAAAAACCTGGATCTGTAGTAATCTAGTTTTCTAATCACCCCTTTAGGAGCTTTAAAGAAAGATAGCATAAACATGGGTAAACTAGAAAGAACTGAATTAATGAGCACCAATCTGCCTCCAGCTGAAAGAAGCTTTCCTTTCCAACTAGCAAGTTTCTTTTGAAATCTCTCCTCCACTGAAATCCAATCTTTATTGGTAATTTTCCTGTGATGCATTGGGATACCTAAATATCTGAAGGGAAGAGTTCCCTCTTTGCACCCAAAAAGTTGAACATATTCCTTTTTGTAAGCTCGAGCTTCACCAAAAAGGAATATTTCACTCTTATGGAAATTGATCTTAAGACCAGAAAGCTGCTCAAAAACATTCAATACAAGTTTTAAATTCAGAGCCTCAATCAAATTATGCTCCAGAAAGAGAATCGTGTCATCCGCATACTGAAGGATAGAAAGACCCCCATCCACCAAGTGCGGAATGATCCCCCTAAACTGGTTATGATTCTTAGCCCTAGATATCAAAATGGCAAGCATGTCCGCTACCAGATTAAACAAAAGCGGAGATAAAGGATCTCCTTGTCTCAAACCTTTCGAAGTCTGGAAGTAGCGCCCAAGATTATCATTCACTTTGACATTCACACTTCCTTTGCAGACAATGCTTTCGATCCACTTACACCAAGTTGTGGAGAAACCTTTCATCTTGAGAGATTGTTGGAGAAAATCCCATTTAACCTTGTCATAAGCCTTCTCAAAGTCTAATTTAAGCATCACTCCATTAAGGTTTCTCTTTTTAACTTCATGCAAAGTTTCATGCAAGATGATCACTCCCTCCATTATGTTTCTACCCGACATGAAGGCAGTTTGCGAAGGTCTCACAATCTTTTGTGCCACCGAAGCCACTCTATTAGCCACTACCTTAGAAAAAACCTTGAAACTCACATTTAAAAGACAGATTGGTCTAAACTGCTGAATTTGCTTAACCTCTTTTAGCTTTGGCAACAATGTAATTGTTCCGAAATTTAAGCTAAAAAGTGGCAGATTACACATGTGAAACTCAAGAAACATGGCCATTAGGTCATCTTTAATTAGCCCCCAGAATTCCTGATAAAACTCAGCAGGAAAACCATCTGGCCCAGGAGCCTTATTACGTTTCATCTGAAAAATTGAATCTTTAACTTCTTTATACGTGAATTGAGCTTTAAGAATTTCATTTTCCTCATCAGACACCTGGGGAATATCCTCTTTTTGAGATTCAATCATAGAGAAATTACTTCTCTCTGGCGGACCGAACAAAGTTTTATAATACTTAGTAATGTATTTCTTAAGGTTTTCTTCTCCTCTTATTACCCCCTCCTCCTGTTCTAATTGAAAGATTCTAGTCTTCCTATGTTTTCCACTAGCAACAAGGTGAAAATATTTGGTGTTTCTATCCCCTTGAAGAAGCCTAGTAGATTTAGCTCTCTGATACCAATATATTTCTTCTTCCCTAAGGAGAGAAGCTAGTCTCTGCTTAAGGCACTGTTTTAACTCCACTTCCTGAGGACTAAGCACAGAAGATTCAGCCTTCTTATCTAACTCTCCTGCTTGCCTAATGAGCTCTTTTTTCACCTTTTTATTAGACCCACTAACATTTTTAGCCCACCCTCTAAGGAATTGTCTCAATCGCCTAATCTTGCTTTGCCAAATCTCCAACGCAGTGGAGCCTTTAGACTTTTTATTCCATACCTCCGCAACTATCTTATGGAAATCCTCTCGCAACAACCAACCTAATTCAAAACGAAAAACAGTATGTCTGTCACCATGAGATCCTGCTCCCGTATTAAGAAGTAACGGAGTATGATCCGAAAACTCCCGACTAAGAGCCACCACTGACGTTAATGGAAATTTTTGTTCCCATTCCGTACTCATCAAGATTCTATCTAATCTTTCATAAGTAGGAACCTCTAAAGAGTTGGCCCACGTAAATCTACGACCAGTCATCTGAATTTCCCTTAAGTTCAAGCTATCAATTACCGCATTAAACAAAAAGGCCATTTGCTACAAGATTTACCATTGTTCTTCTCATCGAACTTCTTATAATGTTAAAATCACCACCAATAAGAATGGGTAAAGTTTCTTTGCTACAGGAACGAACCATTTCGGTGAGAAAAGCCTCCTTAAATTCTGGTTGAGCAGCCCCATAAACTGCTACTAGAATCCATTGAAAACCATCCTCTTTACATCTTAGACGGAATTTGATATAAAAATCCCCATCCTCAATGCTTCCTATATCAAAGATGTCTAAATTGACACCCAATGCGATTCCACGACCTCCCATGAGGTTCCTTCCAATGCCAGATGAAATTCCTACCCCCACACAAATTATTGAGCGAATGGGTAGTGAAATCTTTTTTACCAGTCTCCAAAATAGCAATAAAATCTAGTTGTTGCTCTTTGGAGGTATCCGATAGGAATCTAGATTTAGCCAAGTCACTGAGACCTCTGCTATTCCAAAAAATTCCCTTCATTTTAAATTATTCTTGTTGATCCTGACAAATTTAACCTTGCACTTGCTCTGCTTAGAGAACATGGTGCAATCTCTACTCTTCTTATTTCTTTTATACACAGCTTTAAAATCACTACTAAGGTGACATCTATCATCATTTAATAGCTCATCTACAGAACCACCATAAACAGAACTTAAAGAAGCCGCAAGATCACAGTCCTCCTGTGACTCCGAATCACTAGCGCAAGAACCCTGATTTTCAGCCTTATAATCAGAATGCAAACAAGAGGCAGTTCTAGATGCGTCGACTTTGAATAGATTGTTAACCATAGAAACAGATTCATCCAGAGAATTACCACAAAAGACTCCTAATTGATTAACATGGGCAATCGCATCAACAATAGGAATAGACGATAAACGTAAATCAAGAGCCGTACCTTCATTAAAATCCAGATTCTTCATGGCCGCCCTACGCTCAGCACGCACCAAAGAATGTTCAATACCTGAACTTGTCAATCTCGGAGAAGCACGGGAAGAAGACAGACGTGCCTCAGGGATATCAGCCGCCACCAGCATATGATCCTTGACCACATCATTTGCATCCTTGGCGAGTGAAGAAGAAAGCGCCTCTATAGGAGAAACCTCTTGCACCCCGGCCAGACTAACATCACTCAGCTGCTCTGAATGAATACTTAAACCATGACCCAAACCCAACTGATAGGACCCATCAATTTCAGAGTGAACCTGATCTTGAGTATCCTGCGGTTCCAACCGCCCAGCCAAACCATCCTTGCCACCAACTAAACCATCGGCATTACTTCCATGAGTAAAAACGTCACCCACAACTGCTGACCCCTTGGCAAACTCAGACTGCCCCATAGAAGTTCCAGAAACACCCGAGACATCATTACCATGCTTCAACTCCTCCAGAATTGAATCTTCATTATTTTCAGCCAACACTTTGTCAGCCGCTTCTTCAAAAGCTTTAGGTACGGAAGAGTCTAACAATTCTTGTGCTTTTCTTCTCAAAAAGAGCTCAAATTCCTTGTCTGACAGATCACTTACTGCTGCCAGGAAGGAATTCTTGGCCCCACCTTCAAACGCCCCTTTAGAACTTTCAGCACTTGGTTTAGGACCATCAAGACCTCTAGATCTTTTTGGTTCCCTAACAGCAGCAGGATCCAGATCCCTCATTGCCATATCGCCACCACCATCCTTCTTATCTTCATCATCCGAATTGGATAAATCCAACTCCACCTCATCACCATTCTCATCATACCCAAAACGCTCCACTTCAAACTTTAACTCGAAATAATGGTCTCCGATTACCACATCAAGAAATGGAGGGATAAGCTTAGGATTTAAAACTGCTACAGAAATCCTCCCAAAGTCACTTTTCCTTGTCATCTCCATGTCAACCATTTGAGTAGAACCCAGCATTGAACCAACCGCCCAAAGGATTAAAAATTCTCTAAGTTTCTTCCTAATTCCAAAAACTCTGACCCAAATTTTAGGTAAAAGAAAGCCGTCCTCTTTTTCCAACCACTCCTTAAATATTAATCTAGCACCCGCAGGACAACCCTCCAATCTCACATCAGCTCCCCCAAATGCAATGGATCTTTGCAAATCTGTCTTAGAAGGAAATACAGTCACATAACCCTCCTCCTCGCTCCTTCAACTCCCAATTCCATTTGCTAGGAATAAGCCTCTGAAGCTGAGAAACAATCTGTTCTTTAGTGAGCACTCCCCCTTCCACTAAAATGAGAGCAGATCTGTTATCTTTCTTTGGCTTTGGAAGAGGAGGATGAGGGATGTGATAAAAACCCAGACCGTGGACAGCATAACCTACAGCATGTGCCACCGGTCTAGGCAACTTGAGAACAGGACATCTATGGTTTACATGATCACAGCTATCACAAATAACACAATAAATATCAGATTTGCACATAGACGCCACATGACCTTTTTGCGAACACCTCTGGCATCTAGCTCCACTTCTCTGCTCAGCCCCCAATGCTGCCATATCATCCAAACCCCCATCAACTTCCATCCCGGATGAACCATCTGCCACCAGACTGGACTTCTGCTTCTCAAAACCCAGATTATCTGGATTTACAAGCGCCACAGGAACAGCTTCTGAAGGCCCCGAGCCATCAGCAGCCTGCCCCGCTAAAGCCACATTATTATCAGAGGAAAGCTGCTCAGGCTTAATAAACATCTTACCATTCTGTCTCTGCCCTCCCTGAAACCCAACCTGATGACCAGCCGGAGGAAAAGATCTTTGCCAATGCGAAACACCCCTCTGACTACGACCCTGCCATGAACCTCGACCATCATGGCCGAAACCAGACCTACCACCAATGTTGAATGCTCTGGTACCTCTCTGTCCCTGACCAAAACCAGGTCCACCACCATCGCCGAACTCTCCGCCACCCCTCTGACTCGAACCAAAACCATAAGCACTTCCACCTCCAGGCCCCATCCTACCAACGCTGCCTCCTCCCCTGTACCCGCCACGGCCACCTCTTCTTGCGAAGAAAGCCCTCCCTTGCTCCATGACCGGCGGCCCACTCTTGGCAATGCAGGAACCTGATTCTGGCACACAGCAACCCAAAGAGCTAACCCCAGACGAGGAGCTGGACCGGCGCCACAACAGGCTGGCACACGGTTTACCCTCGTTGGCAAAGAAACGGCCAAGTTCTGCAGAAAATCGAAAGTTATTTAAATGCCCTTTATTCGCTCGCGCATGCATTGGCTTAGCCAAGCCACTTGCGTGCCCAAGCTGCTGAACAGCTGGCAGCACTGGAAATTCCAAGAAATCATCCAGGCATGAAACCCTCTTCTTAGCAATTGACGTCAAGCATTTACTGCCCAAAACCACCGGATTGGGCGGAAAAAGATCCCCAAATCTTAGACCAGAGTCTTGGCCGCTTACCTTAATATCACCAAGCGATCTCATCTGAGACAAATGAGGTTTGGGCAGAGGACCCCGCCAAGCTTTGAACTTAGCAACTCTTCTTGCTGCCACCGCCTCAACCACTCTTGATGCCAAGGCCCGCTGATGAATATTTCGATCAACCGAGCCACTACAACCAGAGTCATGTTCCACAGCCAGAGAATCCTCCGCTAGCCTCAAATCATCCATTGAAAAACCCTCAGCTATTGCATCCCTCACAAACGCTTCAGTAGAAATTTCTGATCTACAAGCATCCTCACTAGATAAAATACTAGAATTATCATCTACAGCTAATACTCTAAACCTAGATCCTGCTCCTGGATACCCATTCACATCTAGTGGAAGCTGGGAGCCCAGAACATCAGGAACCGAGACCTGATCCGAATTCTGACCATTATGGTCCAAAGAATACCAATTGACAGCGCGTGGCGAAGAAAAATTCACATATGAATCAGCCACAGAACTACTAAACATCACAGCTTGAATTGCACCTTAAGCGCTCATCAAACTAGACAAATCGTCGAACATGTAAAGTGCATCTAATGAGGGCTGAACCTCAACACCTCCATGCCCAAAACACCAAAAGAGACGACGGGAATACCTCGGAAGAACGGCTTGCCGATGATGACCACGCCAACACCGCTCAGCAGAAGAGCCCCCACCACGGCCGGACCCCCGCACGAAACCACCACCAGCTGCCCAGAAAGACGGCAACCAGCGCAAGCAAAAACAAAGGAGAACAGGAGCACCAACCGCCAGGCGGGAAGGAACACACGGCGAGGCGATCACGGATGGGAGGACTCAGAGACTCGACGATCACGGACGAGAGGACCATGAGGAGGGCGGCGGCGTCACTGCAAGGGGCGCGGTGTCGACGGCAACAGCCAAGCAAGGCGCTCGCGTCGAGGTCTTCAGTCTACTCTTATATTGGTTTTTCTTTATAAAGTGTACTCCCACACTTGACAGTCTTTTCTGAACGAAATGCAGGTGAGATGCATTTATTTTCATTAATAAAGAAAATAGGTTTACAAGCAAGCATGCACACCGTCCTAAATGTAGAAAGTAGAAACCACAAGTAAATTAAATCGCAAGCATAGCATGAGAGCAATCCAAATCACTTCAGACCACTTAACAGTTCACTAGATTGAAGAAACCTGGTATACTTAATTAACCAGCACCTAGCTAGTTAGTTAGGCATCATGTAGATGCGAGTATACCCGTCAGCTATGAGATGCTGCCGATGGCGGTGATGATGGCACCAATGGCGCCGATAGTCGACAACGCGTTCCGTATGATCCCGGCGGCACCGTTTTCAGCTTCGCCCGTCCCCGGCGGTTCAGCGACTTCCGTAATGCCGCCGTTCACCGTATTGCTTCTCAGCCTCAGCGTGTTCCTTACGAACTCCCTGAGCCTCGACAACATGTCCGGATTCCCCAGGCGCGCGGCCTCGTACTCCTCGCGGAACCTGCTGTTCGCGCAGGCGACGTGTATCTGGTACACCTTATCGGCGGAGACGTAGCCCCAGGTCCGCTTGCCTTCGAACCTGACGTGCTTGCAGGCGGTGCAGCGGGACTTGAGCCTCCGCTTGAGTTCCAGCCTTACAGGAATCACGGGGGCTGCTTGCTCGATCGAGGCCGGGAGCGCGGCGCAGCAGGGATGCAGGACCGTGCAGCGCTCCAGGATGCAGCCGAACAACCGGCGCTTGCGCTCGTATGCGTAGCCTGTCACCTGGATGCAAAATGACGAACGCATAGCATGACTGATGATGCAACCATGGTTTTAGCTCTACTACCGCTTGCTACGATAAAATGAAGAGGAGTCTTTATATATTCTGAAACTTAGCGCACAAAATTGTGAAAGATACAATTTAATTAAGCTCTAAACTAAACTAACGCCTCATTTTTCCGGTTAGTTGTGCTACAGTGTCACGTTGCTGTTGTTTCTTTTCTTCTGTTTTGTTGTTGATCGCTTTAGTTGTCTGTCTTCGCCTTCTAAATAACTTCTTTCTTTCTTCTTAACACACTACTACAGAATAGTACATCATTATCATTTTATATATCTAGATCGGTTGTTTTTAGGAAAAAACGATTATGATAGATAACTTAGGAGGAATATTAATAATCACTATCGTTTCTCAGGTTAGAAGCGATTGTGATGTAGCACTGAACACATCACAATCGGTTCTTATGCAAGATTTATGGCTAGTGTATCATGTACTTACAAATAATGACATGCATGTGATTTAGACATTCTTAAAAATTAATATAAAGGTTACAAAAATTGACGTAGAATTTTTAAAAAAAGGCTAAATAGAAATAGAAAAACTATTTTAAGAAAAAGGCATGCATGCACCCGAACACCTTGTAGAGAGATAGTATAACACATGCACGACAAAGAACATGCATGCATGAGAGGGAGCGAGCGAGATTGAGAGATCTTAACATCTTCTTACCTGACGTCCACATCCACGGCACGGATGATTGGGTTGGCTCGGCGATCTCTGGAAGAGCAGGTTGCTGCGCTTCAAAGGATGCGGGAGACTGCTCCTAAACGGCTTGGCGCATTCTTTGTGGAGATGGAATGAGCTGTAGCCGCTGCACGCTCTGTTCCTGCACGCGTACCTGCCGGCGTAGCCATACTCTTTGCAGCCGCTGCACTCGAACGCCCCGGCCGCGGTCACCTCTGTGAGCTGATGCCCGTGGTGGTCATTCGCTGTGGCCATCTTGCGAACAGATACTGATCATCGTTTAATTGTACACATATCATCATTAATTCGAGCACTAGCCTTAAGCAGTGTTTGAGAACTACATATAATGGCACTGCATGCATAGCATGTGGCTTTAATTACCTCACTGAAGAGAGCTTGTAGACACGCCCTTAATTTACTGGTTGACCTGCCGATGGAGGATTGCTTCTGAGAGAAACAAGCCTGCCTCGCTTTTGGACCGGTCGAAGGCCTAGAAACCCAGCTCTGTTACGGAGAATGCCTGCCAGTATCTCCTATAGGCTATAGTATATTTATCGCCCGCGCCGCGTGCGCCGTGACACTTACGAAGAAACATATACAGCCATAAGTATCTATTTCTGGGGAGAAATCGTCTAATGGGGAAAGAAAGGTAACCTAGTCCACTCGCTTTTGCATACTGTTCTGTGGTTACCTAGATTGGCTTGCCTGAAGTCTAGCATATGAAGCCAATGACTTCGCGGCCGTGTCGATTCCGCTGTGGCGAAACTTCCTCAGAGAAGTCTTTTGTCGTCCAAGTTGGTGTAACAAAAATAGTAATTTTCACAAAACTATAAAAAATTTAAAAAACTTAGTAATTTTCACAAAACTACATATTTTTTAAAAAAACTATCACAAAACTATAAATTTTAACTTTTATTTCACAAAACTTAGATTTTAGATAAACTTGTTTCATAAAACTACAGATTTTTTTACAAATTATTAGAAAACTACAGATTTTAACTTATATTTCACAAAACTACATATTTTAAGAAAACTTATATCATAAAATTACAGGTTTTAGAATTAATTGTTTCTTGTAATGGATCTAACAGTTTAGACCCACATGACAGCCTCACGCATGAGTAAAACAGAAAATAGTGGCGTGGGAGATCGCCATGTGGGCCCGCACTGTTAAGACTCATTACAAGAAACGACTAATTCTAAAACCTGTAGTTTTGTAAAACAAGTTCTTCTAAAACCTATAGTTTTATAATACAAATTCTCCTAAAATATATAGTTTTATAAAATAGAAGCTAAAATATGTAGTTTTCTTATAGTTTGTACAAGAAACCTGTAGTTTTGTGAAAAAAAGATCTTTTAAAATCTATTGTTTTGTGAAATAAAAGCTAAAATCTTTATTTTCTTGTAGTTTATAAAAAAAAACCCTAGTTTTGCGTATCAGATTATCAGAGGAGCCGGAAGCGTTGAACCTCTCTCGAGGCCGCTCTGCATGTTTATATAGGATGACAATAGCCGTCATCAGGGCTTACATCGGAGAGTTTGTTAGGAGTCCGATACTGACTACAATTACAGAAGGAAACCGACTACAGCATGGACAATCTTCCTAACAAACTCTTGTTACCTTTTACATTGTTTAACAGCCCCCGTCAATCACAACTTCCCTAAGTTGAGATTGTTCTTAAAATTCTCTAGCTGGCGTACAGGAAGAGCTTTGGTAAATCCATCTGCCACTTGGTCTCCAGAAGGTACAAAGTCTATCTGTAGTAAATTCCTTGTTACTCTTTCTCTCACAAAGTGATAGTCAACCTCAATATGTTTTGTTCTGGCATGGAAGACAGGATTCGAAGAGAGATATTTTGCTCCCATATTGTCACACCACAGTCGTGCAGTTGGAGGACTTTCAATCTTCAATTCATGTAGCAAAGTCTGAACCCACATGATCTCAGCGGTGGCATTTGCTAGTGCCTTATACTCTGATTCAGTGCTTGATCTTGACACAGTGCTTTGTTTTCTTGCACTCCAGGAAATAAGATTAGATCCCAAGTACACAGCAAAGCCCCCAGTTGATCTTCTATCATCAAGACATCCTGCCTAATCTGCATCTAAATAGGCACTTACTAACATAGAGGATGACTTACACAGTTTCAGACCGATCCTTGTGCAAGACTTGAGATGTCTCAAAATCCTTTTTACTGCTGCCCAATGAACTGTAGTGGGGGCATGAAGGAACTGACATACTTTATTTACTGGGAAGGCAATATCGGGTCTTGTTAATGTCAAATATTGTAAAGCACCCACTACACTTCTGTAATTTGTTGCATCGTTTGGCCCCAACAGTTCTCCCTCATGCACAGACAATTTTTCACTAGTCTACAATGGTGTGCTCACAGGCTTGCAGTCATACATGCCAACTTTTCTTAATAAATCAGAGGCATACTTATCTTGTGTGAGAATAATACCATTATGGATTTTGCTCACCTCAATACCCAGAAAGTAGTGCAAATCACCCAAATCCTTTAGTGCGAAGTCCTTCTGGAGATCCTGTAATAGGCCAATACTGCTTCCTGTTTGGAGCTCACAACAATAATGTCATCAACGTAGATCAGGATGAAGATCACAGTTTCTCCATTTTTATAAAAGAATAGTGATGTATCAGCTTTTGAACTTTCAAAACCAAGATCACAAAGTTTCTTACTCAACCGAGAATACCAAGCCCTGGGTGCCTGCTTAAGCCCATATAATGCTTTATCTAGTTTGCACACATGGTCTGGAAACTTTTGATCTTCATACCCAGGTGGCTGCTTCATGTAGACTTCTTCTTCAAGAATGCCATGAAGAAAAGCATTATGAACATCTAGTTGCCTCAGAGTCCATCCCCTGGATATTGCAATGGAGAGAACAATTCTGATAGTAGATGCTTTAACAACAGGGCTGAAAGTATCCTCATAATCTACACCATATCTTTGTTTAAAGCCTTTTGCAACGAGACGAGCTTTGTACCTGTCTAGACTTCCATCTTGCTTTCTTTTAATTTTGTAGACCCATTTGCAGTCTATAACATTTGTACCTTTTTTTGGAGGAACAAGATGCCAAGTCTTATTTTTGAGTAAGGCCATATATTCTGCATCCATAGCTTCCTTCCAATGCTCATTATGCAATGCTTCATGTAAATCAGAAGGCTCACCGCTGGACAGAAGAAGACCATATCTGACAGTGCCATCGGTGTAAACTTTCTCCTTACGAATACCACTCTGAAGGCGTGTGTGAGGTCGCTGCTGATGTTGTTGTTCCCCCTCTGCAGCAGATGATCCGAGCACTGGTCCTGGAGTAAATTCGGCACTTGATGTCGTAGAAACGACCACATCCTCACGTGCTGACTCGGCCGACAAAGGATCGCCAGCAGCCAGGGAAACAATGTCAGCAACCGGTGAAACAGCAGGAGCCGATGTCCCTGATTCCAAAGTCGGAATGTCTTCAAACTACTGCACCGGCGGATTTTCCTCGTGAAAACCTGTTTCTGGACCTGCAGAGGCTGGAGGATGCATAGGTTCTTCACCAGATAAGTTAGTAGCAGGTAAACCAAAAGAGTCAGTCATATGATCAATGCTGTTATTAGCTCCATCATGGCCGGCAAGGGGAGGAAACAGGCTGGGAAAAAGAAGAACTTCAGAGCGAAGTTTGGCACCAACGTTTGGGTGGAGTTTGGAGAATGGAAAAATCTCTTCATCAAAAACGACATCCCGAGAGATATAAACACGTCCAGTGGAAGGATCAAGACACTTGTAGCCCTTGTGCATGGTGCTATACCCTAGAAAAACACATTGTTTAGAGCGGAATTGAAGTTTATGAGTGTTATATGGACGCAAGTTTGGCCAATAAGCGCAACCAAACGTTCGCAAGGACGAGTAGTCTGGAGCTTGTTTGAACAGACGTTCAAGAGGGGTGGAGTAATTAAGGAGTCGGCTAGGTGTGCGATTAATCAAATAAACAGCCGTGGAAAAAGCTTCATCCCAAAATTTCAATGGCATGGAGGCGTGAGCAAGAAGAGCAAGCCCAACTTCAGTAATGTGTCGGTGTTTGCGTTCAGCAGAACCATTCTGCTGATGCGCATAAGGGCAAGAGACATGATGTGTGATGCCTACTTGAGTAAAAAAGGAATGAAGTTTTTGATATTCACCTCCCCAGTCAGTCTGCATAGCAACAATTTTTCTATTAAACAGACGCTCAACCAGTTTTTGGAACTCATGGAATTTCTGAAACACCTGAGCTTTAAACTTAAGGGGATAAATCCAGGTAAATTTGCTATAATCATCAATAAATGAGACATAATATTTTTGTCCGCCAACAGAACTAAGGGCAGGACCCCAGACATCAGAAAAAATAAGTTCCAAAGGATGATCAGACACACTACAAGATGTAGGATATGGTAACTGATGACTCTTTGCCTGTTGACAGGCATTACAGACCGACTGTTTATTTGACTCAGCTAAACAAGGGAGATTAAAATTGCTAATGACTTTCTCAACAACTGGAATTGAGGGATGGCCTAAACGACTGTGCCACTTTGAAAGAGATGGCCTGAAGACTCCAAAAGCTTGTTTTATGGATGACGTGGGAGGAAGTGGATATAACCCTCGATGACATCTTCCTTTAAGCAGAGTTTTCCTCGTGGCTTGATCCTTAATGAAAAAGAAATTCGGGTGAAATTCAAGAAAGGCTGAATTGTCTTTGGCAAGGCGATGAACAGATAAAAGATTTTTGCTAGCTTTGGGCACATAGAGAATATTATTTAAAGACAAGTCACGGCTAGGAGTAGTAATAACTGAATGACCAATATGACTGATCCTCATACCTGAGCCACTTGCAGTGTGAACTTGGTCATGCCCTTTGTATCTATCTCGGACTGCTAGCTTCTCAAGTTCGCCTGTGATGTGATCCGTTGCATCGGTATCAGTATACCAATTGTTGTCAACTGTGTATGATGTGGTAGCAGCACCGGCATATCTTTCATCAGGGACAAAGCTTTCATCAAATCTGTGCCAGCAGTCCAGTGCCTGATGCCCTCTCTTGAAGCAAACTTGACACTTGGGTCTGTTGTCGGCAGCACTACTGTTGCGAATATTGTTGTTGCCGTTTTGTGGACGTGTTGCAGGAGAGTTGGTGGCGCCGCGCCCACGCCCACGTCCACCGCGACCACGGACATTGCTACGCCCACGTTGGCCTCCGCGTCCGCGATTTGCTGCATTCGCCGATGGATGCCAATCACCGCCATGTTGAAGTTCCATCCTCTGTTCGAAGTTGAGAAGTTGAGAGTAAACTTCCCCAACAGTAATCGGATCTGATCTTGCAACCAAAGCCGAAACAATGGGATTATATTCATAATCAAGACCGGTGAGGATATAAGAGATCAATTCCTCATCATCGATGACTTTGCCGGAGAAGGCCATCTCATCTGCCAGAGCGTGTGCCTTCCCGACATACTCTGCAATGGAGGAGTCGCCCTTCTTCATCGTGGCTAGGGCAATGCGAGTATTAACACATCGTGCCCTAGTCATGGAAGTGAACATGCCTTCTATGGTTGCCCAGGCAGTTGCCGCTGTGGTGCATGCCGCGACCTGGGAGAGAACCTCCTTTGACAAGGACGCGAGTAAGTATGCCAGGACTTGTTGATCGGTGGCATACCATCCTTCGAATTCTGGATTGGGGACGATGACTTCAGCGTCCCTGTCGTGCCCCGAATTTTCACGGATTCGGACACTCTGTGTATTCCGTACTAGTCCAGGATCGCGCTAGTACACACAGGATAAACAGGTTGAAGTACCACAATCATACACAGCGGAATTAAGTAAATAAAGTACTTCAATCATTAATAATAACGAGTTACATGGCCTTATGGCCACCTTACAGTACTTCGCCACGCAGGGCGATAAATATCAAGTAAACAGGTTTATCAGCGGAAGCAAAAGTAAAGCGATGGACTCTTCATGACCACAGGCTACTGAGTGCGGCCCCAACCCCTTAGTCCTCCTGGCCTTCGACGAACTCTTCATTCCAAGCTGGCACGGCTTCTTCTTCTTCTGAGGTTTTTGTCGATGCAAGGGTGAGTATACAACATACTCAACAAGTCATGCACAATGCAGTTCTATTACTACATGCATGGCTTATTCCAAAGGAAAGGCTCAATTGGTTATTTTGCATAAAGCAGCATTTCTTTTAATAGGTAATCCCTATTAGATTGAAAGCAGTAAAATCAATAATATTTAATAATTAATTTCTCAATTCTTTTCCAAGAGTTTGGCACACAGCCCTAATTTCATTCACACGACTTTTTGGCACACGACCACCCATTCCACATTTTCATTTTGAAAATCTAACCCTTATTTGTAATCACCGAGCAATGTCGATCTGCGGACACGGCTATTGAATAGATTCACACACACACTCTGCGGTCAGACACTTTACCCACAGGATCTGATCGTTAGCCACACAGGCGATTGATTGCAACAAAGCCTTTCAGAGACTAACATTTGACCGATGAACCTCTCCGTTACCTCCCTTCTAACACTTCCCTCACTCAGAGCCGAAGTTTAGACAGGGCAAGTACCGTTGAATGGGTACCAAGCCGTAGCACAGGTACGCTTCCCCTACAATTGCACTGATGTGCACTGTCACCCAGAGGTTTCAAAGGAAAGAGGTCAGAAACCTACTTAACTAGGTCCGTCCCATTCCGGACAAGTGGTTGTACACGGAACTCAGTTCAAAGGCTCGCAAGGTTAAGTCCTTAACTGTCCCGGGCAAGACAACCATTTTATGCATCTCGGCACACAGCCTTCACATTCTTTCATACAACCCATTGCCACACAGGCCCACCTGGCACGAAGCCTTCTTGCCACCTGCCCCGGTCCAAAACATTTCCCACCCCCACTTTATATACAAGCAACACATGCCATCATTCACATTAATTTACGAATAGCACCACACAGGTTACTATTCCAATTCCATGGTATGACATCATCGTACTTTTACAAATCGTTCCATAATTGTTAGTCAATATTCATTTGCTATTGAAATTCATTCATCGCATACAAGCGGACTAAGCAACTATCACGGTCTAGCCTCCCGTGTTGGCGTCATAATAATATCCAACATATTAGACATCTTAGGGTGGACAAGGATTTCAGGGCATATAAACATTATAATCAAGGTGGCATAACAAGTTTGGCTTTTAACTACCATTTCCCAATTTAATCAAAAGTGGTTGTACTTAACATAGCATGCAATATGGAAATCAAAATATACTTTTAAAACTAGGCGCGAAATGATCAAAGCATGACTTGCCTTCGAAGAGGAGTTGGTTCTGGTCGAGGCTCTGCGACAGGTCTTCAAATTCTCCCTCGACGAAACCCGGCGACTCGGAGTCTACTCGGCACAAGCAATCACACAATGAATACACTATACAGACAGCAAGATAAATTCTAAAAATAAAATAAAAATCACCATTAAATAGTTCATATTTTTACAAATTTTTGGGCACTGGAATCACTCAAATCCGAGTTAAAACGCAAAAGTTATAGCATTTACAATTTTGCTGAAAATTCATAAAAGAATAAACCGAATTAATCTTCTATTTTCTACCGATTTTCCGGCTAATTTCCCACGGCTCGACACGTGTCGGCACCAGAGCGAGCCACGTCGCTCTCGGCCACTGACAGGTGGGCCCGGATGACGTCACGCTGACGCCAGCACAACCGGCGGTCCTCCCACTGACAAGTGGGCCCATGACGATGCTCGACCCACATGTCGGCCGCCCGACACGCGTCGCGGAACCATCAAGCCACGCATGCGCGATTTCCCGACCGTCGGATTCAAATCAGACGGCGCAAGAACTACCCGAGCGGTTCACTGTTACTATGCCCTACGTGGCGTTACCTTGGGCGTCGGATGAAGATCAGACGGCTGTGGTGAGTCGCGAAACTCCGAAGAAGAGGCGGCGGCGCTGGTCGCCGGACTTGGAGAAGATGACACGGGCGACGGCGTTTACGAGTGTCTCCGGTCGGAAGAAGTGGCTCAACGTGTGCGGCGTGGCGCAAGGAACTCGGAGGTGGCCTCAGTGCGGCGAACGGCGAGCACGGCGGAAGATGAAGAAGAAGTGAGAAGAGGAAGGGCAACTTCTGGCGAGCTCTAACGTCTGCTGCGGTGGATGGTGAGTGAGAGAGATGAGGAAATGACCGAAGGAAGTCTTGAGCTTCGGGGTGTACTTCATTCGCCGGGCATGCATCGGCGCGCAATATCTCGACACGATCTCCGGCTCCCCAGCAGGCGGCGGCGCCTGATCGCTTCGTCCGAGGCAGCGCGACCAACGGTAGCCGTCCGATCAAGATCGGACGGTTCGGAGTGAGCGGCGATTAGGGCTTCTTTCATGTGAAACACAGTGTTGGGCGGCCCAACACTGTAACAAAATTTCAGACTTTTCCGAATAAAAATAATTGTAGAAATTCAAAGTAATTATTTGGGGCACTAAAAATACCCGAAAAATTCTAGAAAAATTCCAGAAAATATTTCAGAGCATTTTGAGCCTAAATAAAATATTAGTTTTAATTTTTGATAATTATATTTTCTGATATTTAATTACTCAAAGAAGAATGATATAAATAAAATCCAATTAAATCCAATAAATCTCAGAAAATTCAGATAAATTCAATTAAATGCAATTAAATGCAAATAAAGGTTGATTAATTCATAAAAATTTAAATAACTCCAAAATTTAAAATCTGGCCAAAATTCGGGATGTTACAGTCCCCCTTCTTCTCCTTCTTGGTGGCGGCCGGCGCTGATGTTGCACCGGTGAGATGCCCTTCTAAGCGAGCACCTCAGACCACCGCAAGAATCTGGGCCTTCCAGAGTGCATGGTTGGTTTTGCTGAGTTTCTCTGAGATGACATTGCCAACAAGAGGATTGACAATGGCAGCGGCATTGGAGAATTGAGCCATGACACTTGGAAGAAGATTGATAGGCTCTGATACCATATCAGATTATCAGAGGAGCCGGAAGCGTTGAACCTCTCTCGAGGCCGCTCTGCATGTTTATATAGGATGACAATAGCCGTCATCAGGGCTTACATCGGAGAGTTTGTTAGGAGTCCGATACTGACTACAATTACAGAAGGAAACCGACTACAACATGGACAATCTTCCTAACAAACTCTTGTTACCTTTTACATTGTTTAACATTGCGAAATTCCTCTAATAAAAAAAGATTTCTTCTCTCTTGTTTTGAAAGATTCTTCTTCATGAACGCTTCCCACAATTCCCATGCATGAACCAACCAATACCCGTTTCAATAAAATGAACCAATAATTTCGTTGAGAGACTTCGATTTCGAGAAGTATGTGTGTCACTTGTTTTGATAAAATCTAAAGATTTGGGTTATTTGTGTCCAGCAAATCATCCATTGCATGGCTGATTGGATAGAGAGAAATTGGATTAGCTTAGCAGATTGATTCTGAAGCATGCCTCTCTTAACAGACTAGTGGTATATTTAAAAAAAATGGTATGGTGGAAAAAAATGCAGATAAGGAAATGTTTCCTTCCTTAAGATGTCCATGTCCATCGTGTAATCTTTTCTTAAATACTGCTTCATCTGTCACTATAAGATGATAGGTAGATCAACCAAAAATTTTAATTTGCTTCACTCTCGTATGAACAGTTCAGCACCTTCGCCGAACCAGTCATTTGATTGACAGATTTTGACTTTCAACACAAATTAACACTACTAAAAAAAGATTTATATTAGACTCCTCATCACTAACGATTTTCAAAAACCATCTGTGATAGTAGATCGTCACTGATGGTTTTTTTTCCAAAAACAGTCAGTGATGGCTACCATTGTCATCACCGTTAGCGATAAGATTAACATCACTGACAGTTGTGGTGAGATTTTCCTGTAAATAAGTATACAGAGCCTTGACCTCTTTAGTGTTCCTGTAAATAAGTATACAGAGCCTTGACCTCTTTAGTGTTTTTAGGGTTTTCTGAGCTCTTTTCAAGGTGTCTGCGATTGAGAGGCGATCTGGTGAAAGGAGACTATCCAGACAAAAAACATCCACCTGCACAGACTTGACACCACTGGGTACGCGAGTAGAATCGTGCAATAGAGGAGGGAGGACGACGAGACAATCCAGAAGGAGACCTCCCCGCCATTAGCCTCGATCTTAGACTCGCACGCCTGAAACTGGGTAAAAACAAGATCACGTCCCACATCTTCGGACAGTGTGTCCTTTGCAAACTCTGCAGACAAGGAAGTGTCCCAACGCCTAATAAGATATCAAATTATATAGTTTGTAATTAGTCCATATATAACTTCATAAGTGAAAAAGTATGTTAGGTTCTTGGATGTAAATAGCGTTGAGTACAAAAACTTCCCAGGACTCTTTCCAGACAGACAGGGAGAAAATTATACTCTCCACGACCTTGGGAAACAAGAAGTACCTGGGTCGCATGCAAGGCAAAGGTGTTTTCGTTCCCTGAAAAATGGGATTCCCACAAGACTTTGACACGTACCGGAGTAGGAAGAGAACCAAATCTGAGCGCAAGGAACATCTAGTAGCACTCATTGAGGAAATGGTTGAGAAAAAACTGAGAGCGCAATTCGATGATCATCTAAGAAGCCTTGGAGAAAGGATAGAGTAATAGGTGGCTACGGATAGGCATGTATGGAATGTGCAAGCCCCATACACACAGACTCAATTCAGTCCAACTAATCGTCGGAGCAGTTGTGCGTTCGCCCCTAAGATAGACGTAAACAACGCCAAATTTCCTGTCGATGATATCCGGGTAATATATATATATATATATATATATATATATATATATATATATATATATGCAATGCTTCATAGATAGATCTATTGGACATATTTGTACCCTTATGTAGATGGCCACGTCGTGTAATCTCCAAGTGAGACTTTCCAACGGCTCCATTCATCTGCAGACTGCTTGGGGGTACGCGTATCCATCCGGTCGAGGGGTGATTGTGCATGGTAGCTCTAGGTTACGTGAAGGTCCATATCGACGGTGTACTTGAAATTTACAAGTCTGTTAAGTTGGAGATGCCCCTAAACAACGAGATCGTGACACTAGGGGATGCTATTAGCACATTCATCTAGTGGCTCAAGAAGGACATCTTCTTTGACGACTGACCTACAGCAACAAAGCTACATGAACAATATGAACCGCATGTTGCGCTAGAGCTACCAGCACTACGGGAGCCATGTGTTGCACCGAAGCAGGCCACCAAATCGGTTATTGTGCCCCGTACGGCATAGACCGGTACTTCACTTCGGGCCCAATCATGTCCTATGAAGATGACCTATAATAGATGGCGAGGCGGTGACAAGGTCAAATCGAAGTTGACCATGAAGGCTCCTGACTTTCCGTTAGCTCTATTGGTGTGGCAATTCAAGCTATGACAGCCATTCGTACTGGTAGAGCGCTAGCAATTCTTACGATAGCTTGTGTTAGATTACAAAATTGGTACATGAAATAAGCCAACAAACCAGTGGCACAACGGGTATTGAGTATCTCGGTTAGCTTCAAGGAGGAGCATTTCTTACACCAGTTTTCAGGAGGCTTCTTCGTGGTCGACTTTAACAACTTGTTCGATCTCTACAATCTCGACACCCTCGATGCCTCACTCATCAGATACTGGACATTGTATGTGCTATCACAGTCTACATTTGTGTCATACCGATAAATGTTATATATATATAGGAAAATAGTTCTATACTCCTGGGTGTAAGGACTCCCACTCTAAGTATATTGTTTAAATGATGTTGTTATACCTCTTTATTCTTATGAACATACTCTAATACTGATTATAAGATACTTCAAAGTGAGTTCCATGAAAAATTGCATCATACTCAACTTTTTATAGCATAATTTGTGTATACACTTCTTTTACATATAGAATAGTGTATATAGCAAAAATAAAAAGCTTCGATGAAATTTTTCCAACTATATCGCATTGGAGTATCTTATAATTATTATTGAATTATAATAAAAATGATAAAAAAGTATAACATATTCGTTTAAGTAGTATATTAGAGGTGGGAGTATATGCACTTGGGAGTACAGAAAAGACTTCATATATGTATATGATCCTTACTTTTGTATATTTAGATACATGATCACTAGAGCAAAAAAAGAAAAAGAACTAGAGGGTTTCCTCAACCCACACATGTTGTCCAAGCAAATCATGGACGAAAATTTACAAGTCATCCAGGAGTACGTGTATAAAGCATTGCTGGCTCAACGAGAAACAAATTTCATACTTTTATCCCACACCTCGAGGTAAGTGCTTCACTAGTTACTATACTTATTGATTTGTACTTTACACGTAGCTTGAAGTGAGATTGAATGATCATGTCGACATACATGTATAGATTTCATTGTGTTCTACTTGTAATTATACCAAGATGGAACTAAGTATTTTACCTTGATTCCAAAAAGAGTGACACCCACGACTTGACGCCTATCACAAAATTACTTGAGACGTCGTTCAATGTCTACAAAGCTCATGGAAGGCCACAAAAGGACTCGTCGCATCTGAAGCACATTTATAAGTCTTCGATATCCGCTAGTATGCAATAATCCTTTACACTCCATAATAATACATCCGAAACTAACCAATTATATTTTGGCATGCCACCAGCAGCCAAAGATCACTAACCATATGGATTCTATGTTTGCCTCAACATGCAAATTCTCATTGGTGTAAAGAAGATCAATGTCATGGAGGTTTGTCAATCTTGCAATGATTGTTTCCACTTATCAATTTATACAAGAAATTACTCTTCTCATTGATAGACTTGGAAATGCGCTGAATCTGTGTTGAAACAGACTAATTTGCTACGAATTCGAGGATAACTCTGTGCCTTCTTGATGCGTGAGGTCATAAATCTAAAAGGTGAGTGCCACTCAGCCTAACCTGATGAGTTGTGAATTTGTTAGTTACTACTTGGATTAATTGATGAACCTTGTGCTATGAATTTGTGAGTTATAGTTATGGATTCAATTGGTTAATATATCTGAGTTGATTTCTAAAATGGTTGCACTGTATGTAGTGTGTAATATGTAATCTGAGTTGATTTATGAAACGTATGCTATAATAATATGCTTATGACGTAAATTATGTAATCTATTTTGTTTCAGAGGGTATGGCTAGTATTTTCTGAGGCTAGCCAGTAAATAGAAAAATGTAAACAATAAAAACACAATATCACAGACGATTTTAAACAAAAAAACATCTATGATGTATGTTATATCCCAAACGGTTCCACTTTGGACACATCACAGACGGTTCTTATTTAGAATCGTCTGATATGTCAATTTTAAACCATCTGTGATCTTGTGTTCAGTAATAGTGTAAGCTAGGGAGTACATCACTAATGAAATCAAATGGCACGGGATAGTATCCAACAGTTAGTCTAAAACTAGCAAAATTGGCTCCTACAATTCTACGGCTAGTTATATACTAATATTGTTTTATATCTAGGTTTGAAGTCTCAGTTGGAGATTATATTAAATTTTGGAATAGGTGGCTTGTTAATCCGAATAACAGATAAGAATTCCGCGATTTTAGTATTATTATCACGTTTGCATGCAACAGAAACAGATTGAGAAGGATTTTTATCTCTGTCGTCACAAGATCAACTACTACTCACTACTACTGACAAGTAACGACACGAAGTGATCAATGCCAAATTGATATCTGCACGTACAGAATTACAGACCATCAAGTGATTCTGAAAGTCAAAATTCATGCCTGTCTGTCAGATGATGCTGAGTCAACTGCATGGGAATTCCTGTGATATAATTAGGACAGAGTTTCAGATAACATGCGTATGTATACACAGTTACACAAAAGCTTGATCCGGAGAATTAATCAGGACAGAGTTTCAGATTGAGTTGGAGCTGGTACAATCACACAGTCGTTTTCAAAAATTGTACAATGAAGTATACCACGGCCGGGAAAAGCGCAATCTGATACACATCTTGGTTCAACCCATCATCCGGCCTATGAAAGAACTGCATCATGAAGACCAAAAAAAGGTCAGTAACTGACATAACCGAACTAATCTCATATCAACTTTTCTTGAGCATTGAAAACACAATCACCGGATGCTACAGAAAAGTTGGTGATTTCCATTTAGAGACACCAGTATGCCATTTATGAAAGATCCATGTACCTTCGTAGGATCACCTGAGGGATCCGGATAAGCCTCTAAATTCTGATCTTTCTTTGTTGATAGCCTAGATGCCGTACCCATAGCAGCTTCAATTGTATCCTTGCAGGTCTCAACAGTGGAGTAAACCCTTCTGGAGAACCAAAAGTAGGCCTGAGCGGGAAGAGATGAGGCAGAGAGGTCCCACGATTCGACGTGTTCGAGCACCTGACCACTTATCCGATTCAAGACGAACTGCGAGTCGACACGGACGATCAAGTCCCCTTCCGACCGCCGAGAGGAATGGATTCTTAGGTTTCCCTCTGAATTTCCATTTGATAGTCAGTGTGCTTGTCGATTGCATTAACATTTCCTGGACTGTCTGACGCAACAACAAGAATGTTGATTAGATAGCATTATGCTTGAAACAGGTACCAGAATGATGTGCTGTGCAGCAAGTTCAGGTTTAGTGTAACACACTGGCCCAATTTGGCTCAATGCCTATAGCACCCCGCTTACACTCCCGTCATCGTTTTGTGTAAAAGGGTTAACCCGAAGATGCTATGTTTAGACTCAATAGATATTATGTACTACTACAACTCACTTTATACAAGCAATATAGGACTAATCCTATCACCGCTTCACATGGGCTACTACATGGGCCCTCACATTGACGGCCCGGGGTATTACATTTAGACCCTGAGCGGGTGAAAGTGAAAAATGAGCAATTGCAGCTCGATCAATGATTACCACTTTTGGGTTGTCCAGAGCCAGCCTTGGTGATCCACAATGGCCTCATGTACTTTTCACGCCCAGTCGCCCAACAAATGTCCTGAGAGGGTCCTGGAAGAAGATGATACGCATGTAACTGAGCTGTACAAGTAATTCATGGACGGCGGAGCAGTTATCTATATCTGAAAATTTGAGGCGTGGCCAATGAACTGTACAATGGCTAATGAGCATTGAGCACGTCACTATTTTCGTTCGCGATGTTACATACTCAACATTCATCAACTACGTAGCAAGCATTATTTTACACAACCATAAGAAGGCCATTGTCAATAGAAGCTTATGATCCTATCACACTAATATATATATATATTGACGAGACAACTCAGGAGAGGAAAATCATCTGAGATTGGTAAGTTTTTGCACCTTGTATTTGACGGAGACGGCGTAGAAGTTGAATGCGCGGTTGCCCTCGCGCCGCTCCAGGATGTCCCGCGCGAGCTGCCTGGCCGTGGACTCCACGTAGGGGCTGCTTACGCACTCGAAGTCGTTGCAGAGCTCCCCGAAGTCCATGCCGTCCACCAGCTTGTCCGTCCCGGACCTCTCATCGGCACGATCGCCCGACGTCTCCACCTCCTTGGAGTCATCCACAACTGCACGCACGGTCGCGCGTAGTTAGATCAAGACAAGAAACGCGTATGAAGTTGCAAGCGCGCGGAGAGGCCTCGGTCTCACCGTGCAAGGGGGCGAGGCGGAGGCAGCGACGGTGGAGAGGGTGAGCATGGTGGAACGGGAGGCAGGCGGTGGCGGAGACTTTTCGCCGGAGCCGGGTGGAGGAGGGGGAGCAGGAGCAGGAGAGAGCGGCGGCGGCGGTCGGCGTGGCGGGACGTGAAAAGGCGCGGCAAGGTGGTGCGGATAAGGCCGCGGCGCTCCACGGCCTCTCGTTTCGTCCTGTGGACTCCGCTAGGCTCCACTTGGCCCAAACGGCCTATTTTTTTGAAAAATAAAATGGCTGGTAGCGAATGGAAGTATTTACTGGTGGCCTGCCTTCTTCTCGGCCCAAAGACTAAGGATGATGGACTTGGTTGATCTCTCCCACTGCCATCAAATGTAGCACAACGCAATAATTTGTGCTTCTCCTCGTTTTTTAAAGGGGAAAAAAATTCAAGGAGAAACACCGGAGCCGGAGACGGGAGATTTCGTGGATGAATTAAACCGGAAGACGAATTGTGTCGTTGGTGCTCCAGAAATGCAACATCTAGAACAAACTCAGCTTTCCTCCTTTGTTTTACAATAACCGCTGTGAGCAATTACCCCACCATAAAATAATTACTTTCGCAAGCACCAGATGCACATACGAGGAAGCACCAAATCTAAGGAATAATTAATGACAGACGATCGTACATATCCCTATTGAATCATATACCACAGCCATTTAATGCCTTCAAGAACATTGATGTAGAGGTAGAGGCAAAGAGAGGAAAACTTGCAATAACTACATCCTAAATTCTTTCGATGGATAAATATATTGAAACGGATGAGGAGGATCTAGACTCTAGACAAATATAATGGCATTGTTTCACTTCACACAGCTGCTTAAATAGGAAGGCTGCACGATATGATTGCAAACGCCGAACAGAGAGCCATCACTAGAATTGGATCCTTGCAACAAAGAATATACATTAAAAAATACTTCTTTTACTAAAAAAATATTTACTCCTGGTGATAATCGTATACAGTATGAGGATATAACAGTGAGCCGTCCTCCTTGTAGTGGAGGAGGTAGTAGCACTGGATGCAGAAATAACAAGGATTGTTCGGAGCCCACTTATCGTCCACCGTCATCTTTGTTGCGTGGTAGATCTGGCATACCGAACACTTCTGGAGACGCTTCTGCAACTGGAATGTCATGAGGGGGTATTCCGCTTGGTTCTGTGTATCCTCGGGATGGATCAATCTCATGTCCCTAATCACGATCATGTGCTTGCAGTTTCCCTGAAAAATGTGCAGGGTTGTTGTCAGAGACATGGGGAAATGATCTGCTGTTTTTATAGCAATAAATGAGCATTCGATTTCAACATATAAAAAAAATCTAATATAAAAAATCCATCAGAACGATGGAGAGAATTAGGGACTGCACACCAACCTTTCCCAAGGACAATGCAATTCTGTAAAAGCATAAAGAGAATAGATGAAAACCTGATGGCAGTAGAGGTATCCAGCACCAAGCCGGAAGTGCAGGTCAGAAAAGCGAGTCCTTTGCATTTTTGCAGATTTAAACTCAGGCACATTTGAAATATTCAAACCACTCAGTAAGTCCTTTTGACGTTTCTTCAACACACCAGAAGTTATGGCATCCCATTTCTCTGCCACCTCATTACTAGAATTTTTAAACCAGTCCAGTATAGGTTTACTGTAATCAATGGCAGAATAATGTCTTGTATCATTGTAGAACGTGTCCTGATAAAAGAGAGTAGAGATTAACACAGTTGCAACACATCTTTAAGAACATGTCCCAAATTTTCAAAAAGAAAAAAAGATACCTCAATAAGAAAATAGCAAGAATGATCATGCTGCTTGGCCACCTCCATCAACTTATCTGTCAAACAGTAAATATTGTCCTTTAGATCTGTAAGGAGCTGGCTTCCCAACACAAGAAACTCCTGGTTCTGCAGGGCACAGAGATCACCAAATAAGTTAATCTAACACAGTAACACATATTTCACCACAAAATAAACACGTGTAACTAAAGTTTAAGATGTTACTTTCACAGAGCCATATCTCTTCTCGTAAATTTCTACACAAAGAAGTACTTCTGGATAGGCTACAGGTCTGTGTTCCTCAGATTTTGAAGCTTTGTTCTGGGACAAAAAAAGATTGTAAGGAAGATTAGAATTCCTAAGACAAAAGGAGAGCTTGTGTAAAGAGATGTTGTAAATAAAATAAGCTATAATATCTAACACAAACCTTCCAAGGCGCATTGATGTATTTAAGAGATCTTGCCATATCAATTTTCTCAGCTGACACCTTAGAACCTTTGGACATCACAGAATCACCGCTGCACTAGAAGAATAATGTTTTTTTAGACAAAAGGTCATGACCAGAAAAACAAGAGATCAAATGAAATCAATCTAATTTGGATAAATACTGATAATCATGGACAATTGTATTTGCTAGTTCAATTATTCAGTAGTGGTAACAGGAAGCAAAATATTCCTAATGGCCTAGATAACATACATGAGTAAATGGTAGCCCAACCATCAAGTTCATGAGTAAATGGTAGCCCAACCATCAAGTTCTATGTCCAAAGAGTAGCCGAGCCCAACCTGACACAATGTGAGGCTAGTCAAAATCCAAGATTTATGGGGCAAGCTTCAATAGTAAATTGGTTTCAGCCAGTAGTATCAAATTTTATTGAAAAATGAATCCAACCAGGTTGGGTCCAGGTGATATTTGAACTAGAAATAATAATTTCCATTATTTCTACACTGTTATTTACTAAAACTTATAATAGAAGGGCTATGTCACCACTTCACCAGATTTTGGGAATTCTGAGTTCAATTTCAGAGTCAGAACCATAATGAATTGGGTACATCTGTTTCTGGTTATTACTTAATAAACATTTTTACAGCCATGTCTAAGTTAAAAACATACATTCCAAACTAAGTTCTTCTGTAAAGTAAGCCATTAAGGATGCCAGAAAGTTCAAGTTAGTATCAATCTATTACATCTAGCATTCTACCGATATAATTGCTAAACAGTGTAATTTTTACCAACATGTGATTACTTGAATAATACCATCCCACTGAGATTGGATAAAAAATCAAAGTCCAACAAATGTATATGCATGGCACAACCATAAAATGGAATGGCTAACAATTCATACTAACAAAATTTAACTGTTTTACCTGAACGAATGCAGCCTGGCTGCATGCTTGTCTTCCTCTTGCTTGACCTTAATTTCTGCCATCTTCTCTGCTTTAGTAAGATAGCTCCCCTGATTATGATGATGCCACAAACATATCGATGTAAAACCATGATCAGAATTTGCAGACACTAAAAATAAATGTACTTCAATGGCAGCAGTAATCACAGGTTACTGCTTACAAGATTAGAAATACAAGCTAACATTCAGCTGGCATCACTGAAAAATAGCCCTAATACTACGTTAAAGTATAGGTCTTATAAGATATTTTGCAGATATTCCATCTATTCTAGGCTTCCAGCATAATTGGTAAATATGAATGGCAGACATTGTTACAATAATAATAAAATAAAAATTTTCAAACTATATGTACTTTTTGTTTGTAATAATTTCAATACAATATTTTCAAACTTATCGGCAAGCAGCACCTGCTAAAGTTGTTTTTCTTAAACAGATGGTGTACTGTCTAAAATCTAAATAGAGTAACCCATGTCTTGGTTCCTGGCCCTAAATCTAAACTAATCTAAGATACCAACAGTTGCATCTAGCATACAGCCATACACTTCTACACAAGACAGAGCAAAGCAGTCTATTCAAATAACGCATATATGCTTAGTAGACATGATTATTTTTAGACAAAACTGAATTGATGCAACAAAGCAATGCATTTAACAAAGAGGCAACCAATAGAGTATGCATACTTGTAAAATGTGAGCTCGAACTTCTCGATCAAAATGCCTGCCTCTCTTTTTGCCCTTTCTACATTTTGTTTGTCCATCTGTGCCTTCTGGATCATGTGGAACAACTGGCATATCCTTGGTAGGTGAAACAGGCCTCTCGCTTTCAACTGATGAATTTGAACTGATGGTTCCATTTTTTCCCTTTCCACCTCTGGGTTTGCCCTTTCTGTCTCTTGTTTTCCCCTTGCTCCCCTGTGGATCATATGGTACAATTGCCATGTCAACAGATGATCCGGGCATCTCTCTTTCAACTGATGAATCTGAGGTGCCATTTTTTCCCTTCCTGCCTCTGGTTTCCCCTCCTCCACCCCTTGTTTTTCCATTGCTGCCTTGTGGTTCATGCAATACAATTGCCATATCCTCGATAGGTGATCTGGAACTCTCTATTTCAACTGATGGGCTTGAAGTGACAGTCCCATTTCCAGGGGCGGAACTTGCTAACATTCTGCATGTGCTAGATCAAAAGGACTTATCAGATCCGCCACATACAACATAACATACAAAGTGAAAATTTAAAAGTGGGGAATGTGGATACGAGTCACAAAAACGGATGATGTGGTGCACAAAGTTCACAACAGTGCCTCTATGCTACAAATTCGCAAGTGAACTCACTACCAACATGCACATCAGGACACATAAATCTTACTACAGCACACACCTTAGGAAAGCCTTCCTTGCTAAATTTTTTGATTGGCATGGAAGCTAACTAGTAACCACAATGCCAACCTTATCCGAGAATCCTCTGTTCGAGTTGCATCTAATCCGACTTGCCTAAACCAATCAACCACACTAAAAATGAACCAACCAAGCAACAATCAAAGCAGATCGCTTACCCTCCATCAAACCTTTGATCCTCTGGTTGCGTCGGAGCGCCAGAGTCCCAGGCTTCCTAGAAAAGCAAACCAACAGAAACTCACATCAAGAGATCGTTCACAGTACAGGAATGAGAGCAAGTAGATTAGCCGCAGGGAGGTCACCCCTACCTCCATTGCCTCCCGGAGGGCGCGCTCCACCAGCTCCTCCTCGGAAAGCACCCTCAGCTCATCGACGCTGCAAAACACACCACAAAGTGAAAGACAAAACATTGGTAAGTAGATGCACACACACAACAGAGGGAAAATGCGCTTACGAGAGCTCGTCGTCGAATTCATCGCCGGGGTCGCCCAATTCGTCTTGCAGAGACTGGATGCAAACGAAAACGGAAAAGGATTAAACCAAAACTCTGGGGGGTGCAAATCGGAGAGCTAGGGTTTTCGGATGTTCGCAAGGGGTTCACACCTGGAGCTCGCTAAGGGCGGAGGACATGAACTCGGGGACGGTGGATATGGGGCCCACCATGAAGGGGACGAACACCGGGCCGCCCCGAGCAAAGGGCACGCGCCGCCGCTCGCCAGCGGTGGAGCTCTCCGCTTCCTCTCCCGCCGCCGCCATCTCCACTTCCTTTCCTTGCGAATCGGCGCCAACAAGGCGGAAACAGCAGGCAGTTCTAGAAACTACAAAGCCCAAGTTTGTTTCTGACTTTCTGTAACTTGACCTACACGAGAAAATTGGTTATTTGCCACTTCAATGATTGACTCTTTGATTATGATGCCACTTGAATCAATGATATATGAGATCATCTGAATCAATGAAATGTGGGTCCAGTGGTAAATTTGCGAAGCCACATGGCAAATAACCAAATTGCTTCCGTATCAAATTAGGGCTAGACCTGTTCATGGAGCCCACTTAATTGAGCTTTCTGGATATTGGCATTTGCAAGGCATCCTGACCGCCCGTCCTCAAAAGGACGGGCCCGGTATATTCATCGCGGATGAGATGTGCGTTCCGGCCTATCCTGTGAGAAATTGGACCGCGAGTGAAATGCGAGATCCTACTCGAACCATCAGGAGTGAAATGGTGAGCAGCCCAATTAGGGAGCTCGGCCCATGCACTTAGGCCTCCTGGATTGGCCGGCCTATGAAACAGGTGCTGAGGTGGGCCATTCGAGCCAGGGGTTCGATGGGCGTAAATGTAGGTCCGCTCGTCAACTCAATTTTCTTTTGAGATGCATACTAATCTCACTCTCACACATAGTTTAAAACCCCAGCGAAATTTCAAAAATTTTAGACAGGTATGAGATTCAAACTCCTGGTTGGATGAATGTTTTTAAAAAAATCAAATTACTACGGTAATCTCGGAAGTTTCGGCATATTTCGCCGAAATCTCGGTTATTTTGACCGAAGCACATCTTATTTAGACCGGTTTGCATGTTATTTTGACCGGATTTGGCTCTTTTTTTTTTAGAATTGCAATGCCATTTATTAGTAATACATGTGAAAAATTTACAAGAAGCATTTTAGTTAAGTTGGTACCGCGCAGAGTTTAGATCCCTGTGATTCTCAGGTTCGAATCCTAGTGCCAAAAAAATTGGACACAATTACACTGCTGTGACCATGGCTTAAACCCAGAACCCAAGACTAGTGATGAGTAGGGATGGCAATTGGGCACAACGGGCACGAGTAATCCTCGTCCATACCCGTACCCGTGACCCCGTATTCCTCCCGTGAGTATATCGGCGAAGCTTCGCGGGCGACGAACATCCCCCATACCCGCTGCCCACGGGTATACCCGTTTACCCGCCAAATTATATGAACTCGCAAAACAGAAAGAAAAAACATGTACATTGCAGTTAGTAATCAACATATAGCATTCCACATGCAATCCATAAGTAACTTAGTATGTTGTAATTTTTCCACAGTATGTGTGGTTCATTGTGGGGAATATGCCAAGCTGAGGAGACATAAAGCCACTTCACATAACACTAGTGAAAGCACGGAAGATATGTCATTCTGCATCCGTATGTAACAAACAAATTCTTAATTGCAAGATAAACTTTGCATTCAATCGATTGGGGCATTGCCCATCAAAGTATAATCACAGGAGCAAAACATATCAAGGGTTATCTTCATTGTGCAAATCATATTTCTTCTCAGAAGCAAAACATAGAACAATAGCCTTAATAAGTTATTGCGTTGTATAAGAAAAAGGTTCCTCAAAAGGGAACAATTCAGGGAGCAACTAAACTGCTCTGATACATGCAGGAGGTGGCTCGGGGTATTACCTGACCAGAGGAGGCAGGGCGGCTCGGGGTAGGGCAACCAGAGGTCACTCGGGGTAGAAGGCGATCGGACACCAGAGGAAGCAGGGCGACCGGAGGCAGCTCGGGGTAGGAGGCGACCAGGGGACGAGAGGAGGCAGTGCAGCTCGGGGTAGGAGGCGACCAGGGGACGAGAGGAGGCAGTGCAGCTCGGGGTAGGGCGACCGGAGGAGGCAGGGCGGCTCGGGGTAGGAGGCGGCTCGGGATGCAGGGCAGCCGGCGATGACGGAGACGATGCAGGGCGGCTGGCCGCTGGTGGTAGGGCAACTAGATCTGGAGTCGACTCGAGACTTGGGGCCGAGCCGCTGGGATGAAGGATGACCAGATGAGCGAATGCAGATCCATATCAATGTCTGGGAGAGCTGGCGGCTAGTCGGGACAAGGGAGGCATCTCGGGATGCAGGGCAGGCGGCCGCCAGCGGTAGGGCTGCTGGAATATGGATCTGGACACGGGAGTCGCGATTTGAGATCTGTTTGAAGGTAATGTATTTCAAAACTATAATAACTATAATTTTAATATATTATTGTTTGTAATTATTTTATCATAAATATTATAGTTTTACCAAACTCTTTTAAAATCATAGTATTTCTTAGAACTATCAATTATTGGATGCAACATCACAAACCATAGTATTTGAGTGGAAATAAACAAGAAACTAGCTAAAATCATGAAAACTTTGGGTTGGAGTGGAGTTTTAAATACTCCAAAAATATCATGGTATCTACCAAACCATGGTTTTTAATACAGAGCTTTTGGCATGGTAACCAAACACCTCATGGTATAAAATACCATAGTATTCTTAGAAACTATAGTACTGCTTAGAAACTATGAAAATACATTGTTTCTAAACAGGGCCTAAGGCTGGGGATGGGTGAATGCACTGGGAGCCTGGAAAGGCAACTCAGGTTTGGGGCTTAAGGCATCAGGCATTGTTTGGGGGTGGCTGGAGCCTGGAACGCTAGATCTAGGGTTTTGGCTAGAAGCCTGAAACCGCTGGATCTAGAGTTTTCTTTTGATGCATGTTAGTATGTCTCATATGTCAGTCTAATTCACGGTAAATGGGTATAGTGAGTACGGGTATAACTTATCCATACTTGTACCTGTTTACCCGATGGATAAAGAAATAGCCCTATTTCTATACTCGTGGGCAAAAAAACCATATCCACCTCTATTCAGGTATTTATCCGTAAGCACATGGGTAAATGGCTACAATTGCCATCCCTAGTGCTGAGTGATGGCCTCATTTATGTATTGTTGTCACGGTGATTTCGATCTCACACATTCACTTTCATGTCCACACGGTCAAAGACTCTAACTCACTCATTCACTTTTCTCTCCCGAACAACGGAGTCCATCTCCCAACAAGCCCTTTCGAGCTCAGTGCTATTCGATAAGTCCGGTGAACATCTGGCCACCTTTGACACATTGCCGAAATTCTGAAACAGTACAATGGTACCATGTTACAACTATGCATGCTTGATTCAAGTAATTGTTTTGTACATATATGCCAATGGGTTATTAAGGGCCTGTTTGGTAGAGCTCCCTCTGATTCTGATTCTTTGTTAGAAGTGATTCTCTGAGAGAAGTGATTCTGTCGCTGAAAGTGATTCTCTAACGAATCCATAGGATAAACTCTATAGAGAAACCGACTCTTTGTTGGGAGTGAATCGAGAAGTAGCTTTTTCACTCCCGGCTCCTAGTTCATTTCGGAGAATCACTTCACGGAATCACCACAGAGCGATTATCGAAAAGCTGCTTTGTGAGCTTCACAGATTCACTCCGTAGAAGCTGGGAGCAGAGCTCTGCCAAACAGGGCCTAATTCTTTCTATGCATGTGCTATCTTTTGTCTTCCGTTGTAAATCAACAAGCTCAACATACTGCAAAAAAATATTGAGCTGGCGGAGACATTCGAAAATCTTTATCTAGATAATGAGGAAGAATAATTGTAATTTTCACTTTTTTTCTTATATCACTGAGCTATATGTTGTACTATTTTTTCTTTGACAAGGTTATCTCATGTTAAGTTCTTACTTGGCAAAGTTTTTAACGAAGTAGCCAAACATCAATAAAACTCATTATTTGATTCAAATTATTTGTCTCATTTTAGAATTTATATCATATTTTAGCTTTTCTTAATTTATATATATATTTAAAAAGTTTTTCTGCATCCTTCTAGTTTTTATAATTATTCTAATTTTTTCATTTTTTCTGAATTTTTTCATATTTTTTTTCATTTTTTCATAGTTTTTCTATTTTCTAACTTTTCTTTTTTTTGGAATTTTTTCGAATTCTTTTGGTGCTAATGGGCTAACGGGCCGACATGGCCCGTCGGACCCATGCCAACTCTAAGACTGACCCATTAGCCTGTGTCGTGCTTGGCCGGCTCCTCGGCATGTGGGCCCAAGACAGCCGCAGCTCGTTATTAGTCTGGCCGAAACGGGCCGTGTTGATTTTTAATCGTGTTGGGCCGCCTATTTGGGCATGTTTGCTTCAAATATACACACTAATTTATGGCGTCTACATTCCATAGGCAAGATCCAGAAGTACAAGTATGTATTACGTGATATAACAAAAGTTGTGGCCGAGGAAATTGGGGGCAAGCATGTGGTGCAAGTTGTTACTGACAACGCGGTTAATTTCAAGAAAGCATGCAAGTTGTTAAGGATACAGTACACACGAATTATCTGACAGCCATGCTTAGCACACACGGTGAACCTCATGATCAAAGACGTGTGCAACATCCCCTAGATCAAAGTTCTTGTGGGAGAGGGTAAGAGGATTTGCCACTTCTTATGCAACTACAAAAATCTGCATGCATAGATAAGGGAGTGTATAGGTGGAGAGTTGGTAAGGCTAAATATCACTAAGTTTAGCATGACTTTCATTTTTCTGGATAGCTTCTTGAAAAAGAAAGAGAAGTTCTAGCGGTGGATGATCTATTCAGACTAAACAGGTAGCAGGTAGGTTGGAATGGAGGAGGACAAGTTTCCATATGACCACATTGTTGAGAGGGGTTGGTGGAACTTTTTGACTTTTTGGAGTGGATCATCTTGGTTGTTGAAGTCTTATACAAGATATTGAGGTTCACTGATCAAGACAAGTTGCCACTGATAAGTGTTGTTATGATGCAATATTGTATAGCGTAAAACCAACGCTTGCATGAGTACGGAGAGCAGCATAGGATATTCTTGAATATGCCCTGAAAAAGAGGTTTACTGAAATAAGGGATACTACATTCGTTCAAACAGGTTTGTGAAAATTAATATTTTTCTCACGACATGAGGTATGTTCGTTTATATTGTGCTAACCATACAATGTTTTGTGCATTGTAACCTCCGTGCTCAACCCATAGTCTCAGTTCCAGTACAAATGTATGCGCACTCCGACGTTCATGCGAGTGCTCTCCGCTGCCCTGGGCACTTTAGCTGATGATGACGGAAGCACAGTGCTAGCCTTACAGGAAGCTGACATTTACCATCTTAGGAGGAAATATTTCGTCACCGACACCCATCTTGCATAGAGCAGCGTCACTGATCTCCACATGACGACAATTACGTTACTAATTTCACGTAATATAATGTTTACGTGGATAACTACTACTATATTGTTGTCGTGCATTGACGAACCTATTGTCTCTCTCCACCCTCCGTGGGACCATGGTTGAGGCGACATGCCTTTCACATATCCTCCACGTGCGCTCGCCGGCCCACGCCGCTACTGCTGCGTGCTCGCTAATCCAGCCTTCGTCGCAGATCCATGAAACACCCCTCAAAATTTCAAAATTTCGTTTATTTATTTATTTGAATTTTATTTGGATTTTCTTGAATTTATTTGAATTTTATTCGGCTTCTTTTTGTTTTCTTTCCCTTTAGGGAATTATTTCCCGTTTTGGCCATTTCTCTTTTCGGCCAATCCTTTTTCCGCCTTGGCCGTTTTCCCTTGGCCCATTTTTTTTCCTCGGGCCGGTCCGGATTTTTCTCTCCGGTCTGCTCCTTTTCCCCCGCGCCGCGCCGACCCACTCTCCCTCTTCGGCCCAGCCCACCCGCGCCAGCATCTTCTTCCTCCCTCCCTTCTTCTTTCTCGCGCACCGCTGCGCCCGGTCCGAACTCTGCTCTCCGCGCGAATCCTGCTCGCCGTGCGCTTACGTCAACCAGTCCCATCGTCATCCGCCGTGATTCGCGCAACTGCTCCCGTCGCCTTCGCCAGCGTTGCCCCTTTTCTCCTCCCGGTCCAACCACTACTCCGCCCAGACCGAGCTTCGCTTCGCGCGTGAATCCTCGCCCGCCGTGAGCCTGCTCGCCCCGTCTCCTCGCCCACCTGCCGCCCCGCAAACTCCGCGCCCGTTCAGTCACCTCCGTCGCCAACCACTCGCCGTCCTCCGTTGAAAATCGCCGGCCCATCACTACATCTCTCTCCTCCGCACAACACTTCTCCCTCCGCGCCGCTGGGCTATAAATAGCCCCAATCCCCCTCCATTCTCACTCGCCCCGAACCGCAACACTCTCCTCTTCCTCCCACGCCTACCCCATTCCATCTCCGGTGGCCTCCTGGTGCTTCGCCGAGCCCATCTTCTCTGGCTCCGGTACCGCTTCACCGCCAGGCCGCTCCACTCACTCCCCCACCCAATTCTCCCCCGATTCGGGTTCGTCGCAAGCTTCTCCACCTCCCCTTGATTCATTCCTTTCCCGGCCACACGCCGTATCACCCATTGTCTTCCTCAGCTCCGGTTGTCTTCCGCCGCCCCGCCGCTCCACTTGCTCTCCCAGCAATTTCCGCCCACCAATGAGTTCGCCGTGAGCTCCTCAATCTCCCCGCCAATCCATTTTCCCTCTCGGGTCGTCATTTTCTATTTTTGCCGGCGTCTTCTTCGTCTCCGGCAGCCCTCCCTCGCCTCTCTGCTTTTCTCCCACCGACAAGTGGTCCCCACTTCGTCCCTCCCCCTTCTCTCTGCTGCTTTCACATGCCATCGATCCATGCCACCAAGGCCCCAACCGTCGGCGCTCACTTCCGCTCATTGCCCGGCCAGTCTGTCGCCGATCTCTCACCACGCAGATGGAGTCCAAATATCAAACCGCTCGGCGCCATTTATTTGGGTTTAGTCTTCTCACAAGATCAAGACCATGCATGCATAGACTCTGAAGGTTTGGGTCAGACGTTTCATCAGGTGCAGCCCGAATCAATTTTCTCTTTTGTTTTTATTTTATTTTTCGGATTTTTGATTTATTTCAAATCCGAAAAATTAAAATAAAATTCCAGAAAAGTCCCCAAAAATCCCAAAAATTCCCAAAAATCCAAAAATAGCCAAAAATACATATTCTTGATCAATTCGAGCCACTAAGTCCAAAAATGATCTCCGTTTCGCCAATCCAAGTCCAGAAAATTCCAAAAATACCCCTGAGCTCCGTTCCGTCCATTTTCTCTCCTGTTCTTTTTCCGGTTTTTCTTTCTTTGTTGTTTTTTTTTCCGCTTATTTATTGGTTACGTTTTCTCTCGTTAGATCCGACGTCGGAGCAACTTTCAGAGCAAAACCAGAGCCGGAGCAGTTCTTGAAGTAGTGCCAGGAGCAGGAGCCGTTCGAGACCAAACACGACATCGACCGTCTCTCGTTAGGCGAATCTCTAACCCCGCAAGGCAAGCCACACTCCTTGAATATGTTGATCCCATTATTCCGTATACTTACTGTATATGTAGATGTAGTTATTGCATTTGATTGTAAATAGAGTAGCAATTTAAAAAGGAGCTAGTTTAGAAAGACATGACTAGTTAAAATCCCACCCCCTTGTTAAGACCATATTGATTACGCCATATTCACTTGTCAACCCTAGGTTATCATTAATGAACCACCGTAGGCTAGCTATAATAAATAATCACTATCTTTAATTACTGCTCAAAACTTGTTTTAAAATCACTTCTGGTTGGGGGATCGCCTTTGGGGACCACGGAAGGTGGTTGCGCCCCCCCAATTGATGACCACCCAAGTGTGATATGTGATGGGTGCAATTAGTACCGGTGTTGTTTTGTGTGTTGGGCTGGTCTTCGGCATTTAAGGACCAACCTCTTGAGCAAAGTAAATAACTTAGTCCTCTCTCAACCACAAGTTGGGCCGATCAGCTCTGTTGACCTGATCCAACGTAGCCCGGTATATTGTTTTTCCCCTTGGAATGCCTACAGGTGGAAATCGCGTGGGCTGGGGGTGGAACGGAATGGTGCGGCCATTACCGGTTCTCATAATGGTAGGTATTCCTCAGTTGGTCAGAACGCACCGCCCGCTTTGGCCAGTGGGTCCTGGAGGCTAGGGAATCAAAGTTAACCTACTGGGTAGGAGCTAAAGAGGGGAAAATCAATGAAAGGTTATGTTAATCTCGGTCCGGCCGCATGCATTAAAGTTGCATGTTAATTGCGCAGGGCACTAACGACCGTAGATTATCTTGTGGGTAAAGTTGAATAGCTCTGCAGAGTGAACCAAATGGTATTCGAATACGTCGTGCTTCCGATTAATGAAGCTGGGTTAATTTCGGGTGATTCCGGTAACTGAGCTTGAGTAGTTTTAATAATAAATTGATCGTAATCTGGATTTTGTTAATAACCCATGGTGATGTTGTGATGATGATATGGATTGATTGGTTTTCATTTCATTTATTCTATACTTAATCCTAACTCATGCATACACCAAATATTTAAACTAGTGCCAATCCTTTGAAATTCTGTGCATATAATATTCAGAATTTTTGTGTGGTTTGTTGAGTACGGTTGTGTACTCACCCTTGCTCCTAATCCCCTTTTAGATTTCAATGAAGATGGCGAGTTCCGGAGGAACGTAGATAGCATCAATGCTTGGTTTTGAAGGCCTTGATCTATCTGCTCAAGCCTTTCCTGTGGTTGTTTTGGTAATATATCTAGTGCTAGCCGAACCTCTTGTAAAACTCTGGCCGTTAGGCCCTTAATTTACCTATTAAATATTCGCATTTCACTTTTATGTTTGGCAATGTACACTTGATTATCTACAGCTAAACTCCTGGGTAGCTGTGAGGGTGTTTATACGCACCCCTAAAAAGGGCGGTCCGTTACAATGCACCTCTTCACCTTGCCTAGCGTCGCCCAAGGAGAGAGAAAGGGAGCTGTGGGAGATGGGGCAACCATGGCAGATTGGGATAGATCAGATAGCGATGGAGAAAGAGAAGAGAATGGTTGCTTTGACATTGGTGTTAGCTAGGTGGCACAAATCAGGGAAGGGGTCATAAGAGAAGGGGTTTAAGGCCCCGTCCCAGAAATTTTTTCCCGCTGACTCCAAGTAAGTACTACATTTGTTGATACAAGATTATTATCTGCAATCGAGTCTGTCGGAAATCAAACCCACGACCACCCTTTGCACCGGCACACGCTCTCACCGTCGCATGCTTTACCAATACTTGGAAGCGTGCAGCCTGCATATGAAATCATCAAGCCATACAAAAAGGGAGAAACATATATAGGATCTTGATACGAGGCAACAAAATGGTTCGAAACCAAGCTTACAAAGAGAAATACCTCGCTTACTACCAAACTCATACTAAAGAGTGACCAAAAGTTTCAAAACTCAGCAACAGACTATGTTCGATGTCATTTACATTGTCCTTATCTACGACATCCAATTTCTAAAAGTACGTACGTAGAGGCTATACAATGTTGGTTTACGAAGTGAGCTTCCCTCGCTGGCCCGGAAAATCGCTCGGGAACGACATTGCGAAGGCGGCGCCGGCGGCGAGAGTCCGGCGGAGCCGTCGTCCAAAATTGCTGAACACAATCATGCGGCGGTGACGGTCACAGAGTCTGGCGAAGCCATCGTCCAAAATTGCCGAACTCATCACGTCACACCGTTCTGCATCTAGCACGCACTTACTTAGGGGGCGGCGGCGGGGCGCTGTGTGGAAAGGAAGACTCGTCCCACGACCACAGCTGCGGCGTCTCGCCGTACTCTGGCGACTCTGGCTCTAGGCTGGACGGAGGCATCCCGAGGTCGTATCGGATTAAGTCGTAGGCGTCACGCTCCATCATGTACCCGTCCAAGTTGATGTGCTCGATCCCCGCGTTGTACGGAGCGGCGCTGCCGTTCGCCTGCACGGCGTTGGACGGCTCGGGCGTTTCCTTGAGATCCTGCACCAGCTCCAGCATCCAAGCAACATCGTCGGGGTCAGGATCGGTGTCGCCCGGTGGCTGCAGCCCCTGCACCCGGTCGCTCGCGTCCTCGCCCGTCACGGAGTTCTCCGCCACGACCTCGTCCACGTCCACGGGCGCGGCATTTGGCGGCATGGTGTTTCCCCGGAGGAGCCCCAGCCCTAGCCAGTTCCCATCGTCGTCCACGTCCACGAGACCCAGCAAGGGCGCGGCATTTGGTGGCATGGTGTTTCCCCCGAGCAGGTCCAGCCCCAGCGCCAACCAGTCACCATCGGCATCGGCGTCGCCCGTCAGGGAGTTCTCCGACATGACCTCGTCCACGTCCACGAGACCCAGCACGAGCCCGTCATGGTCCGCCTCGCCGCCATGCTGAGGCTGTGCGGAATTCCCCGCCATGACCTCGTCCACCTCCACGAGATCCGGCACGAGCCCGTCATGGTTGGCCTCGCCGTCGTGCTGAGGCTGCAGCTTCCGGATCCTGGCACGCACGGACACCAGAGAGTCGTCGATAGAGCGGAGCGTCTCCTCGGACATGTCGTCGAGATCGCAGCCCCACGCCTTGAGCAAGTGGGCGATGCCGCGCTCCTGCACCCTGACCAGCTTCGACCTCTCATCCGCGAGCTGGCCCTCGAGGTAGGCGGGGTGGTCCTCGCTGTTCTTCTTCCGCTTCTTCTCCGGGAGCGCGCGGTACCGATCGGCCACCGCCACCGCCACCTCCTTCGACGGCCAGTACTCCGGGTCGCCCTCGGCATCGACGCCCGAGCAGACCACCGCGACGGGGACGTCGCACAGCGTTGGGAGCTCGTGCGCCTTCTTCATCAACCTCCCCTTGAATTTAGCGAACTTCGCGCGGCAGTCGCGGGGGCCGGCGACGGGGCTGATCGGAGCCTTGCCGCGGGGCATTGCTCCCCTTCTCTGCTTTTCGTTTTTGAATTGTGTGTCTTTGTGCGAGGATGCAGCCCGCCAAGGCGCCAACACGACGACGGCCTTGGGCTTCTTTTATAGTAGTAGATCGCACGCCTTCGGGTGAGAGGGGCGCACGGCTTCTGCTCGGGCTCGTAGCTGGGCCGAGACGCTCTTCCAAGGTCCAAAGCACTCGAGTCGGACTCGAAACAGCCCAAAACTTCTTTCCTTTTTATTTTGTTTGCTTAGGAGAGGAACGGAAGCGCGTGTACTGCCCGCCGGCCGCCGCCGCACCTTACTCCCCCATGGCGCCGCCGTACTTGACATCGACCTCTGCGCTCCGACCCGCGGCGTTGCTAGCGAGGTGGGCCCCGGCGGCGCTGTTCTCGTCGGGGATCGTGGCCGGCGACAAGCCCATTCTTGTAAGTGACGAGGCATTTCCGATCACAGTGAGAGCTCCGTTTAGCGGTTACTCTGATTCGATGGAAGTAAGTAACAGGGGAGCTTCGCAGGTGCGCGACTTCGTGCGGTCGGCGCTGTACGACCCCAACCACGGCTACTTCTCCAAGCGGTCGGGGCCCGTGGGCGTGCTCGACTCCAGCATCCGCTTCCACCAGCTCGAGGGTACTTTCGGTTTCTTGGACTCCTCCTTTTGTCCCTTCTCCTGCTCCTTTGCTCAATTCGTTTCTTGGAGTCGACTGGTGTGCGATGTTTTGTCTGTGTTCCGGCATTGCGTGAATAGATAGGACCCGTTCTTCGTTTGTTTGTCGAGGCGGCATTTCCACGAATATGTTGTGTGTGTTCCACATGGAACAGTTGTTACTCAAGCTTGTAGAGCCATTTGGGACTTGGTTGTTCTTTTCTGGATGCTAAACTCATTGATGTTTGCTCGATGCTGATTCTGTTCCATGCTGTGTTAATATCTCGGACATTTGCTTACCGAGATTTTATATCACGCAGGGAGGATTGCATACCTGCAGCATCTTGATAAGCTTTATAAGAAGCATGATATCGCTTGGTTTACTCCAGTGGAGCTTTTTAAGGTACTCCTTTTCTGCTTTAGCTCATAAAGAGAATGAGGTGCCAATTTTCTTTCCATTTAGCCATTGATGCATGTTTTTATTCTCTGTTGCAGCCATGGTATGCCTATGCAATAGCTGCATCGATTCTACGCACAGCTAATCTTTCAGTCCCGTTGAAGGCATGTTCTTAACATTTTCTTGTCACATAGTTTCGCACCCCGATTCACTTACTTGGTCTTAGAAGCTCCAATTTCGCTTCTGTGTGTATTCTAATATCATGGCACATTATCATATCTATTTTCATTATTGACCAACCATATGAAATGGATTCCTGTACTGATCAGATATATGAAATCGGTGGTGGTTCCGGGACATGTGCAAAGTGCATACTCGATTACATGATGTTAAATGCTCCACCAAAAGTGTACAATAATATGAAATACATGTAAGCAGCTCTGTTTCCATTTTACATGTCAATATGTCATACTTAGAGTTGCTCAGGGAGATTACCAAGCCCTGTTTGTTTGGGAAGGCACTCAAGGCAGAACAATATGGTGCATGCATATGTCATATCCAATTTCATAATATTGGTTTCTCTTCATGCTGCCTTGCATTCACCATTCTAGCATTTTTCTTTTATGTGATCAAATACGCTTTGACCTTTCTTTTATCTTCATTTGCTAGCTCAGTAGAGATTAGCTCCTCTCTTGCTGAGAAGCAGTCGGAAACTGTCGGTGAAGTGAAGAGCCATTTGTCAAAGTTTACGGTGGAGCATCGTGATGCAACTGACAGAGCTGGATGGGGTAAGCTGGCTTTTTGTGCCAGCTGGGAATTTTTCCCTACAATGATCCTTGTTTCAAATCAGTTACCTGAGCTTTGATAAGCCAACTTGCCTTATTTCCAGCCTGCACTAGACATTCATTATATAAGTATTTTGGTGCAACTCTGATATGTCTAAATCTAACATAGTGTATTGCACTGGCTCCCTACCTATAACTCCTTACCAAAATCAAAGTTATATCCAACTTTCAGTATCATGATCTCAAGTTTTGTTATACCTTTGAAATGATTGGATTTCAATCTTCCTGTTCTTTTTTTTTGCAGGCCGCAAGGATCCTCGACCATGTTGGGTGCTAATGCTTGAGGTATGTACTGCTTGGACTTGCTCCTCAGTTTCATCAATGACTCATTATATGAATCAAAGAAACAAAATGCCATCATCATATGTTGTCTTTCCCCATTACAAAATGAAGTTTATCTCCAGTTGGTTCATAGTCCCTAGAAGCCTACAAGTCTAGCATGTACTGGCATATAAATCACTATGATGTGGCAGAATAGGTAGCAGCACTTCTAATTTATGTGCTCTATAGATGTGGCAATTTAAATTGAAAATGAACTTTTAGTGTCATATTTAGCTTGATAAGTTATTTTCTGTTTTAGGACAATGTGAGAAGTTTGTAAGACTACAGCAAACATATCTATTACCTCTATTCGCACATGATATTGCAAAGAAACATTGCAGTGACACTATTCCTTTTTTTTTAATGTTTCCTTGCTATTTCCGTAAGTTAACAGTTGAAAATAGGGTCCTCTATAATAATCATACCAGCCATGATAGGCAAGCCATTGTATTATTAGTTTATTACCATACTAGAATTACTGGCTGATGATAACTCCTGTTCCTAGTATTATTTGTATTGCTAATATACCCTTATTCTGAATAAATAAATAAGATAATGATATAGAGTTTTAGCCTTGCAATCATATTTTATGGGGGAGATTTTACGGCAGCAGTTCCAATGGTAACTTTTTTAAAATGGAATATCAGGTACTAGACAATCTACCACATGACCTTGTCTATTCACCAGATCAGGTCTCTCCATGGAAGGAAGTGTGGATTGAAAAAGTGAAAGGCAGGTTTGTAACTTTTTTGTGCTTCAAATTCCTAACGAAGTGTAGCTAGAAGCCTAGAACCTGTGCTTTGTACCACATTTGACGTATCTTTTTTTTCTCTTATATTCATTGACGTGGCCCATTTGGGATCCCCAAATTTGGGAAACATGATCTGAAGTTTCTTTTTTTTTTCTTATATTCGTTGATTGATTATGTGGGGAGCCCTGTTTCCCTAGGCGGCCACCTAGCTTGCCTAGGCGCTAGGCCCCTCCCTCCTGCCTAGCTGCCTAAGCCAATTTTTCCCGCCTAGACGGCGATTAGACGCTAGGCGCTAGTCTACCGCCCGACTAGTGCCTAGCGCCTAGGGGAACACTGGTGGGGAGTGAGTTGAATGAGATCCCTAGACTTGGGAAAACATGATAGAAGAATGACTCATGCTGCTTGCTATTGCTAGTTCCCATATTTGACAGAACTCTTTTATCGAACCATTTTACTCAATTCACAATACTAGATTAAGAATTTTGCTACTTATTGCTTTACTGTAACATAAAATGATCATTGTTCATGGTGGTGGCAAAGTTAGTTTTATGCTGAGTAAAGATATGTTTCAAGAAACCAGGGAAACTTCTTTGAGAAATGACCACTTCTCTCATGGAATGCTGCTTTTGTATTTGATTTATTTTATGTAGTTTATCATTTTGTTTGATATTATTGTTGAAGGGTCGTCTCCTTTTTTGCTTCTAGAACATCAACAATGCAGCATAATCCTTGTGCTTCTAGCTAGTTATTTTACTAATCAATATTGCTTGCATGTTTGCTCCTTATCGAGAATGAACCTCTTTCTCACTAGTTTAGGATATTCTCTAAGCGCTCATTCTCTTTCATTAATCAATTCTGCTTGGCTTTTCTTAAGAAAGTTCACAAGTCTTTGAGGTGTACAAACCATTACAAGACCCATTAATTTCACGCTGTGTTGAGATCGTTGGCATGAATGAACTGAATACATCTGTGAGAGAAAAATTATCATTTGCCGCAAAAGGAGTCTTCTCAAAAGTATTCCCAAAGCCTCGGAGAGCTTGGTTACCGACCGGATGCTTGGTATGTCTTGCATACCCTCTGCCGCTTTGTTAGATTATAAACTGCTCTTGTACCCTTCCAAGGTTAGATGCTGATAAATGTGTCAGCTTACTACCAGAAACTTACAAATATATTTCTGATCGTTATGCAGAAACTACTAGATACTTTACATCAAGCTTTGCCAAGCATGTCCCTCATTGCTTCAGACTTCAGCTATCTTCCTGAAGTTAGCATACCTGGGGATAGAGCTCCATTGGTTTCTTCAAAGGTGGCTAGTCCTGATTGATTATTACTTTATTGAGTGTGTAAATCTTTAGCTTTTTTGACTGTTTTGTGCATTTCTCCGACAAGGCAACAAGTGGTAGTGTGGTAACGATTATACATGTCCTGAGATTGGGAGAAAACTGTGTTCTTTTAGTTCTTGATTGTTTGTTTCCTTGTGTGTTGATCGTGTGATTACCATCTTATTTAGATATGAAGAGCATGAGCTTGCTTCCGAATATCTCATGATCTTGTTTCGTGCTTGTAGAAGGATGGGAAAACTTTGGATCATCACAACTATCTTTATGCTCAGGTTTGCATGGAGTCTATCATTTTTTTTTAATTCACACATTAGATTCTGTGCAAATATGTCATAGGTAGACAATCTATTCATCTTAGCTGTGTAAGCCTTCTTGAAAAAAGAAACAAGAACTATGTTTTTTAGCAAAAAAGTTTGTGATGTTATTTAGTGTTGTATATGACCCAATAAACTTGGTTAAGTTACTTGCCACTTTGCCAGGGTGATGCAGATATCTTCTTCCCAACCGATTTCTGGCTTTTGGAGCAGATGGACCATCACTGTTCTGGTTTTTCAAAAGAGCAGAAGAATCCTGGTGCATTTAAACCAGTGAAGAAGAGGAGAACAATCATAGTAAGTTTAGCCTGTTTATGCCAACTTTGTTCTATCTCTATGCAGTATGGTTCGTTTTCTTGCCTAACTCCTATTTTGTATATATCTCCTACTAATTTCGGTACTGAAAAGTAAGTTGTTATTTGTTGACTATCGTTCAGCTTGATACTGCTGCGTTCATGGAAGAGTTTGGACTGCCATTAAAGACAAGGACCAAAGACGGATATAATCCACTTCTTGATGATTTCAAGAACACAAAGTTCTATCTCAGCGTTCCTACTCACAACAGGAAGTAGTCAGTTTGTGTTGCTTCTTTTTTCGCTTGTCAAAGCACTACATTAGACGCGAGCGCATACCAACCGACAACCAGTAATCGAGGCTTGGATCCTTGCGAAGCCTCATGGGAACATTTCCTCCAACAGCCTCTTCTTCTTCTTCTTCTTCGGGTTTTTTTTTTTTTTGAGATGACACAAAAGTCTTACATTGATTGCAGATTTGTTTCTACTTTCTACTGACCTTGAAAACGTTTGTCTTTTCATACGCTTTTGATCTCCTTTTTTTTCCTCAGTTTGACAAGATGGATGATAGGTAATTGAAATAATGAATTTAATTACTTTTGACTTGCACTATGATATTAAGCTCTCCAATGAAAAAAGAAGAGCTGCGATGAATATAAATCCCGTGCCAGACCCTTGTAGGGCAACTCAGATGCGAAGATGAAGCTCAGTGACAGAACAGCGGAAAACAAATGCCGAGTTCGTTAAACAAAAGAATGCGAGAACAAATCGATACAAACAATTACAGCAAAATATGGGATAAATTCTTGGAGGCTATTCTGTTTATTGTCCATACAGTGATGTAGCTCAATACTTGCCTCACGAAAGCCACAGTATACATTTTCATTTTTCTGTAGGAAAAAATGGTTACATCAAATGGCTCCAATATACAACTTCTCATCATGCTATGAGCAAAACGGGGCAAAATATATATATATATATAAATATATATATATAAATGAAAGAAACGTTATGGTATGCTAAAACTCTATTTCCACTAGAGGAGTTTGCTTGTACGCCGCTTTGGCCCTCCAGGGAAGAGCTTCATTATCCAGCCAAGCACCCTTTCGACAACCTGAATGATATTCTATGTCAGACGACTACAAATAAATTATTAAGGCGATTCTGGATGTAACGCAAAAGTATAGTTCATAGAAGCTAACAAGTTGAGAAACAGAAAAAGACAACTAGAACACATGTTAGAATAGATTCCCCTTTTTTCTAAAAAAAAGGTCAAGGCGAAAAGCACATAAGAAGCTTCCAAATATGTTCTTTTGTAGGAATCATTATCAACCCTGCTGTTATATGCTTCATGGCAAAAACTGAATTACCTCATCTCCTTCATCAGCATACATTGTTGCATCATTGATGGAGCGAGTGTCGACTGGTTTTGCAAGGAAATTCTCATTAGCCATCTTTTGAGAAGTCAATAGCTCAAGTCTCTGTGTCTGAATCTCCAACTTTTGTGCAAGATCCTTGTTCAACTCCTTTAAGATAAAATAGTAAATTGCATAAGATAAATGCACTGTCTGTAACGAAAGTAACATAAGTGCACCTTTATTGACTAACTGGGTTTTCGATAGATACAAGCCTGCACCAGACTATCAGCCTAGTTTAGCAGAACCCAGAGTTTAATTATCACATATGGTACAGGCATCTCATCAATTTTGGTAGGAAAATCCTCGTACAGAAATAAGGGGCAAAACATGCTACATAACAAATGGACAATACCTTCAGCTTGGAGCAATTGGACGACTCAATTCTCAGTGCCCGCAGCAACTCTTCTCTCTCCACTGCTAACTGCGATGCAAAATATACTATCATAAGAATGGGAGTTTTTTCAACAAAAATCAACTGTGGTGGTTAAGGTTGTTTCGGAATAAATGAATAATGTAATCAATTAGCACTGAACGCTTGAGATTTCTGCACATCAAAGAGATTACCTCTGACATTAAGGAGTTGATATTGTCAATCATTCTAAGCTGATCATCTGGAATGCTAGAAGAAACCTCTTCAAACGAAGGAAAATCAGACATATTATTGGATCGCAAAGATGTTCCAGCATCTTCTAATGTGTCGATGGTACTGGTCAGGGTTTCTGAAGAGCTGGACTCCCCTGTATCTGAATAAACATATTTGCTGTCAAGCAGAAAAGTAGTTGATATACATGATAGATGGACAAATAAAAACGGAGTGTAACATCACACCTAAATCCTCTGTTGCAGTTGATGCATCTCTTTTGTCAGCTGAAGGTTTCTCTATGACATTCTCAGTCACAGGAATGTTCCTCAATTTAGAGTGTAGAAGCTTCTTTTCTGTCCGAATGCAATGATAGTAAAGTCAAATGGTGTGGCAATGATTGCATGCAAAGGTCATGCCTACACGCAATATATATGTCTTATTCCAACCAGATTTATAAATATGTAGTTCAATTTTCATTAGTAGACAGCCAAAAAGAGCAACACAAAAGGGTGTATGAGGCTAACATACAGGGCACAAAACTATAATGTGATATGTGAGCACACCTAGGTGATCTTCTAGGATTGACCAAAAGGGAAAGATAAGTGGAAAATGTTGGGGAACTAGAACAAGTGTTACATTACAGTAGCTATATACCTTCTTGAAGAGCCTCGACGGTAGATTGAAGATGCTGACGCTCCTTCTCTAGACTAGAAACTTTGCGCCTGTGTATAGTAAAAGTAAAATGGAAGAAAAATACTGTCACAACTCTTAGCTAGGGAGTTCAGTTCATGGGTTCAGTCAAACAGTTGTAAGTTAACATATCACTCTCATATTTATTTGCATTGCGATTTTAAGAATGCCAATGTGAACAGTACCATGACATTCAATCATTCATATTTTCTTTGAGATACATTTCATTTGTTATAAAACACAAGAGAACTCCTCATTCTGTATCCTTCAAAGACTGTGAGCTCATACAATCGCGGCATGTGGATTAGCACAACAAATTAGCTCAAGCCTTAAAAGTCAAAACCTCACCTGTAAGAAGAAATCTCTGAATGTAAACCATCAACTTCCTTTTCAAGTTTTAACTCATTTGACCTCAGTTTAAGAGCCTATAAATAGACAGATATATCAAACAACCAAGCTCTAATGGCTAATGCCAAAAATGTGCCTTAATAAAAGTGTTAAATTCACATAACTTTCAAGTTTCATACATACATATAACAACAACAACAATAAAGTCTTTTGTCCCAAACATGTTGGGGCAGGCTAGAAAAGAAACCCAATCAAAGTCAATAAAACTTCTAAACCTTCGATATTGGGTCATGGTTTAAGCATGTGGATCGCTCACTTTCATGCACTCTTATCCAACGCCAAATCGTTGGGAACATTCCAATCCCGCAAGTCTCTTTATACATCTTATTTATATTTCATAATTATGCATTCATTTAATTGAAAACCCAAGATGGTTTCATCAAATATGTAGGATAAATGCTAAAACAAAACATTGTAACAATGAACGTAAGATTAAAATACAACAATGCAGACATGCAGTGTACTTGACAAGCTAACATGAAAAATACCAAGTTTACAAGCCACGAAACTTCCACAAAAAACGACAAGCCAATGTTGTGTACTTATTAATAAGAAGCGATGAACCAATCCACTATGGTCAAGAGTAGAAGTCAAATCCAAAGACCAGCAGATTATGGGTTTATGCCTTGTGCTGCAGGTGGATGGGATGTTTGTTGTTACTTGGATTTGTTCCCACAAAATCTGTGATAATCATGCTCATGCACTTGAGGTGCATAAAATACTCTTAAACAACTCACTCTCAGGAAATAATAGCCTTAAAAAAACCTACAAACAGTATCAACCACAGAACTGCAAAGAAGGTAGGCTGATTTGCAAGATTAATTTGCTAATGGGCAGGAAGCAAGTGATGAGATAGCAAAGCACCTTATCTTCCAATAGAATGACTTCTGCTGCAAGTACTTTTGCCCTCTCATCTGCAGCATTGCATTCTAGTTGGGCATTAGCATATTCCGTTCTGACAGATTCAAGTGCCAGCTGTAGTACAAATAAAGTTCAAATGAAAATAATAAGAATTCTTACAAGGTAGTAAGTGAAACTTTTGAGGGTTTAAAAGGGAAGAGAAGACACATTATATCATAAAGATGTAATAATTCCATACTGACAGATCCTAGGACGGAGCACATGGATGATGCTTAAACTACCAGAGACATCATCGAAAAGTCAAATTTAGCAAAAACAACTTTATGTGTTGTGCAACAAATAGTGATCAAAGTATGTCATGCTCTTATGAACTCGATCCTTCCCTCAATGTTTCAACTTTTCGAACCTTCAACCATTCCCCTAACTCCTCAGAGCCACAATAAATACACTCATCGTAATTTTATGATGCCGTTTGCTTTGCCACTTTCCAAAACAGTAAATATCTCTTTGAAACAAATCATATTTTTTATATTAGATAGCACATACTACTACTAACAACACACAGAACAACATCATAATGACCAGCAGGATGTGAGACTACGAACTCTTAAAACTGTGAATATCTTTAATTTTTCACAAATTTCAAATGCTAGAAAAGGTGGAAAAAGCATAACCAGTTGAGCTTGAATTTCATCCTGCAACCTCGCCATGTCAGATGTCAACTGACCGATAACTTGTGCCTGATATGTGCAAATGAAAAAAAATAAATAAAGCATACAATATACTGATTAAAAATGACCAGAAGTAAATGAGTAATCAGCATTTATTCCATCCTTATAACAGAGCTGTAATTTTAGGAAGAATTTGGTAATTTATCGATCAAGCAGTAAAGGCAGCAGTATGGTTAAATCTTGCTAGTTGCTTAAATATTCCAATCTCATTTAGAACCTGTGGGCTGTGAGCCTGTGACTTCAATTTTCGTTTCACTCATGATGCTATTATGTCCCATTTTTACAGCTAGGATTTGTACAAATATTCTACTGAAAAATCTAAATAACACTACATTAGCAACCTCATCATGCAATAGATTAGGGACGTTGAAGGCAACAACTTCGCTGACATGTCAGGCCCTGTTTGGAAGCAATGTATTTCAAAACTATGGTTTTGATATACTAGGTTTGCAATTGTTTTGTCATAAATACCATGGTTTTACTAAACTCCTTTAAAACCATGGTATTTCTTGGAACTACCAACTGTTTGGATGCAACATCACAAACCATGGTATTTGAGTGGAAATAGACAAGAAGCTAGTTAAAACCATGAAAACTTTGGGTTGGAGTGGAGTTTCAAATACTCCAAAAATACCATGGTATCTACCAAACCATGGTTTTTAATACATAGCTTTTGACATGGTAACCAAACACCTCATGATATAAAATACCATGGTATTCTTAGAAACCATGGTATTACCTAGAAACTATGAAAATACATTGCTTCCAAACAGGGCCTCACATGTTGTACTAGTTGAATTTCAGATATCTGAATGAGGCGGAACATTGAGGACTGAAAAACTCAATTGACATTTGCCTTTTCCATTACTACTATGATGGGGAACTCAGCTATGACATATTTGCAAATGTGTTAGTTTATGGCATAGCAAGAACTAGTAACTAAATTGTGTAAACATTTGTAGTCCATTATTACTATGATGGGGAACTCTGTGGTGGACTTTTAGCAATCAAGTGAAACAACAATGACAATCTTTGTGACAATACCAAATCAAACTTCCAACAATTGTAATAACAGCGCCATGGAAACTTTGCCAACTTACACATACCTGTTGGTTGAACTTATCTGTTAATGCTGAGTTATCCGTGGCCAAAGTTTGCGCTAAATCTTGAGATTTCTCAAGAGTCCGTTGTAAGGCGAACTTCTCTTTTGTCAAATCCTCAATGAGCTGGCAACCAAACCAGAGCTCATGAGTAGTATGTCGATAGGCCTAAATAACAAAATTTACATGCAGACTGCAAAGAAATACACTACATTGTGGAGCATCAAGTGACTAATTTCCAAATTATAAGTTCTGTCAGAAGCTTCAGAAAATAAAAGGTAGACATGTCAAAAATATTATCCAAGATCAAAGCTGTTAAATTTATAGAATCTGACATGTCTCATAATAAAATTTGTATATCCAGTCGCAACATATGCGATTGTTATCTAGAATTCTGGACTAAGAAAATACACCAAAGAACAATAATGACACACAGGACGCAGAAAAAGAAGTGACTGCATATACGTTGTGAAGCATATATTTGTTAAGAGAGCCTTCTGGACAAATCGTTGGTGAAGAGATAATTTTCACCAAAACTTTTGGTTTCTGTACAAATAGCAATTATAACAACAGCTTATTAAGTCACCACTAAGTGCTTCATGTGTAACTGGCATCAAATCAAACAAGTAAACATTTCAGGTTCTGTCTGTACAAATACATATTTAATACTATGTCCACTGTATGATTTTTCTAGGACAGCTCTGATGCATACATGACTATTTTATATCCACAGGAATGAACAGATAACAAATAGATAAATGATTAGCACTCATCACCTGCTCTAGTGCTGCAAAATCATCATCTTTCCCTTGAGTTGTAAAATTTTGGAATATTTGATTACCACGATGCAGACTTCGTTCATCTTTGGAAGGCAAAGAATCAGGAGGAATGGAATTGCCATACGGCCCTTTTTCATAATTATATTCTTGTCTTCCTGATGTAAGAGAACTATCCACAACATTGCTTTGAGTAGATTGTTGCTTTGGTGGTTGAAACAACGAACTCTCAGAATTTGAAATGCTGAATAGTTTATTAGCATGTGCAGGCTCCCCATGTAGGGCTTGTGTCGTTGGAGCTCTTTGTACTCCAATAGAATCAAGAAAAGATGGCCGAGATCGACTGTATGTAGTTGGATAACCAATTGACAGAAAAGGATCCTGTTTATCGAAATTAGCAGGTGTGGAATCGGATGCATTCCGAAGTATTCCAATATCTGCATCATCAGCGATCTTCGAATTACTGAAGGTACTGCTGTACTCCCGGCTGCTGGCATATGCAGAGTGCTCCACTTGGGAAGAGTCTTTAGAGGCAGCTATAGAGGGCAAAAACAAGGGTTCAAAGAGCTGCATACTCAAGGTAATCATCAGATATTGTAGTTTAAACATATGACAATAAGGCCTTGGATTTACCTTGTAACCGACCAAATATATCATTATTTATGGAGTAATCCTGAGAATAAGTGCTTTCAGAATTTCCAAAAAGGCCACCAGATGAATATGAACTAGATTGTTCAGCATCACGTACTTGACTCAATAAAGAATCTCTTCCCCAACTCGGCAAGACCTCGCCAGGAGAAGGGGAACCTAAACTATTGGCATTTCTGAAGGCACTTAATTTAGATGTTAACAGCACATCCTTTTCAGAACTGTGTTCCTCCCTTTTACTGGCAGCATCGCCTCTCCAATCGTCATGATGCCCATTAACTAGGTCGGAGAAGCTCAAGTTCCCATAAAACTTACTCGCTCCATCACTAACAGAATCTTGCAGGGGACCAACATTACTAACACTAACTGGTGCATGTACAGTAACAGGACCATTTGACAGGAATTCCACGCCTCTGGAAGAACTCGTTGGACCATTCTCATAGACAGCAGATGGTGCAGATGATGTGCTTGCTGTGGTTGAGTCCACACCAGACACCAGCCCGTCTCCGGAGTTAGCATTATTGGCATTTGGAGGGGGGTTCTCCACTACATCGGGAACAGACAACATTGCTTCATCTGCAACGATGGCGTCCTTCTTCGCCACCTTATTCCTCTTCTTACGGAACTCCTCCAGCTGGATCGGAAAATAAAACGTTATTATTCTAGAACCAACAAGAACTTAAAATTGTGCTGAATTAGCATTCAAGGTCAGTTGATGCAATAGCAAGATCTAAACAGCTAAATTTCAATAGTTTCAAATTGAGCGTGGTAATAATGGGGCAAATTTGATGGCATTTGGCTTCTCTACCATAAGCAAAACGATTGATTGAACTACACTTGTAATGCCAAGCAATGCAATACCCCTATTTTCTCTATGCCGTCAAACGAGTCCGGACCAAAAGATCCACAGATAAAATGTTTAATTAGCAATAGCGGGCAACCAACGACTACGAATTTTGCAAGCAACAGGCAACAAACCTACCACTTTCTTTCCGGCCTGGAGATCCTTTAGCTTGCGCGACGACACGGGGGCGGCGGAGGACGATGCCTGCGCCGACGCCATGGCCCCACCGGCTCCCACCAACCCAACCCAATCCAAATCTCGGCGAGAGATCTCCTCGACTCGCCGGCCGGTCCCGCCGCCGATTCGATCGTGCCCGGAGGAGGGGCGAGATCTAGCGATGGGATTGGATTCGCGCTGTTTCGAAATTTCGCCTCGGTCCCCAAATATTTCGGGCCTCAATTCGCCTTCTCTTCTGCGTAGGCGCCTAACCCTTTTTTTTTTTTTTTTGGTGCGTGAGGCGTGCTCTCTCTCTCTCTCTGTGGAGTCCGGCCGGTTTTGAGTTTTTTGCTGTTGCGTCGTCGCGGTCGCTGGTGGCTTCCCGGTGACGGACGGGTCTGCGTGGTTTGCCAGTTTGGTTTCGTCTATGGCTCGTGGGGGTGATCCATCGGCTCAACCGTCCACCACGTGGCCGCTCGATCTTCGGCTTGATAGCAACTTGTGTTTCTAGCATGGCATCCTCGGCTTAAGCTTCTGCGCCAGCAAGAACGAACTTGGTGCTCGTCGTGAGTTGGAACTTGGAAGCATATTAAAAAAAGACTTCTCCAATTGCTGAGTCTTGCCTCAAAAAAAAAAAATGCTTAGATGATAGGTCGCTGGAATATGGATCATCGTGTGCAGTTTTGTGCAGTGAATTTGTGCAAAGAGCAACCATAAAGTTCGAAAGGCTTATAGAAACTTTTGTTACTCCCTTGTACACTAGAAAGGAATTTTTTTAAAAATAATATTATTTTAATTCGAAATTGCGACATTAATACACGTATTTAAAAAATTGCAGAAATAATATCCGGTCGCCAAACGGTTTGGCGATAATAGGGTAGTCGCCAAACGGTTTGGCGACTATACTGTAATCCGCGTGTCGATCCGGTGATGACCCGGTTGTCGCCAGTCGGGAGTAGTCGCCATTATCATTCGGCGACTACTTAGTAATAGTAAACCGTTTAGCGACTACTAGTAGTCGCCGAAATGTGGCGACTACTAGTAATCGTTCAACCGTTTGGCGATATCTTGTACATTTTTAATTTTTGGGTAAATTTTGTTGTGAACTGTTTATGCAATAATTGTTATATTAAACCGAAAAACTAAAAAACTCTTGTCATGTAATAAACGGAAGAATTATTTTAGTTCGTTAGTGATACGCATCTCACTTGCGTATTTTCATAGCCCCATGATAGGCGAACACGGTCTAAAAAATTGAATAAATGAAGGCCGGCCTCACGCAGATCTTGGGCTACCACTTACGTATGGGCGAGATAGCGGACGTTCCTCCGCATTTTGTTGCGAAAGTCGGAAAAACCACCGACGGCTCACGAAATCCACGGAAATCGTGGGCACTAAGGGTTTTCGTTGCCCATGAGACAAAGCGACACGGTCCAAAATTACGGAAAAATTCAAGGGCGGCCTACGCAATGCGGGCTACCACTTACGTATGGGCGAGATAGCTAGACGTTGGCCCGGCCATTTGTTGCGAAAATCGGAAAAGGCACTCGCGGGTAGAATCACCGAGCACGTATAAAAATTAAATTGGACAACCACGACGTCGAAAATTTTTGAAATTTTTTATGGAGGTTCCTGATAAATCAGTGATATTACCATAAAAATTTCAAATAATTTGAAGATCTGAACAATGTTTTGAAATTCAAACAATAAAATTTGATTGTTACGAACATTTGAAAATTTCATTTTTATTGTTATAAACATCATAGACAGGAATTTTCAAAATTTTATGGTCGACAACAACTCATGTTATGAACACTTAAATTATTTGTTGAACATATATAAGGGCACATACATCGAAAGTTCTGATGAGAAAATAAGCAATAGATTAGATTATATTAGAAGGACATTACAACAGTGACGAAATTGCTTGACAAACTAACTAACGAAAGCACTGTTCGTCATGGTGGAACAAATGATCGTTCCGCCTATCAGGGTACAGCCAGAATGATGTAAGACATTTTCTGCATATTACCTGACCCGTGTTAATTTTGCGATTTGTTATCGGACACCGCTCGATCCCTACTATGAAAGAACTTCATGGGGATCCGCAGTCCTCCCAACTGTCGCCGATTGGGTGGCCTATGCCGTATGTCTCGGGTGTGTAGCATTTAAATTTTTTTTCTTTTTTATGTGGATTTTTTTTCTTTTTTATGTGGAAAATATACACCTGTTAATAACTAACTAAATTTTGCGATTTAATTTTTTTTTCTTTTTTATGTGGAAAATATACACCCGTTAATGGACACGTCTCATTTTTTTTTGGTATCCATCTTGTTTGTGCTACTACCACAGTGCAAACTAACTCACGTCTACGAAAAAATTACATTGCTCTGTTACATCTTTTTATATATAAAAATATATTGCATAATCAATGTGCTTTTTGTTAGAAACTAGGAACAATATTTTAGATATACAAGGAAAAATATACTAACATATAATGTTACATTTCGATTAAGAAACTAGTTATATTGTATAAATTTTAGTTGTCTTGTTGCTGCTTAATATTCCTCATTTTGAAATATGTAACTGCAACACAAAATGAGACGTGTCCATTAACACAAAAATACAAAGATGGAAGATGGTTGTGTTCTGTTGTACAACAGATATTTAGGTTAGTAATTTGTTCCTTAATTATGAAATATAACACTGAAGAAACTATGAGGTTTTTTTCTTGTTAATAAATATGTTTATTTGGTGTTTCTAAAGTGTAGGACCGAGAAGGTGACTAAAAAGGGTTGAATAGGCACCACACAATCAAACATCTTTTGAAAATCTTTCCCTTTAAGAGGCTACAATTATTTCATTCCAACAGCTATAAAAAGTTATGAAAATAAGAGCCTAACCACTCACAAAGGAAGCTCTAAGAAAAATCGAGCCAAATGAGTCTAGCATATTTGGACGGTCAAACTAGTGTTTAATGGGCGGTCTTACCTTTCGTAATGACAGTCTGACCTCTCGACAAAATTAGTATAACATTAAGAGAGTAAAACTTGCATAAATTTTAAACCAAGTCTCCAAATCACTTGAAATTTAGCATGCACCTTCTCTAGAAATTGTAGAAACCTATTCCAATAAAAAATTAAGAACATATTTGCCAAAAATCTGACCTTTTTCTATTTGATGGGAGGTTACACCAAAATCAAGCAAAACCATGAAATGGTGATAGGGAGAAGCTCGTGGGAGGAATCAAACCAATGTAGCTAAGTACGGTTTCCCACATATCCTAGAATTCTCAAATCACAGCAATAACAAACTAAAAAACCCTCAAGATCAAAACCTCTAAAATTACCCTTTCTTGAGCCAAAATCGGCCAATTACAAGAACTTTTTTATGTAAGATGCCTAAATGGATGTGATCTAGTCTCTAAAAGATATCTTCTTCACTTACACATCCTTGGCACAAAGCAAGATCAAGAGGAGAAGGGCAAACACCAAAAACCAAGCCAAATCAAGGAATCAATATTTGATCATATGAGAGAAAGACTTGGACAAATTTGATAGATATCGATGCTTTTGTAGTTGTAGCTGAATATTTATATCCACTCGCAAAGCATAAGGATAACAAAAAGTTCACGCACAAGAGTCACAAACTCATCTCACCCTAAAGCTCTTCTCAAGAACACCTTCACCTTTATCAACCATATATTTTGAAGGCTTAATCCCTAAGCTACATCCACCTCTCTTTTTCATAATGGTGGCCAAGTCAACCGCTCCATCTTTAAACCCTAGACATGAATACAATGCGGATTCCATCGACTAACACATAGGAAAACTCAATAATCTAACACATAACGGGTTTTTCACTCATACACGCTTGTGTCGGGGGCCGGGCAACCCTTGGTCGGTCAGCACAGTCAACCGGTCCCCTAGCTCGGAAGGCCTGGATCAAAGACTCGGATCAAGCTCGAGGCCGCTCGACCTAGGGCGCAGTATCTCCGAGCTCGGGGCCCTCACGACCTGCCGTTTGGGATGATTCAAGGTCGGTGGCGTTCCCTTGGATCCCAGACACGTCATCACTTGGCGATTCACGAACGTGGGATCGTGGAGTAATGCAAAGACGCCGCGCGGGATCGAACGGTTTCCACCGGCTATCAATGTGCATGAAGGCCACGATCCGAGGAATACTCCGAACGTTGCGGGAGAATGGGTATAAGATCGAGGCTTTGTAAACACTTAGGCGGGGAACCCAGCGCACACACACTCGAGTTCAAGTTTAGACTTAGCATCGTCAAGATTGAGTCAACCCTCTCTTGTACTCACAAACATCGGGAACCACCACCGCAAGGTGGCTGGAGTAGAGCTATTACCTTCTCGGGGCTCGAACCAGATAATCCTCCATCTCGTTCGTTGTCCCTAGCCCGACCATCGAACTCCTCGACCTCATTCCTCTGTTCGAGCAAAGCGCAGCTTGTGGTCCCATTTCTCATTGACCCTACCTCATTTTCGCGGTTGGCGATCCCGATCGTCGGCAATGGCGCCACCGTGGGGCCCGATTGCTTTGTTCATTCACGGGAAAAACTCCGAGGTCTTAAGAGCATGGCGTTCTCCATCGACGAACACTCTTCGAGCGTGGGATCGGACGCGGAGTCCGGCTCCGCATCCCGATTTTGCCTTCCCCACCCCGTGTGAGCAAAGACGTCTTCATGGCGGGCGCCTCCGGTGAGGACGCGGCGGCGCGAATCGCGACCCACAAACTCCGAGGATGCTCGTCGAATGGTCCACGCTTGCGATCAATCGAGCCATTACCGGCGCCGACGGAGGACCAGAGAGGCTCCTCCCTCGGAGCGCCTTGCGCTATTGCGGATCATGGTGATCCCGATAGGGCAAAATCGAACTCTTTGGCCGGCCTTGGCGAAAGAACTTCGACCATGCCGCAATCGAGGCCATTCCTCCGCAGACCGAAGTCACCGTTCAGGGACCCCTTCCCTGAGAAGCAGCGACAATTCATCACGTCGTCGTAGGCGCACCCATCGGCCGTCGCCGAGGCGAGAAGCGCCTTCATCTCGGCAACACCCTCGGGGCAAGACCCCGACAGCTGGACGCGAGGTGAGCCACACGAGCTCCACGCCAACTGGCGGCAGGTCACGGGGACTTTCCCCCGACATTCCGCCCAGGCGTCGTCGCGCACAGGACCGCCTGCAATACCTCCCAGGCGACTCCCGTGCTCGGCATCATGACCAATCTCGCCAAGATCGGGTCGTCAAGGAGCCCGCTCGGATTCGTCAAAGATGGAGATCTCGTTGGCGCGATCGCTCGGCGTACACCGTGTCGACCCTACGGTTGTGTGGCATACTCGACGACCTTCGTCGCGTATCTTTGGCTCGCTTTCGGTTTAAACCGCTTTGATCGGCGCCGACGGAACCAAGAACCCCGACGAGTTCTGTCCATCTACTCGACCGCCATTTTGGCGGCCGGAGGTGACGAGTTGATCATGGCCAACTATCTCCCAACCGCTTACGGGCGGCGCCGCCGAACTCGCTCTTCAACGAAGCTTCCTTCGGTCGTGGCGCCAAATCCAGAGCGCCCTCGCTCCAACTTCGAGAGTCATATTACGGCGGCGAGGGAGAAGGACTTGGATCGCGTCATCAAGGCAAGAGCGAGCCTCTTCGTGATTTTGTGCGGTGGTTCATCCGCACAAGGAACTGATTCAAGCGTCTCGATGAAGCGGTTATCAAGGCCTTCAAGTTCGGCGTCGCGACGGCGCCTTCATCAAGACCTCGAGATCACGACAAGGCTCGGCGTCAACAAATTGTTTCGCATGGCGAGCAGTGCAGCGAACGCGAGACGGCGCCGTCCATTGAAGCGCGATTACGACCAAGGTAAGCTTGGTCTGAGCCACTCTGAGGCTGGCCCGTCCAACTCCAAGGGCGCCGACCAAGACACACGCACCAAGAAGTGGAAGCGTGACCGCAGGACCGGCGGAGGGCAGCCGCGGGTCATCGTCTCGGCGGACGGCCAGCGTGAGGTCCTTGAGGTGCAGGATCGACTGGGGCGGGCCCGACCTCGTCAAGGTCGGCCTCGATCCCCGAGCCTGAGGCCCGGCCAGAAGAGGGCGGCGGCTGGACCTCGGAGGACCGGCGCCGACCGCGAGGAGCCGAAGGGCGGTCGAGAATGCACGACGAGGTGAAATTTTGCTGTTTCCGCAGGCGGTAAGCCACGACCTGCGGTCTTGCGGGGCTTAGCGGAAAGCTTGAAGCCTTCTATGACGGACGTGGTGAGATGCCCGTGCTCCGAAGGATGACGACCGGCCGAAAGGGTGAATGCCGGTCGAACACGGCGACCTCGACTGGAATTCCAACAGGCGGCCGGATTGACGTTATCTTGGCGGCTCGGCGACCTACCGATCGGCGCGAAATCAAGGTCTTTGCTTTCGGACCATCTATCGTTACATCAGAAAGCCCGTTGAGCGGATTGCAAGTGGTAGGGCCACCATCACCTTTTCTCCGGAGGATGCCTTACAAGGTATGGCCCGAGACTTAAAGACCGCCTTGGTCGTGACCCGACCATCGGCAACACAATGGTCGGGCGTGTCATGGTCGACGGCGGCTCTCTTAATTTCTTTGCGGCGGAAGCACTCGATCGGATCTGATTCCCGATCAAAGATCAAAAGCATCGCCATCCCTTCTTGGAATCGTTCACGGGAGCTCGACTACTCCCTTGGGGCGGTGGTCTTGCCCGTCACCTTCTGCTGCTCGGACAACTTCCGCGACCGAAATGATCACCTTTGAGGTGGTCAAGGCGACCTCCGTCATAACGCTATTCTCGGAAGGCCCGCCTCATCAAGTTTATGGCGGCTAATCATTACGGTCATCGGTGCATGAAGCTCCCAGCCCCAACGGCATCGTTACGCGTCTTGGCGACTGCGCAGCGGCACATGGCTACGAGACCAAGGCCTGGCGCTTCGCCGACATCTTTGCCCAAAGAAGGTCCAGAGGTGATTTGAAAAAACGCCCGGAGAAGGCGGCGATCCAACCCAGCGGGGCAACAAAGGCCGTGCCGCTCGAGGAAGGCGACACGACCAGGTGTGTCCACGTCTCGGCCGAGCTAAGTCCCAAATAGGAACTCGAGCTCGTCACCTTCCTTCGCGCCAACAAAGGTATATTCGCTTGGGAGCCCGCAGATATGCCTGGCGTTCCAAGGGAGGTGATCGAGCACAAGTTCTGTGTCGAGCCGATTCTAGACACAGGCGTCGAATCGCGTCGCTTCTCCCGAGAGAAGGTTGCGGTCATCAAGGAAAACCTTGATAAGCTCCTGAAGGCCGGCTTCATCCGCGAGATCGACTACTCCGAGTGGCTGGCCAACCCGGTCATCGTGCAGAAGAAAGGTGGCAAGTGGAGAATGTGCGTCGACCATACGGGGTTGAACTCGGCCTGCCCGATGGACAATTTTCCTTCACAAGATCGACCGGATCGTCGACTCCACCGCCAACGCCAAGATGCTAAGCTTCTTGGATGCTTACTCGAGCTACCACCAGATCAAGCCGGCGATCGACGACGAGACAAGATCGCCTTCATCACCCGTTCGGCACTTATTGCTACGACCATGTCGTTTAGTCCGCACAATGCGGGGCAACATTCCAGCGTTTGATGACTAAGACCTTGAGCCGCAGATTAGACGAAACCTCGAGGTCTCGTAGATGACATCATCGTCAAAAGCCCCTCCGGGGCGACCACATCCGTGACCTTGAGGAAACATTTGCAAACTGAGCAGTACAAAATCAAGCTCAACCCCGAGAAGTGTGTGTTTGGCGCGGCATCGGGAAGGTCCTTGGATACATGATCGGGGCTCGGGGTTGGTCCAAACCGGAGAAGATCGAAGCCATCGAGAAGATGGAGCCCCGACCTCGATCAAGCAAGTACAAAGCCTCACCGGTCGCATGGCGCCTCAGCAGATTCATTTCGAGGCTCGGAGGCGAGGTCTCCCATTCTTTAAGACCTGCGCAAGCACGGGCTTTGAATGGACTCGAGCACAACGATCTTTCGACGAGTGAAGGTATATCATCATCCCCACCCTCCTTACAACTCCGCAGACTTAGCGAGAGGTTGTTGCTCTATCTTTCACCCACCGCCTAAGCCGTGAGTCTTGTCCTAATTGCGAGCAGGGCACAAAGAACATCCAATTTACTATGTCGGCGAGGTCTTACATGGCCCAAAGGAGCGTTATCCGCAAGTGCGTAAACCGCCAGATGCTCTTCTCATGGCCTCGCGCAAGCTTCGACACTACTTCGAGCGCATTCCGTGGTCGTCCCGAGCAACTTCGCTCGGTGACATCTGCGGAATCCGAAAAGCGGCGGACGGATAGCTAAATGGGCTATGGAACTGGCGTTTGACATCCGTGTCGTGGCGAACGACTATCAAGTCACAGTGCTCGCCGACTTCGTGGTCGAACAGACGTCGCACCGCCCACAGGCTCGAGGTCAAGAAGAGAAGCCTGGATCATGTTCTTCGACGGCTCGAGGTCCTTCAAACGCTCGGGGCTAGGATACTTATCCTTACCCAGCCACTCCGATTGAGGTATGTAGTTCGTTTTGGCTTTCCTGCGACCAATAACATGGCGAATATGAAGCTCTCTTGGCGGGCTTACGAGCACCGCAAGTCCTTAGGCGTCTGACGGTTGGTCGTGAAGGAGACTCGGCTCGTCATCAACCAAGACAACAAAGACTATCAATGCTCGGGGATGCAATGGCAAGGTATCTCGCCGAGGTCCGCAAGATGGAGAAATGGTTCCGAACTTGGAGCTTAGGCATGTCCCTAGGAAGGACAACTCCGGTCTTGACTTTCTCTCCAAGCTCGGCTCTTCCGACGAAGAGATACCCCGACGTCATCCTCGAGGCGGCGGCGGCTCGTCTATCTCCGATCGAGGTCGTGCTTTTTGTGGTGGAAGGTATTCCGCATGGGCGAGCCCATACACGCTTCTGGCACGGGCGACTCTGCCGCCCGACCCCGCTAATGAAGCGGATTATCGTCGAGCAAGCTTGTATAAGCTCGTGGATGGCAAGCTCTCTGACGGAATGTCTCGGCATCCTCGACTCGGTGCATCTCCACGGAGGAGGTAAGTACCTACTCAACGACATCCACTCAGTCTCGTGGGCGCACTCTTCGTCAGGGGCGATGGTCGGTAAGGCCTTCCGTCAGATATTCTTGGCGATGGCATTACAAGATGCTCGGGATATTGTCCGGACCGCCGAGCATGTCGGTTTCACGCCGAAAAGGTACACCACCGGCCTCGCCCTTGAGACCATTCCGCTTGTTCGCCTTTCTCGACACGGGGCTCGATATCCTCGGCCCCTTTCCCGAACAACCGGGGAGAAAGTTCTGTTCGTGGCCATCGACACATTCACCAAATGGATTGAGGCCGCCGGTCTCGACCATCCTTTGCTTGGGCATTGTTCATTTTTTCCACTTGTCCGTGGTCACCAGGTATGGGTTCCCATGCAGAATTATCACTGACAATGGTACTCAGTTTACCAGTGAATTATTCCAGGAATTCTGCGAGGACATGGGCACCAAAGTGTGCTTCGCTTGTGGCTCATCCTCGAGCAACGGAGCGGCGAGCGCCAACCGACAGATCGTCCAAGGCGTCAAAAGCGAGATTCTGAGATGAGCTCAAACGCTACAAGACGACACAGGTGGACGAACTTCCCACCGTCTTATGGTCTATTCGTACCATAGTCACCGAGCAACAGGTCCACACCCTTCACTCGTGTTTGCATCTTGGCAAATCCCGCCTCCGGAGGTAACGCCGGGCTCCGCCAGGTCGCTTTAGTCGACCACGTCGACTTCGAGCAAGAACGGTCTCTTGACCTTGCCCTCGCGGAAGAAGTAAGATGTCGTGCACTGCTACGATCAACAGCATTACACGCAAGCTCTTCGCAGACATGCGTCTCGTCGAGACGACCTAGGAAGCTCCTTGTTGGGGACTTAGCCCCGAGACGGATTCGGTATTGTCCACCAACAAGTTATCCCATGGGAGGGCCCTATAGAGTCGTTTCAACAGATCGCACGGGCTTACTCGGCTAGCGATGCCCGATGGCGAGAGCTTTCTAGCTCGTGGAACATAGATCAACTTCGCAAGTTTTATGTATAATCTCTATACCTTTAAAGCTTCAATAAAAGGATATTCTCCGATTTCTATCATTCATGTCTTTTTCTTTATGAGCATCTCTGTAATTTGTTCTTGAGCACGACTTTCGCATTCGCTCCTTAGTCCAGGTATCACGAGCTTTACGTTCACCCCCGCTGGTCGAGCTCAATGTGGCAAACTCTTCGCAATCACTCACCCCCTGCGTCCGGTTTGAACTACAAGCTCGGCTGCCTTGGCTATTCAAATGCGTGCATGGTCGTGGTCGTGGAGTTGGTGATTTATTCACGGGTTTGCTTGTCGCATTTCTTTTTCGCGAGTACTCCATCTCGATTCTGCGAGCCATGGTCATTTGCTCGTCTTATATTTGTGTCCAAGGTCGGTGTTGCTCGACCTTAGACCCAACGGGTCTGGCTAGGATGTAACATCTACGAATCGACCTATGGATCTTGATCGCGAATAAGAAGCGCACACTTCAAAAAGGTAACCCAAACCGATTGATAACATCGAATGTTTTTACAGATCAAGGATGTTTGAGCTACAGATCCTCCATCTGCTGCAAAGCTTCTCTTCTTCGAGCTTCGGACTCTCGCCCGCAGATGTCGAGGCTTTGCCATCGCAGAGGGCCTCGTTAGTTGCGTCCGTGGCTCGGCGGCGTTAAATCGTTGAGTTGGGCCAAGGCGGTCTTCGCCGACCTTCTTGCACGCCCAAGTTTCTCCTCGGCCCGCGACTTTGGCCTCTAGCTCGGGAGACACCTTGGTTGAGGATGATAGCTCGCAAATGATCCTCTCCAACGCCTCGACCTTGGCACGCTTCGTCGGCGGCGCGGGGCGTAGCGGCGGTTTGCTCATGGCGACTTCCTCAAGTGCCACGACCTTGGCGCGCTTGTCGCCAGCGCTGGGCGGCGGCTTGTTCTCGGCGCCTTCTCGAGGGCCTCGATCTGGCGCTGAAGGGTCTCGGCCCGAAGTCTCGAAGAAGTTCGCTCTGCGGCGGCCTTCTCCAGCAGCTTGACCTTGGCGCGCCCGCATCAAGGGCCTCGATCGCTGGTCGCCGAAGGCGCTTCGTGCTCTGCGCTTTGAACCCATGCTCGCGCTCGGAGGATCTGGTCCTCTCGAGCTCGGCGATGGGACACCTCCAGCGCCACCATCGTGCGACGCAGATCGTTGAGCTCCGGTTGAGCCGCTCGATTTCTGCAGCGTCGGCCTCAATGGTCGCCAGAGCACAGGCGCTTCGGTCTCCCTCTCTTCCACGGCGTTCAAGATCTGGCGAACACGCCGACATGCTCGTTGAGACCTTGAAGCCCTCGGGTCACGCCGCCAACCGCCTTGAGAACAAGGAACACGATTTGGTATGAAGTTGTCAAGAACACACAACTTAACGTACATAGGCATATAAGGATGGTTCCTACCTCACGAGTCGGTTTGTTGACGCTGCTACTGGAGAACTCCTCGTTCACTCGTCGAGGCGTTACGTGTTGATCTCAAAACCTTCGCCCGTGTCCCCGCGACCTAGGCCTTCTTCAATCACCGCAGGCACACCTTGTCCGGGGCTGCGAACGACGTGCCGACGGCGGCAGAGATCCTTCCACATCGGTCATCATGTCGGACCCCGACCAGAGGTACGGCGGTAACCGGGCCGACCTCCGTAGTCAAGGTTCCGGCCACCTCGGGCGGGTTGCCGCAGCGAAGAAGATCCCACCCACCTCGGGGTGGAGTGTTGTGTTCCCGAAGCGAGAAGTTCGCAAGCCGGGTCATCGGAATGCCTCCCGTTGTCGTGGTCGCTCTCCATGGCCCGGGGAACCGCGGTCTCGCCATCAGGCGCGGTCTTGGTCGGCGGGGCCTCAAGGACTTCGGTGACACGACCGCCAACGATCGGCGGCGCCGCGACTTGAGGGGCCCGGACGCCCATGTCTCCCTCGATCTCGGGAGGATCGACGACCGCGAGGGTACCCGTCTCGCCGGTGCTGTAATCCTCGCTGATCGCAGGTTGGGGGTCCCCTTCGTCCGGGCTATCAGGGCCTTGGTCGAACCCTCCGACCAGGGCCCAGCTCGAGGCCTCGGCAGGAGCGCGCCTTTGTCCAGAAGACCGGCGCGGGGCCAGCATGTAGGCGTCTGCCCCCTCCTCGGACTCGGACTCGCCCTGAACAACAGGCATTGTCAGTGTGGGCAAGCTCGGGTCTCGAGCGCTCGAGGTCTGCAATCAAGGATAAGCACTAAGAAAAACACGGAGATGGAGCAGGTTGCAAAGCCAGGCTCTTACCTGGGTCGGTGGCCTCTGCCTCGTCGATGGCCGGCGATGGTCCTGTTGCCCCGAGCTCGGGGGAGGAATCCGCTTCCTTCCTCTGGTCTGGGGAGGCAAAGCTCGCGATGAGCCCGCACCGCCTGGCGGGGGGCTCGGTGGTCTGGCGGTGGCCGCTGCGCTTTGTTGCTGCCAAGTAAAGAAACTTTGTTAGGCCCTGAGAAGCCAAGGGCGCGAGCTCGGGAAATTGGCTATGATCGTCTTTACCGTGGCGCGGTCACCCCATTCGATGTGAGGCCTCTTCGTCCCCTGGCGGTCAGCTCTGGTTGAGGGGAGTCTTTTCTTTCCCTTTTTGCTCTTGCCCTCATCGGGCAAGGGGAGCAGTCTCCGCGCTGTCTCCCACAACTCTTGATGATCCTACAAGCAAGCACGGGTCAGGCAAAGACGTGCGCATGTTCGGATGAGGCTGTAGGTCGTGGAAGGCTTACCTCGGGCTTTCGTCGCAAGACGTTCTTCGGGACCGGGTCGTCGAGAGTGTACTCATACGCCAGTTTCCCGAACATTTCCTGCATCCTGGCCGCGACCCAGGACTCCTTCGGCGCTACACGAACAAGAGCCATCAGAGGAGGAAGAAGTACGAAGTCAAGCAAAAGCCTTGTGGCTGAAGACCTTACCAGATGAACTCTCGCGGGTCGAATCGTTGCGTCCCTGGATCTGGGAGAACGGATGTAACCTCTTCCGCAGGGGAGACACCCGATTCCGCAGAAAGTCGTTCGCGATCGCTGACCGGTGAGACGCGTGTGGCGCAAATGTGGATGGCGGCGATGGCTTGCGTCGACGTTGAGGTCCTCGATCTCTGGGGTCTCCACCTTCCCGATGTGGCGGCTCCTTCAGATCGCAGACCTCCGTTCTCCCCCTTCTTGAGGTAGAACCGGCGCTCGACCATGGTCCAAGAGAGTCCCACCAGGATCTTGGCGAGCCCACTTGAGCCTGCGTGCCGAAATAGAGGCACCCGACCACGGGGTCCTTCCCGGAGCGGAAGAGGGAGAAGTAGCGGAAGAAGAGCGAGGGCGTGGGAAGAATCCCCATGAACCCCTCGCATAGATGGGAGAAGACGGCTAGGGTGAGGACGGAATTGGGTACCAGGTTGATCACTTCAATTTGGCAACCTGCCGAGGACGTCGGCCAGGAATTCGCTCTCCGGGTCCGCAGCCCGAAGAGGGAATGCTGCTCGGTGCAGACGATCTCGTCATCTCGAGGACGAGGTTCGGTCTCGCCACCGGCAACCGCCAGTCACCGATCCATGACCCTGGGCCTCGAGCTCCTTCATCCTCGCGACCGACAAGGTACTTTTCCCACTTGGCCATGGCGAACGTCGTGTGGAGATGGAAAGGCGATCCGCTTTCGGCGAGAAGGCTTGGGAGGAGGACGCAGAAGCTTTCAGGCTGATGATCCAAAGCTCGGGGTCTTCCATGGCGCTCTTGGAATTTAACCTCCTACGACGCCTCAAAAGGCGCGCCGGGCATGATTAGACGGGCTCAATTAAGACTTGGGCGGCGGACTCGAAGCACTACTGTGTCCACCATTTGTTGGCATCCGTATCACTTTAAAAATCAAAGGTCGCCAGTGTCTCGCTTGGGTTCACTTTATGATCTCACTTGGACCTCGAACAAGGTTCCAAGACCTTGCAAGGGTTGCTTGCCAATGACACAGTTAGATGAGGCTCGAGGTCGTCCTTGGTGCTACTTCTCGACCTTGAGCCTCGGGGCTAGCTGCTGGGGTCGGCAACCCTTGGTCGGTCAAGACAATCAACCGGTCCCCTAGCTCGGAAGGCTGGATCAAAGACTTCGGATCAAGCTCGAGGCCGCCGACCTAGGGCGCAGATCTCGAGCTCGGGGCCCTCACGACCGCCGCTTTGGGATGATTCAAGGTCGGTGGCGTTCCTTGGATCCTGCACACGCCATCACTTGGCGATTCGAGAACGTGGGATCGTGGAGTAATGCAAAGACGCGGCGGGATCGGAACTGTTTCCACCGCTATCAATGTGCATGAAGGCCACGATCCGAGGAATACTCCCGAACGTTGCGGGAGAATGGGTATAAGATCGAGGCTTTGTAAACACTTAGGCGGGGAACCCAACGCACACACACCGAGTTCAAGTTTAGACTTAGCATCGTCAAGATTGAGTCACCCTCTCTTGTACTCACAAACATCAGAACCACCACCGCAAGGTGACTGAGTAGAGCTATTACCTTCTCGGGGCTCGAACCAGATAATCCTCCATCTCGCTTCGTTGTCCCTAGCCGACCATCGACCTCCTCGACCTCATTCCCTGCTCGAGCAAAGCGCAGCTTGTGGTCCCATTTCTCATTGACCCCTACCTCATTTTCTGCGGTTGGCGATCCCGATCGTCGACAGCTTGCTTCACAAAGTGCTCTCATCATGAAGCTTCAATAACCTAATTCATGCTCATATACTCCGTTTGCTTGACCCTTATGACAACGCAGTTGTTTTCCACACCACCTCTTTTCTGATATTGGGTAAATTATCAAAATACACCTCTACCTCCACCATTCCATTCCTTCTCCTCAAAGCAACTCCGAAACTAAGTCTTTACATCAAAGCATCCTGTGGCACCCAATAACTTCCCATCAAGTCTTCACACATCCAATTTCCCTGGATCATCTCTACTTGCACCAGCCCAAATAACTCGATGCACCACATGCACCAACTCGTATCTTTACGATCCTTGTCTTTTCTATGCTTCCCGCTTGAGCCATGTAGCCTCGCCAAGACTTACTTGACAGCACAATCTAAGCTCTCCCGTGCTAGTCCCGGTCACTTGCATTGATCACTAACATTCTCCAAGCTACCTGCACATCCAAAAACCAAGCAACCATCTTGAGCACATGTTCCACACACTTGACTCATGTTAATCAAAACAGTGTATTATGCAACATAAGGCACTCAACCAAAGGGCTAAGTGTAGGGTCGAGGATGCGCCTAGAGGGGGGGGTGAATAGGCGATTATAAAAATTCGATCCCTCACTAACAATTCGCTCTACTCCACCCCTATGTCAAAACCTAATCAATTTATATATGCGGAAGCGATAAAAAGGTTTTGACAATTTAAAGCCTAAATCAACTAGGCTCACTAGTGCACTAGCTAAATTATGTCTCTATGTATGAATTGCTAAATTGATCAAATCAATAATACTAAGCAATTCTAATTCAAGCAATCAATACTATGAAAAAGATAAATACTTGAATGTAAAGAGACAAGGGACAACCGATATTTTTCCGTGGTGTTCGGAGACTTGCCGGTCTCCCCTAGTCCACGTTGAGGCAAGCCCACACTTGGACCGGCTCCCGCTCGAGCACCCGCCTCTTTCCACTAGTCGTGGTTTTTCACGCTTGCGCGTAGGCTCAACCCGAACCTTCACAAACTTGCCGGGACTTCTCACACCTTGAGAGCTCCACAAGACGACGCCTCGCTGCCTAGGAGTCGGCAACCTCCAAGAGCAACAAGCCGCTCCTCCGCTTGAACTTCACCGAGCACAACGAATGCACTCCCGGTGATCACCAAGTGCAACACATGCACAAGGACTCTCTCAAGTGCAACACATGCACAAGAGACACTCAAACCACTCACTAATTGCAACACATGCAATTAGCCTCACTCTTAAGCTCAAGAGGCAAATGGAGAAGAGCAACACATGCACACAACTCCCACACACAGCCAACACCCTGCCCAAGCCCCCCAAGGGGTGTATTTATAGCCTCCACAAGAAAACTAGCCGTTTGGGGGCAAAATGGACGAAATCAGCAAAAACCCGGTCCGACCGGACCTCGGCCGGTCCGACCGGCCCTCACAAGCCAACGGTCGGAAAAATGACCGTTACATGGCCGGTTGGACCGCTCACGCCCAGCCAGATCGCGACGGCGGTCATCGACCGCCACGGCGGCCACACCGCCCAAACGAATGAAAAACACGCGCTCTGAAAAAATCAAGCCGCAGACGGCGGTTACAGATCAAGACCTTCGGCGGTCCGACGGACCGGGCGATCAACCGCCCGGCCGGTCCGACCACTCAGGGTCCGGTCCAACCGCCCCTGACAGACCCCAAATCCGGTTTTCGCTCAAACTCTTTATTCCGAACTCCGATTTGGGTGATTTTTGATTCTATGCGAAGCTTATCACTAGGGCTACAATCTCCACCCATTTTCATGATTTAATCACCCATAGATATTTTTAAATACACCAAAATCAATTTGCAAAAACACATTTCGCAAACAAACCACGAACTTATGCAATCAACCCTCTAGCCATGTAAGGATCAACACATGACCCCGACACATTGCAAAACACATTTGCAAATGCCAACACATGCTCTAGGATCGAAACACATAACTTCAAAGCTCATTTGCAAAACACAATTGCAAATCAAAACTCCAACTAGCGAAAACACATTTCGCCAACAACTCAAGATCTATTTGCAAAACGTATTAAAGCAAATCAAACTCGAGTTTATGATATTAATCCCCTAGCCATGTGAAGGTCAACACAAGACCCGGTCAACTTGCCAACACCCGTTGCAAGCCCCACTCACATGCTCTCGGGATTCCAGACTCATAAACCTCAGTTTATTCGCACAACGAACTTGCAAATAACACAATAAAACCATTTCATGCTTGAGCACTACTCTTTGCAACACATGCAAAAGTCTAGCTCCAAGCAACATCAAATCAAGATGCATGAACTCTCTAATTGCAACACATGCAATTCTCTAGTTCTATGCAACACCAAATCGAACTAACACCAAAACCAAATCTCATATATGAGCTCTCTACTTGCAACACATGCAAGCCTCTAGCTCCATACAAACACACAACATAAAATCATGCTTGAGCTCTCTCCTTTTGCAACACATGCAAAACTTAGCTCCAAGCAACCACAAGATTTTGAAAGATTGTTTTGAACGAAACCAAAACATGAAGCTTCAACATTTTCAACACATGCAAAAGTGAACTTCACGCAAAAGCCAACGCATTAGCTTATCCTATTTGCAACACATGCAAATCAAAGCATTATGCGAAAACCAAATACATATGCTCTTCCTCTTTGCAACACATGCAAATCGGAGCATAAACCAAACAACCAAGCATAACTTTTAACCCATTCGCAACACATGCCAAATGGTTAAACTTTATGCAAAAACCAAATCCAAATGGTTGAGCTTGAGTGAACGCGGATTGAGATCACCAACACATGATGAAGCTCAAGCTAGGGAACGGCCCCTCTTAATAGCACGGCGATAAAACCTTAGACTCAAAGACTATAAAGTCCTTAGCCTATCTAATTATACCTTTGCCAGCACAAGAAGCAATCCCTTTGGGGTCTTTATTATCATCACTTTGATACTCCCCCGGGATATCCACTCGACTCCTCTTCGGGATCCACTCTTGACGCCCATCAACTCATGATGTCGTCCTTGTCCCGTTCTCATCATCTCATCCATCTTTGGACCTAACTCAATCACAACTCATAAAATAGTTAGTCCAAGATGCATGGTTGTCTCAATTATCTCTTGCACTCCATTAACACATAATGGATGCCTCTAGATCAATTGAGCACAACCCTAAATCAATAGAAATGATTTAAGTGTGTCTTAAGTACAATAATGCAACTCATGCTTTGTTATACTTAAGAACTATTTATTTGTCCTTAATTAATCAAGGAACACCATCAACACATGATGAAATATTCTTTAATGATTAACAAGACAAATGAACTCAATTTAAATTTTCATTTAAATTGATGTGAGTATATATTAACTAAACAAGTTTTCATATACTCATGTTGATGAAAAATAATGATCCATTATGTGTAAGCTATATGGAAATGATCATTACTCTAAGTCATCAACTATAGAATAAACCCCACATGTATATGTGCATAAATATGATTGACTTGGATATAATATGCACATATTCAATTTGATCATATTGGAGTATATCCTATATTACCATGAGTATACTTAATAGCTAGGCAATTCAAATATATACTCAAGGATTTAGTTTCTTTGTCTTGATCCTTATATGTGTCAATAAAGAATCGATCAATACAAAGAGACTTTCAAGTTAAACTACAAACTCCCCCTAAGTGTGTGATATAATGGGGACATTCATACTTTAACTTGACTCCAAAGTATGCAACTAATACTAGAATGAATACGCATACATACCTTGGGTTTTCCATTTTTCAATGTGTTGAGACTAATCAAGAATATGCTAAATAAACAAGTTGGTCTCAATATAAGATTTGTCACTAATATCAAAATCACATTAAATGGATAATCTCAATATTAGATTTGTCATTAACACCAAAACCATAACTAATGAAGGTTGAACTTACACTAAGGCTCCCATGCATCACACACTCAAATCATTCAACTTAACACAAAGCCCACATGCTTTGGACAACAATCACCAGTCTGATCACCCTTCCCATGTCGATCAAAACGCCTTGATTTTCCCTTGATATGGGGGAAACGGTGACCGCTCGGCCAACGCCGGTTAGACTGCCACACTCTTCTTTGGTTGAGAGGCAACCTCCTGAATTTTTCAAGTCAAAACTCCAAATCTAGTGGCACCTTGGTCAAACACATCTTTAAGCACATGGCAACAGGTGAATTTTGACCAAAGTCCAAAAACTCACCTGTCAGTTTGATTGTCGTTTAATGACTGCACATGTCTAGTAATCTAGTCGGCACGGTGTGGTCGGTCTAACCGCTTAAGAGCACCAGAAAATACCTCCTTTGAATTTTCAGATAAACTCTATCTAATTTTAACTCCAATTTTCATTTTCAATGGCCCCTAGTGCAAATACATCCTCAGACAAGCCTACATAGGTGTTTGGTGCCCAATTCTCAAATAAATGCACCACCAGTTTGATTGCCATTGATCAATCGGTCAAATCATGGTTCCCAAGTTGGTCCGACCGCTGCCTCCTAAAGTGCACTAAAATTTCCCAACAAGTCTAACGGCCGACGCATGGTCGGTTAGACTGCTCACAACTTGATGGCAGCACTAAAAACTGCAAACACTAAAAATCAAACTCAAACTTTGACAACACTTGCGAAACAAAGTCAAATACTCATCACACACCAAGGGATGACCTCCGCATGGTCTCATATAAAGTATTTTAAAAAAGATGTGCATCTAACTTAAACGTATCTACTTTATAGTATATTAAAAAATCAAGATGTTGATGTCAAGATAGCTAGCATTGCACAAAAAGTTTTAATTTACGTTGCATACGAATTACATAAACCATGTAATGTACCACGTAGTTGCATCGATGTAGTGTTATGTACTATCTCTACTAATATAAATTTGCAGTTAGTGGCAGCAGTCCGTTCTTCATTGCCCCCCGTAGGGGTGGAAAATAAGCTCGAGGCTCGGCTCGATGCGGCAACGAGCCGAGCCCGAGCCGGCTCGCGAGCGGCTCGTTCGAAATTCAGACTTAATTTCCATACATTGTTCTACAGCAAGCACTATGCATTGTTCCAAGTTCATTTCTATACAAATTAGCATCCAACATAAAACATAAAATCCATTGTTCTACACAAAACATTGTTCTACAGCATAGTTTTTAGGGAAAGTACATTTGCTCCAAGTTCCCTTTGCTCACAAAATATCCAGTTCACGGAGAACTGGAGCAGAGCCGAGTAGCCAACCGAGCGGGACTGGGGCGTCGCGTGGGGATTGGGGCTCGGGGCCGCGTGGTGAAAGCATCTAGGCCCCCATATGATTAGGGTTTTGATAATTAATGACAATCACGCGAAAAAGACTAACGATGTTTTGTGCAAGTAAGTTGGAATCGGATAAATGTATCCTCAATGGACGTTGAAGTGTCACAAGTATGAAATGGAAGGAGTAGCATAAAGAAGCTAAAGAAATGAAGGTATAAAATTTAGAAGTATTTTCTAGTATTTTCACCGATCTCGGAGTTGGGAAAAAGATCGGATTTTTAGAATAGTAGCCGTACTATTAAGAGGACTTGATATGGGTCTTTGAATTTTGAAAGTGCATAAGATATGGCTCAATTCATCATTCATATAGTCGTGCATTCAAGAGTTAAAACGAAATTCAAAATCTTCGAGGTAGGCACTCAAGATGCATCAAGCGGTAGTACCGCATGTCTTGATACTACCGAGATTTAGTTAGCGGTAGCTATTTTCCGAGGGCGGTTTTGAAATTCTTGGTAAGACTATCATTTGGGTTGGTAGTAGTATCAAAATGCTTGATACTACAAGACCTATACTCATGATAGCATTATACTGAGCGTGTCCTTTTTGATTAAGAAAAGCGGTACTACCTATGAGCTATGAGTACCGCCATATATAAAAATCATTTAGAACTCGTGTCGGTCACGATTATTATACCGAATAGTCATTATACATGGTCTTGATACTACTGCCCCTAGAGGGCTAAGTACCTACCGTGCGCAAAATCAGCGTGAGAGGAAATAACGGCTAGTTTGAGTTGGTGGGGTTATAATACCCCCACATGCTAGGACACAGCTTGGACACTCCATTGAATACATTCTAAGCCCTAGCAACTCTCTCCATCCTTTAGAGCATTGAATTCTTGATTTTAGTGTGTTGGAGAGCTAAAATTGAGTGCATTGCATTCGTGAGCCATATTGATTGCACTCTTGAGATTCAAGCCCGTCAAGTTTGTTACTCTTGGAGGTTGCCGCCTCCTAGACGGCTTGGAGGCGTGAGGCTCCGGTGATCTTCACAAAGGAGGTTGTGTGAAGACCCGGGCGGTTGTGAAGGCACGAAGCTCGCCTACCCGGAGCGGGGAAGAGCTATCACTAGTGATCGGGGAAGGCTCAAGCGAGTGGAGCCGGCTTGAAGGAATTCAAGCTACCTCAACATGGAGTAGGGGAGACCGGCAAGTCTCCGAGACCACGGGAAAAATTCTCTTGCGCATCAAATTGTGGTTTGCTTGTTTTATTCTCGTGATATTCTAGCTCATTGATTCTTGTGTGTTACTTGATTAGCAAACCAAAATACTTGTGTAGTGCCATTATCTTGTGATCACTAAAATTATTAAGAATTATATTGGGAAAACCATAAATTGTTCTTAGTAATCATTAAACTTGAATTTAGTTTTAGAAATTTTATAAAAGCCTATTCACCCCCCTCTAGGCTCATCCTCGATCTTACAAGTGGTATCGAGCTTGGTCTCTATTTTGGCTTTACCGCCTAGAGAGCAAGGATGGCCAACGAGGGTATGTCAATTGGAAAGGCTCCTTCTTTGATGGTACAAATTATTCAGATTGGAAAATTCAGATGACCGTCTACCTTAAGGCTATGAGTCCCAACATATGGAGAATTGTAAATCAAGGTTATGTTGTGACCACCTGTGCCGCTTTAAATGAGGAACAAAATGAAAGATTTATTCATTTAAATGCTCAAGCTATGAATGCTATTTTGGTGCCTTAAATGCGATGAATTTAATCGTAAGTAATTTAGAAACCGCACATGAAATTTGGAATACACTCTCGGAAATTCATGAAGGAACATCCACCGTTAAAGAAGCAAAATTGCATATGCTTAGAGTAAAATATGAAAGTTTTATTATGTTGCCTCATGAGAATATTAATGAAATGTATTCTAGATTAAACAATATTGTTAATGAGCTCAAGGGTCTTGGTACGACCTTGAGTGATGTTGACATTGTCGAGAAAATGCTTAGGGCTCTTCCTGAGAAATATGAAACTTTGGTTACCTTATTTCTCAATTCACCGGAATTGCCAAGGATGACGCCAACCGGACTTCTCGGCAATCTCATCACCAACGAGCTCTACAAGAAAGACAAGGAAGAGTTGTTGGAACAAAGTTCTTCCAAGAAGAAAAACATCGCATTCAAAGCTAAGGCGGAGTCAAGTGATGAAGACTCCGAAGATGAGGACACCGAGGAGGAGATGGCGCTTCTAGTAAGAAGAATGAAGAAATTCATGAGAAGGCGATCAAGCTTTAGCGGTCCGCAAAGGTATAAGAAAGGACAAAATTCTAACACTAACCGATATGCTAATATTCGATGTTATGAGTGTGATGAAAAGGGACACATAGCCTCACATTGTCCTAAGAAGAAGGATGACAAGGACAAATCACCCAAGAAGAAGAAATTTTTCCAAGGCAAGAAGAAGCTATTCAAGAAATTTCAAAAGGACGGCAAGGGTGAAGCTCACATTGGGGAGTGGGATTCCGAAGAAGAATATTCGGACTCCGACTCATCCGAAGAAGAAACTCCTTCAAAGAAGAAAGGTTTTGCCGGTGTCGCCATCAAGGAGGCTTCGTCACCTTTTGTCACTCCTTTATGCCTTATGGCTAGAGGAGAAACCAAGGTAAACTCTAATGAAGATAATGAACCATCATATGATGAGTTAATGGACATGCTAGAAGAATTAAATGAATATCTTGGCAAAGAAAAATTAAAATTTAAGGCTTTAAAGAAAGAATTCCTAACTCTCAAAAATTCATATGATGAGCTAAAGGAGGATCATGAAATTCTACTTGTCAAGAATAATTCAAAATTAACAAATGATATTGGTATCGAATGTGATATTATAAATGACTTGCCTAGACTAGCAAATATCTCATCTCATGTAGAAAAATCAAGCATATCTACTTCATGTTGTGATTTAGTTGATTTATCATGTTCTAGTGCTAGTTCATGTCATGAAAATTTAATTGTTGAGAATGATGAACTTAAGAAGCAAGTGAACAAATTAAGTCAAAGTCTAGATAGATGCTTTAAGGGTAAGGACACCTTAAATAAGATTTTAGGTAGTCAAAGATGTTTCTATAATAAAGAAGGCTTAGGATATATTCCTAAAAGGAATAAGAAAATAAGTAACAAAGCTCACTTTTTGTGAAATCGAATGGTAAATTTTGTTTTAAATGTCATGAAATAGGATATCTAGCAAATGATTGCACTTTGAGCAAAGCATCTAAGGATAATATTCATGATTCATGTTATGTGCTTAAAAGAGATAGAAATGGTAAAGTCTTTGCTAAATTTGTTGGGACCCCAATAATTGGCCAAAGAAAGAAAGCCGTTTGGGTTCTCAAAACCTTGATTACTAACCTCCAAGGACCCAAACAAATTTGGGTACCTAAAAAGGCTTGATTTTCTTTTGTAGGTGAACTACAAAACCGGCGGAAGGCATTGGGTGTTGGATAGTGGGTGCACCCAACACATGACCGTTGACGGAAAATGTTCACCACATTCGATTCGGAAATGGACAAAATGACAAGATCACATTCGGTGATAATAGCAAAGGAAAGGTATTGGGGTTAGGTAAAATTGCCATATCAAACGACCTTTCCATTTCTAATGTATCATTAGTTGAAACATTAAATTTCAATTTGCTATCCGTTGCTCAAATATGTGATCTTAATCTCGTTTGTACCTTCTCTAAAAATGATGTAGTTATTACTAAAGAAAATGATAATTAAGCTTGTGTTTAAAGGTTTTAGATTTGGAAATTTGTATTTAGTTGATTTCACTTCAAATGATTCATGCCTTCAAACTTGCTTAATGGCTAAAACATCTTTAGGATGGTTATGGCATAGAAGACTAGCTCATGTTGAAATGATTCAACTTAAAAGTTATTTAAAAATGATTTAGTTGTGGGTTTGAAAGATGTAAAGTTTGAGAAAAATCGACTTTGTAGTGCTTGTCAAGCGGTAAACAAGTCGCTAGTTCTCATCCTTCAAAAAGCATAATGTCTATGTCTAGACCACTAGAACTCTTGCATATGGATTTGTTTGGTCCAACAACTTATAAAAGCATTGGGGTAATTCTTATTGTTTAGTCATCGTTGATTTATTACTCTAGATATACGTGGGTATTCTTTCTAGATGACAAATCAAAACCTCCAATATATTCAAAAGGTTTGCAAAAAGAGCTCAAAATGAATTTGACTTTATAATTAAGAAAATCCGTAGTGATAATGGCTCGAATTTAAAAACACAAGAATTGAAGATTATTGTGATGAAATTAGAATAAAGCACGAACTTTCCGCAACTTACACTCGAGCAAAATGGAGTTGTGGAGCGGAAAAATCGTACATTAATTGAAATGGCAAGAACGATGTTAGATGAATATGGTACGTCCAATAGTTTTTGGGCGGAAGCCATTAATACCGCTTGCCATGCTACAAATAGACTCTATTTGCATCGACTTTTGAAAAAGACCTCTTATGAGCTTCTTGTTGGAAGAAGACCGAACATTTCTTATTTTCGAGTATTGGTTGCAAATGCTATATTTTGAAAAAGGGTGTTCGCTTTCCAAATTTCAAAGTCGTTGTGATGAAGGGTTTTTGTTAGGATATTCTTCTAATAGCAAAGCTTATCGAGTTTTTAATAAAAACAAAGGATTTGTAGAGGAAACATGTGATGTTGAATTTGATGAAACTAATGGCTCTCAAGAAGAGTAAGAAAACTTGGATGATGTAGGTGAAGAAGGCTTAAGGGAAGCTATGAAGAATATGACAATTGGAGATATGAAGCCTAAGTGGATAGACAAGATCAACCTTCATCTACTCAAGTCGAACCTTCAACTTCCACGACACCGAGTCAAATTCAAGCAATAGATGAGGATGACAAAATGACGAGCAACAAATTCAACCACTACCTCAAAGGATTCACCACGGCCTCTCCAAAGATCATCCAATAGATCAAATATTGGGTGACGTGAGTAAGGGCGTTCAAACTCGATCCCGTGTCGCTTCTTTTTGTGAGCATTATTCATTCGTATCTTCATTTGAACCTACTCACATAGATGAAGCATTAAGTGATCCGGATTGGGTAAATGCCATGCATGATGAATTGAACAATTTTGCTCGTAATGATGTTTGGACATTAGTCGAAAGACCCAAAGAACATAATGTAATTGGCACAAAATGGGTTTTTCGTAATAAACAAGATGAAAATGGTATTGTGGTAAGAAATAAAGCTAGATTAGTGGCGCAAGGTTTCACTCAAATTGAAGGATTAGATTTCGGTGAAACTTTCGCACCCGTAGCTAGATTAGAAGCCATTAGAATTTTACTTGCATTTGCTTCAAGCTTTGACATCAAGTTATATCAAATGGATGTAAAGAGTGCGTTCTTAAATGGACAAATATCCGAATTGGTATTTGTCGAACAACCCCCCGGTTTTGAAAATTCCAAATATCCTAATCATGTCTACAAACTCTCTAAAGCGCTATCGGACTCAAACAAGCTCCTAGAGCGTGGTATGAGCGACTTAGAGATTTTCTACTCTCAAAGGGTTTCAAAATTGGGAAGGTTGATACAACGCTCTTTACAAAAATAATTGATGATGAATTCTTTGTATGTCAAATATATGTTGATGATATCATTTTCGGTTCTACTAATGAAGAATTTTGCAAGGAGTTTGGTGATATGATGTCTAGGGAGTTTGAAATGTCAATGATCGGGAGTTGAGCTTCTTCCTTGGACTTCAAATCAAGCAATTCAAAAATGGGGCGTTCGTGAGTCAAACCAAGTACACAAATGATCTACTCAAAAGGTTTGGCATGGAGGACATAAAGCCCATCAAGACTCCAATGGCATCAAGCGGGCATCTCGACTTAAGCGAGGAGGTAAACCGGTAGATTTAAAGCTTTATAGATCCATGATTGGTAGTTTGCTTTACCTCACCGCATCTAGGCCCGATATTATGTTTAGTGTTTGCATGTGTGCTCGCTTTCAAGCTTCTCCCAAAGAATGTCATTTAGTTGCCGTAAAAATAATTCTAAGATATTTAAAGCATTCCTCAAACATAGGGTTATGGTATCCTAAAGGTGCAAAATTTGATTTAATTGGATATTCGGATTCGGATTATGCGGGTTGTAAAGTGGATAGAAAAAGCACCTCCGGAGTTGCCAATTGCTAGGAAGATCCCTAGTCTCATGGTTCTCCAAGAAACAAAACTCCGTAGCTTTATCCACCGCCGGGTTTAATATATATCCGCCGATAGTTGTTGCGCTCAATTGTTATGGATGAGGCAAACTCTAATGGATTATGGAATAAATTTTAAGAAGGTGCCTCTCTTATGTGATAATGAAAGCGCGGTTAAAATAGCCAATAACCCCGTCCAACACTCAAGAACAAAACACATTGATATCCGTCATCATTTCTTGAGAGATTATGTATGTAAAGGGGATATTGAGATTAGTCACATCAGAACGGAAAATCAATTAGCGGATATACTCACTAAACCCCTAGATGAGACTAGGTTTTGTAAATTGAGGAATGAATTAAATGTCATTGATATCTCTAATGTGGCTTAAGTGAGATTCTTTGGTTGCCTAAATTGATTTTTATTTGGCACAATTTTTTTTATGAGTCTCACATAAAGGGGGAGCAATATGCAATTTATGTATATATCACATCCCCTAAAATGTGAAAAATTGAAGTTTGTGCTATAAATATCTTAAAAGCTTAAAACTAGACTTTATAAGTCAAAGTTACTTGAAAATAATCTATTTTGGATTTACAAAATACAAAGGATTCACAAATCTTCATTTAAAACTTATTATTGCATAAATCTTATCTTTTGGAACTTATATCAAAATTATAACCTTCTTTATGTTTATTATGAAACAAATCTTTTGCTTTTCAAAAGCTTAATAAAATTCAAAATCTTGATCTATATTGATCTACTAAAAGCAAAATTGAGTTCTGCCCATAGAACTAGAATGCTTTGTGTCTAGTTTCTCATGTGGTATTTCAACTCAAACAAGTCAAATCATGATTCCACACTTGATTGTGGTTAAAGTTTTTGTTTCGTGTTTTTCTTGTGGTTGTGAATGCTCCAATCTCTACTCATGCACAATATATCAATATATAATCAACTCATAATCAAATTCTCTCTGATGATGCCATTCGCCTAGCAGGCACTCTAATGGCCAACGGCTAATCTATAAATCTTGATACTAGAAATCGAGAGGAGCTAGTACCGCTTCGGCTCGTAAATTTGGGGCCACCTTAAAATTTCGCCGCCTCTCTGTTCCCTCTCTCTTTTTCATTTCCCTTTTGAAACCTCCTCTCCTCTCCATTTTAAATGCGGCCTCTCTCTCCTCCCTCAAACCCTAATTTTCATCTCCTCAAAATCTTCTTGTTTGCGGGATTTCTTCCATTGATTTCGGTCCTTGAGTCTTCCTCCTCAAGAAAGGTATCAATTCCTCTCATTCTCTCTCTTGATTCATCCTTTTTGAGCAATCTAGGGTTCAAATGGAATTTTAATGTGTAATCTTGTAATGTGACAAGAACCTTGAGGATTAGGTATAAAATTGATGTCCTTAATCGTCTCCATTACCTAATCCTAATTTAAATCATCTTTGGCTCAACATTGCTTGATTTTGCCCAAATTCCATCGTGGTGTCGGCTCGGCACTCTCAAACCCTTGGGAGGCGGTAGTACCGACTTTCTTGTACTCTGGGCCCTCGATGCGATAATCCGCCGAGCTGTTGAAACACTGGGTTTGCGCATTTTTGAAGCAACATTTTTCTACGATTTTCACTTATTTCTTTTCCATCATGTCAAAATCCGATTCATATTCAATTCTCACATCTCAAACTCCTTGATCTTCTCTAGATCATGCCTCGCACTAAAGTCGCCGAACCGGTCCTTCCGGAGGGCAAGGGCACGAGGAAGACGACTAAAGGTCGTGGCGTGCCCACCGGACTCGGAGAGCGGAGATAGCGACAACTCCTACACTGCCGCCATGAGGACAACAAGGGCTAAAGGAAGGGTCTGCTTGAGCCTTCTCGGGCTAAGAAGAAAAAGTCCTGCTCCTGCTCCCCAAATTCTTGGCGGCGACGAGACCGAGAGTAGCAATGAGGAGAGCTCGGAAGAAGAAGAAGTGGTGCCTCGGTTGGAAGGAATGATCCGTCTCAAATCAAAGGCGATGATTACTATGCTCGCCAAGTCAAAATCTGTATCTCAACCTCGCTCCGCCCCAAATCCAAGATTCCATTCATTGTTTCAGAATGAGTATTTGAGCAAATATATATGGAGAAGGATTTTGCAAACCAATATAGGTCGATTGGAAGCACATCCGTGAGCACTGACTGAGTGTCTTGGCATTCCGAAGCTCGTTTGGTGGAGCTGGTCTATACAATTTCCTTGGTACAAGGATGATTATAATGAAAAGGTCATCAAGCAATTCTATGCGACGCTTTATGTGTCTGAAAACCTCGAGCAAATCACTTGGATGATGACACTTCAAAGTACTCTGCTTCAAGGATGACTTTGAGCATGCATCGAATTTTTCATAGCGGTATCCAAAAATCCATGACGAGCCTACTCGACCTTGGAGCAAGCATCTGAATTCTATGATCAATCTCATCGCTACAAGGTTGGAAACTCAAATTGTCTTGACTCAACCTAGCATGGTCAATAAAATTATTCGTGTCACTATTCATCAGAAGAGTGGCAATTTTGATCTTGTGAGAGGCCATGCTTGGAATGTTATTGCAAAGGTCATGGCGAGGAAAAAATTCGATGTGGTGGACTTCATAATAAGGAGATGTCTCAATCGGCTAGGGATAGAGGAAGACCATCTATTTTGCTCCGTACATCATGGCACTAATCCGGAGAGTTCCGAGTACAATGGTTCCACCCTACTCCTCACAAGCCATACAAGCCTCGAGTCGCTCCACCTCAAGTCTTGCATCACATCGCCGAGCAAGCCGCTCAAGCAAGAGCTCAAGCCGAACAAGCGGCCCAAGCCCAAGCTCAAGCCGCTCAAGGCCTGCGTGCCCGATGCCTATCTTGCCGACCTTGAGACCCTCCGTTTCGACATGATGGTGGATTTGCGAGACAAGAATCTTACATGCAAGGACAGTTTGCACTTGTCATGGAGCTCCAATATCTGTCGCGAGATGGTTGAGGATGTCCGAGAGCGTCTGAGTTAAACAAGCACCTCCTTTGATCACTATCGCTCCTATCATCGATCGTATCGGCGTCGTCGTCCGGGATGGCGGCGCTTTCCTCCTTCCATGACCCTCCTCCGTCATCCATTTGGGATCCTTGGTCTCCTCATCGCCACCCACTCTGCTCCCGGAGATGGTGAGGAGTAGACGTTTCCGTGGCGGTCCCCTTTTGGTCATTGATGACAAAGGGGGAGAAGAATGAAGAATTGAAGAATTGAAGCTCAAATCTATCTATCTTGTGTAATAGACTTGTTTAACTTATGTGATTGATTTGATCTTGTTGACGTTGTCGTTATTTATGTCGTCTTTTTGCGTCTTGTTAATTATCTATTGTGAACTCGACCTTCAACTAATCTTTTGCGCTCTTTTATCTAAAAGCATCCTTATTATGAGTTTTGTAGTCATGCCATGAAATTTCAAATGAATAAATATCATCTCTATTGTCATATAACTCATATACAAATGTGCAAAATTTTATTGTCTATCTATAGCACATTTGTAGGGGGAGCTATGTTCTCATTTAGCAATATTTCTTCAAATATCTTTTGACAAAATATTGCTAAATAAGAACCCCGTGGTGTGAGTAATTGATTTCTATTGGTCACTCACACTAAACAATCTTTTTACTTCAATTCGATTATGAGGATTGTCATCAATTACCAAAAAGGGGGAGATTGAAAGCATCTAGGCCCCCATATGATTAGGGTTTTGATAATTAACGACAATCACGCGAAAAAGACTAACGATGTTTTGTGCAAGTAAGTTGGAATCAGGATAAATGTATCCCTCAATGGACGTTGAAGTGTCACAAGTATGAAATGGAAGAATGCAGCGCAAAAGAAGCTAAAGAAATAAAGGTATAAAATTTAGAAGTATTTTCTAGTATTTTCACCGATCTCGGAGTTGGGAAAAAGATCGGATTTTTTAGAATAGTAGCCGTACTATTAAGAGGGACTTGATATGGGTCTTTGAATTTTGAAAGTGCATAAGATATGGCTCAATTCATCATTCATATAGTCGTGCATTCAAGAGTTAAAACGAAATTCCGGAAAATCTTCGAGGCCAAGACTATCAAGATGCATCAGCGGTAGTACCGCATGTCTTGATACTACCTAGGTTTAGTTAGCGGTAGCTATTTTCGAGAGGGCAGTTTTGGAAATTCTTGGTAAGCACTACAGCTTGGGTTGGGCGGTAGTACATAAATCTTGATACTACCAAGACCTATACTACTTGATAGCATTATACTGAGCGTGTCCTTTTTGATTGGCGGTGCGGTACTACCGGCCTATAGTGAGTAATCTGCCATATATAAAAATATTTATGTGACTCGTGTCGGTCACGATTATTACGCCGAATAGCCGTTATACATGGTCTTGGTACTCTAAGCCCCTAGAGGCGGTAATCACCGTACGTGGCGCATAAAATCAGCAGTGAGAGGAAATAACGGCTAGTTTGAGTTGGTGGGGGTTATAAATACCCCCCCACCTGTGCTAGGACACAGTTGGACACTCCATTGAATACATTCTAAGCCCTAGCAACTCTCTCCATCCTTTAGAGCATTGAATTCTTGATTTTAGTGTGTTGGAGAGCTAAAATTGAGTGCATTGCATTCGTGAGCCATATTGATTGCACTCTTGAGATTCAAGCCCGCGTCAAGTTTGTTACTCTTGGAGGTTGCCGCCTCCTAGACGGCTTGGAGGCGTGAGGCTCCGGTGATCTTCACAAAGGAGGTTGTGTGAAGACCCGGGCGGTTGTGAAGGCATGAAGCTCGCCTACCCGGAGCGGGGAAGAGCTATCACTAGTGATCGGGGAAGGCTCAAGCGAGTGGAGCCGGCTTGAAGGAATTCAAGCTACCTTAACGTGGAGTAGGGGAGACCGGCAAGTCTCCGAGACCACGGGAAAAATTCTCTTACGCATCAAATTGTGGTTTGCTTGTTTTATTCTCGTGATATTCTAGCTCATTGATTCTTGTGTGTTACTTGATTAGCAAACCAAAATACTTGTGTAGTGCCATTATCTTGTGATCACTAAAATTGTTAAGAATTATATTGGGAAAACCATAAATTGTTCTTAGTAATCATTAAACTTGAATTTAGTTTTAGAAATTTTATAAAAGCCTATTCACCCCCCCTCTAGGCTCATCCTCGATCTTACACGTGGGGGACTGGTGCCTCTCGGTTTTGGGCAGTCGAGCGACAGAGTCACGGAGCGAGCGAGACAGCGAGTCAACTGATTTTCAACCGGCTCGCGAGCCTAACGAGCCGGCTCGTGGCTCGAGCGAGCCTGATTCTGAGCTCATTACATCCACCGAGCCGAGCCTAGCTCGGCTCGAAATTGACCGAGCTCGGACGAGCCGAGCCCGGCTCGGCTCGGCTCGATTCCACCTCTACCCCCCCGGCATATCTCCAATAATGGTGACATTATAGCTAATTATTCTTTCCTGATTTACAGCCAGCCATATCTCTCTAAATATGGCTGATTATTATAGCAAAATCCCTGATTATTGCTAGTAATTAATAGCTGATCAATCATTCCTTTTGTACTATATATATATGCTGTACAGTTTTCACAGAATCAATCAAGAGAATTTATTCAAGATCTCCCATGTCGTACCGCCTCGGTGAATGAACTCGACGAACTGATCAATAAATGACGGACTGACGTACATGGTCGTGAGGCGCAGGAGGCCGAGCCCTTGCGGATAATGCTTGTGGTCGGCGACGCCGAGCACGCGCCGCTCACGGGTGCCGTGACCCGGCCACGGCGATTGGATGTGAATAAAGCATATGACGCTTCAGCGCGGTTGCCCGGCGACACCGGTGGGACGTCGTAGGCGGTGAGAGAGTCATTAGCATACCTCTTAGAGATAAACGGGTTAATCCAGCTGAACGTCGCGAGAGAGAGGAACGACGCTGCGGCGCACGGCGTGGCGAGCGCCTCGGCGCTGGTGTTTTCTGGTTCAACTTTATGGGCTCCGACATCATGGCTAGTGAAGCCAGTTATGGCTAGGTACACCAGAGGCATAGAGACGAATATGCCGGCAAAGGCGAGAGGGTCATCTGGAAAGAGCAACGAACCGTCAGCGCAGCGGACCATCGCCGAAGTGGAGAAGAGCACGGCGTCGAGGGCGATGGCGATCCAGAAGACGCAGAGGTGCAAAGGTTGGGTGGCGGCTGTCGGCGTATTCCACCTGACAGGCCCGGAGGATGCAGACCGGGTTTGGTTGGAAGGAGGCGTCTTGGTGGCTAAACCTAGAGGGCGAAAACCCTAGGGACTCCTACGCGAGGGACTCCGGCGTCGACGAACTGCAGATGACACGAAGATTTTTACCCAGATTCAGGCCCCCTTTTCCTTCGGGTAACAGCTTACTTCCTGCTCAATTGTTTTTAGAGGGTGTGAAGCTGATACCGAGCTCTTGAGTTACAAGTTTTCTTCTCTCGAATGCCCCGTCCCCTTTTCCCATGCACCCGGAGGCCCTTATATAGGCCAGGCTAACGGGAGTAGGTAAAAGGGAGGTCATCATGCTGATCCTCATACATTTATTACTCCTTCCGTCTTTCCTGTTCCTCGGCCTCATTAAATGCTTCTGCGTGCCCTTGCGGTCCGCGGATGGGACCCCTTTGCGACAGGTAGGTGAGAGGCGTCAGAGGAATGGGCTTGTTGCAGAAACCCTTGCAGCTGATAAGCCTGCTATGGCAGGCCTGCCGTTCTGACATGGTACGGTAGTGGAAGGAGCCTTCGAGGCGAAGCCACCGTGCTCCACCTTTTTGCCCTGCGGCGGGGACGAGCGAGCGCCTCGCCGCCTTGATTGCTAGGCCGCCACGTAGATTGGGCGTCGGGCGGCGGCGTGCTCACCCACCGCCGCCGGACGCCATGTGGGCCGACGCTGGCCGGGCGGCCGTGATCGCCGCCCGTGCCGTACGCCACGTAGATTGGCGCCGGCGGCGAGCGTCTTCGCCCACTGCCGCCGGACGCCACGTGGTAAGCGCGGCCGTGGCCGTATCGCCGCCCGATAGCTGCCGCCACGTAGATTGGGCGCCGGCGGCGGCGTCTTCGCCCACCTCGCCGGACGCCACGTGGCCGACGCCTGGCCGCGGCGTGATCGCCGCCCGATGGCGGTGCCACGTAGATTGGCGCCGGAGAGCGGCGTGCTTCGCCCACTGCTCGCCGGACGCCACGTGGGCGACGCTGGCGGCCGGCCGTGTCGCCGCCTGATGGCCAAGCCGCCACGTGGATTGTACTTTTATGCGGTGGAGAGGTACCCTAGCGTGTACTACGCCGACAAGATAGCCGGGCTGCCCTAGAGCGCAGGCCTAAGACTCCTTTTTTAGAACCTTCATTTAATGCACTTAATGCTTAGCGCGCTCTCGGGCAGGGCCACTACTCATGAGGATACGGCCGCTTCGGTTCCCGCACGTATCCTGCCGTTTTCCCTTGGGACCCGAAACGGCGCATAATTCTGCCCTTTCGTGAACCACCGACGTGGGGAACGCATATATAGATGCATCTGTATCGAGCGGTTCACGCCTTCTGCTTTCTTGTCCTTTCGCCTCTTCTTCCCAAAGCTCTTTGTCTTCTTCGAGCCACCATGGTGAACTCCATTCCAAATCTCTTCGTTGGCCTTGCTTGCGTGAGGCGGATGGGGATGGTCAGCGCGGAAGGCACCTTCCGACACCGTCAGGGACCGCCACGCCTGCCTGTGTGCCTCTCACGCGAGATTGTCCTCGCACACTGGCCATGATGGCGGGCCTTCTTCCGCCCTTTTCAATTTTTCTCACCGTCCTCCATTTCTCTGAAATCCATCATCTTCATCTCACCCCAATTCTATCATCTTCCTCGCCATCTTCGCACACCTCTGTGAAATGTTCATGAGGGTGATGCGAACCTTCCTCTCTTCCGCCATTTCTTCATTCTGCGCCACCAACGACAGCGGTAGTGGGGAGTTGCTATTTCGCCGGGGCGGGATGGCCTCCGCTACATTCCCTTCAAAGACAGTCCAATCGGAGGGCATGGCGCAGCGATCGGTCAGACATCCAGATGACAGCGGAATCGACGCCCTGGGGGTGCCCGCCGGACCGGCGCACGCCTTCGAGAACTGGAGCTCGCCGGTCGAAGAGACGGCAGAGCTCCGCGCAATGGCGGCCCGCATCGGCGGGTTGCGGGACGCCGGACTGAACGGAGGGCTGGTAGCCCGGGACTACACGGCCCGGAGGATCAGCCCTCTTCGCCGGCGCGTCCGGCCTTCATGGCAGTACACGGGCGACAACGACCTGACGCGCACGTGGCCCGGACGTAAGCCCTTGTCTTCTTCTAGTTTCCTTTACGCACATGTTTCTCCTGCGGCTTCCTACCAACCGACCGCCATCTTTTTCCCTTTCCTGCGACAGGCGAGGGCAACTTCGAGGAGCCAAACCTGGGCCGGTGGCTCGCCGCGCTGATGCTGCCGGTCCCAACTGACACGCCTTTCCCGGCGGAGGCGGCCGCTTCGCCGACCGGCACGCGAGCGCTGCGGTCGTCGAGCTACTCCGCCGATGGACTCCACGGGGCGGCCGTAATCCGCCTCGCTGCCGTTAGTGATCGGGGACGTGCTGCGCCGGCGATCGACGCGAACAGCGGCGATCGCCGCCGCCGACGCCGCGGGCTCGGACCCTAAAGGGCTCGCCCACGGACCAAGCACCGCCACCACCAGCCGGCCGTGGCGATACCCTCAAGGGACGGGGCACAGACGCCCGCCGCGACTTCACCTCCGCGCCGACAATCTGCGGCGCTGAAACTTGGCCGCGAGCCAGTGCCACCGCTTCGTGGCGGCCTCACGCTCCCGACGGCCAGGCTTTGAGGGCGCCACCAAGGGCGGCCCCTCGAAACGCCGCCAAGGGTGCTAACACCCGGCGCCACCGAGACGGCGGAGGTTCTGCGGCGCCTCCGCCGCCATCGCCGCCAGGTCGGAGACACTCCGGCACCAGCCGCCGCCGAGGTCTCGCCGCTCGCCGCCATCGCCGCCTTCACCCAGGCTGCCGTCGAACTCTTCACCCAGTAACGAGATCTGCGCGGCACTAGGCACCGTTTGCCGCCGCCTCGCATGGTGCCCAGACGCCCAACAATTGCCTCGGTGGCGAGCCGGAGCGGAGCGGAGAGGGCGGCAATGAAACCGGGCGCAGAGAGGGCCAACACGATCGCAATGCAAAGCCAGGCGGAACGGGCCGAGACACGGCGAGAGGGCCGAGGCGGCTAAAGACCTCGACACTTGAATCCTTCCGGCCGCGGCGCAATCTCGCGACCATCTTTGAAGAAGGCGTTGAGCGCACCAAGAGGTGCTCGAACCCTTAGGCGTGGCCGAGCGCCTGAGGACTCGGCGCTTCAATCGCCCATGCGACCAACCGAGCCGCTGGCGCATGAGAGACTCCGCCGCCCTAGCCGCCGCTCCGCCACGGAAGGACGCCAGTCGCGATCATGGTCAAGACCTACACGCTGCTCGCTGCGCCCCAGCGACGCCGCTTTTGATCCCATGGCGGTGGTGACGGTCGGTGTCGGGGAGACGCGAGCAGCGGCTTTCGAGCGGGCGCGGTGCGCGCGGCGCTGCGAATACGTGGTCGAATGCCGCAGTGGAGCAACCGGTCATGGACGTCTCCACCCCCCTGGCTGTCGAAGGCGCCGACGAAGAACTCGACTTCGGCGAGGACGAGGAGTGAAGGCGGGCGGCTTTCTTCATTTCTTTTTTGTTGCTTACATTGATGAACTCGCGCCTAAAAACTCGGGCGCTTTTGGATGAATGTTAGATGTTCAATCGTTATTCATGTGTCCGTTTATTTTCGTATGATCGAATTTCCGTTATATTTGCTTGTTGGATGGCCGCCATTCAACTTAGGCAAAACGTTTGTAAAAACGCTTGAATTAGGGTAGCGTTTCTGAGTTCTGCCAAATGATTTTATGTGCCTGTTGTGATCGCAAGCACAGATTACGCGGACCACATAAAACGTAGGCGAAAAATGGCCTTAAATCGAATGAGGAACGCAGGACACAGCAAGGCCCTAGCGTCGAGTTTCTGCGCGAGATAATCGCAAGTTTCGGCCTTCCGGAACTTAGACCCCGATGATTGCCCGAGAATGCACCACGGCGTAACGTGGCGGCAACAAGTTTTCTAAGTGCCCTTAGGCCAAGAACGCCAACGGAGATGACCAAATGGTGCTTCGCAGAGCCAACCCGAGGCGACTGAGCCGTGCGGCAGAGCGTGGTGCCCAATCGACACTCGATAACTTCGGCCTCGCCAGATGTTAACACTTTAGCACACCTTCTTCTTTTATCATGGGGGGCAGCTGGTTTCCAATACTTGCGACAATCACGCGTAGCTTGACCCATCTCAGGATATGATCGTAAGGAAATGGCCAAAAAATGCGGTATAGATCGCTTATCTTGTTTCATATGCCGCGGGATAAGGAACACGAGCGCTGGGCGGCAAACTTGGGCACGGGCGGCGGCCCCCAAGCCATCAGGCGACCACTCACTGAAGGCCAGCGCTGGCCAACCAACGGGCGCCGGGCGAAAGCACCTTGAGCTGGCGAGCAAAATAGGCGCTGGGCGGCGACCCCGAGCCATCGGGCGACCAACCTTCGAAGGCCGACGACCACCAACGGGCGCCGGCGAGCACCTTGAGCGGCTGGCGAGGCGGCAGGCGGGCGAGTAGCCCTCGAGCCATCAGGGCGACCACCTTTCGAGCGGCCGGGCGACCGACCTTAGACGCAGGGCTTGTCGTGAAAGTAAGCCAACACTTTTATGCTTACCTGCGGCGCCTGCATTTACTCACCGGAAAGGTGAGTAAACATCTGGAAGAGCATACGCAAGGTAGGCCTGTAACATTCTAAGTCCCAAATGAAGTGTCTGGCTCGCCTTGTTTGGATTCTAAGTCCTTGTGAATCGCCAGAAATCGAACATGCGGTCTTTGTGTACCAAAGCAATGAAGTTTTCCGGGTGGCATCGGTAAGCGGTGCTTTCATGATGACGACCAGTGGTGCTTGAGAGAGAAACTAACCCGAGGTGTGCGAGCCACGCCTCGAGCACTGCATCTAACTCGCCCCGATCGCCGGGCTAAATGTACACTGACGCGAAGATCGCCATGGATTTCACAAAGGAATTAGCAAACGCACGTAACCCGAAGAACATACATGCGCATAATTGCCACTCGAAGCACAACTAAGAGGAATAATAATGGAGAAGCAAAAAGCTTTCTGAGGCAATCGCCTTCTTGATCGCCAGAATTACCGACCAATAGGAAGAGGACATACCTCGAGGTCGATTGGAGCAAGTCATTGGTACTTACAATTCCTCGGGGATAGAACTTCCGCAACAAGGCTATGTTGTAGGAGTTCGTCGACTCTTCACCGCCCTCGGTTAACCGGACCGCCGGTCGAGATATCGAGACCACCTTGAAGGGGCCCTCCCATCGGGAGACAGCTTTATGCAACCCGGCATGCGTCTCAATCTGCAAGAAGACCAGTCGCCCTTCGCCGTTGTTCTCTCGAGACCCGGTGGCGTGGTACCGAGAGCTCTCTGGTAAGCGGCGGCGCGAGAGCAAGACGATCCGCACCTCCTCCGAAGGTTGACATCTTCTCACGGAGATTCTCTTGGTCTTCTTATTTGAACACCGAGACGCAGGGAAACCGGCGGCGGCTTGGAGGGAGGATGACCGCGCCAGTATACCAGGAAGAAAGGCGTCTCGCCCGTTGCCCGGCTTGGTGTGGTGCGGAGCGACCACAGCACGGCGGGGAGCTCTTCCGTCCACCGCGCGCCCCTCTTGTGAAGCCGATCAAACGCTCTTGTCTTGAGGCCCTTCATAACCAGCGCATTGGCGCGCTCCGCTTGACCATTGCTCATGGGATGGGCCACCGCGAAACATACCTTGGTGCCCATTTCTTCACGAAATTCCGGAAAAGCCGCTACCGTGAACTGGGTGCCGTTAGCCGGTGATGATCGATTGGCGACTCGGCGGGTGAAGATCCCGCATGAACTTAATGGCGGCCGTGATGGTTCATAGCTCGCCTCGGCCGACCCACTTGGTGAACTTATCGATGGCGACAAAGAGGTGGGTGAAGCCCCTGCGGGTCAGCGAGAACGGACCCAGATATCGGCCCCGCATCGCGAACGGCGGAGAGCGGGATGGTTTGCGAGCTTAAGGGCCGGTCGGTGGGTTTACTGGCGAAGAACCGACAAGCCTCGCCGTCCTCACCACCAAGAAGCATCCCGGAGGGCGGTAGGCCAATAAAATCCTTGGCGAAACGCCTTGCCGACTAGAGTCCCCGGGACATATGGCTCCCTTTGCACGCCCATGGATATCGAGAGCAGCGCTCCCTCTTCCCGAGTGATGCACTTCAAGAGAACTCGTTTACGCTCTGGCGATATAGGTCCCCACCTACCGTGAGTATAGCACTTGGCCTTTCGTGCAATCTTCTCACCGAGGCATCATCGTCGGGATCACTTGGTCACGCAGAAAGCCGGGATAGGGTCCATCCATCGATCTTCTGCCCAAGGGTGGCGACCACTCGGTGCTTTCGCTGGGTACTCATTGGGCCGAGCTTTTCCCTGGTGTTGCCTCGGCAAGACCGCCGTCTTCCTCCCGGACACAAAATTTGGCGAACCACGCCGCCTTCCTCCTGAATTGAGGCCGTGGATAATGCAGCACCGCCTTCCCCACCTGGCCGGAGGTCATGACAACCTTTGCCGTCGTCCCCACTGGACGGGGGCATGCGGCGACACCATCATCCCCACCTGAATTGTGGGCTGCGATGGACGGTCGCGGTAGTCTTTCTTCGAAGACCCCGACCGAACAGAGCCCTTGAGGATGCAAGGTCGGGGCGGCCGTCCAAGAAGGTGATTGTCACGCCGAGGGATATGAATATACCCCAGACCTTCAAAATGACGCTCCATTCTTCGGACCTCCGCCAGGTACGCCGCCATGGTGGGGTCGGAACATTGGAACTCCTTCCGAGCTTGATTAATGACCCGGCAGGAATCTCCCTTGACACAGAGACGCTGATGCCCAACGCCAAAGCGATCGCGGCCCGCCAAACAGACCTTCATACTCGGAATGTTGTTGGTGGCCTTGAATTCAAGGGCGACCACGTATTGGAGGGTGTCACCGTCGGGAGATCAGACAACCCGGCCCGTGCCTTCGGCTGAAGGATCCATCAAAGAATAATGTCCAGGGGAAGGCACGGTGCTTCTTCGGCCGAGGGTGGCGGGAGTCCACTCGACGCGAACTCCGCCAACTTTTGACTCTTGATAGCGGTCGCGGGGCACGAATTTGATGTTGAATTCCCCCAGTTCCACCGACCATTTAGCAATGCGGCCTTCGGCTTCACGATTGTGGAGGATTTCCCGCAAGGGGTAGGCCGTGACGACGGTGATTTCTCGCCCCTGAAAGTAGTGCCGCAGCTTTTCTCGGATGCAACCAGACCGTCTGACATCTTGAGCTTGAGGATATCGAGTTTCTGCTTCATGCAATACCTTACTGATGTAGTAAACCGGCTTCTGGACGCCTTCCCTCTCCGCAACCAACACCGCACTTACCACCTCAGGGGTGGCAGCGATATACAGAAGCAAGGGCTCACCCGACGCGGGGGAAACCAGTACCGGGGGAGAGGAGAGGTACTGCTTCAGGTCTTCAAATGCCTTTTGGGCTTCTTCAGTCCACTCGAAGCGGTTCGTCTTCTTCAACAACTTGAACAAAGGCAGGCTTCGCTCGCCCAAGCGGGCAATGAATCGCCCCAGGGAGGCCAGGCGACCAGCCAGACACTGAACTTGCTTGAGTCGCCTTTGGCGCTTCATGTGCTCGATGGCGCTATCTTGTCGAGATTGGCCTCGATGCCCCTACCGACACCGAAAACCCAAAGAACTTGCCGGAGGGCACACGAACACGCATTTTTCCGGGTTGAGCTTCAAACAATTCTTCCGGAGGTTAGCAAAGGTTTCCTCCAGGTCTTGGATCAACTCATCGCTCTTCTTAATCTTCACAACCAAGTCATCAACATAGACTTCCAGATTTCGCCCTAGCTGGGGGCGGAAGGTGATGTGCATAGCACGCTGGTAAGTTGAACCGGCATTCTTTAAGCCAAAAGCCATTCTTACATAACAATATACACCCGTAGGGGTTACAAAAGCAGTCTTCTCTTCGTCTTCAAGCGCCATGCTAATCTGGTGGTACCCAGAATACGCGTCCAGAAAGCACAGCAGTTCGCACCCGGCCGTGGAGTCGACAATGAGATCGACCCTTGGCGAGGATATGGATCCTTCGGCGAGCCTTGTTGAGGTCGGTGAAGTCGACACATCGCGCCACCTCCGTTGGACTTCTTGACGAGCACGGGTTGGCAAGCCACTCGGATGAGAGACTTCGACTATTCCGCTCGGCAGCTTCTCTACCTCTTCTCGAATGGCGTCCCGCCGCTCGGCGCTTGCCTCCGGACCTTCTGCCGGATCGGGCGTCGTCGAGGCGTCGCTAATCGGTGCTCGATCACCTCCACAGGGACCCAGTCATGTCGGACGGTTGCCGTGCGAACACGTCTGCGTTGATCGGAGGAAGGTGACGAGCGCGTCTTCCTATTTGGTCTTGAGGTGGGCGCCAATGTTGACGATCTTCGGGGTTCGCCCCACTCAGTATGCGACCACCTTTACTTCACCAGTGAGGCCGGGTGAAGCACGGTCTGAGCCGAGGGGCTCCCGAGGAAGTGGTGTCGGCACGGCCGACGCGAGTGGCACCGGCAGATCCCAAGCTTTGCTTGTGGCGTAACAGGCTTCAGACCTATCCACGTTGATAACAATGGGGCACTGGGCCCCGCAGATCTTCACCACCATGTAAGCATAGTGGGTAGCCGCCATGAACTTGACCACCGTGAGACCAAGTAAGGCGTTATATGGGAGGTCGAAATCATGACCTCGAAATCCACCATCTCGGTGCGGTAGTTATCCTTCTCCCCAAAAGTGACGGGAGGCAAACTTGACCCAAGGGAACAAGCCAAGATCTGGGGCCACCTCAAGAACGGGGTGGTCGCGCGCAGTCTGGCCGGATCTGCAGCGCCATGAATGCCGATCTGGAGACAAGAGGTTGATGGAGCCTCCGTCCATCGACCCGCCCCAACAGACATTCCGGACCGTGGGTGCTACCACGATCGGGAGATGCCCAGTCGGGTGCCCTCGGGGTGGTCGGCCCGATCAAGGTGATCGCTTGTTCGACCATTTCGATGTCCGACCCGCCCCGAGCTCGACGCCGTGGCGATACCTCCCTTTTCACCGTTTGTAGCGGCGTTGGAGAAATGGTGGATGAACCACCGTGGATGTACGCCATAAAGTGTGGTCCGCTTCTTTGAAAAGCCGATGGGCGGGATCTTCATCTTGATCATCATCGGTATGGCGCTCCTTGAGCCGCTTCTCCACCATCCTGCCCACGACCCGACAGTTGTCTAGGTCATGGGTATTGGTTTTATGTATCGGGCAGTAGGGCTCGCCCTCCTTTTGATCGCGGCGGTCATCGCGCCGATCACGGCGATCGTTACGCCGGTCACGACGGTCGTCGCGCCGCTCGCGGCGGTCATCACGCCGGTCGCGGCGGTTGCGCTTCTGAGGCGCGGGGTCTTCTTCGTCGTCGCGTTCGGCGGCCAAGACCTGCCTGGGCTCCCCCGCCTCGCGCTTCCGCGCCTTCTTGCCCGCACGGCCGGGACCTTTCGATGTCCCGGCCTCGTCCTTGCCTTGGCCACCCTTGGGGCCAGGCGCTGGCCCCCTCGCCTCCGCAGCCCGCGCACACTTATGTGCGAGGGAGAAAAGCTCGGAGGTTGAGCTGATGGTACGGGTGGCCATCTTCTCCTTCATCTTGCGGTCGCGTACGCCCCTCCTGAAGGCGATGACGACTGATTGCTCGGAGATGTGGGGGATGGTGTTGCGGCAGTGACAGAACCGCCGGATGAAGTCGCGAAGCGACTCCCCCTTCTCTTGTTCCAGGGCGTGGAGGTCATCCTCCACACCGGGCTGCGCGAAGGAGCCCTGAAAATTAGCGACAAAAATGTCGCACAACTGTCCCCACGAGTGCACCGACCCTCGGGGGAGATTCAGCAGCCAGGAGCGGGCAGAACCCGTCAAGGCCGTTGGGAGGTAGTTGGCCATGACCTTTTCAGATCCGCCAGCTGCCCGCACCATCGTCGTGTAGATTTGGAGGAACTCCTCCGGGTTGGTGGTGCCGTCATATTTCTCTATGGCCGCCGGGCGAAACCTGTCCGGCCAGGCCACGCGGCAGCAGCCATGGGAGAAGGCTCGCACCCGACGCCAGTAGAGGGAGCCGAAGTCGCTCATCGAAGCCGGTTCGGAGACCGTCTTGCGCGAGGCGCGAGGCAGCTTCGCCGCAGATCCGGAGGAGTGGACCTCCTCCCGGTCCCGAAGGTGAGAGCCATGAGGGGGACTCTCATTGTCGGCCGCCACCTGCTTGCCATGGCGACGCTCTTGGTCCGGATGGCGCGGCAGACGACCGCGAAGGTCATCACCGCGGCGGCCGGCGCTCTCGTCGAGATGAGAGCGAAGGTCCTCACGGTTCTCGAGGCGGGCCGGATGGCGCGCCGTTCCTTGACCCCGCCCACTGCCGTGGCCCTTCTCGTTAGGGTGACTCGAGGCTGAGCGCCAGATGCGCCTTAGGCGCCGAGGTACGCTCGGTGCCTGACTGGCCGGGGAGCCCTACCCGAAGTTGGGCCGCATCCACGAGGCCAGCAATGCTTCGCAGCCATGGAGTGGTCGGAGAGTCCCCCGCGAACTCCACCGGCGAGTGGTCCGAAGAACGGCAGCGTGCAAGTTCGGGCGGGGTGGCGCCTCCATAGCCTTCGACGCACGGGCCGCTCCACCGCTTCGGGAGAGCGGCGGCGCCGTCTGCAGGCGCGGGTACGGCGATTCCTCGGCCGTATGACGGCCGAGGCGCTTTGGTCGCCGCTTCGCCCGCGAGATCTGGTGCCGCGGATCCGCCATCTTCGATCTGCGCTGGCTGCTTCAACCGCGAACACCGAAGTCCGCCGGGAGTTAGCGGAAAAAGCCAACCACTAGCCCCTACAGCGCGCCCGCTTCGGCGTATTCCACAGACAGGCCGGAGGATGCGAGCCGGGTTTGGTTGGAAGGAGGCGTCTTCATGGTAGCTAAACCTAGAGGGCGAAACCCTAGGGACTCCTCGCGAGGACTCGGCGTCGATTTAACTGCAGATGACACGAAGATTTTACCTGTGTTCAGCCCCTTTTCCTTCTGTAATGTGACTTTACTTCTGCTCAATTGTTTTTAGAGGGTGTGAAGTCGACTGAGCTCTTGAGTTACAAGTTTTCTTCTCTCGAATGCCCGTCCCTTTTCCCATGCACCGGAGGCCCTTATATAGGCCAAAGCTAGCAGGAGTAGGTAAAGGGAGGTCATCATGCCGATCCTCATACATTTATTACTCCTTCCCGTCTTGTCCGCTCCTCCGGCCTCATTAAATGCTTACGCGTGCCCTTGCGGTCCGCGGATGGGACCCTTTATGACAGGTGAGAGGCGCCGAGGAATGGGCTTGTTGCGAAAACCCTTGCGGTGATAAGCTCGCTATGGCGAACTGCCGCTCGACATGGTGCGGTAGTGGAAGGAGCCTTCGAGGCGGCCACCGTGCTCCACCTTTTGCCTGCGGCGGGGACGGCGGCGTCTCTCCCGCCCGATTGCTAGGCCGCCACGTAGATTGGGCGCCGGCGGCGGCGTGCTCACCCACCGCCGGGACGCCATGTGGCGCCGACGCCGGCGGCGGGCCGTGATCGCCGCCGATTGCCGTACGCCACGTAGATTGGCGCCGGCGGCGGTAGGCGTTTCGCCCACCGCCGCCGGACGCCACGTGGCCGACGCCGGCCGGCGGCGTGATCGCCGCCGTGCCGCTACCGCCACGTAGATTGGGCGCCGGGCGGCGGCGTCTTCGCCACCTGCTTCGCCGGACGCCACGTGGGCCGACGCTGGCCGGCGGGGTCGCATCGCCGCCCGATGGCTGCCGCCACGTAGATTGGGCGCCGGCGGCGGCGTGTTTCGCCACCGCCGCCGGACGCCACGTGGCGACGCTGGCCGGGCGGGCCGCCGATCGCCGCCCGGCGGTGCCCGCCACGATTGGGCCGGGCGGCGGGCGTCTTTCGCCCCCCGCCGCCGGACGCCACGTGGGCGGCGCTTTGGGTCAGAATCGCCGCCCGATGGCCAAGCCGCCACGTAGATTGTACTTTTATGCGGTGGAGAGGGTACCCTAGCGTGTACTACGCCGACAGCGGCGGTGGCCCTTTTCTCCGAGGCGACTGACCACGCGGCCATGGCATGCGCGACGAAGTGGGCGGCGAGGCGTGCGCTGCGGGCATGGCGAGAGGAAGAGGAAAACGAGCTGGTAATATAAATTGCAAAAAGGGATAAAAATGTTTGATTGATTTTTGTGATTGGTAATATATATTGCTACGTATAATATATTTGGTTTTAATTCATACCGGAGAAGAAACCATAAAAACTTTTGTAATCGAGAGAAATAGATGTTTGATCTTGTAGCATAATTTTCTTTTATTGCTTGACCTTTATGTTTTGTTACCAATTTTATTTTTTGTAGCAACGCACGGGCATTGATCTAGTATACGCACGGTCTATTCTTCCCTACCCCCCAATCTCCAATAATGGCCGGTCATTATAGCTAATTATTCTTTCCTAATTTACAGCTAGCCATATCTCTCTAAATATGGCTCATTATTATAGAAAAATCCATGATTAGTGCTGGTAATTAATAGCCAGTCAATCGTTCCTTTTGTACTCTATTTATATTGTACAGTTTTTCCAGAATCAATCAAGGGAATTCATTCAGATCAATTTCTTTCAATGATTCCGATATCTTTGCATTACATGTGATTAGTTATTATGCCTCTAGATGTTCCCAACTTTCTTTTGTTAGTGCAATTTTTTTGCAACATTTCTCTACTAATATAATTTTGCAGTTGATGGCAACGGTCCGTTCTTCCTAGCCCCCTCGGCTATATCTCCAATAATGGCCGGTCATTATAGCTAATTATTCTTTCCTGATTTACAGCCAGCTATATCTCTCTAAATATGGCTGATTATTATAGCAAAATCCCTTATTATTGCTGGTAATTAATAGCCGGACAATCATTCCTTTTGTAATCTATATATGCTGTACAGTTTTCACAGAATCAATCAAGGGAATTCATTTAAGATCTCCTATGTCGTACCGTCGCGGCGAATGAACTCGACGAACTGATCAATAAATGACGGACCGATATACATGGCTGCGAGGCGCAGGAAGCCGAGCGCCGCGACGAAGACAACCAGAAGCGGCGTCCACCGGTGTCGTGACCCAGCCACCGCCGATTGAACGTGAACAAAGCGTACGACGCTTCGGCGCGGTTGCCCGACGACACCGGTGGGACATCGGCGGCGGTGAGAGAGTCATTGGCATACCCCTTGGAGATAAACGGGTTGATCCAGCTGAACATCGCGAGAGAGAGGAACGATGCAGTGGCGCACGACGTGGTGGGCGTCTCGACGCTGGTGTTTTCTGGTTTACCTTCATGGGCTCCGGCGTCATGGCCGGTGAAACCAGTGATGGCTTGGTACGCCAGAGGCATGAAGACGAGTAGGTCGGCAAAGGCGAGAGGGTCATCTGGGAAGAGCAACGAACCGTCAGCGCAGCGGACCACCGCCGAAGCGGAGAAAAGCGCTGCGCCGAGGGCGGTGGCGATCTAGAAGACGCGGAAGTGCAAAGACTGGGTGGCGGCAATGACCCCTTTCTCTGAGGTGACTGACCACGCGGCCATGGTGTGCGCGACGAAGTAGGTGGCGAGGAAGGCGGACTCCATAGCGCGCCATGGCGTGCTCGGTAGGAAGAAAAACGCAAGCGCGACGAGGAGCGCGCCCGCGTAACGGTCAGTGGTCCGGAATGGCGGTGACTTCGGCAGCAGCGCCTCATGCTCGGGGGAAGCCCCCGTGTCCCCCCTGTGAAGACGATGGATAACGAGGAAGACGAGGTCGATGGCACCGAGAAGCGCACGCTGCGGGCATGGCGAGAGGAAGAGGAACATGAGCTGGTAATATAAATTGCAAAAGGGGATAAAAATGATTGATTGATTTTTGAGATTGGTAATATATATTGCTACGTACAATACATTTGGTTTTAATTCATACTGGAGAAGAAACCATAAAACTTATGTAATCGGGAGAAATAGATGTTTAATCTTGTAGCACAATTTTCTTTTATTGCTTGACCTTTATGTTTTGTTACCAATTTTATTTTTCGTAGCAACGCACGGGCCGGGCATTGATCTAGTTTTTAATTAAATACCATCAGCATTGTTCCAGCCAAGCAGCAACTTATTTGATAGGCTGGCCAAAAAATGGAAGGTTGTATCAGCCTGATACAAGCAGGCATCTCAATGAGTATGGTGAGGCTGGCTTACGGACGTTGGCACTATCATACAGAGTGATGCAGGAATCAGAATATTTTTCTTGGAGTGCTGAGTTTCTTAAAGTAAAGACATCTATTGGGCTTGATAGAGAATTGCAGTTCGAGCGAGTCTCAGATTTGATTGAAAGAGAGTTGATCCTTGTTGGTGCAACTACAGTGTAAGATAAATTACAAAATTAAAGGGGTAAAAATGATTGATTGATTTTTGAGATTGGTAATATATATTGCTACGTATAATATATTTGGTTTTAATTTATACCGAAGGAGAAACCATAAAAACTTTTGTAATGGGAAGAAATAGATGTTTGATCTTGTAGCACAAATTTCTTTTATTGCTTGACCTTTATGTTTCGTTACCAATTTTATTTTTCATTGCAATGTTACCTGTTTTTTGCTTGAATATTTGTTGCTTATAAATCAAATTATTGAATTAAACAATGGTCAAAACATATATCCAATCGTATTATACAGTTATTGCTAATGAATAGTTTTCATATTACATTGTATAACGCATAGTCAAAGCTCATGTGGATAGTTTATCACTGATGAATTAGAAACATTGAAGTAATCAATAGTCTGAGGAGATATGCAACTGTAATATAGATACAATTATTATTGTTAATGAATAGTTTCTATATTACCATCTGTAACGCTAGAAAAATGGTGGTGCCATCAACACATCCCGCTAAACGAGGATTTTAATGCGGATTAGTTTCCGGTCAACTATTTAAGCATCAAATCAACCAGTAGTAAAAATAGATATGCAATCGTGATTATAAGATACAATTGTTGCTAATTAATAGTTTTCTATATTACCTTATGCATTGCATAGTAAAAAAAGATTTGCAATTTATCAGCTTAAACATAAACTAGCCAGTGCCACGCGCTACGCCGCGTCGTGTGAAATTTCGTAGCATGCATTACGTGCTGTGCGAAATTTAGAAAATCCGGTCGCGATACTGCTTCGCGCGAAATTTTGTTCGACAGATATTCTGTAAAAAAATTGGGTAATCTCGTTTTTCTTGTTTTTTTTTCAAAAAAACGGTCTGTCAAAAACCATTGGTGAATCTTTGGATTGCTAGGAGCCGTTGGTGAATCTGCTTTTTTAAGGAAAACACAGAGGAATTTAAACGTATTTTTGGTTTTTCTTTTGCATAATTCCCGCATAATTTTGATTTTCTATTTTTTTTAAAAAAAATAGGTTATTAGAAACTATCGACGAATCTTTGGATTGTTAGAGCTGTCAGTGAATCGGTGTTATTTTAGAGAAAAACATAGAGGGACCTAAATATATTTTCATTTTTTTTGCGTAATTCCAGTTTATTGTGTTTCTTTTTTAAAAAATAAGTCGCTAGGACCCATCGGCGAATCTGCGGATTGTTATAAATGGTTCGCAAATCTACGATTCCTGTTTTTGGGAGAAAACAAACGTATTTTCGTTTTTTTGCGTAATTCCGACCTTCTTGCTTTCTTAAAAAAAGGGTCGATAGGACCTGTCGACGAATCTATGAACCACTTTAAATCGTCGGTGAATCAGTGTTTTTTGTTTTTGGGTGAAAACCGCAGAAGGATATAAATGTAATTTTATTTGTATTTTTTATTTTTTGCGTTAGGATCCGTTGGCAAACATATGGGCTGCTATAGAACTTCGACGAATCTGCGTTTTTTTTAAAAAACCGCGTTTAGGCAGAATAACGCGCTACGCTGCGACGCACATGACGATACAACGTGAAAAATTTGAGAAATTTGATCGTATTTTCAGTTTTCACATTTTTTTAAAAAATAAGTTGATAGGACACGTCGGCGAATCTATGGGCTGCTATAAACCTTCGATGAATTTACTTTTTTTTTAGAAAACCGCGGTTACGACTTGTCGGCGAATCCATGAACTACTATAAACCTTCGATGAATCTGTGTTTTTTCTAGAAAATTGTGGTTGTTTTTTACGTATTTCGCTAAATTTGGTCGTATTTTCGGTTTTCATATTTGTTTTAAAAAAATAGGTCGTTAGGACCCGTCGGCAAATCTATGTGTTGCTATAAACCTTCAATGAATCTACGGTTTTTTTTAGAAAACCGCGGTTACGACCCATCGGCGAATCCATGGGTTGCTATAAATTTGCGACGAATCGATGTTTTTTTTACTGTAGATGGGAAAAAAGTAATCTATTTTTTCCGGATCCGTTTCGCTAAAAAATAACTGGAGGCGAATCTATGGGTTGCTATAAACCTTCGACGAATCTGTTTTTTTTACTGTAGAGGGACATAAAGTACCTTTTTTCGAGATCCGTTTCGCTAAAAAGCACCAAGAAGACCTAAATGTAAACCGCGAGGGACCTAAACATAATTTTGATATTTTTTAGGTCTATTTTATTAAAAAACCGACAAAAAGACCTAAATACGATTTTCATTTTTTTCGAAAGGACCTAAATGCGATATCCGAATTTCCGAAGAGCCTCGCCAGGGGCCGACACGTGGCACCCCTGGGAGGCCAGCAAACCTCACCACTATAATATATGGTATATATGAGGATAAGATGCTCGCAGATCCTCTGCTGTTATAATCTCTGCCAGACTGGCCATCGCCACGTGGGCCCTACGCGACGCTGGGCCCACGCGGCGATGACCGTCTGGCAGAGACGACGACGGCAGAGGATCCGCTTCCGGATAAGATGCGGCAAAATGATCGTATCGTGCTATATTGTTTGCCGTCCATGAATTAGTACAATAAAGTGACAGGACTGCCATATAAGTACAATCACTACTTATTAACATGGTACATTCACCTTTTCAAACACATAGGCGGCTAATCAGGCAATAGCATAGGAAAAATCAATTTCATGTCATGTATCCAGCGTTTATTTACACAAATCAGTGCAAAACAGTGTAAATACAATATAGTCATGTTAATACACCAAATATGCATATAGTTTGCATTTTCCCTTTCATTTTGGATATGACATACATCATTATTCGGACGGCACCATACTTATCGATAGGAACCATTTTAGAGTAGTAATCATCATATAGATATCTAAATATCTTCTTATATGCGGTCATCAAAAGCTATCCAGTAGCATGAACTCCCTTTCTCTAACCTAGTTCAAGACACATTTATGAGACGATTCATATTGAACTGAGAAAAACCCAAAGAAAAATGCAGTATAAACGGACAAAGATGAAATAAGACAAAACTTTTATTGGTTCTAGTATTTTTTCGTCATATCACTCTATGACAAAAACACCTATTTATGGCGACCCTAAATCAAGGTTTCTCCAAACAAATTCAAGAATTTTCTTTTTTAAAAATTACGTATCCCAGCAACCTCCTACGAACAAGACAAGGCGAATGCTCCATCCACACGCAACGTCCACAACAACGACATGCATTTCCCGTCTGCGGTTGAGCTGGCCGCTGCATGTGTTTATACACGCCACCTCTACAGCCAATCGTAGAATTCCACGTCATCCTGACCAGATGAGCCCCACCTACACGTCATGACTACCCATTCGTGTAGGTTCCAAGCGTGCGCGTAGACAAACTACTCCTTAGTCCTCCAGACAACCATGCGGTCCCTTCCGAAGTCCACGTCCGTGAGATCTCCAAGTCCGTGCGATCGGACGGCCTCAAACGACCCAACCTCGCAGACCCCAGTCGGCGCCCCAGCGACACGGACATCCTACGAGCCCAAACAGCTACGCGCACACTGATTCGCCCCCGACCGGATGACCAGAGGGCCCCACGTTTCATTGGCACAGTCAAGCACGCCCTCTTCCGTTCTCCGGAGCGGTCAAATTAGCACGCGCCGAAGTTTTCTCCCACCAGCGCCGACAGGGCATCGCACTGAAATGTGGGCTCACGTCAGGTGGCCCCACTGTCATTGATTAGAACCATGCAGAGAGAACCGCCACCTATCGGGTCCAAATGCTCACACTGAAGGATGGGACAAGAAGCTCAGCGGACCCGGAGTCAGCGAGTGGGTCGGGTTCTCGCCGGGGCCCGGGGGTGAGAGGTAGGATCGCCGAGAAGAGGCTGGCGTGGGCGGTGCAGCGCTTCCCACAGCCACCGGCGGCCGCCACGTGTGCTCCGCACCCGCTTCCCCCCGCCTCCACCTCCTGCTTCCCCTGTTCATCTCCTCAGTAACTACACCCACCCCCACACCTACACACAGAGACGCACCTACACATTTCTCTCTCTCCCCCCTCACCCTCTCTTTCTCTCTGCATGGACGCCTCCGCCGGCTCATCGCCGCCGCATTCGCAAGAGAACCAGCCGAAGCATGATGGAGGCCGGGGGAAGGCCCCGGTGGCGGAGATCGCGGGCGAGGCGGCGGATGACTTTCTCTTCGCTGAATATACCTTCCCGTCCCTCCCAGATTTCCCTTGCCTCTCGTCCCCGTCAAGTTCCACCTTCTCGTCGTCCTCCTCCTCCAACTCCTCCTGCGCCTTCGCCACCGCAGCAGGAGGGGGCTGCCGTGGGGCCGAGGGAGCCGCCGGCGAGCCCTTGGAGCCGGCCACAGCGGCGGACGGGTTTGATGCGCTCGCAGACATCGACCAACTCCTCGACTTCGCGTCGCTCTCCGTGCCCTGGGACGCTGAGCCGCTCTTTCCCGACGTTCGCATGATGATAGAGGACGCCATCTACGAGCAGCCGCCTCCCGTGGGTGACGGAGCGGACGGTACCGGCGATGCGAAAGCGGTGCTGCAGTCGGCGGGGGGAGAAGAGGCTGGCGAGGCCTGCATGGGGGCGGCGGCGGGGGACGACCTGCCGCGGTTCTTCATGGAGTGGCTCACGAGCAACCGGGACAACATCTCGGCCGAGGACCTCCGGAGCATCCGCCTCCGCCGCTCTACCATCGAGGCCGCGGCCGCCCGGCTCGGCGGTGGACGCCAAGGCACCATGCAATTGCTCAAACTCATCCTCACCTGGGTGCAGAACCACCACCTCCAGAAGAAGCGCCCTCGCGACGCGACGGAGGAAGCGGCGGGTCCGCATGTCCACGGCCATGGTCAGCTCCCCAGCCCCGGCGCCAACCCCGGCTTTGAGTCCCCAGCTGGTGGCCAGGAGATGAACGCCGCTGTCACATCCTGGATGCCCTACCAGGCCTTCACGCCAACTGCTTACGGCGGCGAGGCCATGTATCCGAGAGCCGGTCCGTACCCTTTCCAGCAGAGATGCAGCACGGGCAGCGTGGTCGTGGGCAGCCAGCCGTTCTCCCCGCCTCCTGCGGCCGACATGCATGCGGTGAGCGGAGGGAACATGGCTTGGCCGCAGCAGTACGCACCGTTCCCTAGCGCTTCCGCGGGTTCCTACCCGATGCCGCCGGTAGTGCCACAGCCGTACGCCCCCGGATTCGCCGGTCAGTACCCCGCCGGACATCCCATGTGCCCTCAGCGCATGGCTGGGATGGAACCTTCGGCGACCAAGGAGGCCCGAAAGAAGCGGATGGCAAGGCAGCGGCGTCTGTCCTGCCTGCAGCAGCAGCGGAGCCAGCAGCTGAACCTGGGCCAGATCCAAAGCTCCAACCATCCACAAGAGCCCTCACCTCGGTCTGCGCATTCGGCACCCGTCACACCATCATCGGCCGGCAGCCGGAGCTGGGGACTCTGGTCGCCTGGCGGCCAGGACCAGAATCCGCTGTCGAAATCCAATTCCTCAAGTTCAAAGCAGAAACCCTCGCCGGAGACAGCGACAGCGGCGAAGTCGGCGTCCGGTGCTCAGAAGGAGGGGAACACTCATCGCTCAACAGCTTCGGATAAGCGGCAGGTGCATGCATGCAGTGCTTGACATCGCTATCTAGCGTAGAATCCGAACTGATCTCTTATCTGTTGTTATTAGACGCACATCGCTATCCAGTAATAGGATCAGCATGTGTGTATGTACGGTTGGTCCTAATAGCTTGGATTGCATCTGAATATCTGATGAGCATATGTGCATGCAGGGTGCAAAGACAGACAAGAACCTGCGGTTCCTGCTGCAGAAGGTGCTGAAGCAGAGCGACGTCGGAAGCCTCGGCCGCATAGTGCTCCCCAAAGTGAGACAGCCACCACTCTTCACCACCCCACTTGCAAATAATTCCGCGCATGCATCCACCGCACTTGCACATATGTTCTTCCGATCCCTTGATTAGGCTAATTGGGTTTGGATACGCATATTCCTGAAGCTGAATTTTCAATTAGGATGTGCTAAAAAGTCTCTCTTCTTCCTTGGATGCTTACAGAAGGAAGCGGAGATTCACCTGCCGGAGCTGAAGACAAGGGATGGCATCTCCATCCCCATGGAGGACATCGGAACATCTCGGGTGTGGAACATGCGGTACCGGTGAGTGTCCATTAGACGACGAGGGATTTGGGATAATTAAGCGTGCTTAAGCCCATCTGTGCCTTTGTTAATTAGGAGCAGGGATACTACCACTGGGCGAGATATATAAAATGACATGAGTCTGCATCACCATGGGATGGTCCCTTTCCCAATTGGGCAAGTGGGTCGTATGAATATATATGATGGGAATCTGGGAGCAAATAGTGATATGCATTCAAAGGGATGGACCCAATGGTGGATCAACTGTTGCTGGCACAAACCCTCTTGCCAGCGGCACCGTGGGTGCCCCCATAGCACCCCAGCCTCGTGGGATACCATGGATGCTAACCATAGGGATTAGATGAAGACAAAGAAAACTGAAGGTAGAAGAAGGTCGAAGGAGACTTACCTCCATTGTATGGGCCGAGCCAGCCAAAACCTAGTATCAGTTGTTTTCTTGTTGTTGGGCTAACAATACACCAAGCCCAATAGCCCACCAAAGCCCATCTCTTTCTTCCTAATCTCACCACCTGTCAACCCCCAATCCGGCAATTATTGGCCCCCATCGGGACAGCTTCTGATTATATAGATTCTGGATTGTAGTCAGCTGTCTGGAGAAGCGGCTATTTAAAGAATCTGCTGATTGGAGAATCTAGCCGTTCGACAATCCTAATTGTTTGTGCTGATTGTTAATCGGTGTCGGTGACGGATGAGTGGATAAGGGTGGTGGAGGGGCCTAGGGACGACGGTGGAAGCCCTTATGCCTGCGACGACTCGTGAGAGGCGGAACTCGCAGAATCTGAGTCAGAATCCGCAGAATCAGGTGGGTGACAACTTCTAATTCTGTGTACAAATCAGATTCTGATTGTGGGAGAAGCTATGCATAAACTGCCCCGAACGAGGCCATTATCTCTCTCGTGTGTGGGTGTACAAGTGGTAGTGAGGCGGCACCGCGGCAGGGACCGAGCGGCATGCCCCATGCGAGCCAGCGACAGGCAGTAGGGACCGAGGGCGGTGGGCGTGCACCGAGCCGACGATGGACGTCGGTGTGCTGAGCAGCGGGCGCATGAGAGCAGCCAGCCCGTGTCGGGGCTATGTCGGCAGGGGATAGGTGTGGTGGGCACGGTGTGGCAGTAGCCGAGAGATTTCAGAATTTGCCATCTTTAAAATTCGTTTTTTCGGTATTTGACACCCTGACCCACTGTCATAGACTCAGATGGACCTACATATCATACACAGAAACTGAAAGACATACGAATTGGGTGTCATTTTCTGAAATTTCCCGGCAGTAGCCTAGGGGCCAGCAACTTGGGATTCAACAAGCTGATGAGCAAGTCCCATTAATATCTCCTAAATTTTGATTATGGGTCCACCACTGCAAGTGCATGCAAAATTTTGTTTTCCTCTTATTGTTTCAGTACTAACATTATGCATATACAGTAGCTTATTATTATCAGGTGATATCCGTGATAACATAATTCTTTCCATGGTTATTTTCATGCAAAGTACATGTAATAGCTCTACTGTTGATACAGTGACATGAATGCTCCTAATTTGCATGCACGCAGGTTTTGGCCCAACAACAAGAGCAGAATGTATCTTCTAGAGAATACTGGTGAGAGGCAAAAATGTGAAGTTGTATAACTCAATTGCACAACCAGATCATTAACATTCTTTCTGACTCTCAAGAATTACTGTTTATATGAACATTGCAGGGGATTTTGTTCGTTCAAATGAGTTGCAGGAGGGTGATTTCATAGTGATCTACTCCGATGTCAAGTCGGGCAAATATGTAATGTCTTTTTCCTTGAGTTGTTCGCATGTTGTAAACTAAAGTCAGTTGGTTGTGATCATGGGCGCTACGCGATCAGTGGTCGCGATCAACATGACTCCCATCTGCATGCGCATATAGTTTGCATGCTACTGTTTGTATTTGGATGATCAACTAGGTAGTATATATGTTCCTTCTTGCTGTGTACCTAGTTTCTGCAGCAGCTAAGCTCAACCTTTCTATCGACAGCTGATACGAGGTGTGAAGGTAAGACCGCCGCAGGAGCAAGGCAACAGTTCATCAGCAGAGGCGATAGGTAAGCATAAGCATGGCTTTCCAGAGAAAGCTGGTGTCTCTGATGCAAGGGCAGTTGCTGAAGATGTCAGTGTCGACGCAGCAGGCAAGCCTGACGGCTGCAAGGGGAAGCATCCGCACGGCGTGCGGCGGCCTCGCCAGGAGGCCACCTCCATGAACCAGATGGCGGTGAGCACCTGAAGATCGAACAGCCTCCGCCATATATTGAAGCTAGCTAGCTCCATATACCTGATGATCATATCTGTCCCGTTGTATGAAGTGTAGTGCTAGGGATGATATTAATCAAAGTAGCTATCAGCCGTGACGATAAAAAATGCATGGTTTAATTTGGTTTGTTGAACCCTGTAGTCCTCCTGTACATGCATGAACATACCTTATTTGTCGTTCATTCGGCTAACAAGCAGACAAGAACCAGTACATGGCTTGGTGCTATGGTGTTAATTACCAAACTAGCTCTACTTTCTTAGAATTTAACTCCGCTTAAATTCTTGTACCTAGTTGGTAACTTACCTTTTGTTACTATATTTTGGTAAATTTCAAAATATGGTAAAAATCTCATTTTTTTACACGGTTCACTGCAGGAAGTAGTGAAAAAGTTGTTTTTTTTTATGTCAGAGAGTTGCTTTTTCTATGGCAGTTTCATTATGGTATGTGTTGATTATATATATAAGTCAGAAAAACATGTGAACTAAATTTATTTAAAATCTTTAAATTCAAGTATATTTTTTAATATATTCAAATGTTTTATTTGATTTGTTATAGATGGTATATATCCTAAAACTAAAATTTTCAAAAAATATACCTAAATTTGACTTCAATTTGTGTATTTAAAATCATGGTGCATGTCCCATTTGCGTATTTACTCCACATGGTGTATTTCACAATGTAGAAAGTATCTCGTGTAACAGAGGTTATGTATGTGTAGTATATGAATATATGAGACTAACTAAATAGTATGTACATTATTTCAAAAGTAGTATGTATATTTTTAAAATATACTTATTTTTATGTGTGTATATAAAGGTATTTGCAAAATACGCTAAAAACTATATACTCCCTTGTAATTTTTTGTGTGTGGTTCTTGGAGTATCTTATAATTAGTATATAAGTGTACTCGATGTGATAAATGAGTATTTCAAGTTCGTTTAGATGGGTATATCAGATGTAAGAGTAACTACTCCTGGAAGTAGAATGTGTGTGTATATTAATTGGGTCAACATAATGTCTGGGTATCATGATCTAAAATAGGTATTTCCCCTATGTATCGTGTGCCAAAAAGTTTGAAATTTTTTGAATGCCAACGTAGTTTACTAAGTAGTTCAAACTAAAATTCAAAGAGTTGCCTTTTTTATGGTAGTTTGATCGTAGTTATGTGTTGATTATATATATAAATCAGTAAAGCATGTGATCTAAATTCATTCATAATCTTTGAGTTCGAGTATATTTTTTGAAGATATATGTTTTATTTGAATTGTTATACAGATCTAGAGATGTAGCTAGAACCTAGAATATCGTAAGCTTGAGTCTGGATGGCCTACATATATACATGGTGATGGTGCTATTTGACTCATTCATATATGGGGAGCTGGTTGATTCCTGATATGCATCATCCCTAGATTCTTAATTCATCTGGACTAGACATGAATGGAACTTCGTTAGTTTGTGCCTATGCTTTCTGAGCCAGGCTGGCTGCGCTGAGGGGTTGGCGGGTTGCCATGCGCATGCAGTAGTGGTGGAAACATGACGTGTTATGGTTCGCTCGGATTTTTCGGGTGATATGATAAAATATAGGAAACAACATATACTACCAGTTTTTTAATTAGGTTCTGTCTTTCATGTGCTACGTAACCTTAGACACATGATAAGGAAATTGTGGTGTTTTGATCGAGCGACCAGATGTGGGAGTGCTGTGTTTTTCTTTTCTAAAGAAATAAGAGAAAAATAAGGTGTGTTCGTAAAGGATAAGGCAATAAAGGATGTGCGAGGTTCGGTGAATTCTGTATTTGGTGGTGTCTGGTTGCGCCAACTCAAATGCGTAACAGGATCGAGTATAGGCCTGGATCTACTGGTGATGATCATTTTATGTATTCGTATCGTTTATTGGAAATAGAAGTCTTACCCGTCGTCGTCAAGGATGACATATATACGCGGAGTCGATCTGAAAATTAAAACACGTCATATCAAGAAGAGAAACGATCTCAAATGAATAAGTACTAGATGTTACAAAGCGACGTGTACAATACTAACGTATCTCCAAAGGAAATGGAAACGACGAAAATTGAAATAAAAAACGACGGACACAATGTGGACATAAGATTGTGTCAAGATTGTCCAGGTTACCAGGGCGTAAAATTCAAGATCGTTGAGGGTTAATACAAAAACGAACTAATCGATAACAGCTGCGAAAGTTGTGTCAGCATAATGGTTTGATATGCTTATTTGTGGATACACGAAACCATCTTGTGCACTATACAGACATCTAATCAAATATCTTCGCCTGATCTCATCTTGTAGTTTTGGTCCTATGTATTCCGATATTCTCTTCCTATCAGCTGGATCATATGGAAGGTCATCTAAATTTACCTCTCTGGATGACAGCGGCAAAGAGGGAGTGTTGCTATTTATGTTAGATCCCCCTCCATCTCTACTTGATGCTCCACCATCATGATCATCACTATCTGCTGCCGGTGGAAGCTTTCTTTTTAAATATCGTTCCATAATTATTTTACTACCTATGATATTAATAGAAATTATTAAACAATATATAATAGAAATTATCAAATCAAAATTATCATGATGAAACAATGAATCAATCTAAAAACTAAAATGAAACCAATACCTTCAAAAAAATACTCGAATTAATGAAGTTATGCTACATAAGGTAAAGCACAATTAGTGATAAATCATTTGTATAAAAGAATCAAGAAGCCAAGAGTAACCATACTTTTGTGTGTTGAATTGGAATTGGTACTGGCTTCACATTTGGCTTCGGTCGTTCAACTTTTGGTGGGGGGAGAACTGCATACAATGCCAATTAGCGAGCCGGTATGGACACCAAGTCAAGTAAAACATGAGCACATCATGGGAAGAAAAGCAGGCATAGTCGCATAGAATAGATCGACTACAATTCATACATATCTTGACTTTGACAAAAGACAACTTATGGATAATGATCATTGTGTGTTGTGAAGACACTGGTATTTGTTTACAATTGAGTATTACTAGCTTATTTGAACATAATGGGGGTAGAAAGGCTTGTCTTTGCTACACATGAATGTAAATCTTAAAACAAAGTAATAGAGCGGATGGTGCAGTACTGAAACAAATTTGAGTTAACGGCCAACTAGTTTTCATTGCCAATTCCACAGAGTGCAGGTCACTAGGCCAAATAACTGGTTTCATACAGAATTTTAAAATATTTATTGTACATCTTTTCTAAAATGTTGTACATCTTTAAGTTATATTATATAAACGACATTACTGTATTAATTGACACAGGGTATTCCCACTCATATATTCAATCGAACTTAATTTGGTTGTGTTGCTGCCTTTACTAATCTATACCTTTTGGTTTAGTGCTACCTCTGAAGGGTCGATGTCGGTTTGGTGGTGTGAGTCTATACTGCACTGAAATCTTCTCAAGGGCATCCTGAAAAAAAGGAAGGGAAAGCGTTAGGGATTTCAAAATACCTATGGGGGGCTGTAATGGAATGCAGTAATTATTCATAAAAGGGTAGAAATGAATGTATTTACTGATTTTATAGGTGTATATTTTCTAGAGCCTGAGCCTTCATAGTTCATAATCATGAAGAAAGAGATTAGGGTGGAGAAGAGATTAAATTTACTACTGCTATACCATATCACTTTGTTCATCGCCCCGTGGGGTGGTTTGTAGTCATGGATTCGGTGGCTTAAATTGTTTTTAAGTGTTGTCTATATTTTCTTATTCGAAAAGTTAGGCGTGGTTGTTTTTTCTAGCATACCTTCTAAAATTAAAAAGAATGAAAAACCTTCAAACATAAATGAAATATCTCCCTAAGCCAGCTGGTTTTTGGGAAAATTGACTAGAACAGAATAACTCATAACTGCATGTATCTGTGATCGAGAATTTAAAACATGCAAGAGAAAAGGAGGAAACAGAAAGGATGAATATGGGTGATGAGAAGGCATAACCAATCTATAATATCAATTGTTAATTTTAACGATCTTATGGTTACCAATGCTTTGATCAGCCGAATAAAAGTGAAAATAGTAGCAGCGGTGAAGCAGAGACAATAGTATTTCGGATTCACAAATCACAAGCTAATTAACTAACCACAACGAAGCAAGGTGAACTGGCGAAGAGCTAGTATGCATTCATTCCAAAGCTTCGGCTGCCTGGCATAAATTAATCAAGATGAATTGATCAAGAATTCAAGATGATTCAGACATGACATTGCACTTGCACTTGCACAATTACCAGTTTACCACATACACATAGAGTCATAGACTTCAAGTCTTCAACTCTTCTAGTCACAGACTCGATCATACCGGCTCTAGGTCCTCCACGAGCTTGATGTCAGTCACGTCCTGGCCGCTTTTGCTCGGCCACCGTCTGGGGAGGAAGAAAGAAACTTCAGAAGAAGAAACGCCTGGAGGTGTTGATGTGCCGCCGTCAGGGGAGGAAGAAACGAAATGCCAGAACTCAGACCAAAACGAAACGAAACGCCTGAAGCCTGATGGTCTTTGGCTGGAGGAAGAAATGAAATGCCACGCTAGAATGCATTGCAGCGTTGGGGCCTCCGCCTTGGGCCTTGGCAACTGATTGGACAGCTCGTTAGAACAAGATAGGCTTTAACTTCAGAACAACAATGGCCAGCCAAAGAGGCAAAGACCATCAGGCCTATGATTGGGGTCATCCAAAATTATTTGGTGGGGTCATATACTAATATACCCAGCTAATTACATGGTATTAATTAGAAGGCACTGATGTCAGTTGACACCAGCCAAATACATTGGATCCGCCTCTGAAACCACGATTCTGCTCTCAACACAAATTGTCTAATTTCTTTGCGCATCGGTCTACGGGAGGATTTAGTTTCCTGCATGAGAAACCATTTCCCTCTCTCACCTCAATAACTCTATTGCCATGTCACCAATTTACTTATGTAGCAGCTCTATTAATACTATGGAAACTAGCTGACATAGAGCATTAGGACTGCCCTAACAAAAAGTGCAATACAGTACAACTGTACAAGGTAAGAAAAACACAGGAACACTACTCTGAGCATTAAAAGAAAATCAACTTTCATAGCTAATAAAACAAAGGCAACGTATCCTGTGCACACAAATATTTGGTGAAAACCTGGTGCACACCAACTAAGAAAAGTTTCAAAAAATTCTGAAAAAAATCATGGATGTACATATCAGCACCCCATCTACATATAAAATTTCATGATCAAATTCGTCCTGTGCTAAGAGTAATAAAGACAAACTTGACCATGAACAGAATAGTTCCTGCTCATGATCAAGTTTGTTTTTTTGTAACTTTAGTATAGGACGAATTTGATCATGAAATTTTATATGTAGATGGGGTAAGCTGATATGTACATCCATGATTTTTTTCAGAATTTTTGAAAATTTTTTAGTTGGTGTGCACCAGCCACCAAATATTTCAAGCATGCATGATACGCTTTAAAAACAAAAGCATTAACAATGGAGCGAGAAGAAGCAGCCAAAACTCACAAGAAGTATCACGTAGCACCACTCGTTCTCGTTCGCTCCATGCCTCGCCACCAATTAACACGAGGGTTGTGAACACCAGCAACTGCGTCTGCATGCAGTCCAGCTCCAGCCTGCGTCGTCCGTCCTTCCCCGCGTAAACCGATGCCAATCCAAAAATGCCATAATGATTTTTCTCCACCACCAGAAATTTTTAAAAACCACCCGAAATACCACCACCACACCACAGGCGCGCACACATCACATGGATCATTTCTCGCTAAAACAAAAAGGGAAGGAGATAAACAAAAGGAACCCACGACGAAAAGTGGCGGAAAAAGGATTTAGAAAGGGGGAAAAAGAGCACCAAAATAGCCGAGGAAGAGGCGTCGGCGTTACAGTTGCAGTGCCGCGCACGGCAACCCAACCCAACTCCGGCGAGGACGCAGGCCGCTGGCGCTCCCTCGGCACGTCCTCACCCCCTCCCTATTCGAATCCCGCGACCTCGCGGACGCACCAAGCGTGAATTACAAATCGAATTCCGAATCCGGATCAAACCGTGTACGCGAGGGGAGAGAAATGCCACCTCCGGCCGCGCTGCTCCTCTCCGCGGCCCCCGGCTCCGCGGCGCTGTCGCTGAGCCTAGCCCCCAGCCCGTCGTCCCTGAGGGTCACGCGGCGGCGGCTGCCGGCGCGGTTCAGGCCGACGAGGATCCGAGCTGCCACGGCGATCGGCGGCGAGTTCGGCGGCCTCGGCCAGCGCCGCGTCGACGCCGGGGAGTTCATCGGGCGGCTGCGGAACTTGCTCCCCGGGGGCAGTTGGTGGAGTCTCGAGGACGGCGAGGAGGCCAGGGACGGGGGCAGGCGCGCCGAGGCCAGCGGGGCGACGGCGGCCTCCGCGCTCAGGAGGATGTGGGCCCTCGTAGCCGCCGACCGCTGGGTCGTGTTCGTCGGCTTCGCCTCCCTCGTCGGCGCCGCGGTAGTGCGATGTCTTAGCTTGACTTTGATCTCGTGATTTGGCTAATTTTTTTGTTGATGGTCTGCGCGGACCGTGCGGTTGTGCTTGCAGCTTGCGGAGATCGCTATACCCCATCTCCTTGCGGCGTCCATCTTCTCGGCGCAGAATGGAGGGGCTGTGTTCTACCGGAATGCCAAGCTTCTGCTTGTTCTATGTTTGATTTCTGGAGTGTTTAGGTCAGTTATTTCTTTGCTCAAATTGTGCTTATTTCGGAATGCCAAGCTTGGAAATGTGTTGTCAGTCATCAGTCTAGGAGTAGGACTGGGAAATGTTTTGGACTTTTCCGAGCTTGAAAGTTGAGATGTTTCCAATTTGGTGGTGGATAGAATTGGTAGGATCATAGGGAAACGCAAACTTAAATTTCTACACTATACATTGTGTGTGTCGTACAAATGAACATGCTAAAGCAAGTTTGCACACATAAAAAGAAGGAACTTTGCAAGAATCTGTATAGAACTAAAATTGTTTGCCTTCAGCATGGTTTCGTGAATTGGGGTTGTTTATTGAGCTGGTATTCCCCTTTTGCAGTGGTGTGCGAAGCTGCTGTTTTGGTGTTGCAAACATGATATTGGTTAGATTTCTCATGTAATTTACCGAGTTATTCTTTTCACATTGCCCTTTGGTTTGAACGGTCTCTTAACTGTCATCATCTGGAAATTTTCCTAGGTCAAACGAATGAGAGAAATGCTGTTCCATTCAATTCTTTCTCAGGTAATAGAAAAGAAGGGGAAAAGAGAAACAGATTCTGAAAGAAAATTGACTAATGTGCATAAGCTTTTTTTTCTTGTTTTACTTTTGGTTGACCTCACTGTGAAGATCTTAATTCTAGTGTACATCATGCTAGGATATTGCTTTTTTCGATGAAGAAACTGTTGGTGATATGACAAGTAGGCTCGGTTCTGACTGCCAGCAAGTATCTCGAGTCATTGGCAATGATCTTAATCTCATTTCACGCAATTTGCTTCAGGTGAAAAGGTTGTTCAGTATTATTGTATACAACAGTGGCCAGCTGCTTGAAAAGCTCATGTATCATTTTGTTACTTTATCTCAGGGTGCCGGCTCATTGATTTATCTGCTAATCTTATCTTGGCCTCTTGGGATGTGTACTATGCTGATTTGTGTGACATTGTCAACAATCATGCTAATTCATGGACAGTAAAAACTTGCTCTTATTTCTCTCCTAGTTTGTTTTTCCTTTTCTTTACTTGCTGTCTTCCCTATTATAGTGCTAGTGTGTTCCAAGTTCAAAGAAATGCCACCTCCAAGTTATTTATTTTGTTGCTTTGCATCTTTGGTCCACCTGGAAGTAATCATAATGATACTTTTATTGATAGGTATCAGAAAAGAGCAGCTAAATTTGCACAAGAGTTCACTGCAAGTGCCAATAATGTAAGTTTATGTCCTTTAGTCCAATAAGCTATTTGACAAGCCAAGTCATATGTCAGTGTTTCACCTTAATTTTTATATTAATCTAAATCAGGTTGCTCAAGAGGTGATAACTTTGGTTAGGACAGTACGAGTATATGGAACAGAAAAACAAGAGTTTAAAAGGCAATCTCTGCTTCTTTGGTTTATTATAGCCATAAAGATAACACTTTGCACATGTCATAATGCCTTGTACTTTGATAGGTATGCAAAGTGGCTGGATAAGCTGTATGATGTAAGCTTTCGGCAGACAATGGCATATGGAGGTTGGAGCTTGAGCTTGAACTATCTATACCATTCTACTCAGGTATTTAAATGTTGCTGTTCAGTACATAATGATATTCCAACAAGAGCATGCTTGGAATATTGACATTGTAATTTGAAAAATGCCAGGGTCTGATATGGACTTTGCATTGTACTATTGATCAAGTATTCTTGCCAATAAGCTTTGTGTAGGTCCTTGCAGTTTTGATTGGAGGAATATCTATCATGTCTGGGAAGTTGACTGCTGAGCAACTGACAAAATTCATACTGTATGCTGAGTGGTTGATTTTGTCTACATGGTGGATTGGAGACAACTGGTCCTCCTTGATGCAATCTGTCGGAGCAAGTGAAAAAGTCTTCCGTTTGATGGATCTCCTGCCTAGCAGGCAACTTACCTCTAAAGGCAAGAAAATAGAATGCATGCCAATGGTACAAGCTAGTGTATTAATCTGATGTCTGGTTTAGAATTTCTGTTTGCTTGAATGTTTTAATGTGTGGCTGTAAGATTGTTCAGTGATCTAAAGCATTTCATCATTGCAGGCCTCCGGTTACATAAATTGGTAGGGCGAATCCAATATGCTGATGTAGCATTTTCATATCCATCAAGATCTTCGGTATGTTGACACCACTATATTGGATCCTTTTCTGTTGATGAGTACCTGTTCTCATCAAAAAACATAGAGTACCTGTTCCTGAAATAGCACTTCTTACCTTAATGTTCGAATTTTGCTAGAATTTTTCAATGCAAATTAGTATGGTGAATCCTGAAACTTGAGTGTTTTGTAATTAGTATGTAAGGGGTATTTGGATTTACCACGTGGCCCTTAATTTATCAACCTTCTTTTTTAACAGGTACCAATTTTGAGAAGACTCAATCTAACACTGTATCCAAATGAAGTAGTTGCATTTGTAAGATATTCGGAACACAGATGCTTTTATAGATCTGAATTCTCACAAGTATTATAATGCAACCTTTGATACATAATTTTACTGATTTTATATGATATGAAACTTTAAAGGTTGGTCTTAGCGGAAGTGGCAAGAGTACTATAGTTAACCTACTGCTTAGACTATATGAACCCACAAATGGGCAAGTAAGCTATTTCTACCTCTTGCTATTGTCTGTGTCACACTACATGCAGTCACTTCAAAGTAAACCAGTTTACTCGTCTGAAGACTGAAGTTACGTTTGTGATTGATGCAGATATTAATAGATGGTGTTCCACTCAGTGAGATTGATATCAGATGGCTCAGGGAAAGAATTGGTTTTGTGGGACAGGTTGAGATCCAATTAACTCTATATAAATTGTTCTACCACATGAAACTTTCCATGTATTAAACAACCACATATATTTGGTATATGCAGGAACCTAGGCTATTCCGAATGGATGTTAGTTCTAATATTAGGTATGGTTGCCCAAGAGAAGTCACTCATGAAGAAGTGGTGTGGGCTGCCAAGCAGGCATATGCTCACGATTTCATATTGTCTCTGCCTGACGGTTATAACACCATTGTCGACGATGCTCTTCTTAGTGGAGGCCAAAAGCAACGAATTGCTATTGCGAGGGCCCTTCTGAGGGACCCGGCCATCTTGGTACTTGATGAAGCCACTAGTGCACTCGATGCTGAGAGTGAACATTATGTGAAGGTAAACTGTTCATGAATATTTTAATAAAATTTGTACCTAGTAGATAATCAAAATGTGCCTATTAATAGCTTGTTGATTTCTTTTTTTATGCCTTGCTAGAGTGTCATCACAAAAGTAAGTACTGATTCTAAGGCTGGAAGAACCGTGATTATCATAGCTCACAGGTAATGTGTGCTTAAGACTGCAGTATCTGTTAGTTTGAATACAAGAATTGAGCTGACGCCATTTTTTATTTTTTAGGCTATCTACGATACAAGCGGCTGATAGAATTATTGTGATGGAAAACGGTAATATTGTGGAGGTATGTTTTCGACTGACGACATGATGTCATGCTTATAGACACATGAATAGGGGTGGCAACGGGGCTATTCCCCGTCGGGGAGTGCCTCCCCGTCCCCGTCCCCGCGATCCAAAATTTTCCCCGTCCCCGTCCCTCGTTCCCCGTCTCGGGGGAGAAAATCCCCCCGTCCCCATCCCCGTTCGGGTATCGGGGCCCCGTCGGGGACCCATCCCCGCGAAAATTTCACACAAGAGAAGAGTTTATAGCTATTTTAACTCTAAAATCATATCAATAGACAAGGAAAAAAAGAATGCATGCATTCATTGAAGATTATGTTGTCCCATTTATGAAAATGTGAATATGATGGGCTAGAGAATATGTTTGCAATCTAATAACTAAATTGGATTAAACTAAATTTGGATCCCCAACCGGGTCCCCACGGGGAAAAAACTCCCCCGTCCCCATCCCCGCCATCCCCAACGGGGGAATAATTTTCCCCGTTTCCATCCCCACGGGGACGATTTCTTCCCATACCTGTCCCCTAATAGAGGAATTCCCCGTCGGGGATCGGGGAACGGGTCCCCATTGCCATCCCTACGCATGAACACATTGCACCTACAGTGTCACATACAGATATATAGTGACTTTCAGCTTTGGATTTATAAGATCTTCTATATGGTTGTGCAGGATGGAAAACACAGCGAGCTTATTAAGCAGGACGGTTTGTATTCAAGATTAGCTAGGCGACAAAACGACGCTCTCCCAGAGTCCTGAAATCACAGGTGGTTTATTCCACGCCATTTTTTTCAAGTGGAACGGCAGGTAAGGAGGGTCGTCTGCCATTGGTGCATTCTTTACGAGTGACACTGACCCCGGGTGGTCAAATAATGGAAGTTGCATAAAATTCCTTGTTCTAATAGTTCACAAATCACAACTAATCAAACTAGATTAAAATGCCACCACCCCACCACCAACACACACACAAACAAAGAGTAAGACAATGTCGGCATCTGGCGACGACAGTATGGAGGGTTCAATAACCGAGTAGTTCATACAGAAGTCGATTAGCGTCTTTCAGATGCAACCTGTAACTACGAATATACAGGCATACTGGTCTCGTGGACCTTGGGAACCCTGTAACTTGACATTCTGTATGGAAAATTATACTCCAGTTTTGACATAGACCCAATACCGCATTTACAAATTGTATGTACTGTCGTATACTAGTATGAAATGCAACGATTATTTCTCGAAGTTCCACGAAGAAAATGCTTTTTTCCAGAACGATGCACTTCTCTGTTAGTCCTGAAATGCAGTTACTTTACTTCAGCTCACTTCAAGGCTGTACATATCGCACAACCCTTTTCGTTATGAGGCTTGCAAATCATGCAGCTGAATGCAAATTAAACCAACGGCCGCATTTGGATGAGAATATGATCTTATTAATTATATGAGCAAACGACGGATCTATTGCGAAAACACCAGTGCATCATACACGAAGGTGAGGTCCTACTTTTCTAGTTCCAGGATTGTTAACTCTCCCGCTAAAAATGAAACTGAGTTGTCCCTCAAAACTCAAGTTGGTCAAGAAAAACTTGAAGCGGTCAGAATCTCAAGCAAAGGCACTGCAGAACCCAAGCAACCGTAACCGCTAGAAAATTGATGATCAGGAAACCTCTCTTTGCATCGTCCTCTCAAGCAGTCTTCTGTTTTGTTGACGTCGAGGAAAGATATGATAGGGTCCTATGGCCCACAAACACAAGGAAGACAACGAGGAAGCCTAGGTACTTCAGAGTTGTGAAAAGATCCAGCTGTTCCAACAGAATGATGAACATGAGCGAATCTTTTGCTAGTGCAATTATGTTTACCACAAGGAAGATGCTAACCTTAACCCAGAAGAGAACATAGAGCAGCAGGACTGCTCCGATCCCAGCATGGAAGAGTGAGGCAAATGCAGCCGGTCCTGGCAAGGACGGGAAGTTCTTCAAGTTCACTCCCAGACGCACAAGCTGCAAGCGGATGCCAGAAGCATGTTCTCAATATCAATGTGATCCATTAGAGCAAGCAGTAATTTCGATTTACAACAAATGACACCAAGAGCAGGAATCGTTGACCCACCCCAATCAAGAATCCAATAAAAGGCAGAAGCGTGAGACCCATAAATGCAAGTGAGAGTTCCTTGGGTGGCCTCTTCTCTGGCGCACGGAATATGTGTGCTATCTCCTCCTTTGGCCCATATTTTGAGAATGGGTCAACAGCTTGTGCAGGAGGACGTGGGGCTTTTTCTGGGGCTTCCGGCAAGTCCAACTCCAGATGGCCAAGGGCTCTCAGGAACGAATTCTCCTGAGAAAACAAACCAAAGAAAATCAGCAAGGCCAACCAAATAGGACTGTAGGAAATTATATGGCAACATACCATTGCAGCATCACCAACTGCAAGCTCAAGGTCATATCTTCCAGAAAGGTAGTAAAATTTCTCCACCAAACCAAGAAAATCCTACAATAAATTGAACAGGCATATAAGAAATCAAGATACTACACATGGAAATTATACTATGTCTAATCTTGTCACGTCATAAACTCCTGGTGCTTCTTCAACACCGCATTTGACCACAGTAACAACATAGGCATCTTTTTATATGATAGCTCACAAATGCCCCAAATTCAAGCACAACAGGAATATGCATTCCACTTTCCATCTTCATAATACTATCTTAAACAATATTTAAATCAGTTTATTTAAAATGTTTTTGCACGTAATGATCTTTTTCTTCAAATCTCAGTCTTGTCACCAAGTCACCAATATAAACATGATTACATGACCTCAAGTTACATGGCCTAGGCGTTATTCTTCTAGATTGAAAGCAAGCTTACATGGCCTAGCTATTGCCTTCCATGTTGAAAAGCTGAATTGATATATATGCATTTTCTGGATAATATAATGCACACCCTAGAAACCAATGGCCAAAGGGAATGAAGAGCAAATATTAGAAATTTGACTAAAACAAACTCCAAGGGAGGGATACTCAACTAGAACAATTTTGAATTGACTTGCAGAACCTGGTACGACAAATAACTGTTCAACATTGCTTTCATGCTTTAACTTGAAGAACACCTGAAAATAAATTTGCTCAATCAAGTCAGGAGAAGAACCAGTATTGGGTTACTGGAAAAATAAAATGAAGTTCTATAGTAACCTGGTGAGGTTTAAATGTGTGCCCAAGTGGTGTACTTAGTTGAAAAGATAAACGCAACTTCTGTAGATGGTTCGCAGAGAGAGAGACTTTTGTATCTTTCAGTAGATCTAACCTGAAATAAAGAAGCTTGAAAATGATATGTGTACAAAATAGGATGTTCTGCTACAAAGTTAGCATATAAAACTTTATGCAAGTTTTTGTATTAACTAAATTAGATACGATCCACCATCACAACAGAAAGTACACAAGATATAAAAATTAAAGGGTATGCTCTCAAACAAATATCAGATGCGAGGAAAACTAAATGCTAAAAAGTTATGAGATGCCTGTCCGCTATTCCATACAAGAATAAATTGTATTTTTCAAAGTGGCTATAAATAGACAAGAAATTATGATTACTTCATTTTTAGTGTCAGCTTATCTTTTTCATGTCGCTGTAAAATTCAGCTCATTTTATTTGAAACGGCATGGATCAAATCAATTAAAAACTTTACTTTTGGACAGACTCCACAGCCCCAGCATCACTGTCAGAAATTCCTATTTCTCCCTTGTTAACTTTGATCACTCCTGTGACAAAGACAGTCTCAGTGTTTCTCCCTCCAGTAGCATAAATAGTATCATGTTCTGCCTCCTGAAGCGAAATCTGGAAGACAGAAGGGCGTGACCATTCATAAGATTGTCAATTACTATTACATCAAAAAGAAGCAACCAACTACAGTTTACATGTACCTCAAAAACTAGTGAATACTTCCCAATATCTATTTTCAATGGAGCAATGTCCAAGTAATGAACATTGTTGTCGAGGTCAAACTTTAGTTCCTGAGACCAGAAGGACAAGGATGTTAGGACATGGCAGCTGCAACGCGCACACACAAAAAGTGATATGAACTATTATAACAAGGAAGTTCCAAGAGGTAACAGCTGATTCAACTCTATACCTTGTTGTCAGTGCTGATGACCTTAGAGTCAGAGCCCAACACTTGTACAAGACTCACTCTGAGGGGAGGTGCAGCAGATCCAAACACTGTAGTGACTTCAACCTGAAAAGAATACACATGAGGAAATAAAATCTCGAGTCAATATACGTTCAGTTAAATGTAACAAAATCAAAAGCAATGAGTAGCAAAGTTGCAGCTAAATACTGTACAGTTTTATACTCACTGCATACAAATTTTAGCAATCAATTATTGTTAGTTTGCTACACAATTGCAACTAGAAATCACCACGCAGGATGGCATACATAATAGCATGGTTGTTAAAAAAGGACAAATTCAAGAATTCCAAAGTTTAATGATTACAAGCAGCACTTGCCAGAGACATGGGAGTTTCCCCACCATAACATAGACAGTAGTGCAATGCTCATGTGCCTACATGCCAATTTATATTACAATGCAGAATAATTAAATGATCGAACATAACAAGATTTACACAAAACCTTATAAACATTAAGTCAAAGAAATCTCAATAAAAGCGCTATACATCAGACAAAACCCAAGAGATTAGTATTTGACAATCACCTTAAGCTGGTCTTTGGAGGTCAGTGAAAATACTTTGGAAGGAAGCGAAAGGATCAAAGGAACAAAGACCCTGCAAATTGCAGAAAAGAAATAAGTGTCAAAGGGTAACACGGACACCAAGTAAAATGATAGGAGATGCACATTCTTCAAGAACAATAAAATAAGGAAGACTTGCCTATTGTTCTCCAGGAATGACAAAGACTCAATCTGATTAAAGCAATCCCTTGCACTACCTGGGAGCCCTATACCAAGAAAGAACTTCGCCAAGCCCAGCATTTTCTCGCCAGGCATCTGTATATTGAACGTAGTTAGTTAAGAAAGGTGCTTACATTTTAAATTTAATGAACAAGTATCGAATTAAAGCACTGTTCCCATAGGCGGTGCCTAGGCGCTACGCCCCTTCCTCCCACCTAGCGGCCTAGGTTGATTTATCCCACCTAGCCCGCTTAGGCGACGATTAGGCGCTAGGCGCCGGTCTGCTGCCCGACTAGCACCTAGTGCCTAGGGGAACACTGAAATTAAAGTGAAAAGACTCACATTCAATTTCCCAGAAGTGACATTTGCAAAGGTGGAGACACCCCGTACTACTGAAGCAGAAGTTGTTATCGGGCCCTTGTATTCGGTAGCATCAACATGTTTCTCATCAAAGTAGAAGATTCCATCATCTAAGTATATACATAACATAAGACACTGTAAGTTCAAACGGAGGAATATTTTCACTTGGAAGTGGCTGATTCATAATAGAAAAATATCAAAATGCACCAAATAAATTGCCTCGTATTCGCCTAGACATATCCTAACAATCTAAAAGAACCAATTTCTGCACTAGTAATTATATAAATCTGCAATTCAGTGTGTCATAGGTTTAGCAATTGGCAATTATGTTCCTAGGTTCCTATGAGGTGCCAAGCAGAAATCTAGATTCCTGGAAAATCCAGCCAAGTTCAATTTGGTTATGTGTCTTGTCTTAAAGCTGATTAACTCAAATATTTGTCTCCGGAAAGCACAAAGAAGAAGATTAGAAAACATACCATAGCTCTTGATGGTGTCAAACAGCTTCATGATGTCATTTTTTATCACTTCTATCTGATGGCATGATATTTAAAATCAGAACCAGCAACAGGTACAAACTTAAAATGCCGCACTAATGAGTAATGACACATATAATAAATGCAGAACAAAAATAGGACTTGAACTTGGAAGAACCATTCACCAATAAATTGTACAAAAGCAAAAAAGAAAAGCACAGCGTCATACACAGCATGAAATGGTAGCACCTAAAACCACAAGATCATTAAAAGTGAGGATGCAGAAAACCACGGCATCTAGAGTGACATGGGTGCATCTCTTTTAAGATCATAGATCATGTCAAGTGCATCGGAGATTCAGATGAATGGAGGTTGTGATGTGTAAATGAGAAAGATAAGCTGGGGCGTCAAAAACTTGATGGGCATGGTTATGCATGTTTTCACTTCCTGTAAAACAAAGCCCTTCCTCTTTTCAAGGCTTCATAGCATAGCATATGACTATATATGGTTACCCATGCTTCCTTATTAATTCTGCTAAAGGAAGATAATAACAAGGTAAGTTGGGAGATGAACAACATGACAGGAAAGGCTCATATATGAGTTTTTCACTTGCATCCAATTAGGGCCTTACCTCCTTCCAAACACAGTATATACTATATGCAGTTATACATAATTATTTGGTTCTTTATCACTCATGCTTAAGGAAGATAATTACATACAAAAGTATGACAAGTTAATGCAATTACTCAAGCAGAGAGCGCATACACACCATGGATGGATCAACCTCAGCATCAGCCAGTGAAACAACTCCTGCCAACGCTTCTAGTGCAATACCTGTGGCAGTACATTATTGCTAAACATCAGTGACCAAAGTTATGCATTAGATTTGCAGTAAAGACCTCCCTGGTGAAGAGAAAAAACTTGACAAAGACATAGACACTGACTACTAGTTCACTGTTCATAAGCCCCAAAATAAGAGTCTTGAGCAATTAGACAACTAGACAAAAATGAACTAGAAACCAGTGCATCCAGATGCAAGTACACTTAAACATATAATTCATTTAAGGCTTTGATTGACCAGTAAGAACTATTACCAGCAGCAAATGTGCTAGATTCAGCACTGTTAGTGTCATAACGCCATCTCCCATCACTTTGGCTAAGTGCCTACAGGAAAAAAGACACTTAGAGACAACTCTAATTTGAACAGGAAAATATGTTGTAGATTGCTACCACTAGAAAAGGAAAAAAGAAATGCATAGCCATATTGTACAGATGTCACCTTAATTGCATGAAATGTGCTATTCGCATCAGATAGAACAACACTATGGCCTTGTTCCTGCATAAACAACAGAAGTTCATAAGCAACCGCATTAAATTCAGACCATTAAAAGTTTTTAGATCAAAAGGACATTAAACATGCCCCAGTTTCCATTAAGAAACTTACCACAAAGCATTCATTAGTGACCACAAGCAGCAAACATAAGAAACACACAACCTTTTGGCCCCCATTAGACTGAATAACAACTACTAACCACACACAGCTACTGCCAAAAAACCATCATAACTCACTGCCATAAACTAAGGCCAGAACCTCAAAACCTTTTGCCAGCAACCAGCTACTAATAAGACTTACATAAGTCACCAGGTCAGAAAGCTAAAAGACCATTAAAAGTAGTGATGACAAAATGAACAAATAAGTATCAGCTAGAATTGTGCATTAAAGAGAGCAACCTTGATGCTAAGCAGCCCTCCCACAGAATAGTAGAATTCCAGCAGCGAGTTGGTGTCCTTGATCACCATCTTAAGCCTTGCCGCCACATCCTACCATAAAGAACGAATATCAGAACATCATCAAACAAGAGAACCCCAGCAGCAACAGCAAGATCTCTAAAGCTAACACCCACATCGTAAACGCCGGCATCGACAGTGCATCCGACGACGCCGCTGATCCGGACTGCATGGAACAGATCCTTCGCGGGCGACGACGAGGGGGAAGCCAGCTTCTCCGCAGCAAGCTTGCACACCTTACCAGTAAGGCTCTTATCCTTCTCTACCCCGAGTATCTGGAACGTCCTGACCGCCTCATACGTCCTCTCCAAACTGCAGAATGCACACAGTCAAAATTATCACGTGAACGCGAGTAAGCCGCGAAAGTTCAAACACGTGGCTCAGTCTCGGACCGATCTGGATCACACTAGATCGGTAATTGCGTCCCCGGCGGACGAGCGCTGGATATCGGGAGAGACTGCGGAGTTGGCGAGTGGTTAGTGAACTTACTCGCCGAGGGATCCGTCGGAGGAGGCGGCGAAGAGCTCGGCGGCGGCGGATCTGTGCGCATCGGAGACCGGTCGGACGGCGGAGGAGAGGGGGCCAACGGCCGCGGCGAGGAGGAGGAGGGCGGCCAGGGGCGGGAGCCTCCCGGCCATGGCCGATGTGGCGGTGGCGGTGGCCGGAGAGAGGAGAAGAGAAGAGAGGAGGGGAGTAGGGTTTAGGAGACTGGGCGTGTGGGACTGGGAGTAGCCAGATCTGCTGAGGTAGCGAAGGGGACGACTAGAAATATTTCGCCGTCTGGACTCCGCCACTCCGGAGGCTGGGCTGCTTTAAGATTGGTGTTTATTGAGCCATTGCTCGACGTATATCCTCAGTTCTACATCTGGGATCCCATCATTGCACAATATGTATACATCTATGTAAGCTACTAGATGAGTGGGTGCGGCGCACTCCGCGCCAACCTCCACGTGTTCAGCGGGTGAAAAGCATGTGGTTAATTAAAAAAAAGTTATAGATTTTTTTAGGGGGTTTGCGGGGGGTGGGGGGAGGTCTCGGACGTAATTACCGAATTTTCTTTTGGGAAAAAGGGGTCTCGGAAGTAATTACAAAATTTTCGGAGGGACTGTGAGGGGGGAAATGAAATTTGGGATTTTCTAGGGCTTTTCCCAAAAAGGGACCTGTATGTAATTTTAGAAATTTCAGGGGTCTTTTTGCAAAAAATAGACTAATTTCGGAATTTTGGGAGCGTTGTGCGGGAAAAAATGTTTTTTTGGAATTCTTAGGACCTTTCTGAAAAAACCTTTCCGCAAAAAAGGACCTATATTTAATTTCAGAGTTTGCTGGGGTCTTTTCACAAAAAACATTAATTTCAAATTTTTGGGTCTTTTCGCAAAGAAACAGGTGCCACATGTCAGCCCCGCGGTCACACCACGCGTCAGGCCGCGCGGTCGCACCACACGTCGCTCGAGGGAAAAACCGAGCGAGGCGACACACATGCGGGCGAGCAGGCTCGAGGCCGGGTCGCTAACGCGGGCACGAGAGCTCATACCGCTACGTTGTGCGGCCGTTAGCGTTTAAGCAGCGTAATTAATTACTGAGTTAGCCACATGGGCGATGTGGCTTACGCGTGAGCCAGCCATATGCACGGCAGAGCACCCGAGGCACAGCGCGCACCCCGCTGTGGGAGTGCCATAAACCTTTGGGTTGTATATACGATAGTATTAGTTGGTGTTTTTTCCTTGTGAGATAATTTAAAATTATACTAAAAGAACAATTTTGAAACCCATAGATATACTTCGTATATTATATCCCATAGAGTTCCGGCCTCTCCGCTCGTCCATGTCGTTTTCAACTGGTGCATTCGCTCTGGAAGCACCCATGTCGCTTGGCCTGTTCACCCTCGGGGATAACTTAATTAATGTTGTTCTTGCCTCAGTCACAAGCCACGCCAGAAGCAGCAGATGGCGATCTCGCCTCGCCATGCGAGGTTGCTGCTCGACTCTGCTCCCATAGGTGCCCGCTGGCGATTTTTGCCCGAGCGACACGTGACGCATGCGCTAAGGCCCGCGGGCGACGTGTGGTGCCTTTTTTTAGTGAAAAAGATCCCGGGAATTTCTAAAATTATATACATGCCCTTTTCCCAAAAGGCCCTCAGAAAATTATAGGGAAAACAAAAAAAATTTGTACCGAGGCCTCCAAAATTACGAAACGCTTTCCAAAAGTACGTATTAGCCCTTTTTTATAATGTGACCCTTAAAACTATCGAAATTTGTTTCCTTTTGCGTAAAAGGCTCCCCAAAAATATGATAGACTAAATACGATAGGTTTTCACAAAATGCATATTAGTCCGCTTTTTTGTGTGATCCCCAAAACTACTGAAATTCCCTTTTTTCACAGATGCCTCTAGAAAATTACAAAAACTTTTCAAATTTGTGTACAAACCGTGTACATACATTCCTCTCTGCGAACCCATTTTTTTTTTAAGGAGACCTCCTGAAACTGTTGAAATTTGTTTCCTTTTGGTAAGAGTCCTAAAAAAATGATAGACTTTTCGAAATTACATATTAGTACTTGTTTTGTGCGATCCCGGTAACTTCCAAAATTTCCTTTTTTCGTATATACCCTAGAAAATTACAAAAAACTTTCTAAAATTGCATACAAACCGTGTGCATACAAATCCTTTCTGTGAAAGACCCCTAAAAAACTGAAATCACACGATTTTTTTTTCCGTTGGTCACATGGCGGCTAGCGTGACGCACACATCTAGTATGGTTGCACCCTTTAAGCCGCTAGAGATTGCCGAATGCTCAGGCCGCCCACGTGTCCATCTTGCCATTTTTGCGAAAACCCCCCTACATTTCTTGAAATTGCGTATAGATCTTTCCAAATTACGAATAGGTCTTTCGCGATTTTTTGTGAGGGAATTTTTTTTTACTTTCATCGCGTTTAGGTCCCTGCCACGCCGTTTTACAGAAAAATCCTCCTGTTAGGTTCAATCGCGAACAAGCCCTTTTCTAATTTTTCAGGATAGCGAACTGGTCCAAAAACGTGACATTCAGGTCCTTGGTCCTTACGTCTAGGTCCTTTCTTCGTTTTTCCCGGAAAAAATGTTTTCGTCACAAAAAAAATTTTCTAAAAAAAACGTGGGTTCGTCGAAGGTTTATAGCACCCATTTTATTTAAAAACTCCGTTTTCCCCGGAAAAAATGTTTTCGTCGCCAGAAAAACTTTTCTAAAAAACGAGGGTTCGCTTGGAGGTTTATAGCGATTTCATGGATTCGACAACGGGTCCTACCGACTCATTTTATTTAAAACTCCGCTTTCCTAAAAATGTTTTCGCCGCCAAAAAACTTTTCTAAAAAAAACGAGTTCGTCAAGGTTTATAGCGGCCCATGGATTCGCCATCGGGTCCTACCGACCCATTTTATTTAAAAACTCCGCTTTTCACTAAAAAATGTTTTCGCACCAAAAAACTTTTCTAAAAAACGCGGATTCGTCAAAGGTTCATAGCAATTTCATAGATTCGCCAACGGTCCTCGCCGACTTATTTTATTTAAAAACTCCGCTTTTCCTAAAAAATGTTTTCGTCACCAAAAAACTTTTCTAAAAAACGCGGATTCGTTGAAGGTATAGCGCCCATGGATTCGCCAACGGTCCTACCGACCCATTTTATTTAAAAATACGAAGATCGAAAATTCGACCAAATTTTCCGCTTTTCTAAAAAACACAGATTTCAAATAAAGCTTATAGCGACCATGGATTCGCGGTGGGTCTTATCGACTTTTTGAGAATCTGCAAGAAGCAGTAGCGCTATTATTGCTAGTACTTATATTATAGCGGGAGGGATTGGAGCTCAACCAAGGGCGCCACGTCAGCAGCCCTCGCAAGAAGGTCCTCAAGAAAATTTAAAGTTACGTTTAGGTCCTCCTGTTGGTTTTTCACATAATGGATCCGAAAAAAACAAAATTACATTTAGCTCCCTCCATGGTTTTTCCAAAAAAAAAATCAAGAAAGCTGAGATTATGCAGAAAGGAATCTGCGATTGGACCTGAAAACACCAAAATTACATTTAGGTCCCTCTACGATTTTTTTCCAAAAAAGGAGGCCGCGGTTTCATAGGTTCATCAATGACTCGTAGTAGCCCATTGTTTTTTTAGAAAAGAGAAAGCCAAAATTACGCAAAAAGGAACCTACCGTTTCGCAGATTCGTCAATGACTCTTAGCAGCCTATTTTTCAAAAAAAGAACCTAGAAAATGTCTGCAGGTTCGCTGGCGAAATCTAGCAACCCATTTTTTTTTAAAAAAAGAGAAAACCAAAATTACGCAAAAAGAAATTCGCGATTTTGCAGATTGGATGACGACTCCTAGCAGCCCATTTTTTTAAAAAAAAACTCCTAAAAAACGTCGTGCAAATTCACCGATAGCTCCTAACTAGCATGTCAAATTTCAAATAATGGAGAGTAGCGCACACCCTACCTAGTTTTTTTTTATAATAGTTGTAAAACTTCCAACTGGCACAACCCTCTCCAATCATATGCCAACATATATAGTTTACGCATCCATCTCCTTTTTTTTAAAAAAAAATAACTCCCGAGCTACTCCCTAATGATTTAACTAACAGTCCCATGCACTGTTTTGTCTAATAACAGTTTTGTCGATACAATCGTATTATAAGTTAGTAATCAACAATTACATAGTACTCACAAATACCCTACATCATGCGACACTCTTTTCGTACCCTTACAAAGCTAATCCTAGCTCGCTATTTTTCGCCCTAATTTATGGTTTGGGCGCTAGAGTCTATACAGTAGAAACACTGGACTGTGAGAAAAACAAATAGAGATCACATGTAGTCTCAGTTACAACTGCAACTTAAGGGTTGCAAGCGATCTCTGTCGTCCATTCTAATAATTAGCTTCTTGAATTTTGGATTTACTGATATAGTTCGCATGCTACAATGATTTTGCTATGGCTACAGTACATGAATAGTGTCCAGCTGATTTGAATCCACCCGTGTAGTGCAGCTGCTTGAGTTATAATCACGTTACCTACCGCACAAACTGTGTCCGTGAGAAACATATTGGGCATATTACTTTAATTAATGTACAATGTTCATTACCTAGGTGATGTCCAATCAAGCGGCAAACTTTTCGATCACCGTTTTCCGTTGGATGTGAAGAACATAGATAAAATTTATACAACTTGGCACTTTAATGCAATTAATCTGAATGATTAATTAGATGCATTAGTTGATGTAGTATAGCGTACTTATTTTCCAATACAAGTTACAGCGGTTAAACATGGAGTGCATCCATCAATAAGCATGATCTCGTTTGGTCTGGTTTCATTACATTCACATTTCTTTACTATAAAGCACGAGTTGGTGGCAGCGGTGCGTTCTTCTTCTGCGGGCCCCACTCGTCAGCCAGTACTCCCCACGCGCAGACGCCCCCCCCGGACACAACGCCGATCCTGACCTCGCACTCCCCCACGCGCAGACGCCCCTCCCCCCGCCGCAATCTCCGCCCACCCCGCGTCGATTTGCTCCCGATCTACCACCCACGAGGCATCCGGATCGCCCCGTTCCCCCCCGCCCCGTGCTGCAATCCTCGCTGATCCCTTTCCCCACCTCTCCACCCCATACCCAATCCCGCCGCAATCCGCATTGATCTCTTCAAATCCTCCCCCTCCCCAGCGATCACCGCCGTGCGCTCCCAGTCTGGAGATCTCCTGCCGCAATCCCCGTCGCGTCCTTCCGATCCGAAGATCTGCCACGATGCGCGTCTCCACGTCCCCCACCACCACGACGCCATGGTTCATGCCGGAGGTCTCGCCGCTGCCGCGGCCTTCCTCCTCCTCGCCATTGGCGCCTCCGCGGCGCCAGGCATGCCGATCATCCCCTATAATGCGGAGCACAGCTCGCGGGGGCTAGAGCGGACGGAGGCAGAAGCGCGGGCCATGTACGACCTCTGGCTCGCGGGGCCGCTCGCATAATGCACTCGGAGGGTACGATCGCCGGTTCAGGGTCTTCTGGAACAACCTCCGCTTCGTCGACGCCCACAACGCCCGCGCGGATGAGCATGGGTTCCGCCTCGGTATGAACCAGTTCGTCGATCTCACCAACGAGGAGTTCCGCGCCGCTTACCTCGGCGCCAAGGTCGTTGAGAGGAGCCGCGCCGTGGGGGAGAGGTACCGCCACGACGGCTTTGAGGAGCTGCCAGACGCCATCGACTGGAGGGAGAAGGGGGCCGTTGCTCCCGTCAAGAACCAGGAGCAATGCGGTGACGTAGGTCGAGAGGGGAGCCTCGCCCCCACCTGGGCGACCTCACCGGCCGCTTTAAACAGGAGGGGCCTTTCCTCACACATAAACCCGCGCTTATTTTGTTTTCCTTACCTAATTTCTCTTCTCGTATTAGCGTCGCTCGCTTGGTTTGGATCCGAGTGGCAAGGCTTGGGAGGCTTGGCGGATGCTGTAGAAATGGCGGAGGCGGTCGCGTCCGCGGGTGGGCTCGCCACGGCGGCCTCGACCTACGTCACGCCCGGCCAGGTGAGCCCTAAATCGCGCCTCGATCCGGCGGGCTCTGGTGCGGTATGGCTGCTCCGTGCAGATCCGTTGTGGAATTCGCGGGGTTGGTGAGGTGGTTGGGTGGGGTGGGGATTTCAGGGCGAGATGGGCGAATGGGGTGGGTCCTTGGTGAGTTCGTGCGCGGGCGCGCAAGTGCAGGTTGGGTTATGGGTTTAGGCGATTGCGGGGTAGTGCTGAGATGGCATGCGTGTGAAATTCCTGGCTGGAATCTACGCCGTATACTGTGGTTTCAACATTGCTGCTGTCTAACTTGGGGGGATTTTGGTATGATCGGTGAAATGGTTGTGGGCTGTGTCGCGCTTGGTTGGTACGCGTTATTGCTAATGTGACAAGTATTTGGTTTTAGGATTGTGTGGTATTCTGATAGGAGGGGAACCATTTGACCTAATGCAGGATTGGAAATTGTGGCCTTTTTTTTCTTGATGAGGATCAAGGATGACCAAGGCCTGATTACTGCTGTGTTTGGAACAGCAGAATTCTAGGGTGGAAGATTCATTCAGCTCTGTTGTTAGAAATTTGGTGAATGAAGGCTCAGGGTTTAAGGGTTATACCACAATGGCTGTAGTTTTTAGATCTGAAGATATTTAAGACAGCCATTAAGATCTGGCAGTGTGGGCTTCTCGGTTGTATTTTCTAAGAAGAGATGCTAAGATTATTGATGCAATGAGAGTAGGTTTAATGGCCAACCCACTTTTTAGGTTTGCACTTTCAACCTATTGGAATGAATGTTGATTTTCTTGTTTTATAATACATGATTATTCCTAGGCTTGGTAGTTGGTGTGCAAATTCAATGGGAAAATTAGTTTGTATGCAGAACTCAAGTGTTGTGGGTTGCTAGAGTAAAAGGGATGAGCTAACTGTCACCATTCGCATCTATTAAAAGTTTAAACACCACATTTAGAAGGTTGGGTTGCAACTTATAAGCCATAATTAAGTATATAGAGTGATGCTATTCTCCCACATGTAGTCAATTTGTTTATTGCAAATACTGGTATTTTTTTTTGGGTGGAACCTTGATTATTGGAACTGAGAAAACTTGCTTTGCATTCATGGCAGGTTTCTGCTTTTCTGGGATTTCTTTGGGTTTTCACCGCGTGGGTGTATGCTGAGGTTATCTTTCATGGGAAGAATGCTGCTTCTCTTAAAGCGTAAGCAAATGTTACTTTAATCTTGAGAATCTGGGTACCCTTGATTTTTGTTTTCAAATATGCCAAATGGTATCTTGTCTTTTAAATGTTGTCCCTGAAACAGAAATATCTGCTTGTGTTACAAGAACCATACCTCTCAAGATATCTTACTTTAACAGGGCTTCAAGTTCTTTCACCTTTGAATGCCTATTGCACCATTACATGTTGCTTTTAAATGAAACACCAGTATAATACTATCATCACAATAACCTTCTAGAAGGACTTATATTGGAATTTCTGTTTCTTTGTCTTTGTCAGTAGACACTCAGATGCCAATTTAGCAGTCATGGATAATAGCTCATACAAAGGAGAGGATCAAACAATGTTATTGGAGGGTGGCCAAGCTGCAGGGGCTAAGCCAGTTTATGCTTCTTTCACATCACAAATGCTCAGGTTGTCTGCGGAGTATAATTTCTCGATGGCATATTAAATAAATGTTTTAAGATATCAAGATTCAAAAGCACTGACAAAATTAATTGGTTCCACAGACTTTTCTTTATGGACCAAGCACTTCTTCTGGAGAATCGTTTGACACTGAGGGCAATGTAAGCTACAGTTGCATCCCACAGTCATCTATACTATTACAGTTGCTTTATTATGCTGACTGTTTTGCTATCATTTTATCAGATCTGAGTTTGGAGGCCATCTGCTTTACTTCTACATATGTGATCGTACACATCTACTCGGAGAGTCTGTGAAGGTGCTATTATGCTGATACTTATTAGAAATCTATGCCCACATCTTGTGTAGGAAACGTGACAACTTTAATTTCAGCTGAACATTTGTTGAAGAACACATGCTTTAGTTGCTACAAAAAAGCGCATCCTGTTGCATGTTAAGTCGGTTAAGTCAAATTTTAACCATGTTTTTCGTAATGTTTCTGTGCGCTGCAAATTTAGCATTCTGACTTTAGCTTTTGCCATGGGCTAAACCTTTGTGAGCTATTCTGTTATGAATGAAACCTATTTGTTTAAGGCACTCTTAAGCCTGTTGATTTTCTTTTCATAAGCAGAAGTTAACATCAAAATACCTTAGTACCATACTATTTTTTGTTGAGTACTGGGACCATTTGTCTCAAATCACATTTTGATTTGCAGGTGAAGACTATATATGTGAAGAACCTACCAGAGAATGCTTCTAAAGAGAAGATTAAGGAACTGTTTGAAAGACATGGAGAAGTCACAAAAATAGTTTTACCACCTGCTAAGGCTGGGCATAAGAGGGATTTTGGGTTTGTTCACTTCGCTGAAAGATCAAGTGCACTGAAGGCAGTTAAAGATCAAGTGCACTGAAGGCAGTTAAAGTTCACTTCGCTGAAAGATCAACACCTGGGGTATGGAAAATGTTGCATTTTTTAAATGTCCTTTTGTTCATACTACTGTCTGCTACTGGTTTTTTACTTTTTGAGAGTTGGTGATTTCGATATACATACATGCACATTGCACATTAGATAGGCATCCCTAAATTATTCCTGAACATCTAACAGAATTATAAATAAAGGCGTTGCTCCGCCACCGGCGCGGTTGTGGGTCACCGTGTACTTCTTCTCGCCAATCGCATCAGCAGGTACAAACAATTGCCTGCCCGTGTATTCTTGTGATCTCTTCTGGTTCTTGTTTCCTTGGTTCTTATAGCTTGTTTGCCAAAAGGAGTGGCTCAAAGTGGCCAGCCATCTCTGCAAACCCAGCAAGCGATGCCTGAATATTTTTGTATGGATCAGCTGCCAATGTGCCCAAATATTTTTGAGTTTCTTATAGCTTGTATGGATCAGCTACCAGCAAGCGATGCCTGAATATTTTTGTATGGATCAGCTGCCAAGCCATCGCTGATCCATACAATGTTCTACAGTTCTACTATATATGCAAGGCAACACATGCGCATTTAAATCGAAAAAACCAGATATCTAATATGATAATTTAGATGTTTTCGGGTATGATTTTGTGTAGAGATGATAATTTATTTGTTGACTATTGCAGTACTACAATACTTCATTTGTTATCTACTCATTCTGCAATAACTGCGTTGTTGTTTTGTTTTAGCATATTGGCATCATAAATTATGTTAAATTTAACTTCGTTATGTACCCAAACATCTCTATCTCTACTACTATAATGCAGCAGTTGGTGGCAGCGGTACGGCTTCCGTGGGCCCCACTCCTCAGCCCCTGCGCGAACACAACGCTGCAATGTTCCCCACGCGCAGACGAGACGCCGATCTTGCCTCGCACTCCCCCACGCGCAAATGCACCTCCCCCCGCCGCAATCTCCGCCCACCCATGCTCCGCGCCGCCATCCACGCCCTCGCGCGCCATGCACGCTTCCCTCCCCCACCCCGCAACCCAAACCCTAATCCCGCGACCCAAACCATAATCCCACGCTCCGCGCCGCCATCCACGCTCCGCGCCGCCCCCTCAAACCCTAAACCCCACGTCTCCGCAGGCCGTCTCTATCTTCTCTCGGGAGGCGGCGAGATCTGGCTCGCCTGCCGAGGTGAGTTGAGCAAACTCCACCCGATTGGTTTGCCATACACCTTTCCTTCTGAAATCTTGCATCTGAAAACATTTACTTACATCTCATCTCCTGCATTTGAAGCCATTTGGTACATCTCTTCTCATGCATTTCAAATCATTTACTTAATCTTTGTCTTTGCTGAACTTTGGTATCATAATCTGATGAACACTTTTGGTAGGTTGAATAGGAGAAGAAGCACCGAACTGGACCAATGGGGTGGGAAAGTGGAGCTTAAAAGATTGAGAATCCAACAAACCGCCAAGTTACCTTCTCCAAGTTCAGAACCATACTTTTCATATAATTCAATAGTGGCACTCTAGATGATCGCGGGTCTTGACAGTTCGTCTTCATTTCTTGAATTAGGAATATGCTGAACTTCTAGATGAATTCATGGCTGCAGTTAAGCAGAACTATGGACAGAAGGTTCTTGTGCAGGTATGCAAACAGTCAAAAGAACTGATTATTTTCGTCTTTAATTGAGCTGTTCTCATGGCCACTTGCCCCAAATTTGTTCAATTTTACAGTTTGAAGACTTTGCGAACCACAATGCATTTACCCTTATTGAGAAGTACAGTGCAACTCATCTTGTCTTCAATGATGATATTCAGGTAGTGGAACCAGATCTTTTGCTTATCTTGAAGCTATTATGGTTTCTCTTAGTAAACCAGTGAATTTGCTTCTGCATTGTGCTACACAATGATATAAGTTTAACTTTGAAAATGTGGATAGCACGGTTTGCCTAGATGAAGGTATTGATGAGCTTGCAGATTTCTCATGGGCTGGGCAGGCTGTTGCCGAGTGGACAGCAAGGTAAATGCCATGTTTTGTTGACTAATTCATCTGGGGTGAATTAGTGGTTTAGTGCATGTAATTTCGTTGCAAGGGCTAACCTCGGCTTAATGTTCTCACTTCTCAGGGCAATGACGGGGTCTGTTCCATTTGAGGAGGCACTAGCTGCCAGACTGTCTTTAATCAAGCCATCTCTGTCCCAAGTTGAGGACTGTTTGGAGAAGAGGCCACCGAGGTAAGCTCACCCAGGTCCCAATTTCAAGCTAATCGAGATTTTAGTTACCAACTTACTATTTTACAGCAGTATTGCATTTTCATATTTTGGATCTTGTCTGGTTCTGCACTTGTGCTATTTAATTTTTGGGAAACTTGGATATGTCCCTTCCTATTTGTTTTTTATGTAACTGAACATACCAGAATGTGCTTAGGAACACTAAGCGATTTTACTCAGTTTCTCTTTTTATGCCATTAAAAAAATTGTAGCTACAGTGGAATCTATGCAAGCAACCACAAGATAGCCCTTTTGACTAGCCTCATGTCTTATGTAGACATACCCTAAGATTTCTCCGACTACAGAACAAAGCCAAGATAGAACTCATTAGCCAATTGTTCAGCATTGTAACAGATGTAATCTTGTGTTACAAACACTGTTTGTTTGCTTAGTTCGCTCACAGGATTACCAAAAGCAATGCTTTTTGTTCTGCAGGATTTCTCCCGGAATTGCTGATTTGATAAAGAAGCTGAAAGGTAATAATACTGATGTATTCCTTGTGTCAGGAGGTTTCCGGCAAATGATCAAGGTACATCACTCCACTCTAAGGCTGCACTTCTGGAATATCAGAACATGGTTATTGTTTTGCCTCTTTTAAAATTTTTAAAATTTTATGCATGTTATACTCTGATGCCACACCAAGCTTTACTTCAAAAGGTGTCTACCGTTTGAATTTACACACGAGTTGAACCGCTTCAACCTATATTACTTTTTCAAATAATAAACAAGGATATGTTTCTTCTATTAAGCTTTGTTGAATATTATGTGCTGCTCATTTTTTAATCATTAAATGGTTCTAATTTGCTATTTGGTAAACCACAAAGCAGTCCTCAGTTTTCTATTTGCCTTGTTTCCTGCCTGTGGCATTTGACCTTGGTATTCCTCGTGAAAACATCATTGCAAACCAACTGCTATTTGGAACTTATGGAGAGTATGCGGGATTTGATCCCACAGAGCCCACTTCACGGAGTGGAGGTAAAGCACTAGCAGTCCAACAAATAAAACAGGTCTGGTGTAACTGTGTAACATTTGGTATTGCACTTCTCACTTCTTGCCACAATACTTAGCTCTTTTTTTTTGGTGTTCAGGACCGTGGTTACAAGACGGTCGTTATGATTGGTGATGGTGCAACTGATCTTGAGGTATGTAGCTGGATGATGCCTTGAAACTCCTCTCCCGACAACAGAGATCAAATAAATGTGTTTGTTGGTGTAAAGGGTAGCTACTGACAGTTCATTTTTCTAATGCTATGGTCAAAAAGATACGAAAGTAGCCAATTGCTGTAGCCTGATTTGCTTCATTGATGAGATGTGCAAATCCTTTCATGTTGTTTGTGTATAGAAATAACAGGAGACTGAACTTCTATCAAAGAATGCGCTAGCAAAACCAAAGAGCTAAAGTTCAGATCTGGAAGCTCGTGCTACATTGATGCACCATTCAGGAGTAGGGCAAAGCTGCTGGTTCATTAGACATTTCAACAGAAATAGCTATTGATTTACCATGCTGTAACAATGAGTCAAAGAGTTCCATGATAATGAATAGTGCTGCTTAAGTGCCTGTTAAAACACAAAGGTGTTAGGCTATTGACACATGACAGGTAATTTTTGTCAATATTTCAGTGAAGGAAAAATTCAGGAATGATGCCCTATATAAGCAGCATAATGACTTAACTGATAAATGAGTTTATAGTGATTTAGCTTTTAATACCATAAAGAAGTGTTCTTTATATGAAAATGCATAAAGATGTGTATAGCTCATTTACTTGACTGTCTCTGCAGGCTCGGCAACCTGGTGGAGCAGATTTGTTCGTCTGTTACGCTGGTGTCCAGATGAGAGAAGCAGTTGCAGCAAAAGCCGACTGGGTCGTCTTTGAATTTCAAGAGCTAATTTCCTAATTGCCATAGTTTGATTCCTCTCAGCAATTCTGAATCTTGCATTGTTCCCTCTGAGTGCAAATAATTGTAACTGTTATTCAAGATGTAGGTTTCACAGGCATGCACGCATGCATGCATTTTATCACATTATAAATTGTAAGTAATTCTTATTTCCATCTTTCCTACTCCTTGCCTCCTTTTTTTTAGGTGATGATTATTCCTAAACCTTAAATTTGATGGTTTGTGAGTGAAGTATCTTGTAAGCAATTGCTGGGACTGCCAGAATTTAAGCGTGTCTTCTCCTTTTTTTTCCATTGTCATCCAACAATGTTTGCACCGAATTTGGTAAGCACTGCTTGCCCTAAAACAAATGTATCATGCTGTGCGGGTGCTAATATTTGGAATGCGTATTACCTCGTGTTGATGTTTTTCCCCGTACTTGTTGTGCTCAAAATTCAGAAGATAGTTCTTGACTTGTAAGGTCCGCGGCACGAATTGCAGTGAATCATCACATAGCTCAAGCTCAGTTAAGCTCTTTTTAACCTGGGCTGTAGGCTACTGCATTTTCCCTTGAAAGAATAATTAAAGGCCCTCTTTAAACCATTGAATCCAAAATTTGTCGAATGTACACAATTACTTGGAGAGACTTGCTAAGATTTATCTATGCTTGTTTGACATTGGTATACTCTTGGTTGCAATCAGTTTTTCTTTCTTTCTATAATTTGAAAGGGGAACTAATGATGCGCTGATGCAATTGCTGTGACATTGTTGGTTGTTTTTAACTGGGGTATCCCTTGTTTTCATTAAACAATGGAAATTACAATGTTTAGAGTGATATATGGCAGTGCGTTGCTACGAAATTGCCGTCCTCCTCATGCTCGCATTCTTCCTCTTGGCCATTATTGGAGATTAGGACGCCTTTCCTTTTATGTTTCGTAGCAACGCACGGGCATTGAACTAGTTATTTGTCAAACAGCATGTCGCGGGAACTCGCGTGCCTACAATTTCCTCAAATTTACAAGCACACAAGCAACTAAATCCTTGTTGTTGTTTTTTAAAAAAAGATCATCTAAATCCAAGACCGTAACATTCCTTGGTTACTTCAAGCTCATCATAGTCATATCTCTTCATCGCCAAAAAGAAAAAGAAAAAGAAAAGCAAAACTTCCAAGCTCGCAGGAGTAGCAGCAGCATGCTACCAAGTTCGAACTTTGGCACCAACGCGTCTTGTTCGCGATATAATAATAATAACAAGAGAATCAATTTAGTTAAGAAAGAATTGTACCTCTCTATGTTGTATGTGCTATCCATTATTATTCTTATTATTCAATAAATGTATTGTGATTGATCTACAGTAGATGTCATTGTTTTACTACGAATACCTCCTCTCCCATACCCCTTTGCCCCTCCTCACACATGGTATTTTTCCTTGACAAATTTTAATATAACTAAATGGAACCCCATGCGTTGCTACGAGCAACTCCTCAAGGAGATTCAAATCCAAAAACAATCTATGTAAATAGACTCTAAATGTTGTGAAATTCATGAAAGTAGACATGAAAAAGAATCAATCGAAGTGTCACTTGAAATAAATAAATAAAAGATGCACTCTATGTAAATAGATTCTAAATCTTCTAAAATCCATGAATCGGATATGGAAAAAATAAACCAAAGTGTCACTTGGAATACATAAAAAAAGAGGTAACTGGACTTTATCATTTTAACATAGAGAGAAAAATAAAAAAAGTAAAAACACTGATAGAGAGAAATAAAAAAGATAAAATAATAAATAAAATACAGTAGCATGGATGTTCTGTATGGTGTGTTTGGTTGTCTGCACCATCCTAGCCTGTTCCGAATGAACCATCCAGACTAGCCTTGGTTTGCATGAGTGGATGCAAATTGAGTTGTTTATAGGCTATTTGGTTGTCTGGTTCTACGCGGCCAGACTCGCAGAAGCCAGGGAACCAGCGTTTGGTTGCTCGTTGTATCGCGTGAGTCTGTACCCACGCATGCAAGTTGGTTGTTTGGTTACTGCGCAGACGGTGCGGTTGCATCAAAGATGATGCAAATCACTGCAGAATTGTGCTCGTGGGAAACGAGCTTATGACCGTTTCCCCGGAGCCAGATTGGGGCGGTGTAGGCTCCCGCGATCAGGCTTGTGCGAGATGGCAACCAAATAGGCTATTAGTTACTTGTTTATACATCTTATTGCCCTACATTAGAGAAAAACCCAATTTATGTATTTCCTCCATCCTGTATGAGTGGGTGTAAATTGCATCTACCTAGTCTAGATAAACAGAAAATCAAACACGTATCTAACAGATACAGTTGCATCTACTCGTACGATTCAGACACCATACAGACAACCAAACACACCTATAGTTTCTACCATGCCTGAGGGCCATGTGTCGCATACTCAGGCGATTCTCCAAGAATTGTAGTTAGAATAGATTCGACCGAGTAATGCTCCATGGAATTTTTTTAATTAATATTTATTTTTATTCATTTTTTTTTCAAAACTAATTGGGGGGAATTCGAAATTGCGGAAATAACCGCCTGTCGCCCTAGTACGGGGCGATCGCCCTGGTCTAGGGCGACAGGTGCGTTGACTAACGTCCAGTAGCGGCGAAATTCAGAAATCTAACGGCGGAGCCCAAAAAATTAAAAATACATCGATCGCCCCATGTTGGGGTGATAGGTTACTGTAGCAATTTTTTTTACAATATTTGTTGTAAATTTTGTTTACAATAATTGTTGTATTGAACCGGGAAAAATTACCACAAAAAACTTGTTGTGATGTAAGGAACTGGAAAAATTATTTAACTTTGTTAGTGATACGCATCCCACGTGATGATTTTCGTAGCCTCGTAGGGTCCGTCGGATATGGTCCAAAAAGTACGGGAAAAATCACGGACGACCTACGCAATGTGGGATACCACTTATGTACGGGCGAGATGGCCGGACGTTGCCCCGACAGGAAGTAGTGAAAACCGGAAAAGGCACTCGCGGCCACGAAACCGCGAAAATCGTGGCCACTTAGTGGTTTTCGTAGCCCCACGGGGCAGGCCGGATACGGCCCAAAAAATACGAGAAAAATCAAGAGCGACCTACGCAATGCGGGCTACCACTTATGTATAAGCGAGATGGCCGGACGTTGCCCCGGGTCGAAGTTGCAAAACCGGAAAAGGCACTCGCGGCCACGAAACCGCGAAATCATGGCCACTTAGGGTTTTCAGATGACGCGACGTGCCGGATACAGACCTAAAAATACGAGAAAATCAAGAGCGACCTACGCAACGCGGGTTACCACTTATGTATAGGCGAGATGGCCGGACGTTGCCCCTGGTCGAAGTTGCGAAAACCAGAAAAGGTACTCGCAGCCACGAAACCGCGGAAATCGTGGCCACTTAGGGTTTTCGTAGCGACGCGGGACAGGCCAGATACGGCACAAAAAATACGTGAAAAATCAAGAGCGACCTACGCAATGCGGGCTACCACTTATGTACGGGCGAGATGGCCAGACGTTCGCCCGGCTTGAAGTTGCGAAAATCGGAAAAGGCACTCGTGGCCACGAAACCACGGAAATCGTGGCCACTTAGGGGTTTTCGTAGCCCCGCAGGACAGGCCGGATACGGCCTAAAAAATACGGGAAAAATCAAGAGCGACCTACGCAATGCGAGGTACCACTTATGTACGGGCGAGATGGCCAGACGTTGCCCCGGCAGGAAGTTGCGAAAATCGGAAAAGACACTCGCGACCACGAAACCATGGAAATTGCGGCCACAAAACATCTAATTTTTGACTGCCAGTTTGCTTGTTTTGTATGGTGTTTCATACAAACGGCGCTTCGCGGTAGAATTTTCAAATTTGACGGCGAAATTATAAAAAAATAAAAAAAATCGTCGGTCGGCCGATACTGGGGGAGAGGGCCCACCATATTTGTATTTAATATTTGTTTCCAAATTTTTTTCGTATAATAAACGATGAAAAATTAACCTGATGTGAAAATGTCAGAAGGCATACTTCCGGAAGGTAAATATCGCCCTGATATGGGGCGATCGCCCCATACCCAGGCGATATCTACCTTTATAATTTTCGCTCGCCGTGGCCTTACAAAGCCAAAGAATGAGAGAAGAAGAAAGAAAAAAAGAGAGAAGGGAAGGAGAGGGAGGAAAAGATAAGTAGAGGTTCAATCAAAAATGCCTAGGCGTGCAAGTGGAAAGGGAAAGGGGAAGGCGAAGGAAGTGGTAGGCGCTTCGGTGTGGCCGCGCAATATCGCGTACCAGGACCTCTTCGTACCTGTCGGGGTTGTACCACCGATGTGTCTGTGCGGAGATCCTTGCAGACTCGTCCGCTCTTGGGATACCTCAACTTGAAAGAGGAGGTATTGGATGTGCCATAACTACGAATTCGACCCGCCGGAGAAGAGCCTGAAGAATCGCCAGCTGGTAACAATCATACGTGTTTCGTAATATTTATACGTGAAACTTTGCTAATTCATTTTTCACGCAGTCGCCTCCGCCGTTGTGTGAATTTGAGCAGTGGTTTGATATGGAGATCGATTCGGAGGACCAAAGGCTCCTTGATCAAAGCATCCAAGACAAAGAGTTCAGACGACAGCTTGAAGCACAGCGTGATGCAGCACGCGAGGAGGCACGTCGAAAGGAAGCGGAGGAGAAGGAGGCCGAGAGAGAGAGGAAACGAGAGAGAGCACGTCGTGCCAGAGAAGCCCCACCAGAGGCATGGGCGAAAGGGAAGTGGCCTCGATCCACTCAGTAGACGAGAAGTTGTAACCATTATTTTCCTTGTTCATGATGTGCATCCTAACTTTATGTCGTAATAAAGAGTATGGTCTACTATATTTTCCGCAGTAACTTCTAATCTGAGAAATCGTGGGCTAGCACTTATCTATGTAATCAGTCAAGGTGTGACTGAAGTGGTAAAGGATAGAGTGGTAAAAGTAAAAGGCATAAAAATGGTAGAAATGAGAAGCAGTAAAGATTCTTTCTTTGCTTGTGCAGTATAGAGTTAATAGCCAGTAGAGATGCACCTCCCTTTATCCATTAGCCAAAACTAAGAAAGTTGTGGCAGTACAGCCATTCTTACCCCCCTTCCTTTTTTCTCAGTAAAGAGCACATCAAGCAACATTAGATTCATTCTCCATTCTCAGCCGAAGCCAAGAGGAGTACCAGCAGCCAAAATCGGAAAAGGCACTCGCGTTACTAATTGGGAAAGATAAGCTAAAAAATGCAAATACTGATTTCAGACAGTCATATAACACGGTGGTGAAGATAAAGAAATTACAAAAGTACAACTGTACAAAAACTCAGTCATGACCACGCCTCCTGATCTGGTCGGTGGGGTATGTGAGTGGCGACGGCGGACGGGCGGCCCTCCTAGGCCGGCCCTGCGGCGTAGGGGTAGTGTAGTCTGTCTGCGACTCGGGGTGTGTCCTGGTGCGGTGCTCCTTGGAGCTGAGAGAGGCCGAGGCACTTTGGTGGACGTGAACGCCCACGCCGAACGCCGCTTCCTCCCGATGTCGTTGCTATCCGCGCCACCCCACTTCGTGGTCCCGTTGGTGTTCGAGACGAAGATCGCCTCGCACCCTAGCGTCCCCACTGCTGCTGTGCCGGAGGACACGAGGGTTCGTACTGGCCGACGTCGGGCCGTGGGGGACGGCTGCCTCGGGAAGGTGCGGGGACGGCTCCACTAGGAGGGGAAGGTGCTGGCCCACAGGGATGTGGTGCGCTGCGCTCGACGACGTCTCCACCCCGCCCGCAGGTGCCCAGGCGACGTGCCCGCCTCAACATGGCCGCGATCCGATCATAAGCTGAGTGGTGCTCAGCGGCGGTGAACTGGATGCCCGCGTCGAGGCGCGTCACCATGGACATAGCCTTGGCCTCAGCCTACCCTACTATATGTCCCTGCATATAATGATAGGTTGATATGAGGTATTTACATAAAAAAGACATACGTATGGAGATTCGATTGTAGCACTTACCGAGTAGTTGTCCCTCTAGGACATTTGCGAGGGGTACGTGTCCGAGATCGATGCTCGAGCAATGACATACGGTCCGGTGTGTACCCACCTCGAGCCGAAGTCATGGCGCGAACCACTCCATATATCGCCAGACATGGCATGGTCGACGGCCGGTCTCGTGGATCGTGTCCGCTCTCTGCTGCCCCATCGCAGCGCTGCCATCGCACCATGTGATGCATGAACAGAGTGCCTGGTGCATCGCCCCCCCCGGTTCATCCTGCAATGAAAAAACGACAATTTACATACAATATGCATTCCGCGGGAATGGTACGCAGTGTGCTCAGTAGATGTACCTGTGCACGCCACGTGAGACAACGTGAGTAGGCGGCAGAAGAAAAGTCTGGAAGAGGCCGAATTGCCGCAGCACTCGGTGCGGCGAGTACTCCTCGACGCACAGGTCGAAGACGAGGACCCTACGGGGTGAGCCGGAACTGATGGTCCCGCCAGCAGAGCTGGGAGAGCCCGTAAGGTGCTCTGACCTAGACGTCGTACGCGGCGTCGGCGCCCATCAGACGCCCTCGCCCCGAGCTCATCAAACTCCCGAACGAACTCGGGGTACGACCTCCTCACCTGAAGGTTGGCATACACCCGCTGCGGAAATAAAAAGTAGTGCATGTTACGAAAGTGTCAATGTGGGGGATAAGATACAAGGGGGCATACCTTCCGCTGAACCCAATAGAGGCCCATGGTGGGCCAGTCAATCGGGTGCTGGTGGTATAGGAATTGGTTGTACGGCGTCGGGTCAACAACAGTCCTACCGACAGGGAAGCGCTCCCAGGACCACAGCTGCAGCAGTAGGACGCAACCCATCAAGATCGCGTCCCCCCCCCCCCCCCCCCGAGAGACAGCCTCGCAAAGACCTTTGTACGTCCACGCGAGCACGGCAGAGCCCCACGACCACTGCACCATCTGTTTACAACGAGAAAGTTAGACATGTCCTATCATAAGAGATTTTAACGGAGTGTGTTACCTCCTCCGCCGGGGTGTCGGCGATCGCCTGGGCGAACTCGATCGTGTCGGTCCACCTATCCCCGTGCGAGGACGGGAACAGGTACCAACCGAACAGCAGCAGGTACGCCTCCAGGTGGCGTGCCAGGTCCTCCTCATCGGCGTCCGGGTGGACAAGCTCTACCGCAAAGATTCCGCATAATATTCTCGGCAGCCGGCGGTACCCATTAAATTGCAATGAAGGAATAAAGGAGGTACTAACCATGAACTGGAGCAGCCACACCTTTCTCGGTCCGTGTGGCTCACCCAACTTCAGTGGCACGTACGGCTGGGCTACGGGGTGTCGCTGCACCTGGAGGAACCGCCCCTCTATCTGCGCCTGCCACGTCACGGAGGTGTCGTGTGGCACAACTGGACGACCCACACATGGGAGTCCTAGCAGGCAAGACACGTTCTGCAGCATCGGAGCCATCTCTCCGCAAGGTAGGTGGAACGTGTGCGTCTCCGGTCTCCACCGGTCCACGAGTCTTGGTCGGCAGGACCGGTCGTGCACCAACCGTGGGACGGCGGGGCCTCGCCAGCGGCGCCCACCGCTTCCACCATCTCGCATAACGGTAGTAAACCGCCGCCAGAACTCGCACGTAGTGTGTAGCGTCGTTAAAATTCCATTAACAGTAAGTACATGTACATAAAAGAGTAGAAAAATTGGCGACCATCAGAGAACCCAAAGGGTGGATGCGAGGCAACTCGTTCGGCACCCTAGACCGCAGTGTCGTCAGCTTTCGGCCCCAAACTGCAGATAATCTAGATCGGTGGGTCGAATCCACGGTCTCGTCTAGCAGCTCAGGGCAAGCGTCAGCAGCACGCCCAAGTCCCACCATCGTCGCCTGTGCCTGCGTGGTTACAAAGCAAATAAATGTTTAGAAAGCACATAAAACAAACTGGACAATAAAATAAGTCAATTTACAAAGCAGATAAAGCAAATTGGACAATAAGTAAACGTTACACGTTACAACTACCAAAAATTAAGTGGAGAGTAAAGAAATGTTGCACATTCAAATTCAAATATATGTTCGATGGCGTACATATAATAAAACATTACATGACGGGGACAACAAATAACTGGTACATATTCAAGAACGCGAAGATGTAATTACGATTTAATACAACACGTTACAACAAATACATTTACACATACACGAGATAAAATTACATTATTCACAATTACGACGCGCTTTCGACTCGTCCATATCGTTCCTAATACGCCGTGTCCTTCGACGCCCGACCTTCTGCTTCAACATTCGGATGTCTGGTACCCATCGATGCCCTGGAGAGAGGCTACCGTGAATGATCCATCGACTCGGTACCCGTACACCTCATTATGCCAGGTGTTCAGAACACTTTGCTTGTAGTATTAGTGGGAGATGTACGGACGACATGATTGGTGTGTCTCGGCCGCAGCGGCAATCACGTGCGAGCACGGCAGGTGCAACAGGCGTGGCTTCTGGCAGGAGCACTCGCAGTCAACAACTCGGAGTATGCACAGATGGGAAGTCCTCTCCCGGTGAGCACCTCTGCAACCCCGGTCACCGCAGTGCACATGGTACCTCCGTTCCACGCCACTCTCCGGTGTCAAGCGATGTGTTTGTGCCTTCCGTGTCTTGTTGGCCATGTACGTAGGACAACCGTTGAGTAGGACAGGCGATTGTCCGACATACATGCAACGGAGGACTTGTATCGCTCAACGAAATATCTTTGGGTGCCTAGTAACACACCCTTAACAATGCCCATCAACGGAAGGCATCTCGCGCCTTTCATTACCCAGTTGTAAATCTCCGCCAGGTTGGTTGTCATTATTCCATAACAGGAACCGCCCTCGTCATGCAAAAGGGACCATTTCTCCAATGGCTCGTCACAGATCCAAATTGCGTGAAACTCTTTATGCTTGTCCCCACCTTCACGCCAATGTTTGGTGCGCGCTTGTCGGGAGCGCGCGACAAGGTCAGGGGTCATCTCCTTGCTCGTGGTACACCATAGGGTTTCTTGATGAACTAGCGCCATCCCTTGGATTCAGTGATTGCTTCTTGGTTAGTTCATCCAACGTCCTTCACAGCGCATCGAACTTTCTCCGTTGGTTCTGTTTGCATAGCCGCTTGAACATGTTCATAAGCTCCTTGTTCCTAAACTGACGAAAAAATTGGCACCCATGTGCCTCATGCACCACCTACTCTTCAGGTCTGGCCACTTTGCTGCTCCCACGACGTTGGACCCTTGTTGCATATCCACAATCGCCCTCAGCAACCCTGCATGTCGGTCATGGATGACACATACATCAGGACGGTCCTGGACAACTGCCATCTTGACTCTTTCAAGAAACCAGTACCAGCTCTCCGTGTTTTCCCTCCACAAAGGCCAATGTGACCGGAGAACTCGGTTGTTGGCGCCCACCGCGATTGCGAGTTAGAATCGCCCTTGTATTTCCTGAGAAATGTGCCATCCATGCAAATGACCCAGGCGGCGATGTTTTAACGCATTTATGCATGCACCTGTATGCGAAGAAGGCCCACGCAAGACCCACTTACCCGCACACACCATCCGCGAGAAACTCCGCAAGGTCGATTACCATACCGGGATTCCTATGTGATATTTCCCTGAGCAAGTGTGGAATATTCTCGTACGAAGCCTCGTATGTCCCGAACCGTATTTGCAAAGCTGTCCTTTTTGCTCTCCATGCCTTTCCGTAGCTAATCTTGTACTGAAACCTCTCCTCCACGGCTCTAATAATAGATCGAGGCTGCAGGTGCAGATTGTCCACGATCTGACCATAAAACACATTTGCCACCCAAGTGGACGACAGATTGCGGTGTTCCTGGTCCGCTTCCTCCAGTTGGCAGTTATGCTCCATCACTATGGAACATTTTCAGTAGTCCGTCCACTTCCCCTTGTATGCATGCACCCGTCATGGGCACGAATCAACTACGCACTTCACGTCGTATTCTTTTTTGCTGAACTTCACTACCTTGAATTGCCGCCAAAGAGACATTGACTAGTACTTCACCGCATCCGTCACAGCCTCCTTGTCTTTATATATGGCCCCCTGCGTGACTTCGTTCTCATGATACTACCATGCATCTCTGTTCCCTTCATTCATTGTTAGGTGTTCGAAATTATAATTAGCCCATGCACCAGGGGCAGGCACCTCAAGATTATTGTCCTCCTCGTCCGAGTGTTCGCCATCAGGGACTTCCTCATCCGCGCGGGCCTCCTCCTCCATCAAATCAACTATGTGCCCCCACCTCCTCACCCTCGTCGCCCACCCCCTGCGCCTCCACGACTGTCTCCTCGCCCCCTCGGTCCCCTCACCACCGCCAACCTCGTGTCTCCTGTCTCCGGGGTCCTCGCCACCTTCATCATCACATTCTTGCATATCTGTCTTCCCCTCCTCCGTAATATCTATCCCGACACCACGAACCTCCTACACCGATGGAGGTACCTGGTACCACTCTACTAGCAACATGAGCGGCCAGTCCCGCTCTACGGCATACCCAACATAGCTCCTCCATGACGATGTTGTGTTAATAGGAATCAACTCTCCATAAAAACGGTGCTGCGCACGGCTTACTACTGCTCTAACCCGCAGTCGAACACTCTGGGCATCCAAATCGAACATACGAAACATCCACTCCAACAAACCCCTGTATGTCCTATTTCTCGGCCTAGATATGCCCCGTATGATTGTTGAAAATGCCGACAAATCCACTCCATCCGGCCCTTGTGCTATCTCCCCATCTCCATAAAATATTCGAAAATACAATTTCTCCGACATGCTGCCTACAACGTCGAACCGAAAAAATCATCATTTCTCCATCTAACCGCACCATATAAATGTTGCATTATATTATCAAAATATTTTTCTCTACTAATTTCTAACGGTGCCTGACATTTCCAAATTTTTTTACTCTACTAATTTCTAACGTTTGGTGATCATACTAAGAAATCCGACTCTAAATATATCATACTTTCTTTAATTTCTACGTCGCAATTTTCAGAACATTACTCGCACAACATATAACTAGTCTACCATGTTTCATCATAATATTACATTTCTACCGCATTAAATTTCTAAATATTTCCTAGTATATTATTTGCATAACAAAATTTTTACTGCACAATTCTACTACATTAAATTTCTAAATATTGTCTAATATTTCTACTACATTGAATCTCAACAGTTCTAAATACTCCCTCCGTTCCGATTTAGAAGGTGCTTAATTTCTTTCACGGATACCACAGGCGTTTAATTTCTTTCCAAAGATTGCCCCTCGGAAGATGCGGGAAGTGCATGCACGCCATGCAATCAGCTTGCTTCACAAATAGCATGGAGGGCAACTCGAAAGAATGCAAGAAAAAGAAATCATACCTAGGAAATGAAACGTCACGAAAGAAATTAAACGCCTTCTAAATCGGAACGGAGGGAGTACTACACAATCCTAATATTTTTAAAAACTACATTAATTTTCTAAATATTGTCTAATACAAAATACCACATTAAATTTCTACAATCCTAAAATTTCTAAATACTACACAATCCTAAAATTTCTAAATATTACACAATGCTAAAATATTAAATACTACATTAAATTTCTAAAAATTACCTAAAAGTTTTTCTAACTTACCTTTACAAAAACAACAAATCTACTTTTTTTCCTCTTTTTTTCTCTCTTTTCTCTCCTCTCCTCTCCTCTTCTCTTCACACATATTCGGCCTTCTCCCTTCACCCTACCGAATCAAGATAGTATAGCCTTCGCTTTAAAGGTTGTCGCCTGTCGCCCCAGACACGGGTGATCGCCTCACCGGCGACAGTGACGCGGTCCACGCCACAACGAAACGAGCCAATCAACGCCAACACTTGCCCTAACACTGTTACGTCTGATAAGGACTGTCACCCCAAGAGGGGCGATTGCTCGACATCGAGGCGACAAAGCGTTATTTCGCAATTTCAATTCCACGATTAGTTTTGAAAAAATGAATAAAAATAAATATTAAATAAAAAAATTCTCCATGTAAGCGCCAAACAGAGTCCGAAGGCCCAACATCGCTCCACTCACACAACTAAAGAGGGGGCCAGGCCGCGGAGGCGAAAGAGACGTGGCCCATTAGTCCATTATCACCCGGAAGAAAGTTGCGTGAAGGGCTTCTTCTCTTGCGACCAGCGTTTCCCCGCGAACTCTGACACGTGGGCCACTGTGGCCGACATAACCCGTCCTCATAGTTTTTTTGTAGCCCCCCTTCAAAAGCAACCACCCACCGGCTGCGCACGCCTCCACCCGCCGCCCTGCCCCTGCAGATCCACCTCTTGTACCTATCCTCCCTCTTCGACTCGCGCGGCGGCGGCGTCCTCCTGCTCCTCCCGGACCCCTCGCCCTCGGCTGAACCGCGCGGGGCGCCATGAACCCGTACGACCTCCGCTACGCTGACCCCTCCTCCTACCGCGACAGGCGAAGGTACTGTAATCCTAACCCTAGCCCGCTTGTTTCTCAACGCTTCCCCGATCTGATCTGAGCTATCTCGGTTGATTCTTCTGTGCAGCGACCTGGCTGGGGCTCCTTTGCTCGCCCCACCGGTCCCCGTGGCCGTGAAACCTTACGCCGCCGCGTACACCCCCATGCCCGCCCCTCAGCCCCCAGCTGGCGGCGATTTCTCGCGCTTTGGCCAAGGCGGCAGAGGCCGTGGTGGAGGCGCGGGCGACGGTTGGAGGGGGAGAGGCGGCCGCGGCGGAGCTGGTGGCTATCGAGGCGGTAGGACAGGAGGCGCCGGCGGAAGGGATGGGCTGGACACGGTCGCCCTGCCCAAGCCGGACTTCCGGAGCCTTATACCGTTTGAGAAGAACTTCTACGTGGAGTGTCCCGCCGTGCAGGCTATGTCGGAGATGGAAGTGTCGCAGTACCGCCGCCTCCGGGATATCGCAGTCGAGGGCCGGGACGTGCCCAAGCCAATCCGCTACTTCCAGGAAGCCAACTTTCCAGGTTTTTGGTGTTAAATTGAAACATCTAGTCATAGTCTAGCTGTGTGTGTTGTATGCTAAGAGCGCTGCAGCATGCCTTGGATGAAAGAAGGCTGCGGTAATATTCTATTGCCCTCTGTTTTGACAGATTACTGCATGCAAGCAATTGCCAGGTGCGGATTTCTGGAGCCAACGCCTATCCAGTCTCAGGGTTGGCCGATGGCTTTGATGGGTAGGGACGTGATTGGTATCGCAGAAACTGGATCAGGGAAAACACTATCTTACCTGCTCCCTGGGTTGGTTCATGTTGGTGCACAGCCTCCACTAGGTTTGTTCCTGCTGTTGAATTGTGTATGTTAAATTTTTGATGGATGGAATCCATCCTAATGATTAACGATTGCAATGGATGTAGGACAAGGTGATGGCCCAATTGTCTTGATCCTTGCTCCAACTAGAGAACTAGCTGTTCAAATACAGGAAGAATCTGCAAAATTTGGATCATACTCAAGGACTAGAAGTACATGTATCTACGGCGGTGCACCTAAGGGTCCGCAAATACGTGACCTTAGGAGAGGTATTTGGCACTTTTATCTACTTCATTTTGAGATTTTTTTTTTGAGCTAAGTCTGTTAACTGTACTTCTAGGAGTTGAAATCGTCATTGCAACACCTGGTCGGCTGATTGATTTGCTGGAAGCTGGTCACACAAATCTACGTAGAGTGACATACCTTGTCCTGGATGAGGCGGACCGCATGCTAGATATGGGCTTTGAGCCCCAGATTCGAAAAATACTGGCACAGGTATGGTTTGTTTTGGAATGCTTATATTCGTGCTGATGATTTAGCCTTGTTTCTATGTTTGTTCATGGCACTGAATGCTTTTGCCATCAATAGATCCGGCCAGATAGGCAAACCCTGTACTGGAGTGCCACATGGCCAAGAGAAGTTGAAGCCCTGGCTAGGCAATTTCTGCAAAATCCTTACAAGGTGCGCATGACTTCTGCTATTGTTGACATTTTCCCTTTTTTTGGGTGGTTCTCTCATTGTGTTTGTTTTGGTAGTCCTATTGCTAACATTCTTCATCTATTGTAATGCAGGTAATCATAGGATCACCTGAACTTAAAGCTAATCATTCCATACAACAAATTATCGAAGTTATTTCAGAACATGAAAAGTATCCCAGGTATGTACTATTGAATTGAAAGTTGTACCATTCATAGTCTATCAATAAAAAAACTGAATGATGTGAATTGATTTTCACTTCTTTTCTCAGACTCAGTAAGCTCTTATCTGATTTAATGGATGGGAGCCGAATCTTGATATTTTTCCAAACAAAAAAGGACTGTGATAAGATCACTCGGCAACTTAGAACGGACGGATGGCCAGCATTATCTATACATGGTGATAAAGCTCAAGCTGAAAGGGACTATGTTCTGACAGAGTTTAAGAGTGGGAAGAGTCCTATAATGGCCGCCACAGATGTAGCGGCGCGTGGTCTTGGTATGGTGACTCGTTTGAATATTAGGATTAGGTTGTAGTTCCAAGTGCTCAAGGATGATAAGTCGGAGGGCTGTTCAGCTGTTTTTGGTTGAGTGAACTGAAGTTGTGGGTTGGTGGTGTATGCAAGGTGCCATCATGTCAGAGGTGATCATCTTTCCCCCTGTTTACGTCACTTGAGCGTAAGCAATGGCAGTGTTACCAGGGCACTTTAATTTTTAGCTGTCATGATGGCTTTCGCCTTTCTTGGTTCTTAAAGAGACCGGAAGCTTGCTAGACTTACGAGGATAGAATGGATAAAACAACTTTACTATATTTATTCCATAAAAGGGTGATACATGTTTTGGTCTTATTGATTTCTGAGTTTGATTTGCATTTTCTTGTATCCTTCAGCATTTAGCATGTAAGGTGCATCTTGATGGCCTGTTTATTTTGTCCTGCATTTAAGTCTCATAGTTGCTTTGCTGTCATGGTCTTCTGGAAGCATTGCTAAATACTATCAATCATTCAAACTTTGCTCTCTTCTTTGGCAAGTATCTTTTTTTTTAACATTTTTCCATGAGAAATATGGTTCCACTTTTGTGGATCAAAAATTTCCAGCATGTGTGCATGCATGCACCAAAATATTTAGTAATAATTATTTGTGTAAAAGCAACAGAATAAATTCACACTATGACTTGTACAGGTTGTACATGAGTTTCAATGTAGAATAAATTTGTTCAATATTTTACAATTGTATAAATCTCCCTTATTCTTTCCCTAGCTTTGCATGGTCCTTTAGAAGCTTATGCTGCATTTCTGCTATTTAAACATGTGCCTCATGTATCGGTATCACTGCCAACTGGTCCGAAGATGCTTGTAGAGTTATCAGTGTTCTTCTCAGTTCTCAGTGAAATCCTCATATTGACCTCTGATGCAGCACCTTAAGCATTGCAACCTGTGTTGGATTGGTATGGATGACAGATTTTGTTCGGGTTTACACAGACATATGTATCAGCTGGTGCATTATTGGATAAATTGTTACTCAGGCATGTCAGGTGCACATCGTCGATATTTTATGAAAAAAATGGCTGAGGTTAATCACCATCAATTCCACATCCAGCAGTGATTGATACCCAGTTCAGTTTTGCAGTCCCTTCGACTTGTATTAGTTGTTGAAAGTGCAGTCATCTGCATTTCTCTTCTTTGGATCTTGTCTAAGCCATGTGCTGCCTTCTATGGAGGTCGACAATGTTGATGTTCCAGTGTGGTCCGCTGTGGTATTCAGGACAACACTTTTATGTTGATTAAATGCTGATCATGTTCTTATTAATTTTGCAGATGTGAAGGATATAAAGTGTGTGATAAATTATGATTTCCCAACAACTCTTGAAGATTATATCCACAGGATAGGTCGAACTGGCCGTGCTGGTGCTAGAGGAACTGCATTTACCTTTTTCACACACTCAAATGCAAAATTTTCAAGGAATCTTGTCAAGATCTTGCGGGAAGCCGGCCAGGTTGTGAATCCAGCGCTGGAGTCCATGGCCAAGTCCAATTCCATGGGAGGAGGTACTGACCTGAACTTTTGAAATTTTCTGTAGGAGAACGATATGTCGTGTTGTGGGCTCATTGGACTTCACCTGTGTTATTTTTTTTATGTGTGTGTTGTGTTCAGGAGGCAATTTCCGGTCAAGGGGGCGAGTTGGGTTTGGTAACCGGGGTCATATTTCTGGATCAAATACCATCCCAATAAGAGGAAGAAGGCCATTCTGATGGCTGCAAAAGAAGAACGATGAAACTTTTATCTGTATACAATTAGGCATTAAGTGCATTCTTTGGGAAATTTCGTTGAAGCCCCCCTACTGCTAGATTGAAATCAAGACAGTTTTCACTGCTTGGGACCAGAGCTATGAAGCATGTCACATGAATGACTAACATTTATCAGGAACTGCATATGTATTCAAGTTTAATTGTACCTTTGGAAAACGGTTTGGCCTACCTTGTGGAAGCCTATTTTCTCTTTGACAGTACTGAATTATTGCTTATTTGGTTACCTAAAACAGCCTGCTAGTTTTAATTGTCCTCTTATTTTGAATTATGCTGAGATTAGCCATACTGCAGCTTATATAGTACTTATTTTAGACTAGACAATCAGTAATGGTCGTCAATGGGATGGCCGTACTGATGTACTTTGTTAGTCTCCGAGTAGTAAATTCTCAACCGAAGAGTCATGGCGCTGAGCAATTTGAAGGAGCTAACGCATTCTTTGCATGCCTTTTAGTTGTTGTTTCCTGTAGCTAGGGGTGTTACTGATTTGGGTGGGAATGGATTAAAACAGGTTGGTTTTTAGTTTTGGTTGGCTTTGATTGGGCGGGAATGGGTTGATGACACTAATGGTTTGGGGCGAGTTGGATTTGTAGTACAAACTGTTTGGTTTGGTATGGATTCTAAATTTTCAGGTTTTGAATGAGTTTAACCTGTGGGCGTAAATGGGGTTTAAACTTGTGTGAGCTGCGTGCCTAGTGGCTCTCCTGGACCTTTTGCTGCCTCTCGAGTCTTGACCCAAACAGACGATGTCGCTGTCCTCTTTTCTTGGCTTGGCTGCGCTTTCTTGTCGCTGCCCTCTCCTCCCCGCTTCTCCTTCCTTTACTCTTTCCACCACCTCTCTCTCCTTCACCCTCACGTGTTCCTCACGCTCCAATATGCTACCTATGGATTAAAATCTTGCGAGATCTCACTTATTGGAGGTGGACGAATTTTGATATGCCGGCCAGAGAAAAAAATTCAAAAAAATTAAATTATTACAGTAATTTTGAAAATTTCGGCGAGATCTCGCCATTTCTCACCGAGATCTTGGAGTTTTTGACCGGTTTTTGACTTTTTTTTTTGACCAGATTTGACCGGAAATTGATCAATAACCCTTAAGAAAGTCATCTTCTATGAAAATTTGTTGAAAAAAATGAATTTTTGAGACATTTTTTAAAAACTGCAGAAATGTTATCAGATTTTTATAAAATTTTATATGCTTTTATCATGATGTGAAAAATTTATGGTACCATCCTAAGAAGTGTAGGATCATAATTGAAAATTTTCAAAATAATTTAACCTCATTTGTTATCTTTAAAAAATAAAAATTGAATGAACATAATTGGGACAGTAAACTTTTCAGAAATTCATAAATTTTATAGAGTATGATCGTGATCCAAATTTTTTATGAGAGATTAAGAATTGCCTCAGAACTATTCTATAAAATTTTAATTTTTTTAAACTTTTTTGTTTGCTCAATCAAATCTATGTATGCATTGAACTTCATTTGTTATATTTCAAAAATCAAAAATAGAAAGAACATAAATGGTACGGTGCACTTGTAAGAATTTTATAAATTTACTGGAGTGTGATCATGATTCAAAATTTTTATGAGATCTTAATCATTTCCTTAGAACACTTCTGCAAAATTTTCAAAAATTTTAAACCTTTTTTATTATTAAAGCAAATCTATGTATTGATCATCAGGCTTTTATTAGGACGTAGTACTGTCAGAATTTTTGTAACTTCTTGAAGCTTGATCATCATATGAAAATTTTATAAAAACATTAATGATATATTAGAAACATTCAAAAAATTTTTAAAAAATTTTCTAAAGTGGTTTGTACTATTTTTCATTTGGTTGAAGTTTGCTTTATGAGGATAGTAGCACTCTCTGAATTTTTAAAAATTCATGAAGTTTGATCATCATCTAAATATTTTATGAAAACATTATTAATGCATCATAACCATGTACAAAAAATTTCAAAATTTTCTAACGTGGTTTGTTTCATTTTTCATTCTGTTCAAACTTACCGATCAACGTTTTATCATGACAATTGCAATATTTAAATTTTTAAAATTTCCTCAGTTTTGATAATTATCTGAAATTTTTATGGGAACATCATTGATGTGTCAAGAATCTTCAAAAAAAAATTTAAAATTTTTTGACATCGTTTGAGCTATTTTTCGCTCAGTACAATTTTATCGAGATCTCGGTAAATCTTGCTGAGATCTCAGAAATCTTGTTGAGATCTTGAAAATCTCGATATAAAAAAAACCATATTTAGAAATCTGTTTTTATGGTTCATCTAAAATTTATTCAAAATTTCTAGATCGCACTGAGATTTCGTATTTTAGCCATGGGCAATATTTAGAGCAGAGGGAGATTTCAATCTTTCCTAGCGTACGCGGTACGCCCAGTCTCCACCGTTTCTCCTTCCATAATTCTTTTTCCACCTCCTTCTCCTCCCCTCTCCTTCGTCGTAGCACGTTCCTTGCGCCCAATCTGCTATCCTAGCGCGTGCCTAGTTCTGATCGATCAAAGAACCCTCAGCCCAGTCTCGCCTCCATTCCCCTTCTTCTTCAGCTGCTTTTTCCCTGTACTGTGGTTGCTTCTTGATTTAAATATCTTTTTTCTTTCTTTCTTTGCTTTGGATTTTAATTGGGGGTTTCTTTGTGCAATAGTAAGAAAAGAAAAAATTGTTTTGATTTCTAGTGTATGAATACAGGATTGATTTGCGTGGTGCTGTGTAATTGCTAGGGGATCTTGCTAATCCGTCTAATAGAATGGCTTGATATGGTCTATTTTTCCCTTGTTCTAGTTTCTTAGCGTCTGATTTAGAAATGTTGGCCAAACAAAGGCAGATCGATCTGACGAAGTGACCATCTAGTGGTCTCCTCGACCCCTCCGCCTCCCAACCAACCACCACATACGTGGATACCAGCACCGATGGCTGTCGTAGAGGAAGCAAATCATTAAAGAAGGCCATATAAAAGCACCCTAAAAAATTACGAAATCCTGGTTGAGATTTCCGAAATTTTGCTGGTTTAGGATTATAAGAGATGCTTTGAGCCTTCTAGTAATGTTAAAATTTAAAATGAATCCAATAAAATTAGGGTTGATAGAACAGGATTTTAACCTTCTCAAACAAGACCTAACTGTTACCCCTTTCACATAGCCAGCCCAGCCCATATTTGTTTCCAGATACTCCTCTCTCCCGTCTCCCCACCCCTTCCCCTCCCCTCCCGCCGCGAAGCCGCCGAAAGGGCACACTATTCCACGAGCGCGAGAGCCAAACCAAGCGAAGCGAGTAGATCGCTAGGAGCTTCTGGAAGCTCCGTTCCTCCGCGAGAAGGCCAGATCCAGCGCCAGTCTCCAGCGGCGGCCATGGCGAGCGCCGGCGAGGAAGGCCGGGTTTCGGTGGACCTCCGCTCAGCCGAATGTCATGTCCCAGAAGCCCTCATACGGTAAGCCCCCACTTCTCACGCGTCGTCCTTGCAAGAGCAGCAGTATAGGTCTGAAGAAATTCACACGGCTTTGCCTGCTTGCAGCGATGATGCGCCGAAGCTGCTCGCTGCCTTGAAGGAGATGAAGGACGGGCTCGACCTCGTCAGGGGCAAGGTCGAGGCCCTTACCCGAAAGGTACCCGCTCTCCCCCTCCCAAGCTCCCCATATCTCGCTCTCAACTGAGTGTTGGCGGCGAGGCGATTAAGAGCCAAAATTGGGGAGAATGAATCTTGGTTTGCTTTCCGGTGGGCGTGGTGAGAATCGTGTTCTTATTCTTTGGAGTTCTGTGTGTGGATAGGTGAAGAAGAACCAGCTGCCGACGGGCGATGGGATCGGGTACCTGGAGGTGAAGCACCACTTGCTCCTGAGCTACTGCCAGGACATCGTGTACTACCTGCTCCGCAAGGCCAAGGGGCTCTCGGTGGACGGCCACCCCGTCGTGCGGAGCCTTGTCGAGATCAGGCTGTTTCTGGAGAAGGTGCGCTTGTCTTGTTTGTCTCCATTTAGTTGCCTAATTATAGATGGTGTAATGTTGAATTCGATGTGGTAGATTCGCCCGATAGACAAGAAGATGGAGTACCAAATCCAAAAGCTCACCAATGCCGCAGAGGGTGCTTCCCTCCAGGAGAAGGCGCTAGATGCAGAGGCAAAGGGGAAGGACCCCCCTCGGGATGAGGAAGACCTATTGAAGTATCGGCCGAACCCAGATATGATGGACTCAAAGTCTGCTCCTGAGGGACAGGTGATTTTTTTTTCACTTCCTAACTGAATTTTCTTTTACATTCGCTAAGGTGATCAGCCGATCAGATGTTTCCTTCTGTGTGCACTCCTACTGGCCTACATGAACTTACCTTAAGCAACTATAGTTTGTTGTCTTCTCTGCACTTCAATTTTGAAACTTAGCAGTTGCTTTTAGCCCAAACATGAAGTAAATGTTACACAATTCGCATGAGGACCGAATCTACCCATCTTTACTGGGCTGTTTTGTGTAATGTAGTCGTCACTTGTAATGGTAAATCAACATCTCTTCTATCCAGAATTTGGTATAATCACATTAATTTGCTAAGTCAGATGCATTAAGAACTACTTTGTAATATGGTGATTTATTTATCTTGTTTTAAATCAACATTAGCATAATTGCTATGCTTGCTTCTACAGACACTACTACATGTTTAAAGATTGTCTTATCACTTGCATAAGGTTATACTGCTAAGTGCACTATTCCCATTAACACTGAATTAGGTTCACTATGTGTTAGATCAGTAATGAACCAATGATTATTTCTCAGTTTGTTTGGCGTGTTCAATTTATACAGTTCACTATTGTCTGATGTAACTGCTTGACTTCAGGACAATGATGGTATCTACCGTCCTCCAAAATTTATGCCTGCTAGCATGGATGATGAGGATAAGCGTCGCAAACAAGCTTCAAGGAGAGATAAAGCATTGGCACGTATGGCAACAGAAAATCCTTATCTCAAAGAGATTATTGATGCTGCTGCTGATAGACCTGAAGAGGTTTGTGTATTATTTTATTTGAATAGTTAGCTACATGCTTAGATGTAGAGTTAGCTATTTCTTGTGCTATTCTCAAGCTAAATAATCTGTCTGTGCAACTTTGCAGTGGAAAGAAACAGTAGGTGATGAGAGCAGGGAATTTGTGAAGTACATGCGGCAGAGAGAGAAGCAGGAGAAACAAGAAGAGGAGCTGTTCACTCGAGCTCCAGTAACCAAACGTGATAAGCAGATGGAGAGGCAGATGAAGAAACAGCTTCATGGGTATGCTTATATCTCATAATTTATGCAGTTAATCTTGTGCTAGTGTTTATCCCCATTGAATGATGATAGCTTTGATCACAGGCCATTCTTTGATATTTTCAATTTTACCCAACTTGGGTGCTCAACTGACTTGATTCTGTAAACAGGTTACGAGGCCTAACTGATGGATTTGACCTTGGAATGAACATGCTGCTTGATGGAGATAAGGAAAATGATGGTAATTCAAGCAAGTCGCGTGGCATGAGTGGAGGACGGAAAAAACACCAGAAAAGCAAGAAGAGGAAGAGGCATTAGTTCCAACGCACCGATAGTGTCTTGACACAGCAATATCCTCAATTCAAAACAGAAATTTTGATCTAGGCGAATCAAACAATATGAATCATATGAGTTTAATGTGGCGTTAGCTGCACTTTTGAGCATCTGTCTGGCAAGAACTACTCGAGTCCGTCAAAATTCAGATGGCTGTCGTTTGCTTAAGATCATGTCTGGGTGCCTGGTTTTATTTGCAATCCTGTGTATGCCATGATCATGCCAATTATTGTTGTGGAGACCCTTGTGTGCTAAGATTCTTGAAGAGCCATTAGTGTAAATCCAACGGCGGCTGGTCAGGAAATGGCTGCTCGAAAGGAAATTGATGTGGGATGATGCAATGCGTCACAACTTTGGATGTGTTTATCACGAATAAACTTTGATTCCTCTTTTCTCCCATAAACAGCGAGCTGTCAGTTGTACATGGGAGAAGCATCTTCCAGTCTCCATCCCAAGTGAAATAATAATGTGGTGCAGGGCGGAACGCTAGTATATATATTCCCACTTACCAAGAGACAAGTATATTCTTACCTGACTGGTGACTTATCTCGAAGGTGCGGGAGACAAAGCTCGAGGAGGACGTCAACACCTGCACCGGCGAGTTCCACGAGCGCAAGGTGAGCGTCGTGTACAGGGCTGACTGATCAGCTATGTATGCACATGAAAATAAGCTCGTGACCTGAGTAAACATTCTCCTTAATTATCATGTATCACTCTGATTCCAATTTGCAATGCATTATGGTGTGCCACGACTATACACTTGTCTTCCAATGTGTTATGGTGTGCGATGAATATAGCAAAAATAAAGGGCTTCCATGAAATTTTTTAACTATGTCACATTGTAGTATCTTAGAATGAATATTGAAGTATACCAAAAGTGATAAAAGAGTATAACGTGTTCGTTTAAGTAGTATATTGGAAATGGGAGTTCAGGACCCTAAACCCTATATATACACAGACACACACATATGTATGTCTGTGGAGAGGTTCAGACAATAATGCAAGGAAGCCTCTTCGGCTGCTTGGAAAAATGGTTTGTAGACCTAAGCTACAGGGTGGTTTAGGAGTTCATAATCTCTGCAAGTTCAACAAAGATGCTTTGCTCTTGAAGAACCTACACAAGTTTTTAATAGAGCCAGTTTGCCCAAGGTGCAATTGACTTGGTCGTCTATTACCGGGGTAATAAGGCTTCCCTCTGCTGCTGGAGAAGGCTCATTTTGCTGGAAGGATCATCTGAAATTGTTAGTCCTTTCCAAAGGAATAGCAAAATGCACTATTGGTGACGGTCAATCTGCTCTCTTTTGGTAAGACTTGAGGAATAATATTCTTCTTTCAGTGCAAAGTATTCATTCCTCAAAATTGACAATATGACAGTGAGGCAAGTGCTCAGTGCAGAAGAATTTCAAGACCTCTTCTGTCTCTCCCTGTATCAGTTCAAGCTTAAAATCAGTTTTGTCACAACATCAGCTGCAAGTTGCAACACCTGAGTTTAACAAATGATCATGATGTTTGGAGTTATGCTTGGAATTTAGAGATTATATTCATCGGTTAAAACTTACAAGATCGACCCTTATGTGTACTCAACCTTGTCATGTGATGTTTAAATGGATCTGGAAAAGTTCATGCCAATCAAGACATAAAGTTTTCTTCTAATTGCTATCGAAGAACAGACTGAATACAAGGAACTTGCTTGACTAAAAAAAACTCCAAGGGAGGGATACTCAACTAGAACAATTTTGAACTTTCTCGCAGAACCTGGTACGACAAATAAGTGTTCAGCATTGCTTTCATGCTTTAACTTGAAGAACACCTGAAAATAAATTTGCTCAATCAAGTCAGGAAAAGAACCAGTATCAGGTTACTGGAAAAATAAAATGAAGTTCTATAATAACCTGGTGAGGTTTAAATGTGTGCCCAAGTGGTGTAGTTAGTTGAAAAGATAAACGCAACTTCTGTAGATGGTTCGCAGAGAGAAAGACTTTTGTATTTTTCAGTAGATCTAACCTGAAATAAAGAAGCTTGAAAATGGCATGTGTACAAAATAGGATGTTTTGCTACAAAGTTAGCATATAAAACTTTATGCAAGTTTTTGTATTAACTAAATTAGATACGATCCACCATCACAACAGCAAGTATACAAGATATAAAAATTGAAGTGTATGCTCTCAAACAAATATCAGATGCGAGGAAAACTAAATACTAAAAAGTTATGAGGTGCCTGTCCGCCTACGTTGCACCGATACTTTAGAAAACTGGCGTTCCTGTAACCGATACGTATCGGATACTCCCCAATACGTATCCATTAATTTCTGATTTTTTTTAAAAAAAAAAGCAAAAAAATCCGATACTTCCCAGATACTTTCCCGATACAAGTGACCCCAAATAATACCCTTCTGACCAACACTGTCCCGATGCAGCACATCTCTTTCGGCACTCGCCAGGTATAATGGGCATCGCCAAGTCCAACGCTACGGATAGTCCAAGCCTACTTCAATTCCCCGATCGCAAGTCCAACCCTACCAGCAATCGCAAGCAGGCTATTCGCAAGTCCCCACTTCAATTCCCCAATCGCAAGTCCAACCCTACCCCGGCTCCCTCCCTCACGGGCTCAATCCATTCCCCAATCCGCAGTAGGTGGAGCTCGGCGGCGACCAAATCTGGAAAGCGCGGAGGCGGTCGGTAGCAGCGGCACCATGGCGGGGCCTCGGCCGCGTGGTCCTCGGGTAGAGGCGACCGGATCTAGTACATGGAGGCGCGGAGGCGACGACGACGCGAGCGGTCCTCATGCAGAGGCGACGGCAACTGCAGCCTCGGCTGCTGAAAAGATCGGGATGTCGCCTAGAGGGGGGTGAATAGGCGTTATAAAATTTTAAATTCAAACTTCAACGGAAACTTAAATCTTCGGAGTGTCCGAATTAAACTTCGGACTGTCCGAATGGTTCGGATAGTCCGAGTTGAGTTCGGATAGTCCGAATGCTTCAGAGCTCAAAAACGCAAGAAAGTAGATCTAGGCTATCTAGAGGATGGTACTAGCACCAATGAAATTTATTAGCTTAAAGTACCTCCAGTAGTTGAATACCCACCAATGCTCTTCACAAAAAGGCAAATCACCATTTGAAATCTCAAGATTTCAATTAACCATAAAAGGGGGAAAAAGAAAAATCCAAGAATCGAAGACAAAAGACTCGAAGATTTTTACCCGAAGTTCGGATCCTTGAGGGGATCCTACGTCTCTATTGAGACGGCACCAAGCCAGGGTCTCTTTCAATCCTAATCCTCTAGGTGTTGCACCAAGCACTCACCTATTTCTTCTTTGAATCATTTCCTTCCGGAGGTGGATTCAACATTCACAAACTTCCAGCGGCTCTCCACACCAAGATTGGGAGCTCACCGGCAACTCCTAGCCGTCTAGGAGTCCTCAACCTCCAAGAGTAAAAGATTGACGAGAAATCCGCGAGAGAATAAACTCGATGCTCAAGATGGATTTAGGACTCTCGATCTCTCAATCTTTCTTCTCACTCTCCCTCAAATGATTCAAGAATCAAAGCTCTAAAGGGAGTGAAATCTAGGGCTCAAGTGGATGAGGAAGCACAATAAATGTTTTGAAGTGAATATCTTCTTTGGTAGCGAAGGAGGATCGTTGGATCAAGTGTTCACAGGTGTAGTAGAGGCTAAGTTAGTGTTAAAGTTATGGTTGAAACCCGTGATGTTATTGTGTTTCTGGTCAACCCATGTATGAGTGAGTTAGTTGATTCCAGTCCTTGATGAGGTTTCTTATAGGAGAAGGAAATCATCCAAGGGTGAAGATTGACACAACTGTGCTATAAATGGAGCGCTGGAGGGATATCTCCAGTACCTTGGTTGGAACCAAGCCTTAGATAAAGGTTTTTTGGTTTATTTATGCTCTATTGAGCTTTGCTCACCTGTAGGTGCGGCTTTGTAACTATCCTTCTCTAAGTAATATAAGATCCAAGTTCATCTATATTTTAAAGTCTATTTCTGTTCTTGTATTTTTGCTTAGCTCTTTCTTGCAACTTGAGCTGTGCTTCACCTCCTTCTACTTGCTCTGTCTCTATTGGATCTAGGATGCATAAGAGGTTAAGGAGTTTATCAAGAACATATTCTAATCCAACAAGATCCACTAGAGCTTAACTTTGCTTAAGTTTTTGGTCTTCTTTCTTTTTGATTCTTTGATCTCTCTTTGGTTTCTTTTTCTCTTGATTTTGTGCTATCAAGGATGAATGATTGATGGATGAAACTTCTGTGGATCATATCCCAATCATCTAGACAAGTTTTGAACAAAATCTTTAAGATTCCGCTCAAGAAACAGTTGATCTTTTCTTGCTAGTTTAAAGGGTGCGCCTTTGGTGTTCATGTTTGTTGTGATATATGGGAGATCATCTTGATCATCAAAATTCTCACGATCAAGCTCAGAGTGAATTAGGTGGGTTTTATCCTCATCTTGATACATCCTTCCTTCAAACCAAAAAAGTAAGAATTTTGACATCAATCCTTATGATTGAAGATTGAAATAGGTTTGTCATATGTAGGAATGTGCATGTAAAGTTTTACGAGATTTGAATAAGCCGATCAAAAGTTATCTCGTTCTTGTTTTTGAAATCATATTGATTTTTTGTTCATCCTGATTTTACTGTTCACCTACGAGCACTTGACATTTACCCGGTGCTGGCTTGACTGAGTCCTTTAAGGGCTATTTGGTTGCCGTTTCGCACGAGTCTGACCGCGGGAACCTGCACCGCCCTAGCCTGGCTCCGGGGAAACGATCATGGAGCTCGTTTCCCATGAGCCTAGCTGCGAGTGCTTTGTGCATCGTACTAGCCTGGTATCCGTACCGCGCGCAGGCAACCAAATAACCATCTTGCATGTGTGGATGCAGATTCACGCGATACAACGAGCAACCAAATGCTGGTTCCCTGGCTTCCGCGAATTTGGCTGCATAGAACTAGGCAACCAAGTAGCCCCTTAGTCGCTCTTTTAGAAAAGTGGTTTGAATACTCTTTTGTCCAGTACTAATCTGATTGAACCTTTCAGTTAGCACTTTTAGAAAAGAAACTTAAAAATTTTAGGGAGAAAATTTTTATTTAGCTCCTATTCACCTCTCTTTTACTTACCTTTCCGGTCCTTCAATGGTAAATTGTAGCACGTTGTATAACTCGTAACTGAATGCCGAGTTGAGTAACACCATGTTGCTTCCCTGCTATTGTTGGGTAACAACAGTATTCTGTGCTGTTGTCGCCGCTACCTTTTACCAGCTCTAATTGCTCTCCTGTATCGAACCTTCTTCTTTACTAAATAGGATGAGCTCCTGCCAAAAAATTCAAAAAAAAAAAAAAATTTAACACCGAGTAGGTGATGAAAAAGGAAGCTTGTCTTGTATCCCGGCCTTATGCTTAACTATCCAGCATCCACAATATTCCAAAGTAAAATACGCCTCCCAGTTCATCCCCTGCGTGCTAGCTAGCAAAACATGCATGACAGATCAAGATGCCCAGCTTTCTGTCTTTTAGACAAGCAGAAGGGATTATTAGTTGATGGCTTGATGCCAATTTCCGTGCAGTACATGGACAATGATGAATCAAATTCAAATAATATAGAGCCTTGATTGGATAAAAAAAATTGCGTAGAAGAGGATCTCAAGAGCTCTCCAGTTGGTTTGGTTCTTAATTTATAAACTACTAATGCATGTCAGATTGGAAGGTAAGAACTGAACAGAACTACTTGTGCATATAGATCAATGTCTTCTACCCTGGATTCTGATACCTGGCAGTATTATTTATCCATATTTATCACTTCCCAAATTCTCGCACACATAATTTTCGTTGATTTCCTAATTTGCCAATTCTTATTTTTCATTTCTTGTATTCATATGGTCATCTATGCTTATGGAATTGTCTGCAACATGGTACTTATATTTTTTTTTTATGTTCATGTTGTAATAGCTCTAATGAAATCTATTCTACAAAATACAAGTAGACACTTTTACCCGGATATTGACCGAGACAAACGCCCAGTACGGTAGTCGATTGACTGACGTGCGGAACTCTAATTAAGAAGCAAAAGTTACTTAATACTACAATTCAGATCAAAATGCAGGAGCGGATCTAACAGTATAGCAGGTTGGATTATTACCTTACCTATAATTTACAAAACTTTTTATACCAAGTATGTATATACTGTATAGCTTAACAAATTTGGTCTATAGGTAAGGCATAACCCAACAAATTTATACCTAGGTGTATATATACTTCAAGTTTGCCTCACCTATAATTTTTTTTTAGATCCGTCACTGTCAAAATGCATAATGAAACGGCACTTTCCTATATAGTACGACCATTCCCAGACTAATATATATAGTCTGCTTTGCAAGAAAATATATGGTCTTTGCGTCGTCGTTTTTTGTCTGGGCGAAATGTCTTCCAGCATCCAAACTCCTTTTCTTATTCCGTTTACATTCTACTTTGTCTCGATCCATATGTATGCACACATGTCTGCCCTAGCTTGAAACCTTTAGCTCAATCACAAATTCGTGGGCATTGACGGGAAGAAATGCGTATCGATTTCTCTCCTATCTTCGATCCAAACGGGCAGGTGGCACGCCTCGGCAGAAAGCATTGCAAGCAGCAATTTTCTTTCAGAACAAAATCCGTACCCCACTCACGCACACCATTAGCAGACGATCGAAGGCACTAGCACACTATAAAAGCAGGGCCTATCCTGGTTTCCTGCATCAGGTCGCAGCATTGCACGTCGCAAGCACTCACACACACAAACAAAGCCGTTCACTGCAACCCAACCGACACCGGCCACCATGGCGCAGTACCACTCCGAGGTGGACTACTGCGCGGAGGAGAGGAGCAGGCCGTACGCCAACCCGGGCTTCTGCCACGGCGAGGGCGGCGAGCGCTACACCGTCAGGAAGGAGGCCTACGAGGAGGTCGACGAGGTGGCGCGCGCCGGCAGGGGCCACCAGCAGCACGGCCACCTCGGCCGCAGCGGCAGCCACCACGAGCACCTCGGCCACGGCGGGCGCCGCTATGACGCGTGCGAGAGCAAGTACGACTCGTACACCGGCGAGTACTATGCCTGAGCACGCTTGTACGAAGTGAAGTTCACGGTCATCATGGCTGCTGCACGACCGCGGCAGCAAGCTATCTATGTACGTGTGTGCACGGTCATACACATGGGATATGTGTGTGCATGTCTGTGCTTATGTATTGCGACAATAAGACCAGCCGTGATCTGAATAAATCTTCCACGTGATCCCATGCACGTTTTATATACGTACTTGTTCATGTATGCGCGCTTTTGCCGTTCAAAACCGTACGCGTGACAAGCTAATGGACGCGCGGTACATTTTGATCGAGTATACGTGCCTATGGGTCGGACGTACGTACGTTCTCAAGTATGTACGTACCGGCCGGTCCGCGTGCGTGGTTTGCGGCGTTACGAATTAAGCGGTTCGGGACGGCCGGCGCGATCGAGCATGTGACGGCCTGCAGATAATGATCAAGACGAGGTGTGCGCGCCGGGGGCGGCAGCCACGTCCGTACGTGGAAGGGCTGTGCAAAACGCGTACCGGCGGCGGGGTGGTACTAGGCGCGAGCCCACAAGAAGTTCACCGTTCACGTACGCGCTGATCGGTTTCTCCGGTCAGGTGGTCCTTGTTTCCGAGTTTTGAGGTTGCCAAAAAAACTGATTAAACGACGGTATCACAGCCCAACCCCTGTTCTACCGGGCGTTGAAGTGCAGTTCTACCGACCGTTCACACTAATCCCGACGGCCCTGCGCAGTACCTCCTCATCGGAGAGATCTGGTCCTCTTTCCCTGGACCTCACCGGCGGTCACCAGGCGGGTAGTTGTTCAAGCTATCGACGCCACACGCCGCCCTCTTCGCTCTGTCGGTGTAGCAGGGAGAGCCTCAGAGTAGCAGCTTCATCACCACTGTCCAAGGGCAATACTGTGGGTTTCTTCATTTTGCGGTGTTTTATGTGTTATAAGGCTGAACTTGTGCCCAAACTTTTCATCTTAGGATTGAGACAGTCCCTCAAGGGACTTTTCCCTCGAAAAAATGTTTGAAACCAACAATCCGCCCAGTAGTACCATATGCATCTTAAATTCCTAAGGGTATGTACAACAAAGTCACTTTAGTTTATTTTTAGAAGTATGTTTACATCAATTTTGTCTTATATAAAAGAGTGAGAAAAGAAGAGAGAGAATAAAGCTGACTCTTATTTAGTAGTAAATATTGTACGGGAGTATAAATAGATTAGTTATGTACAAGAAAGAAGAGATAGTTAATGTACAGTAGGCCTGGGCGTTCGGTTTAACCGAAAAATTCGGTTTCGGTTTTCGGTTTATTTGAAAATTCGGTTATCCTAAAACTAAAACCGAATTATGTTTAAAAATTTCGGTAACCGACACTTCGGTTAACCGATAGTTCGGTTTCGATTTTAACCGAACTTGGCTAGCACACAGAATAAACAGTAGAATGTATAATTGAATGAACAAAGATCCAAATCCAACATGCGTGCTGTTTTCTAAGCAGCCAACATATAACAACACTACAACAGAATGTACATATTACAATCAAATAATATGAGGGATTGAGGGCTCGAGTCGCTAATTTGTTTCGCTATCTGTCCACTTGGGTTGCGCATCGAACAAGGATTTGGTCCATGTCACAGTAGTTCGGTTAGTTCGGTTAACTGAGGGTTAAAACCGAATTAACCGAAAAAAGTTCGGTTATTCCATACAGCTAACCGAATCAACAATCGAATAATTCGGTTTCGGTTTTTTCGGCTTCGGTTCCGATTTTAACGGCTTCGGTTTTCGGTTTATTTGCCCAGCCCTAATGTACAACATCTAGAGCCAATCTTTAGAGCGGATACAATAACAAAGCCAGCTATTTACTCTATCTCCTATCTATGTCATCTAGAGTAAGTACTAAAGTCAACTTATACAATAGTTATCTCTAAAAATTAGCTCTAGATGCCGTGCATTAACTATATCTTCTCTCTTATACATAACTAATCTATTTATACTCCCATGCAATGCTTACTACTAAATTAGATCTACCTCTCTTCTCTCTTCTTTTCTCACTCTTTAACATAGGATAAAACTGACGTGGACATACTAAGAGTAAAATGAGGTGGTCTTATTGTACATACCCTTAGAGATAGCTATTGTACAAGCTGATATAATGCTTACTCTATATAACATGGTTAGGAAATAAAGTAAGCAGCTGACTTTGTTATTTTTCTTGCCCTTGAGCTCACGTACATCCTGCACATAGCTAAGTATAGGCCCAATCATTCCTTGCCACGTGTTCCTCTCGTTGAAATTTAACGGAGTCACTGCCACAAGAATTAACTAACAGGAGCAACCAAACAAACCGATTTCATCTATACGGTTATCCCCTCCGTTTTCTTCTCCAGATTTGGAGCTTCTGACGCCGCTGCTTCTCAATGTATGTCGCCTGGAGCTCCTAGACGAGACGAGAAAAGGCAAGGCTGAATACTGGAAGAGCAAAAGTCAATACCGGACGGAGCACGGAGCTTCAGGGCGGAGGAGACCAATACTGCTATCACTATATTTTGTTTTCATTGATATGTATCAGCGTATTGCGTTCCATTAAACTTTGCAATTGCACTTAGTGATTGATCAAACAGTAAATAGGCAAGTGATTCGATGGAAAAACAAGGCGGAGCCCCTGACGAACAACTTAAAAAATGACATATCATTCTTGGATTTGCACCAGCCTTGTGATCTCTCGGTCTTCTTGCGGGGAAGAAGACAGGATGGAGTGCTGAGAGGGAGGGGAGAAGTGTTGTATTAAATGCGGTATTAGCAATTTTACTGTTAACTTAATTCTGAACTTAATAAATAACCATCGACTAATATTGCCATACGAAAAACATAAAAGACAGGGACATGATGTTTATAGATATCAAGGTATGAAGATAGCGCATGTAATTTAAGCATTCATGCATGGCAAAAAATAATAAACAATAGCATACAATGAGCAACATAGCTCAAGTTGATAAATTATTTGCTCTCAGATATCGAACTGCTTGAATTAATAGGTCTCCTCACCACTAGGGAAACTAATTTGTGACAATTTTCTAAATAGCCTTACAATTTCAGATTTTAAACCTGCCAAATTAATATGAATCCGTATCAATGATCACTCAGACACAGTTTATATATACACACACGATGCTATTCCACGTGCTGGTCGAAACGTACTGAGAAGCGCATGTAAACAATATCATACTGAGAAATGCAACCTTGTAGTAAATCACGAATACATTTTACTATATAACAACTTATGAATTTACTAGTGAATCAGTTATGTGGTCAAACCGACTAGTTAATGTGTTTTGTAGTTTGTATACGAATCTGTTTTCTCTTTGTTTTAGCCATATCTTTTTATTGGTAGCTCTAATTTGTAAATTGTTTTCACCAATAGCTTACTGACGACGAGAGGAATAAAATGATATAAGTCTCGCTACTAAACAATAATTTTGCTGACTAGTAAAATAAAATACTATTTTTATAACATAAAATTACTACATCTACAACTAAAAATTTATGATACAATATAATTAAAAAATCCTACGCAGATCAATCATTTGGCAGTAAAAGTCCATGAAAACAATATGTACAAGTTTTAAAAAAATTTAAAAATTACCATACGTAGGGGAGATGTAAGTTTCTATAATCCTATAAAATTTGAATACTAAACTCAGTTGCAAATCAGATTAATTTTGGTCTTCAAATTTTATAGGGATGTAGAATCTTACCTCCCCTACTTATAGTAATTTTTTTGAGAATTTTTGAAAACTTGTACATATGATTTTCATTAATTTTACATGATAACAATGGTTTACACCAGATATACTGAGTTTTACTATCAAAAAATAACATGTTACTTGCTACTATACAAGATGTTACTAAAACAAAATGAAGTGAATTATCGGAATAAGAATTTAGCTCTGTTTGTCGACTCTGTAGTAAAATATTATATGGACAACCGTAAACGTTGCTTTAATAGATGATAAAATCAATTGAGTACCGTTTATAAAAATGTTAGGCGTATGTTGAGTAACAAAATCTTACACAGATCAATCATTTTGTAGTACATCACTTTTATCATGTAAAGCCTATGAAAACTATATGTACAAATTTTGAAAAATTCTTAAAAAATTATCATATGTAGGGGATGTGAGCTTCTACAATCCTGTAAAACCAAACCCACTTGCATTTGAAAGATATGAAAAGAAAAAATTATATTTATTACTAATTAGCGCTTGTTAATTTCATATATTTCAAATGAGATTGATTTTGGTCTTCAAATTTTAAAGGGATGTAGAATCTCACCTCCTCTACGTATGGTAATGTTTTGAGAATTTTGATGACTTATACATGTGATTTTCATGAAATTTATACGATAAATAGTTGTTTACGCAAGATATTTTGCCTTTTACTATCCAGAAAATAATATGTTACTTGCTATTACACAAGATATTACTAAACCGAAATGAAGTGATCTATCAGAACAGGAATTTAGCCCTGTTTGTCAGTCATATAGTAAAATATTATATGGATAATCATAAACATTTCTGTAAAAGATAATAAAATCAATTGATAACCATTCATAAAAATGTCAAGCATATGTTCAGTAGTAAAATCCTATATAGATTAGTCATTTGGTAGTATACCATTTTTATTATGTAAAGTCCAAGAAAATCGTATGTATAAGTTCTGAAATTTTTTTAAAAAATTATCATATGTAGGGGATATGAGCTTCTACAACTCTGTAAAATTTGAAGGCCAAACTCATTTGCATTAAAATATATGAAAAGAATAAATTTACTATTCATCACTGATTAGCACTTGTTAATTTCGTATCTTTCAAGTGAGATTAATTTTGGTCTTTAAATTTTACAGGAATGTGGAATCTCACCTTCCCTACTTATGATAATTTTTGAAAATTTGTATAATTTTACATTAAATATTGCTTTCTACTATCAAGAAAATAATATATTACTATCTATTAAGTTGTTATTGTACATGTGTAGACCACTTTTATTATATAAAATACATAAAAATTATATGTAATAGTTTTTAAAAGTTCTTAAAAAATTACGATAAATAGGAGAGGTGAGCTTCTACATTCCTGTAAAATTAGAAGACCAAACTCAATACCATTTGAAAGATATGAAATTGACAAAGCACTAAACAGTGCAAAATGACTATTGAGCTGAATTTTTCTTTTTTATATATTTCATTTGAAAATTATTTTGGTCTTCAAATTTTACAGGATTGTATAACCTCTCCTCTCCTACTTATGGAAATTTTTGTAAAATTTTGAAAACTTGTACATATGATTTTAACAAAAAAATATTAAGTTTTGTTTGTCGGCCCTTTAATAAAATGATTGAAAAAATCTCAAAAAAATTACAATATATAGGAGAGGTGATATTCTACAATATTGTAAAATTTTAAGATGAAAGTCATCCTCAGATAAAAGATATGAAAAAGACAAATTTAGCTCAATAGTGATTTTGCATTTTTTAGTGCTTTATCAATTTCATATATTTCAAATGATATTAAGTTTAGTCTTCAAATTTTATAGAGTTGTAAAAGCTCATCTTCCCTATGTATGATAATTTTTAAAAAATTTAAAAACTTGTATATGTAGTTTTCATATATTTTACACGATAAGACTAGTTTACACAGGATATAGTAACATATTGTGTAATGGTGAATAATATATTAATTTCTAGATACTATAAGGCAACATAACTTGTGTGAACTATAAAATCAATAACATATTGTATAATAGTGAGTAATATGTTATTTTCTAGATAGTAAAAGTCAACATATCCTATGTGAACTATAAAATCTAAAAAAATCAGATGTACATATTTTTAAAAATTCTCAAAAAATACCATACGTAGGGGAGGTGATATTCTATAACTGTGCAAAATTTACAGACAAAAATCATCCTCATTTGAAAGCTATGGATAAATCAAAAAAAGAAAGATTTGTATACAAACTAGAGGTGTCATTTATTAGTCATTTACTAGTTGGGTTGCCATTGATTGTTCGGTTACGTCATTTACTAGTTGGGTTGCCACTGACTGTTCGGTTACGCGTGGCTCGGTCGGTCTAAGTTAAATGGCCCAAGCGTACAATAGGCTATTCTACACGTAGGTACATAACAGTATATATATATATATATATATATATATATATATATATATATATATATATATATATATATATATAAATAATGGTTTTATACTCTCGAGTAGTACGTACTCTCACTACTCATATACCACTTAAACAAAAAATTTATATATCTTTATCCTTTTGAGGATACTCTAGTTATGGTTATAATATACTTCAATGTGAGTTCGATGACAAATTTCATCAAAGTCTACCTTTTATAGCATAATTTGTGTATATAGCTCTTAGACATATGAAAAAGGGAATATAATAAAAATACAGGGCTTAGATGAAACTTTTTCACCCATGTTACATTGGAGTATCTTATAATTAGTATTTAAGTATACCAAAAGTGATAAAGGTGTATAAAATGTTCATGTAAGTAGTATATTGAAAGTATGAGTATGTACTCCTAAGACTCTGGAACTATATCATGTTTCAATGTAACGATAGAACATGTGAAATAAATTGTACTAGACAAGTAGGTTAATTAGGCAAATTTCAGCTTGATGTCTAAACAGTAAACTGACTAGTTCTCACAAATTGTCTCATAAAGCCTAATCCTCACATAGCAATAGCCACGCCAACTACAAGGTCCCTAAGAAAAATACATGTCTAACCCCTTTGCACAATACAAACAAAATGATAGAAAATCAAAATATATACACACTAACTCAAAGTCAGTGTAACAGGCAAGGCTCATCAAAAACAATGTCACAGAAAACAATATTGCCGCTATACTACCACAGAATCACTGGCAAAGCATTCATAAATACAATACTGTAAACCACCAAACATGGCAATTCACTGAGTAGTCCTGAGATGCTATCAAAACCACACAGAGCCACAGAATCTACTTCTTGGTCAAGAATAGACCACGTCGACCACGAACGGCAAGCCACGAAGGACTTACTTCACAGAAAAGACAATAAGTCACTGAGTATCAAATCCACCATGATGCCAAATCAACCGCGCAGGACAAGCATTGTCTACACCAAGATTCGGCAATAGGGAGCACTGTAGGTACCTCGTCGTCCACAACATGCCTAGAGTCACCGACCAAAACTACCATCCTCGTTTACCATGAGTTACATGCGAAGTGGCAGCCATGGGGGTGAACAAAGATGGATCATGGCCGAGGACTGCACAAGGGCATCGGGTAGTCGAGGATTTCACTGGAGCACCACTAGAGAAGAAGAAAATGAAGGCAGATTATAAATTGGAAAGGAGGGGGAAATCACGTTGCTCTTGACTCTTCAGAGGAGGAACACCGACCAGGGATTTAAGGAGCACATGAGGAGGAGAAGGTCCAATGGGTGCTGGAGGACTTGCTCGCCCCATGCGCAAGAACTGCACCTACGATGCGTTCGCTACTGCCACTGCTCTCCCCTTTCCCTATGATTCACTCTGATGGGGCTAGGGCACTGAACAATGCTTTGGCCCCTCCAATTGGGCTTGTTCAGCTAGATGGGCCGGCCTAGTACGCCTTTTTTTTGGAAATTTGGGTAATATCTAATTTCACACAACAAGAACTATGGAGGAGGAAGAATGGTGGTTATCCTTCCATACTAATAAAGAATCACACATTAACAACAATATTTGGTAATTAATTATGAGTTATTCCCTCTATTCACAAATATAAAGCATATTTTGACATTACACAAAGATTAAGTCTGTAGTGAAATTGAGAGAGTTAAAATAACTTAGATACCCCACTTAATTGTCTTAAGAGATGAGAGATAATATTTTTTGTGGATGGTAATAAATAAATGCATATGGTGGAGAGAGTAATTGATTGGGTTAACAGGATACGTGGCCAGGGGTGTAGCCAGCGGCGAGGCTCTGTTAGGCTGCAGCCCCTCTCTAGCCGCTGGACCTTAAATACCCCTTTAATATCGGTGCTCAATTTTGGCATGGAGACAGCAAATGCTTACGTGCTAGAAGAAGCTTTGCTATGTGGATGAGCTGCTTCATATACCATATGGATTGGTGGGCTGCTGCTTATTGAAGGTTTAATTTAGCAATTGGCGGCTTTGTTTGTTAATTGCTTACACAACCAGACTCCAACCATAGATGCACTCAATGACAAGAGAGAGAGGGGGGCATGGCTTGATGTCTCTTCTTCGTGAGGACATGATAGCCTATGAGTTAAGGGTGCTTGACACACATCCAGGGCCGGTCCTGGTATTTTGGGGGCCCAGGGCGAAAACTTATATAGAGGCCCCTTCCACCTCCTCATATATATATGTGTGTGTGTGTGTGTGTGTTTATGTATATGTTTATGTATATATATGCATGTATATATATATAGTCTTATAAGCACACATCATTGAAGAAATTAATATTCGATGCACAAAAAATACTTCTATAGAACAATTTAAAGTTTATGAAATGACAAATGTAAATTGTAATCATAAACACTTACTTGGCACTTGGCATCATCTTAAAAAATTTCTTCTAACATTTTGTGATACAAAGTCATCGATTATACTATTGATATCAATCTCGTCCAATAACTTCTTCTCGATACATAAAGTCGCCAAATCATTTAACCTTTCTTGTGTCATTGTTGATCTCAAATAGTTCTTCAACAATTTCAATTTTGAAAAGCTTGATCCTGAGATTTGAGAAAACTCAGAAAAGCAATAAGCAGTACGGAGCCATTACGGCATGATGATGAAACTGCCTCCTTTAGTGTTTTTCAGGAATCAGGAATGCACAGAAGATAGACTAGATAGTGCGTCATATTCAAAAATCAAAATTACCTCCTTAGTTGATGAGTTGATCACTTGATCTCCTGATGAATTAGTCGCTGCTGCTGTCCTGTTCGCATCAAATACAAATTCAGGGCCTTTCTTCACTGAACAGAATAGGTGAGCTGTTTCCTGTAATGGAGATACCGATCGACTTACCGAGGAGGCTCCTGACGGGCGACGGCAGCGTCGAGCACGGCCGGCGGCCGCGGTCCTTGATCACGTCCTGCGACGCTAACGATGCCAGAGGGCGTCGGGGGCTCGGGGAACGCAAGTTACGCAGCGCCGACGATTCCTTTCCTGCCTAGATCAACTAAACTCAGCACACCTGCATGGCTGCACACGTTTGCCAAAAGCCCATGGACGATGTACCAGGTAGTACCTAGGGGGGGCATGGATTTTGGGGGCCCGGGGCGGCGGCCCACCCTGTCCCCCCGGGCCGGCCCTGCACACATTGCAGATAGTGGATGCCGAGGAGCCAATGAAGGCACACGCTTGCGGCAACGGGCAACCCACCGTAGTAATGGCGAGCGAGCAGGGATGGCAGCACGGCGTGAGTCAGCGAGTGCCTGATCAGCTAAGTGGACTGATTAAAACAACAAAGAAGCAATGTGAGTCTCTCTTCTGATTTATGATTTTTTGTCAGTTGTAACTATGTAAATGGGTCAAATAAAGATAATAGCTGATTTGTTTGATTGATTTGTATTAGCTTATTCATATATTTACAAAAAGTATGACAAGCGTGCATTGTACAATACAAATACAATATGAGCTGGTTAATATATTTACCTCAATTCCACCTGACTCTTAGAGCCACTGTAGCTCACTACGCGGCAGGGTCGATTCCTGCACCTGAGCCGAACTCTCTTTAAAGGCCTGTTTGGTAGAGCTTCAGATCCCAGCTTCATCTGAGATCTGAAACTTGTAAGCTAAAATAAAGTGAATTAAATTTATATTTTTAGTCTAAAAAGTAAACAAGATGATCCATCTAAACACTCTTAATGTACTCACAGTTCCGGATCTAATGGAGTTAGGAATATCCAGCTCCACCAGATCTACGGATCTAGTGAAGCTGGAGCCCTACTAAACACACCCTAAGTCTTTAATGTAAGGCAGAGCTTGGGCGGTACAGAGACAGAATAACTAGATAAGTTATATTACTTCTAGCTAGCAACAAGGAAAAGAATGGACCGTCAAATATGGCATGCGAATAAGAACTTTGCTTTTATCATTGACAGGTCGAATAGGATCTCTGATTTATCATTTGCGGAGTTTATATGTGCCCCATCCTTGAGATGCCGGAGTGGACTTAAAAAATGTAAAAGCCATGCATAGACCAGATCAGAGCACAAACTGCACCGCACTATACTACCAACACTGCGCAAACAAATGCTTCTTCCACACAACACACCGCAGCTAGCGCCTATAAAAGCCAATGCATGCAGGGCTGCGAGCCCATACGGACACAAAGCATAGGTACCGCAGGAAACAAATAACAAGCCGGCCATGTCGTTCAAGGGCAACTGCCACGGCTACGGCCAGCCCCAACCGCACATGAACTACAACCGCCACAACTCCGGGTGCATCGCGACCATCGCCGAGAACCCCTGCCACGGCGGCGGCCGCGCCGTGCAGCACCACGCCGTCCACAAGGAGGTGTTCCAGGAGGTCGACAGGGGCAAGCCCCGCGGCCATAGCCATCACCAGCACCAGCACCAGCAGGTCCACCACCACGGCGGCGGCGGGCGCCGCCACGAGGTGTGCCAGGAAGGGTACAACGGCCACCACCACGGCGGCGAGCACCGCTACGAGGCGTACGAGAACAACTACGAGGAGGAGTACGCCGGCCGCCACCACGGCGACGGTCGCGGCCAGCTACGAGGTTTATGAAAAGACCTGCGAGGAGAGTTACTCCGGCCGTCACGGCAACAGCCAGCACTACGAGGTGTACGAGAGAACCTGCGAGGAGGAGGTCGTGACGGTTGCCGGCAGGGGCTGCGCGTAGCGCAAGCTCGGCTACGGTCTGGTCGCCTGATTATCACTTCTGTACGTGCATGGCGCATCATATCACTGACGCATACGTATGCAGTAGCGTACATATGCGTACGGTATATTTATGCGTGCATGCAGCAGTTGTGAGTGCAACTTAAATAACCTCGGTAACCAAAGTAGGTCTAAATAAATGCACTCCCGATTGGTGCTCCGCATCTATCCACCGTACGAATGGTTATGTTATTGGTAAAGAACATTCCTAATGAATTGTGCGCGTGCTACACCAAGCTTCAATTTGCTTTGCTCGTTGGAGTACGTTGCTTGTACCAAACCGAGCGGATGATCTTAGACTAAGTAAAACGTACGTACCGGACCGATGCATCTGACGGTTGGACGTACGCACGTGAGCACGGGCCGTTGGACGGCAGGAGTGCGGACTGTGATCAGCCCCAAAACCGAACCGGTCTCACAAAAGTTCTCGGTTTTTTTGGGTGTTCGTCTCCGGTTTCACCACCGAAAAATGCCTAATTCCGATCGATTTCAGGCGTCTCACGTACGGCTGGTCTCTGCAGGAATCACCGCGTCAGGACCCTGCCAACTATCCCACGTCAGCCCGTGTCCGAACCGGAAAACTCACAACCTCTTGCGTCTTCCGGTCTTCCCGGTACGTGAGGGCCGGGATGCGTTAAACCCACAGCCCAACTCATCACCAAATCTCCTGCTGCTCAAAACATCAAGCTCACATACAACAAGTGGAACGGATCTACTCATGGTTAAACTCTTAGAATAGATGCGCAGTTACATGGCATTCTTTCTCTTAAGCTCGTAGTCGTATAGCGAAGAACGCACTTGAGGGAATTGAGGATGATTCACGCACTCAGGCCGGGTTTTTTTTTAGCCGGCTCGAGGCACGGCGGACCGGCTTGACACGAAGTGGGTCATACCATACCAGTACGACACTATAGCACGGGCCGTGCCAAACCAGAGAACTGGGCATAATGGATTACATGGCCCAGTATGACACTGTAGCACGGGCTGTGCTAGGCTCGATGATTCAGGATATGAGGAAGAAACTCAACATGAAGGTTATTAACCTGCAGAGTATGAGCATCTGAGAGAGATGGGCAAGAGGGGAGAGAGAGCTGAGAGAGATTGAGAAACAGTGCTCCCTCAGCTCTCTCTCACCCATCTCTCTCTCTCGTCCATCTCTCTCAATATCTCTTGTCTGTCTTCTTCACTCTCTTTCTCGCTCATTGCCCCCTCTTTCGCCTGTGTTCAACATATCCCTCTCGCTTTCTGTAACTGCTCAAAAATAAATAAATTTTAATTCTTTTTCTCATAACATTTATATTAACTGCCTCAACTTCATATGCCTTCGGTTTCTTTCCTCTTATTGCAATAGTGCAAATGGGCTGGGTCTGGGCTGGCACACCACTAAACAGGCATGAAGTGCAAATGAGTCGTGCCTGGGCTCATCGAAGGCGAGTTGGGTCGGCACGACACAGCGGGTACGACAGGCTGTCGTGGCCTGATAAGGTTTAGACACGAAGCACGATAGATCCGCGCTGGACTGGCCTAACCTGGCACGACTACTGCCTCTAATCATGTTGTATAACTCATAGGCACACAAGGGTATTTTGGATATGGCGAAGATAGTGACGGCCTTGCGACAGGTGGGGAGGGCTCGGTAGGGATGGCAAAAATACCCATGGGTCCGGGTCTAAATTTGGACCCACGGGTATATTATTTCGGGTCCGGGTCCAGGTTTGGGTCTGGGTCTCATTTTGAACCTGTGGGTATCCAGACCCGGACCTGTTACTAGAGAAGGTGAGGTGAGGTGAGCTCAAATAGATTAGTACGCACCCTTGTCACAAGTCATACCATAGCTCAATGGAAGGAACCCTGTGATTGAATCAAGAGGTCTTGTGTTTAAGCCCCATTCTAGCCTTTTTTTTCATTTTATTTGAATACCTCATGCATACACACCTTAAGTCATGGTAACGGGTCCGGGTACCCATTCGGGTCCGGATCCGAGTTTAGACCCGTGACTGACTTCGGGTCTAGGTCCGGGTCCAAACTTCGGGTCTCGGGTCCGGGTCCACGGAGGCTGGACCCGGAGGTACCCGGACCCGTTGCAATCCCTAGGGCTCAGGTGATTTTAATCCCTGCTTGCTTTCATTGGGTATACTTCGCTCTTTGGCATGAAATGGAGAATGATAGGAGTTGGATAAGAGACGATAAATTCACTTACATGGAGGTTAATAAACAAATACTATTCTACAGCTGTGTGAGAATAGGTTATTTTACTCATTAGCCAGTTAACACGTAATGACCAAGCCACATATCCCAGTACTCAGTGTGATGGAACTGTCCCAGGTGAGTATCAATTACATGGTAAACCAACTAGTAAATGTGTTTTTTTATTTATACAAGAATATTTTTTCTTTGTTTTAGTCATAACTTTTTATTGGCAACTCCGATTCACAAAGTTTTCACCGGTAGTTTTCTGATGACAAGAGGAATAGAATGATATAAGTCTCGTCAGTAAACAGTAATTTTGTTGTCCAGTTACAGATTTTACTAACCGTATATATAAATTTTACTATCATATGGAGAGGGTTCAGTAGCCTGTGTAGTATTAAAAGCTAGCTTACAAAATCAAGGTTCAGCGGTCTGTTGAGTCTCTATACACAGTAGTAAAATGTTACAATATATTAATAGAAAAATATACTATTATTCACACGAATCCTCTAAAAGAAATTTTAATATTTGTTACTACTGCACCCACAACACAACTGAGTGAGCAGCGCATTTATTTAATTTGTATGTCTGTGGGGTGAATAGGGATGCATATGTTGTGGTGCCGGATGGTTAATTGCCCGTCCGGCCGGGCCTAGCAGTGAATGGGATCGGCCGATGGAGCATATATATCTAGCAGAAAAGAGAGAGGAATATATTTATCGGATCATGCATATATATATATATATATATATACACGTATGCACCTGATCCGAATTATATATATATATATATATATATATATATATAATCATATCTGATATATTTGAAAAGACAAACTCAGCATGAATAGTAATTGTTAGTGTTTTGGTGCTATTCTTTTGTAGCTGTTTGTCTTTCTCATATCTTTACAAATGCGATTGAGTTTCATCTTACAAATTTTGCAGGGTTGAAGATGAAACTCAATCGCATGTGGTAATTTTTGAGAATTTTCAGCATCAAAGTACTTCTACATGCCATTAGCACGGAATTAGCACTGAATTCACCATTAGCACTGAATATTTCCCATATATATATACTCAGTTAATGGACTCCATGTATGCATGACTAGATGACGCGAATGTATCTGCAGCTAGCTATGCATGCTTGTGATCGAGCATCGATCTGGCTAGCTAGAGCTCCATCAACTTCGTGCCTGCATGTTTGTGCTTCCGGTCGGGTTGACCGACCGATCGAAATGGACGACGGGCAGGTACTCTCACTCATAGTTCGGTTGTGTTGTTGGTGCAGTCGTAACAAATATTAAAGTTTTTTTCTAAGCATTCGAGTGAATGCTAGTATATTTTATTATTTATATGTTGTTAGATTTTACTACTGCACAGACTCAGACTGCTGAACCCTCTGCATGATAGTAAAATTAATATGCACATACAAATAGCAAAATCTATTATCGGATAACAAAATGATTGTTTATTTGCGAGACTTATATAATTTTGTTCCTCTCATCATTAATAAGCTACTAGTAAAAACCTTTTGTAAATTGGAGTTGCTAATAAAAAGTTATGGCTAAAATAAAGAAAAAAGATTTTTATACAAATAAGGAAACACATTTACTAGTTTGTTTGCCACGTAACTGATAGTCAACTGGGATAGTTTCGTCGCACTGAGTAGTAAGATATGTGGCTTGATCAGTCTGCGTTAACTGGCTGGAGAGTATATATATAGAGAGAGACTTGGCCCACAATGATCCAAAACAGGTATATTCATCTATGTATTGCATGGGAAGTTTTTTGAAATTTTTATGATGTTAAGTTTAACTAGTTCAAAGCAACTAATTTTGTTTTTCTCTCCTGCAATATATACCATTTGTCTTTGCATCAAGAGAGATGCTATAAGACACCTGGTGCTATTGAATTTTTTCCTTAAGATAGATAAGCATTATTGCTAGCTAGGCAGGAAAAAGAGGCCATCAAATATGGCACGCGAATAGGATCTTTGCTTTATCATTATTGATCGGAGAATATGCGTCAAATTACAAAATGCCTGATTATATATACGGAGAAACTGATCTATATAGCCCTGGTTCGAATGATGAGACGCTTGACTAGATATAAAGTTACAGGCTGAGAATATATATATTCATTAAATGCACCGCCCTAGCTATGAGCAAACCGAGCACAAATGCTAGCTCTCCCACTCACCACGCCGCCTATAAAAACCTACCTTGTAAGGCCATATGGATGCACAGCAAGCCATAGTCACAGCAACTAGGATTGCATTGCAGGAACGAGCCAAAGAAAATACTAGGCATGTCGCTGGTCAAGTGTGGCAATGGCTACGGCTACGGTCACGGCCACAGCAAGCCCCAGATGAACTACCACCGCCAAAACTCCGAGCACGTGACCACCGTCGTGACGAAGATCAACCGAATGACCGTCAACGAGAAGCCATGCTATGGAGGTGGTGCCGTGCAGAAGCATGCCTTCCGAGAGGAGGTGTTTGAGGAGGACGACCAAGTGTACCCTGCTCGCCACCACGGTGGCGTCACTGGCGGCATGCACCGCTACCAGGCGGCGCACGGAGGGAACACACGCAAGGAGTTCGCCGGTGGCCACCACGCTGGCGGCGGCCGGATCCACCACTACAAGGAGTACGAGAGTGAGGACAGCGAGGACGAGAGTGACTGCGAGGAGAGCGAGGACGAGAGTGACTGCGAGGAGGGGTTTGCCCGTGGCCGCCACGGCGGCGTGCACCGCTACGAGGCATATAAGCGGGAGGAGAAGCGCGCCGGCAGCGACCACGGCGGCGTGCACCACTACGCGACGTATGAGCGCCGCGAGGAGCACGGCGGCGGGCGCCGCTACGAGTCGTACGAGAGCTCCACCACTGAGGGGTACTCCGGTGGCTACGGCCAGCGCAAGAACCGCTGCGTCGTCTGAGCCGCATATGCTCCTGCAATCCTGATTACGTACACCTACGTGCATGATATGGTTGTGCCCTACGTATGCGTGTGGTATATGTACTTATGTAGTATGCATGCGCGCATGCTAGTGTTCCCGGTGGATGCTGTTGCTACTCAAAAAGCAACTTAATCTAAGTATCTAATAAAATGTACGTCTGGTCTGATTGATGCTCTGGTCTATGTAATAATATAAAAGCTTGACTATTAGTATGCGTCTCTCTCCAGCCGTCCAGCGTGAGTACGTACGTACATGCATATATGCAAGACTGTGATCGTGACAAGGTGCTCCGCTGCTTGATCCATTCATTACACGTTTATAGGCGTGCGAATGCATGATTGTCCCGTCGGATTAATTAAACGAGCTAGCTAGAAGTAGAACCCATGCACGGGCCACCGCTGGGGAAATTAGTGTTCCAAAAATTTTATGATTTATTACACTGATAGTGCTATTGATTTGTTAAAAGTATCATTCTAGAGGAAGTATAAATAAATACTAACTAAGCTGATTTATTAAATTAAAAAATGAACAGTCTGTGTTATATTTAATGAGCCCAACCGCTGTATAGGTAGGTTGCCCGTCGGCTGGCGCAGCGTGTCACGCTTGATGAAACCGGACGCCCTCGCGTGCAACGTGCACCGATACACGGAAGGGGGGCAAGGGCTGGTATGGCCAACGAGCAGGAGCAGGATGGGCAACGGGGCAAAGTTGCCTCAGCGTTGGCAAAGTTGCAACATGCATGCCGACGCGCGCGGATCCGGACATGAATAAACAGCTGTTACAGCTCTCCTGCTCGTTCGTAAAAAAAGTTAAATACTGTACATTTGTACTATATGTCAACAATATGAATTAATGAATCATTTTTTTAGCAATTAGTTGATCCCGATCCGTATCCCTTTATCTTGTTTGGGTTAGAACACCTTGTGAAATTGGTTACACTGAGGAATTAATTTGATATTGTTATACGAGGTAATTCTATGCTAAAGCATAAATGAAAAGTGGATAATGATTACTTACCCTACTTTAAGATTTATGTAAATTGTATTAGACAGGTGATGCATAGAAGCATTCTGTTATAGAAGGCGTTTTAACGATCGGTCAGTCCCAATATTGTTTGTTTTTTGTGGTCATGCTTTTCGGTCTGAATGCGCAATAATGAAAAAAAATTGCACGTAATGACTAATGAAATTGATCTAATGAGTTGCAGTGTCTAGACCTGTTATACACCAAGAATATCGATACTTCTCTCTCTATGCAAATCCACCAACAATATCGATACTGCATCCTGTGAATAATACACAAATGCGTATGAAGAAAGTACTCGACCTCATAATCCCCTGTTACATCAGCTACTTATATCACACCTAGTCTCACTACCAAAAAAAGCAAGGTCAAAACAAAGTGAACAGGGCTAAGATTAACACTGGTGATTCCCGTGATGTCCCATGTATAAATCTGGCCCTTGAAGGCTGAAACTACAGCTATACAGAGGCAGCCGTCTTCGTGAAACATTACCGAATATCCATGGACCTGGTTCCCAAAACAGAAACCTTGCCATGACTCGTGAGATGCATGTACTCGTCTAAACTACTGTTGAATTCGGCAATGTGATCCCTTGTTCCAAGTAATATGCCTTCTCAGCATCCGCCAACCTTGTTTGGAATATCCCCCACTCTTTTCTACAACGTGCTCTTACCTGTGGCACACCGCCAAATAACACAGTAAGTCCAAATCCATATGGCAGTGTAGCGATGCATATGGATGGTGCGAAGTTCAGAATTCATGCATTGGAAAGTTGACACAGAGAAAAGTGGAGAATACATAAGATCAGCAAATATTAGCTTACCCCTTCCCATGGTGCTCTTCCATTCTCTGCCTTGCCCTGCCAGGAATAAATGTACATGATTAGGCAACAAGTTACATTTTACAAACTACAGACTGAGGGGAGAGATGAACAGCGACTATACCTGGTTACCGAGTGATGGAACAACCTGATGAACAATCCATTGAGCATCAACAACACCAATTTTCTCATGAGCTGGCTGTTTAATTTAAGACCAAGCAGCGTTCTGGCTCAGCAAAACATGGACGGTTTGGACTTTGGAATAGCATATAAAGTGAAAAAAACACATAATTGTAGCACAGTAAAGTTGGTAATTGATATAATTATGGATGGTCCTAGCCTGCTAGGAACATGTGATCAAATAGTTAATCCTGGACCTGGAGATTACTCCAAAAGAAGGGGGCAATGAAGTTTTATACACGCATGTATGTAATTTCGCCATAACATACAAAAACCAAAAGCTAGCCTCTGTTTATCCATCAGTTCAACTGCCTTATCTCCCATCCTCTCATGTGCAGCACTACCTGACTTAACCCCTTCCTTTCCTCACCCGGTCACCCCTAATAGCCTGCCTGCACCACAATCAACCAGTATGCTCCACACCCAGACACCCCCCCGCCCAGCAAAAGAAATAAACAGAAAAAAATTCATTCTATGCAACCTGCAATTGAAGCTACCCTAGACCTCCTAGGAGGTTTGCATTGATGTATAGTATCTCACTTCAGGATAGTAATATGTCTAATTGATAGCAGTGAAAAAAATACCTCCACACATTTCCTAAGAGCAAAATCGAGACCCCATCCATGGACCAAGTCATTCTGCAGGAAAAAAGTGTGTAAGCATACAACTCCAAACAAAGCTAAGAGATGAGTAGGTAATGCTGCGCCACCTGAATCATATGCCATACACAGCGCCATGCATTCCTAGAGAACACAGTCGCCATAATTTCCACGAATCTGAATATCAAATTGAATGTGAAGACAGAAATTTTGACAGAAAATAATTTGACGACAAATGATTGGGCCCCTACGCTGCACATGGTGGCAGATGGGGATCAGTACACCAGCCTGGCCTCTCCTGAGTTACTCTGTATAAAGCAAAACATCACTCAAGAAACTAATACAGGTGGGTGACAATTAAGCATCAATAAAGCAATATAAATTCAGCAGCTCACTTGTGAACTTCTTGATCACCCCGTCGTTTAGTCATTTGCCATGTCAGACCTCTATCAGGTTCTAAACCAGGCTGAGAGATCTCCAGCCCATGCTTCCTAACAAGCTCAATGTACCTGAAAATCACATTGAGATTATCTTCGTCAGTGGAACACCAGAAAAACAGACAAAGGAAACAAGGGTGTAATGCTTACGCTTCTGCATTGAAATGTTCAACACCTAGATCCTCATCCCAGATAAATATGTAGTCATACTGGGCAACGATGTCAGGATGCAAAAATCGTTTGGCATACCACCTAGGGTAAACATAAGTAAACAATAAACCTTTGGCAGTCAAATATTTAATAGCCTATAGGCTATGAGCACTGCAAAAACATAGCAGGAAAAATAACAATAACTTACCATTTAGTCTGCTTTCTGACACTCACATGGATGGCCCTTTTTGACCACTCAAATTCATCCCATTCAGTAGTCCGGCCGTCATAATGGAACAACATAATTGTGAAGTTCTCTGAAAACTATGTAAAAGACAAGTTTGAACAAAGTGACTAGCTCACTGGGATGCATGACCAATTGTACTCCATACGTTGCAAGATCTACTTATTCAATGCACTCAGTCTAAGCATGTTAGACATCTAAGTAATTACCTTCTTGATCGCTGCATCAATATTTGCCTTCTGAGAGTATCCAACTGTAAATGTAACAAGGTATCTTGGTTGGCTAGTAAGATCCTGATGGTATCGTTCATATGTTTCAGATCATATATCACAAAAGAAAGAAGTTAAAATAACCTCCATTCAAAGGCATCATTTGATACAGGTTATGAGAAAAGTGACAACAGCAATGGCTAACCTCACTAGGTTCGCCCCACAATCTTCGGAGATAAAGGTCTGTTTCAGACACGACAATGCCTGGTGGAAGCCTTTCAGCGCCTTTAGGATTTGTCGGAACATAAATCTGAGCAAAGAATTGTGTAGAATTAACAAGAAAAAAAAGGAGAGTGGAAATGAAAAACAACCATTATCTATGTGCAGCAACCGTCTATTTCAGTTCATTCTGTCAAAAACTTCAATAAAGGAGACCAATCAAACCACAATAATAATGAGGATCTAAGATTTAGCCATTTACTCCCACACTTCAATAAATGCATCATACTGTTCTAACATATGCAGAACTACCTAGTACCTAGCTTTACAGCCTTCATGACTTCATGTAATCTACGAACTTGAAACATCACACCCCATGCATTAGAAATACAGGAGTAATATACCAGACCCACAAGGCACTGACCACAAAGTAACAAAGTAGAATCTAACAAAAGTAAATCACAAAACTAACATTACGACCTTAGAAAGTATTACTTGCAAAGTACCTTTGGAATTTCATCAGAGTTCGAAACAGAATTGTTCTTCTTGTGACTATTTGCAGACGTCCATGCGTGATTTAACAATGTTTGGGTTGTGATGCCAGAGTTTCTATCTTCGATATAGGAGATAATACTGGAAGGGAAGTGAAGCTGCGAAATGCAATCAGTGAAGATTTTTCTCTAAACGAAGTACGTGACAGAACAGAACAATAGAAGCAAATGATCCATTTTACCTTGGTTATATTGACTGTAGGAAAGGAAATCCCAAAGAAGTAACCTAGCATAACACCAATAACTGCTGAGAATATGAGCCTCATTCCCTCATTTGATCTTGGCATGCTGCTGCTGTTGAAGAATGACAATAAAACTATGATGCATTTGAATGAGCACTGCAAAAATGCTTATTGCTGGTATTTGCTATCAGACAGTAGCAGTACAAAAACTAGAAGCATTGAACATACCTACGGCCTAGAATGCCAGGCTTTGCCATGGGAGGTGTGAGTGTTATCCTTTTGTGGAAAAGGATCTTGTTGGCAGAAAGGCACCAGCACTACTGACGATCCACAAGGTATGAAAGAATGATAAATCAGAGCTTCTTGTAAACCATAAAGTAGTTAAACTTCAAACATAAGAAAAAGAGCTTTCCTAAACATTGATTTCATTGAGAGCTGATTAATGTGGATACGATGTACACGATGAATCCTAGATGAAACCACTAAGGCACTTATTTTAAAGTGGGAGTAGATAAACCATTATAAGAACTATCTTTTCTGCGCAAATCGGTTTCATTTTCATCCAAATAACTGAGGACAGTACAGCACAAACATTGAATGATTGAATCACATGCTTTTTTCGAAAAGGACAAGCTTGAGACCAACACTACAAACCAGCCTATATGATTGCCACACAAGCTATTACACAAGCTAAAAGTTTCATGCGAGACATTTTAGCAAATCACAATGTTTCCAATCAGCTAAAGGATTTTTCTCTTTGTTCCATTCTTTTTTTTTCAAATCCTTTCAAATGCAAAGCCTTTAATAACAATCCTCAAGAAGCCATCACCACATCTGCATTACTAGCTGCTAACCAGCAAGCATCAAGTGGTCTTCCACTAATAGGCTCAATGCTGTCAATGCACAATTGTGTAATCAGTACTATATCTCCAGTTCTCGGTAACTCCATCTATGTCCTGCAAAGTTGATCTGTCGGTTGGGAAGTCACATCCCACTTCAGAAAACCCAATACCAGCCGCAGCATAAATGGCTGATGCACCAGGGAGCTAACAGAAATAGCATTTTCTTAGTTTCAAGGGTGATACACAGCTGCTACCTGCTGCACCTGCAGAACTTATCGTAAATCGCAATGCAGCAAAAAACTACGTCTTAAATGCTAAATCCCCAATGCCAATTAGAACCAATTTTGTAAACCCTCAGAGAAGAACAGTACCAACAGTGTTAAGTACTAACACGCAGACACAAGAGTAACCGAAAAAAAGTTCTAAAGCTCCCAATTCAACAATTTTGGCGCCGGCTGCAGAAATCTAAGACTGGAAGCAAGATCCACGTGAGGAGCAAACGCTGCTACACCCAGATCACTAAAAACATCAAAATAGCAACAGCAAAATTCGCACCAGAAACGAAAGAACAAGAGGGAAGCAAATCGGAGGCAATTTGGGGCAGCCAGATCCCCAAATTGGAGGACGAGAAGTCTGTCTTCTTCTTGTCTGAAAATATTGGTGCTGTGCACGACCGTTGCTTACCAAACTCGTAGACGACGACCTGTCGTTTCGCGGATTGGGACGACCGTGCCGGAGATCCGACGGCGCCGGCAGCCCTTGTGGGCTCACCGGGCCCGGAGCTCACTTCCTCGGTGCCCGGCGGGCCGGTGGCGGGGCGAGGGCGCCGACGACAGCGAGTTTGCCGGCACGAGCAAGTGGTGGCGGAGACACCGGCGTCGGCGCAGGGAGCCGCGGGTAGGAGAGCCCGTCGACGCGGGGGAGGCGAGACCGCGAGACCGACAAACCGTTCGGTGTGAAGTCCAATCCCTCGTGGTGGTAGAAATGTAGAATATTTCAAGGACAGTGATGGAATTGGGGTTTGTGCGTGTAAGATTATGCCTTATGGTACTAGTTGTATGTGGTTGTCCTTACACATGGCAATCGTTTAAGACAAGCTTAGTTGCTAGTCAGAAAGGTATATGCTTATCTCGAGATTAAGATGGTTAGTTGACAAAAAAAAAGAGATTAAGATGCCATCTCTCACTGAAATGAGGGGCCTGAACGTGGTCAAAGAGATAATCACTTGCCTTGTCCTCCCACTGATTATGCCTCTATTGGTCAGATTGACAGCAAAGTTCCTGGTATGGTGTGGTATTAGGAATTGCTGGTTGAAAAATAGACTCCCCTTTTGTCTTAGGTGTTTACAACTCCCCTGTTTGTTTTAAAATATAGATGCACTCGAACTTTCAAAGCTATGATTGTTAATATCTTTTTAAATAATTAAATTGGATACATAAAAATCATGTGTGTAGATTCGTTTCAAAAGGTAACTTCACAATATTATAATTTTGTTGAGTTTTATAAATATATTCTAATAAAAATTAGTAGATAAAGCTATATTTTAGAGACCATATTGATATCTAAAATAACAAATATTTGTGACTAAACAGAGTACTAGCTTATTCCTCTTCTAGATGTTTAGTAGACGAGGGTTGGTGATGTACTAACTTTTAACTCTTATTACTCTGGTGGCCCAACGGCAGAGACCGTGACGGCAAGGAATCTGCGTCTGTTTATATGACAAGCAGAGTTAAACACGTAGTACCAAATCCAATGGCCAGTGGGCATATGTACAACAGTACAAACCTCTGCCAACTTTTGCAAACCAATTCAAATCATTGTAAGAAAAAACTAGTAGCAATAATATGTGATGCCTGGAGGCTGGAGCACTTTGTGCTTGAAGATTATCGTTAACCAGAGTGACCAATGAAATCTCTCTTTTCCGTCGCCAAAAAAAAAATGCAATACAAGATATCTCTGTCCTTTGGTAATCAATGAGGAACAAGATATCTTTGTCCCGATAACTCGTTAGCATGCATCAAGGTACGTATGAAAAGAGAGCTGAATACCGTACCTAGGGAGACTCACCGCGACAAAATTACCTTTTATCATGAAATCGAGTTGTGTTTTCCTCACAGAAAAGGAAAAAAAAACGAAGGTTCTTTTGCATCCATCCGATCCATCTTGTTGTACAAATCTTGGAACACGACGACGACGATGCAACTCATTTCGAGACAAGGGAAACGATACGAAAGAGTAACTTTATATGCTAGGTTAATTAGTCCACAGCCAGAATGCCGCAATGTTACGATCCATAACCGAATCTAGGAGCAGATGGACGCAGGCGCAGCGACTTCGGGGGTTTGCACGTCGCCGTCCGCAGCTCCCCGCGCTTGCCGTACGCGAGACACAACTTCCGCACGTGCAACCGCCGGCAAGTTGGCTCCTCCTCCGGATGGACCGGATCCACGCACTCCATGGGGCAGAACTTAACTGCCGCTTCCCAATGTACTCGAGTGCGGCGCCTCGGTGCCGCTTCTTCCTCTTGCAGAAGAGGACGTCCTTCCCGAGATTCCACGCGGACCTCTACGTCGGAGGAGCAGACGCGCCCGGCGTCTTTGTTCGTGTGCCCGCAGATCCCGACCCACCCGTCCAGCTCGGCGTCGTAGTGCGCCGGCCGGCCCCTGAACGGCAGCACCCAGTCGCCGAAGAAGTCCACTGGAGGCTCTCCGTGTCAAAGGAGAAGGTGGCGCCCTCTAGCCTGCTGCTCCTTTCGTCGAAGAATGCGTCCGGTGATGCCGCCGTCGAAGGTCACGGACACGAAGAAGCTGCGCCCATCCGGGTGCTCCGCGTAGGAGGTGACCCAGCCAGGACGGGTCGAATGGCTGCTGCGAAGGGACGCTGCTCCATGACCACCTCATCTCGCTGCTCCGTGAGTCGAAGGCGAGTACCTCGAAGTGGTATGATCGACAAGCTAACCCTCTAGATCTGGAATGGAAGTCTATGCTTCTCTATGTGAGATAATCCCTCATCCCCATTACAATACTGTACTTTGGCACCTTCAACAACAAACTGGCGGAACTGGCCGTTGAAATGGAAATTGACAGCAAGCATTTCAGATCCTGACACTATCTAGCTTCTAACCCAGGACATTAGTACCCGGGTCCTATAGGATTATTTCCTTAAGGTCATTCCCAGTGGGAGTTTCAACTGAGTTTCATTCTCATTAAATGACATGACACATTATTATGTTTGGTGACATGGCAAGGTAATTATGAAGAGAGAGATAGAGAAAGTTTCATGGGAGGTGAGAGAGTTTCATCTAGATGAAATCTGAGATACACGGTTACCTAGACAAAAACTGATATGGCACTCTTAGAAACTGGTAAATGAAACTATGCACTGGGAATAGCCTAAGTGAGTACTTGCAATCTTGGATCGCATTGCCTAGTTATCAGGCCTACGACGATAGATATTAAAAAAAAATAATACATACTTCTTGAGAAGAGTTTCTAAAATCACATCAATTTAGAAAGAGAATGAAACAACCGTTGTTTTATTAAGTCAAATAAAGTCATTAATATAATTTGATAACAATTAAATTGAAATTAAACAATAAAGATTAAGCGCATATTTTAATTATTACAAATTTGTACAATGGAATGAATTGCATTATACAATAATTTAATTACAAATTAAAATACAGATTACATGATTAATCATTTACGTGTTAAAAATAAAACTTTACAAGGATGATAATTTCCTAAAATCTACTTTGTGCTGATCATCTTCGGTAGCCTTGCATGTCAGTATAAATGCATATATAAATAAAAGTAATAATTAAAAAGGCAAAAAAATACAAGTAGAGTTGTCCTCAAAACCGTATGAGATGGTATTGCTTACTGAGATACCAGATTTGTCTGAGGCCAAATCGGCATCTCTTACGAATTTAGGTTTCATCATTCGGCAATTATACAAACTTGTGAATTAACTGTGGACACACGAATAGTAAAAATATCACACAATAGAAAAATAAATTTCCATCATAAAAAGGTAAAAACCTTCACAATATAAAGGGTAGGCATGAGTCCATTGTACATTATTGTAGGATTAAGGATAACCAATTAATGGGGGTGGATAAGAGGTTTTTAGAATTCTTTGGCTCTAATTACAATAAAAGATCAAGTAATACTAGAATTGATAATTTTAACAATTAAAACCTTCTAGGTTTCGTTAAGTGCACCAACAAACTAGGTCTAAGCAAATTACATAATCCTAGATAGGTGAGCAAATACTAAGTACACTAGAAATGTAAATTTGCACTAATTGAATACAAGAGAACAAAACACAAGAGATGAACACAATGAATTTTTTATGCGGTCTCAAAGACTTGTTGGTCCCCTTAATCCATGTTAAGGAAACTTAAATGAATCAAGCTGGCTCTTTGCGCAAATGAGCCTTCTTCGATCATTAGTAGTAGCTCTTCCCTTCCCGGGTAGGCGAGCTCTAGCCTTCATAATCTATCAGACCTCCTCATAAGTTTTTTTGAGAAGATCACCAATTCTCATGCCTCCAAGCTATCTAGGAAGCGGTAACCTCCAAGAGAATGGACTATGACACTTGCTTGAAGGAAATCAATTGCTGTAATAGCTCAATTCAATGGTTTGCACTTGAATGCTCTCAACTACCTCACAAATGCCAAATTGAATGCTCTAAAGTGATAAGAGTAGTGCAAGGACTCAAGGAATATGCAATAAAGTCTCTAACCTTACCCAAGGTGCAGGTGTGGGGGTATTTATAGCCCCACCAGCAAATATAGCTGTTGGGGACTAAAATCCTGAGTTGCTACCAAATCCAGCACTATCGGCCTTTGAGACCCGATAGTGCCAGCCTAAGCTCCAATGGTTGATCAGACGCATTCAATGCACTAGCAACTGACCATTACACCAAAGGTTCGGTACTACTGGCCACAAAGGCCGGTAGTGACGCACTTTGAATTTGGACACAGTACTCAAGGACACCTGCATTGGAAAATAACTACCGACATCTATGGGGTGGTACTATCACACTTCCGGTAGTACCGCTCCTAGCGTCTGGTAGTACCAGCCAGAGAGTTGGGGCACAAGTGCCTTACTGGAAAATTGCTACCGCAGCTAAAGGGGCAGTACTGCGCACCATCAGTAGTATTGCTCCTTGAGCCCGGTAGTGCCAATCACAAGGGACACAAAAACATGCATTCTGATAAATAACTACCGCCATATTATGGACGGTATTGCCGCACCTCTGGCAGTACCACTTCTTTAGCCTGGTAGTTCTAGCCTCACAGATTGCACAAAAACAGGCTTTTGTTAGATAACTACCGCCATCCAGAGGGTGGTGCTGCCGTACCTTCGGTAGTACCGCTCCTCTGGACTGATAGTGCAGCATTCAACAAGACAACAAGCAATTTTAGTGCAATCTTGATCAATGCATGATTATAAGTTAAAGCATTAATTTGAACCAATATTTTAACTTATTTTTAAGCTACTAATCAAGAGTCCCTCTTAATAGTACGGTACCTAATCTAGCAACCGATTTTTCTCCAAACACCAAGAATGGCAAAATGCTACGAAAAGATCCTTAACTCTTTTATACCTTGATCCTGAGCTTGTCTTCATTTTAGCCTTTGGAATTTCACTTTCCCATTTTCATTGACGAGGACCAACCTACTTTTGCACACTTAAAGCAAATTGTTAGTCCTTTAACATTGATTGTCATTAATTACCAAATCTAAACAAAATTAGAGGCCTATATGCTTTAATTAGGACATCATAATCGATTTGAACAGCCCTAACCAAAGTCTCCCTAGTCAAGCCTTCCAAAGGAATTCTCTATCCAAACCAAATATGAGTCTCTGGGAAGCTAGGAGCAAGGGGGAGCTCAAGCAAAAGCCAGAGCCAAGCCTCTAGGATCAAGGAAGCCAAGACCAGCCACACCCATGAGCAAGGAGGAGATCAGGGTAGCCACACCATCACCAGCATCACACCCTCTCCTGCATACCATTTCATGTTCCATCATAGGCAATCGTCCATTCTTAAACCATCCATAGCAACATATGAAAAACAATAGCAAAAATCAACTAGAAGGTAAAGACAGTAGTGATCCTAGTGGTCTCAGTTAGTCGATGTCGTGGGGGTTGCACCGAGGCCTAGTAATCCACTCATGCTCCCCAGCGCATGGTAGATTAAAGGGTGTTGTCACGGCACTATCTAAACCCGAGCATCAATCTTAAGATCATCATAGACCAATATTACCATCCAACTTTACAACACATAACACAATAAAGCAAAAATCAATAGTGAATCGCAGTGAGCCCGGGGTGTACAAACCCTAGCTAGAGCGGGGGTCGCCCAGGACCTCAGGGCGTGGCTGGCCGTGAGGCAGCCAAGAGGGAGACAGCCCGGGGTGGCAAGGAGAGCCAGGAGTGGCTCGGGCGAGCGGATGGTTTGGAGGAAGGGTGCTCGGCGGCGTGGCCAAGCTAGGCATGGACGCACAACCAAATCAGGCGCAGCGTGGCCGGGAGAGGCCGAGCACGGGCGCATGGCCAAGCTAGGCACAGTGTGGGTCGAGAGAAGCCGAGAGCAGTTATGGGCCCAGGAGCCGAATGGCCCAATAGGAGCCAGCATCGACGGCGCTATTATGCGGGCCACGCACACGGAGAGGAGTGGAGTAGCCAGGGGAAAGGCCACAGACGGTGGCCCGAGAAGGCAAGCGGCGTGGAGGTGCTAGTGGCGGGGCCAACCAGACTGGATGGTAGCACCAAATCGGGAGAGCCAGGAAGAGTAGAAGAAATAGGGAAGAAGCATGAAGGATAAGGATGGAAAGAAAGAAAAATAGAAAAAAATTGGCTAAATTTCTAAAACATGTAAAAATAGATAATTAATCAAAGAAATAATAATAGCATAATGCTGACACTAGTAATCGCGTAAAATAGCTACAATTAATAAGTTAACAGAAAAATAAAATAAGAGAAAAGAAAAGAGAAAAACAAGAAATATGTATTTTCAATAAATCAACTAAAATATTAATCAATCTATATTTGTGCATGATTCAAAATAAGTTGAATCAATTAAAATCTGTTAAATCAATAACTTCAGTCGGTCAAATTTTCAATTAAAGCGCGACGAAAGAAAATTATATAAAGCTTTAAAAAGTGCAACGTAAATTTTGTAAATCTTAAAATATTAAAAAAATGGGTTGGAAACATTAAAATATGTATAGATTTATTGGCCACTAAGATATGGCATTTACATAATTTTAGAAATTAAATTTAATTAGTCCGCTGATCTTCAATCGGGTGACAACACGTATTTGAGCAAAATCCAGGCAAGCATTCCTTGATCAGATTTAAGTTAAATTTTGGCAAATTTATTTGGAATATATGTGATATCACTAATGCATGTAAAAATGTGGTTTAAAGAAAAACATAAATTGGATTGTTTGGAAGAAATGAGTATTGTTGAACTGTCGATGCAGTATGTAAAGTTTGAAAATGTTGAATTGGCTCACTCGACAGATGAAGTCGATGTGGTATATATATGAGGTGGGTAGATAGTGCCATGTTTGAGTATTGCCGGAAGGATGCTCTACATAGGTTATGATATGAGGATAAAACAACTACACTCCAACAATGAGCCATATTAAAAGTATCAACCATAGTGTGTGAAAACAACTAAAGAAGATTGTCCTATAAAGGTATTTGATCTTCACATTAGATAAGAGTAGTTAACTAAGAGATGTGTGAAACTGGGATATACCGGAGGCCTATTGAGGGATACAATTAATAACCAGTGTTGGTTATTTGGGCGTTATATTTAAATGTTATGGGATGAGTAACTCCGATTTTGAGAAGTAGTTCAAACTGGTCACCCCATGTAATAGTACCATCGATTTCGAGAAGGAGTACAACTAGTATGTGGTCGAGATTTAATACTGGATTAGGGATAAACATTCTGGGTTCCTGATTGAGGTTGGGTTCACTATGGGTAAAGTGGTACAAAACTTGCGTAGGGTTAAAAATCATGAATTAATGTCTGTCTCTTGGATTGGAGGCTACAGAAGCTATGTCAACCTCATATATGAGTGCAAGTAGCATTTTAATAATTAAAAATCGAAAACACAGACCTCTAACAAAACCTATTTTCAGTTAAAGGATTTGCGAGATGGTTTTGGAAAGGAAAAATTCATATAATGTATTTGATTATTAACACTTGCTGAGTACCTATTGTACTCACCTTTGTATAAATCCCTCTTTGCTTAGAAGCTGAGCTCGATGGATTCATCGAAGAGGAGTGGTTGGAGAGTCACCAGCAGGATCAAGGTGACGAGGTAGCGGGGGACTACCCGGAGGACTGGGTGGTGTAGCAGTCCTTGTGGCAGTGATCGTCGTTCACTAGGGTATATTTATATTACTATTTACATGTAAGATTTTGATGTAAAGGTTATATAATGATTTATGAACTTTAAACTGGTAGCTTACGTGGCATGGATTGTAATAAAGTTCCATTTCTAGTATTTAATTATTGTTCTGCTGCAACACTCTGAATACCGTGTATTAATTGATGAAATATTGGGTCCACTCGATGTTTTATTAGCTAATATGCCTATATCAGTAAATTACCTCGGAGTTAATGATAGGGTTACTATCTTTACACTAGGTTAATTGTTCGGGCCGCACAGAGAATATATATATTGTGAGGAACAACGCAAAAAGTGGATATTATTATGGTAGAAAATATTGAGCTACCTATGTAATAATAAAAGAATGTTCTAGACACAAAATATAGTATCTGTTATTTAAGCCCAGAGAGCACGCATGGTAAGTTGTACTAATAGATGAATCACGCACTTGGCAACAATCCAATGATTAGGCTCGACGGCTCGGGAAGGTTGCAAACAATTAGCTATTTGTAATAACCAAACCCAATGATTTTGATCTAATTATAATTAAACCATTCTGGACATAGGACCGACGGCTCGGGAAGGTTGCAAACAATTAGCTATGAATCAGTTAATTAAGTGATTAAATCAGCAAAGTGATTAATTAGCAATTTAATTAAGTAATTAATTAAGTAGTTCAATTAAATTAGTGATTAATCGATAGATTTGATTCCTACCGAGAAAAGAAAGTTCGGCAGAAACCTACCATAGTCCCATAGCATGGTAGATGATCTGTCGAACTTATTGAATGTAAAAGGTAGCTCGTGCGGACAAAATCTGCAAGTGGCTCCGAAGGAGGTCTATATTTTGATAATAAAAACATCATTGCGGGCAGATATGCGGAATTTATTTTTATTTAATATTTATTTTAAATTTTTTTTTCAAAACTAATCGACAGAATTTAAAAATTGCAAAATGCTGCGCTGTCGCCTCGATGCAGGCGATCGCCCATCTTGAGGCGACAGTGCCTATCTGACAATGGCCCGGAAAGTTTAACGGCAGTGATAAATTTTTTTTAAAAAAAGCACCAATCGCCCAAACACCAAGCGATGGGCACTGTAGCAGCACTGTAGCACTATTGGCACGAATTATTGTAGCATGTACCTACCGCCTCAACAGTGGGCGATTGCGTTTTTAAAAAAAAATTTTAGTTCTTCTGTTAAACTTTTGAATTTCGCCGTTAGATCAGACACCTATCGCCCCAGTATAGGGCGATCACCCCATACTGGAGCGATAGGCGTGTATTTTTGCAATTTTTAAATTCCGTCGATTAGTTTTGAAAAAAAGATTTAAAATAAATATTAAATAAAAAAAATTCCAGATATGCGGGCCATGGCATCCCAAATCTGGAGGACTGGAGCCCAACGGTCTGGGCCGGCCACTGCGTGTACATACAAACATCTAGCTGATGCTCGTACTAGTTTGGTGGGCTGGGCGGCACAACTAGCATGGGATCGTGACAGGAATAAAGCATCTTGGTTGCAACTTGCAATGCACCGGCCGGGTCTGGGTGTACGATGTTAGAGCTAGGACAATCCAAGTCGATCACAGGGCCACTACTGTACCAGGGCCCGGCCATTGATGTCCTCTGCGATGTGACACGGACATAGGCATGTGCACCCGTGTGGCAGTTCGGTTCGTTAGTTTTGCTTCCAAATTACCCTGGACTGGAGAGCTCAGAGCTCAAAGATCGATGTACCAGCTTGCTGCTTCGACGACTCCGATCGGCAGCTGAGATCGGGACATGCCCGGCCGGGCGTACGTGCTAGTATAGTACACGATGCCATAGTCAAAAAAGATGGAGGAGCAGAGGTCGTAGAGTTGGACCAACAGAAACTGGACGAGTTATGAGGGGGCCTGAGGGGAGACCGGTGCGGTGAATGCAGTATCGAGGAGTTAGTGAAGCTAAAATTAAGAGCTCTTTTACAGTTAATTGATATCAATATAAGTCGTTTATTTCTTTAAATCTAACGGTTGAAATTAATTTAGATCTAGTTATATTACCACATACAGTATTGGTAGTAAAATTCAGAGATGGGTAAAAGGGTAAAAAAATCTGTTATACTATTTGTCTTTTACAGTAAAACACGTCCTGTGATCCTGATGACTAGCGGATAAATAGATAAGAAGCCTCTGAAGATTACTAGGTATTCGGTGAATCCAGAACTGTAAACGAATTAGAAAAAGTCTAAAATACCCCTAATGAATGAATAGAAAAAGCCTAAAATACCCTTGAAAAATGAATGGTTAGATTTGATTTTTACTGTCACTACTTACTACCTGTATTATCCACTGTAAAAATTCTCAAAATTAAACCAATGTTGGATCAATGTAGCGTTGTGTCATGACGCCTCCTTGTGGTTGTGGCTGTTGGAACCATCTTGTATTCTCACTGTTTTCAAACGCGTGTATTTTTGGAGAACATAATGGAAAGCTTTTAATTTCCTAACAATATATATTACTCTTTCTGTTCAGGAATATATGATGTTTTAGAAAGTATGCAGTTAAACTTCTCTAACTTTGACTATTAATATATAAAAAACTATTTAGGTTGACACTCGAGAATGGTATCATTAGATTTGTCGTGATGATCCGCAAAGATTCGAAATTTGAAAACCTCCAAAAGCCAGCGAGCCCAAGAGCCCCAACCACCTCCTCGCTCCAATGTGCTACGATAAAAATTAGCTTATCAAAGTTACACACTGTAGACGTAGACCATACCCATATCCAACGTGACATCAGTATAATCATAAACAGAGAGATGTGATGTCTATAGGTGTATAGGTTAGTCGACCTCTCTAATCTCTACAAGAGCTAGTGTATAGCTAGCATTTAACTACTTGACTAAACAACTCTGCATGTTTTTTCCTCGCTTCAGCACAAGCTGAAACTTTCTTCTCATCTCTAGTTTCGTGTTCCAGGCCTAAAACGGATAAACAAACAAGCACTGGTCTAGTCTAACACGGAAGATTTTCAGGAACGTTGAACCCGCCGTCACTTGCCACCAAACTCTTTGATCAAGTCCTCCACATGGATCCTCTCGGCTCACACGTTACCTTCATCACTGCATCCATCACCATTCCCAAAAGCTTTGCAGGACACCAAGGCAAGCTCTCCAAGCTAGCCTCCTGTCACTGACCAACCAGATACATCCTGATGGCTTGTGGGTTTTGACGACGACGACAAAAAGTCCACAGGTTTATCCAATATCCACGGCCCAAGGAGCTCAAGAACGTCACCTCTTCTTTTTAAAGATTTGCAGGTAGAGGAGGTGTTATCAATCTAAAGTCCCTGACTCGCAAGAAAATAAGAGCTCTTATCCAAAAGCCACCTGTGTCCATTGACCACTCTTTTGGCTTAGGACCCAGCGTTCCTTTCTTCCTTCCCACACAAAATGGCCAGATTCTGCAATCAGCTGCAGTGAACATTTCATCCATAAATTTTTCCCATCTGCATATACAGCATTGTGTGTGCATGCAGTGCAGGCCCCTGTACTACAGTCCACAGTGAGTTCAACGTTTAATCCACCTGAATCCAGTAGGCAGGAATTTTCTGCTCTTGTCGCCAGATGACTGGGATTAGTTGTGTCATGTGACACATAAATATATTGCTGAGCAGTTATTTTCAGTGCCTTGGTTAATTAATTCACCTTCTGCGGCCACAAATGCACCTCTACTGGTCAACAACTCCACAAATCTCCTGCATATGCCCTTGCCTGCAAATTGTTTGGCGCAGTACAGTTATACTCCTTCAGAGCCCAGAAATCTTGTGCCTCATCTCCACATGCCGTGTTATCTTTAGCATGTTACCCACATGCAGCTGCTTGCAATTACTGAGACCTGAGGCTCCCAGAAATCCCAAGTCCAATGCATGGGAACAACAAATAGCCAGAGAGAAGGGTGCAAGATTCGACAATGCAGCAACTGTCATACCTCAGAGCCATGGTCTCTGCCCCCTCCTCATGGTGAAAGTTGGCAGTAGAAAAATAGGAGCACAATGGCCTGCAGGGAAATCAAGATTGGTCCCTGCAAGATAGAGCATTTATTCCATGCGAGAAGGCTCCTCCGGTTTTAAACAACCCATGAGGGCTTCCTCCACTCACTTTCATGTACAGCTCACTTTCTTGGCCTCCCTCCTTTCCAGCTCGGTTTGCTAACCCATGTTCTCCTCTTCTCGCCAAATTCCATCTCGCTGCATGCTTCCATGGCACCTCATGGCGCCTATGTATAGCCTTGCTTAGTCCCCTCGTCTCATGGTTTATACCTTGATCAAATAGTAGCGGCTTCGTTCCAAAGGCATAGTTAATTAATACATGATGCAGGATTTGTTTTCGGTTCCTTCTTGCTTCTCGTCCGGCGAGAAGCCCTCGGACATCCCGACATCCGCCGCGGCCACCAGATCAGGGCAAAGCGCCGTGACGCTGCTCTACCGCGCAGAGATCTCCGGCCACAGCCGCCTTGTCACCGTGACATGGTGCAGGAACCTGCTCACCCACGGTCTGTCAGTGTCGATCGAACGATCAGCGGGCAGCGGCAGGGACAGGAGTGGCAGGGAATACGGCGAGGCCGGCGCCAACGGCAGCACCAAGAGCTGCAGCGCCTGCAAGGTGGAGATGCAGCCGTGGCACTTCTGGCGCAAGTACGGCGCCAAGCAATTCCAGGTCGACGGCAAGGCCATCGACGTCGTCTGGGACCTCAGGAGCGCAAGGTTCTCCGACGAGCCCGAGCCGCTGTCGGACTACTACGTCGCGGTGGTCTCGGACGAGGAGGTCGTCCTCCTCCTCGGCAACCTCAAGAAGGAGGCGTTCCGGCGCACCGGGTCACGGCCGTCGCTCCAAGACGCCGTCTTGGTGTGCAAAAAGGAGCACGTCTTCAGCAAGAAGAGGTTCCTCACGAAGGCCAAGTTCCATGAGAAAGGCAAGCTGCACGATATCAGCATAGAGTGCAGCAGCAGCAACCTTACCAGCGGCATGGACGTGGACATGGTGATCAAGATCGACGGGTGCGTAAATGTTCTGGTAAAGCACTTACAATGGAAGTTCAGAGGCAACGAGTGCATCTCCATCAACAAGCTCAAGGTGCAAGTGTACTGGGACGCCCATGATTGGCTCTTCGGCACAGGGATGAGGCATGCCCTGTTCATCTTCAAGCCTGAGGCACCGTCTCCGTCGTCGGCTTCTGACTTTAACACTGATGGATATTCTGATTTCTGCCTATTTCTGTACGCGTGGAAGGTTGAATGAGCTAGGGATCCTACATTTCTTCCTGCATTACAGACTTACAGTGGACCATTTACCATGTTATGAACCGATAATTCATATCATGTAATGGATTGGAAGATGAGTGTAAGGGAATGATTGAGGTCAATTTTCTATTTCCTTGCCATTGGAGGGTGTTGGGCACATGGAAGATTGGACTGGAGGGGCACAGGATAGTCCTGGGGATTAGGAACGGGCTGGTCCTGATAGAGAAACATGGAGGGTGATGACAGGTAGGATTCACAATGGCATTGCCTTTCCCAATCATGCATTTATCCTGACTTATCCAGGGAAACTCCAGCTAAGAACTGGTCCCTCCTATCTTGTAGTACTCTGCTTCTTTCTTATCTTCTCCTACTCATTTATTTTGACCTTCCTTAGTTTCATCAACTTTTCTCTTTTCAAGAACGGGGAGCAGATAGGAGCACAAATCCCCGAGAGTATAATACTTGTAATTTAGATGTACTATTGTCAAAGGCAACCAGTCAAGGAATGCAATACTTTTCAACCTGGTTTTTAGTAATGATCTCTTTTGGGCCATCCGGCCATGTAGCTTTGGTAATCCTGAAGTCCCAATTAAAATTTCAGGCGTGCCCAATGAGCTATTTTACAAGTCATTAACAGATGATAAAATCTGATAAATGACTAATATGTGTCATGCAGACTCCCTTAAAAAACCAATAGAAGTCATACAGGATGCAGGAAAAAGAAAGCAGCACCTTGGAGGACAAGTCAACCATGAAGATTCCATCAACTGAAAGGGTTCAGAGAGTTATATTCCTTATCTTTTTTAATGCTCATGTTTTCCCATTAGTCCACAGCCAAATTTAAATTAGGAATACTAGAATCTAGGCCAAGAAAATTCTTATGTAATAGCTGTAATCAACAAAACCCTAAGTTCTACTCACAGTTCCAGTCTGAAGCGGAATATAGGAAATGCTGCAGTAGTATAGTCAAATATGTAGGCATGGAAAAGTATATTTGTTTGACCAAATGGCCGATTTCAATAGTTACAAAATGCGGCATACAGTGCTCTTTTCACATGAACACAATACGAGGAGAAAAGTTTTCAAACTCCACACTTCCTCAACATATGACACTATTCAAATTCATGACATACCGATTGAATGAATAATCAAAATATAGAAATGAGAAACAAATTATTTTGAGCTAAAACCAAACCATTTTGCCAAGAAAAATTTGCTTTTCTCTCGAGGAGCTTCATCTGAAGCCTTTCCACCATTTCCACGTGCTGGTCTCTGGTTAGCTGCGACGGAAACAAAAAAAACTAAATCAGCAATAGCTATACCACGTACAAAAGTACCTCTCCCAAAGAAAATATCACATACAAAAGTTGCTTTGGCGTATGAAGTATGTACTGACTTTGAAAATTTACTTATTAGTTGGTAGCGTGGTAAATATGGAAAGAGCAGTTATCATGGTGTCAAGCGTTCAACCTGGATATGAGTTTGCCAATACAATCTTAAAGGAATGTTAGATCGCTTGGAGAAAACTTTTGAATACATCCCTCCTTTTTTCCTTTCTAAATCAAGGTTAAACCAGCAAATGTGGTGCTCTCACTCATGTGAGAATTACTCAACTATTTACAGGCAATCTACTTATCAAATCATAGTGGAGGCACTAGAAAAATTACTTGAATTGGACTTTTTAGCATCTTGGGATGACCCTGATGCTGAAACTGAATGCTTTTGGTCTGGAGGACTGTCCCCATCACCTAATTAATATGAACAACAGAATAAAATTATGTCAGATCATTTTGAGGAAAAGAAATACATAGGTAATATACTTGAAACAAATCTAGTTTAATTTAGCAATAGCATATAGGCTATGACATAGCTATTGTGGAAGTTTCATCAGAGTCATGAAGTTTGTAAGTGAAAGGGTTCCTGAAGTTGCTAACAATAAGCATATTTCATCCTCATAGCATCTGCACTAACATATCAATGCTGTTTTAATTTTACAGTAAGTTAAGAAAAAAACTTCAAAACTTTTTAAGCATCTATTTGAAGATATTATGAATAGAACTCACCATCTGTGGATGACTTTATGTAAGTGTTCTTCAAGTACTCAACAAAAGAATTATCATTGTGATCAAGCATCACTGGTCAAAAGCAAGGTAAAAGTTACCAATAGCTATTACTATATGATTTTGCTACTTCTCAATTCTATATTCATAAATCAATGCCACAAGAAGATTAGTATATTACATTGTTGAAACAATTCCTGCCTCTTATTATCAGAGGTACCGAACAATAGCAATTGCACTGCTTCTAAATCTCTGTTTGTGCACTTCTTGGAAAGGTTCTTTGTATCTAATAGGATACCTGCAAGCTGAGGGGAAACCCATAAAACATAATCAGGAAATGCCAGTAAGTTACGTACGATAGTTGCTAGTACATATAGCAAATGAACCAACCAGAAGTTCCTTTATGTCCAGGCTCTGAAGTAGGCTATAAGCTTCTTCACAATAGTTATTGGTGAGGATTGTGCAAACTGAGCCCACCTAGGAGACAAAATCGAGCATGCTTATGAAGTAAATGCTGGAATCATATACACATTAACCTCAGCAAACACTTGAAAAGTACTTGGTACAAGTACACATTATTACCTCAACATTCGATTTCAGAACATCTTGCCCCACCAGTACCACTCGCTGATCCATTATTAGTCCCTCCATATCAACCTGATTCAGATTCTCAAAGTCAGCACCGTACACATTTTGCTTAACTCAGGATGTGTATACAGCTTGATTATTCCTTTCAAACAGGGAAAGGATGCATGTTACATGCCCATAAAATAGTAAAACAGATGGAAGGAAGAAGCCACTGATAATAAATAACTGCTGGTGCTGCACATTGCTATCCTTGACATCTCATGCAGATAATAAATGTATCAAATTTGAGCTGTCCCTCAATTGTTGCCGGAATCCTTTTCCCTTCCATGCACATATCAACGCATTACGGTACAAGCACAAACTCGCAGTTGCACAAAGCCTATCAGTTATCATCACTCAAATGGCAGCCACATGGTGCCAATCAAAATTCAGGACACCCACATGACACGACTGCAATGTGGTGCTGTATATACCCCATCCTTGTCGCCTCTGCCCAAAATAAACGCCCCATAACTCCGGGACCTAGACAGTTGTCCGATTTGTCGGAAACGAATCCTCCCCAGCACAAGCTAGCAGTTTCGTCTCATAGCGCAGCATGGTTTATTCACGTAAGATCACATCATGTACCTCGTCGGCGAAGAGCAGAGCCGAGGCGTCGACCCCGACGTGGTAGAGAAGCCAGGCCGCCTGCCTGCACCTCACCATCCTGCCCCGATTCGTGTTCACCACCGGCACCGCCGCTTGGCCATCCTCCTTGCTCGACAGCATCCACGCGTAGCATATCGCCGCCACAATCGAGCTCACACCTACTCGAAATCAACACGAGAAATCGCAAGTGAGAATGCCGCTTAGATTCAATTCGAACAGAGAGAGCTTTACTAATGAAAGCATAGGGCTAATCTTACTTTTGGAGGCGTCGGAGAGCACGATCTTGGTGGACCTCGAACCGGGACGGTCCCCGGCGGCAAGGTCTGCGACGGCGGCGCGCTGGCGACGGAGGAAGGAGTTGAGGCGGGCGACGCCGTCTTCGAATCCGTCTACGGCGGGGGCGGAGGAGGCGGAGGCGTGGCGACGGTGGTTCGGGAGGCGGGAGTGGGAAGCGGAGGTGGGTGGGGTGGAGGTGGATGAGGCGGTGCGGCGGTGGGAGGAGCCGGGGGCGGTGGCTTCGTGGAAGCGGGACTTGCGGCGAGACGACTGCGGGTTCGGTGGCAGCGATGGGGTGGGGGAGGAGGGCGCGGAGGAGGCTAAGGGATCGGCGCGCGGAGGCGAGGAGGATATGGACGCGCGCTGCAGGATCTCGTCGCCGATGCCGCCCGGCTGCCAGTGCCTGCACGCACGCCGGAGGAAGGGCGTTTAGCTCAGCGGGGTGGAAGCCGCAATTCGCGGCGCGCGTCGGGATGCCGTCGAAATTTCACAGCGCAATTGGACCGCTAATAAGTTGCAATTGCCTATTGGGATGTTCCCGTAGTTGGGCCTTTTCACTGGCCTGTTGAAGGTTGTGAGTTTGGGCATTGATTGAGCAAGAAAATTTGCGGTTTTTATTTTTGTGCAAGAAAAAAATATGGCATCTTCCCTCTCACAACAAAGAAAAACATGACCCGAAGGCTGTGTTTAGTGCGGGTTAAAATAACCAGGTTAGATAATCTTAACCTAGGTAGATTAGGTTAATGCAAGTTTTATGTTTAGCCACTAATAATCTAGTTAGTCTAAAATACTGTTTGGCTAGACTAATTAGGCAATATAACAAAAATAAAAATAAACAAATGACTGGGATACGGTGAATGAAATGAGAAATAGCGAAACGAGATTACGTCTTTATGATGATCAGTTGACTAAGAACGTGGAGAATATACGTCGAACAATATTTAATCTCAAAAAAAGAAGAACAATATTTAATTTCCCTATTTTTCTAGGAAAAATAAAGACAACTTCGGGGAATAGCGTTGGCAACCGAAATTCCGAACTGGGAAGCGGGAGGAGGTGAGCCGTGAGACGACCACGTTTTGCACGAAACGATCGCGCCAAACCAACACGCGCCCACACCTGCGCCGCGAATGCATGCACGGACGGAGTGATCTGCGTATTTACCTTCTCGCGGACCGTGACATCGGGTCCCGGCGGTCGAGCGTCGGCGTGGGCTCCGTCCCGCTGCCCCCAGCGAACCTGGGCATCTGCCTGGACGGCGAGCCGACGCCTATCCTCCCCGGCGACCCGGCCCCGACCATCCTCTTCGCTTCCTCCAGCCACTCCTGCGTCTGCTTGCTCGCGCTGCCGCCGCCGCTCTTCTCCTGCTGCTTCTTCTCCGCCGGCGAAGGCCTCTTGCTGCTGCTGCTGCTGCTCTCGCCTGTCAGGTCGTACGCGCCTCCGCCGCTGTGCCGCGCGCCGACGGTGCCGAAAAACCAGTCGTTCATGAAGTCCGCCAGGTCCGGCGCCCCGTCTACCTCCATGGCAGCAGCTAGCTGTGCGATGAATACGTGGAACGGTTTCTGATTGGGTTTGTGAGTGGGTTTGATTATGGAGTAATTTGTAGGGTTTTGTTGTAGAAAGCGGAGGGATATGGGGATTGAATTGCGCGGCCGGCCGGCCGGGGGCGTCTGCCTTGTATTGTAGCGCCCAGTGATCATTCCGAGGTCTTCTTATTTGCCCCCGAACGGCTGGCTGGACACGGTATGCTAGCTGCAGATGGAGCTCGCCGAAGAGAACGGTTTCCGACGGTTGGCCCTAAGCCTTAAAGCCCCTAACATGCCAAAGTGTTTACTATTGCTTGTTCTTTCTAGGGAACTGTTACAGTTTTTAGGCCCTTGTTTGGGGTTTTAGCTAGGACTGTGCTCTTCCCTTCAACTGCGAAAGTCTAGGCATCACCCGGATGTTTTTGTCTCAAAAATCATCCAAATTTTGGGGCGTAGGGTCCAGTCGAACATTCGTATGATCAAATGGCCTAGAAGGAGAATGATGGCACAGTGATCGAGGTCTCTAGGAGGAAAAAAAATTGAAACAGTAATTGTGTCCAACAATATTTAAAACGGATGCAGGTCCAGAGCTCATTACCTCAAACGAAACAACTCAGGACTCATCAATATCAAAGTAGATCCAACACTTGATAATTTGGATGTTTTTGTTGATGAAAACATCCGAATGATGTTTATCAAATTACAAAATGATGGTGGTATGCTCGAAGAATCCAGTGGTCTGGCTTGAAGAATCGGCCCATCTTCAAATGATCCGCCACAGATCATAAGTACGTACTAACGTACAAAATCATGATTACAAGATTAATTTTATATGTGGCATTACCACCTGTTCCTGATCCCATCCCAATAGAATGGAGATTAGAATGGTTGCGCAAGATCATATGATACAGGGTTAAAAATCTCGCCAACATTTCGGAATTCTTGGCCGAGATTCCAAATCCTAGCAGAATAAAAAAAATTGAAAATTTTTAAATTACTACAGTGATTTTGGGAAATTTCAGTTTTTTGGATCAAAATTGATGCAAATTCGACCGGTTTTGATATTTTTATGATTGGATTTCTCTCTAAATTTTGTGTAGAGAATTGTAATGCCTTTTGTAAGAAATTCATATGAATTTTTTACAAAAAAATACATATACAAACTAATATGCTTGAAGAAATTATTCTTTCATGACATGTAAAACTAGGCCTTGGACCCTTGGTGCTTCATGGCATATAAAACTAGGCATGCGCAACAGATCAAGCTACGGTGGGATCAATTTGGCAAGATCCAAGATGCTTCACTTGTTAGGTGTGTTCTGGTACCTGTGCTTCATTTCGTTTATGTTTGCTGCATGTGCAAAGAAGGAAAAGGGGAAAAAGAACCAGTGATGACCCAGAATATGATTTATCTTTACCACATGGTGTTAAAACCATACCAAACAGTTATTTCTCTTGTTGGAAATTAAGCCTTAGTTATCAAATGTCAACCCCTACTGTAGGGAACTACTACATTTCAGTGTATTAATTGGACTATTGTTCAGATACAATGATTGGTATAGCATAGCGCAGTTACCTTATTCAGAGTGATGTTACGGGCCACACAAGTTAAAATAAAATTTAATTAAAATATTTTTTAGAAAAATTGTGGAAGTAATCAAACAAATGAGCACACTCTAAATTATAGACTGTAAACAAATATTACAAAAATTGGAACATTGCTAAGAAATGATTATACCATCGCGCACAGAAACACAAACGTAATATGAGATTTGGTACTGTTGGGATCAAATAGATAGCCAACATCCATATATCCCACTATGGTCGAGCCTTGGCCCTTCTGGTAAATAAGCTAAGATCTTGAGTACCTTGGAGGTATCTGAGTAAGTTTTGATACCAGCCCAATGTCTTTGGTTTGGTGATGCATTGTGTTTAGCTAGCAAATACACTGTGAATGCAAAACCTTGTGTAATTCACAAGATACATAAGTGCTCCAATAGTGTTTAAGTATGGAACTTCATATCCTAATACTTTCTCATTTTCTATCCTAAGTCTGAATAGATTTTTATCCACTTCAAGGGATCTTACTACTATGGGTTCTTTAAAGGATGAGATTTATCTATATTGATTTTTTTAATACCTTCTTTGTATAGGTAGATAGGTATATAAAGATTCTTTCCTGGAAATTCTCTAGCTGTAGGCCTAGGCAATATTTGGTTTATCTAAATCTTTTATCTCAAACTCCGTCGTAAGGTGAAAACTTGCTTCCTTTATGTCTTTTGTGGTTCCAATGATATTCAAATCATCAACGTTGACTAAGATGATACAAAATCCATTCTGAGACTTCTTTATTAACACATATGGACAATAATTATTATTAGAGTATCCCTTCTTTAGGAGAAACTCACTCAGTTCGCTGTGCCACATTCTCTCCGACTATTTTAATCCATATAGCAACCTCGCAGTTTGACACTATACATATTGCAATTACTTTTATTATGATTCAGAATTTTGGCTTCATTAGTGACTCTCACATAAATATCCATATCCAGTGACCCATATAAATATATGGCCACTGCATCCATCAACTGCATTGATAAATTTAAGTTAGCTGACATTGATATTAAATATTGGAATGTTGTTTCACTCATTATAAGAGTGTAAGTTTTTATCATAATCGATGTCTGAAAATATTTAGTTTTCCTAATATTTGAATTTGTGATGCAATAGCCTACAAGATAGATTTTCTCTTCCGCCATTGGATTATAATTTGTTCTAAATTAACGGAATGATTTAATAATCAAACAATTGTTACATCAGAAATATATTGTAAAATATAGAACAAACATAGCACAACAAATATATGGGAAATAGTAATTTATTCAACTTTTGAATGATAATTGCTCAATGAGAGCATAGACCAATGTTCATTCAGGAAGTAGGATTAAACTGATAATAAGAATCTTAAGGAGACTCATAAGAAATATGTGACATTAACTAACAATGTAAAAGAATATTTAGGAGACTAATTCAGATCTCCATATAAGTTATGAGTGCCCTTCTAGGACTTCTCAGGCTTAATAGGATCAAGTACCCGATCATCACACTTCTCATTGTCAGTGTTAACAGCAGGTTGAACGGTGAAGTGTGCCTCAATTTTTTTCCCAGGGTCTTTTTGAATTTTTAGTGGATTACATGTAAAGATCTGCCAAATGCTTCGAAGTACAACAGTTGTATGCTTAATGGTTAGTGCAACCACACCTAAAACCTAGTTTTGCAGGGTAAGCGACCTTGTTTGCTGAGGCTCACTTCTGGAAGTTATCTGGCCCTTTACCTCTACCTCTCCAATGAGACTTACCTCTTCCCTTTTGTATTCGGCCGTTCTTTTTTTTCCCTTTATGCCATTGGCATTTTTTGTTGCCATGGCTATTGCTAGCCTATTGAGCATTGGTATACACTTCAAGCATTGCTTGTGTCTTGTTGGGAAAAAAAATATAATGATTCTTCATCAAGAATTCTTTATGCTTCTCTACTTCTAGCAAAGTGTAGATAAACTTAGAATACTTTTGGTATTTAGCATTATTGTTGCTGCAGTATTCTCATGTTAGGGTAGAAGATGCATAATATCTTATCTATCATTTCAGTATCTGTAACTTTCTTATTACAGAAACATAATTTGGAGACAAGTTTGTGCATGGTAGAGTTGTATGCAACCACAGTTTTATAGTCCTAGAAGCGTAGGATGGCCTATTTGTGTTGTATTTCTAGCAGCAGGACAGATCTTTGATGGTCATAGCGTTCCTTCAGGGAATTTCAAAGTGCTAGTGGGTTCTTGTTCATTAAATGCTCAACCTTTAGGTCTGCATGAGATGGTGCCTTAAGAAGTGCAGAGCCGCACACTTGGTGGCCTTAGAAAGAGTAGGGACGCTAGCTTCAAGCGGGACAAGAGCAGCTCCAAGAGATTGAGTTGTTAAGTTAATATTGACATTCATGGCCCAGTTTAAATAATTGCTTCCATTTAAGGCAAGCTCGACAAATTCTCTCTTTGCAATGTTTGGCATGTCCTATATTATATTCATGCAAAAAACAAATTTTACTATTGGTAAAATCAAATATATTGCATGAACACTCTTAAATCAGTAAAGTTTAGTCTATATCTATTCATTAGATAATTATCTAAAATTTTCTAGAATTTTTCATAATTTTTAGCTAATTATCGAGCAATTTCAAGAATTATTGAATAACAAAAAATAAATTTAGCATAAATAAATATGGAATTATACTAGGAAAAATAAATTTAGAGATGTGAAGTTTCCAATGTGTTCTAACTTTAAGGTTTAACAAATTTATGAAAGTATGAAGCTTCCAAATGTGTTCTAACTTTAAGGTTTAACAAATTTATGAAAGCTCTCTAAACTAAAAATTTAGTTTTGGGAATTTAATATAAAATTTTAGAATTTATTAACTATTTTTTGAAATTACTGGGAACTTTAGAGTCCAGAAAGTAAAAATTCCATGGCTGCAATAAAATTTTATAATTTAACCGAACTTCAGGCCAAAATTAAATGGTTCGTTCAACCTGTCAGCCATTCAGGGTCTAGGCTAGTCGGGCATAGGGCCCTGATGGCCTAGGCAGCTAGGGTTAAGAATCCTAGCCGCAGTATAGTTTTGGTTGGGTACCAAAGAAGCGACGATGACGTGCATGGTGGTGCTCAGCGGCAACGCTTTGAGTAGTGGTGCATTGGGCGTAGCGATAGCGGTGGGCTGATGTATTATGCGACGCTACGGTGCTTCTTTGGGCAACGTGGCTTTGGATGGTGCGTCGGCAGCACAACAAGGTAGTGGTAGTAGCTTGTTGGATGCAACTGGCTTAGGTGGCGGTGGGCGCGACTGAGCAGCGATGACTTCAGGCTCGATCAACACGACGTGCACGATGGGGCGCACGACATCCGATGACTTCGAGTCATTTCCACTTTTTTTCTTTAGACTAGTCATGTACCCATGCGTTGCAACGAAAACTCAATTTGTGATAAAAAATTTATTTGCAAAGAGCACTAATAGTAGCAAAGGTGGGTAATTAAAGAGCAGTGGCAAAGGTGGGTAATTTTGATGAAGTGACGCGGGAAGAAACTCTTGCTTTATATAGTAGATATTGGTTTGATGAACACTATCAAAAACCTAATTGTCCTACTAGATTAATCAGCTAATCTAGGTCATTAGGGAAATTAATTTGTATGATTAACAATGTTCAAATGCGATTAACTTACGTGCTTCGAACTTACGTACGACTTGCAATAGATTTAATCACTTGATGCAGGTTGAAATTTGATGCAGACAAAAAATCTTGTTTGGCTTCCGAGACCTTCATGATGATAATGTGTTGTAAATTGATGATGATTTTTGTAAATCAATCACAATGAACCGATCGAATAACCATTACAATCATGAAAAAGGCAAAACTCTCTTGTTGTTTCTTTATTAAATTGATTCTACAATAAGGTGCTATATTTATAGTGAAATAAATTCAAATTCGTCTATAAAAAGATAAAGTCTAATTATATCTTACCAATCAGGACCAAGATTCTGAGTATGTCTCAACAAATTCAATGTTTTCACCGGGGTGTCGAAGTGTCTGAACGCAAACTTACCGGCTGATGGAAGCAAACAGTCACGATGCGGACGCTGCCGGGACGGTGTGAGGAAGTGAGAATGGAAGACTGAACATTTCGGCCCATAGCCTGCGTGGGCCTTTCGGCATCAAAAGGACACTTCGTGCTCATCATGGCATGCGCACACCTGATTCCGAGCGGAGCACACGACCTTGAATCCTTGATTCATTAGCAAGAACTCCCGGCAGTGGGAAAGAGATTTAAAGATGGCATCGAAACAATTAAAAGTAGTGCTATTTTCCATTGCGCATGTCCTGGAGCCCAATCCCTGTCGTCTCTCGACAGAGAGCGCTTTTGGCAGATCTTGAAGCCATTTCTGCAAGGGGCGGATCTAGGTCGGTCACCGGCAAGTTTGGAAAATATGAAGACATCATCTCTTTAGTGAATTAAATTTGTGGATTGAATTAATTTGATTTTGGTGGTTTGAAAATATAAGACCTTAGAACTATTTGTATTGTACTTTTAGCAAATTCCAAATATATGTGCTGGATCTATGATGTTACGAAACTATTATACAAGACTATAAAGTTATGTGTGTGAAGTATACATCCTTATTGAAAAATTTCTAGTTTTATCCACGATTTTTTCAACTAGAAGATGAAAGGAGAAGTACTAATTTGGGTGGCAAGTGTCAACTAGCAAGGAAGCCCTCTGGCCAAGCCAAGGGAAAATTCCTAGCTACTAGTAGTACTCGTGTAAGTAACATAGACATGGCTAAGTTGCTTGCCCTGGTTACAAATCCAAGGATACCTTCCTTGCCTCCCTTTCCCTCCAAAATTCTCAATCCGCTTAGTCTTCTTCTTCTTCCAAGTGCTTCTAGCTACAACCTCCCACTCTTCAGTCTTCACCTCCACCTCTCCTTGCATTGCTTGCTTGCTCGAAGTGGTTTATTGTTACCAATTTCTCACTATCCTTGCCAAAGCCATGAGCAAACAGCCGGTGGCGCCACAGGCGGGCGGCGAGCCACCGAGCCATGCCCGTGCAACCAACGCAGCGCCGTCACGGGGGGCGGCGGCGGCGCAGCCACCGATCCGTCATCGCAACGCAAGTGTGCAGAGCGAACGGCAGACTGTGGCGGGGGCACCGCGCGACGGTGCCCGCCGCACGGAAGTTCGTCTTATGGCGGTCCACGGCGATGAAGCACTGAGAGGAGGCGGCCAGCATACGGGCGAGGGGCCTCAGGACGCAACTCAGGGGAAGCGCCCCAAGCCGTCGTATGTACCACCGTCCCAGAAACGGGGGCAACGGCCAGCGGATGAGCAAATACCGTCCCACCAGGGAAGCGTCCCGGAAGGACGGCCAGGAGCATCGCCACGCGGAAGCAGCCCCCCCGCCACCGCACCGCCTTTAGAGCGCATCCCGATCGAAGGAGTAAGCCGCAGGGAGGCCCCGCCGGCTAAGTACGGAAGGCTGTCGAATGGCGGGAAGAGACAGCCGATGGCGTTCTGCTTCACCTTGTGCTGCATCCTCTTCTGGCTGCTGGTCATCGCCGTCGGCGTGGCCGTGCTCGTCGTCTACCTCATATACCGCCCGCAGCCTCCCCGGCTGCGGGTGACCTCGGCCACCCTGAACGTGGGGTACATCGACGAACTCGGCGCCGGCGGGATGGCGCTCAACTCCGACCTCACCGTCCTCGCCGCCATCTCCAACCCCAACACCGTGATCCACATAGTTCTGTACTATATGCAGCTGGACCTCTACTTCCGGGGCAGCCTGATCGGGACGCAGGTTGTGTGGCCGGCGCCACTGTACGAGGGGCCCGGCTACTCCGTGCTCCGGAACGTGCACCTGGTGATGAGCGAGGTGACCATGACTCGGGAGGATGCCATGGCGTGGCAGAACGCGACGGCCAAGGGCGGGCCCGTGACGCTGCATCTCTACGGCCGCTTCCACACGCAGCTCAACTTCGGGCGGTGGTTGCCGTTCAAATACTGGGTCAACCCGCGCTGCACGCTCTGGCTCGACCCGCCGCCGAGCGGCGCGCTGCGCCGGGCACGGTGCTGATCATTTGCTCTTGATCATCGCTGGGCCGGTCTGATCAATTGCTTTTTTGTGCTCATCTCAACTTCCAAGAACAACTCGTATATTTCCGTCTAGTTATTTTTTTATTATTTTCACTGAAGAAATTTGGAGATTTGCTGTATTTCTGTTATCCGAATGGGAAATTATGGAGATGTTCGGTATAGAAGAATATCGGCAGTACTAGTTGAGAAGATGTGAAAATAAAGAATGAATGTATTGTCAAATGCTGTCCATTATATGCGGCTCGGGCAAGCTTTGCAAATTTCCAAGTTAGTAGTAACTGGTTACTAATCAAAGGAGCTTGATTGAATGACTGTCAATTGGCTAATGCGACAATGTCAATTCTTTATGGAAGTGAATTCAGGAGGCAATGCGACAGGTACTCGAAAACACATAAGCAGCAGTGAAAAAACTCTCGTATTGATGAGCATTTGCTTTATAAAGTGAAGTATACTTGATCACATGGACGCAAACAAAGACAGCAAGACCAGGTTGAGTCTGGCTCAAGTTGCTTGTCCCGGTCACAAATCAAAGGATACTGGATACCTTCCTTGCCTCCCTTTCCCTCCAAAATTCTCACTCCTCTTCTTCGAAGTGCCAAATTGCAGCCTCCCACTGTCCATGTACAACCCATCAATAATCAATTCCATTCCAATCCTCCTCTCACGTGAGGTACGTACCCCTCGATCTACCTCTTGCTGCATGACTTGATTAGTTTGCAGTAGTAATTCCTTATGCCACTCTCCTTGCCAAGCCATGAGCAAACAGCTGGCGGCTCCAGAGGCGGGCGGCGAGCCGGCGAGCCACGCCCGTGCAATCAACACGGCGCCGCCGAACCGTGAATTCAATGCAAGCGTGCAGAGCGAACGGCAGGCTGTGCCGGGCGCACTGCGCGACGGTATCCAGAGGGCAGCCCGTCGTGGTTGTGTTCAAATTAGGACGACCTACGTTGATTGGGAGCGTACTGGCGAGGACGCCACTCCGGCGAAGTCACCACCACGCCTCAAGCCGTCCCAGAGAAGACGGGAGCACGACGCCGTCACGGCCGGCGGTTGAGCAACCACCGTACCCGTTTTTAAGCGTCCCGGAAGGACGGCTGGGAGCACCCGCCACGCGGAGGAGCCCCACCGCCAAAGCAGCGTCTGTGGTGCGCGTCAGCACGCTCGCACAGGAAGACGACACGGAAGCCGAACCGGCGCCAAAGCCACGTCCACGTACACATCCACAGCCGGAGTAGAACCGGCGCGGCCACTTCTCCTGCCGGTCTGTGAGAGCCGTCGGCCGCTGTTGGCATGGACCTTCACCGCGTGCTGCGCCCTCTGTAACAAAAACATCTCTCGGTTGTTTTGTTCTTATCATCCAAATCACGGGTTATTAGATCAAATAAAGAAGCCATTCAATTAAAACCCTCTCCTGCCTCCTGTCTGGACATCGATCTCGAAAACCAATCCAACACTTAAAAATTTGGATGATATTTTCTAACAAAAACATCCGGATGACAATTATCAAAACCCATTTAAATTAGAGAAAAGAGAAATGTTTGCAATCCCGCACACAAAACTTGGTGTTGGGTGCTGCTAATATATTACTCAACCATGTACATTCAGATCCTACAAGAGTGGCATTAGTTGCCGACTATACAGGACAGAATGTGAGTTAGTTGTCAGCCTGAAAAATAGCACATAGCTGAAGAATAGGACTAACAGAAGACTAAATACATCGTCAATTTCTTTTACAGCCCCCCTCAATCACAACTCGTCAAGATTGAGATTGTGTTGAGCTATTGACAATTGTCTTGCTGTTACTAGTTTTGTAAACACAGCTGCCACTTGATCTTGACTTGGAATAAACCTAATTTTCAGTGCCTTGAGTGCAACTCTTGCACGAACAAAGTGGTAATCCACCTCAATTTGTTTAGTTCTAGCATGGAATACAGGGGTCACTGATAGATAGGTGGCTCCCAGATTGTCACACCACAAATGTGGTGCTCTAGATTGAAATACTCCAAGTTCTCCGAGTAAGGATTGAATCCAAATGATTTCAACTGTAGCATTTGCCATTGCTTTATATTCAGCCTCGATACTTGACCTTGAAACTATAGCTTGCTTCCTAGAGCTCCATGATATGAGATTTGATCCAATAAACAGTGCAAAATCACTTGTTGATCTTCTATCATCAGAGCACTCGACCCAATCAGCATCAAAAAAGGCACTCACCAATTTAGAGCTTGACTTGTTCACTAACAAACCACAATCAGCTGTATTTTTGAGATAACTTAAAATTCTCTTCACTGTTGTCATGTGTTGAGTGGTAGGTGAGTGTAAGAATTGACATACTCGATTTACAAAGAAGGAAATACTAGGCCTGGTCAAAGTTAAGTACTATAGAGCACCTACAATGCTTCTGTATTTGGTTGCATTTTCAGGAGACAAGGATTCACCTTCTGTCTTTGACAACTTCTCTATAATAGTCATTGGTGTAGTAACTGGCTTGCACTTTTCCATGTTCATCTTTTTCAGTAACTCTGAAGTATATTTAGATTGAGTGAGAACAATATATGTACGAGTTTTCTTCACCTCTATTCCCAAGAAATAGTGCAGCTCTCCCAAGTTCTTCATGGCAAAATCATCTTGTAGTTTCCAAAGTAGTTGGCTCACAACTTGATCAGAGGATCAAGTGATAATTATATCATCAACATAAACAAGCATGTAGACTGTTACTCCACCATGATTATAAATAAAGAGTGAAGTGTCAACTCGAGAGGATTTCCCCCAACTCATAGAGCTTGGAGCTGAGTCTTGAGTGCTAAGCTCTTAGGGCCTGTTTTAACCCATATAGAGCCTTGTTAAGCTTGCACACTAATTGTGGCTGGTGAGGATCCTCAAATCCAGGTGGCTGCTTCATGGAAACTTCCTCTTCAAGAATGTCGTGAAGAAACACATTCTGCACGTCCAATTGCTTCAGGTTCCAACCTTTTGAAATTGCTAGAGATAAAACAAGCCTAATGGTTGCTGATTTTACCACCAGGCTAAACTTGAATCCTCTAGCTACCAGGCGAGCTTTGTACCGATAAATAGACCCATCTGCCTTTCTCTAAGTTTGAAGATCCATTTGCTATCAATCAGGTTCATCCCCTTTTTAGGCTGCACAAGATGCCAGGTTCCATTCTTCATCAGTGCCGAGTAGTCAGCTTCCATGGCTTGCCGCCAAATTGCATCTTCTAATGAATTGAGGTGACTAGTTGGCTCACCTATTATAGCACTTGCATATTTGACAGTGCCATCAGTGTACTTCTTGTCATATGCCATCTTTGAGCCGTGTCCTCATTGGATGTTGAGGACCTATGTTGCCGAGGTTTGTAGCGACAACATCTGTGGCTACCATGGCTCTTGTTTCTTTTGCCGTGACAGGTGTGTCAGCTGCTGCACCAGTGTCGAAAATTGCTTGAATTGGTGCAATATTTTTAGACACCGTCGCCTGCAAGACATGTTTAGAATGTTGTTGCTGCTGTTGCAATACAATATTAGATGGAACACAAGTATGCGCATTAGCCAATTGATCAGTCACAAAATCATTAGGAAAGACGGTATTGGTTGGAAGCAGATTGGGTAAAAGTATTTGATCAGCTGTGTAGTTTATGATTGTGGAGGATGAAGATTCAGAAAAGGGAAAAACTAGCTCGTTGAAGATAACATCCCGGGAAATATAGACTCTACCACTGATGGGACCAAGGCACTTATACCCTTTATGAAGATTACTATAACATAGAAACACACATCGTTTTGATCTAAATTGAAACTTATGTGCATTATATGGCCTGAGATTCAGCTAGCAGGCACAACCAAAAGTTTTTAGAAGGGTGTAGTCAGGTCTAGTACCTAGAAGACGTTCTAAAGGAGTGTCAGAATCTATTACTTTGCTAGGTAGTCTATTTATCAAATAGGTTGCGGTTTGGAAAGCTTCATCCCAAAACTTCAAAGGCACAGACGCTGCAGCTAGAAGAGACAAGCCAACTTCTACTACATGACGGTGCTTCCTCTCTGCAGAACCATTTTGTTGGTGTGTGTGTGGACATGAGACACGATGGGCAATGCCAGTTAGGTTAAGAATTGAGTGCAATTTTTGATACTCTCCTCCCCAATCAGATTGAATACATAGGATTTTCCTACCAAGAAGTCTCTCAACATGTTTCTGATACTGAATGAATACACTAGCAACATCAGATTTTCCTTTCAGAGGATAAAGCCAAACAAATTTACTGAAATTATCAACAAAGCTCACATAGTACTTGTGTCCACCAACAGAAGTGAGAGCTGGGCCCCATATATCAGAAAACACAAGTTCAAGTGGCAAAGAAGATACATTATTTGATAAAGGAAAAGGTAGTTGGCGGCTCTTTACACACTGACAAGCATCACAAACAAAATAAGTGTTTTTGTTGCTAGAATAAGGAAGTTTATTGAGCTTGGCTACTTGATGAACAACTGCAGAAGAAGGATGACCTAGCCGGTAGTGCCACTGCTCGTGCGAGGTCTTGATACTAGACAAGGCACTCTTGGTGGTGGCAACAACACTTGATGGCAGAGGATACATGCCTCCTTTACTGCGACCTTGAAGAAGAACCTTCCTCATGGCCAAATCCTTAACAACAAAATGATTGGGGTAAAACTCAAACATGACATCATTATCATTAATGAATCGATGAACTGACAGAAGGTTCTTAGAGGATTTTGGAACATGAAGAATATTTTTAAGATGGAGGGCTTGGCTAGGAGTATGAATCTGTGATTGACCAATATGGGAAATATGCATACCTGATCCATTCGCTGCTTGCACTTGATCCTTGCCTCCATAGTTCTCTCGAATAGTGAGACGATCGATCTCACCAGTGATGCGATCGGTCGTACTTGTATCGGGGTACTAGTTGGTGTCCACTGTGTACCACATCATGGCCTGACCTGCGACCGCAACCTTGGTCTCCTCCGCTTGGTAGGTGTGGTCAAATCTATGATAACATTTGAGAGCAACATGTCATATCTTGCCACATACTTGGCATGTGGGCTTGTTCATGTTGTTCAAACTAGAGCCTTGGCGATCGCATCCATTGCGGCTCTGGGTTTGCGCGTTGCAGCTATAGCCCTGGCCGCCACGCCCGCGATCGCCACAGCCGCGTCCACCACCACGGCCACCACGATTTGCAAGATGTACTTGCATCACGATCTGATTCTGCTCGTGGCGCATCTCAAAGGAGAGGAAGATGAGAGTAGGCATCGTTGAGGTCAATCGGCTCCGTCTTGGTGGTGAGCGATGTGACAATTGAGTCATAGTCGAAATCGAGGCCAGTGAGCATGTATGTCACTATCTCTTCATCGGGCATAGTAATGCCACAAGTGCTCAGTGTGTCGGCCAAGGACTTGACCTTGCCAAGATACTTCTCCATTGTCATGTCCTTCTTTTGGATCATGGCGATTTGGTGACGAACGTGCATGATTCGTGCCCTTGACTACGACGCGAACCGAAGCTCCAATGCACTCTACACTTCATAGGATGTCTCAAGTAGCAGCACTTAGGAGAGCACCTCTGGGGATAGCACGGAGAGGATGGTGCTGAGGACGGTCTGGTTGTGCTGTAGCCAAATCTGGTACGCCGGGTTGGGCACATGAGCAGTGCCTACATCAGTGGTGGTGGTGACCATCTTGTCTAGTGCGTTGATGGAGCCGTTGACGTAGCCCAGAAGTTGTTGGCTTCAGAGGTAAGGCATCATCTGTGCCTTCCAGAGGAGATAATTCTCCTGGCCAAGCTTGACATTGATCAAGTGGCCGAACGATGGTGTCAGGAGTAGGCCAGCAGTGACCATCGCCATGGCGCCGGTGGAACTTGATGAAACTGAAGAACTAGTGGACATTTTGTGGAAGAAGAGGAGGCTCTGATACCATGTAAAATTTAATCAGAGAAAAGAGAAATATTTGCAATCCCACACATAGAACTTGATGCTGGGTGCTGCAAATATATTACTCAACCATATACATTCAGATCCTACAAGTGTGGCATTAGTTGCCGACTATACAGGAGAGAACGTGAACTAGTTGCTAGCCCGAAGAATAGCACATAGCTGAAGAATAGGACTAACATAAGACTAAGTACATCGTCAATTTCTTTTACACCCTCTTATGGTTGTTGTTCATCTCCACTGGCATCACCATGCTCGTCATCTACCTCGTGTACCGCCTGCACCCTACCCGCCTTACAATGGCCGCCGCTACGTTGAGCACGGGAGGTCCAGACAGCAACCCTACGGCAAGATCGACATCGTCCTGCGCTCACTGACGAAGCCAGAAAAAAATGCTCAAAGAATTGGTCTAAATTGAGATAAACTTATGTTGTATTTTTATCGGTTCGAGGATTAGTAATAATACTTTATTATTTGAGAAATACTTGTATAATATTCGCTTGTTAAACTTTTATAAATCTACGAACAAGTTAACACTAATAAATCAAATAAAACGGTTATTGTCTCTATTTAACCCATTTACATAAATACAATTGATAAAAAAAATCAGAAAAGAGATTTACATTGCCTATTTATTGTTTTGGTTAGTCCACTTAGCCAGCCATGTACTTGCTGACTTATACTGTGTTGCCTTCCCTACTGCTCACTATCGCCGTGGTGGGTTGCTCGTCGCCGTACGCCCGTACCCTCGCTAGCTTCTCGGTATCCACTCTCCGCGATGCACGTTAAGTGCCCTTAACTCAGTGGGTTGCTATGTCCTTACGAAGGAGAGACGCTGAGCCATGCTCCCTCTCTCTGACTCTATAGTGTTTGCATGTGTCTAGAGTTCGAGTCTAGTTATGAAAACAATAAGTGAAATCACCAATTGCCAAATTAAACCTCTAATAAGCAACGATCTATCAAGCCACATGATATATAAAGCAACCCATCCATCTAGTAAGGCTTCTTCTTTCCTTAAGTCACACACCGAGTGTATGTGCATTCGTTATCACAATACCAAAAAAATTAAGTACGGATGCTAAAGGGTACTTAAAGTCCGAGACCGGAGGGAGGCTTCAGCCTAACCGAGCCCTCCGCTAGCTAGGCCCTTGCCTGCGCTCCATGGAGCTGGACCTCTTTTTGGAGGGCGGCCTCGTTGCAACGCAGGTGGTGCAGCCGGCGCCGCTCCAAGAGAGGCCCGGCGAGACGGTGCCGAGGAGCTTGGAGTATGTGGCAGAACAGCACGGGCAACTCGAGCCTGGTGTGGCTGCAGCTCGCCGGACAGTCCGCCAGCAGCTCAGGTTCCGTCGGTGGCTGCGTTACACCTACCGGCCACTGGGTGTATCTGGCTGCAACCTCGAGCTCCACCCCGCGCAGAACGGCCCGCTGAGATCGGCTCACTGCTGATTGATCGACTTTTAAGTACTTTTTCGACGAGTTAATGCATTTCAGTTTTAATTTCTTGGATGACGAGTTAATGCATTTCAGTTTTGATTTCTTGGATAGTGCTCAGATATTACATAAGAGTGAGGTTTGGTTGATTTTTTCCCCTTGGAACTGCAAATTTTATGTGAATGGGAACACAAGCATGTGCTGGCCTGACATAAACAGGTAGTATAACATGGCAGCAAAATAGAAGCAGCTCTTACTATGTCATGACAAATTTTGTTCAGAAAGGTAACAATAAAACTTTGATCATGATCCATATATACGTCAGAAGATTTCCTGATCCAGCATAGGTCACTTCGAAAAGCTGATTGACGAGAGCAAATACAATAACTATGTGGATACTATCATTACAGAAACCAACTGATATGCTTAAGAAACAATGGGGAGAATATTAATACTCAAGCCTTTGGATGTCTGAGAGACAATGCTACTAAAAGGACATTAAAATCAAAATATTTGTTTCATGATACACTATTGAACTTTGGTAATAAGAAAACAACTGAATTCTCCTGATGGTCAAGGTCCATGAACGATAATGAAGTAGATGACCGCTGCTGAGTGGTGATTGACGAACATGATCCACATAAGCGCTGATTGATGTGCATTAAACATTAGATCCCCTGACTTCTCAACCATTTCTCAAGGTGATTAAACAGGAGCACTAACCTTGTCGGCCTTGCCAATCCAAACACGATTCTATTGAAAGGGAAACATCCCATTGCCTTCTGCAACCCGATGAGAAGCCTACCTTCCAATTTTCTGTGCAGGCCAGTAAATTATCTTCTTGTATAGCATTTTTCAAACATTTCGCAATGCCTCATCCTACGAGGTATTATAATCATTCGACAGCTGCCTTTGGAAGCTGTCGTACTATAGCCTTTTCCTATGTCTATGGTCTCCAAATATTATAACACCCTAACTCATGCAGTCAAGGGAGCTATAATATTTGGAAACACTAGACATGGATAGCTCCCTAATGAGGCTATTCAGCTCCTACCTTATTATTATCTTTCCTTTGTCCAATGTCTCCAAATATTATAACTCTCTAAATACTGGATATTAGGGAGCTATAATATTTGGAGACACTAGACATAAGAAAGATAACAGTAAGTTAGGTAGGCCTGTGGGACGCAAGAAAGACTATTAAGATAACTCCCTAACAAAATTATTCAGCCCTCCTATCTGTACAAATGTTCACCCAGTAGGACGAGGCATTTTCTATCGAACAGATCTTAGTAACAATTGATTTTGTTAGATGTTAGGAAAATGCTATACAAAAATATGAGTACGGGCCTTGAAAAAACTTCCAAACAAGGAGGCCTTCAAACCTGGTAAACGAAAGATGTATTATAAATTAGAGCCTAAAGTCTAAACAAATGCAAAACCTATGCTCAAACATTGCATTCAAATTACAGTACAAACAGCACAAAACATCACATAAATCATTACCAAGTGGGATTGCATTTGAAACATAAACCAGCGAAAGAACAGTACTGATAGTCTGATACAACATTGCAACCAACTTAGGCTATATACCAAACAATGCTAAAGAAAGACAAGCATGTGAGTTGAAGATACAAATATCAGCAAATTAATACAGCTCATTCGGATTGAAATCAATTTAGAAAACATGATTTCTCCCTGATGGAGATTTTGAGATCTAGAACTATTGTATGTACCATGTTTGAAGCTAGGGCATTTCAAAATGACACCACTTGATAATTTACATGGATAAAAAATTCCAGGAGAAACACCCTTGAAGACCTAACCTTTTCATATCTTGCTTACTAGGAGTTCAAGAAAAGTGATTAACAGAGTTAACATAGATCCTGTAGTGGGATGGACAAATCAATGAATAACATAAACTGTTTACAGATACCATGAGAAAGTTTATACAACACCTAGCGAAACTTTTACTAAGAAAGTGTAAAGAGCAACATAATCAGAAGTAGTTTCTGCAATTGAAGGGCATAATCAAAACAATACCTCGTTGCAAATCCTTTTCACAACTTCTGTCAGTGCAGTTAAGCACCACCGGTCTCATCTAGCATCTCCCCCATCTTTTGTTGTATGTTCCTCCAAAAACTGTAAACAACAATGCTAAGCACAAACTTTGTGACATCATTTCAGTTTGATGCTTTCACATGCTTCAAAAAATTTTCTTCTATTGCAAAGATCTCCACATCTGCTTTCAGTTTGGAGCTTTCACATGCCTTGAACAATTCTCTTGCAATTGCAAAGATCTTCCCATATGTAAGGAATCAAGAAGCCTATTGTAAGCCACGATGTTTGGTATAAATCCTAAATCGAGCATTTCATCCAACACAGCCTCCCCTTCCTTCCTCCTCCCCTGCCTACCAAACCCCTGCACCAGCATGCTATATGTCACACCATCAGCCTCAAATCCCTTCTCCTTAGCCAGCATCCTCAGCACATTTGCATCATATGTCCTCCCAGCTTCACAAAGCACCTCAAAGATATAATTACAAGAAATGATATCCGGAACAATCCCATCCCCAATCATCCTGCCCATCAACCGGCACACCTGATCCAGCTTCCCCGCCTTCATCAGGCACTCCAAAACTGTTACACCTGCAGGGACACTGAGGAAGCACGCCCTGTTCCTCTCCAATACCAACTCCACCACTTCCACTGCTTTATCCACACTCCCAACATGGCACAGAGACTCAACCAGACCCAAGCAATCAAACCCTTCTGGCACCACCATATCCCCAAAAAACTCGACAAACACCTCAGCCGCCTTCAGAGCCTTGCCTCCACGGCACAACCCACCAATCAAAATCTCCATAGACGCAACCGACAGCCCGACCCCAAGCTCCAGCATCTCGCGTGCGACCTTAATACCCTCCTTGTATCTTCCTTCTCTGAAGAACCCGCGCATAAGAGTATTAAAGCTCACACCAGTCGGTGCACAGCTCCGGTGCCGCATCTCCTCAAACCATCGCATGGCAGCATCGACGCCTTCCACGCGGCAGGAGCTATTGATGAGTATGTTGAAGGTGTAGGCATCTGGGGCGACGCGGTGGACGGAGGTCATCTCGCCGTAGAAGCGGATGGCGTCGTCGTGGCGGCAGAGACGGGCAACGGTGTGAAGGATGATGTTGTAGAACTCGGCGGGGACGGGTGCGTCCGCGACGCGGCGAAGGGACGCGAGGGTGTCGGACGCGGCGGGGATGTCGCCTGAGGCGACGAAGGCGAGGATGGCCTTGCGGAAGGTGGGGAGGAGTTCCGGGCAGGCGAAGATGGAGTTGTCGGCGCAGGGGCAGGGGCGGGAGAGGACGAGCTGGAGAAGGCGCCGGAGCGAGGGGAGGCGGCGAGAGGCCGCGAGGCGAGCGGCGAGGAGGGACGTCAGGCTGTGGTCGGGGCGGAAGGCGGGGGAGTCGGATGCGGCAGCGAGCAGGAGGTGGAGGTCAAGCGCCGCGAGGCGCGGGTGGTGGCAAGCGCGGCGGAGGAGGCGGAGGAGCGCGCCGGGAGTGGACGCGTGCACGGAGGGGAGCGCCGGGAGGGGGCTCTGCGGCGAGAGGTGGGAGACGGCGAGCGGGAGGAGCGGCAGGGAGGGGTCGAGAGGGATATAGGCGGAGACGGTAGGGCTTTGAGGAGTCTCAGGGGTTTCGATCTCCGGCGAGATGAGGCGCTGGTGCTTGGAGATGATGGCGGGGAGCTTCCGCGCGAGGCGGCGGGAGGCGGCCATCGGCCGGCCGCGGAAGGGAAAAGCTTTAGGGTTTGACTATTTGAAGAAGATGGGATCGGAGGAGTGGGTGGCCACCGGCCAGAAATGTGTGTGGCCGGAGCCAGTGTTGTGGAGATGGGCTCAGCCCAGAAGCAAGAACTGGTACGTGGGCCATTAATACGATATCCACTGGCGAAGCCCAGAAATTGATTGCTTGAAAGGCCAATTCTGGAGTGTTCCAAATGAACAGTGCAGATAAGCAATTTTCTCCTGAGCCATTATTCGATTTTCCGCCGATCAAAATCAAGATTGGGGAGTCTGGATTCTTGATCCCCTTGAGTCTCTTGATAGGGTTTTCTTCCTCCTGCTAGTCAAATGGATGGCGATTGGATTTGTTCTTACATCAAAGGCCTTTAGTCGTGCAGATCTGTGTAGTCAGATGACGTTTGCTTGAACTTGTAGACTAAAATAAAGTGAAATAAGTTTATATTTTTGGTCTAAAATGTAAACAAGATGATCTATCTAAACACTCTTAATATACTCACAACTCCAGCTTCATGAATCTGGTGAAGCTAAAATTTTCAGCTTCACCAGATTCTCAGAATCTGGAGAAGCTGAATCCCTGCCAAACAAGCCCTAAAGATGTCAAATTAAGGCATTGGGAGATAACCTGTTTGTCCTCCATTTTTTCAGTGAAGGAGATTGGTTGAAGGTAATTGACAAGGGACCTTGACTCTTTCATGGCAATGCCCTTCTAGTGCAGGAATACGACGGAGTCACTTGGCCTTCTACGATCAATTTTGAGTGAATGCCTATTTGGTTGAGGATACACGACTTACCTCCCAATTTCATGGAGGAGAAAATCAGGAGGCAGTTAGGGGGGAAGAACTTGCTAAGTTTTAAAGGTGGAAGTTGAAGAGGACGGTTGGGGTTGGGGTAAAATTTTCTTCGTGTCCGAGTTAACCTGGATATGGAGAAAACTCTGATTTGTGTTTTCTTGGTGTCCGTTTGCAGCAAAGGTGGTATTCTCCCTCAATACTTCAAAGTGAAATATGAGAAGCTTCCAAGGTTTTGCGCTTCATGTTGATTGATTGGCCATACGGGTGGTGAATTTGGTGATGGAACACAACAAAAACTGGAGCTCCAGTATGTGGATTTTCTTCTTGCCTTGGCAGATAGGAGAGGAAAACCCAAAGGAGGCCAGTCATCTACATCCAGCAAAAATCACAATTTAAAGCTTCAGCTGTGCAGCCAAACATGAACAACTGAGGTAGGGGGAACGGCGGGAGGGAAGAGATCATATGTTAATGACAACTACCCCAATGGAAGGACGGGTTGGACCAGCAACTACCTCAGCGGATCGACCAAGAGACAATTAAACAAAGAAGCAGCTCGCTCAAGCAAACGCGCGACGCCGACTCCACTCATTGTATGTTAGTAGCGCTTGCGAAGTCAACTATGTTTTTTTTCCCTCCTCTTGTTCGACAACTTGAGCTAGCCTTTTGCATCGCGGGAATACAATTAGTTAATCCAGGAATTGCATCTTCGTGGATCATCTAATTTGCAGATCCATCGATCAGCTGACGGTCTGTCGTGGATGGCAGATCTCCATGGAGGCAAGACGACGCATCAGCAGCAGCAGCAGATTCAGGCGCAAGAAAAAAACGAGGGGGGCATCCGGATCCGCAGGATGAGTCTGTGCCTGTACGAGGTTCTCTACGGCGCGGTTCGGCCAAGAGAGTCGCCGACAGTTCGCTACGGCGCGGTTCGGCCAAGCGAGTCGCCGACAGCACCTGGCGCCACGGGTCACCCTACCGTAAGTTCCTGGAGTTCAAGGACACGGTGGCGACGGTCTCGAGGAGCATGCGGCGCCTGGGACGCGCTCCACGGCTAGGCCCAGAAATTGATCGGTTGCACGTTCGCATGTAATTGTTCTAACAGGTGTGCATATTTTCCAGAAAAAAGTTTGGTTGCATTTAGGCTTTTGGATTCTCAGGTTTATTTCTTATTCAAATTTAGGTGGTTTTGAATTTCCCATGACGGATTCGAATGTAAAACTCCACCGTCGAATTGAATCGAAACCTTTCGGGGCAAAAGAAGTTGCATCACTCCGCGTATCATTTTCCTGCGGAACACTAGTGCTTAACACAGATATATATCATGCAGTTAGATTAGAATGCAAATACTACAAATAGCATCATAAATAAGTTTGGTTGTTTTTTCATCATTGCAGTATATCGCGGTCCTGTCAGATGTTATCTGCATTATAGCTTCTCCGGGACTGGTAATCAAAATTGAGCGTTCACCACCATTTGGGAGTAGTCATCTGCAGAAAATGAACATACGATACCCTTTTCTTGAAATGCTGACAACAAGCAACCTGGATCAACAGTTCCCCGGCGTAGCAAGTGCCGCTTTGATCATCTGACTGATTCTTTGGAGCAGCCTGCAGCATATACCGCCCATTGCTTAGATGGAGCTTTGCTCTCAATCTCGCCACAGCGGTGGTCTTGTCCAACTGCCTAGGCTGCAACCCAAAGGCAACATCAGTTGCCAGCCGCATCTCAAGCTTTGGTTTAACCACTGCCAGTAGTGGATCAATTTTCCTGACCCTGCCAACGAAAAATTCAAGTTTTTTTTCAACATATTTTGCTTTGCTAGTACGAAGTAGTAGAAACATAACCTTTTGAAGTTTTAACATACTTTATTCCAGAAACGTAACCTTTTGAAGTTTTAACATGCTTTATTCCACAGGCATGAAAGGCTTAAGAGTTAACTCAGCATCAACTCCTTGCTGCAAATTAAATATTTATGTACTTTAGCATACATCAATCAAGGTTAAATACATGTTATGTTCAATAAAAAGATTGGACACTTGTTTACCTCCAAAGCAAGAAGGCATCGTTTATCTGCATGCCAACGGCGAAGCAAATGGACAGCCAGGCCATGCCTAAGGCTCCAGTGTGGACCAAATACAATGCAAGGCTCCTTCCGTGCTGCCGTGACAGGACCCCAGTGTTGTTAAACAACAGAACCAATGAAGGAAACAACAGACTAAAACAGTAACTGAAGTCCAAGTGAGTTTTTTTCGAAAAAGCAGCAAGAGAGTTGCTGCAAATTATATTAAGAAGAAAAAGAAACTGTTACTTCCAGTTTTTTACGGGAAAAACCGGAAGAAAAAACCCTCACAATGCAGACTTACAGACGATAACAGTCAAAACCACTAAAAACCGACCATATGAAAACCAAGAAAAGCGAAAGAAAAACCGATTGGCTACCCACGGAAAACATGATCAGTTGGCTATCACCACTGGATGGAAATAAAGCTAAAGCAACCAAAAAAGAACTAATCCGAAGTCCTCCAGGACGCAGCGAAACCGCGAAGTCCAAGTGAGTTCATATGCAAGGTTATTAAAGTGATAAGGCGAGGCGAATCACTACCTTTTTAATTGCCCAAGCGCTTAAGGTGAGGCGACACCATACAAATATGCCACTGGACCATTGTGCTATGCCACTAACCACTGAGCACAGTGAGACTGAGTCGATGACACACTATATATATAATATAATCAGGGGCGGATGATTGTGCTTAGATCGAGCACCCTCCTCTCCTCAACCCCATTACAATCGACAGCCTCAGCATCGTCTAGCCTCAGATCGACGGGGAGACGAGGGCAGGGAAGACAGTGGAGAGAATAATAGAGGAGGACAACGGCGGGGATATGAGGGCGGCGAAGACGCCGGAGAGAAGAGAGGAGACCGACGGAGAGGACAGCGAAGGCGACTGGTGGAGAGCAGTACCGTACATTGTACCCCCCCCCCCCCGGCGGGCGCGCGCGCGCCTGCCCGTCTCATCTCATCTATGGCGTCCGCCTCAGGCCTTGACGACGGCAAACGACACCTTGCCGTCGCCTCAGTGATGCCATGGCCATGAGGCAAACACCATACTTTCCTCTAGCAAGGTGCAGCCTCCTGGACAGCCTTGGTGATTAAGCGACGCTTTAATAACTATGTTCATATGAATACAAAACGGGACATGTTCTATAAATAATGCTAAATATAGCAACCAAATATTGTTGGATATGCGTAAAATTTACACACAATCAAAACCAAAGTAAGAAATAGCCAGTATTGAGCTTTTATAAGGAGAGTAACAAACAAGAGAAATTATTAGTCAGTGATCCTAAGGCTGTTAGCGCTAGGCTGGATTGCAACAAGGATCAGCGGCTGAATGTGCGAGTAGAATGCGTTTTCAGACGAGCTACAGTAACCTGACGAAGTTTCAGAATTACTGAAGAACGACGCAAGTAAGCGAGAGCGATATTTGGGCGCAGCCTGATCGTGCTGCTTTTTGGGTTTTTTTCTTATTAATAGACGCACACCTTGATAACCGTTCTAGCTACAAAACTGGACACGATTTCAGCCACTCGCCGCTGCCCTGCATGCGCGAACTAAATGCTGAAGAACCGGTCCCTTTCTACCTGAAACACACACACCACCTCACCACGAACTCAGCGCAGTCCAGGTGGCTTACAACCAAAAGAAAGAACAAGACGCCACACACACGCACTAACATTTGCACGGGATTACTAACAAAGGCTACCTGTTAAGAAGTAACAACTGTAAATTAAATTTTGATCAAGTTCTTACAGCAGGCCCTTTGAGTCTAAATGAGGGTACAAAAATAGTTTGCCTTCATTCAAAAGCTTCACATGGCCAAATAATGCCTCGCCAGATAATAGCTGCAGGATAACCAACATCACAGAAAGACACCAAGACCATGTTATTATGTTAATTTCATATTTCAAAACTCTCATAGTGGAAAGGGAATGACCTTCCCTTGGCGTGACTTGCATAGCCATTCTGGCAAGGCATTGGTAAAAGCAATTGTTTCTTCTGCTGTCCCAGAAATAATAAATATAGGTTCCTAACTCAAACAAAAACAGATTGTCAGCCCAAAACAACAGATGCAAATCCTTTGAGAAAAAAATGGTTGATATAGAAATTATAGCAATTTGGCATAAGCTTCACATGTCAGTGTAGAACTAAAAGAAGGGCTACATGAGTATAGATATGTAGAAAAACTTGTTAGTGAAGACACTTTGTACCACATGCGTCTTCAAACCCTCTTAAAAGCTAATCATCTTACAGGCAGTTCACTGTGACCTAATCATCTTACAGGCAGTTCACTGCGAATCAGGCAGTGTCAATTTGACATTTACACATTAGCAAAGCCATCCATATCCTAAGTAAAAGTATATGTTGGTATTCACAAGATCACTACAAGAACCTCGACTCCTCGAGACCTGAGGCCCACATGCGCAAAATGAATTAAGCATTATACAAATATATTTTAACAAGGGGACCGACGATACGATTACAAGGACACAATTATCTTCATGTTGGAAGAATGTAGTGTTTCTAATATATGCTCCAAAAGCAAAAGAATGACACCAAGTCATCCTATTGGTATTAAAACAGAGCCTCCAGATTTTATTGCATCAATGATACAAGAGCATATGAAACTGATTCTCTCAATCTCCTCTGTAATATCATCATTGTTACACAGGTATTGGATGTTTTCATCCTCATCAACACCATCAACCCTGGAAGATTTTAACATTCATACAAAGAGGCATTGAAGGTTATAATTGACAATTTTTGAGTAATGCAAAACAGAAGTGCAGCACACTAGATACCTCAACGCTGAGTCATGACAAAGCAAAGTGTCTATTTCATCCATTGCATGCTCACCCAGATTCTCATTTTCCTCATTCATGGCACTCAAATATGAGAAATCGGAAAAAAATCACATCATTTTCCTTCAGAAAGCTATAATCACAGTCTATGTCATGAGGTTTACACAAATACTGAGCTTGGCAAGTAAGTAATACCTGCTCTTTAACCTTTTATTGTCCAGGCACAATTGCCAAGTTCCAGGCCAGAACTAGAGGCTTTCAGCATCAACATGCCATTGAAGCAAACGTCCTCGCGGTATTTAACAAGCTGGATTTTCTGCATGCAATCTTCTATGTTCGCTGGACTTCCAAGTAGATATAATCCAATTAAACCAAGAAAAACCATGATCATAGAGCAGTGTCATGAAGTACTGATGGCTTTATCAAATGTGAATCTTCTATGAAAGCCATATAATTGAATATTTGCTTGCAAGAAGTAAAATCTAGTCAGCTACATACGTATGAAACTAAGATATTAGGCATATTGCAGCATTGGATCTTAAATTTTTCTTGCTTGAGTGACGAAATCATTACCATTCACTAAAACCACTGCCCTAATACTAAGATTAACTGGGGTGTAATCAGTCAACTAATGGTCCTATCAGATTCGTCTTTGCATTTTCAAAGTCGAATCTGGATCCTATTCAAGTAACTCTTGAATTCAAAAAATGGATCAAAAGCAATGTTCTAAATAGCTGGCTATAGCTTTTTTGGACCCCCAAATGCAAAGCTATGGGACAATGTTCCGCTATATTAGCTACAAACGCTATAACTAACGATAGCTTCGCTATTTGACGTAGCTTGTAGTTAGCTATCCTACATAGGTACCATGGGTCAAAACATTGGACCTATTTTGAAATCAACATTATTAAAAGGTCCAAATGCATCTCAAGCCTAAACTATGAGAAAACTAGTAAAAGACCCCATCTCGCCTTTTTTCAATAATCCAATATCTATATTTCTTAGTGATTAAGTACTTATTATTAAGAACATTATGATGTAGTTATCATTTATGGTATTTTGGACATGTATTAGTATATTTGTTAATTCTAGACTTGACTCAGGGTCTATTTATTTTTGTTTTTGATTCTGGATTCTGGTCCCAAAAGCATAATAAAAAATAAACAACCCGATTCTACAAATCAATTCTCACAATCCAGCCCACCCATATACACTAAAATCCACAATCCACTTCAGATGTGCTTTTGGATTTTAGTTTTTAGAAAATCAACTTCTCTACAATCATAATCCAGAATTAGCTTTTAGAGAATCCAAAGCAAAAACAAATAGGCCCTCATATTAGTACCTTTTAAAGTACCATATTTTAATGATTTGTTTGGAGGTGACTTATATTATATACTTATTTATTTTAAAAAATCTTTTAATACTGAAAACGTGATGAAGGATAACTTCCGCGATAGCTAGAGATAGCTGCTGTAGCTTTTTTAGGACCTTGCCACAAAACAGCAAAAATTGCGATTTAAAACCTTCATAAAATGTTACCAACTTACCATATATAGGTGTGAATTGAATTCTGGTATCTACATGCACACAAAGACCATAAAGCGAGAGAGAGGGTGTTATTCAACATCTCTTTTACGAGGACATGGTAGCCTACTGAGTCAAGGATGCTTGAAGCTTGTCGCGGAGAGTGGACGCCGAGGAGCCAGCATGGGCACGGGTGTGCGGCAACAGGAAACACTCTGCAACGATGGCGAGTAGGTAGGGAAGGCATTGTAGCGTGAGTCAGCGAATGCCTGATGGGCTAAGTGGGCTGACCAAAACAACAAATAGGTAATATGAGTCTATGTTCTTATTTATGATTTTTTTATTAATTGTAACCATATAAATAGGTTGAATAGAGATAATAATCGATTTGTTTGATTGATTGGTGTTAGCCTATTCATAGATTTACAAAAGTTCAACAATCAAACCTTGTACAAGCATTTCTTAAATAATAAAGTAATTTTAGCAACTCTGGAATAGATCAGAATACAATATAAGGTGTTTAATATTGTTAACTTAATTTAATCTAATTTTTTTTTAAACCAATCCTCTATTTTTTTTCTGGTTTTGCCACTGATGGTATGGTATCGATAACTATTGTTCATACACCTATCCAAATCCAGCAGTGGCCACAGACGTACGTCGTCGTAAGACTCCTATCATTGACAGATTCAGAACACCGTGCTGGTTGATCAAAAAGAGAAAACACGCACAAATTTGACAGGCGTCATGGCAATTTACTCGTCAGAAACTCCAGAAGGATGGAACATCAAACGTGGACCTGACCTGCTGCGAATAAAAGTCTAGCTAGACAGCAGCAGATATCCAGAACGTACGTCTACATACATGCAGCAAATTGCACTCCGCCTCCGGTTTCAGATTATGGCGTGCGCCACCGTGTATCTTCTTCTTTGGGTCCACGGCGATAAAACTTCGTATGCAATTCAGCAATTGATCACGGGATTTATGCAACTTGCGCACGTAATCCAGAATCCGCACAACGTGTCGTCCGCGCAAAATTGCCTCGCGCTCGTTGCCCTCCTCGTATCGTACCTGCAGTGGCAAATTTCAGAGAAGCCTTTTTCTCCCTGGCGTGCACGCGACGAACCGGTGCCGTCGTCTATTCGGAGTACGTACCAGCCAGTTCTTGATAGACCAGCTGCAACTGGCACATAGGTATATTCCTACCGCGATGGAATCAGAAAATTTTGAGAACCTAGATAAGTCTTATTAGACTGATAAATATGAATAAGTTCATACACACATCACAGTATCACACAAACAAATAAAATTAAAAACCACAATAAATTTTTTTAACTAAAAATATAGTCCAATATGTTAGGGTTAGGAAAGAGCAAAGCACATCACATACAAAGATTTTACTTGAAAACCCTTCTGGGAAAACTAGAGATAAGGATTCTAGATATATATGGAATTTGGGGAATCCAAGATTAACAGACCTCCCATTCACTCAAAATCCATAGTGAAAAATGTCTCTAGAAAACCTCAAAGGGTATTTAAGCACCATAAATGCCAATTAAGTCTAGACAATGCTTGAACTTGTATTTGAAAGTGTCTTCGTGAGCATGTCAGCAGGATCATCATCAATATGTATCTTTCTCACAACAATTTGTCCTTAAGTAACAATATCACGAATAAAATAACACTTGATATCAATGTGCTTGGTTTTGACATGATACATATCATTCTTGGTTAAACAAATAGCACTCTGGCTATCACAATAAACAGAAATAGTATCTTGTGAAATACCAAGTTCAGAAACTAGACCTCGTAACCAAATAACTTCCTTAACGCCTTCAGTAGCAGCAACATACCCAGCTTCAGTGGTAGAAAGAGCTACAATAGACTATAAAGAAGCTTTCCAACTAACTGCAGAACCATATAAAGAGAAGATATATCCATAAGTTGACATTCTTTTGTCAAAATCACCAGCATAATCAGAATCAATAAACCCAACAACATTATTAGTCTTCACTTTATTCTTATAAAAAAATCAAGCCAAAATTAGAAGTCTCTTTCAAATGACGAAGAATCCACTTAACTGCATTCCAATGCTCTTTACCAGGATTATGCATAAATGCGCTAACCACACTAACTGCATGAGTCAAATCTGGTCTAGTGCAAATCATAACATAAATGAGATTACCAACTGCACTAGAATAAGGAACACGAGATATATAGCTTTTGTCTTCTTCATTAATAGGACATTGACTTGAAGATAATTTAAAGTGAGAGGCAAAAGATGTAGAAATAGGTTTACAATCACTGAGATTAAATTTATCAAGAATTTTCTCAATGTAGCTTTTCTGAGATAGAAATAAAGTACAAGCTTTGCGATCACACTGATTCCATCCCAAAAATTTTCTTAGTTGAAGCAAGATCTTTCATATCAAATTCATGACTTAAGTGCCTTTAACTGTTTAATCAATGACTTGTCATGAGAAGCAATAAATATATTATGAACATAGAGAAGCAAATAAACAAAAGTTCCATTTGGAAAATGTTTAAAGTAAACACAGTTATCATAACTGCTACGATAATATTGTTGCACGATCAGAAGGAATCAAACCTTTTATACCACTGACTAGGAGCTTGTTTAAGGTTATAGAGAGACTTTTCCAAATCACAAACTAAATCTTCTTTTTCAAGAGTAGCAAAACATTCAGGTTATGTCATAAAAATCTCTTCTTCTAAATCTCCATGTAAGAAGGCAGTTTTAACATCAAGTTGCTCTAATTCTAAATCAAATAAAACAACAAAAGCAAACATAACCAAAATGAAAGAATGGTATACAATAGGAGAAAAAACTTTATTGAAGCCAATACATTCTTTTTGGTCAAAACCTTTTACCACTAAATGGTCTTTCCATCTTGCAGGTTCAACTCCATAAATATCATCTTTCTTCTTATATAACCATTTGCAGTTTAAAGGTATCTTACCTTTTGGAAGCTCAATCAAATCCCAAGTATAATTTTTATGAAGACTCAATTTCTTCATTCATAGCTATCAACCATTTAGAAAAAATTTCATATGAGGTAGCTTCAGAATAAGAAGAAAAATTTAAAGTATCATAAATATTTTGTGCAGCAAAAATAGCATAACATGTCATATTTTCAGTGTCACGACATCTAGCAGGTAATTGAGTATTCCTTCTTGGTCTATCTCGACCAATACATTGATCATTAGTGCTAGAAAAATGCTCAAACTGGTTGTGAAGTTGAACAAGTAGAAGAATCATTATTATTGGTAGATAAAACTACCTCAAATTTTGCACTTCTTGCAGTAGCTTCAGAAATTTCAGATTCACTTGTAGATGAATAACCATAATTTTCACTACTGATAAGAGTAAAGCATCTTCATGAAAAGTAACATCATGACTAATGATTAATTTGCGAGAAAATCAGAACACAATCAACGATATCCTATGACACCAAAACCATACCCAATAAATATACATTTTCTTGAAATATGCTATAATTTTCCATCATTAACATGAGCATAAGTAGGATAACAAAAAATTTCAGAATAGAATAATAACTTTTTTACCTGGCCAAACATCTCCTGGAAGCTAAAAATTAATGGCGAAATTTGAAGAGTGATTAATCAAATAACAAGCTATAGAAATAGTCTCAATCCACAATGAACGCTTATCCCATCAACCTGCATTTGAAAGTATGTAATGGACTCTTTCTAAAAGAGTACGATTCATACGCTCTGCCATACCATTCTACTGAGGTTTACATGGAATGGTAAAATGTCTTGCAATACCATGATGAGCATAAAATTGATCAAACTCACCACTACAAAATTTCAATCCAATGTTAGTTCTAAGTTTTTTTTCTGCTAGTTTGATTTTCAACCAAAATTTTCCACCTTTTGAAGACCAAAAAACTTCATACTTATATTTCAAGAAATAAACCTAAATTTTGTGAGAAAAATCATAAATAAAGGTAATTATATACTCACAACCTCAAATAGAAGGAAAACGAAATGACCCCAATGATCAGAATGAACATAGTCAAGAATTCCTTTAGTTTAATGAGTTGAAACAAAAAACCGACCCTCTCGTTTGCCAAAAACAAATTGCTCGTAGAAATCAAGTTTGCTAATATCATGTAAAAGTCCTTTCTTGCATAAAAGATACATACCTTTCTCACTCATATGACCCAAGGCATATGCCAAAGCTTGGTAACGTGAGGATTTGATGCAATTGTAGAAATAGTTGTAGAACCTGTAACTGTAGATCCTTACAAGTAATAAAGATTATCGATTCTATTGGCTTTCATAACAACAAGGTTGCCTTCTGAAATCTTAGGTATAGGGGTGGGCAATTGGTTAATTTGGTTTTATCGGTTTGGTTTATTCTGCTTAAAATAATTTCAGTTTTTGAGAATGATAAACCAAATTGAACAAATTGAAAAACCAGATCGAATTAATCGAACAAATTCGGTTCAGTTAATTTGGTTTTTTGGTAAACCAAATTTCCTCAAGAGCTCCAAAGAATGTTCTTGGAGTTCATCAGAAGTCGTCGGCCAGAGGAAGTGCTGCCTCCAATGTGCATCGCGTCATGTAGGCAAAAAAGTGAAAACATACATGTATGTATATATATATATATATATAATTTGAGGAATCCGAAATTAACTCTAACACAATACAGATGTGAATATCATTCGAAGCAACCGGACTACTCCACTACAAGTTATCGATAAGCCCAGATAGACACCCACCCTGCCTAGGTCGTGCCTCCGCCTCTTGATTCCTTCCAAATCACTACAATCTCCCCAAACCTAGAATGGGTTAGCTGCAGCTCCGAGCCTCCGACACAAGGAAATTAAAGCCATGTCACTTTTTTTTTTTCCATTTCCTTCGTGGAATTGGTTTTGCAACGCACTGCCGTTTTCCAACAATGGCTTAATTAGCTTTATCAGATCACCTTACCTCTATCTCCATCGCTTCCTGCGCGTCAGCATTACCATTGATTGATCGTTGAAATTAAGCAGGTGGTAAGAGCAAAGAGCGTAGTAAGAGTAGGAGGCACGTAATCTGCTGGGTTGAACGTCACCGAAAGGTCGAACAAACAATACATATCTGCGGCTGCGCCAACCTGATGATAATGAACGGTGCAGATAGTCGAAAAGACTTATATTTCTTAATTCCCGTCTGCTGGCAATGTTTGGGACGGGTAAAGCCTTGGTTTCTTTCGAGTTAAGTATACACGCCATTGTCATATCCAGTGCCGTGCACATTGCGTATTCGCGTAGCCACTGGTAAGCTTTATCGATGTCATTTATTGTTGTATATTTGATTTGATTCTGCAATGCAAATATAAAGGAAAGAAAACACTAGTTTAACTACTAGTCTGCTACAAGTCGTACAGTTTGAAGCTTTTTAATTAGACAATTTGGCTATCCCCTCGTTGAAGACTACTTCGTCTTCTATTTGTACCGTTGATTTCTATTGCTTACGTAAACAGTGATGATGCATGTATAGGTTTCCTGACGTCAAATGAGCACATTTTTTTTAAACATAGTTGACCATTTAATACTCTTTTGGATAGGCAGAGATTAGTCAAATCCAATTACTACTCTCTCTTGTCCCTCCAGTACTCAGTTTGTCCAAGCTTATAAGGCGTACAATATTTCTTCTTGGCATATAGATCAAGAAGGTATTAAAAATGACTAAATTATCTATAATTATTATCACTAAGCACTATATTGAATACATGCATGTAGAGAATATAAAATAAAAATAGATAGTTATTAGGATATAGAGGGAATATCACACCAATTTTACATTAGAATATAAAATATATTCTATATTTATTAACAAGATAGTTAAAAATACGTCTTATAAACTTGATCGGGAAGTACTATAAATTTCTCCATCCATATGCCTGGTTAAAATACATTATGTATTTTGTAGCTATGAAAGTAAAATGTATTTTAAATTAAAATACTAAGAGAGCATAGACAACGGTAGTTATAGCACACAGTACTAATATGAGGCGTGTCGCTTTCATACGGAAAACCATTTTGTTGATCAATTCGTGTGGATAAATTTGATGAATGGTTGGTCATGAGTCCTACTTTTCTAGTAGCTAATAACATTCGTGCAGATTGTATAAGAACACGTGATAGTTAATGAAAGCAACCCGTTGGTTAACGATTAGGTTTGTGAACAGAGAATGAAATTGCTAGGAAAATCCCTTTTGTGTGCAGTTGAACAAACTCTCCTAAAGATTTCAACTAAGCACGGAACTTGCACCAATAAATAATATCACACCAATACCAACATCTTACAGCGGTATGGAAGTACAAGTGTGCAACATATAATACATGTTGCTTACCGTTGCATCCGTGGTTGTATGAGATCAAACTCTTTTTTTTCTGAGAAAAAAATGGCTAAGATTTCCCTACAAAGTTGGTCGCAGGCGTGTCACAGAAGACAGAACACACGAGTTCTGTTCCCCCCAAAAGCTTCCTTGCTTTTGAGTTCGGAGATCCCATGGCTACTCCACGCAGGGCATCAGGCAAGTCGCTAGGAATTTCCTGGGATAAGTTTTCCCGCACGTGAGGTGAGGCGCGGTTTGGGGGTGGTCCTGGCAACCGGGCAGTTGGATCCAGCCTTTCTTTCCCACGTGATACCTCACAAAAGTCACTAATTGAAAAGGCACCTAAGTACCCGACCACGTGAAATTTTAAAAAATAACATCTAATTCGTGTGTCTTTCAGCTTCTATGTATAACATGTGGATCCATCTGAGTTTATCATAATAGATCAGAGTGTTAAATATCGAAAAAACAAATTCCAATTTATATGCCTTTTAGCTCCTGTATATAACATGTGGATCAATCTTAGTCTATAATAATAGATCAGACAAGTTCTCAAATCTCTCCCCCGACCACTACCAGATAAGCTCAACAGCCTCGCTGAAACGGGCAAAACACCCGAGCCGACGACGGAATCGGAAGGAGACCCGAAGCATCGCCTCCAAAAATTTGCTTGGCGGCGCGGTTGCTTCTTCATCTGGTCGTCGCCGCCGCCACCGCCACCGCCAGCACCGCCTCTAGTCTCTCCCCGTAAATACCCTTTTCCTCCATCGACTTCCTTCCTACGCGGAATCATCTCTCTGACCGACAGCCATGGGAGGGAGCCAGTCGAGGAGCAGCTCACGGGATGGGAGGCGGTACGGCCAATCCCATTCCTTCCAGCAGCCGCAGCAGTGGGGAGCGGGGGGCTACCCCTACGCCCAGGACCCGCAGGGGGGCTACTACGCTGCGCCGCAGCAGGGAGGGTACGCCGCGCCGCAGCAGGGAGGGTACGCCGCGCCATACCCGGCGTACCAGCCGCCGCCGGCCACGACGCAGCCGCCGACGCGGGCGGGAGGGCCCTCCAAGCCGCACCTGGACAGGCGGTACTCGCGGATCGCCGACGACTACCACTCGGTGGATCAGGTATGCGTGCGATTGCTATTGGTCAATTCGAGCCGAGATGTGACTGTTTATTGAAGCAACCGCTGCAATTTCGTGTGTTCGTTCTGATGTTAGATCTTATACTTGGAAGCATTGATCGGATCGATTCTAACTTTCCGTTCGATTAGGCTCCTTGTAGTATGTGGTATCTAAGTCCCTAGTTTTCCCATCTTAGGGTTGCTAGGAAGTTGGGGGCATCACCGGTTTGTGCCTCGTAGTTGGTCAACCTGTAGCCATTTGAAGTTTCTAGGTAGTTCAGGATGCTCCATAGTTGGTCCATCGATTTGAGGCAATGCGAATTGCAAACTCACAAGGAGATCACGAGTTAAATTGGTGGTCAACCATCGATTAGTGTTGATGAAAGATTCACGCACACGAAAATAAGAGAACTGATATACATACGACGTTCCTGTTTCCAAACTCGTACGACGTGGTCTAAGTCACCTGACCGCTCGCCGTCATCTGGCCTCACGGGGAAATAGATGCCTCTGGTCCGGCCGCGCCACACACCCACGCCTTCAAGGGCTATGCAATTCCAACCACGCGATGCGCAGCTGCGTGCCACCACCGCAGCGGCCGTGACGGTGACGAAGGAAGAGAATGGTGCAGCTGGGGAGCACCCAGAAGTGGTGCCGACGCCACTGTGTCGAGTCTGGCCATGTCTAGAGCTTCTGGATGGAAGCAGGTGCCACGGTGGTGCCGCTACGGCATGCGGCGCCAAGGGACAAAACGGTCCAGGTTGCTCGTGCACCTTAGCCTCACGACACACGCATGGGGCTTGTGTCAGACGGCACCATGGATATCGCAACCACCGCGTTGATGAGCCCCGCCACCGTGGTCACTGATGTCAACAAGTGCACAACTGGGCTGCTCTGTCGCAGTGCTGCTAACGGCCGCAACCCTATCCACGTTGCAGGACTCGCCAAACTGGTTGCCGCTGGTTCCGTGCTCGCTGCCGAGGTACTCCGCTTTCTTGCCAAGCGACGGCAACGGCAACGGGCACCATGGTCTGTTCGTCCTTAACTTATTACTGGAAGCACTAAAGCAAGCATGAGATTGCTAGAGAGCTCAGGTGAGATTAGTATCATCGTAGGGGAGCGTGGTACGTCTACCATCGCATGCGATGCAATTTCCCAAAAATAAATGGCTTTGTGGTCACAGCTCATTAGAAGAATAAAAAAGGGTTTTGTTGTAAGGTTGACAAGTATTTTGTTTGATTATAGTTGGTATATATTGCTTGGTCCTCTCAAACAGCCTGTGAATGAAATAATCTTTTGAGTCTAAAGTTTTGGATTGCTTCTCACCAAAGTGGCCAAACTGTGCCGAGTTGATGACTGTATATTGGGTCAAACTGGTGCAGTTGTTTATTGTTTCACTTTTCCGATTAAATTATTAACTTTTTACGTCAGACTTTCCTATCTGTTTTTTTAAGTATAACTCATTAAGTTTCTTGCTACAACTGGTTGCTTATCAATGAAATGTTTATATTCACCACTTGTCTTTAGGTTTTTCTAGCATTCATTCTGTACTTCTTTATACTGGCTTCTGTACCATCAGTATGAGAGTCAGGCACATAAGCAAATGATCAAGTTTCAGCTGTATTACCCTTATTCCCCTGAACAGGTTTGTTGAACATTGATAATTTGTTTGCAGGTTACTGATGCTCTAGCTCAAGCAGGACTTGAGTCTTCGAATCTCATTGTGGGCATTGATTTCACAAAGAGCAATGAATGGACAGGTTAGTGCTTATGAATCGTTCTTTCGATTTATTTGCTCAATATTCTGTTGAGTTGCATTGCCTCCTGATGCTTATGATTTGTGTTTCCTTTATCAGGCAAATTCTCCTTCCATGGACGTAGTTTACATCACATTAGCAGTGCACCAAATCCTTATGAACAAGCAATCTCGATTATTGGACAAACACTGTCAAAATTTGATGAAGATAACTTGATTCCCTGCTTTGGATTTGGAGATGGTAGTGATTCTGTGTAATATTTGATCATTTCTCACACTATATTATAGTTTGCCTATATTATAATCCAACTGTGCGTTTTTTTAGCATCAACACATGACCAAGACGTCTTCTGTTTTTATCATGACGAGAAACCTTGCAATGGATTTTCAGAAGCTCTACAGCGATACAGGGAACTTGTTCCACATTTGCGCTTAGCTGGTAAGCTGATGTTAGCTGGTTATGTCTTTCAATTAGGTTTTGTATGTGTGTTAATTCTGAGTTATATATTGATTTTGAACAGGACCGACATCCTTTGCACCAATTATTGAGATGGCTATGACCATCGTGGAACAAAGTGGCGGACAATATCATGTTCTGTTGATAATTGCTGATGGGCAGGTACTACGAACTACTCTAATGCTGAATTCACAATGTTTCATCCATGTACCTAGTGCAAGCTTTTTATTTGTATTTTCTGACTTTCTTTTATGGGCGCATATCTTGTGAAAATGGGACAAATGTTGCAAATTCCGTGAAACTCGGGAGTGTCAACAAATTACCAAATATATGGAGGGCATGTTCTATAGCCTTGCAAAATTTTTAGGTCAAAATCAATCCTCAATATCTTGTTATTTTTTGAACTGTTTTTAAAAACTTTCACACTTGATTTTCACGCATTTGCAACATTTAGCCCATTTTCACAGTATATTTACCCTCTTTTATTTGTCTAAAATTCAGTTCTCTAGTCCCAAAAGGCCCCCTTGATCAAACACTTCATATTTGTGGTTATCATATTTTTCGTGTTCTACCTGCAGTACAAACCTCAGAACTGGAGATTTCCTTTCTGTTCTCTTATTAACTGGTATATTAACTTAGGTTACGAGGAGTGTAGATACTGCATCTGGGCAGCTGAGTTCCCAAGAGCAAAAGACTGTTGATGCCATTGTGAGGGCCAGGTTCGACCTTCATAAGTGTCCTTTGATACATTGCTTCCATATGCTCATACTGACATGCACTTTGTTTTTTTACAGTGACTATTTGCTCTGTTATATTTACAGAATTTATCTGCCCTCCTTTCTCATGGATGTTGCTTATTGCTTTGGTTTTTGTTTTTGTATGCAGTGAATTGCCTTTGTCTATTGTGTTAGTAGGAGTTGGTGATGGCCCCTGGGACATGATGAAGGAATTTGATGACAACATTCCTGCTCGAGCTTTTGACAATTTTCAAGTAAGTCACTGAGGAACGTAATGACAGATCTGAGATGATTCTATCATTATAACACTGAGAATCTGTTACTTGTCTACTTTGTGAATTTTAGATGACATAGTCTTTCTTCCTGACACTTATAATCTATTACTTGTCTAGTTTGTGAATTTTTCGGAGATAATGTCCAAAAACATGCCCCAATCAAGGAAAGAGGCTGCATTTGCTCTTTCAGCCTTGATGGAGATACCACAGCAGTACAAAGCAACTGTGGAATTAGGAATTTTAGGGTACGCTCTTTAATTTCCATTCTAGTACATGAGTACATTTGATGCTTGCTCCATTAATTATTAACTCATTCTGAAGTGTATACTGACTTTGTCAATGTGGCAAGCAGTCGTCGCTCTCGTAAGTCTCCGGAAAGGGTTCCTCTGCCTCCTCCTACTGGAAACCATGATGCTTATTCCTATGGATCTAAAAGCTTTAGTAAACCAAGTACCTACCCGCAGAGTAGTACACCGTCATCGTCATATCCTCCCTATGAAACTGCACATAATGTGACCCCTGCTGCACCTTCTTCTACTTATGACAATCAGGTGTGCCTTCATGTGCAGTGACGATATATTTATTTGTGGCTTGATCATTTAGCTGCCTGTTTCTTAAGCAAGCCTGTTTCTTAAGCAAGAAATTTGAATTCTCTTGAGTGTCTTACTAACAATATGGATATGCAGGTTTGCCCTATCTGCCTTGTGAACCCCAAAGACATGGCGTTTGGCTGTGGACACCAGGTGACACGCACACACTCTTTATTCCTCGGTAGTTTAGCACATTGTTGTTGCTTATTGGGGAATCATTTTCTGTTTTTGCGTGTATGTTGAAACGTCAGCATCAACATCCTTTTCTAACAAAGCAATTTACTTTGCAGACCTGTTGTGATTGCGGACAGAGTCTCGAGTCATGCCCAATTTGTCGTAGTCAAATCACCACAAGAATAAAGCTATACTAGCAAGTGGTGGTTTGGATCATTGCAAATGGGTGGTATACTGGAGACCACCCTGTGTCACTGGATGATGGATTGCATTGCACGCTCCAAGCGCAATCCATGCAATCCTTGACGGACTTGCAGTGAGGCCCCGCCAGGCATCGGTTTGTGCGACGAGGTTTGCAGGGCCGGCGATCCACCGCTCCAAGATGGAACAGGGGATGTCTTGAGTATTCATACCCACCAGGAATGATCCTAACTTCCACTGCAGGAAGTGGGTTCCTTCAAAGGGATATTGCCATGTCTAAAGAACAAAAAGAAGTAAAACGAGATGCTGTTGATGGATCGAACGGTAGTTTGCCTAGTCATGGTACTTGCAGGTTGTAACGTGTGTACATATGAATATTTGTTTTCGTCCGGATGTCTGACATCAGGTCTAGAGGTTTCGCTCGAGATTTGTTTGTTTTTTGATGCGTTTGTAAAAATGTGCAGTCTTCATATAATTGAAGGTAGCACTATTTTTTTATTCGTTTTTAGTGAAATGCTTCCTGCTTTTGTCTAATGCCAACATGCCCACGAAGCACCTGAAACCACTGCATTGAGTGCACTGTTTCACGCTTTCACCATCACACATGTATTGGTTAATCGCTACCATGGAGGCTTTGATGGTAACATGCCGACGCCGGCGAATGGCATGAATAGTCACAGATGTTTACCACTGTACAATGAGTTGTACTTTTTTACTTACCGGATGGTCCCATGATTTAGGGCTGGATATCGAGCCGACTTGACCCGACTCGTTAAACTCGTTAAGATAACGAGCCAACTCGACTCGACTCGTTTTTTTAACGAGTTGAAAATTCAAATCGGCTCGACTCGTTAAAAACTCGAGTTAGTTTGTTATGATGTTTGTCGGTGGAGGAGAGGAGCACAGTGGCGGTGAAAGTGTCGGAAGCAAGAGCGAGGGCGGAGACGCAACCAAGCTGGGAATTAGGGAATTACGGATGTGAAATGGGGAAAAAGAATTAGGTCTGAAGGTTGAAGAACGGATTAGGGTTACAGACTTATAGTGTTTTTTTTTTCTGACTCGTTAAGCTCGTTAGCTCGCTCATTGAACTCGTTACCTTAACGAGTTCAAAACCCAACTCGACTCGACTCGTTAAGGAACGAGTTCGAGTCAAGCCGAATCGAGTTTCCGAGTACTCGTTAAATTCGCGAGTTTCGAGTTTTTTTTCCACCCTTAGTCCCATCTTTTACGGAATCAATTCCTTTTTTGAATATACAAAAATTTGGGGAGCTTAGCGTGTTTGGAAGCACGGAAAACGTTGTTTTGCTGATATTATTACCAGTTTTGATACTGGTTTATTTTTACTTCAATTTTTCTATAAAATAAAATTGTTTCCGATTCACCAAACCAATTTTTATCTCTTTCCGAAGAAATAAAAAAAAGAATAAGATAACATACTAGAATTCTTAATTTTTCAAAAATTCTCATTGAAATAATTAAAACTTAAGAATAGGCTAACTTGATTAGATTCAAAAGGTTAATCAAATAACTTTGTTACCTAGTTATTATCTAACGAAGAATATTTATTAAAAATATAAAAAAGAACGAATCATTTTACTTTCTACTCTTTTTTTTTCGTTTTTGCTCTGAGATGATGTCATTGTTCGCGTCGTAATATCGACGCACTGCATCTTGCCATCTTACGTGTATACGGCGCGCAGGTAAAGTCGCATCTGATTTGACGCTCCACGATTACATGTCGGCAAAAAAAATGGTAAACCCTGGCGTTTTGGACGATCAGACGGACGGCGGCGGCGGTAACGATGCGGCGGATGCGGAGAACCGAAGAGAAGACGATGATGCCCCAGCGCCAAAGCCTGCTCCATCTCTTATCGTCCTTTCCTTCGATCTGCAACACCATCAACCTAGAAGGCAGTATGGACGAGGCAGACGTACGTGCGCGCGTGCTGTTGCTAGTGCATCACGTGCCTTGAGGACGAGCATGCTGGGAAACGTGAAGGTGAGCGGAAAGAGCGCGAAGAGCCGTAGTCTGACGAAGTCCACAAGTGTTACCAAACTTTACATTAGACGCACTAAAAGTTTAAATGATAGATTTATCGACTTTTAAAAATTCTTAATACTAGCTCTATGTAAATTTTATAACTTTTAAAAGACGACAAAAAGTTTCTTAAAATTAATGTTCACAAGCATAAGAATTCTTAAGCGATCCTTAATTAGTTGCTGTTGTGTGCCCATCCTTGGTATGAGGTACATATCTATATATACCACTAATGTTGGAGATGTATGCAGGAGCTGGCCGCCTGCTGCTACACGCCTCCGGACACTATAGTTTCTACATTTGTCAAAGCTACAGTATTTTTATTTTTATTGTTTTAAAAAATTGCAAAATTTTCCTCTCTGTTAACATTGAACTACAATATTTTTATTTTTTAAAGAAAATTTTCTCTCTCCCTGTTGAAATTGAGGGGTCAGCAAAAACAATGCTTGTGATTCTAATTAGTTTATAAGAATTCTTGAAGTGATCCTTAATTAGTTACACAGTGTATGAAACGAACGGTCATATTTGCGAATGTATTTTGCAAATAGTTGTATCTTATACTTGCCTTTTTAATGGATTTGATTCTTTACATAGAGCTAAGTTTTGCATGTGCTGCAAAAAGGAAAAAGCTCATGCATTTGGTTTAATAGTTGTTATTTGTATGGAGCTAAGTATTTGCATGTGTTGCATATAGAGGAAGCTCATGCATTGAATTCTTAGCATGCGACTAGAATTTATGAATGTATTTTTGTAAATTGCTAGAGATCATGTGTTGATCATCACTTAGCTAAGCATGTATTTAAATGATTAAATGTTGTTTGATTCTTTGCATTGAATCAATGTTGGCATGTATTGCAAAAAAGTTGGATCTCATGCATTTGATTTGCTTTTAAGCATGTGAGAATTTGCAAACATGTTTTGTTGATCGTGTGTTTATCATCATAAGGCTCATTGTTGGTTTTATTGTTGCTTTTAAAAATGCATTTTGCAAAATTAAGTTCAAATTCATTCATCCTACGAGCATGTAAGTAGAGTTTGCAAATGTGTTTTGCAAACATACAAGGATCATGTGTTGATTATCACATGTCTCAAAAATATGTTCTTGATCACTCTTTATTACGAGTTATATTTTACAAATGTGTTTTGCAAAATGAGCTTAATCGCGTAATTCTTTGAAGCATGCGTTTAGCATTTGCAAATGTGTTTTGCAAAGTGTGGTGATCATGTGTTGAAATACATGGCTAAAAGAATTAATCTTAATTGGTTTTGATTCGAAAAGGAATGATTTTTGTGTGAAATCATATTTTTACTTGAAGGTCGACACTACTGACGTGTTAATTTCTGGTGTACCATTGGGCCGACAATACCACTTGTGGGAGCCAGTACTGCCGTTCGGTCAGTATTACTGCCCCTTTGATGGTGGTAGTTATTTTTCAATGGGCATGTCTTTGTGCCCATCCATTGGCCGGCACGACCAGGCTCAAAGAGCGGCACTGCTGGAGGTCGATAGTATCGGCTTCTAGTGGCCAATAGTTTTTTTTTCCAGAGCATGTGTTTCTCGGTGCTCTTCTGAGGCCGGCACTACCGGGCCCTAGGGCCGATATTACCGCTCAATTGGTAGTACCGCTCCTACATGAATAGTAGTATCGAGTTTACTGTACAATAGCTAGTTTCGGTGCTAAATCCGACCATTGGCCTGGAGGCTGGCACTATCAGCCTAACATGGACGGTAGTGCCGATTTTGCTGAGTTTTGCCTAATTTGCCCTCTAACAGCTAGTTTTTTTAAGCTATAAAATGAGTCTTGAGGCTAGCATTTGGGGTTGTTGTAGTTTTGGAGAGTTTATTGCTCTTTGCGGTTAAGTTGTGCATGTGTTGCACTATCTAATTTGGTTTTTGAGTTAAGTGCAATTCTAATTTATATGTGTTGCAATTTAAAGTGGGTTGAGTGCTCTTTTGTGCATGTGTTGCACTTAGAGGAGAGTCTTGTACATATGTTGTACTTGGTGAGGTTCAAACTAGGAGGACCTATTACTCTTAGTGTTTGCCAACACTTGGATGATATAGCGGCATCGTGCGCGATGACCTTCTCAAAGGAGATTGTGAGAAGACCCGGTAAGTTTTTGAAGGTCGAAGCTCGCCTACCCTAAAGGAAAACGGCTGCCATTAGTGGATTCGAGGTGGGTGCTCAATTCGTGGAGCGGGTCAAATGTGTTTAGGCTAACCTCAACGTAGACTAGGGTAGTCTTGCAAATCTCCGAACACATGATAAAAAGTATCGTGTCTCATTGTGGTTTACTTTCTTGTGCTCATTTACATTCAAGCAATTTATATTTATGGAATTAAATTGATTGATTGCTTGTCTTTTAGAATTACAAATCATAGTTAGAAACTTAGTTTATTAGTGCATTTAATGAGCCTAGTTAATTTAGGCTTTAATTGTCAAAACCTTAGAATTACGTTTCTGTATATTATTTAGGTTTTGATATAGGCATTGGTTTGTTAGTCATAGAGCGAATAATTTTTAAAACTGCTTATTCACCCCGTCGACATCCTCGACCTTATAGTGCGGCCGAGGTCAGCGACGACGATGAAGATGACGACGCGGTGGAGGCAACGACTGTGGATCGGAACCCAAGTAAGCTTTGATACCACTTGTTAGGGTTAGGAAAGAACAAACCACACAAGACAAAAAGATTTCACGTGAAAACCTTTGCAGGAAAAAACCACAGGAGATAAGAAATCCACTATTTCGGTTCAATGTACATGTACATGAGTGTTGGCTTATATAACCAAAGATTTGAGTCTGAAAAACCAAGGATAAGAACACACACACACACATATATATATGGAATTTGAGGAATCCGAAATTAACTCTAACACAATACAGATGCGAATATCATTCGAAGAAGCCAGACTACTCCACTACAGGTTGTCGATGAGCCCGGATAGACACCCACCCTGCCTAGGTCGTGCCTCCGCCTCTGATTCCTTCCAAATCACTACAATCTCTCCAAACCTAGAATCGGTTAGCTGCAGCTCCGACACAACGAAATTAAAGCCATGTCACTTTTTTCCATTTCCTTCGTGGAATTGGTTTTGCAACGCACTGCCGTTTTCCAACAATGGCTTAATTAGCTTAATCAGATCACCTTACCTCTATCTCCATCGCTCGTCAGCATTAACATTGATTGATCATTGAAATTAAGCAGGTGGTAAGAGCAAAGAGCGTAGTTGAAACACCCCGAAAATTTCAAAATAAGTTTATTTATTTTATTTGGGTTTTATTTGAATTTTTCTGGATTTATTTGATTTTATTCGGCTTTCTTTTGAAAACTTTCCTTTTCGGGAAAGTTTCCCCTTTTGGCCGTCTTCCTTATTTGGGAATTTCCCTTTTCGGCTTTGGCCCGATTTTCCCGACCGGTTCCCCCTCCTCGGCTGCTGACCCTTTCACCCATTTTCCTGGCCCTTTTCTTTTCGTAGTTGGCTGTTCGCCCGCGTGGTCTTCCGCGCCTCGCTCGGCCCAACCTCCGCACCAGCCCGTGCCAGCGTCGACCCCCCTCTTCTTCCTCCCACTCGGATCAACCCGCGCTCGCTTATATGTCGCCCGTCTGTCGTCCCTTGACTCACTGAATGAATCCAGACTTGCTCCGTCGCCTTCGCTTCTTGCCTGGTGACCGTCCTCGCCATTGAAAACCGTCGCCTCTCTCTCTCCCTCACCGCCCGTCCTCTCTCTCCCCCTCTGAGCTATAAATACCCCGCCCCCGCCCTCCATTTTCATCGCCCCGAACCCGCAAAGCTCTTCTCTCCCTCCCCCGCCTACCCATTTCGTCTCCGGTTGCCTCCCCGCCCCACGCCGTGAGCTTTTTCTTCTTCTCCGGCCTTCCCCGCCGCCGAGCGTCTCCGTTCCCTCCCCCGCCCCTTTCTCCCCACCTTCGAGTTCGCCGCGAGGTCCTCCTTCCCCTCCAGCCCATTTCTTCCCCACGCCCTCAGTCGCCCGATCGCCACTCGTCTTCCCCATCGTCGGCCGATTCCTCCGCCGCTCGCCTCGCCTACCTCCCACTCTCACTGCCAGTGGGTCCCCGTGATGTCCCTCTCTCGATCACTACTCTTGGGCACTTTGTCAGTTTTTCACATGCATGGCCTTGGTATACTTGCGCCCGTGGTAGAGTGTCGCTTGGTCGTCGAGGTGCTCAGAGTCTTGAGCCAAAAATCATTCCCAATTTTATTTTGATTTTTCAGATTTTCATTTTATTTAAAATCCGAAAAATTCAAATAAAATTTTAGAAAAATCCCCAAGAATTCTTAAAAATAGCCAAAAATACATATTCTTGACCAGTTCGAGCTGTTGAGTCCAAAAATGAACTTTGTTTCACCAAACCAAGTCTAAAAAATTCCCAAAATGCTCCTAAACTCCATTCCGACCATTTTCTCCCCGGTTCCCTTTTTTGTTCTTCTTTCTTTGGTTATTTTTGTTCGTTTATTTATTGAATTTGCTTTTTTGCACTAGATCCGATGTCGAAATAGTTCCTGGACCAACACACGGAGCAGGAGCAGTACATGGAGCCGTCGCAGGAGCAGGAGCCGTTCGGGACCAGACACGACATCGACTACGTCTCGCTAGGCGAACCCTCGACTTCGTAAGGCAAGCCGCACCCCTTGAACATGTTGATCCCATTTTCCGTATAAATATTGTATATTTTTATTATTGCATTCTTGTCTGTAAATAGAGTAGAGAACTAAAAAGGAGCTAGTTTAGAATGACTTGATTAGTAAAAAACCCACCCCTTTGTTAAAGCCATGTTGATTATGCCATATTCACTTGTTAACCTTAGGTTATCATTAATGAACCACCGTAGGTTACCTATAATAATCTCTCACACTTACGAACTATTGTTCAAAACCCTATGTCTTGACTCGGGGCGTATTTTCAAAATCTACTTCGGTTAGGGGGACAGTGTTGGGTGGACCATGGAAGGTGGATGCTGACCCAACCCCTACCCGATGACAAGCCTACGTGTGGTCTAGTGATGGGTACAGTGGTACCAATGTTGTCGTATTGGGCTATGTCTTTGGCACTTAAGGATTAACCATCTTGAGCAAAGTAAATAACTTCAGTCTTCCCTCAACTACAAGTTGGGTCGGTCAGCTCTGTTGACCTGATCCAACGTAGCCCGGTATATTGTTTTTCCCCTTGGAATACCTACAGGTGGAATTCCCATTCTCGGTTGGGAGAATGGATCGCGTGTTGTTTGGGGTGGAACGGAATGGTACGGCCATTTGTCGGTTCTCATAATAGTAGGTATCCACAGTATGATCAGATCGCGTCTCTCGCCTTGGCCAGTGGGTCCTGGAGATTGTGGATTCACGTAACCTACTGGGTAGGAGCTAAAGAGGGGAAATTCAATGAAAGGTTATGTTAATCTCAGCCGGGCCGCATGCATTAAAGTTACATGTTAATCTGGTGGCACTAATGACCGTAGATATCTTGTGGGTAAAGTTGAGTAGCTCTGCAGAGTGATCCAAATGGTATTCAAATACGCCGTGCTTCCGGTTAATGAAGCTGAGTTAATTTAAGGTGATTCCTGTAACTGAGCTCAAGTAGTTTTCATTATAAACTTGTTGTAATATGGATTTTGCTAATAACTCCGTGGTAATAGTGATGTTGGTGATGCTGTTGATGGTTCGTGTTTCTAATGTAATGCAAAATTGGTTTTTAACTCATGCATCCACCAAATATTTAAAACTAGTGCCAATTCCTTGTAACTCTGTACATGTAGTATTCAGAATTTTCTGTGTGGCTTGTTGAGTACGATTGTGTACTCACTCTTGCTCCTAAATCCCCTTTTAGAATTTCAAGAAGACGATGGGTTCTAGAAGAACGTAGATGGCGATGATATTTGATTTTGAAGGCTTTGATCTATCTGCTCAAGCCTTTTCTGTAGGTGTTTTGTAATGTATTTGGTGCCAGCCGCACCTCTTTTGTAAACTCTGGCCATTAGGTCCTTAATTTATCTATCAAATATTCGCATTTGCTCTTATGTCAGGCAATGTACACTTGGTTACCTACAGCTAAAATCCTGGGTAGCTGTGAAGGTATTTATGTGCACCTCCTGAAAAGGGCGGTCCGTCACAAGTGGTATCAGAGCCCGGCTTGACCAGTAGATTAAGACCTTAAGGTGGCTTAAGAAAGTTTTTCGAAAAGCCTATTTGACTTACAAACAAAACAGGTTACAAAAGTATATAAACACTATCGCTATCTTCTTTTTCTCGCCCCTTTTGCTTTACCCGAAACTCTGTTTCTAAAAATATGTTTAAGTTTTCTACACTTAACTAACTTCAAAATTTTCGTGTTAGCAGGTGGTGCACAGAGTCCACCCCTACCCCGACATGTTGAAGGATGGGCAGATCGATTATGGCAGATGATACAATTCCTTGGTGTGGGTCTAGAGGGCTGCCTAGTTTTCCACTCCGAGGAGCACTTCCACGGGGCAGTTCGCTGCCAGTGGGGGTCTTGGGTAGACCTGCAGCTAATGCCTATCCGTTCTGATGAGCCGCGAAGATTCGAGGGCTTTCAACGTGTGGAGCGAGAAGCTATTCAGGACACTGCCAAGAAAGCAGCAAACTGAAGTAATAACAATGAGCAAATTCTGATGTCTTTCAGATTGTTTGACTTTGCGTACAATTGGTTTCTTCTTCAGATGATCCGCATGGCTATGTATAATTGAATAAAGCTAAATCCTCTACTAACACTTTAAACATGCAACACCTCTTCGGCTCTTCCTTACAAAATGCAACAATCCTCCAAACTCCAAACAATGAAATCATCGAGCTGCAACCTAAACAAGTAGTACCAATTTGCAACCTAGGGTGCTATGCACTAAGAGTAGCAGAGATGGGGGTGCACCTTAGTGTTCGCGAAGCTGGGGAGCCGGGTGAGGAAGGGGAACCCAAGCATCCCCGTGGCGGACGACACGAGCACGACGTCCACGCTGCCTGCTCTGGCGGCGGCCGCTGCCGCTGGCGACCAGTAGTAGGGCGCCGCGCGGATGAGGCCCCCCCGCATCACTGGAGGCCGCGCCGAGGGGCACCGCGGAGAAGGCCGCGAGGGCAGAGAGGTCGAAGGGGCAATCAAGAAGGAGGCGGAGTCCCTCTAGCTCCAGGAAGTGGCTCGCCGGCGTAGTAGCTATCGCTTCCGCCGCCTCCGGCGGCCAAACAGCGCATGAAGGAAGACGAAGCAAGGAGAGAGTAGGAAGGCCCATACCATTGCTCTGTCTAGTGGGCCAAACTAGGTGTGCTGTACTGGGCCCAACCATTTCGGCATGAGCTAGCTCTATGTTGCTCTCGATCAAACAAAAAAAATAAATAAATAAGAAAAAAACTACTGTACCCGTCCAAGCGTACAGCATACTGCAGTAGCACCACTGTCTACGTGTCTTCCCAGTCTTGGGGGCGTCAGACCATATATACTGGTCGATACCGTATTGGGACTATATACATGTTTAACTTTTAAAACAGTATATTTTGTACTGGTCTTTTATCAACATACTGTTTAAGATTTAATAAAATAATATATTTATAAGTATACACACATTTAATTATATGTACACCAAATTTCACTTGTAAAATTACTCTAAATATATAGCAGTATTATTAAATATAACATATAATTTAATAGATCATATTATCTATTTCACTAGTATAACTGTTATTGACCATTATCAAAACTAGTATGACCGATATTGATCGATATCGGTTCGGTACATAGGCTACTTTGCTGGAATGATAGATAATGGCCATATCGGTATGCAGGGGCGTAGCCAGCGCAGGCTGGGGGAGCTCTATTTGGTTGGAGTCCCCCTCCAGCCGTTGGATCTTAAGTACTCATTTTGCATTGGTGCTCAATTTTTTTGTATCGCGACGGCAAATGCATACACGCTCGGGGGTAACTTGAGGAAGAAGAATTGCTAAGTGGATGAGTTGCTTCATGTACCGTGTGGTTTGGTGAGTCGTTGCTTATTGGATGACTAATTTAGCAATTGGTGAGTTCATTTGCTACTTACACAACTAAATTCGAACCCTACATGCACACAAAGACCATAAAGCGAGAGAGAGTGTGTGATTCAACATCTCTTTCACGAGGACATGGTAGCCTACTGACTTAAGGATGCTTGAAGCTTTGTCGTGGAGAGTGGATGCTAAGGAGCCAGCACGAGCGCGGGCGTGTGGCGACAGGAAACACTCCACAACGATGGCGAGTAGGTAGGGAAGGCATTGTAGCGTGAGTCAACGAATGCCTAATGAGCTAAGTGGGCTGACCAAAACAATAAATAGATAATGTGAGTCTATGTTCTTATTTATGATTTTTTTTTGTTAATTGTAACTATGTAAATAGGTTGAATAGAGATAATAACCGATTTGTTTGATTGATTAGTGTTAGCCTATTTATAGATTTATAAAAGTTCGACGATCAAACCTTGTACAAGTATTTCTTAAATAATAAAGTAATTTTAGCAACTCTCGAATCGATCCATACAACATAAGCTGGATAGTATGGATAACTTAATTTAATCTAATTTTTTAAACCAACCCTCTATTTTTTTTTCAGGTTTTGCAACTGAGGGTATGGTATCGGTAACTATTGTTCATACGCCTATCCAAATCCAGCAGTGGCCATAGACGTACGTCGTCGTAAGACTCGTAACATTGACAGATTCAGAACACCGTGCTGATACTGACGTATACTGGTTGATCAAAAAGAGAAAACACGCGAGCTCTGTTCCCCCCAAAAGCTTCCTTGCTTTTGAGTTTGGAGATCCCATGGCTACTCCACACGGGCATTAGGCAAGTCGCTGGGAATTTCCTGGGATAAGTTTTCCCAGGAAACGGGCAAAACACCCGAGCCGACGACGGAATCGGAAGGAGACCCGAAGCATCGCCTCCAAAAATCGGAAGGAGCCGACGACGGAATGGGTTGCTTCCTCTTCTGGTTGTCACCGCCACCGCCAGCACCGCCTCTACTCTCTCCCCGTAAATACCCTTTTCCTCCATCGACTTCCTTCCTACGCGGAATCATCTCTCTGACCGAGAGCCATGGGAGGGAGCCAGTCGAGGAGCAGCTCACGGGATGGGAGACGGTACGGCCAATCCCATTCCTTCCAGCAGCCGCCTTTGCAGCAGTGGGGAGCGGGGGGCTACCCCTACGCCCAGGACCCGCAGGGGGGCTACTACGCTGCGCCGCAGCAGGGAGGGTACGCCGCGCCGTACCCGGCGTACCAGCCGCCGCCGGCCACGACGCAGCCGCCGACGCGGGCGGGAGGGACCTCCAAGCCGCACCTGGACAGGCGGTACTCGCGGATCGCCGACGACTACCACTCGTTGGATCAGGTATGCGTGCGATAGCTATTGGTCAATTCGAGCCGAGATGTGACTGTTTATTGAAGCAACCGCTGCGATTTCGTGTGTTCGTTCTGATGTTAGATCTTATACTTGGAAGTTGGAAGCGTTGATCGGATCGATTCTAAGAGCATCTCCAGCAGAGCCTCTAAATCTTAATATAGAGAGTTTAGTAAAAAAATACAGATCTAGCAGGGCCCCTAATCCAGCCCCTAAATTTGACTCCTTAGCCCCAATTCCCAGGGAGCCTCTAAACCATAAAATAGGGAGTTCTTAAAGATACACCAGGAGATTGAAGACAGGGAAATACATGAGAGGCTTCGAGGTGATCTTATTGAGCATTTGTAGGCAATTCACAGTGCTTCGTAGTTTGATTCATTGTTCGGAGTTTCTATTTATCTATTTATCATGTTTTGAAAATTTTAAATTTAAATTTTAAATATCATATTTTTAAATTGTAATGTTAATATGCTTATGTTTTATGTATTACAAATATTTTTGATTGAATTTTAGTGGTGTCAAATGAAGATTATACATAGCGGATATGTCAAAATAGGAGAAAAAGTAAAATAGGAGCTGAGATTTAGGGGATGTTGCTGGACTTGTGCTTTGAAAATAGGATCCCAAAAAATAGGAGGAGTCCCTAAATCCAAAATAGGGGCCCTGTTTTAGGGACCCTTGCTTAAGAGCATCTCCAACAGTGTCCAATATGCTAACTCCCAATACCTTTAGATTGGGATCTTTCCCAAAAAAATTTCCCCCCGAAAAAAGCCCATCCTCCAACAACTCCCTTCTTTTTCCCAAAAAAGATTGGGAGCGTGGTGCTGGCACGCAAAAATGAGGAAGACGGGCTGCTGTTTTGGGCGTGCCAAAAAATTGGGATGAAGAATAAGGCACTGTTGGAGTTGTTTTTTTTTAATCATGCCCTAAATCACAATATGGGAATAGTTTTTAGGCACTGTTGGAGATGCTCTAACCTTCCGTTCGATTAGGCTCCTTGTAGTATGTGGTATCGAGCATCTTCAAGAGTGCCTAATAATTTGACTCCTAATAATCCTGGATTAGGAGCTTCCTAAAAGTTTTTGGACCAAAAAAAAAAAGACTATACTCCAACAGTTCCCATTTTTTCCCTAAAAATATTTTGACTTGGTCCCGATGGTCCCGGTGCGCAGGTGTCGGTGTCCTTTAGACGATCATCGATGCTGCCAATTTTCTTCCGCCACTGCTAAAGCTTCCTGCGATCCTATGAAGGAATTTTCTTCCGCCACCGCTAAAGCTTCCCAGAAATTGAAGGAACTTCGCGCTTAGCCTAGTCAGGTGCCGGAGGCTGTGCAGGCGGACAAGGAGCAGGGGTAGAGGGTGTCCCTGATGGCGCTGCTGGACCAAGGCACCCCAACCCTCAAATGCAAATGCACTCCAACCCCCGGCGTCTGAAGAGAAGAGGAATGCAACTAGCATAGCCTTGCACCGCGCCATGTAGATCACTCTGAATGACATGCCACCCTCGTTGTCACCTGCTGGAGCAAGGAACGGCTTTAAATCCAGGAGGTTCTGTTGCAGGATGGAGGCGGCTAGGTCGTCAGGGACGGCGGGGAGTAGCACGTAGCGCCCGGACAAGGGATCGCAGATCGCGAGCTCCATGAAGTTGGTCTCACCGACGCCGCCTCCATCGTCTTCGTGACCGCCCTCGGTGGCGCGGGAAAGGAGGACGCGGCAGTCACGTACGTCGCGGCGACGCTAGAGTTTTGGGGAGGGGAGGAAGGACCAGGAGAAGTCAACAGCGTGGGCGACGGCGCGGGCAGCGGGGGCACAGGGGTGGGGTGGCTCGGCAGGATGGAAGCCGGCGGCGAGGATGCCGAGGAGGGGCGGGGGGTAGAGGACACAGAAGCGGCGGAGGAATGAGGGGTCGGTGATGACGCGGCGGAAGGAGGCGGAGGCGGCGGAGGCTCGTGCGAGGTCGGCGGGGGAGGAGAGGCGGATGAAGATCTCCCTCAGAATGTCGTCCGTGAGGGTCCGCAGCGGCGGCTCGAGGTCTCGGGGGTGGCTTGGGATTCGCTGCGCCGCCGGCAAGGCCATTACGGTGTTGGCCTCAGCAATTCTGAAATGGATGATTTGGCGTTTTGGGTCTCTCCCCTTCTCTCTCCATTTATGTCTGTGTTCGCAAAGGAAGTCCAGATCTGGGTCTCCTCCGCGAGCTCGGGACGGAGGGGGACGCCGGATGGGGTGGAGGGTGGAGCTCGGCTGGATGGCGCGAATGAAATTCTCTACGTGGGAGATGGAAAAAATCGGGATTGGGAATGCACGCGAGCGGCGAATATCTGGTCACTTCGGCCGGAGTTTTTGGGCGCGCGGAAAGATTGGGAATCCGATAGGGTAACTGTTGGAGCGGTAATTTTTTCATTTGTTCCTAAGAAATGGTTTTGAGAATAAAGTCCGTAGTTTTCCCATCTTAGGATTGCTAGGAAGTTGGGGGCATCACCGGTTTGTGCCTCGTAGTTGGTCAACCTGTAGCCATTTGAAGTTTCTAGGGAGTTCAGGATGCTCCATAGTTGGTCCATCGATTTGAGGCAATGCGAATTGCAAACTCACAAGGAGATCACGAGTTAAATTGGTGGTCAACCATCGATTAGTGTTGATGAAAGATTCACGCACACGAAAATAAGAGAACTGATATACATACGACATTCCTGTTTCCAAACTCGTACGACGTGGTCTAAGTCCCCTGACCGCTCGCCGTCATCTGGCCTCACGGGGAAATAGATGCCTCCGGTCCGGCCGCGCCACACGCCCACGCCTTCAAGGGCCATGCAATTCCAACCACGGGATGCGCAGCTGCGTGCCACCACCGCAGCGGCCGTGACGGTGACGAGGGAAGAGAATGGTGCAGCTGGGGAGCACCAAGAAGTGGTGCTGACACCACTGTGTCGAGTCTGGCCATATCTAGAGGTTCTGGACGGAAGCAGGTGCCACGGTGGTGCCGCTACGGCATGCGGCGCCAAAGGACAAAACGGTCCAGGTTGCTCGTGCACCTTAGCCTCACGACACACGCATGGGGCTTGTGTCAGACAGCGCCATGGATATCGCAGCCATCGCGTTGATGAGCCCCGCCACCGTGGTCACTGATGTCAACAAGTGCACAACTGGGCTGCTCTGTCGCGGTGCCGCTAACGGCCACAACCCTTTCCACGTTGACGGACTCGCCAAACTGGTTGCCGCTGGTTCCACGCTCGCTGCCGAGGTACTCCGCTTTCTTGCCAAGCGACGGCAACGGCAACGGGCACCATGGTCTGTTCGTCCTTAACTTATTACTGGAAGCACTAAAGCAAGCATGAGATTGCTACAGAGTTCAGGTGAGATTAGTATCATCGTAGGAGCGTGGTACATCTACCATCATACGTGATGCAATTTCCCAAAAATAAATGGCTTTGTGGTCACAGCTCATTAGAAAAATAAAAAAGGGTTTTGTTGTAAGGTTGGCAAGTATTACGTTTGATTATAGTTGGTATATTATAGTTGGTATATATTGCTTGGTCCTCTCAAACAGCCTGTGAGTGAAATAATCTTTTGAGTCTGAAGTTTTGGATTGCTTCTCGCCAAAGTGGCCAAACTGTGCCGAGTTGATGACTGTGTATTGGGTCAAACTGGTGCAGTTTTTTATTGTTTCACTTTTCCGATTAAATGATTAACTTTTTACGTCCGACTTTCCTATCTGTTTTTTTTAAGTATAACTCATTAAGTTTCTTGCTACAACTGGTTGTTTATCAATGAAATGTTTATATTCACCACTTGTCTTTAGGTTTTTCTAGCATTCATTCTGTACTTCTTTATACTGGCTTCTGTACCATCAGTATGAGAGTCAGGCACATAAGCAAATGATCAAGTTTCAGCTGTATTACCCTTATTCCCCTGAACAGGTTTGTTGAACATTGATAATTTGTTTTCAGGTTACTGATGCTCTAGCTCAAGCAGGACTTGAGTCTTCGAATCTCATTGTGGGCATCGATTTCACAAAGAGCAATGAATGGACAGGTTAGGGCTTATGAATCGTTCTTTCGATTTATTCGCTCAATATTCTGTTGAGTTGCATTGCCTCCTGATGCTTATGATTTGTTTCCTTTATCAGGCAAATTCTCCTTCCATGGACATAGTTTACATCACATTAGCAGTGCACCAAATCCTTATGAACAAGCAATCTCGATTATTGGACAAACACTGTCAAAATTTGATGAAGATAACTTGATTCCGTGCTTTGGATTTGGAGATGGTAGTGATTCTATGTAATATTTGATCATTTCTCACACTATATTATAGTTTGCCTATATTATAATCCAACTGTGTGCTTTTTTTAGCATCAACACATGACCAAGACATCTTCTGTTTTTATCCTGACGAGAGACCTTGCAATGGATTTTCAGAAGATCTACAGCGATACAGGGAACTTGTTCCACATTTGCGCTTAGCTGGTAAGCTGATGTTAGCTGGTTATGTCTTTCAATTAGGTTTTGTATGTGTGTTAATTCTGAGTTATATATTGATTTTGAACAGGACCGACATCCTTTGCGCCAATTATTGAGATGGCTATGACCATCGTGGAACAAAGTGGCGGACAATATCATGTTCTGTTGATAATTGCTGATGGGCAGGTACTACGAACTACTCTAATGCTGAATTCACAATGTTTCATCCATTTACCTAGTGCAAGCCTTTTATTTATATTTTCTGACTTTCTTTTATGGGCGCATATCTTGTGAAAATGGGACAAATGTTGCAAATTCCGTGAAACTCGGGAGTGTCAACAAATTACCAAATATATGGAGGGCATGTTCTATAGCCTTGCAAAATTTTTAGGTCAAAATCAATCCTCAATATCTTGTTATTTTTTTAGATGTTTTTAAAAACTCGCACTTGATTTTCACGCATTTGCAACATTTAGCCCATTTTCACAGTATATTTACCCTTCTTTTATTTGTTTAAAATTCAGTTCTCTAGTCCCAAAAGGACCCCCTTGATCAAACACTTTGTATTTGTGGTTATCATATTTTTCGTGTTCTACCTGCAGTACAAACCTCTGAACTGGAGATTTCCTTTCTGTTCTCTTATTAACTGGTATATTATCTTAGGTTACGAGGAGTGTAGATATTGCATCTGGGCAGCTGAGTTCCCAAGAGCAAAAGACTGTTGATGCCATTGTGAGGGCCAGGTTCGACCTTCATAAGTGTCCTTTGATACATTGCTTCCATATGCTCATTCTGACATGCACTTTGGTTTTTACAGTGATTATTTGCTCTGTTATATTTACAGAATTTATCTGCCCTCCTTTCTCATGGATGTTGCTTATTGCTTTGGTTTTTGTTTTTGTATACAGTGAATTGCCTTTGTCTATTGTGTTAGTAGGAGTTGGTGATGGCCCCTGGGACATGATGAAGGAATTTGATGACAACATTCCTGCTCGAGCTTTTGACAATTTTCAAGTAAGTCACTGAGGAACGTAATGACAGATCTGATATGATGCTATCATTATAACACTGAGAATCTGTTACTTGTCTACTTTGTGAATTTTAGATGACATAGTCTTTCTTCCTAACACTGATAATCTATTACTTGTCTAGTTTGTGAATTTTTCGGAGATAATGTCCACAAACATGCCCCAATCAAGGAAAGAGGCCGCATTTGCTCTTTCAGCCTTGATGGTGATACCACAGCAGTACAAAGCAACTGTGGAATTAGGAATTTTAGGGTACGCTCTTTAATTTTCCATTCTAGTACATAAGTACATTAGATGCTTGCTCCATTAATTATTAACTCATTCTGAAGTGTATACTGACTTTGTCAATGTGGCAAGCAGTCGTCGATCTCGTAAGTCTCCAGAAAGGGTTCCTCTGCCTCCCCCTACTGGAAACCATGATGCTTATTCCTATGGATCTAAAAGCTTTAGTAAACCAAGTACCTATCCGCAGGGTAGTACATCGTCATATCCTCCCTATGAAACTGTACATGACGTGACCTCTGCTGCACCTTCTTCTACTTATGACAATCAGGTGTGCCTTCATGTGCAGTGACGATATATTTATTTGTGGCTTGATCATTTAGTTGCCTGTTTCTTAAGCAAGCCTGTTTCTTAAGCAAGAAATTTGCATTCTCTTGAGTGTCTTACTAACAATATGGATATGCAGGTTTGCCCTATCTGCCTTGTGAACCCCAAAGACATGGCGTTTGGCTGTGCACACCAGGTGACACGCACACACTCTTTCCTCGGTAGTTTAGCACATTGTTGTTGCTTATTGGGGAATCATTTTCTGTTTTTGCGTGTATGTTGAAACGTCAGCATCAACATCCTTTTCTAACAAAGCAATTTACTTTGCAGACCTGTTGTGATTGCGGACAGTCTCTCGAGTCATGCCCAATCTGTCGTAGTCAAATCACCACAAGAATAAAGCTATACTAGCAAGTGGTGGTTTGGATCATTGCAAATGGGTGGTATACTGGAGACCACCCTGTGTCACTGGATGATGGATTGCATTGCAAGCTCCAAGCGCAATCCATGCAATCCTTTGACCGACTTGCAGAGAGGCCCCGCCAGGCATCGGTTTGTGTGAACGAGGTTTGCAGGGCCGTCGGATGATAATACCCAGATAGCTCAGCGTCGGATTCGGGTTGGATTCGGAGCGAGCATTACCTGGCAAATACCCGTGGATCTCGGGCGGATACGGGTATCCGGGGTTCGGGTACCCGGATAACTCTATTTGCTTTTCATTTGATCATTTACAAGTGTCCCATCTGGAGCTGTGTCCTAACACTCCGTGAATGATATTTCGAGCTTATGGTTAATTTGATTGTTCTTGATTGAAGAATAGCAGGAACTATCTTTGAAGTTTTTCGCTAAATTACTCGTACAGTATCTCACAGAGCTGAGTGTTAAACAACATTTATCTCTTGATGTAAAAAAGAATGTCATAATGCTCAGATACTGAAAACTGGCAAACAGAATATGAAACAACACACATTATTTAAATTATATTTTAATATAGTGGAGACTGGAGCGTATGCTGTCTCAGCGCATTGGTTCTTATATATGAAGAGTTCATTTAAATTCATGACATTACAATATTCCATATTTGTTGCTCAAGGCACATGCACAACCGGATCATTAAGTGTTAATGGTTCGATTTCAACCAAGCCGGTTTGTGGTAGTGTGTTAGATTCAAATGGATATATTAAAGCGAAGATATAGTCATCTGTTATCTTTTTCAAAATTTTATTTTTCCTTGGAGGCATGAGAACATTTTCATTCCCTTGTGTTGTTCTTTGCCTGCTCTAAATTCACAGACTAATCATGTCAACTTTCGGCAGGGACATCACCACTACATTTCTAAATTGACTACATATGCATACAATTAGCTTTAGCCAAAGCCATTTGCAAGGCACTACACTATCTTGCCAGTTTTTATGCCAATCTGAAATTTTGAGCTATTTTAGTACTATTTTTGAATCACTATTCTGTTCAGTCAGGATACTAAATATGAAGTGATTCATATGTAGTTAAATCACAATTATATCTTCTGCTTAAAATAAAAAAGGATAAAATCATAATTCCTGTAGTTTATTCCGTACATTTGTTGCATGATCTGTTAGTATAAGTACCCGTTATCCATATTGTACCCGTCCGTATAATATCTGGTATCCGTTTTCTACCCATTCGTAAATACCCGGTATCCGTATCCATATCCTACCCGATTTTTCACTACCCGTATTCATACCCGTATCCGAAAAAAATAATTAGAGTATGATACGAGATAACCTACTATCCGACCGTATCCGACCCGTTGAGTATTCATACCCACTAGGGGTGGGCACTTTTAAACCGAAACCGAAAAACCGAACCGAATAAACCGAAATTTTCGGTTTTTCGGTTTCGATTCTGATTCGATTTTAAATCTTTTGAAAACCGAAAAACCGGTTTACCAAAAACCGAATTCTCTCATGGGCGATCCGATCGGCGATCGCGATCGCTTCGCCATTCGCCAACCCAGTTCAAGAACCAACCAAGGCAACCATATTTCCATTCGCAAGCCATTCCAACCCTAACCCTAGTTCCCAATTCCCGATCCCCACTCACCGCGCAGCCACCCCAAATTTCAGCGAATCCAATGGCGGCGAAGTCTCGTTCCAGCGCGCGCCAGGTCTTCCTTCCCAGCGCCGCCAATGGTCTTCCTTCCCCAAAGACTGTCCTCCGTCTCCGTATGGCTGACAGCAGCAAGAACGCGGCAAGAAGGCGCCTCCTTTCCTCCCCAGGCGGTGCAACCCCAGGCCAGGCGGCCCCTCCCGACTCCCGTCCTCCACTTCGGTAGCGCAACCCTGGCGCAGCGGCGGCGCGCCCCATCCTCTCGGTCTCGGCGCCAGTGTGAATAATGATTTGAATCCACTTTGATTTGGTAGATCTTTGTAACTATGATGCATTGATGCTTGATTTGTGCTGTTGGTTGTAGTTTTTGCAATCATTTGTTCCTGTTCTTGAGGAAACATCATAGAAGAGTTATGATTTAAGCTTCACATTTGTGATTTGTTCAGTAGATAACGATGCATCAGTGAACATTATGAGTTTTAAATATGGTCAATTGAGTTATTATATTTGTATAATATATGAAATTATGAACTGTTGCGTGGAGATTTCGGTCACAAATTATGCATCAGTGAACATTATGATTTGTGATTTGTTCAGTAGAAGTGCACAATTTAGTTTACATTGTGCAGAGACAATTTGTAATGCTTTGGCTTGACTTCGGTTGCTGACTTGCTGTCTGCTGAGACTGTGCTGTTTTGGAAATTCGGTTTACCGAATAACCGAAAAAACCGAACCGAATTATTTCGGTTTATTCGGTTCGGTTTTTTCGGTATTCGGTTTCGGTTCGGTTTTCGTCTTTCAGAAACCGAATTTTTTAAAAACCGAAAAAACCGAACCGGAAAAACCGAAAAAACCGAATGCCCACCCCTACACCCACCAGGAATGATCCGAACTTCCACTGCAGGAAGTGGGTTCCTTCAAAGGGATATTGCCATGTCTAAAGAACAAAAGGATATTGCCATGTCTAAAGAACAAAAGAGGCAAAACGACATGCTGTTGATGAATCGAACAGTAGTTTGCCTAGTCATGGTACTTGCAAGTTGTTACACACGTAGAAATTCATTATACTTGTCAGAATTTTCTCTTTTTTGTAACTCTCGATATATAATGAATTTGATCTTGAAACTTCATACATAGGTAGAGTAATCTATGAAGTACATCTACAATTTTTTTCAGAATTTTTCATGACTTTTCTTATATGGTATGCATGGTCTGTACACGTGAAGCCATGTGTGCACAAGATATGTTGCCTTATTTTTTTGATGCAAGTAGTGAAAAATCGGGTAGGATATGGATACCGTGTATTTACGAACGGGTAGAAAACTGATACCGGATATTATACGGACGGGTAAAATACAGATAACGGGTGCTTAGTCGAATAGTACGCAAACTACCTAGAATCAAAGTATGTGATAAAATAATTTAACTAACACACATGGTCCAATTATCACTCATAATTCAACACAGAGAACTAAATTGAGATATAAGACAACACATAGTGTTGAATAAACACACGTACTCCAAAATAGAGTTTAATTAATATATAATCTAACACATAGAGGCCAATAAACATGCATAGTTCAACATAAAGTCCAATTAACACACATAGTCTAACACAGAGAGTGCAATTCACACGTAGACTTTGGCACACATAGAATTCAATTCAAACACATAATTCAACATATAGAGTACAATTAACAAACGAAATAAAATTCATCATGCGTACATGAAGGTCTCAATTCTCAAGTTTCAACATCGTCCTTCATCCCCTAGCATTCATATCTTCAATTAAGGTTTCTATTTTACTCTTTGAATCTGAAATTGATAAACAACAAATTAGTAATTATGAACAAAGACATATATAATACATAAAGAAAGACATATAAGCAAGATAATAATTTACCATTTCGTGAAGCAATCATCCAATCCTTTGTACAAACTAAGGCCTCAACAATTTTAGCATCAAGATGACTACGAAATGGATCAATAACACATCCACCAGCGCTAAATGTCAACTCTGAAGTAACCGTAGACACTTGCATAGATAACACATCACGAGCAAGGCAAGAAAGAATAGAAAAAGTTATCATTTGCCCCTTCCACCATGGTAGCACATCAAATGCTCCATCACCATCATTGAACTTCAATAGTCCTTTACTTATGTAGACATCTAATTCAGACATGTTGCTTTCATTGCCAGTGGTGTGATACAACACATCAATATCAACTTCATCATCATCCTCATCATCCAATTTGTGATTCTTTAAGTTAGAGGCCAAATCACACTCTTGCAAAGTAGATGGCTTATTGATGCTAGATGAATAAAATGCAAATAACTCATTGATCACATTCATAAATTCCATCTTCTCTAACTCAACCATCTTATGGTAATATATTTTAGACAAGTACAACTCAACCATCTTGTGTTTGTACCTAGGATCAAGAAAGGCTGCCACTGCCAAAGCCATACTGCTCATGTCCCAATACTTTTCAAACTTTTTCATGTCCCAATACTTTTCAAACTTTTCTTTCATAGCTTCGGCCAAATTAGAAATTATGATATCACTATTCTCACACCATCTTCCAATAGAAATTTTCTTTCATAACACACTACTACAGAACAGCACATCAGAATCGGTTCTTTTTTAGCATTAGAATCGGTTCTAGTGGCGTCTGATGTCCTTAGATAGTGATGAGGTGGAGCTATCGAATCGGTTTTGACCCGATCGTGATAAAATGTCATCGAATCGGTTCTTTAAGGAAATGATTCGATGACCCACTCATCGAATCGGTTCTTTAAGGAAATGATTCGATGACCCCTCATCGAAATCGGTTCTTCGGGAAGTGATTTTGATGACCCGCCATCGAATCGGTTCTTTAAGAAAAGTGATTCGATGATGTCATCGAATCACTTTTCTTAAAGAACCGATTCGATGAGGGTCATCGAATCACTCCTTAAAGAACCGATTCGATAGTCATCGAATCACTTCCTTAAAGAACCGATTCGATGACCCATTGGGTGTGCCATTTTGCAAATTCTCCAAAAAAGCACAGATTACATTTTCAATACGAGAATGCACAATATATATCATCACATTCACGAATGAACACGGGATGCATATATCACATTCACGTAACGAAACGCTTTAATTACAACACATATATATCATAGTCGTTCACAATATACAACTCAAACATGCTTGACAATCAAGACATGGACTTCCTCGATACATATCAAATTGACATATATTATTAATATTGTTTTCATATGGACTAGTAGGATGCTTGGGATCTCTAAACCCGCCATCCTCGATATAACTTCTAACCATTACCAATGGCATAAGTGGTCTCGTAAATTGTTGAGTGCTTTCTTTGTCTAAACTCTTCGGGGATATTGATCTTCGCAAAAATGAAATGATCATTAATTTCAGTTTCAAAATTTCTATGTAAAAGGCTAAGTATATTATTATGCACGTACATATACCTTAGGGAAAAGTTGTGAGTTGCCGACCACGATGAGCATGTACTGCATGACATAGAAGCCGCAATGGTCACCGCTGCCCTGTTGATGGCACTGTGAAGAGAGAAAAAGAAATTCAGCCCACGAAGATTAGATGTCAAAAAAATTAATCATATATATGCTAGGCACTTGTACCTTAAATCGCTTATCTTTGCGTGTCTTGCCCTTTTTGTCGTCGTATGGCCCTCCTTCATCGACATAGTCCGAGAAACCCTGCATACATTGGAGAGCACCATTGAGTAAAAAAATAAACGTAGTTAAATTCCTCAGATGTGTTAGGTTACAATAATGTGCTTACTTGTGCAAAGGAGGCTTGATCGCGTATGCCATCGGTCTCTTCTCGATCGAGTTAAATGTGTAGACTGTGTTTTCACTCGGAACGAGGACGAGTAGAACCCAATGGTTGCTTATTAAATAAAATGTAGTGCAAGGAAATAAGTTCACATACGGTTTTAAGTGCGTACAAGTAATTGAATCGAAAAGTACTACTTACTCCTCGTGGTACGGCAATACAATGAAGTCCTTCTTCGACTCAGCTTGCAATACCCCCTTGATGTAGCTAGCAACGAACTTCGGTTGAAGCCTAGCCAAGGTTGCAGACACAAGCTCGGGGTCGACAAACCCAACTTCGTGTAGATGCGTCACGGCTCGTTGTCTCATTATCCTGCAACTCGTGTTGAAAGTGAGAAAACATAATGCAAAATCCTATAAAAGTCATGAGCGCAAGCTATATGGTGTGATACTCACAGCGTCCATGATCGTAAAGTAGAAATATCGACGGCTTTCATTTGGTACACACGGAATAGATCCTCAAAACTGACGGGGAATGTTCCATGCTCCTCACGGTGAAAATGTACCTTTTTATACTTCACGTTGAAGTCGACTCGACGCTCTTCCCCCTTCACCTTATCAAGGTACCATCCATGGAGGAGGCGAGTCCACTTGCCTAGATCATTCAGTTCGTGCGATGCAATCAGGGGCTTTCCATGCTCGTAGGCCTTATAATCATACAGGGTGCCTGTGGCCTGTGCTGACTTTTCTTTCTGGGCCGAAGGAGTCTCCGAGGTCGGGGCAGTGGGCTTTTCAGGTACCTCAAGGGGCGTTGTGGCCTCTGTCAGCTTTGCCCTCTTGGCGGAAGGAGTCTCGGAGGCCTCCTGTGGTTCTACGGGAGTCTCGGAGGCCTCCTGTGGTTCTCTGGGAGGCAGAGGAGGCGGAGGCGCAAGCGCAGGAGCAGGAGGCGAGGCAGGAGCGGGAGGCGAAGGCGGAGGAGGGGAGGCGGGATCGGCGCAGGCGGGAGGCAGGAGCAAAGGAGGAGGAGGGAGGAGGAGGCAGGATCAAAGCGCAGGAGCGGGGAGCGAGCGGAGGAGGAACCTACAAAGCACGCATATATTTAACTTACTGCAGTAGTATTGGAATGGTAGAGAAGACGTGGAGGGACTTTTTACCTTGACCAGTACGACACCCGTCGTGGGCCACTTGATGAACGACATGCGTGCTTGCCCGAGAGTGGTGATATCTTCGTTGGGGAAATCGAGCACATGTGATAAGAAGTCTTCGTGGGCGTAGTCCACCGCACCTCTCAGTAGCCCTTCCCCACAGTGACCATGCACAAGTCGGTCTCGTTGCATGGAAATGCAACCCCGCGTCAACCTCGGCGGAAATCCATCCTCCGTCATGATGGTGAGTGGCACTTCGCAGCACCGCAAGAAGTGTACAACTTGAGGAAAAACATTGCGGAGTTACACTCGTAGCTTTAACTCAGAAAAATTAATTATTACCTTCACCGGGACCGGTCTTATCATTTTTGGAACCGCAGCTGCTAGGTCGGGGCACAGACTTCTCTATGACAGTCGAGGGCATCTGGCTCTGACTTTGGGAAATCGTCGCCATCATCTCGGCCCTCAGGCGATCCTCACGTGCCATCATCTCCCCTCTTATCTCCTCCTCACGTCGTGTCATCTCCCCCCTCATCTCCTCCTTAATCTCCTCCCTCAACTGCTCCCTTAGTGTGTAATATGCTGAGATAAAAACAAAAGTAATATGCTGAAAGTAAACATATGGTGACAGATTACAGAAAGGCATCACTGTGTCATCTATAAAATGAATCATGTCTACTATGGCACTATAGAGGTAATATGTAATATGAATAATTGCTCTCAGATTTGAGGGTCTAAATGAAGATAAGAAACTTCAACACTATGGAAGAGAATCGAGTATAAGAGCAAGTTTTTAATTTTTATTCCATATAACAGTATGAGTTCATATACATGATTAAAAATGACCATATTGACATAATTGAGAAGACGAAATAAATTTGCGGACTATAGCATTCATGAGAAGAATCATGTCTACTATGGCAATTTGGAGTATTTATGAATGATTGCTCTCAGAATTTGGGTATATTTGAAGGTTATAAACCTTCAACTACAATCACAAATCGGCAAAACAATCAATCTAGTAAATAAGGCCTCAAACCCTTACCACCTTATCATGCACAACAAGAATTGACAATAAAAGTCACTGCAATTGAAGTCTTAACTAACAGGTTAAGTTCAGAACAATATATATAATCAGATCATTGTATATCAAATATACCAACCGAACAACAAAGCTAATCTGTGATCACTCCACTATGTTAACAATTGAATTAACTGATAGAAAAATCAACAGTAGATGAATACTTCATCGACACAATTCTGATCAGCAGGTTAATTGAACTAAAGAAGTCACTGCAGCAGATCACAAAGCTAGCCGAGCCAAATTGAGTCTACTGGAACATATTAACTTAATCACAGATGAACAAATTGAACTAAACATGTACTTCAGACTTTCATGCAGTGATTGAATCAAAACTTCTAAAGTATGTAAGTCTACTAGTTTAAGGCCTCGTTCACAAGACAAATTGTCTCTATCATTAATTACCCTATTATCATCACAGAGCAATACCCTCCCTCCACCAAAGAAGAAACAAATGCAAGATTCAAAAAACTTACAATGTAACAGGACTCAAGTCGTTGTATGACGGGCTAGGCACCGGGAGTGGGGTGGCGTCGGCGTCGAAGCGATGTGGGGGTGGCGTGAAGCGTCCTCGGCGTCGGCGTCGGCGACGGCGAGGCGACAATGAAGATGGCGGCGGCGTGATGCTTTGAAGACCGAATCCCACCGGAGAAGGCGTCCTCGGCGGCGGCGACGGGCGGGAGGCGAGGCGTCGACGGCGACGGCGGGAGGCGTCCTCGGCGGCAACGGCGAAGCGGGAGGCGTCCCACGGCAGCGGCAGCGGCGACGCGGGGCACTTTCGGCGGCTAGGGTTAAGCGCGCCACAGGAGCAGCGGTGCAGCGAATGGTTATGGGTAGGGTTTAAGAATTGCGTTAGTCATTAGTATCACGCTTTTAAGAAAACCGACATCGATGCTTCATCATTAGTATCACTTTTAAATAAAACCGACATCGATGCTTTATCATCACTTTTCTAATAAAACATCGATGTTAGTCATTAGTATCACTTTTTAATAAAACCGACATCGATTCTTTATCATTAGTATCACTCTTTTAAGAAAACCGACATCGATGCTTCACAATTAGTATCACTTTTTAATAAAACCGACATCGATGCTTTATCATCACTTTTCTAATAAAACACCGATGTTAGTCATTAGTATCACTTTTTAATAAAACCGACATCGATTCTTTATCATTAGTATCACTCTTTTAAGAAAACCGATCTTCGATGCTTCACAATTAGTATCACTCTTTTAAGAAAACCGACATCGATGCTTGATCATCGCTTGTCTAATAGAACATTGATGTTAGTCATCGATATCACTTTTTTAATAAAACCGACAATCGATGTAGTTTATTGCACTATTCCTTTCGGACATCCGCAAGTTCTGAATTTTCAGCATTTCATCAAAGAGAAAATGCCATAACTTTGTCATACATTGTTGAAATTATTAGAAACTTTGCGAAACATATTTCAGATACCGCAAAACTTTTCATAAAATAATTTTTGGAAAAAGCGTCATTCAAGAAATATGCCAAAATTCATTTCAGAGACATGATTTGTGCGTAAAAGCGTAGAAAAGTCAAAACTTTTTCAAATTAATCTGGAATTGTACGAAAATTTCCGAAATGAACTTTCGACTATTTACAAGCTTTCCCAACAATAATTTCGTCAAACGGAATTTTCTTTCACAAATTATGGCACAAAGTGCAGGCATAAAGAGAAATTGCATGCATTTCCATCAAGCCTCCAAACAGCAATTAATCACCTTGGATTTACAATACTATTTTACATACATTATAATAGTCCATTTATTTACAATATCGCCCTTCATGATGATCTACTCGCATGTAATTGGCTCCATGTGTGTCGTCATCCCCGCTAAGACAAGCCCCATCGCAAATGAAGGTATCTCATCGAATTGGTTATACTCTTCTTCATCTACAACATCTTCAACTCCTACGATCCGTCTCTTGCCATGAAGAACGACGTGCAACCTTGGATTGGCCGGATCGCGCACGTAAAAGACTTGAGTTGCTTGCTTCGCAAGGACAAACGGATCATCTTTGTAGGCGAGTCTACTGAGATCCACAATAGTAAAGCCTCTCTTGTTGACCTTCACTCCATGTGGAAGTCGTACCCACTTACATCGGAACAATGGAACTTGGTATATTCCGTAATCGAGCTCCCAAATTTCTTAGATCATTCCATAGTAGGAGTTCATTGCGGTTGGGGAGACTGTTTTCGAGTGATGATCATCAGAGAAAGCATTTATACTCACACCACTGTTTTGGACAGTACTCTTGGCATCTTGACTCTCAGTGTAAAAGGTGTAACCATTAATATCGTACCCTGCCATGTCTCAGACATTAAATCTTGGTCCGTCACCAACCATTTTACATTCTCGATAAAGGAGACCTCCGCTTTTCTTTGAACCATGTGAGGAATCGATCATTGTGTTCTTGTGCAATGGAAAGCTCATCCATTTGTGGATTCTCTTCCGTAATATCAACTTATGCTCCGATGTATGGGCGAACTTCATGCTATTCTCGCAAGATCGTGAAATGCGCCTTGCAATACATATCAAACCTCGGACTCATTAGTTTGGACCCAACGGTTCCTTTACCAGCAAGTCTGCCCTCATGACGAGATACAGGAACACCGATTGCTTGTCTTTTACCCAGGTAGTCCACGCAAAACTCAATAACCTCTTCAGTCCCATAACCTTCAACAATACTACCCTCAGGCTTCGACCGATTCCTCGTGTACGACTTTAATATACCCATGTACCTCTTGAACGGATACATGTAACGTAGGAAAGCGGGTCCACATATCTTAATCTCTCTGACAAGGTGAACAACAAGGTGGACCATTACGTCAAAGAACGACGGTGGGAAATGCATCTCAAGGTGACACAGTCCGCACCACCTCACTCTGTAAGTTGTCTAGTACATCGGGTCAATAACTTTGCAGAGATCGCATTGAAGAAATAACACAACTTTGTGATTGCCAACCCGACATCCTCTGGGAGAATATTTGGATTGCAACCGGGAGCATTTGGGTCATCAAGACATGGCGTCATGGGACTTCATGCCCAACAACTTCAAATCATCCATAGACACAAGCTTCTTAATGTTCATGGAGTAGCCGATGGAACTTTAATACTTTGGAGACATTTGCAGAGATCTTCTTTCTCCTTCTTGGACAGGTGTAGCATGCAGCAGGATGTACGGGCCTTTTCCATCCTCCTCTATCACCGCAAGTCCGGGCACGATTCCCATGTAGGCCATGTCGCGACGAGCATTGACACCATCTTTGGTCTTCCTGTATGTTCAAGCAGATGCCAACCAAGTTGTCACAGACATTCTTCTCAACATGCATGACATCAATACAATGCCGGACATCTAACTCCTTCCAGTACGGTAAGTCCCAGAATATTGACCTCTTCTTCCAAATGGTCCTAGAACGAACAGATTTACGGCTCTTTCCGTACTGAACATCGATATCCTCTACACGTGAATATACTTGGCTTCCACTCATAGGCTGCGGTGCCGAACGGACTTCCCTCTTCCCATCAAATTTGTCATCCATCTTACTAAGGTGTCGATGACTTCGAGGTAGAAACCTACGGTGACCCATATACACGCTTTTCTTGGAATTCGCACCATAGACTCTCGGTCTCCTCTTCACAAATAGGACACGCTTTGGCTCCTTTCAGATCAGAAACACCAAATTACCAAGGGCCGGGAAATCATTTATGGTGCAAAATACCATAGCCCGTAGGGTGAAATGCACTCTTTTGTACGCATCCCACACGACGACCCCCTCATTCCACAATTTTACCAAATCCTCGATCAATGGTGCAAGGTACACATCAATATCATTTCCCAGCTGTTTGGGTCCCGAGATTAGTAATGACATCATGATATACTTCCGCTTCATGCACGACCAAGGAGGGAGGTTGTAGATACACAATGAATCGGCAGTCTTTGTGGACGATCGCTCATGTTACCAAACGGATTCATTCCGTCGGTACTCAACCCAAATCTTATGTTCCTCATTTCGCACCAAACTCCTCATGTTTCCAATCGATGTTTCTCCATTGAGCCGAATCGGCAGGTGTCTCGACTTGCCATCTTCCTTTCGAGACTCGTAATGCCAACGCAACAATTTTGCCTCTCTCGGATTTGCAAACAACCGCTCCAGACGGGAATGATGGGCAAGTACCACAATACCTTGGCGGTGCACCTTTAGTGATGACCTCTTCACCGTCGTTGCCCGGCTCTTCGCTTCTTGTCGTTACGCTTCTCCTTTTGTTTGTACCGGGGCACACAAAACCGGACAAACGTCAGCTCGATGTGCGTTCACGGTACAAGATGCAATCATTCGGACATGCATGTATCCTTTCTATTTCCATTCCCATGGGACATAGTAGCTTCTTCGCTTCATAAATGCTTGTTGGCAACTCGTTTCTCCTCGAAGCAGATCCGATAGAAGAACTAGTAGTGCATTGAAACTTGTATCCGCCCAACGGTGTTTTGCCTTGATTCGAACAATGCAAGGACCGAACCCAACTCGGTGTATTCCGCTTTGCAACCTTGTGAACAGCGGTTTGGCATCGCTCTTCTATCAAGCTTTTAAACTTTTCAAACTCTCTTCCGTAATTACCCTCCACATCCCGCAACATTTGCTCCAAGTTATCCTCCTCAAACATATCAGTCGCAACTCGTCATCCGGTTCCACCGTATCTTCGTTGCATATCGGAGGGTACTACCGCCTCCCGTGATGGATCCAACATGTGTAATTCCTCACGGCCACGTCGAATCGTGGTCCTCAATTTGAGATGAGTTGTTAAATCTCCTCAGATTTGTGCAATCAATGCAAGGACAATATATGAAGTTTACACCCTCCTCGCCATGTCGCCTTCGCAATTTTTTGAACTCCTTAACACCCTCTCAAATTCAGCACTCACACGGCTTTTCCGATACATCCATTCCTCACAGTCCATCTGCAATTAAATTTCGCACAATAAATTAAGGAAAAAGCTGGAGCGATAACTAGCTATAGCTATTTTAAATATTGAGACATCATTTCAATTAATATTACCTTTGCAAAATAGTGGATGTGTTCCAAGATATATAAATGTACTCACGATCGATACCTAGCTTCTTCCCCGGTTTAAAGCTTCCAATTCCTACATAAGAGACATAAATTTTAACATCAACAACGATATCAAATAATCTAATTATATAGCTAGTGCAAGAGCTTGCAAATCTTTCTACTACAACTAAACAAATCAAGGGTACCAACGATGACTCCTAATCTCTAAATAGGTTAGGTCCTAATCCCATTCGAGATATATGGTTCGGGCAAGTTCTAAGCCGTTGTACAACTCGAGAGAAAATTTGACATCTCCATTGTTCTCCGGATACACGCCTCAACAACAGTCAAGAGGGTGTGTATCCGGAGAACACCAGAGAGACGCTACCGAAATCTACTCTGAAGTTGTACAACACAGCTCAGGAACTTGCTCGAACCATATATCCTCGAATTGTCCAAAAAACGTGGACAATTCGAGACTGCTCGCTTATAAATATGCCCTTTCGTTCAACATATTTATAAATAAGCACCCTCGAACGGGAGACGTAGGTTACGCCGCCTAAACTCTAATAACAGTTACCACATGATAGCAATAATAATTTCATATATATAAACAGAGATCGCACTACAAAAATTAAATAGATATGCGATTGTCAAATAAAGAGTGTGAAATCTGAAAGCACGTACACAATTCCAAAGGCAACCTAAACTTTATTGACGACATATCGAAATTACGAGCAAAATTGAAGGGGTTTAAAGAATTGCTGCTCACATTTTGAAGAAAACCGCAATAGAGGGCAAAAGAAGGAATCTCCTCAAGATAGGGTTTCAATTTTGCCCTCTTAATACCTACCCATGAGGACTTCAAATTTTCTCACCCAACTATTGCTTCCAACCACACAATATGAGCTATTTTCTCGGTGGCGGCGGAGAAATCTCCTCTGAGCAAAAACAGAGAAGAGTTCGGTCATGAGTGGTATATATAACCTAGCGAGGCACATCGAATCGGTTCTTTTCAAAAGCGATCTTCGATGTTCACGGCCATCTAGACATAAGCACGAGCGCGTCGTAATCTGCACATCGTAATCGGTTCTTTTCAACAAGTGATAGTGATGTACGCGGTCATCACTATCGCTTATAAAAGAATGATAGTGATAACCATGTCTTGTCGAATCGGTTCTCTCTTAAAAGTGATAGTGATGTGCGCGTCGGTCGAGAATCGGTTCTTTTCATAGAAGTGATAGTGATGTGAACATCACTATCACTTCTATGAAAAGAACCGATTCTCATGACCGTCACATCACTATCACGCTTTAAGAGAGAACCGATTCGATGTTCCATCTACATCACAATCACTTATAATCTCAGAACCGATAGTGATTATTACTAACACCCTTCCGAAGTTACTTATCACAATCGTTTTTTCCGAAAAACTTAAGAACCGACACAGATAAAGTGATAGTGATGTGTCGTTCTGTAGTAGTGACAATTCACTCTCTCATCGATTTAGCTTTACTATGGATATGTGAACATCAATTCAAAACAAAGCATACATCTTTATCCTATTGCAAATTATTTCTATTGGAAGATGGTGTGACAAGAGAGTATATATCTAGTATCCGTTTTCTACTTGTTTTAAAATACCCGGTATCCGTATCCGTATCTTACCCGATTTTCCACTACCCGTACCCGTATCCGAAAAAAATAATTAGGATAGGATACAGAATGACCTACTACTCGATCGTATCCAACCCATTTTCACCCCTAGGTACAGACGTTGCAAGCCAGTTCCTCATGGCCGAAATCGTCAGCACGAAGGAGGCGAAGGCGAAGTAGATGACACCGGTTGGAGCGATGAACAACTGAAGCCTCGCAGGGGAGTGGGTGAACTCCACGCTGATTGCCTGGTAGCCAGGAGCATTGGAGATTGGGGTTAACCATATAATCTGCTTCTCTTGTTAATATATTTGATACATAGATTAAATCAACTAATAGTACATGCTGTTTGTGTGTAGAAATAAATTGGTGATAGCCAAAAAAATTATATACCTTGGGTGCTCTTCCACCTCGGAAAATGAAGCCCATGTTTCCGAGAAGTAAGAGTGGAGAACTGCAGGAACCAGGTGATGTAGTACATTTTTCTCCCTTCAGTGCAAAGCATAAACAAGAGGCGTCAGCTGCATTTTCACTGTAGAGCGTTTACTATCCTTTGTAGGTAGGCTTAAACTCTTGTGCTACCTCCATCCTTTAAACTTTTAGTATACCTTGATACTAATTCAATGTATATTTTGTCACCTCCCGAGGATGATAAAAGTCTCTTTTCACTGTCAGCTCACTTAGAAGTCAGAATCATCTCTCAAATCAAGTAACCATATCTTGGTACATGTGTGTGTAAAGCTACATATATACAGCATGCAGGAATGAGTTTCATTGCAGCACGCCATGGCACATGACAACTGACGGCATGCTTCATGCAGATCGGTTCGATTAATACGCACCAAGATTTCTATTTCTTTAAAAAAATGTGGAAATCCCTACCATTTCCTCGTCCCCTATATGGCGCTTAGCAGCTTGTATCAGTGATCGGAGCACCAGGTCAACACGGGTGCAATATTTTGTGTCAATGACTAGTATGCGACATTGACCTCTACAAAGACATGGGGACAAAAGAAAGCGATTTGCATACCGAATACTAATCCCGTGAGGTCCCTGTTGTTGGAATCGAGCAGGATATACGGAAAATTAAAACTCTGAGAAAGTTTTACGGTATAACTCTTGTGTTTCTACTTGTTGGCCCTCGTAATCAGCTACTGCTTCACGGTAACTATGTGGCTGGCCTTGGTCAGGGGCGAAGCTACTTGGTAGCTAGGGGTGCTGATGCACCCATAGAAAAATGCAAATCTAGTTACGAGGATCAAATTTTCACCATGTTTGCACCCCCCATAGCACAAGTCTATGCACCCACAAGTCATGTGCACCCCCCTTCGGTTTGCTCTAGCTTCGCCCCTGGCCTTGGTGTCCCACGACTAGTACACCACGCCGTAGTTGCCCTCGCCTAGCTACTCGAGCTGCTAGCAGACTTGAGTGATGCGGAAACAAGAGACATGATGGTTTTGGTGCCGCACACAACAACCTGCAGCGTTTTCTATTTTCTTCAACTTATATAGAAGCCTGGATTACATGCGTGAGCTAACAAACTTTAACCAAAAAAACTAACTTAAACATATCATAACTCTATCCTGACTTTAACGTAATCTTATTCGCATGCAAACCATGTAAACAGAAAAACAAACATGGTTAACTCTAACAAATCATGGAACATCCTAAACAACAAGATTAGTTCCAACAATCAACCCCTAATCTTGTTTCCGTTATTTTAAGTTCCTTCTAGGCAAACATCGGAGTAGCACCGGCTCATCATCTACTATACCAAAGTGCGCTTCTTCTTTCTTTGGCTTGCGGCACTCAAAGGCAAAATGCCCACGTATGTCACACTTGTAGATTTTACCTTCTTCTTGTCGAATTTGCGCTCATTGACGTCAGAGTCGCTGTTTTCCTCTTCGTCGTCATGGCCACCATCACGGCCACCACCGGTTTTGTCACAGCCAGTCGGCCACTGCCACTGATATGGTTCTTCTTCGCACCGCTGTCTGACCCTTCTCCACTCTTCTTCTCTTTAGTGGCGACAGAGGCGGAGGCATTAGTGGGGCTGGGTGGGGCTGGAGCCCACCCCGCCAGCCCAGCCCCGCTGACATAGTTTTTGGTGGTTTAGTTGAGTCTCCATTGCAGCTAACCAGTGCAAAAAAATATCAGGTTCCATATACACATTTTGATAATAGTTGTTTGTCATCTCTTCACCGTCTACTAATTGTGATGGAAATTCAATGTTTCATGGGACCAATAATTGCTTTGTTTTCACTAATTTACATAGCCATCCTGCTATATATCGACCAACCGGTAATATTTAGTTTATCTATTTTCAAGGGCTTTGCATAATAACATCAAAAGCTGGCCAAGACATTTTCCTCCATTATTTTCTATACTTCTGGCTAGTAGATGTACTTATCATTACTGCAATGACTTATGGTTGTTTACTTGTTTTTGTCCCTGGATTCCTGTTCACACTAGCATATATTGTTGTTAAGAATTATGATCTATTTGCCTTATGTCAACAAGCAGCAAAAACTTCACTCAAGGAGCTCCTAAGTGTACATTCTTGTTTGTATTACCACATGCGAGTAAGCTATTGAAAAATTGCTTATTGTAGGTGCTAATAGCTATTTCACGGTGTGCTCCACCGACTATTTGGCATTAGGAGGTGGTGGTCATTTCGCACTTTATCTTGATGCGGAACCGTCAACTCTTTTGAAGCAATGAATGGTATATTTTTCTTCTTTCATAGTTACATATTTATATTATATACAATTTAAATTTTAACTATTTTACAATATATCGATAGTCATAGTAGTTGATTTTGGATGTCTCTTTTTAAACCCCCTCTTTAGAACTTTCTGGCTCCGCCACTGAGTGGCGAAGATTTCCCATTGCGTGCGCATGATCAACAAATGCTCGCTTTCCTTCGGGTTGCCGAAACTCATTCAGACACGCTCGTCGTAGGCTTTGTATCGCCCGACGAGGCCTTCAACGGTGAGGGTCTTCAAGTCCACGCACTGCTCGATGGAGGTGACGAGCTGCATGTAGCGTGCTGGGGCAACGCGAAGAAACATGCACACAACAGCGATTTTGTCCACCGTATTATCGCCCAACGCGCAGATGCCGGTGACGACCGATGTCACCTGACTGGCGAAATATTCGACGATCTCCCCTTCCTACATCTTCAGCTCCTCGAAGTTCCTCTTGAGGGTCTGCAAATTGGCTCGCGCACACGCTCATCTCCCATGTGCGCTGTCTTGATTTCTTCCCATGACAACTTCGTCGTGTCTTCCCCGAAGAGGGAAGGCATGACTTACTCCAACACGGTCTGGTAGATGGCATACAAGGCCATCCGTTCCTTCTGGTCTCCGCAGCATCAGGTTCCATAGCTTCCCACACATTCTGCGCTTGAAGAGCGACACACATCTTCATCGTCCAAATCATGTAGTACGTGTGGGTGAGTTGCGGGTACAACATCATCACCGCACTCTCCATCTTCACCACCTGCAAGACGGATGAATCACCTCGCAGCAGGTGTCGCTCGTTGGATGGAGACATACTCTTTCCTTTCCTTGGCATCCTTTCCGACGCACGGAAACACCGACATAGGAAAACACAAGGCTCTGATACCAAATGTTGGAATCGAGGAAGGTACGTGAAAAACTAGAACTCTGAGGAAGTTTTGCGGCATAACTCTTGTGTTTCTGCTTGTTGGTCCTCGCAATCAGCTGCTGCTTCACAGCAACAATATGGCTAGCCTTGGTGTCCCACGACTAGTACACTACGCCGTAGATGCCCTCGCCTAGCTACTCGAGCCGCTTGCAGACTTGAGCGATGCGGAAACAAGAGAGGATGGTTTTGATGCCTCACACAATAACTTGCAGCGTTTTCTATTTTCTTCAACTTATATAGAAGCCTGGATTACATGCGTGAGCTAACAAACTTTAACTGAAAAAACTAACTTAAACATATCAGAACTCTATCCTGACTTTAACGTAATCTTATCTACATGCAAACCATGTAAACAGACAAATAAAGGCGACATGGTTAACTCTAACAAATCATGGAACATCCTACTCCCTCCATTCCAAAATATAAGGCGTGATTTGACTTGGCACGGTCTCCTAAACTATACTTTAACCTTTGATTTCTCTTATCCAATATCATTCATACAAACAAAATCACTATCATTACAAAGTACTTTTAAATATGAATTCAATGGTATCACTTTTATATCACAAAATTTAGCGGATGAACCTCTCTGGCCGTCGATGACATGGAGTCCGGAGAGGAGCCAGTTGGCGTACCAGGCGGCGGCGGCGTCGAGCAGGAGGCAGGTGACGCCCCAGCCCCAGCCTAGGGGCACCATCATCAGGTTGGATAAGCTCAACACGTAGACGCAGTTGAAGCTAGCCGATCACCAGCGGCAGCCCCACCCGCTGCCATGAATCACCAAACAAGCAGCAACAGAAGATTTAATGCAGATTCTCATTGGTGTGGTAGAGCGGATTCATGCATGGCGCCCGCATGCCACTGAACGAAAAGAAATTGTAATTGATCGATCGTGTATGTATACCTGTCAACCTGTGTCTACTGCGTGAGCGCGCGCGGTAGCTGCAGTGGTGTATCCGCTGCTGGCCTTGAGTTCTTGGCCTGCCTCAGAGTCCAGTGAAGCAGCCATTGCTTCTGTCTTCTCACCTGCTTCTTCCATTGCTTAGCTTGAACAAATACAATCCAGGAAGGAAAAGAGATGGCCTAACACTCCACATAGGTACACCTATATATATATAGGCAGAGGAGTGAAGTCACAAAAGCCATGATTAATTATGCCATTGGTAGTAATAAAAAAACGCATGCACTAAAAAGTGGTATCAGCAGTTTAGCACCAACACTAGTCTGCCTAGCATGTAGGACTGCTTCGGCCGCACGGTCACCTCTCCCGACACCGTTGTAACGTCGTGCTGCTGTTACGTAGTCCTCATGCACGTACGCCACTTGCTATATCTCGGCGTCACACGTCGATCGACTCCGCTTTTTTGGGCGTCGGTTCGGCGAAGATCTCAGAAAAGTTGCGTAAGGTAGGGCGGGGCGGGCGATGATACGGTGGTGACAACCGCATTGGTGGCTGGCGCGCGCGATGTCGAGGAGGGCACAGGTTGCGTTGGTCCAGCCGTACGTCGAGGCAAAGCTACTCTCGATGGCCACTCGCAAGTTGGCAATTGCGTCGTTTTGTATAACTCTCGTTCTTTTCTTGTTTAGATTTTTTTGAAAATCTACCGTTTAGAATTTGAATTTCACAGATTGTGTTAGAACACTTGGCTTCAATGGAAGTTCAAGACGATGTCGGCAGCGCTTGTCCATTCATGATCAGGCTTCTAAAGTTCAGATACGTTTCTGTTTTTTAAACTTGAAATTCAGATACATTTCTACATTTGTAGTTGGCACTCTGAGCAGTAATTTCTGGTTCGCTGGTCTTTATATACAATTTTTTTTAAAAAAAAAAAGAATCTAGTCTTTGATGTAACAAACATAATATTTCGTCCCCCCTTCCAAGGGGGAAAAAACTCTACGGTACAAGTACACTCGCACTTGCTACCTTCATTTTAACTGCCCAAAATTATTCATTTTATGAATGCCATATTCCCATTTAACTGGAGGTGAATTATTCCTCGAGTGACTTTTCTTCTATGCTTGAAGCTAAGGTGTTTTTTTTTTGAATTCAAGGGGGGATGGCTAAAGCAAAGGTCGATCCCTATCGCAGATTCCCTATCAGAGCAATAGAATATGCTACAAAAGCCACATCATTTCGATATCCTGTTGCTCATTCATACCTTCCATTATCTTATTACAAAGCATGTCATGTGCCTATCCAAAAAAAAGGAACAACACGATGATAACTTTAATGTTTCCTTTCGACACAATGGAGGGGATTTGATTGATGCAATTGCAACGCAGCACTCAACCATTGACCACTCACCAATGTGGTGCAAGTAACGCAAGAACGCTGAGGATGTGTTTGGTTGCCTGCATGATGTCTGAAACGTATAAGTAGATATAACTGTATCTGTTAGACAAATGTTTGATTTTCTATTCATGCATGTCAAGTGGATACAATTACACTCACTTATATAGAATAATATATAGAATAGAGAAAACACAGAAATTAGACTTCTCCAATGCAGACCCGTGAAACGCATAAACAAGCAACCAAACAACTCAACTTACATCCACTCATACAGATTAAGACTAATCTAAATAGCTCATACGAGACAGACTAGAATAGTACAGATAACCAAACACACCCTAAATCGCTAACGGAAACCTTTGCCCAAAGCTCGTAGGATTCACGGCCAGCCCTTGCGCCATGTCACTGGTTTCACAGATAGGCCCTTTCGAACTTTTGAAATTATGTTCGGTTCTCGACTGATTTTTTTTTTTTTTTTTTGCAAAAAGACTCTTCAAAAATTCTAAAATTACATTTATGTCACTCTAGAAATTCCAAAAAAATACATTCAAACCCCATCGGCTCTTTCACAAAAGACCTTGTCAAAAATTCTGAAAAACTTGTGTTTCCGGAAAATCACCCTCGCACAGCGTCACGCGCTTGCGTGCTTCCGCCGCACATGCATCTACTGTTACAGTTAATCCAAAAACAAAGAGTCGATACAAAATATCTTCCGCAGGTGAGGTGGCCACGAAGATCTCCAATGCTGAAACTTCTGGTAAGAAGCGTAGAGCATTCAACAAGAGGCAATACGCAGAAATGAGAAATCAGAATGCATTACAGTAGAATGTCTGAAGGAGCTAACTAAGATTAGTTTGCGGAGTGTGGCGTGCAAAAACAGCTGCCACCACTGCTCTGGTGGTCAGTGCACTAGTTTTATCTAAGTCTAGATGCCATTTCTGGTGCTACTCATCTCTCTCTGTCATCACCTATCTCCGGGCCGGTTTAGAGGGGCTGTAGTTTTTCTTAAAAAACTATTTTATAAGAGACCATTTAATAAATAGCTAATTTTTCTCATTAATAAGCTACAAAAGCAGTTCCAACCCAGCTTTCAGTTTTTGCTAATTATAAATAGCTTCTAACTTATGCAAAAAAAAACCGCTAAAAAGCTGAGTTGTTTAAAGGGCTTACTAGCTTTTTAAAAGCCGAAGCTAGTTTGAAGCCCCTCAAACAGGGCCAGGTACATACAGAGATGCTATCTCCGTACATACAAACTCACATCTATCAGCACTTATGCCGTTTCTGTCGCTACGCTATAATAGTGTTTTGACGGCAAGCCAAGGTTAATAGTGTTTCTCCGAGCACTAGGGCCTATACTGTGATTTCTGCTAAAACTCCACGCAGTAAAACCTGGATAATATAATAGACCCATAGTTACTTTCCATGGAACATTGAGGGGTCAGATCTTGTTTCCTCTTAGCCCGTTTTCCACAAGGTAGTACAGCCTCCATAAAGTCGCGTCATCCTAACAAAATGAAAATAAGTAAGGTCGGGCAGAATATGGTGATGTGATAAAGTAAATTGAATGGAGGTTCATACGAGGCTTGGAGTTTTCAGATTTTCAGAACATGGAGATGTGATAAAGTAATTTAAATGGAGGTTCATACAAGGCTTTCTAATTTTTGTGAATAGGTAAATGTAATTGCAAAGTTAATGCAAACCAGGCCCGTTGTTTGAAGTTCTTGCATCCAACATAACCTCTAGTACTTACCCATTTTCTATACAAAAGACTTGCAATACATAGGAGAAACAAAACCATACGTATGTATATAAGGCAGCATTATGATTGCCATAGCAATCCCAAAGCGCATGCATGGTTTGCATGACTTTGAAAACACACATTCCTATTTGCCAAAATTTCAAGCCACATGCATCTCCAATATCATTCACTTAAAATAATAAACATGTAGAACATACCAGTTCTCCCAAGTTGATGGATACTTTGTCAGAACTCCGACTTTCTGGTCCCCTCATCTTAACTATCTCCACCATGCGATCAAGTGCCTTCTCTGGGAGTTTGCGGATGCACTTACCGAGTTCAAGCTTCTCAGCAGTGGTCATAGGTCTGCCAGTATGCAATAATTACAAATTGAAATATCAATTAGGAACACTATGTTTCAACAAACTTTTTTTTTCAGAATATATAGAATATATACAGTCTTGACAGCCAACATAGATCAGCATGCAACTCATTTGAGTCAACTACATAAGCTACCTGCACTTGGATGCCACTGTGTCCAGCAAGTCATCAACATATTGTGACATTTTACCAAGCTGGAAAAAAAACATGTGTTTCACCTGAGTCCTTTGTGCTCTTGTAAGCTATTTTAAGATATTATTGGTAGAAAGAAACTCTATTCAACCATCATCCCATATTATGTCAGTATACCTTTCCCAACAACCCAGTTGATAACTTTTTCACAGCCTCTTGACGTGTTTCACCAGTTTCTTCTATTGCCAAGATATCTCTAGTGACCTGACAAGCAAAATTCTGTCAATGCCTTGTCAAGAAATTTTCTGAAAATTTCTTATAGTGGCAGCACGGATTGCTATAGCGGTATAGCCTAACTTCATAAATTGTGTTCTTACATAATATGACACAAGAATTCAAAAACCGGAAACAGGAAAAATATCGAACCCCCTCTGGAACCAGTTACCAGTTTTAACCCTACCAAATTTCATCAAATAAAATTTGAATTGGCCGGTTTTCGGCCGGTTACCACCCATTTGACCGGTTACTGCCTGGAATTACTGTTCAATTTAAATTCAAAATTCAAATTATAGATTTAGAACTTTTTCGGATTGATATTTTTTTACTGGTCTGGGCCAATACAACCAGTTTACCGCCTGTTTTTGTATCCTTGATTTGGCATGGCAGGCTGCCAAATGCCTAACATATTTACACCAGATTTCTCAAAAAAAATTTGTATCCTTGTGGTTGGCTGTTGGATATGTGGACATCATAAAGGCAACAAAGTTCACTGCATTCTATGCACTGTCACAATATGACATCTGATTTCTCAAAAAATTATGTAGAGTGAAGATATTCTCGTAATCTTACCTTCATTTCAAGTTTTTCTGTTGGATAGGCTGAACAAAATTGTTACGTATCAAAGGAAGAGGGAGGAGGGGGGCATAACAGTTTGTTCTAGGAGAAGCTATTTCACCTGATCAAAGATGTCTGAACTAAGATGGCCATGTTCTTTTTCATAAGCATCTGGTAAAGGAACCATAAAAGGTTTCTGCCTTTTAGCACACCGTAGTGCAATCCCATCCTCATATGATCCACTTGCGTGGCTTGGTAGCGACTTCTCTGACACAGATTTTGATATTGCTAAAATATGACCAAGTATCTACAGTCAAAGATAGCTCTTAGATAAATAGCCTATCGGTTTGATCTGAGTAATATCGAACTTAGAGCTTTAATAAAATTAATAATCATCAAACTGTGAACTTTAGAACTTGTGTAGGCCACTAGATCGAGCACTTTTAAGAGGATATAAAAAAGAGGAGGTTTTACATAGTTGTAAGGTAGCTACTTTATAATTACTTTTTTTTTTGGTAGCAAAAGCACATAAAAGAACTACATTGATTGCTACAATGAGCTGATGTGATTGGTATTGTAGTAATATATTATCTTTGTGGCAACTACATCATTGGATTGTGACTAGCAGTCTAGCACCAAAAAAGTTGATATATATTTGCTATGTTGTACATAAGCATAAACTAGCCCCACCAAACAAATAGAATGAGTAGTTTGTTTGGTTCAAACTCCAATACCAACAGGAGCACCCCTGCTGATGTTCCTTGAATTAACCAGTATCCACAACTTCAAGTCAGGTGTTGATGAGCACACAGAACTATCCATGTGGTTGAGTGCCCTTACATGACACAACGATGCAATTATTAAGGATGTGATCTACCACTAAACTAATAGCTCATCGTGCAAACTTCCCAAGGGAGAGCTCCACCAAGAGCGAGGAAAACTCAGTCCCTTTCCTTTTGATATCCCCATGCCATAGTTCTACACAAGTTGAGTAGTTGACCATGAGATACAAAAAAAAGACGATGATAACATTATCTAGTAACTTGTTGCAGCCTAGGATAATAACCTCATTAGCTTGGATTTTATTCACCCTAAATGAAATTCAGTGGCTAAGAGCACTCACATCCTAGGACTAACAATGAAATCTGCATTAAGCTAATAGCATAGTGCAGGTCCCTAAAGGGCCAAAGGAAGGCTTGCTACAACAAAATTGAGAAAAACTCCATCCTTTTTCTTTGGACGTCCCCGTAAGAAAGAACTGGGCATTAGTTCATCAAGACTTTTGAATTAATATAGATAGAGGAAAGAAAGGAAAAAAGACACTTCTGTAGTGCATTCCAAAATTTTATCCTTAGCTTCTTCCCATAATTCTTCGAAAGGATAAATTGAAATCCTCTAATTATATATTGAACCAAAGAACCAACATACGTTCATGCATAATCGCCAACGACTTTTGTCACAACATGGTTATTATTAGGGATGCAAGTGGGTCATGTTGGGCCAACCCAACCCAACTCAATGACACATCCTAGTTTATTTGCTTTATTCCTTATGCAAGATTCATTTATACAAAAATGAACCACCAATTATTTGCAATGGGTTGGCCCACTTGCATATCTAGTTATTATAAGAAGCCACATTGCACTACTTCACTGCATAGCTCTTCTGATTCAAATTTGAACATGTTAGAAATAATTGCAATGTACCACATATTTAGTCCAATTCAAATTCACGTTTGAATAATTACTGTACCTGAAATAACGTAACCCATTATTAACTTGCCCTTCAACTCAATAACCCGATATTTATGGAACAAATACTTTAGCACATTGCTCATTTTAATTTATAAGAGTATAGTGTTCTTTACCCAGTTGGTTTGGCCCAAGTTTTAAAAAACCCAGGTTTAAGCAATGGTTTCAGTTAACACCATATTAAAGAAAATTTTGTAGTATAAACCCCGCATTCATTACTTCAAACTAAAAACTACATAGTGGGTCCTAAAAAATTAGTGAGATCAACTTTACTCCGATGAGCCCCAAATGTCAATCTAACAATTACCATCAGGTAAAGCAGACAATTCTCACTTATTGTGGGACCCATCGTGGACCATGGAGTTCTCCGTCAAAAGATATGGACATGAGTTTTTTGAATCTACGGTTAAGTGAAACTATTGCTAGGACCTTGGGGTTTTTTCTTCTAAAACTCTGGATGCAATTTGCACTAAGTATAATATTAAGTTTTATTAAAGAGTTTTCCCATCAAGTCTGTAGTATGTTGAGTTAGGTCAATTAAGAACCACTTCAATTTCATGTTTTAGTATGCATCATTTTGTATATAAACCCAAGCAAAGTCAAGTCTTATCTGAAATATATGGATGAGAATATGGTCTAACCACCATTTGATTCAACAAATTTATGGCCATAAACATACCTCCACAACAATCCAACCCTTAGCTATGGTGGGTTAGTGACACTATATAACTAGGAAGAATTCGACTGATCATCACATGCAAACCACCCACCCGCCCTAACCCACCATGACCTGCCCTGCCCAACAAAGGATAGTTGAATGTGGGTCAAAGGACATATCAGCACAACCATAATCCATTCAGAAATATATGACATTTTAGAAAGCGTGCTATCAAATTTTGTGACTACTAACATAAAAAAACTATTTAGATTGATCATGTGAAAATGGTATCATTAGATTAGTAATGAAAAACATTTCCATAATATAATAATTTTAGAATTTTATGAACATATCCATATAGAAATTAATGGTAAAAGTTGCATGTTGGAGACTGTGTCAATGTCCAAAACGTTATATAGAGTATAACATTATTAAATTTCTCTATGCATTGGTTGATTGTATAAGCTATAATTGAGAAACTTCAATTGTTTGCCTTGTTGAGCACAGTTATTGATATGTTAGTTTGTGTGTAAATATTTATGTTTCATGACACTAACTCCATCAAACTTAAGTTGATAAAATATTTTATAGATATGAAAATACACGAAACTCAAAACCCGTCCCAACCCAGTGAAGCACCGGTAACTAGTCAACCCTGCCTGTCCAAACCTGATTAGAGCCAGGGTAAGGCCACAGGTGAAGCAAAAGCCCGACATTTAGGCAACCATTCTACCTCTAGGATTTTACATCGTTTCAAACAAAGAACTAAACTCTTCGTACAACCAGCAGAACAACTTCACATTTATATCCTAGGTATGATAAATTCACCATAGTAAAATGTAACTAGTTATTAATGCATAATGGATAGAAATGTAAAATGTTAAATTTGTACCTCATCAACATTATCATTGAGGAATGTAACAACCGCATGAAGAGCATGCTTTAATCTCTCCTTGTCGGACATAGAAAGGCCACTAATTACTTCTGCAAAAAATGGAAAAGAGTCTTTGCAACCTTGACCCCCTTTGTGATTATTTTGGGCACCTTGATCGCCCTTCATAACTCCAGTAGAGAAAGAGCCTTCTTTTCTGAGGAGCAACTCTGAGATAATATGTTTGTAGTGCTCAATAAGATCATCATCGAACTCATTCTGCTTTAAGGAGTTCCTTGACATTTTCCAAGATTTAGTTACTGCACATTGTTCAACACAAAAGATTAAAAAGGGTTTACCGATTTTACAATTTCACCGAAAGCAAAAGCTGTTCAAAAGATGGGTACATATTTAGTGCAAACACATGAGTACAATTATAAAACCCCATTGAGATTATGAAACCCCTCTCCGTTGTTCCCCTAGGCGGCCGCCTAGCTCGCCTAGGCAGCGATTAGGCACTAGGCGCCGGACTGCTGCCAGACTAGCGCCTAGCACCTAGGGTAACACTGCCTCTCACATGTCGACAAATAATTTACAATGGCTACACAAAACACACTAAATATACTCCATCAATGATCAATCTTTCAGCCGATGGTCCATGTGCATATTTGCATGAATGCACTCAAATATGAGTTTTGATTAGATGTCCCCTAAGATGATATAACGGCCTTTACAGAAATGTTATCATGAAAACGTAGGCACATCATATTAACTTAATACCAAGTTATGATATGGTAGCTTCAAGAAAGATTATATCCAAAAAACCAAATTACTATAGTAATTTTTAAGTTTTTTAAAAGGAGCATATTGCACTTTACCATAGGTATTACGTCATAAGTCTCATAAAAACTAGGGTTTAACAAAAAGTCTCACAACCACAAATTAGTGAAGAAATTATGCACACAACCCCAACACCATAACTAGGCTTCTATATCGTGTACTAACATGAGTGGCTTTGTTGCAACTCTCTCTCTCTCTCTCTCTCGCCCCTAGACTCCTATAATTTTCCTCAACTTTTGTGACAAAGAAAAACACCAAACCAACCAAATCTCAACTTAAACGCACCATCGCCAATTAGCCTTGCACTCATGTGTCTCACTGCCATCGCTGTGTTTTCTTGGCCCATGCACGGTGCTACTGTTATTACTGCATTGACCTTGCCTACGAACGCCACGACTGACACCAACCATGTCCACCGCAGCCACAACTAATCCATTTATGGCCATTGTCACCGAACCTACGCATAGCCACTATTACCACCTATGCATGGCCTGTGCACTGTACATATTGAGACATTTTTTTAATCACATGTCAGGTTGTCGAATACCATGCTTCCAAGTGTAGCAATGTTCATATTGAATTGTGACCAAGATGTTGCTAGTCCTAGAAAAAAATAGTTGCCTGTTGCCTCTGCACACTAGTTGGTATGCAGTACTTCAAGCTTGAAACGATCTTCTTCCAATTAAGTTGACGAGATGATAACATGGTTGATGTTCGTAGACATAATCGGTGCTTGATATTCTAAATTTATTTAACAAATTTGTATATGTCAACTACAGAGTTGGTACAAAGGTTCACATATGTGAGTACATACACTTTTGCACCACAACCAAAAGAAAATCCACGTGCCTGGTTCATATAGCAACTAGTTTAATTGAGGGTTTATCAATGGCAAATTGGTTCATCATCCACTTTATCGAATATAAGTTGTACTAAATACTAAAATACCCAAACAACAACAACAACAACAAAGCCTTTTAGTCCCAAACAAGTTGGGGTAGGCTAGAGTTGAAACCCAAAACGATCCGCTAACAAAGGGAGAAAGAGAGAGATGAGGAAGTAGAACAAAACCTAAAACTATACCAAAACGTGGCATAAAGCCTAATCAAGGTTCAGGCACGTGGATAGCTGCTTTACACGCACTTCTATCCAAAGCCAACTTTTTCGATATATTCCATCCTTTTAAATCCCTTTTGATTGCCTCCTCTCAAGTCAAGTTTGACCGGCCCCTACCTCTCTTCACATTATTGTCGCGTCTTATGATGCCGCTATGCACTGGTGCCTCCGGAGGTCTCCGTTGTATATGTCCAAACCATCTCAACCAGTGTTGTACAAGCTTTTCTTCAATTGGAGCTACCCCTAGCCGATCACGTATCTCGTCGTTTCGAACTTGGTCCAATCTTGTATGACCACAAATCCAACGTAGCATACGCATCTCTGCGACACTTAATTGCTGAACATGCCGCCTTTTAGTAAGCCAACATTCTGCACCATACAACATCGCAGGTCTAATAACCGTCCTATAGAACTTGCCTTTTAGCTTCTGTGGTACCCTCTTGTCACAGAGAACGCCAGATGTTTGACGCCATTTCATCCATCCCACTTTAATTCTATGGCTAACATCTTCATCAATATCCCCATCTCTCTGCAGCATTGATCTCAAGTATCGAAAGGTATCCTTCTTGGGCACTACCTGACCTTCCAAACTCACATCTCCCTCCTCATGTCTAGTAGTACCGAAGTCACTAAAATACCCAAACACACTATTTTTCTAAAAACTACAAAAGACAATATATGAAAACTTTGATGTTGCAAGGTGATATTTGGAAGGTATGGTTTTTATTAAAATTGTAGTTTTAAATACCAGAACATCCAACAAGGCTCCAAATGATTTTACTCCTCTCCTCTGGTGATGTATCATCTTCCCTAACCACTAGAGTCAAGATATTGTGTCATTGTTGCCCAACCATACGATGGCCGTGTGCCGCTCTCCCCATATTCCTCAGGTCTACGTGTCTTGGGTCTAGACCCTAGTACTGTTGGTCGGATTGTATTACTACCACCCATCTCCGCTCTTAGCCACAATAGCAGTAGTCCTTATCATCGTCGATCAATGAAGATGATATAGTGCCCCATCGCCCAAAGTATCAGCGCCTAGCCATGAGTGGTGGACCACGTGAATCTTTGCAGGGATGCCACCCTCATACACAGAAGTGCTACACATAGCGATGTCCTCTCGGCCTCGATGATGTTTGTGCTCACACTGCTTGTTGCCAAATTTAACAAGGGCATAGCCCCTATCTCCCACATGCAACCATTAAGGCGAGCAACGATGATGTTTTTGGCATGGTCATTGAAGACGACGACAATTGGTGAGAAAATCATCCGAAGTGGTCTCATGGCTTGGTTTTGAATGAATCTCCATGGTATCTTGGTAAACATGCAAATAAGAGTTATATTAAGCAACGTAGTAATGAGTCGTAGAGGCAGTGGAGGTAACGCTTTGCATATTAGCGTTGGAGCCCCCACGACGATGCTTCGATGCAGTGAGCCAGTGAGTCGCTGCCACTTGCCTTTGCTTCCACTGAAGCCACTAACGGCGATCTTCATCTTTTTCTCAACCACTCACCTTCATTTATGCCATCACTGCACACCCATCTCCCTAGCCATTATTAGTCGCCTGTGCCCTCGTCCAACAGAGAAGGGCAAATTTAAAGCACGTTGAGCATGTGTGCAATAGTTAGGTTGGCCTCAATTGTGACCTCACAATCTTGATGCCGATGACCACAACCTTCAAATGCAATGAACAAAGAATGCAAGGGGCAATGGAGTAAAGCTAAAAGGTAGATAGTAGATAAATTATGTCTATGATACAAAGGACCCACGATGCAAATAAACCCCTCACAATCATGTGGGTCCAGCGTTTAGCAAGAATTTTTCTTAAATCCAGCAGTGAGTCAAAACTGTGACTTAAAACTTGAAGATTTTTAAACTCGAGACAAAAATAGATGCAATTTGCAATAAAACACAATGGTAGAGATGACTTTCAACAAAGAACATCAATTATAGGGATAACTTTCAACAAAGAACATCAATTATAAGGGAAAATCCACTTTTGGTTCCTCAACTCTTCCCAGAATCTAATTTTCATGCTAAACTCCAAAATCTTTTACCTTGCCCCCCAAATGCCAGAACAATGTAAATCACAGCTTAAGAGTAGTTTCATTGGCTGTTTTGGTTGACGTGGCTGCCACATCATCGCATTAACTTGCATGTGGCATCATGTTGATGATGGCAACCATGTCACATAGAACTACCCATGAAACAACCTTGAGATGTGATATGCGTTGGTTTTGAATTCTGCGATACCAAAGTAAGGGCCTTTTTAGAGGAGCTGTAGCTTTTCTAAAAAACTGCTTTTTGGCTTTCTAGGATGAAAAACAGCTATAGCTTACTAGCTTTTTGTAAGAGACTTTTTGACAAATAGCTAATTATCCTCAACAATAAGCTACAAAAGTAGGTCTAGGCCAGCTTTTAGCTTTTGGCTTTAACTAGTTATACATGGCATTGTAGCACACAAGCATTTCTAAAAACAATAGTTATGGAGTTTCATACAGTGGTTATCATGAGTAAATTACACTAAATTTCCTTACACATGTGATTGTAGCAATTATGCCTGTAAACTTCCAACTTTTGGCCTGTCAAGTCCCCAAAATCACATGGTTGGGCCATTATGCCCATCTATTCATGAAGTGATTGAAAAAGACATGACAGCATAATTCCTAAATCGCTAAGCATGCCGCTTAGGATCCTGAATTTGCTTAATTGTGCCTCTTGGGTAACTCTCATGCTATATTTCTCTGTTACTTAACCCACAGGATTGACTGATGGAGGTAACTTCTAAAGTTTGCAAACTCAAATTGAAAATTAAGGAGACAACTGATGTTAGTCAATTAAAATTTGAATAGTATTAAAGAGCCAACTGATGTTAGTCAATTACAACATACACACAAATGAATCTCCCGACAGATTTAAGGAACCTAAAAATTTCCTTTATGTTGTCACTATTTTTCAGACTTGGATGGTGATATACATACTCTGAAGAACATGCGCGGCAAATAATATCTGGTGGTTTAAGATCCATGGTAGCTATCGATGGAAAATCATGACCGGCAGAAAATAACCCCACGGCTGTCAATATGACAGCCTCGTTCATTAGTTCTTGCTCCAAAGGAAATATTTCATTAGTTCTTGCTCCAAAAGGAAGATGCATGCTTCAGTGCGACACAAACTTGAGCTAAAACATCGTAACACTAACAAAAGAATAGGTACTGACTGTTCTAAGACTAATTATGAGCTCACTTTCATATTTCTGTCATTCAAACGAACCTCATGTATATATTCATCCCTTGAACATGCAAACAGAAATTGCAGAAGATTATATGTTAATCCCCTTCGTGGAATTGGGCGAAGAATAACACATGCATCTCAAAAGAGATGGAAAATTATCCGGACCTTATGATGGTTAAACCGGCGATGATGACGATGGCGTTAATGTGGCCGTGCGCGGCTTCCATGGAGACGACCACCAACTAGGAGTCCCCTTCGTGGCCGAACCGTTTGCCGAAATATGGAGCCAACCGTCGACCCTTGGCCACCTCGGGAGGCGGGTCCAGATCAACGGCCCCTGCCGCCGTTAGCCATTGGAGCTGGCGCGGGCGCAGGGAGGCGGCAAGGGCGAACCGCAGAAGGCAGGGGGCGGCAAGGGCGCGGGGAGACGAAGGAACGGCACGGGTGAGGGAGGCGGAGGGGCGGCGCGGTTGTCGGGTGTCGGGGGAGGCGGAGAGTGTTCGGGAGTTGGAGAAGGTGCGAGAGCCGAGAGGTGGGGAGAGAGGTTTCCTGAAGCGCACGTGCGACGGAGCTGTATGAGCCCGTGCTGGCCAGATGGCACGAGCCTAATGCTATTTACAGTGCATTGTATCTTATCACAATATCTAAAACTGCCATGTCATATGATATTATAGAAGATACAACTATCCCAATGTATGGTATCATGGATTGTTTCTTAGTCCCACAATTTAATTAAATGCTAGATGTGTATGAGAGTATGAATTGTGGGCCACTTAAGCTCCAGATCCTAACTCCAGTTCAGAGCTGAAACTTATAGGCTAAAATAAAGTGAATTAAGTTTATATTTTTAGTCTAAAATGTAAACAAGATAATCTACCTAAACACTCTTAATATACCCACAGCTCCAGCTCCACAAATTTCTGGAGCTAGAAATACTCTGCTCCACCAACTCCACAGATTTTGGTGGAGCTGGAGCTGTCCCAAATACCCTCTTAGATGATTCAAGCTTCAATGTCTATGATTTCGTGTCCAAGTGGTATCTTTTTCAAGATACAGCTTTCTTCTCTCTCCTCTTAACTCTCTTGCCATATCATCAAAAATGCTTATGTGGCATGCATTAAATAGGTATGTTATCATGCACTGGGAATAGCCTAACTGACCGGCCCGAGGCACTGTAGACACGTTCGAGGCTTGGATGGCCCGACGGTAAAAGGACCGTGTCGATCCGGTCGGTTTGGTCGGGCCATGTGGGGTCGGCACGACAGCGTTGGGTCGGTACAATCCGTTCAGTTGTTTATTTAAAATACTAACTATGTGTCCATATGTTACAATAGAAATTTAATTTATGATAAAAAAATTATTTTTAAATAACACTAAATTTATCTGAATAATATTGTTCACTTTGAATGTGCAATGGTTGAACGTTTGAATCAATTTATCGAAACATACAAATTTGAAACACCTGTTTACAAACTCAAGCTTAAAAGTATTTTTAATTTCACAATCTTAAATAATAACATCATAGCACTCGAGATTATAAATCTATAACATCATAATTCGAGATCGATTGATCAACCAAGAGAGGTATCACCTACTACCCCATAGGCGCAAAGGCGTTGAAGAGGTAATCGTCATCCATTTAATACTGGAGATCTCCGATCCATAAGGACTTGATTTCCTCGCCTACGGGCATGGGGCAGCCCAAAACCTGCTCCCTGTGCTGCGACAGCGGAACTTGCTGGTGAGGAGGCAAAAGCACGTACTGCTACGGTGGGGAGGGCACGTATTACGGAGAAAGCTGTTGTTGCAGCTGACCCTACATCGTCGGCGAAGGAGTATGCGGGGGACTTGGCTGGGAGTACTGTGGCGGCCCCTAGTATTACTGCGGCGGGGGCCTGCTATTGCTGAGGCAGCTTTCTTAGGACCTGTAACATTGGACCGTGTTGCCTGTTTATCGGTGGTTGCATCGCGTCTCGCCCCTGATGAGGCGATTGCCGCTGTGAATCCTTAAAACCTAAGAGAGTAGAGATAAGAGAGGATTTGGGGTTTCAACAACTCGATGCGTGGAGACTGGAGAGAGAGTGGTGGCAAAAAGAGTAGAACAGATTAAATCCCCTTTCATCTCAGCCGTGCATGTCAAATCCAACGAATCAGTACTCTGGAGAAGAACGGACCACCGCTACCAACTCCTAATTAGAAGTAGTAGAGATAGAGAGTCATTAAAGATTTAAAATTTTGAAAAATTAAAAAAAATAAATTTTTTCCTATAAATAAATTAGCAATTCTCCCTCATTTCCCCATAGCAAACTTGCAATCTCTTCTCTCTATTCCCTTGTAAAATTTCTCTTGCTCTTGACGATAATTTGGCAAAATTTAAAATAGTTTTGCCAAAAATCTGAAATTCAACTTTTGACTTCTATCAAGAAATTAAAGTAAGAATAGTGATTTAATTTTTAATCACTATTTAATTTTTAATTATTCTTATTATTTTTAATGAGATTAAATTAATAATAGCATAATTATTTATTGCAATTTTATTCATAGAGCATTAGGATTTTGCGTAAGCTTATAATTTCGGGATTTCACCCAATGAACTTCTTACATCCTATCAAGTTGAAGAAACTGTAGGTTCTATACCATCCTTAGGCTCTACAAGTGCTACTGTGTTGGCAAGCACTAGGATAAAAAGATCAAGACGAAGTACATCGGGAGTCTAGGAAAATTTCGAATAGATTGTCGAGACATCAAACAGCGTTCAGAGCAAGTATGCTATTTGTAAATATTGCAAGTATAAATTAACTACGAAATCTTTAGGTGGAACGAGATACTTGAAGAGATAGCTGAAAGCTGTAGAAAAAGCTAGAGTGCTATAATACAAACGCAACTGCAATACAACCGGATGGTACGGTACATCACTGGGACTACAATCCAGAGGTAACTCATGAATCTCTTTATCGTTTAATCGCTTCTCAAGATCTGCCTTTAAATTTTTGTGAGTCATTAGCATTTGAAAACTATATTAGAACAGCTTATAATTCTATGTTTTCTGCAATTTCTAAACAGACAATAACTAGATATCTGATTAAATACTATAATAATCGTCTAGTAAGCTAAAAGAGCTCTTTAATACATATACTTTTTGTGTCTTTAATATCAGACATATAGAGTGGCAGGGCTAAAAGGAATTACCTTAGTGTAGTTGCTCATTATGTGAACAATGGTTGGCAACTAGAGAAGATAATTATAGGATTCAAATTAATTAACATAGCATACACTGGTGAGAATATTACTGATTTTATTGTAAAAGTTGTGGAAGATTTTGATCTTACGGATAAAAACATTAGATAATACCGTAGCAAATACTTCTGAAATGAATATTCTTACTCCACTTTTTAATTCGTATGTTGAATCTTTCTTTTTACATCACCGTTGTGCTTGCCATGTTATTAATTTTATAGTTAAATCTGGTTTGAAGAGGTTAGACCCGTATGTTGAACATTTTCGCACTGTAATATCTTTTTTAAATAATTCTAATCAACGAGTAGCAGTATATAAGTGTCGGCGTTTCGAGAACCGGCAAGTAAATTTGTAGGTCTAGAGGGGCCACGCGCTCCCGTTCCCTGAATGGTTGGATCAAAAGAAAGGGGATCCGAGATATATACTGGTTCGGGCTGAACGTCCCTACTCCAGTCTGTGAGGTGGTCGTGTGTTATTACTGATGCTAGCAAGTTTGCCGGGTTACAAGCGAGGGCTGAGCTCGAGCTCCGAGTTCTCGATGGAGGCTTATCGACGGGGTTTGTTCGTGCGTGCTCTGTTTGTGCGTGTCGTGTTTTTGCGCTATGTTCTCTCGCCCTTGCTCTGGGGGGCCAAGCTTCCCCTTATATAGCCCGGGGAAGCCGGTTACACGGGAGCATATGAAGAGAAAATAAAAGGGGCTCCCTACGCCTGGGAGTCTGGCCTTCCGCCTCGGTGTCTGGTCACTGGACGTGACCTCTGACTGGTTGGTGGAGGCGCAGAGCGGTGGAGTGGTCCATTCTTCCGGGAAATGGCGCACCTGCTCCTTGTGCTGTTGTCAGGTGCTGACGTCGAGGGCGCCAGCCTTCGGAGGCCGTCTTGGGAAGGTGCGTGGCCTCCCGCTTCGCTCGGTCATGCTGAGCCGCTTGCATCAGCAATGTAGGTGACCAGGGCAGAAACTACTTTCTGGTGATTTGACGTCTGCTTTTTGGTGAAGGTGGTCCGAACTTGTCCGGGGGTTCTTGGTCCATCTGACCCACTGGTCGGGCTACCTCTGGGCTGCCATCGCCGTAGTTTGCGGGGCGTCCGACCTTCAGCGCGGGTTGGGTTGCTTTCTGAGGTCGGCTTGGTCGGGAATCAGGCGTCCTTGTGGGGGACCGGTCGGTCGGCTTCCCCGTGGCTCTGAGCGCTGCTCGGGGGTGCGCCCGACTCGCGGCGCTGGTCGGACTGCCCTTCGGGGTTGGTCTGGTTGGAGACCATGGCGCGGTGGTGGCCCGCATATGGTGCGGAGGCGGCCCACATACTTTTCCTGGGCCGCTGGGGATACCTATGCCACGGGTATCCGTCAATAAGACATATTTTATTGTAATGGAGGTATGTCGATATGCCTGTTAGATGGAGCTTTACTTACTTTATGCTTAAGTCACTCTTACACTATAAAAGCACTTTTTTTTGTTTTTATTAACAAGCATTATCACAGCCAAGATAGTTAATTGTTACTTACAGAGCAACATTGGTATGTTGCTGAATACTTGCTCTCATTTTTAGAGCTGTTTTATGATTTCACTATTATTTTATTTGGAGTTTATTACTCAACCTCTCCTTTAATTGTTCATCATATTCTGATAATTGCTACCAACTTAAAGAACGACGAAAATGATAATGTTTTGTATGAATCTGTTTATGCTACAAAAACTAAAATTTTGAAATATTGGAAATAAATTCCTACATTATATGTATTTTTATTTATTTTAGATCTTAGAACTAAAGTTCGAGAATTTGCTAATGTTCTCTCACTTCTTAGTGATGCGGTGGGCACTTATTATACTAGTTATTTTTCAAATATTCTTGCTAATTTATCTCAAATTTATGTTAAGTATTATTAGAAGTTTGTTGTAGCAACCTCCACTAGCACCCACAAAAGGTAAGTAGAAAATTGCGTGGAGAAAGATATGGTGTGTAGGTGGCTCTACCTTAAGGAGTTTGAGTACAACAATGTCAAGTGTGGACACAACAACAAGCGGTGAAGAGCTAAATGTCTATCTCAACAGCGACAATGTCAACTATCAAGAAAAGTAAGAGGGGGACTTCAACATTTTTGCAGGGTGGCATGAGCACAAAATGACATATCTGGTGCTTTCCATATTAGCATAGAATATGTTAACAGATCATGTCTTCACGGTTTCTTCGGAGTTTACTTTCAGTTTATCTAGAAGAATAATCTACAAGAGAAGAATAAATCTGACAAGTGAGATGGTGAAAATACTTCTCACTATGAAAGATTGGAAAAAAGCTGATTAACAAGCTCAACACACTACAAAAAATGTTGAGCTGGGAGTGACATTTGAAAATATTTTCTAGATAGTCGGGAAGAATAATTGTAATCTTCACTTTTTTTCCTGTATCACTGAATTATAGGATGTACTCCATTTTCTTTGCCAAGGTTTTCTCATGTTGAGTTTTTTACTTTGCAAAGTTTTTAGCCATGCAGCTAAACATTAATAAAGATCATTATTTAATTCTAACTAGATCAATGCCGTGCATTGCTACGAAAAATAAAATTGGTAATGAAACATAAAGATCAAGTAATAAAAGAAAATTGTGCTACAAGATCAAACATCTATTTCTCCCGATTACAAAAGTTTTTATGGTTTCTTCTCCGGTATGAATTAAAACCAAATATATTATACGTAGCAATATATATTACTAATCTCAAAAATCAATCAATCATTTTTATCCCTTTTTGCAATTTGTATTACCAGCTCACGTTCCTCTTCCTCTGGCCATGCCCGCAACGTACGCTGTGGAGTCCGCCTTCCTTGCCGCCCACTTTGTCGCGCATGCCATGGCCACGTGGTCAGTCGCCTCGGAGAAGGGGGCCACCGCCGCCACCCAGCCTTTGCACCTCCGCGTCTTCTAGATCGCCACCGCCCTCGGCGCCGTGCTCTTCTCCGCTTCGGCGGTGGTCTGCTGCGCCGACGATTCGCTGCTCTTCCCAGATGACCCTCTCGCCTTTGCCAGCCTACTCATCTCCATGCCTCTAGCGTACCTAGCCATCGCTGGCTTCACCAGCCATAATGCTGGAGCCCATAAAGATGAACCAGAAATCACCAGTGCCGAGGCGCCCACCATGTCGTGCGCCGTCGCGTCTTTCCTTTCTCTCGCGATGTTCAGTTGGATCAACCCGTTTATCTCCAAGGGGTATGCCAATGACTCTCTCACCGCTGACGACGTCCCACCGGTATCGCCCGCCAACCATGCCGAAGTGTCGTACGCTTTGTTCACGTCCAACTGGCCGGCGCTGGGATCACGACACCCAGTGGGCGTCGCGCTCTGGCTGTCCTTCTGGCCTCAGTTACTACTGACCGTGGCGCTCGGCCTCCTTCGCCTCGCGGTCATGTACGTTGGTCCGTCACTTATTGATCAGTTCGTCGAGTTCATGTGCGGCGGCACGACATGGGAGATCTTGAATGAATTCCCTTGATTGATTCTGTGAAAACTGTACAGCATATATAGAGTACAAAAGGAATGATTGGTCAAGATTAATTACCAAAGAATAATCGTGATTTTGCTATAATAATCAGCCATATTTAGAGAGATATGGCTAGCTGTAAATCAGGAAAGAATAATTAGCTATAATGATCGACCATTATTGAAGATATGGGGAGAGAGTTAGGAAGAATGGACCGCTGTCACCAACTGCAAATTTAGTAATTATTCACCATTTCGTACTCCTTATACTTTCATTTTACATACTGCTAATGTTACTACTACAGCCATATTTTGCACTACTTAATTATACTAATATTTTACTAATTATAGTATTATTATACTAATTATATCGATACTACACTAATATTTTCACACCTCACTATTCTTCTTTACTATATAAAGTGAGAATTTCTTCCCGCGTCACTTCATCAAAATTACCCACCTTTGCCACTGCTCTTTAATTACCCACCTTTGCCACTGTTAATGCTCTTAATTACCCACATTTGCCACTGCACTTTAATTACCCACCTTTACCACTCTTGGTGCTCTTTACAAATAAACTTTTTATCGCAAATTGAGTTTTCGTTGCAACGCACGGGCACATGACTAGTATTACATTAATATCATAGTAAATATACCAATACTATACTAACACCATACTAATTATACTAATACTGCACTAACATTATACTAACAGAGCACTAACATTATATTACTAGTATAGTAATATTACACTATTATTTATACTACTAGTATAGTAATATTACACTATTAATTTACTAATTACACGGATATACACTAACATTGTACTATTTATGCTAAAATTAAATTCACATTACACAATCATTACAAGAATTTCACTAAATGTATACTAATATTGCACTATTATTTACGCCGCCGTATTTTCTACTACTTAATTATACTACTAATTATATCGATACTACACTAACATTTTCACACCTCACTAATATTACACTAATATCATAGTAATATTATACTAAATATACCAATACTATACTAACACCATACTAATTATACTAAGGGCCTATTTGTTTCAGCTTTATATTCTCTAAAAGCTGATTCTGGATTGTCGTTGTAGAGAAGCTGTTTCTCCAAAAACTAGAATCCAAAAGCACATATGAAGTGGATTGTGGATTCTAGTGTATATGGGTGGGTTGGATTGTGAGAATTGGATTCTAGAATTGGACTGTTTATTTTTTATTCTGCTTTTGAGACCAGAATCTAGAATCAAAAGCTAAAACAAACAGACCCTAATACTGCACTAACATTATACTATTATTATAGCAATATTACACTATTATTTTACTAATTACACCAATAATACACTAACATTGTACTATTTATGCTAAAATTAAATTCACATTACACTAACATTACAGTAATTTCACTAAATTTAGACTAATATTATACTATTATTTACGCCTTATGTCGTCGTTTTATGTACTACAAATTATACTAATACCATCATCTTATGTACTACTCATTACACTAACGACATGCTATTTTGTACAATGAAATATGCTAATTATACAAACCATATTGATATTACAATTACATAAATAATTACATAAAATGCAACATACATATTACCTTTTTGGAAGATTACCTCCAAAATACGGATACCAAATCAATTGCTCCAAATTATAAAATCTGAGTAAATTCATCCAAAATGTCAACACTGAATAAAATTCTCCAACAACAACCAGCATAACATTAAAAGAAATAATAGATCATTGCAATACTAATTGTATTAAATCCGAGCATTGAATATGAACTCCGAATAACTTCCTCCAAAATATGAACACTAAATAATTTCCTATGTAAATAGGATTTCAAATGTACTTTTCCACCTCTTTTTCCCCCTCACTTTTTTCTCTCGTCTCCTCTCTTGTGCCTCTCGGTTTTCTTAGCTCATTGAAAAGCTATTGAACTCTCTCTCTTCCTCTACGTTCTTTCCCTCGTCGAATGGCTGATGCAAACCATAGGAGCGAGTTGTAATTTACAGCGTTCATCTAAGTGCATGCGCGCGAGAAGCAGCCATCGGTCGATGCTTTCGACTAGCGGATGGGATAGAGTGAGGTGACGTAAAGGCTAGCCGAGCCACATGCCACACCATCAGATAGCTCGCATGCTGGCCTAGGGTTCTATATGATCAAGGATAACCGACTAGAGGGGGATGAATAGGAGATTTCTAATTTTTTTATTCTAATTTCAACTTGCAAGATCAGTAAGCACGAATTTTAAATCTAACAAATTTAACACCAAGTACTTCTAGTGATCACTAAATTATCCTAATGATTCAAGTAGCCAAAATACAATTCTATACTAAATAAGGTTCTCAAATTGCTTAAATTGTAAATATCACAAGAGAATAAGAAATGCAAACCACAATTGATGAACACAAGAATTTATCTCGTGGTCTCAGAGACTTGCCGATCTCTCCTACTCCACATTGAGGTGACTTGAATTTCTTCAAGCCAACTCTACCTGCTTGAGCCTTCCTCGATTACTCGTGGTAGCTCTTTCCTACTTCGGGTAGGCGAGCTCTTTGCCTTCATAACCAATTAGGTCTTCTCACAAGCTTCCTTAAGAAGATCACCGATTCTACACACCTCCAAGCCGTCTAGAAGGCGGCAACCTCCAAGAGTAACAAGTCTTGACACTTGCTTGGAATCGAATTGAGTGTCTAAAGGCTCACACTAAATGCAACACTCAAATTTTCTCCTCACTTGCTCGAAATGAGAATTGAATGCATTAGAGAGAGGAGAAGACTTTGCTAAGCTCAGATATCATCAATGAGGACCAAGAGTTACTGTAGAGAGCAGGTGGAGAGGCATTTATAGCCCCAACCACTAAAATTAGCCGTTTAAACTCGAAATCCTGATTTTCGTTGCTACCGCCCATGTACGACCGGTAGTACCGGGCTCCATCCCAATGGTTGGGTCAGAGCATTAAATGCGTTGTCGAGGTCACAGTCGAGGATCCGTGCTACGCCCAACTAGGACCAAGAGCACCGGCCTCTAATTTTTTTGATCGCCACAAAGAGGTGCTCTTTGGAATTTTTGCACCGAATTATTGTGCCGGCTACCACAATCCCAGAGCACCGATCGCCAAAACTCCCAAAATACACGCCTACTGGAATTTTTGCACGGGCAAAGGGCAAGTGCTACCGCTTCTCCGGTAGCACTGGGATACCATAGGCGGTAGCACTAGTCCGCCTGATACCCAAAATACGCATGTCTCTGGAATTTTTATACCGGCTTTGGGGCCGGTGCTACCGCTCCTCCGGTAGCACCGGGCTACCATGGGCGGTAGCACCGGGCTACCATGGGTGGTAGCACCGCCCTTCTTGGTTCCTAAAAGAACCCCTCTTGGGTTTTTGTACACCATCCTAGGGGCCGGTGCTACCGCTGTCCCGGTAACACCGGGATAGCAAGGGCGGTAGCACCAGATTTCCATAGACTTTTATGGAGATTTCAAAGTTTAACCACTATGAGTCGATGCATGAGTTAAATATATGAATTTGAGCCTTTAAATCTTAAAACGACACCAAGATAATATCAAAAATCCTCTTAATAGTACGGTCCTATTTCTAGCAATCCGATCTTTTCTTCAATCTTCGAGATCGATAAAATAACTAGGAAAAGGTCCTTAGAATTTTACCTTTGTCACTTGATAGATGATTTGATCTTCTTTTGCGCTATTCTCAAGCTTCCATGATCACCAATCCATGAGACTAACCTATTTTCAATATTCTCAATGAAAATGTTAGTCTCTTAAACATGATTGTCATTAATTACCAAAACCATAAGGGACTTTTGAGGCCTAGATGCTTTCAGGCTCCAAGCGTGCACCCGTGTTCTTGCGGCAGGCCAGCGGGCGTTCCACAGTAGCCAGGCACAGAAAGCGCCTGTGTGTCGTCCCATCACCATCTCCGGGTCCTATGGCGTCAGTCAATTTAAATGTTGGGACAGTGTGGCATAGGGAGATTCCAGCGGATCGACAGTGTGGAAATCATCGTCCCATGCCTCCCATGCTCGGATGCCCCAAGGGACAGCGCCTGCCACTGCACATCGTGTCGTCTGTCCCGTCACGTCCGGTTGCCTTAGCTTAGAGATTCTCAAGGTCGGCAGAGAATCCAGCACAAGCGTACCTCGAAATCCGAGTAGCTTCCACGCCCGCTAATCTGGCTGTGCTCGCTGTTTATTTCCATACTACCCTACCACTGAATATCGAATGTGTTAGCTTCCGTGCTCGTCTAAAAGGCTATATCTGCAAAAACAAGCCACACAGAGGCTATTTTCAAAAAAAAAAATTGAGCCATGCTTCAGTGCTTTTTTTTCCAATACAAATTATACAAATATAAAAATAAATATAAGGATAAGTAATCACTATTTAACTTTTATTCCTAGTTTAATATTTATACAAGAAGTGTGAAAGCAACTAAAAAAATGCAATATGGGCGGTTCAGTAAAAAATTATCTTCTCGCATCCGACCACCTACCTCCCGCGAACAAAGGACCGTCTATCCCGCATTCCCCTCCACAATTCCATCGACGATCCCAATCGGAACCCTAACCCTAGGAATAAAGGATGAGGCCCTCCGCGGGGGTGCCGGGTGTCGGCGGGGGGAGGCGGAAGGCGGGGGCCGCTGCGGCAGCGGCGAGCCGGGAGTGGCTGGTGGTCCCGGCGTCGGGGCGGGCGCGGGTGGAGGAGGCCGGGAAGCACGCGATAATGGCGCGGACGGGGCTGCCGGCGCGCGACCTGAGGGTGCTCGACCCGCTGCTGTCGTATCCGTCCACGATACTGGGACGCGAGCGCGCCATCGTCGTCAACCTGGAGCGCGTCAAGGCCGTGATCACCGCCGCGGAGGTGCTGCTCCCCAACTCCAAGGACCCCGCCTTCGCGCGCTTCGTCCGCGATCTCCAGGCCCGCGTGCTCACTTCCTCCTCAGACCAGGTCCTCTTTTTTCCCCCACTACCTTCCTCTTGATTCGTCGCTTGCTTGTCTCGTGGGAAAATTTGTTTTCAATCTTACGATTTAGACTAGTAAAAGAACCATGGTATGAGGTCTGAACTGTGGGTGGATTGTGCAGGTATGGGGAGATGGGTTCTTTATAGATTTCCAAGTGATTTCGAATTATATTGTAATGTCAAATCTTGTGCTTCTAGATAAGATAGAAAATATTCTGTGTTAGAACTTGCATGGTGGTGGTGGTAATAGACTAAGGCCCTGTTTGTTTGGGCTTTTTTACCGGCTTAAAAGCTAAAAACCTAAAGTCTAAATAAACGAGTAGCTTTTTATTTGGCTTTTCAAAAGCCATAAGCTTTCATATAACTAAAAGCTAAAAGCCACTGCCCACTGGAGAGGGGCTTTTTTGGCTTATTGATGGTTGGTTTTAGACTAATAACACTAAAATTAGATAAAATTACCTATCTCTATCGCATACAAAAGCTGTTAGCTTTTAAGCTATTTAAACCAAAAAACTGGCTTTCAGCTATAAGCCAAAAAGTTTAAGCTTAAACAAACATGGTCTAATAGTGCTAAGAACTAGTTCTTTGTTGCATCTTTTTGGATCAGATGTTATCATAATTTCTGAAAACTGCAATTGGCCAATTGTGCTGGTGTTGCCCTTGATGTTGAGTACATTTTCTAGAGCACCTATGGCCTCAGACTTGTCCAAACGCCATGTGTGGTACCAAGCATATAAGTTACTTTGTTTGCTGACTTGTTTTAGAAATTTCTGGTGAAGTTCCACTGAGCATTTGCCAAATAACATTAGACCTTCATATGGTTGGCGTAATATATGTTCTGCTGCCTTTGCAAATTTTGCACATTAGTGATAGGAAGCATGGGAGGCATGTAAGAGGACATGAATGGACTAATAGTTTTTTGTTTTTGTTTTGTGCAAAGCACACCAGCATGATATGCATGTTCAATAGAATATTATGGAGTACTTCTGTGTGTTGGCCTTAGATGATACTGTGATAACAGGATATATCACTATATGCGTTTTCTTCATATTTTTAATAGGCTGCAGAGTTTACTGATATGGAAGGCGAATCATCTGCAGCAGTTGCTTCACCATTTCCTGTTCCTAGCTCATCCAAAGGACATGAATTGGAGATGGCTAAGAAGACTACTAATGTGGTGGTTGAAATGACTTACAGCAGCAGTACGCCCACACTGGCTGCTGTGAAAGATGAAAGCACCAAGCTTCTACCTTTTGAATTCCGAGCACTTGAAGTGTGTCTCGAGTCAGCCTGTAGATGTCTGGAAGAGGAAGTACGTGCTTCATATTGTATCCTGAAATTTAAATCAAGTTATTTGAATGCAACTGAATTCATCTATCAGCCATCTTGTATATCGTGTTTAACCAGCTTTGGTACATTTTATGTGTAGTTCGATAACTAAATAAATCAGAAGTTTGATAAACCTGGGTTCTCATAAAAGTGGTGCTTTGAATTTTATTAATAGATGGAGTTTTACTTCTTTTAGAAGCTGCCCTTAAAATGTCCCCATTTATAGTAGCTTTTTGGCTGTTCTCTGTTTTTTTTTAAAAATATATATTACATTTAGGATAGTAAGGTTTATAAATTACTTTGTGATAGCACTACTGCAGTAGTTTTCACAAATAAACAAAACATAGCCTGCTTGTAGATAGTGATTGACCTCCTTTTTTTCCCACAGACTATGACTCTGGAGCAAGAGGCATATCCAGCGTTGGATGAGCTAACTTCAAAGATCAGCACACTAAATCTTGAGCGAGTTAGGCAAATTAAGAGCCGCCTGGTGGCAATCTCTGGTCGTGTACAGAAGGTAGCAACTGGACCTGTTCAGTCTACTTCATACCAGTCTTGCAAGCAAAAAAGAAATGGTTTTGAGATAAACAAATGGTGTGTCTGATATGTATATACCATGAAACATATCTTGTATTGTGTACGCTATATCATAATTCATAGGAAGGTGCTGTCAAACACAATTTGTTGTTTCCTTCTGTTTGCAGCTTTTGATATCAGTACTTGTTCAACCTCCATAATTATGTGAAAGAATGTCCCCAAACAATCCACACCCACACCCCACCTCTGCCATACACGCATCCCACCACCACCTACATATATATTTCTTCTTGACCTCTACAATTTCCTCTCAAGAAACTTGTTCACTTCACTTTTCTGAACTCCTTTCCCTTCTAGAATTCACAGAATATATTCCACCCTTGTTAAAAATATTACTTTCTGATAGGTGAGGGATGAACTTGAGCATTTATTGGATGATGAAATGGATATGGCTGAAATGTACTTGACAGAGAAGCTTACTCGGCAAGAAATCAGTGAGACTTCATCTAGGGTTGATGTTGATGATCCATCTCAATTGGAGGAGGATAGGCAAGTCATCAAAGTGTTATATGTCTTTTTGCAAGAATAGAACAAGCTCAGTATATCCGTAAATAACCCTGACTAGTTTGTATGCATGTCTATGTATATGGCAATATTACAATGTATTCAATCATTTTATTTTTGTGCAGGGATGAGGATTATAGAAGTGAGGCCGATGGAAGCAATGGTAGCTTTATCGGTTATAAGCCCCACATCGAAGAATTGGAGATGCTTTTGGAGGCCTACTTTGTGCAAATTGATGGCACACTTAATAAGCTATCCCATGTAATAAACCTCATTTTCCCATGCTACTTGCCCCGTTCCAATGCTGCTGAGTTCTTGTTATTGCTAACAAGTGTTTGCTCGAGAAATAAAACCACATTAGATCATAATTGCTAATTTCATGATGCTCTGCATGTGGTATGTCTAGAACTTCAGCTGTTGTTGCCATAAGTTAAAAAAACAAAACTGTGGTAAGAGTTATAAAGGGGGTGTTTAGCACAGCTTCAACTCCACTAAAATCTGTAGAGTTGGTGGAGCAGGATATTCCTAACTTCAAAAATTTATGGAGCTGGAGCTATGAGTACATTAAGAGTGTTTAGGTGTATCATTTTGTTTACATTTTAGACTAAAAATATAAACTTAATTAACTTTATTTTAGCCTACAAGCTCCAGATTTGAGATGGAACTGGGATCTAGAGCTCTACCAAACAGGGCCAAAATGTTAGGTCTTAATAACAAAAGAAATCATTTTATTTGGCTTACTGAAATGGTGTTTTCAAACAAGTTAATATTAGGAGGTAGGGCGTTCTAGAATTAGCAGTTGTTAGATTGGAAGATGGTGCCCTGTGTTTAGTGAATCCCTTCGCATAGGCTTGGTTTATTTTTCCTATAATTGATTTTATTGGTGGTTCTTTAGAGTGATCATTCTAATTGCGGGAAACTAGTGTAGGGAGTTGTATATACAAGGATTAATAAATCAACTTATTATACTGAGCTTGTTATATCTCTGCTTCAAGCTGAGGGAGTATGTTGACGATACTGAAGATTATATCAACATAATGCTGGATGACAAGCAAAATCAGCTTCTACAGATGGGGGTCATGCTCTCCACTGCGACTGTCGTCATTACTGCTGGAGTGGCTGTTGTTGGTCTTTTTGGTATGAACATTGGTATATCACTTTACAACCCCTCAACTGAGGATGAGACACGAGCAGCACATGTGAAATTTTGGGAAACCACTTTCGGCACCATTGCTGGTTGCGTGATTATGTACATAGTAGCCATGGGTTGGGGTAAGAGAAGTGGACTACTGCAATAAGGGCACAACCATGCATCACAACTGGACGGAAGACTGGCCGGACAAAGTTCTCTAAACACAAGGGCAACATGCAGCTCGATTGTTGATATATTCCTTGTACGTGAAACGGGTAACGTGACAAAGAAAAATATTGTATAATTTGTTGCCACAATGCTACCATAGCAACTCAGTTTTTGGTATTACACATGGGTGAGCAATTCACCACAGGTGCAGATCATTGGTGCACTTGCTATTGTAATAGTTTTGTGTTGCTGTCGTACGTGTAAACTTGTAAATAAATTATATCATAAGATATGCTATAAGCTTGTCTTGCCTACCCTCAAGGGAGGACTCGTTTCTATGTTATAGCCAACAATGTGGATGTGTTTGTTGATCTACAACTGTTCTTGAGGCACTACTCACTTTTTTTAAAAAAAAATTGATAGAAATATAATTGTATTGCTACTCACTAAACGCAAAAATTGACTAACATAATTAGGGTCCAAGTTAGGCCGATCAGGGAAGAGGCCCAGCGCCCCAGCCCAACTTGTTTGTCCTCACGCCCGCTCATCCCAAAAGAGCCGTCGGTTTGAGCTGGAGATTATCCCAGCTATCCCTTGTCCAGAAGACGCAGCCGTCGCCAAATACCCAAATCCGCCGCGGAGAGAGATCGGGGAGGGAGAAGAAGAAGATGGTGCGGGTGGCGACGTACTTCGCGATGACCTTCGGTGCGTTCCTCTTCTGGCAGTCTATGGACAGAGTCCACGTCTGGATCGCCCTCCACCAGGACGAGAAGGTAAACTAATGACTGGTCTAATCTTTCCCCTCCCCCCACTAAATTCATCCCTCGTTGCTATGCCTGTGCCGCTTGTGGATACGCTGATCTTTAGGGCTGTTCGGCGCGTTAGATATAGGTCTTCTTTGTGTGCGATTAGCTTTGTACTCCGTCCACGTGAATCTTGGATTGGGTTAGAGGTTGCTGGATCCGACCGGGTTATATTTTGGGAGTGTGCTAGTCTTACTTGTCTAAGTGTGACGTTGAGATTTGAAGCGCGGGCTTTCTCCAGTTGCTAGTGGTTCTACTGCGTTCTTGCGGGCTTGTTTACAGATCACGTCTTGATTTTTCGAAATAGCACGCAGACCCAGAATCTTATTTGAAACCAGAAACGAACTGTAAGGAGTAAAGGCAAACAAGGGATATAAGCTATAAGGGTCATAGAAGTTACATCTGATCACACCCAGCACAGCGGAAATGTAAGCACTAGGAAATTCGCAGTGTAGCAGAAGTACCCGTAAATAAAAGACAGTGCCCCAAATGCCTCTAGAAAGATCCGAAGTAATTCGAGCTGTAATTGCACATTCATGTAAAGAGTTCAAATGCGAAGATCTCAATGTATTCCATTCGAAACAAAGGACAGCCGCAGTAGGAAAGAGACAGCACCCATCACCTCCTGGGTGTTTTACTTTAGGAACCGACAATTGTGCCAACAATCTCTGCAACTGTCCATCAGCTTCAGTCACCATGCAGGCCTCTGCCTCCCACACTAGTTTCTTCCAGCCTTCCACAGCTGGAAGAAGAATATGTATTTGAAAATTACTCCCCACTGTATGGCCTCTTCATGCGGAAAGGCTATATGATTATGGTTCTTCAGAGGGTCCAGGCCGTAGGTGCAAACACAATTAGTGGATTGGATTGTTTTCTTGCTGCTGTTAAATGTTAATCATTCAGCAGAAAACTCATCTCACTGACACTGGGATTACATCTTGCAATAATTGATGATTTGCCACTCTAAAGAGTGGCACTTCAGGTTTTACCACTCTATAGAGTGCAATTCATAGTTTACCACTCCATATGAGGTGCAATTCATTATATGCCACTTTGGATGTTTTTGCCCCCACCTTGGACAATTTTGCCCCTTGCTCTTTTCTTCTTCTTGACCCAACCAGTTGGCGATGGCGGCAGGCACATGACCGCGATTGACTCTGTCGGCGTTGAAGAGCGTGATGTCCACACCTTCGAACACCCTGGGCACAGCGAGAATGCGGAAGCTGCGATAGGGATCGTGGGTGGAGACGACACGCATGATGATGGAGCACCATGCGGATGATGAACGGCCGGTGGACAGCGAGGAAGCGGCAAGGAGGTGGGGACCATGGAAGGAAGTGGAGATGGAGCAAGTGAGCTCACCTAGCGTCGTGGGTGTTGGAGAGGTGATATTACTCGGTGTAGTGCCCAAGGTCGCCTACCGATGGGTTGCCACTAGTTGCCAGGGACGCGGGGCGAAGGGACCTCTCGACGAGTATCCTAGCTGGGACGACATTGTCACTGCCAGGGTGGAGAGGGAGGTGTCATGGGGGTGGAGGCTGAGGGTGCTAATTAGGTCGGCAGCAGCGGAGTGAGAGAGCTTCAAGGCGAGTGGTTGCGCAGAGGTGGGGGCGTCGGGCTGCAGTTGTGACCTGCATCATGGCAATGTTGTGGTGGTGATCGTTTAGTCCCTGTGAAGACTCGGAAGTAGGCAGAGTAGTGGAGGTGGGAGGGGATTGGGTGGGGAGCGTCGCCTTCATGGCTGGTGAAGAAGAAGAAAAGAGGAAGGAGGGATGAAATTGTCCAAGGTGGAGGCAGTAACTTCCAAAGTGATATATAATGAATTGCACCTTGTATAGAGTTGCAAATGATGAATTGCACTGAGTGGCAAATCCTAAAGTGCCACTCTATAGAGTGGCAAATCATCAATTATACCTTATATCTTTGCATTTAGCCACCTAGCCAGTTGTCTGCTTTGTTATAACCTATCCTAATGATGACTCAAGACATCGTTGGAGTTCCTTTGCGAATGAATGTAGCCTTTAAGCATCCCGGTATTGTGTTGGTTAATACTCGTTTACTGACTAACATTGTGCCCTTTTGTCATGTGCGGCACATATCAAGGACAAACACATCCCATTTGGTTGTGTTTCTGTATTTTGTTATGATGGGTGGTACGGCCCTAGAAAAAGAACAAGGAGAAGCCTACAGTGACAATGGGTGGATGGCCGTGGTGAGAAAAGTTGGAGTTGTGGTGTAGATGGTGTTTGGCGTGTGTTGTGCGGGCCTATCGTGCAAGCACGTGAATAATTTGGCCGAAAGGCTAGTTTGTGTGCGCACGGACTCGTGCGGTAGCTGGGTGCATACCGGGTAGCATGCGCATGGGCACGTCAGCCACAAGACGCGCATGAACGCCAAGAGCCGCGTGGTGTGAGCGTCGCATGTGGGTTGTGTGTGCATGAGCATAAGGGCGAGCGCATGCTGCGTGTGCATCAGCCAGCAGGCGAGTATGTTAGAAGGCCGAGCCAGAAGCAGCAAGTGCGTTGGAGCTGGGAAGAGAACGAGCCAGAAGGAAGGTGCTACCACATTTCCAATACTGATTGGATCAATGCCGATACTAGTTTCCTTCTAATCTGAATTCTTAATCAACTATTTTTTGTTTTTTTTCCTTATTTAAAGGAGTCCAAATTCTGCTTATTTCCTTTGTTAATCTATTAGGGGTTTGAGTTGTGATAGAATATGACTCTAGTCCGAGCCGTGCCTTGCGTGAGTTTGAGCCGGCCTATGGCCTAGGTTCGCATGCGTGTGTGGGTATTTAATCCTGGCTGGCGCCCCTGTGTAGGGAAGAGTTTTTGTCATTAAGAAAAACCTAAGAACATCGCCATGGTTTGGTGGTCATATCACATAAGCGTGTTCTTGTGATCTCAATCCAGAAATTACCTGCGGGTTCGAGGATTGTTTCTGCGGTGAATCAATTCACGGGCTGATTATCTTGATCTTTATCTTCCTTTTGGGCATTGAGGTGTGTGCAAAAGGGATGCTACTTGTTTGCCGAACGGGTATTTTTTTTTTGGTTGAAGACAAGAAGAAGAGGGGCTGCGCATGGACAGAGGAGGAAGTTGTTGTGCAAGACTTGTACCATGACAGATTGGGCAAGCTCACGTACAAATTAGGAATTCTCAAATTTGTGCCGCATCGATGGGCTTATGTTGAGGGTAAATTTCTTAAGGGCAACTTGTAATAGATTTTCAAACACATAACATGTAGTTATTTTTCTGTACATTTTCCATCTGACACTTATACTGTTATTAAACATCAGTTTCCATTGTACCCAAAAGGTCATTTTGGGGCAGAGGGCACTGTTGAAACTCCTGAGACATGGAAAATTGTTGTAGTTGTGTTTCCCTGGCGGTAAAATTGTTGCTTCTATATGCATGTTTAACTCTCTTTTGGATCCCCATTTGTCTAAATTGATCTTGATACTTGAAACATCAGAGCATTAGGTGCCTAATTGTTGTTAGAAACTTAAGGGCCTGTTTGGTAGAGCTCTAGATTCTGATTCTTCAGCATCAGCTCCTGATTTTTTATGGAATCGATTCTCTGGTGGAAGTGATTGCTGTCTGAGAAATAGTTATGAACTTGGTGGAGAGGTTTATAACTGGGAGGTTATGAATCAGGTGGGGAGCAGATTTTTTTGGCTCCCAGGCTGCAAGTCAAAAAAATATGAATCACTTCTCGGATTCTTATGTGAAGCTGGTTGATTTTTTCTTGTTTGGTAGAGCTCCTCAGCTTCTCATGGAAAAGCTGAAGCTGAGAGTTCTACCAAACGCACTCTAAAGAGTGCTGGACTCTGACACAGACAAATAGGTTCATGTGTTCTGTGGGTTTACACCAAAAACACTATCACCAACTGTCCACCCGCCCATTGTCCCACACACCCCACCACCGAAACCACTACCATTGAAAAGATCTTTGCAAATTCATGTACCGCTAATGTATGCACAAGAGCAGGTTCTGGAAGCAGCTGAAAGTGGTTTCTTTCTTTCAGAAAGAGAGGATGGATAGGGAGCTGGAGATAAAGAGAATGCAAGCAGAGCTATTGGCCCAAGCAAAAGAGTGTGAATCATGATTATCATTTGGCCAATGGTTCCAACTTCCAAGTAGTTGCTTTGTCGTATTGTTTCCTTCTGATGTACTTTCCAAGTGATAATGCTTGGCTGATGTATGCTTGACACCTCCAATAAACTAAGAGATGCTATAACTTTGTTGAATGCAAGAGGCTATACTCATGTTGAATTATTTGTAGTCTATAGAACAGCATAACTTAGCTCCATTACCTCATTACCTGGTCATGAGGTGTTGTTTTGTACTGATTCTACAGTTTGTGTAACAAGTCGTTGTTCAGTCAAGTTAATGGTTGGTGGTGTTTTGGCTTTCGGGACAGATATCCAGGGCCGGTCCTGGCATTTTGGGGGCCCAGGGCGAAAACTTATATGGAGGTCCCTTCCACCTCCTCATATATATATAGTCTTATATGCATATATCATTGAAGAAATTAATATTCGATGTACAAAAAATACTTCTATAAAACAATTTAAAGTTTATGAAATAACAAATGTAAATTGTAATCATAAACACTTACTTGGCACTTGGCATCATCTTAAAAAATTTCTTCTAACATTTTGTGATACAAAGTCATCGATTATACTATTGATATCAATCTCGCCCATTAACTTCTTCTCGATGCATAAAGTCGTCAAATCATTTAACCTTTCTTTAGTCATTGTTGATCTCAAATAGTTCTTCAATAATTTCAATTTTGAAAAGCTTCTTCGGTAGATGCAACGATCCACAGCACAAGAAATAAGATTCGATAAGCAATGGAGACATTAGGATAACAATCCACATCTCGACATGCTCGAAAATCTCCATAGCGTATAATGCGCCATCCGCAAAGTGAATTTCATAATCTTTAATTTAGAAATAAGATCATGTACCTCAACATTAGATGAACCATCATGAGAGAAAGTGTTTGCAAATTTAGTGCAACACTCTTCAAGTTCACTATCATTTAATGACTTCAGAGTGTTTGAGCTCAATAAAAATCCGAATATATCTTTAAACACTATAAGTTCTTCGAATCTAGTCTTCAAAGAAGTGATTGTCATATCAACCAAAACCAAAAAAAATATTTAACTTCAAAAGCCCTCTCAGTTTCTAGGATTTCTTCTTGGCAATTACTTTCATCAGATGAACTCAGCACACGTTTGCTCGTGACTAGACCAAAAACACATGATGTAGTTGCATACCTGAGGGGCCCCATGACTTTGGGGGCCCGGGGCGGCCGCCCACCCGGCCCCCCCTCAGGACCGGCCCTGCAGATATCATATCATATAAATACTACTGTTGTTGAGGAGGTACGGCCGGTCTCGCGCAAGCACGTTTGTCGTTTTCCATGTAGATTCTACGGTGCTCAACATAGCTTGAAATATTTAATAGCCCTCATGTTTCACATACTGCCCTGTGGCGAATTTATCTCATGCTACAGTGCCAGGCGCTATAGGTTTTTTTTATCGTTGAAAATAGAGAAGAGTTTCGCTAATTTGATTGAACTATTAAATCCTAGTTTTCATGAGTTAAGTGTGTTGTTGCTTGCTAAGTCAAAGAATGAAATTCAAACATAAGGGAGAAGAGTTTGGTTGGAGGCAATACGGTTGTACACTAATATCAGATGGATGGACTGATAGGATGGGGAGACACTTGATAAATTTTCTTGTCAATTATCCTGAAGGAACTTTCATCTTGAAGTCTGTAGATGCATCCTTTCAGTCGATTGATGAAAGGATGTTAGCTGATTTGTTTGAAAAGAAGATTGTGGAGATAGGCCCTGATGTCGTTCAAGAGGTCACCGATAATGGTGCCAACTTTAAGGCTGTGGATAAGTTTCTTTTCCTTGGCAAAAAAAAAAATAATCTACCTTATGCTACAAATTGCTTGGAACTCAATCTTTTTCTTTTGTAGGTAAAATTCTTATGAAGAGGTTTCCTACTCTCTTCTGGACTCCTTGTGCTGCACATTGTTTAGACCTTATTGTCGACGATTCGGGACAGGGTCCCCCGCCGAGCTTACTTGTTGAATGAGGGATCAACTTGGGGCCCCTTTTCCGCAAAGGTTATACGTCTGAGAGTACGCCGAGCAATAGAACGAGGGTATACCGGACAATTGTAAGGCACAGGGAGTCGTTTTTGTCCGTTCGGCCTCTCACGGAGATAATAACCCTCGCCCGGTGATTGCACTAGTATGTGAAAATGGGTTACAATGCGCTTGCTCGGGTGGCCCTGAACGATCCTAAGGACTCCCGTAAGCCAGCGATATGTGTGAGTGTGTGCAGTACAGAAGGTCTAACCCTCAATCCATCGTGGGAGGGGGTATTTATAGGGAATTACAAGAGACAAATCATTTATTACAGAGGGCGCTCATCAGAGGGCGACGCAGAGCAATGCGCGCCACCACCACGGGTACCACGCGACGTGGGCACAGTGGGCGCGGACCAAGTCAGCGCGGACTGTGGCGGCGCGGATCCCGGGCGTGCAATCCTTGAGCCACCATGCATTTAATGCCACGTCACCTTGTCGAGGACCCCCGAGCTGGCTTGCTCGGGGCCGGGGTGCACGAAGGTCGGTCCCGCATGCGTCGTCCGGGCAAGGGCATGGTCGGTTGGTGCCGGGCTTCGATGGTCGTCTGGGTACAGTGTACCAATCCCCGACAGCTAGCCCCCGAGGCTAAAGGGGGAAAAGGCCTTGCTGAGGCCTCCGCCTTAAGCCTCTAGACTTCTTAGAGTGGGATTGGAGTCGGGCGGCGAAGAGCTCCCGCGGCGCCCGAGCTTCCCTAACTCGGGAGTGGGGAGTCCCGTAGTGTAAAAAACTGCTACGGCGCCCGAGCAACTATGCTCGGGGCGAAAATCTTACTGGCGAAGATCGCCGCAAAGATCCGAGCCGCCTACGGAAGAAAGAGATCTCGCAACTAAGGGAAACCTGTTGCGGCATCCGAGCAACCTGACTCGAGGACAGATGCGCTCCGGCGAGCCCGAGCATACTTGGTCGAAGTCTGGGCCAAATAGTACTCGCGAGCGGAGCGCGGGAAAAACCGCAGTGGTTCCTTCCCCACGGCGCCGCAGCTGGACTCGATAAGCTGGGAACCGCGCCGTCAGCTCGCCGGGGCCGGACCGCCACGCGTTGGTAATCGACCGCTTTCATTTGCCCATTCGTCTTCTCCGCCTACAGATATCCGTCGGGAGCGTTTCGAAAAGCCTTTTTCCTTCCTTCATCTTCACCCCTTACGACAAACACCCCGCCACAAACTTCCTAACCTCCAAACTTCTCGGCTTCCCTTCTCTGCTGCGGCCCTTCATCTTTTCGAGTCTCCCATGGCGCGGTTTGGTGCGAGCAAGGTCACAGTGGAGAGGCTCAAGGTATCGCAGATTACGGTACCGACCCCTACACTTGAGGATCCCGAGCGCGAGCCCGCCCCAGCCGCAAGAACGACGAGATAGTCTCGTGCGAGCTCTACACCGTCAACGGGCTCCGGCTGCCCGAGAGCGAATTCTTGGGGGACGTGCTCGAGCAATGCCGGTGTGAGGTCACCCATTTGAACCCCAACTCCATCCTTGTCTTGAACATCTTCGCCCACCTCTGCGAAGGCTTCGTGGGCGTCCTTCCCACGCCAAGTCTCTTCTTCCATTTCTACAACCTTTTTCGACCAGAGTGCTTCCTCTACCAATGCTCAGACTTCGGTTGAGAACGCCGCCCGACGAGTTCCCCATCTTCACCCTCAAGGACTCGTCATGGCCGGGCCGATCACCGGTTCTACTCACTGAAGTCGGAGGAGTTCTCTGCGCTATATCGAGAGGCGACGCTTGCGCCGAGACACCGCGCCCGCCAGTCACCCCCAAAGAGGAGCGGGTCCTGATGACGATCCATGGGCTCACGGAGATGGGGCTTACCGGGCGAGATGTCGTTCGCGACTTCCTCCGGAACAGGATATCTCCGCCGAGGAAGAGGAGCACCCCTTTTTCAAAGCCTAGTGGGACGACATCACCCGCGAAGGCGACCCTGGTATGCCCTCGCGATTTGCGATGATTTTGCTTCATAAGTTTTGCTTGAACCCATGCTGACTTCTCGCGCAACACGGTGATGACCCTGCCACGATCGGGTGGAGAAGAGGGTCGGCGAGATGTTCGGGACCGAAGGGCAAGGAGCTTGAGCAAAAACGCCAGGTCCCGATGAACGTACTTGAGCGGGGCAAAGTGGTAAGCATCTTCGGTGATTCATGCTCGGGGAGGACATCCGAGTCTTACAAAGTGTTTGCGCACGAGAACGACATCCGAGCTTTCTTTTGATGGCATCCTGTTTTTCTCTGACAGGAAAAGCTTGCCCTGGAGTTGGCCGTGGACGAGCTCAAGTCCCGGGCGGGCAGTGGCGATGTGCTCCTTCCCGCGGCCAAGGCCAAAAAGGGGAAGGGCAAGAGGTCGGTGCCGCCACCCGCGAGCACCCGGGCGCCGAAGAGGCATCTTGTCGCGCTTAAAGATCTGACTCCAAACGGCATATGGAGTATGCCGACGGAAGGAGAAGGTAAGCCGCCCGAGGCTTTGGTCAAGAATTACGACTTGGGAGTTCAAATCAACAAATCGAGGTGGAGGGAGATCGATCGAAGGAATGGTGCAGAGCGAAGGGGAGGCGCTGGAGAGGAGCTCGCCGACACGAAGGATCAACTTCATGAGCTATCAAAGCTCGGGAGTTCGGATCATCGGTATGCGCACCTGTGAACGGAAACCGGCAACGGAAAGACGCGGTGGGGTTGACATGGAGGAGGTCGAGCCTACCGCGAAGATCACCTGCATCGCGAGGAGAGGGCTGCCGGTGGTTGCGGCGGCGCGAACCCTCTGCTAGCGGAGAGGAGGACTTGGCCAAAGGTAAGCTTCGACACTTGCTCGTCTTGATCTTCGATTTTGTGCATGTCAACCCGAGCTAGCCCCACCTAATCGGCGTGGGCGGCGAGGCTCGAGGTCCCGCTCGGACTGTCGCAGGATGATTGACGAGCTCCTTGATCGTGTCGTAGAGAGGGATATTGCCCGCGCCGTCGACCTTGTGATGACGGAGGCCGTGGCAGCGGTGGACATCCTCGTCGCAGATGACCAAGGCGGGGTGGAGCACTTGGCCCTCCCGAGCACGACGGACGTGTAAGGGAGAGAGGTGGTCGAGCTTCAGGATTCGGGCGAAAAGCCTGCCCAAGAAGGCTTGAAGCCCCCGAGCGAACAGCATGCTCGGGATGACCCCTCGCTGCCGCCGGGCGAAGAACATGCCGCGGAGGATAGCGAGGAAACTCCGAGCGTGGGATTTGCTCAGGAAGGGAGCGAGGCGCTCCGGGGCAAATCTCATGCCCGGGGGGACGTTTCGTCGTCCTCGAGTGACCTGCCCTTGTTCAAGGATTCTAGGCTTGTCCGCACACCCCTGCCGAGGCCCGAAGATATTCAGGCGGCGGCGGTCTTTGAGCAATACCGGGAGAACGTGCGCACCAACGTTGCTCAGGTAGGGATGCTTCGCTACTGCGGTGATTTTTCTTCTTCGGATCTTGTAGGGGGAGTTTTACTTAGAGCTTTTCTGCCCGCAGCTTCTTCAAAAGACCTTGGCCGACTTCGAAGAGGTGTTGATCGTCCCCGACACCGTGAACCGCTTTTACGAAGAAAGCGCAGCCCGGGTCGAGAGGCTGGAGGAGAAGCTGAGCGACTTCAGACAGGCGGAAGCTTTGCTCACGCAAAGGTGCCGAGAGGCGGAGTGGAGCGTCACTGAGTCCAAGGAACGGATCCTCGGGCTCGAGCGAGAGCTTGAGCAAGAAAGGTCGGGCTCCCGCCAGTCCAAGGAAGATGCTGTGGCTGTCGAGAAGAAGGTGCTCGCGCTCGAGCAAGAGTTGGTGCAGTTGAAGCAGACCGCTAGCCTAGCGGAGAAAGATCTTGCCCTTAGCCAGAGCAAGGTTCACGGGCTCGAGCAAGAGCTTCAGCAGGGAAAGCAGCATGCCCGTACCCTTGAGACCAAGGTGGCTGAGCTTGAGGAGTCGCGCCAGGCCAAGGACGAGCTAGAGAAGTGGAAGCAGGATGCTGGCCTGCTGGAGAAAGATCTGGCCTTTAGCCGGGAGAAAGTTCTTGGGCTCGAGCAAGACTTTGAACGAGAGAGACAGTGTGCTCGGACCCACGAAACCAAGGTGGCCGACCTGGAGCAGGCAGCGTGAGCGGCCGCCGCCCTTGCCGACCAAGATAAAGAAGAGATCGAGCAGCTCCGCGAAGGCCGCGACGCCCGGCGGAAGGTGATCGATCTTCAGGCCAAGATCGCCGACTATAGGCAAAAACTCTTCGCGGCGCTTAGGGGAGCAACGCCCGGAGCTTAGGGTTGCACATTTTTTCTTTTTTACTTTAGGAAACTTTGGCGAATGATGACGTGTAATGTGAATTCCTCTTTGCTTGAGTGCTGCGTCTGTGATAACGCCTTTTTGGGCTTTCTCTTACTGACCCTGCAAAAGATAGCTGCGAGGCAGATACATTGTAGGTTAAATCGACGCATGGGCGGCATAGGCCCGGAGTAAGCTGAAATAGAATGACTTCGCGAAGGTAGTCGGCGCTTGAAGCGAGCGATGTTTTATGGCAATTTGTGACTTGGCGGTGAAAACATATTGGCGCGATAACTCGCTCCCATCCAGCCCCCGCTGTGAATAAAGCTCGTAGTCAGGTCTTGAAAGCACGAAGTTTGTTCGCAGGAGAGGCGAGAGAAAGCGCGCGCTGCCCCTCCGACCAAAACACTGGCCTGTCCGAGCGACAAGCGTAGGTTAGGTCGGTGGAGAGAAAACTAGCGCGCCCTAAAACTCTTCGACACTTAGAACGCACGGTTGATGGACAAGGCGCATGGCGACCAACACGCGCTGGCCGGGCTAAATCTCGGACCGACCGAAAGGGTGTCTGTGTGCGACGTGTATCGCGCAGCGGATAGCTACTGCGGACCAAGGTCGGCTTATCAAGACTGGAGCCTTTGGTGGTGATTTTTAGGCGCCTTGCACAATCACGCGTGCGCAGGCCGATTTTCGCGGAGTGAAAAGATTTTGGACGAATTAAAGTTGCATTGCTCAAAAGAAAGGTCATGAATTTACAATCATAACATAAAATGGAACATGAGTTTAGATGTAGAACTTGCGCAACTGGTCGATGTTCCATGAATTGGTGAGCACGCGACCGTCCTCCATTGCAAGGCGGACATCCCCCGGGCGTGACACCGAAACGACCGTGAATGGTCCCTCCCATTTGGGGGAAAGTTTGTTGGCCTTCGACATGTCCTGAATTCGACGTAGGACGAGGTCGCCCACCTGCATAGCTCGGGGCCGGATTGACTTGGCCGCGTGCTTGCGAAGGGTTTGCTGGTAGACGGCTGATCGGAGCTGTGCCTTTAGGCGGGTCTCTTCGGCGAGATCAAGGTCGAGGCGACGCTCACGACCTTGGTGGATGTCGTCGGCTAGGTGCACTCTTGGGGACCCGAGCACGATTTCAAGCAGCGGGGATGACCTCGCACCATAAACGAGCCGAAAGGCGTTTAGCAGTGCTCGGCTTGCGGTGGTCGCGACGACCAAAGGACGGAAAGGAGCTCGTCCACCCATGACCCGCCTTGTCGGGAGAGGTCTTTGAAGACTCTTTTCTTTATCCCTTGGAGTATTTGGCCGTTCGCTCTTTCGGCTGCTCCATTGCTCTGCGATGGGCTACTGAGGCGAAGCGATTTTTGTTCGATGTCTTGCAGATGGGCCCGAAATTATTTCGCTAGTGAATCGAGTGCCGTTGTCCGTGATGAGGCGATTGGGTACCCCAAAGCGCGTCACCACGTTGCTGCGGAAAAATCGTCTGGCTGCTTGAGCCGAGATGGTTGAAACGGGCACGGCCTCGATCCACTTAGAGAAAGTGTCGATGGCGACGAGCAAGAATTTGCAACCCTTTCGACCACGGGGGAAAGGCCCGAGAATGTCGACCCTGTGTCGAGAATGGCCATGAGAGTGGGATGGTTTGTCGCACAGACGTCTGTTGGTGGGACTTACGGCGTGGAATCGCACGCCCGACAAGTCACCACGACGCTCGAAGGCCGTCTAGCGCCATATTAATAGTATCCCAAATTAATGCCTTGCTTACGAGGCGTCCGGGAAGGGCGAGTGGGCTCGCACATTCCTTCATGGATATCTCTGAGAAGGAATTCGCCCTCTTCTCGAGATATGCACTTGGAGAGGACTCCAAATGCCCTTTGTGGTACAAGGCGCCGTCTACTAGCTTGTAGACAGATGACCGCCTTTGCAAATGAACGCCGGCTTCTTCCTCGGGCAATGTCCCGTGGGCAAGATACTGGATGAATGGCGCCATCCAATCTGCACCTTGCTCGAGGAAGGAGACGTTACCGCACGTCTCTTGTGCCTCCTCTTCAGAGGGATTGGAGGGCTTTCGCAGATGCTCGGCTAAGCGCCCGGCCGGCGGGCATCTGGGATGGTGCCTCCTCTGAGAGGAATGGAGGGCTTGTGCAGATGCTCAACGAGCTCCCAGTGGGCGGGCAACCGCGAGGAACCGACCTTGGAAAGTTGATCGGCCAGGGAATTGTCCTTCCCGGGATGTAGAGTATTGAAATTTCTAAAGTACCGCTCCATCTTCCTCACTTCAACCAAGTAAAGCGCCATTGAGTGATCGAACACCGATACTCCTTGTTTACTTGGTTGACGCATCACCGTGAATCGCCTTTCTGATCGGTCATTGCCGACTCGAGCGCTTTGCACGCCAGAGTCTTGCCAAGAGGTTTCATACTCCGCCGCGTTGTTGGTCGCGCGGTGTAATGGATGACATATTGCGGTAGGTCCCTTGAGGGGACACCAAGATAACGCCACCGAAGGCCAGAAGCTCGGGATCCGTCTGGCACATGGTCCAGCGGCCGTCCCGAGGTTCTTGAGACTCCGTGGTGGGCTGGGCGGGGTTCGTCCATTCCACTACGAAGTCTGCCAAGATCTGGGACTTAATTGCCGTGCGGACAGAGAAGTGTATGTCGAACTCCGCGAGTTCCATGGCCCACTTCACGTCCGACACATTAGCGTCTGATTTCTTAGGATCTCCTAAGCGGAAAGTCGGTCGGGCGACGACCTTGTGGGCTTGGAAGTAGTGGCGTAACTTCCTGGAAGCCATGAGCAGCGAGTACAAAAGTTTCTGGACCTCGGGGTAACGCTCCTTTGGTCCGTTCAACACTTCGCTGATGTAGTATACCGGACGCTGCGTCCCTTCCCGCTCTACCACCAATACCGCGCTTACGGCATGGGGTGTCGCCGGGAGGTAAAGTAGGAGCGGCTCTCCCGACTTTGGCGTGGCCAAGATCGGGGGACTGGACAGGTACCGCTTTAGCTCCTCGAAGGAGCGGTTAGCTTCTTCGTCGAGCGAAGCCCTCGATACTGCGGGCGCCTTAAAGAAAGGCAGCGTTCGCTGACCGAAATGAAGCGGCTCGAGGCGCCATGCGTCCGTCGGGGTTTGACTTCTTTCACGGGCCGGAGGGCGATCCTTCGATGGCTCGATTTTCTCTGGGTTGGCACCGATGCCCTGCGGCCCGATGAGATACCCGAGCACTTTGCCAGCTCTTACCCCAAAAACACATTTCTCAGGATTAAGCTTTATTCTATGCCTACGGAGATTACAAAAAGTTTCCTCGAGGTCGAATACATGACCTGAGGGGAGCTTACTCTTAACTACAATATCATCCACATACACCTCCAGGTTTCGGCCTATCTGGTCTGGAAAGTCTTCGCATCAAGTCTTTGGAAGGTCGCCTGCGTTCCTCGGTCAAGGACATGGTCGTAGCGTAACGTGCGAGCGGGGTGATGAAGGAAGTCTTCTCGCCCCGGGAACAAGCTAATCTGGTGATAACTTTGAATAGGCATCCAAAAACTCATTACAGGATTCCGCCGTTCGACTGGGTTGATCAATGCGCGGCAGCGGGAAGTTGTCCTTCGGGCAGGTGGCGTTTAGGCCAGTGTGGTCGACACACATGCGCCACTTGCCCCCCTTCTTCTTTATAATGACTGGATTTGCCAGCCACTCCGAGTGCTCGACTTCCCTGACGAAGCCGGCCTTGAGGAGTTTGTCGAGTTCATCCCGGATGATCGCTTGCTTCTCCGGGGAAAAGCGCCTGAGCTTCTGGCGCACGGGTTTTTTGTCGGGCGAACAGCTAACTCAGTGCTCAATTACTTCCTTGGGACTCTGGGCATGTCGGACGGTTCCCAGGCGAACACGTCCGCGCTCCTCCGGAGGAAAGTAATGAGCTTGAGTTCCTATTTGGGGTCTAGGGAAGACCCCAGATGGAAGACCTTGGACGGGTCGGCCTTGTCGAGAGGGACCGCCTTGGTTTCTCCTCCGGGCTGGAGGGTAACTTTCGGTCGAGAATGAGCCGGCGCCTGGTCGGGGCCGCGCTAGGGCAGCTGCCCGACCATGTTGAGCGCCTTTTCATCGCAATTCAAGGCCGCCCTATGGTTGCCTTTGATGGTGATGACGCCATTTGGCTCGGGGGCCTTCAGGCATTGGTAGGCGTGGTGCGTGGCGGCCATGAACTTGGACGAGGCGGCTCGCCAAGGATGGCGTTATGTTTAACTTGAAGTCGACGACTTCAAAATTGATCACTCGGTCCGAAGTTGGCGGACCCTCGGCGTCACGAACCGCGATCGGCCCAGGCTTGATCGAAGTGCGGGGCGATCCGTAGAACGGAGACGGCGATGCTCTTGATCTGGAACAAGGAACCCATCTCGTCGGGGACCGGCGAATATGAGGTCCAGAGAGCTTCCGCCGCTCTCGAGGACTCGGCCGACCTTAGCATTGCCGATGGTCAGACTTCACGACCAGCCGGAGCTTCGGGAACTGGTCATTCCAAGGCGATCCTCCTTGGAGAAAGTGAGGGGCAGCTCGGACCACCTGAGCTGTTGAACAGGTGGTTTGCCGAGAGTGATGTGGCAGACCTCCCGCGCTGCCTCCTTGAGGTCCCTACGGGACTTGTATGCCGAGGAGCCCCCGAATATAACGGCGATGTGGTTTCGGGGCTCCTGGAATCCCATGTTGTCGTCGCCGTCCTCCGCTGGGCCCTTGCCATTGTTGTTATCCACCTGTCCCGGGAGTGTGGGCATGGGACCCTCACCGTCGTAGAACCTTTCCAGGCGATACGCCCAGGTTCGGCAGTTGCAGAGGTCGTGACCTGCCGCTTGATGGTACGGCGAACCGACACCCGGAGGGCGCCTTTGCTCGCGCTCTGGCGCCTCGACCTTGGTCGCCACGGCCTGTCGCCGCGCCCCGATCATCGGGTCTTGGTCGCTGCGCCGCGGTCGTGGCCGGGCTTGATCGCCGTCGGGCTTCCGTCCCCGCGGGGCACGAGGCGGACGGCGATCGACGGCGATGATCGTGCCCGGCACACCTGGCTTCTTCTTCTTGACCTTTTTCTCAACCGAGCCCGAGCGCTTCTTGCGAAAGAGCCCTCCAGTTCTACCGAGGCGGCAGCTTGCCTTCGTCGATCATCTTCTTCCATTGTACGGCCTCGTCGGCGTTCGTGTACCGGTCGGCCATACGGAAAAGCTCGTTGGCCGTTAGGTCGGGGTGGATCTCCAAATCTTGTGTGAAGCGAACGTCGCGGACCCCGAATTTGAAGGCCCGGACGACCGCCTCGTTCGAGATACTCGGGATGGAGTTCCTTACTTTGATGAACCTCTGGACAAAGTGGCGCATGGTCTCTTTGTCCGTCTGGATCAGCCGCTCCAGATCTCGCTCATTGCCCGAGCGAGTGTAGCAGCTTTGGAAGTTCGCGCGGAGGGCATCGCAAAGCTGTCCCCACGAGCGGATCGAGCCCTCTTTCTGGTTGAAGAGCCACGTCCTAGCCGAGCCATCGAGGACCGTGGGGAGGTAATTGGCCATGACTCTCTCATCTCCTCCGGCCGCCACGATGGCGGTGGAGTAGATCGAAAGGGACTCATCCGGGTTCTGGGTCCCGTTGAACCGCTCTATGTGGCCGGGCTTGAACTTGCTCGGCCACGCCACCTCGCGAAGGGACGCCGAAAAGGCCCGGCACCCGAAAACCGGGCTGTCACGGCGGCCCCCGCGGGAGTGGGGATCACGACGGTTGGGGCCCAGTCGGTCCTTCGCACACGGCTTGATGCGGGAGAAAACGCCCTGGTGCGGGTGCCTCGAGGAAGAGCATTCGGAAGGCTCATAAGCGGCTGGGGTACGCCCCCGAGCCCGCGAGTCTGTCCGGAATCGCCCGGGCATCTCACGAACCGCTCTTGCTTCCTCGCCGAAAGCGGACTTGGGGCATCGTGATGGGAGCGAACAGGGGAAGGGTGTTTGTGGTCCCGGGAAATACTCCGGGGCCCTTGAGCGCCAGACGGCCCTGGAAGCCCTATATCGGTGGCGAGATTTTCCAGGTTCTCAGCCACAAGTGCCCCCATGGCTGCCAGGTCCACCTGACTGGAGAAGTTTTGGAGGCCGCACACGACCGTCGCAATGGCGCTCAGCGCTCGGCGCTCTGGGGAGCGACGGGAGGCGATCTTGGAAAGCGGTCGCGCTCGTGCTCCGGGGAGCGGTATTCGCTGGGATCTTTGCGAGACCGATCTCCGCTCGGCGCCGCCCCGCTTAGGGGCGGTGGGCGATTCTGGGTTCCCGCCGGGACAACTCCGGCGGTCTCGCCAAAGATCCCGCCGGTGGTGGGGAGAAACTTCGGGGGACTGATGCTCGCCTTGATCGTCCTCCCTCCCCGCCATGTTGACGCTGCGGGAATACCAAGACTGCGTGGACGACACCGGGGTGGTGTCGTACGCCGTGTTCCCCTGGCTGAGCTCGAGACGATCGGGAGTGGCTCGATCGCCACGGAGGTCGCCATGTTCTTCCTCGCGAGCGAGGGTATTCGATTGCAGGCGGAGGAAACGCTCTCGCGCCGCAGCCACCGGGGAAAGACTCCCGGTCTCGGTGTGGCCTTCCGGGTCGGCCGCACCGCCTACGCCATCGCTGGCGTAGTATTCATCGCCGTCCTCCACGTCGTCGAAGACGCAGAGGTCCTGATTGTCTTGTGAGTTCGGCATCCTCAGGGATTTCTTGCAGAAGGACTTCAGTCGATCCCCACGGACGGCGCCAGCTGTCGACGATTCGGGACAGGGTCCCCCGCCGAGCTTACTTGTTGAATGAAGGATCAACTTGGGGCCCCTTTTCCGCAAAGGTTATACGTCTGAGAGTACGCCGAGCGATGGAACGAGGGTATACCGGACAATTGTAAGGCACAGGGAGTCGTTTTTTGTCTGGTTCGGGCCTCTCACAGGGGAGATAATAACCCTACGTCCAGTGATTGCACTAGTATGTGAAAGTGGGTTACAATGCGCTTGCTCGGGTGGCCCTGAACGATCCTAAGGACTCCCGTAAGCCAGCGATGTGTGTGAGTGTGTGTAGTACAGAAGGTCCAACCCTCAATCCATCGTGGGAGGGGGTATTTATAGGGAATTACAGGAGACAAATCATTTATTACAGGGTGCGCTCTCAGAGGACGTCTGTGAGCGATCGCGCGCCACCGTCGGGTACCACGCGACGTGGGCACAGTGGGCGCGGACCAAGTCAGCGCGGACCGTGGCGGCGCGGATCTCGGGCGTGCGATCCTTGAGCCGCCATGCATTTAATGCCACGTCACCTTGTCGAGGACCCCCGAGCTGGCTTGCTCGGGGCCGGGGTGCACGAAGGTCGGTCCCGCATGCGTCGTCCGGGCAAGGGCATGGTCGGTTGGTGCCGGGCTTCGATGGTCGTCTGGGTACAGTGTATCCAATCCCCGACACTTATGTTGGAAGACATCAGAAGGATAAGTGAGTTCAAGAAGGCCATCAATCAAACTAAGCATGTAACTACCTTCATCTAAAGTTACGAGAGGCTTCTCGATGCAATGAGGGAGAAGACAGGAGAGAGGGATTTAGTGAGACCTAGAGCTACTCAGTTTGCCACTTCTTTTCTCATTTTGCAGAGTTCATATAAGTATAAGAATGCTTTGCGGCTATTCTTTGTTAGTAAGGATTGGATTAGGGCCAAATTAGCTCACATGGAGGCAGGAAAGAAAGTTTGTGATATTTTGCTTTCCTGATTGTGTTGAGGATTGTTGATGGGGATGAGAAGCCTGCCATGCTAGAGGTTTCAGCAAGTATGGATCATGCTAGGAATAAGATAAGAGAGCCTTTTAGAAGCAAACCAATGATACTAAAGAAGGTAATGGATATCATTGAGAGGCGGTGGGTGCATCAGATGGAGCAAAAGTTGCATAGGGCTACATTGTTTTTGAACCCAAACAAGTTTTTCAACATCAAAGAAAAATGCATTGACTATGCTTCGAGACTCTGAATTGCATTTAATAATATGCTTAAAAAGATGATTAATTGTAATGATAATTTGCTTAGAAAGATAAGTGACCAAGAGGACGATTATGAGAAAATGAGGAAGAGCTTTGGAAAGCATTCAGTTGTGATGAAACAAAAAACAAAGAATTCTCGTAAGTACTAAACTTCTATTCTAAGTTGATTTAATTTTAAACATTCTAAGTTTCTAACATAAATACGATGTTTTACGTTTTAATTGATTGGTGGGATGCTTTTGGTGGCCTTGTTAGAGAGCTTCAATAGTTTGCAAGACGCATCCTCTGTCTTTGTTGTTCGGCCATCGATTGTGACCGCAATTGGAGCATCTTTGAATTTGTAAGCAACTAAGTTGTATTTATTTTAAGGCTGCACATATATTGCAAGCATTTTTTGTTGTTGATTAGTGATTAATTTTCAGATCCATACAAAAAAAGAAATTGGTCGGAGCACCAAAGATTGAATGATTTGATCTACATTCGATACAACCGGAAAAATGCAGAACGTTTTCAAAATAGGCGTGTAGAAGGGACAAATTTCAACCCTTTAATCTTAGAAGAATTCCAATGGGACAACGAATGTGTTGATACCGAAGAAGTCCACCATGTAGAAGGTCTTTCATGGGCTCATATTGATGAAGCCACTGGTGCATCACTAACGCTTCAGGGTCACAATCTGCCTAGGATGATCAGGATGTACTCTTGACGTGGTGCAAATTTGAGCTTAACAGCTGAAAGAGAAGAGCAAGGCTTAGACGAGGATGAAGTCTATGAATCTTTGGTGGCTGATGATCTAGACATCGACGATGATTATGGCCAAGCGCCACCTACTCCTCGTGAGAGTGGACCCAGTGATGAGAGTCGTTGAGATGATTTAGACTTAAACATTGATATTTGAATGCCCTTGTCTTTGGAATATTATATCTATGTTTGAATGTTCTTGTTCTTGGAATATTATATCTATATTTGAAACTTTCAATGTCTTTGTCCTTAGAATATTCTCAATTCTGTTTCAAGATATTTTTGTAATTTATATGAACTTTATACCAATAGCCTAGTGTTTCATCTTGCTGATATCAGGTAAATCTCTTGCTTGTACAAGGGAAAATCAAGGCAAGCTGCTGGATGGATTGAGTTATGTCAGGCTCTACGTCAATGTCTGGACAACAATGATTTGGATCATATGGAAGGTACTATGGATGCTATATACAAGGTACTATACATCACTCCTCACCCTTGTTATATTTGAGCTTGAATTCTGATTTTGTATATAGGAAACTTGAACTATATTTGAGCTTCAAATCTGAATTACTTGGTTGTCTAACTTATCGTCTAGGCAAGCGCCTAGGCACCTAGGCGTCCAAGCGCCCTGGAGGCGACTCGTCTCGTTGAGGCGCCGTGATAACCATAGTCATGACCTCTAAGGACTTCTTAGGAAGTGGTTCTGACCACTGTAGGAGTGGTCTAGACCTCTGTATGAGTGATCGTGATCTCTTGGGAGCGATCTAGACCTCTGTATGAATGGTCCTGATCTCTTAGGGAGTGGTCATGACCTCTAAGGACCTTGGAAGTGGTCCTAATACTGAGGGAGTGGTTTAGACCTCTATAGAAGCGGTCGTGACCTCTAAAGAAGTGGTTATAACATCTGTAAGAGTGGTTTTAACCACTAAGGAAGTGGCTATGACCTCTAAGGGAGTGGTCACAACCAAGAATAGTTTTGAGTGGTCACAGTCAAGAGTGGTCATAGATCAGAGTGATCATGGATAAGAGTAGTCGTGGACCAACGTGGTCATAGATTAAGTGATACAAGGTGGGATATTTTGATGTTTGACTAGTCAATGATACTTGTCTGGTTTTTTGCGCATGTTGTTGTGAGATTAATGATGCATGTTATCTAGAATATTACTATGTAATGGTTTGCTTGACTGCGTTGGTTGCAGGACTTCGGTGCTAGGTCATGTTGAGGTGGAGAAGACCAGGATTAGGCTAGGAGTGCTAAGGTCTAGAACGGTTAAGAGACGCCAGAAGATGACTGAGGTTGGGAAGTAGTTGCGAGCCAAGAAAATAAGGAGTCAGAGTGTGAAACATTCGTGATGGACATGACGGGCAATAGCAAGGTGGACTATGACTAGGCTCAAGGACGAGTTGAGATTTAGAATGGTCAAAGAAGTCGAAGCCATCATGGTGAAGCGAAAAAGGGCATGTGGCGTGCCATGTGATTTGGGCCCGTTTGCAAGCGATGACGGTTCGGAGGAGTCCGAACAAGTAAGAAGCTTGGAGATAAGTCATTGGGGCCACATGGAAGGGGACGAAGCATAGACGATGTTTCAAGTAGATGGATGTAATACTAACTGGAGCCCTATTGAAGCGAAGGAGGATCGTTGGATCAAGTATTCGTGGGTGAAGTAGCAATTATGTTAGTATGGTCAAAACCCGTTATATTGTTGGGTTTCGGGTTAGCCCATTCATGAGTGAGTGAGTTAATCCCAGCCCTTTATGAAGTTCCTTTTGGGAGAAGGTAGTCATCCATTGGAGGAATTGACTAAGTTGTGCTATAAATAGAAGGTGGAGGGATGTATCCATTACCCTGGTTGGAACCTTGGTTGGGATCAAATCTTAGAGAAGGGTTCTTTGGTTTCTTTATACTTTGTTGAGCTTTGTCTATCTGGAAATGTGGTTTTGTAACTATCCCCCTCTAAGCAATGAAAGATCCAAATTTATATATGTTTGAAATTTATTTTTGCTCTTGTATTTTTGCTTGGTTCTTTCATGCAATTCGAGCTGTGCTTCACCTCCTTCAACTTGCTCTGTCTCTATTGGATTTAGGACGCATAAGATGTTGAGGAGTTCATCTAGTATATGCTCCAACTCAGTAAGATCCACTAGAACTTACTCTTGCTCAAGTTTTTGAACTCCTTGCTTTCTGAATTTTTTTATCTCTCTTTGGTTTCTTTCTTTATTGATTGTGTGTTGCCAAGGATGAATGATTCATAAATGAATCTTCTGCATATCATATCTCAATCATCTACGCAAGCTTTGAACAAGATTTCAAATTCTTCTCAGGAAACTAGTAGATCTTTTCTTGATTTGTTTGAGAGGTGTATCTTTGGGGTTCTTGCTTGTTGTAACATATGGGAGATCATCTAAGATCTTTTTGATCAAATTCTCACAAGCAAGATTAGGTCAAAGATTGTGAGTTTGTCCCTATTTTGGTGAAACTTACCTTCAACTTAAAAAAGGTTGGAATTTTGACATCAATCCTTGTGATTGAAAGTTGAAATAAGTTTCTAACATCCATAAGAAGGTGCTCGCAAAGTTCTGCAGGATTTGAGTCAGCCGATCAAAAGTTATCTCTATTCTTGTTTTTAAGATCGTGTTGATTTTATTGTTTACATAGAGCATTGGAAGTTTGCCTAGTACTGCCCTGACTGAGTCCTTTAGTTGGCTCTTTTAGAAAAGCGGCTTGAATGCTCTTTTATCCAGTGCTAGCCTAGTTGGGCCTTTTAATCAACTCTTTAGAAAAGTGGCTTAAATATTTTTGGAGAGAATTTTTATTTGGCTCCTATTCACTCCTCTCTAGTCGCCTTTTTGGTCCGTCATTTTCTTTCTTCTATTCATTCTTTTTTCGGTGATTCAAAGCAGCTTATATTGGCAAAATAATTTTACCTATTCACTACCTCTTGGCCGTTTGTCGTGTGCTGTGGTGGCCCAACATATGAAAAAAATTAAAGAGAACTCAACCTTTTGTGTGGCAACCCGCATAATCAACTCAGGGTAACGATATTAACTATGTCATTAACTCTAAGGTAATTACGTTGATCTGGGTATATTAACTAATAAAACATTAAGTGGACCCAACATTTTATCAGTTAATACATCGTATGCAGAGTGTTGCAACAGAAACAATAATTGGAGACTAAAATGGAAACTTATTACCTTCCATTGCTATGCACGGCTACAAGTCCCTTACAACTAATTATACATAGGGTCTAAGTACAGCAAAAATATAATACCAAAAATACTAATTACCTTGACAACTGATAAAGCCGATGTACGATCTACCCAACGATCTATTCCTCTTGATAGCCCACATCCTGGTAGTTCTGATCTTGCGAGCACTTCTCTCCCCATGCCTTGTAGTCAAACCATTGGGATCCATGTCCCAACCGGACGCTTGACCACCGGAACCATTCTCTAAGTAAAAGGGGATTTAGTAAGAGTGGGTACAAAAGTATTCAGCAAGCATTAATAGCAAAATGAGTTATATGAAGTTTTTCCTACACATCCATCTCAAATACTGTCCACAACCTTCTGGTGCAACCTTTCCTTAAAACCATTTTCAGAAAATAGTTTTTATTAGGAAAGTTATGTTATTGATTTTACTTATCCAAGCATTCGTATATGAGGCAAACTTAGCTTCTGTAGCCTCCAATCTAGGAGATAGCCATGAATTCATGACTTGGCCATACACAGGTTTGTACCACTTTACCCATAGCGAACTCAACCACAGTTGAGAACTCAGAACGTTTATCACTAATCAGGTATTAGATCTCCAACCCTGGTAACTCAAGTCAAGGACACCTTTTCCAGGTATTTCTGCTGACTCGTAGCTAACAGCTGTACTCCCAACTAATTATGTAGTATAGTACTCTGACTAACAACACAGTACTATTCTCCGACTAACAACGGTAATACTCCACCTAGGGCTTTACATATAGAGCCCTAAAAAAATCAACTGTAGCTGATTTTGTGTGCCCCTCATTGGGCCGAACCGGCATATCACAGCTTCATACCTCTTAGTTATCTATTCTTATCCCAATGTGGAGATCATAAAACCATCATAGGACAATATTTTCTGGTCGTTGTTATACACAATGGTTGATACAAATATTATGGCTTATTGTCCAAGTGTAGTGGTTTATCTTTATATCATAGTCTATGTAGAGGGCTCTACCAGCATGACAATCCTTTTCATCGGCACCCTCTACTCACCACATATATATATACTCACATACCACACTTGGCTCCAATCATTGGAAGAGCCATTTCACATATTCACAATTTAAGGACTGTACCAGTAGTATATGAACACTTTCATTTATCAAAAACCAACCACTACCGTAGCAGCTTACAATTATCCATCTTTCCAACAATTTATGATTTGAGGTTTTATTTTAAAAGATATTTTTCCATGCATTTATGATATTTGAAAATAATTAAAAACAATTTGACAAATATAATCAAGAGAAGCTTGCTTGGATTTTGGTAGAAGTAGGCGTCCTCACACAATAGCTAAAGATGATTATTGGCAGGATTTAATTTAACTCCTAAAATTATAAGAATACTATATTTTAGGTAATTAATAGGTTTATATATCTTTTTATGGTGTCCAACCCTTTCCTAATTTTTGGTAAAGTTATATATGTATACTATGAGCTTCCATTTTTAGAGTATTTAATTTGATGTATTTTTATAGAGCGTACTTTAATTTAGGGATATTTTAACTTATACTTTTAATTGGTGTATTTTAATCTGTGTCATTTATTAGATTTTTGGGTTGTGATTTCATTTTAATCGTGGTATTATCTCCCTTTTTAATTATTATGGTAATTGTTGGTTTTATATGCCCTTTTAAATTTGTTGGATATTTTAATTTGATATTTTTATTTGAATGCCTGATAAATTACAATGTTGAATTTCTTATTGGATTTTAATATAGGTATAATTAATTTGGCTGGTGCACGAATTTAATTTTCTTTCCCTTTTTCTTTTCTCTTCTATCTTTTCTTTTTCTTTTCCTCCTGCCTTATCTCTTCCCCATTCCTCTATTATTCTTTCTCTTCTCTCTCTCTGGCTCTTCACTGCTCCCCTGGTCTATCTCCTCCCCTACCACCCCTCATCACCGTCCACGGCCCTCTCCAACACTGCCCCTCTCCGACGCCTTCTATGCCTGTACCCTTGCCTCATGGGCCTTCTTTGCGCGTGGCCCACACCACAGGTCGGCACACACCAGCGTCGCCTTGGCCCTTGAGCTGGCGTGTATGTGTGCACGGTTGCTCGCCCATGTGTCGTAGCCTCCTGTCCTCATGCCTCCAGTCGGTGTCGCTTGCCCCACCCCCTAGGCCCTCCCTCGTGTGCGCTGGCATCTCACGCGCGGCCCGCCTAGCCTAGGCATGCATTCGCATCATCAGGCCACCGCACACCCGGTCTCCCCCCTACGTCCCATCCTCGGGCTGGTCACGCCCAAGCTGCTACCTAGCCAGCCCACCTCGCCCCCTTCTCCTCCTAGTCGTACTCTCTGCCCCGCTAAGCTTCTCCCCCTTCTCTACTTTTCATTAACCCCATACCTAAGTGCATTTTCACTTTATTTTTATTTGGTTTAAATTTTTGATTTAAACTACTAATCTATGGTTGATGATGTGATGATGAACATGGGGTTTGCTACTGACAGAAGGTGTCGTGACAACACCCGGCAATAGCTTGCACGCTGGGGAGTACAAGGAGATCGTTGGGCACACGTGATGCAACCTCTAGCAAACAAACCTACTGAAACCACTAGCATATATATTCATCTCTTCTGGTTCTCTACTACTATGCCTATATTTATGCTAATAAAATTGAATGCAAAGTTACATGTGATGTGGGAATGAAGTGAAATGCAAGGTTGTGGTGTTGTGGTTGTGATTGCTAGGGATGGTGATGGAGATGTGGCTATCCCTTGCTCTTGCTCCTGCTTGGTGCTCCTGGTGGCGTGGTGACCCCTGGGGCTTGCTCCTTGCTTGTTTGCTTGGGATGTGCTTCTGGGGCTTAGTCTTGTGGTTATGTGCTTGCTTCCTGCAGTTGGATTTGTGTGGGGCTTTGCTACCTTGGGGTTTTGAGGCAATGCACTCCTAGGTGTTTGCTTGTGGCTTACTTAACTTGTGCTCTGGAGTGATGGAGACTTGACTCTTGTGGTTTGCTTAGAAAGCTTGGTCTAGTGGTCTTGCCTATATGCTTGGGCATAGGACTTAAGGGTTAAGGCTCGAATGATTTTGGCTGGAAGCTATCCTAATGCATAGGGTGTTCATGTCTATCCATATTTACTGTGGAATTTTACCCCTTTAGTGCGGAAAATTACTTCTCTACCACTCGATATTTTTACTATTTACGTGCATACAATTAAATTCATAGATTTGTTTAATTGCAGAGTGATGAACCTTAATTCGTGAGAGGTGCCGATTTGGCCTCGAATGAATTTGATATCTCAGTGAGCGATACCAACTTATACGGATTTGACAACAACTCTTCTTTTTAATCTCTTACCAATTTGATTTATTGCCTTTAGTTCTATATGCATAATTGATTAGTTAACATATGCAAGATTAAAACCGAAGATCAAAGAAGCTTAGGTTTTAGGAATTTAACCTTCTGGAAATTTTTGTTGAGATGTAATTGATTATTCAAGTAATTTGCATTTTTGGAAATGTAACTGAGTATTCCTGTGTATTGAAATTAATATTGGTGTACAAAATCCGTAGTAAATAAATTGTATGATTACTTTTTGCAAATTATTTTAATTTTGTGAGTTATTAATTTATGTTGATGATCTCATGTGCACGAATAATAACCTAGGTTATTTCATTCTAGTTAATTAAATCTGAGCTGATCAAAATTTTATTAAGCGCAAACTGGATCATAAATTTATGGTGTGAGCCGTTTAAGAAAGTTTAACTCTTGCTTGTTGTGTTGAGGTTATTTCAGATTGGCCTCGCCATTAACTAGTTTGTCAGGGGAAAGAAAAAGAATCCCTACAAAGATTTTTCTGGCTATGATGATTTAGAGCAAGCCCAACCCACCCCCTAAATCTTCCCTTATCCTAAATTATAAGGAGAATTAGAAAAATGTGAGCTCCAACCCAATCCTTATAAGAAACCTCTATTCTAGGGAGACCTCTTCTCACCCCTACATCTAGGGGCTTTCTCCTTCCCCCTACTATTTTCTTCAACATTTTTTTATTCATTATTTCTATTTTTAGTAAATAATTCATGGGTGCAAAGTAATAATAATGTTTAGATAAATAATAGGGGTGAGTAATAGGGAATGTGGGTTGGAGATAAATTTGATATAGAGTGCTCCTAATTTTTACAACACCCCTAAATGAGTGATTTAGGGGGAAAATATAGAGGTTTGGGTTGGAGTTGCTTTTATCACATGCTTTCCTATTACGATTTATCACATACTTTCTTATTACAAGACAGGCAGTTTTTACAACAAATTTCGTCCTATGTTATCTCACTTCACAACAGAATTCTACAGAGATAGTAAAGACAACAAAAGCAAAGGGGCATGTAGAGCTCAAACCATTTCAAGACACGCCAAAAATAGCTCACTTCAACGCAATCATACACTACAGCTAGCCGCTACCCTAACTGTCCCATGCTGATGCACAGGATTACACGTTTGCTTAACACTGAGAGGAACAACTCATCTGCCTCCTCTTGCTCAGAGAAGACATGACCCTGGCAGCCCTCACCTTCTTTACCAGAAGACACCACTTGTCGTCGCCATCGCCGGCCTTCGTCGCCGCCCTCTCCTGCTCCTTGCGCTTGAACTGCCCACAGAGAGGTGTGTTGCACTGGCCGTCTGGTCGGTCGCAGAGCGCGGCGTGGAGGCGGAGGAGCTGCCACGTGCGCTGGCAGCGCGGGCAGCTCGTGCGGTGGCACCGGGAGAAGTGGCGGATGAGGAGTTGCAGGCCCCGGCACGTCGTCGCGTACGCCGGGCACGGCGACTTGGCCGGCGCCTGCCCTACCGGGCCGACCTCCGTGCAGATGTGCCGCAGGCAGTCCATCGCCTCGCTCAGCTCTACGTACACCCGCTGCTCCGCGCGCTTCCGACGCCACTTGCGCCGCCGCTGCACGGCCGGAACCATGCATAGGTTAGTGCTTACAAGTCCTCAACAACACTAACAAAAAAAATAAAAACGTGCAATGTGAAATATTCAAACAAACATAAACAACATGTGCAAGCGGTAAAGGCGTTAATTAGATAGGTAATTTGTCCATTCTAGAAATCGATCATGATTCTTCTTACGACTTCCATTCGGTTGAACGCTAGTACAAGTCAAACCAACTAATTAACCCCCAAGGTTCTGCTGACTTTCGTCAAATCGAAAGGTTCGTTGGCCTTAACCATGACCGGAAATTGCTTCAGGTCGGTAGCATCTCCACCTAAATGTAAACGTTTAAACATAGGGTGTGTCTAGGAATCACTCGGATGTTTTCTCCAAAAAAATCAGCCAAATTTTTGGATGTTGCACATGTAGGAAAAAAATATTGCAACGCATCTGAAATTTAGGAGCCTCTTGCAACATTTTGTTCAACGCTTGCAACATTTTTTTCCGACGCGTTGCAACATTTTTTCGCTACGGATGAAACATTTTTTTCTAACGCATGCAACATTTTCCTTCGACAACAGTAGAAATGTGGCACAGTAAACAGATGTTGCAAGCGATGAAAAAAATGTTGCATGCGTCGGAAAAAAATGTTGCAAGAGTTGAACAAAAATGTTGCAAGAGGGTCCCAAATTTAGGTGATTTTAGCAAAGAAAATATCCGGATGATGTTTATCAAAACCCTTAAACATATGGCGAATTGAGGTCCGAGATGTTTAGGGATGGACCGACCTAAACTACCAACACCATGAATTAAAAAATGTTAGGCACCAACCAAACCGACCACATAAAACATTGGCGCCGTGTCCTAATGCGCACGAATAAGACACGGCGGTCCAGGCGTGTCCAGCATTAATTTCCAGGAACCGATCGAGGTTTGAAAGATTGGGCTACCACGCTAAACATGTTCCCTAGCTAGTGCATTGCGCACTGTGAGAGCCATCATTTTTAGTTGCACTTTGCGATCATGTAACCGGTAACGAAGACATTTCAAGTGCCAACATGCATGTCCCACGTCGATCGAGTGACATGAGTGGAACGGAAGTATTGATGGAGGTAGGTATCCAAGGCGGGATGGTCGCGATTCACGTACGTACCAGATCGGCCTCGTGGAGGTGCTGGAGTACGTCGAGCTCCTGCCAAGGGTCGTTCTCCTGGAGGAAGCGCCACGCCTCCGTCTTCTCCACGGCCTTGAACTCTTTGGCCAGCAGCCTCGTGCACCGCAGGTACAGCTGCGGCGCGTCGCAGAGCTTGGCCAGCTGCAGCACGTCCGCCACCGTGTCCGGGGTGAGCCGCGACCCGATCACGCCCTGGCACGACCGCTTCAGCCACTGCACCTGGTACGCGTGCGCCAGCGCCAGCATGTGCACCGCGTACTTCTCAGTGTCGTCCTCGTTCTCCTCGGCGCACCTGCCGTTTCAGCGAATATTATTATCGTGCGTTCATCCACGACCACGATCACTGAAAATAAAAAATAAGCACGACGATTGGCAGTACACGAGTACATGCATGTCACTGGACGGTGCGGGCGGCTATTTTGGCGGTCCCTATCTCCACATCCACACGAAAAGAGGAGGGAAAATGTTTCCAGTTCACGGCAGATAAGCCGACGATATCGCCGCGACCACTGGTCCCTTCCCTGCCTGCGACAGCAACAGCATGCCGCCGATGGGATCGCTTGGCTGGTCGCCTTGGAGCCAGTCGTATATGCGGTGATGAGTACGTACGTAGGGGAGGGTTCCAACTAGTCAGGCGCTACCACACGCCAACCAAACGACGACGGAGAAGAAAAGGAAAGGATGCGGAAAGTATTAAGGCTTTTGAAGAGCTAAGAAGCAAGATGAATACACAGACATCCGCTTCGCAGATATCTGATGCATAACTCGGACTCAGCATTCCGCACTTCTCTGGTCTAGTTGTTCAGAAGGCATGATTAGTTGGCTTTGGCTAGCTCAATTCCAAAAAAAGAGAACTGTAAATTCCAATGTTGTCTCGATCAAGTTGTATATGCCAACCATTTGCCATCAAATTGGGCCAGCAATTTGTAATGCTACTTTGTTCTTCTCTCCCGCTTGAATGAAAGACAGACTCCCGTTTGAATGAAAGGCAGATGGTTGGCATATACAACTTGCTCGGCTTGCCGCGGGGTTTTGTACGGCTCGGCTTGAGGCGCTTGGCGAGGTCTCGGTGCTCTGTGTTTCTGTCCGCGTGTGTGTGCGCGCGACTGTGCCGTCCATAGCTTGTGCCAATTGACGAGGCGTGCTTGCGAGTTGGCCAAGTTGATGAAGGTATCACGAAAAATGCCGAGTGATCAGTCCTAATCACCTATCACGGTTCGTGGAGTGGTTCATTGAATCTACGTGCAGGCTCTGAATCGCTGATAGGCCGACAGGAAAAGAACTGCTCTACGTTTTGGCTGCTTATCTTGGCAATTGCAAGGTTTTTGAAGGGAATTCGCTTTGGCAAATGTCAGGAATACATCAAAGCTGCAATTCTAACAATATTTAAGTGTATTAATCGGTACAAAGTTTTTTTCCTAGCAATTACTACCATACATGATGAAGGGAAACAACCCTCTAAGAAAATGGTGCTTAAAAATAGAATTTTTCAACCAAGCCATTTAAGAGTAGGCCCGGCTGATCGTCCAGCTTGTCAACGTGGGGGTACGCGTGTGACATGTTTTCCTATTCTCCTCGTGTGTCAATACTACTGATGACTCTTTGCGAACCATTCCCAGCTTGAAAGAAATGGATCTGTACAAAATAAGGCTAGATATTCCAGGGAGGAAATGCGGTACGTACCTGCCGGCGTAGAGGAGGCGGACGAAGGCCGCGGCGGCGTCGTCCGTGACGCCGCGAATCCGAACGACGGCTCTGCCGGCCTTGCCGCTGTCCCTGTCCTCCTGCAGACGGCGCTGCAGGATGCTCTCCAGTACCGGCGACGCCGACGCCTGGTGAAAACAGAAAAGAAGAAGAAAACTTCTCTTCAGAAAGCCTGAGGCAACAAAAATTGACCCCTGAAATTAATGTTCACAACAAGCATAAGAATTCTTGAAGCGATCCTTAATTAGTTGCTGTTGCGTGCCCATTTAGACGAACAGAGACTTGAGATCATCATTACAAGATCTACCTCGAGCTGCTTTAATTCATCTGCGCGTTTGCATGCAGGATAATGCGCCAAGAAATCAAACGGCCGGAGGAGGAGGAGGAGGATAAAGAGGAGGCTTACAAGAACAGAGGAATGCGCGGGGATCCTCCGGCTGCCGCCGGAGGTGACGACGTCGACGTCGGCGGCGGGGGCGTCGCCGCCAGCCCGTGGTGCCTCACACATCTCCTTTTTTGGGATAAGTTAATCCCGACACAAAATGGAAGGAAGAAAAATATCTGGGAAGAGAGCGAAATGTTCAGGGGCGTCGCTGCGTGTCTGCGAGGGAGGCAAATTGCCGCGGGCATTCGAACGCTTATATAAGCTGCGTTAGTTTGAACCGCTCTGCCTTTTCATCGATAACCCCCAAGTCAAATTTTATTCTCACAAACGTCCTGGATTCGGTTGCTTTACACGCCGTTGATCAGTTTACACTTGATAGAGAACTATAAACGCCAGCTTCATAGTGTTAACAAAAAAATAAAAAATTACCAAACATTAATATAGTAGTACAAATAAGATTTTCAACGGATTTTCTCCAAAGAATAGCTAATCAAGTTTTTCTTTTCGCAAGATCAATAGATGGATGAAGCAAGCCCTTCGGCACATACCAGCTAATAAACATTCCGGAGACTACTTTTTTCGAGATGAAATATATGATGGATCATGGTCGCAGCAAGTTCTTCGGCGTAGACATCATCATTGATAGCTATAATACCCATCACCCGTTCTAAAATACAAACGCAATGATCATGCGAAGGTATGAAAAAAGTCTCACACGGAACGGATCCAGTGATGATGATTCAGTTCTGAAGTGGCCGACACCAGCTGAAAGTTCCGAGTCGTTACCAAAGTTTGGAACAGCCACGGACGTAGTTTGCGAGTACCGTAGGGGGCGATTCACAAAGTTAGCAGCAAACGCAAGTGGTGACGTGCGCCCGCCGCCCGGTCAAGGGGTCGCAGACTCGCAGCCTTCCAGGCTAAACCGGCCCTCGGAAGGAGGAAGCGCCACATAGGCGTCCCAACATCGACGTGGCGCCTCCTGTGGCCCCCACACATCCTCCTCGTCCTCATCCGCATCGGCCAGCACGGACAAAAAACCGTGTCACAGCTCAGCTACTGGCCTACTGTGCTTTGCCTGCTCTCACGCAGCCTAGTCTTCGCTTCAAGCCGGGGTGCTACCCGGCAAAGGCATGATGTTTTCTTACGTAAAGTTTTTTTTAACGATGCAACAAGTGTGATATATTGTGCAGATGTAATGTACTCTTTTCTTCATCCTTTTTCATTAAGAGTTTAGGATGAATTTTTGATGAGGCATATGCAATGCATGACACGGTATTTGTCCGAGAGTGAGTGTTGACATATAATCGAAGTCTAAGATTTGATGAGTAATTGTCATCTTTGTGATTATTCTTCGAGTATCTTTAATATTGGGTGATTGTCATTGAATCTATTCTTTGGCTACTTATTGATTCCTTAATAATTACTAATCATCATCTCATGTAACTAATTAGCAAGTTGGTTGTTGCTGGGGGATGTTTGAACCACATGCGTGAACCGTCGGACGTGGCAGGTAGGGTGCAGGGTTATCTCTTAACCCTGTTCGTTGTATGGCCTGCATCAAGTGTGCCAGTTTTATATCTCGTTCGAATTGACGAGTAGTATAACTTAACGAGCACTTTTGTTATCTCAGGACCATGTTGGTTGCATCAGCGCATCACTAGCATCAATTGTATAGTTCGATCGAATTGCTATGTACTATACTTAACGAGCACTTTTGAGCACCTTTGTTTGTTCCTTTGAAAGCGTCATAATGGTCCAAAGAATAGACCAAGTTGCATAATAAGAACTATGTTGCTAATTAGTAAAAGCGAATCAATTCTATGGGTGCCTTCCGTTTTCAAAATCTGTTTACTCCATGCCATCGCCGTCATCTTCCCCGTCAATTATTTGCCGTTTAGGGTGTGCAAAGACCATTTTGCCTCGTGAACATGTGAGTAGCAGTCATGCCCCCACATGCCATTCTCTCATCTTGTTCTATGTGCATGTAGGGGCATTCGATTTTTTCGGTTTAATCGGTTCGTTTTTTGTTTTAAAATAATTCGGTTTTTGAAAACTGGGAACCGAATTTCTCGAACAAAAATAAAAAACCGAACCGAATTAACCGAAATATTTCGATTCGGTTAATTCGGTTTTTCGATTAACCGAAATATGTTAGATTTAGTCATTCTCATATTGCAACATAGAGCATAGATAAACCCACACAATATTCATACGTCATTACAATATAAGCATAATAGAACATATGAATATACTAAACATATGCATAAATGCATTATAACATGAGAATTGTTTAGTGGCTTTAGGAAGAATATTATAAAAGTGGTATTGTATATGGGCTATTCGGTTATTCGGTTATTTTGGTTTTTGAAAGCGAAAAATCGAACTGAACACTGAAAACCGAATTATATCAAAACAAAAATCGAACCGAAAACCGAATAAATCGAAATAATCGGTTAATTCGGTTTGGTTCGGTAATTCGATTTCGGTTTAAAAATGCCCACCCTATGTGCATGTGGAACCCACAAGTCACAGTAACCTTCAAGGCTTCAACCTTGGAGCTGATGAACTGTAGCGGCAACATTGCCTAGCGCTGGGTCGCGCTGATGGTGGCGCATGGGAGTCCTCACCGCGGAAGCCAAACACGGAGAGGGCTTCTGTGGGGCCGCGCTCAAGAGTTCCATGACAGCCACCACTCCAACATCCACCTCTTCAAATTGATGCCGAACATACCTACGAACACCCGGTCAAATTGCTGTCGATTTTTGTGTGAAAATTGTGCCGATTCGTAGCAACAATGTGCTCGTGTATTATGAATGTGTAGCAATCCTTTGGTTTTCGTTTAGGCAGGGTCTTGATTTGAGCATGGAGAGGCCCGAACATCAAGGGTCCGAGAGGACACGGACGCCGTGCTCTCTTCTCCCTAGCACAGTCTACTATGCTTCTCTCTAATGGATCACGCAAACGCCTCCCTACACGTAGATAGCAGAGCTGGAACGGGGCAACGACACATGCCTAGATCTGGCTGGAGTCAAAGAAGAAGCCCGATGTGCCCTAGTGTGCTGGCTCCCCCACCTGTGATGGCATACAACGCCGAAGTGGACTGGGATGACGACAATATCCAAATCTAACTGGTGAGCTCAGAGCTACACTGTCTTCGCCACAACCTCGTCCTTATCAGCTGCGCACGCCATCCTTGCCACCTCTTGTGTTGTGGACGGCGGCAACACACGATCGCACAGGGACTACGCACCGCCATATCTTTGCCGGTCCGCTCTGCCGTCGGACTGTCTCCTCACCTCGCGGTTGTGGTGGAGAGGGGAGAGATCGGGTAGAGGGGGAGAGAGATTTCTACATGTATTTCCAAAAAAACTGGCATGTTAACGGTTAGGCTCTAATGGGAGAAGTGACAGCAATGATATGCAGCAAAGAAATTTTGAAGCTGATGGTATACAGAAACAAGGACCTATTCGATGTTAAATCATAGAATGAGGAGTCATTCAGCAACACAGAATAAATTTTCTCTTAGTAATATTTTTCTCTCTTGCATCTATTACTCGACTCCCAAGAATTGCATATGCCAGTTCGTGAGAATGGTTTATCACATATATTAAAGGGAATAAGTTCAATTTAGAACCATGAACTCTAACGTTGATTTGATTTTCAACTATAAACTTTAAAACCATTCAAATTGGGATCTCGAACTAAAAAAATTGTTCGCTTTACAACCTTCCATTGATTCCAGTATGGTTTTGCCCTAACCTAGCATCCTAGGTGACAAGGATTGATGCAAATCACCCAACACATCGTCTCTAAAAATCACAAATGAGTCATCAAATTAAAAAAATGGGACCCACATGTCAGTGCCTCCCCTTCATGTCTTCTCTCAAATCACTCTCGTCCCTCATCCACATCGCGTGCACAGCCCAGCTCCTCTTCAAGCCACTTCCCCTCCCCACCTGTCATCACCATCGGGAACCCCTTGCCCGTACTCCTTAACATCCACACCCTTGGTGCCGATCTAGATTTACAACTAGTCATTGCCATCCATAGCCACCTTTACGCCAGCCGACCACTGCTGCCTCTGCATTCACATCCTATATCGTCGAGCTCACTGTCTCCCCCCATCCTCCACCATAACCTTAACATGCTTCCTCTCCCCCTCTAGTGGATGTGTCCCATCCACCATTGCCACCACCTCATGCTCGTCAAGGTCGAATCGAAGCCAGCCTAGTTTGATTGAAGCTATAGCTAGCAACTAGCCTCTCCCCCTCTCTCTCATTGGCGTCTAGATCCCACTATTGGAGACAAATATGAGATCGTTGGTGATGGGCGAGGTTTTTAGGGCAGGGACTGAGGTCGCCAATTATCAGGCCACATCCTCTACCCACCAGATCCAAATCTAGGAGCGTCGATCATTGGCCCACCTTCACCACTCATCGAAAGAAGAGGAAGTGCAACCCCGTAGCCTCTACTGTGTAGCCCCTTAGGATCTGGCGGGTAGAGAAGATGACGACCTCAACCGCTCTACCGATGATCGAAGCGAGCAAAGGAGACGGCGTCGCACCCAGATCTAGGGAGAAGGGCACAATGGTGCTGGCGTGGGTGGAGGAAGAGGCGTCCCAGGACTCAGTGTCGCTTCTTTCTCCTGGCCGACGATGACTTCAGCTCCACCGCCGCTTCATTGCCTCCATTGGTGAGTTGCACCCTCCTCCATTCCCCTTTCTCCTTCTTGCATGTTGCGCTTGTCTACCGTTGGAGTCGCCGCCACTACCATCCATGGCCATCGATGCCCTTAACCCCTCTTCTCTCATGTATGTTCAATGGTAGAAGAAGATGCTTTCACAATGACATAGACGATAGTATGGATGCACATGTGAATGCCATATTAACAAAATAAATAAGTTCAATTTATAATCCTAAACTTTAGCATTAATCTAATTTTCAACTTTAAACTTGAAAACTGTTCAAAACAGGAGCCTGATTATAGAGTGGTTGCCTCCAATCATAGCTTAAAGAAGGTTCTGTTAGTCATATATTTGTACATTTAGCTGATTACCTTCCTGGATTAGCTACCGGCTAATTATGGTAGTGATTTGCTCCTGTATGCCATGCATACCCTGCCCGTTGTACTATTTGTATACAGTGACTCCTGGTGAATGGATTCATTTTGTCATTCCCCATATCACTCTTTATCATAGTATCAAAATAGGTTCTCTCCTGCACCTTCCTCTTTTGTAAACCCCAGTCGCCGTCGCTAGCCATGGCTGCCAATAGTAGCGCGTCCGGCTCCATCTCCACTAGCGTGACCGTGCTCATCAGCGCACCCTCTTCCATGGCTACGCCCATGACCAGCACCGCTGGTGTTCCAACCGAGCCCGTGGCCTAGCGCAGCCATGACCAACACCAACACCGCCACCGTCGTCCTCCTTTCGGCCAACCTCTCCCACATCATCACCTCGCAGGTGGCCACCACCCATTCAGTCGTGATGCAACTCCTCGCAGCACTCCTGGACGAGGCCTGTCCCATGGCTGTCTCTGCCCTGGTCGCGGCTGGGCTTCTTCCCCCCGCCGCGGATCTGGTCCATGCCACGGTCGTGTCCTCTCCTCCTCAAGAAGCCATGCCGCTGGATCTCGCGGTGCGCGCCCGCAACGTTCTTCTTTGGTGCCGTCGGTACCGGCACTCACGAGACTGTGCCGTCGGCCTTCTTGCACACCGCTGAGGCCGGCGCCCATCTCGACCCAGATTGGGAACGTATGGACTATGTCGTCCTCTCGTGGATCTACAATCGTATTTCCACTAATCTTCTAGAGGTTGTCATATCTCTTGTCGCCACAGCATGCTTTGTCTGGGCTAGCCTGGAGCAACAATTCCTCAGTAACTAGGAAACTCGGGCCCTCTACGTCGAGGCCGAGTTTCGGTCCTTCAAGCAGGGTGACCTCTCCATCACTGACTACTATCGGCGACTGAAGAGCATGGCTGACACTCTCGGCGACCTGGGTGAACCCATTAATGACCATACATTCGTCCTTAACATGTTAAAAGGTCTTTCTACCAAGTTCGATGCTGTGAAGGCCACACTCAGCGACCATTTCCCACCTTTATGGACACCCAGTTCCAACTTCTTCTGGAGGAGATCATCCAGAACGATACCTTGAGCACCGCCTCCACCACCTTTGTCGCCTCTACATCGTCTTCCAGCGGGGGGCGCCCATCTCCTAGTGGTGGTGCCTCCTCTAGCACCACCCCCATCGCACCTTTCAATGGTCGCGATAACAACAATAACAGCAACCGTCGTCATGGCGGAGGTGGTAGCAGTGGTGGTGGGGGTGGCGGTCGCCCCAACAACTCCACTAGTGGCAACCCCACGGGTAGCGCCCCCCTTCGACTCTGACCGTGCCATCCTACTACAATCCCTAGACGGGCACAGTCCAGCTTTGGCCCCATCAGAGCCTAGGTGTTCTTGGGCGCCCTCCTATATCGAGGCCTCGCTAGGCTCCCCATGCCTTGGCAGTGGTCTCCACTACCGACGTGTCTTCGCCTGGCTCTGATCCCGAGGCTGTGTGGCAGCCTCCCATGCCGGGGGCCCTGGACTCCCATGGCCGGAGCAGGATGGGACCAGCAGTCCCTGGCTAACACCTTCAACACCATGACCCTAACTCCGCCTCCCACCACTGTGGAGTGGTACATGGACTTCAATGCGACTTCGCACATGACCTCGAATGATGGTAACCTCTCATTGTCCCACCCTACCTCTCCCTCTTGCCCGACCAACATTATCATTGGTAACGGGACTCGCCTGCCAGTCATGGCCACTGGTTATATCTCCTATCCCAGCAGTCTAGGACCCCTCACACTTCGTCATATCCTCGTCACACCCCACATAATCAAAAACCTCATTTTAATTCGTAAATTCACTATTGATAACTAGTGTTCTATTGAGTTTGACCTGTCTAGTTTTTCTGTGAAGGACCTTCGTACCAGGAGCACAATCGCCAGGTGCAATAGCTTTGGGGACCTCTACTCCTTCACTCCGACGATTGCTTCTCCTCATGCCTGTGTTGCCAGCACTTCTTCTCAGGCACTATGGCATCGTCATCTCGATCACCCCAGCAACAAGTCTCTTTCTCGGTTAGCTAGTTTCTCGGCTATCCCGTGTAATAAAAAAAACTCGACTGGACTTGTCATGCTTGCCAACTTGGCCATCATGTTTGTCTTCCTTTTGGTTCCTCCAGCTATAGTGCTTCCAATAAGTTTGATTTAATACATTGTGATCTATGAACATCTCCCATTATTAGCGTTTCAGGTTACAAGTATTATCTCCTTATTCTCGATTATTGCTCTCATTTTTTATGGACCTATCCTCTTCGTCTCAAATCTAAGACATTTCCTACCATCTCTCATTTCCTCGCTTATGTTCGAACTCAATTCGATACCACCGTTAAAACCATTCAATGTGACAACGGCCCCGAGTTCGACAACACTACATCCCAGTCCTTCTTCCTCACACATGGCATTACACTTCGCTTGTCATGTCCATATACATCCCCGCAGAATGGTCGAGCTAAATGAGTAATCCACACCACCAACGATATTGTTCGTTCTCTTCTCTTTCAGGCCAGCCTGCCTCTTTCATACTGGGTGGAAGCCTTCCACACAGCTATGCATCTATTTAACATCTGGCCTACCTCCACTCTTTCTCACTCCACTCCTTTTTTGGCTTCCATGGCTCTCACCCTACTATACTCACCTCCGCGTGTTTGGTTGCACCTGCTATCCCAATCTTTCTAGCATAGCTCTTCACAAACTCGCGTCTTGCTCTACTCTTTGTGTCTTTCTCGGCTATCCAAACAATCACAAAGGGTATCGTTGTCTTGACTTATCCTCCAACCACGTCATCATCTCGCAACATGTTGTCTTCGATGAGTCATCCTTCCCCTTTGCTTCTACCCTCTCTCCCACCTCCTCCACTGCCCTATTGAGCCAGACTATCTCTGCCCTTGAACATGAATTCTCCCTCAAGGATCTAGACCCTCTCCGTCACTTCCCTGGAGTTTTCGTTCTTGGTCTGCTCCTCTCACAGCGTCAGTATACTCTAGATATCTTGGACCAAACTGGCATAACAGACTACAAGCCCTGCAACACTCCCGTTGATACCCAGTCCAAGCTCACTATTGATGGTGTTTTGATATCATATGCAACTCTCTATCACAATCTCGCCGGAGCTCTTCAGTATCTGACCTTCACACGTCCGGATATTACTTATGCTATTCAACAGGTCTGCCTCTTCATGCATGATCCCAAGGAGCATCTCTTAACAGCTCTAAAGCAGATTCTCCGGTATCTTTAGGGCACTCTTGAGCTTAGTCTGTTTTTGCATTGCACCACATCATCAGATTTGAGTGTATACTCTGATGCTGATTGGGCTGTTTGCCCAGACACCCGGAAGTCCACATCTGACTATAGTGTATTTCTTGACGACAACCTCATCTCTTGGTCTTCCAAATGTCAGCATACAGTCTCTCGGTCGAGTGTTGAGGCAGAATACTAGGTTGTTGCCAACAGCGTCGCTGAGGCCTGTTGGCTTCATCAGCTTCTTCAGGAGCTCCACTGTCCTCTTTGTCGGGCCACCATCGTCTACTGCGAAAACGTCAGTGCCGTCTATCTCTCAACCAACCTGGTGCAACATCAACGCACAAAACATGTTGAGATTGACCTACACTTCATCAGGAAACGTGTTGTACTTGGCCAGGTGTGCGTGCTACATGTTCCTACATCATCGCAGTACACCGACATTTTCACCAAGGGCCTTCCCTTGACGGTCTTCACCGAGTTTCGGTCCAGCCTGAACATCCGCTCAGCTGCCGTCCCGACTGCAAGGGAGTGTTAGCTCCACTTCTTTATCTTCGCTCCAATCAAAACTTGTTTCGGCCGTTTTGACTACGGGGGAGTGTTAGTCGTATATTTGTACATTTAGCTGATTATCTTTCTAAATTAGCTACCGGCTAATTATGGCTGTGATTTGCTCCCGCATTCCATACATACCCTTTCCGTCATACTATTTATACTAGATGGTGACCCGCGCTACGCCGCGGCGTATGTAATTTTCAAGGTGTTTCACGGGATTTTAGGACAGAAGAAAAGAACTATAAGGAAAATGTAAGAAGTTTGAAGGGCCTATTTGAAAAAGCTCTATCTAAATGTTTTTAACGTATTTCATAGCTAGCGGCGTGCGAGGAAAAATTGTATAACATAGCACTAAATTTTAGAAAACAATTTGTGCACATTGAAACAAAGTTTGAAAATTTTGAGGGTTTTGCCATTTTAGAAATGGATCTAGATGTATTTTGTTGGGAGTTTTAGGGCTTGTTTGCTATAAAAATACGTAAGATTCAACATAAAATTTTGAAAGTTTTGAGAGTTTTCTCGCTTAAAAAATGTTACGCCCATAGTTAATATCAAGAGATGTAATTGGAAAGATAACATGTGACGCAAATACAAAGCGAGAAATGAATAACGGTTGTACAACCGATAGTAGGAAGGTTTATAGAGCGGGAATAACATTTACATGGGGAATGTTGTGGATCATGGAGATCAAATCTTATAATTTCCGTTGTGTGGCGGGTGCGAGGAACGATTAACTAAACCTTCACTTAGTTTGCGGATGTAACAAGCAAAGCTTTAAAAGGAAAAGATCCACACAACAAAAGAAAAATGACAATGTGATTCACAGACAAGTCTTTGGAAATGAGGCGATAAAGCCAAGGAACAAAATGTTGATTTGAATATGTGATAAACAAAGGTACTAAGTGAATATCGAAGTGAAAAGGAAGCATTTTGGGGTAGAGATAATTTACTCAGGGTTTCACTGCCACCGCAGCAGAAGAAGCGATCTCCGCCTAGGCCTTAGCAATCATGTTATTAGATTCCATCAGTTTAGTCCCACATAAACATTTTGTTCCTTCAATATGCGGTAATCTGTAAGGAATCAAAATTTAAAATACCGAAGTGAAAAGGAAGGAAAACACATAAGATAAAAGAACGCATACCTTCATTAGTCGAAAGCTAATTGCTAAAGTTCATTACTTCGTTTCCTCACCATCCAAGAACACGCGCAATAACTAAGTTATGAAAAAGGATTCCTTACAGAAACCTATATTGAAGCCAGTAAGCTGAAATAAGACAAATCATATTCGAAAAAAGGAGTTGATAATTTTCTGTTGGTATTTTGGTCACGTATAAGAATAATACCTGAACATGGCACCATGCTATATGGGAAATTTCCTATTTGATAAACAGGTTATGTGAGCGATTGCGAAAAGGGATAGTCTGACCCTTTTTTGCTGATTGTGTCTTAATCTCTAAAACTGATGTATATTAACTTTCAAGCTATACTATTACAGCTGTCATTGGTACTCTTATGCTATATTTTCAATATGTTTCGTTAGATATTCAAATTAGCAATGAAAGCCTTATATTTACTTGGAAGTGAAGAATGAGTTGAAGTATCTGTAAAACGAAATTCCCTAAGCCAAGTAAGAAACTGAGACATGCACTTTTATGCTATGCATTGGTAATGTGTGAAGATGTCAATAACGGTACGGTTTTGTGAAAGAGATATAAATAAACTAAAACAAAACGTTTTTAAACAGACTAATAAAATAAATCAGATTTACTTGGAAAAGCAAAAAGATGAGGGTAAAGGTAAACAACTGGTATCTCACGGCTTATCGTCATCATAAGCCAGCAAATTTAAGCAAAAGAATTAAATCTGAACCGAAACATTTTTCTGATTTCAGATGTACCTAGAACAATCTGTTATTTCCTTTATTTAAAAAAGGAAGCTGATAACTTTCTGTTGCGCTTTTGGCTATCTATAAGAATAATACCTGAACATGTTATTATGTTATATGGGAAATTTCCTATTCATAAAGAAGCTATGAGGGCGATTTAAAAAAGCGATACTCCAATTCTTTTTTCACCATTGTGCCCTAGTCTCTAAAGCCGATCTATATTAACTTTTAAGATGTGCTATTTCAGTTGGCACTGGTACCGCTACCCTGTGTTCTCAATATGTTCTGGTAGATATTCAAATTACCAAGTAAAGTCTTAAATTTAGTTGGAAGCGAAGAACGAGTTGAAGCAATAGCAAAACGAAATTTGTTAAGCTATGCAAGAAACCGAGATAGGGACTTTTATGCTATTCATTGGCAATGTGTGAAGTCGCTAATAATGGTACGGTTTTGCCAAAGAGATATAAATAAAATAGGATGAAGTGTTTTTAAATAAGATTAATAAAAATAAATCAGATTTACTCGAAAAGGCAAAAGGCGAGGCAATAGGCTAAACAATTGCCATCCCATGGGCCGACGTCAAATGGCGGATGTGGTCTAATGAGTACATTGAATCATAGTGGAAGTAATCACAAGAATGCTTGTGTAAAACCACATAAGGTTGGGTGGGAGCATTCTTTGAACTGGAACAGAGCATGAAACAAAGAAGAATGGATGAAACATAGGCAAGGTCACACCAAAAAGAAGTGTTGATTAACTAATATCAAGCTATCGGCATCTAAACAATTGCGGTGGTGGTACATGCAGTTTGAGCTCCAATTTTTTCCCCTCGAGAGCAATTGCTTCGTGAATCCTGCAATAACACATAACAAAGCTATGTAGCGAGTTAGATGCCATGCAAAATTATCTCTACCCCAATAGTTTAGCTCGCCAATAGTTTAACTTTTCTCTTATTGGGATAATTTGTTTCGACTTTGGAAGTGAAATACCACTTGGCGAATCAAAGTCTTAAATGGTGTTGCTAACTGTAAGATCAATATAGCGCGGCACTGCTAACTAATCTGCTTACGCAAAGAGAACGAACGGTAGCATACATCTCTTTATATTAATCTGTTATGCCTTTGCTATGTTAATCGAACACTGATCAATAGCTAACACGGGATGTATACATCTATAAGAACAAAGAAGATAAAGAGGCACAAACAAAAATATAATCAGCCACCGACAGGCTAATCTCCGTGTCGCTAGTATAATTTGCCCTCATCGAGCTTGCAAGCAAATACCCATCTAGCGAATCAAAGGCGTAAATCACAAGTCGAATCGCAGTTAGCACAACATGCCATCGACAACTATTCTTTCTGCGCAAAAGAAAACTAAGGTCAACATATCTCTCTATATAATTTTTTTACGGTTCACACGCCAATCGAACGTTAATCAATAATTAGCTCTAACACACAACAAAATAGAATAACAAAGTCGAAAATAACCCAATCAAGAGCTTAGCCTTTCTTTTCTTGGACTAATCTGCTTCTTGACTTTGGAAGTGAATACCCGGATCGAAACTCTGTTCACCTTTCACTTGTCAGAGACCTATCTCACCAACCTATCAAAGAATGTTAAATCGGTGAATCATAAAGAAAATGAAAAAGAATAACACGATGCAAGAGCCGCCATTGAGTGGGTGTTCAGATCCCAACACGTAAGCCGCACCATGGGAATTTTTCCGTCTCACAGATCTAGATCACCTATTCCAGCTTATTTTACCCATGTACCGAAAAACGTTAATGACTTCATTAGCAAATGAACTACTGGCAACCTAACCTTGGATAGTATTATTTATGTCTGGAAAAAAAAGCAAAATGCACAACTTGTTAGTAAATCTGAAGGGTACTGTTTGTATAGGTAATAAGAACTAATATACCATAAAGACACAATAGTACAATTAATACAGAGGTAATATGAAGAGAAATACAGATTATAAGCTTTGCATTAAGTCACATATAACCAATTAATGACCGACGTTTGTTGCGATCGATTCAGCGTAGTGGATGACAAATTAATGATTGACGATGGTCCAAACAAAGATTGTATATTTTACACTCAAATATCCATGTATCAACTCTCAACACAAACTACATTATGCAAGTTTTTGTTGCAAATCATTCTTGATATTGACAAAGCTTGGTCAAAAGATCGAAAAGATCGCCTTACAAATCACAACATCTCTATTGATTCACGCTATCTTGTAATAATGCTCAAAGTGGTGCCTCATTTGGATGAGCATACATTTCAACTCATCAACTGGATCACAAAATAGTAGCCATAAAAATGCCATAAGCATGGGCATATAGGCATGTACTTTCGAAATGATCCGCGTAGAAATAATTAAGGATTTATGAACATATCGAGCAAAAAGAGCTTTTGGAATACAGGGACCAACTATTTTAGTGCTAGGTTCGGAAAATAACCAACAAAACGGTATAATCCATGAGTTTAGCTAGTCTCTCTTCCTCGCATTTGGTTTGCAATGCCATGGATGCATCACCACACACAATAGACTTTGCACATCAATAAAACTGGTTAGACAGTAACTTTAAAACTATGTAGTCAATATCATCAAAGATATAATAGGCATGAGCGGAGACACAAAGAACGAAAGCTAACCTTTAATTACTCTTGCCTGTATAGCAAATAAACAGGTTTAAAATTAGCTGGTTGATACTATACAACAGATCTGCAAAACTGATAGAGGGCTTAGAAAACTATCGGAAGAGTCATGGTACAATTGTCTAGCAAGTTTTCAATATTTTAACGCATTAAGGAAGGAGCTATTGAATGAAATAGATGGTCACACACTACCTGCAAATGACCAAGGCAATTAATCCATGGAAATTAATATACAGCATTGAAGAAACAAGATCAAGTAGCAGTAGGTGGCATACCATGTTGTTTTAAGCATCAGGAACAGCTGTCCTTCCGAATCTCCTTATTAAGGTGCCTGGTTGAGTGGTTTAGGCATTATATCGAGCAATCGTAGGCTATCCAGTAACCTACATACGAAACAACAAACTCAACAACTGCAGATCTTGTCTATTCACCTGATATCCCAAATATCCTTAAGAGATGTACCGACCAAAAACAAAGCACAAGAACAGCCTATAAAAGTAAATAGAAACAAGATCAAAGGGGGAACATCTAAAAAGAGAGGATGCATGCAAAATAACCTGCAAAGGGCAATTTGTCCACTCTAAGCTGATCACGTAATCAAATCCAAACAAAAGCTCATTAAACACTATTGGCACATTGTGATCTAATCCAAGCAAACAGAGAACACAATCGTGAGAAAAAGAAACATGGCAATGTCTTAAGAAGCATCTCAACATGCAATTTCGTAATTCTCTAGAGGAAATGATGAAATCTATATTTCTTGTGCCGCAAAATTCTCGTAAAGGAAACAAAGTTAAACAAAAAACGATTTATGGATTTTGGCGATGCAACCATGCAGTAGCTATATAGGCAATGTAGTTTCATGGGCAAAGAACGAGATAACCAAAACATATATAGCAGAATGGTTGGCGTAGCTAACATATAAGCTATGTTTTTAATTTAGATCCTAAAGAAACCCATCCTGTAAGTGTTAACACCGGTTCCCCTCATCGGTCTCTAGAGCAACTATATTAGCGAAAATTGACCAAGAAGGAATAGTCCTCATCGGACGATGTTTCCTTTAGTCATTGCTAACCAAATTCTCAAAACTAAAATTTACTAATAACACATGTTCTCATATACATTCAAGAGCGATAATGTTATTTATCTCCAACTTCAATATTTGCGTTTATACTTCTCCCCGTAAAAGAACTTCAGATTTTACTTTTCAAGAAACAAGTCTCAGAGGTCGTTGCATTTGGTTAGCACAAAGAAGATTGAACTCGCAAAATGTAAGTCCAGCTCCTTGAACACGCAAAATGTATTCGACTCAATCAGATTGAAAACATGTGCGTAACTTCGAGAAAGAAGCACTCAGTAATACATTTTAAATTTTCAATGTCAAGAGGCCGGAGTAATGCCCTAGACCGAGAGATGCCATGGGGATTGGGGATTAGATACGTCGAACATGGACCTTGAGGCGAGGCATGTAAGGCGCCTAGGAAGTACAATACTCGGAAGACCCAGGCGTGAACTTGCGAACGGAACCCATCTGCATCAAACAAATGTAGAGAAAAGAAGAAGAAGAATCGAGCAAATCTGAAAAGGACGAGGCGAATTAGGAAGGGAAAGAAGGAGCGAAGAATCAAGAGCCTGTTGGGGTCTAGATGTGAGAAACGCAAGAAACGAGGTGCGTAGTGGGCGAAAATTTAACCGTCGCTGGTGTGACTCCGCCGGCCGCGTCGACATCCATGGCGAGGAGCAGCAGCTCATCCTCCTCCCCACTTTTCCTGCGCCTCGGGCAGAGACGGAAGTACAGCGGAGCAGTCGGCGGAGAAGGGAGGCAAGTCGAGAAGGAGAGACACCAACGACGGCACGCGGGAAGGCGAGGCCATTGACGTGGAAAGGGCGATGGACCGGACGACGAAAGAGCTCGGCACAGCGGTCGGAGGACTCGATCCAAAGGCCGAAGGAGTCGAAGGAACGAAGGGCGATATACTCGGCGATGCTCTCGGAGATGAAGCACCGACACAAGAACAATCGCGAAGGCGCAAGCCACGAGGCGCCTGAAGTCTGAACTGCGGGCGTGCGAACCGGTTCCGTCGCTAACACAGCAAAAAATGCGAACCCGTTCCGTCGCTAACACAAAAAAAACGGCGATAACGCTCCGCTCGACGGCGCTGACGTGGATAGCGCGAGCGTCTCCGAAATCTTCCGCCTTTAATAGAGTAGTTACTAGATGATGACCCGCGCTACGCCGCGGCGTATATAATTTGTTTGCTGCGTCATACGGAATCTTGATCGCTTGATATTTATGGGGAAAACTGTGTAATCCCGCCTTTTCTATTTTTTTTAGAAAAAACGTGTCAAAAATAGGGTAGAGGAAAAAGGGGCTTTCTCCCGGCTTTAATAGGGTTGGTTGATATGATATATGATTCGCACAACTTATCTATTAGACCACGGGCATGCATGTACGCCCTCACCCAAACGACATAGGCGTGGGAGTTGGAAATTCTATGGAATGCAATATAGGGATGATTCCACTTTTATCCATGAGGATGACCCGAACAAGATAATGGGAATATGAAATGGTCACGGTTATAAACAAAATGTTCCAATTAGTAACTAAGCAGCCTATCTCAAATCATAATAATGCCAACAAACATGGTTCCAAAATTTTCAAAAAATCATGAAGCTGTGATAAATTCAAAATATCTCAAACAGAAATGTTAGAATAAGATAACATAATAATCATGATATCTGTGTACCTACACGAGTGAAGATATAGCTCGCATAGAAGTCTACGCCATTTATCCCCCTAATTACCGAAAGATCATCAAGGCAACACCCACATGTGCATAGAATATTCATAAACGATGTCTGGTTAATATCTACGATACTTTTTTTTATCAAATTCCAAATTCAAAGAACAAAAATAATAATGATATTTTTACATGAAGTAATCAAAGTGATTTCTTACAATGATCGCATATATATTTTTGTTCGAAACAAGTCTTGAACCCTAGCCTTTGGGAAGCTACGGAGTGATTCAATGTAGCCCTAAATAAAACAAACATTTTGAGCGATCTTCTTCACATTAAAATGTATTATGTGTAAGTCGTTAGGATAGAAGCTAACCTTAATCTTAATGGGCTCTTCAGATATGGTAGCATTCTCTGCTCGCATGACTTTTGCAATGAGGTGCTAAATTCTCTTTCCTTTCTAACATTAGCTCAGAATTAAAATGCATAGCGAGACTCAATACAAAAAAGCACACGATGAAATGACTGAAATCAAAGTTTCATATTAATCGATGAGTATCATCATGTACCCCGGAATTTGTTTTCTATTGCGGTCAATGGTTTGCATGCTTGGTTTTGCTGAGAAAAGGAGGTTGCACAAGAATTACAGTAAAGCCGACTAACCCTCCCATTATTTAAAACAAGAAAATTGTTAGGCAAAAGGAACATTTTTTTCTCTCCTAACATATTCGAACCTTAATGTTCCAATGAACATTTGCCTAAAGTCGATGTGTCTTACCAGATATTTCAAATGACTATGGAATGAAGAGAAGCCACGCTAATAGGAGAACACATGGCACTATACTTGTACAAAAAAATGTATTTATTTTCATCCAACATGAATGTGAAGCATAGCCATGTTAATTATATGCATGGGAAGACAAATTACCAACAAATACTAAATCGCGCCATGCAACCAGAGACCCTATTCGTAAGTAGTGAACTCCCATAATGATTAACGCTTGCACATGCAGAATCTGATGGCAAACATGATCAATTGTTTTTTGTTAGGTTCTAGAAATTTCAAGGAGGGCTACAATCATTCCAGAGTAGATATTCCAATGGATTGTCGGTTTATATAAATTATGTAAAAAAACATCTCAACAATAGTAATGTATCGTGTCAAAGGGACCATACTTCCTCGATCCAATTTGGCATAGTAGCACCGAATGTAAGCGTCCTCGACTTCAGAGCATCTTCAACCTCACCTGCTTATAATTAATGAAGGATTCAGTTATATCAGATTTTACATCAAATGCATAAGCAAGCCGCAAGTGACATTTTCAAATGTTGACTATTCAATCAGATGGTTGCGTAAAAGCGAATGAACAATTGGCTCGATTGAAAAAGACAGCCATGACTAAGTACATGAGACTCAAAAATTGAGGAACATCTCAAATAGAAGACATGGATATACCAAGAATAAGCTCAATATCGTCAACAAAACCCATGCTAAGCATCTCATCAGCCTCATCAAGGACATGGAATTTCAAAGACTCAAAATTGAAAGTTCCTTTTAAAATAAAATCCTTGACAAGAAAATCATGTAGCAAACATTAAAATAAATTTAAGAGATTTTGGGTTCAGCTAACTGAGAAGTTGACAAAAGAAAATAATTATTTTGACATGGCCATAGTCTCAACAATAATGGCAACCGCTTTTCGATTGCTATTTCTTGAGGACAATATCCAAAACCTCCATGTACACAAAGATGAAAAAAAGACCAAATGTTGTGTGGACCTAAAATTTATTTCGGTAAAGTAAAACAAGTAGAAAGGATTTTCTTTCTTGAGAATAAAAAGTAGTACAAGACAATCTTACCTTAGCAAGTGTTTTGGCTACGTTTGATGTGTAGAAGAGGTACACGTGAATATACGGTTTTGTAGCATAGATAGGCATCTTCAGAAGGAACACATGACTGTTAGTGTTGGTGGGAAGGAAATAAGTCTGACGAAAACAAGCTCATAGCATCGGGAGATAATTGTTTGGGAGGTGTTTCGTGTATCTTACAATTCTTGATCAATGAGGAAGGATTATACTTAGTTTGCACGAACATATAATACATTCAAGGATTATGCCGCATACATACCTAGCAAAGGCAAGATGAAATTAGAAAGATTGTGGCGACGCCTAGCAACGGCCGACATTGGAGCATATATGGTGATGGACAGAGCGGCGGTGTTGCGACAAACTAAAATGCACACGCCTCCTGCGTAAGATATCCGAGCTTGCTCACGGGTGCTAGCCAGATCCGAGGTCCACCTTGCATCTGTAGATATCACCGTCATTTTCATTGAGTGGCTTCTGGATCGTCATCAACAAGACATTTGCAATATAGGTATCTTTGATGGGAGCACAAATCATTTAATCCCAAGTGCAAAAAAGCTGATTCTAAAAATAATTCAGAGTTACAACACAACCCAGTTTATACCTTTAAGAAATACTAAGCCCTATGAATCATTGGGCCAACTAATGAAGAACATCATAAGCCTTTTTGTAATACAAGATAAACCTAGCTAGAAAATAAGCTATTGTATATACCTTCTCGTAGTTATTTCTTGGGGCACAAGTTGGGGAAAAAATCAATTAAAAGAGGGAACACAACAAATCAAATAACTTGATTACAATAATATCAAAATTTGGGCAAGAAGCCAAAGGAGGCCTACAAACCGAATATAAACAATGAATTAGATGGTTTCTTAGCTGAGGGTTACATTATTAATCCTAGGTGAAACAAACCACCGAATCCATCGCTTGCTATCATAGGGCAAACAAATGCACTAACAAAATTTTCAAAGAACTAAGGAAACATGTAATAAAACCGCCAATAAAGAATCCAATTGCAATGTACCTTGCCATGCTCAAGCGGTTTGACGGTAGAATCTAAATGAAATCATCAAAATAAATATCTATCTACTAAAGCTAAATCCTTGGCCATTTGTCAACTCGTTGTACGCGACTTAGTTGAGACCAAGTAAGCGAACCGTGAGGTTGATCCAACACCGAATTGGTGACGATCGTATGGCAAGACCCAAACTTCAACACTATCAAGCGGCGAATGCACCACAACCGCGAAGCAATTGACGATTAACTCGAGAAAGTCAATTTGTCTGCGAAAAATAGCATTGTATATTGAATTCGACAACTCAACCGACTAAAAATAATGAGAACAATAATAGGAGAGAATGAAAACATATTCTAGTTGCTACCTTGTCCCACCTATAAGAAGATATTACAATCATTCACCAAAATCACATTTTAAAAGCCGATGATCCCGGGCATGAAGACCTACACTAAGCTACTTCAACTATTGATAGTGAGCAAAAAAATGCAGAGATGACAAGGATACAACTGGATATTTAGAGCTCAACATCACCTTATTTATTGACATATATCATCGTGAGCGCTTCAAACTAACAATTGTAATATTCTAATGTTATATATTAATCGTGGAAGCGCTGTTATTATGTACACTCAGATCCAATTCTAACAAAAAAACTATGCTCATAACTAAAACAAAGGCAAAAAGCATGGAATGCCATGGCTACCTATTTCATCTGTCTATTCCATTGCATCTTCTTGAGATGACTATGCAAAACCCGCAAAACCCAAAATGATGCAAGAGCCTATGCGTACATAGCTATAGCTTATACTGAATAAAAGCATCAAATTAGAGCGGTAAACAACACATCGAATTGGTATTAGCTAGGATCCCTTAATCTCAATTTTCACGCCCTTAATTAATATCAGGTTTGTAAATGGATAGAATTATAAAGCATTAACAAGAACAATAACGATTACCTATATAGAAAGAGATTCCAGATTGGAATAGGGAAAAACCTACTTGATGTGCCGATCCGCAAAAGAAAATAAAAGAAAATGAGAAACGAAACCATGTCAAGCTCTTGAATCTCGGGTCATCGAGACATATAAAAACATCTTCAATGTGTCCATACGCTCAAGTCCACAAAAAGAATACCGCAAAATCCAACGACAAGGTTATCAAACTTGATGGGAGTTCTCTTCGGTGCAAACAAAGAAGAAATATTGGATTTCAAGAACCAATCTAACCTTTGTAGTTTGTATACATTCATAACTCCATAAACATAAGTTTTCATCTCCCAATGATGGCTGTGTTTTGGAAACGCGTAAAATCTATGAAGAAAACAACTCAGTGAGGGCGTAAAAAAATCTGATATGAAAACATATCTCATGTTTCGAAGCCTATAGAAATATATCCTGCAGAAGAACAACGAAAATTTGCAAGAAATAGGTGGCTACTCATGCAGGCACATACAGAACAAGGTATGAGAAGGTATATAATAGCAGTCCACATTGAAAATAGCCGACATAGAATCAATAACGCAAACTGATCTATTATAGTAAAGGAAGATAGAGGAAGATCTCATATATAGATTAGCATCTAAAATGGCCACCACCAGGATGAACTATGCTCACCAATTTAATCTTACATCGAGTATGGCATTAACATCTTTAAAAAAACAGCAAGCCATGTAGTTCTTATTAATGAGAGATCCAATCCTGAAGCAAAAATATTAAGTCAGTTCCAACGATATACCTTAGTCAAACAAAAAACCATTCGAAGCTAACTCAAATGCCAATTCAGCTACAAATTAACAACGAACCTCACCAATAGTCAGTAAGGCGGCATTGGGTGCGCACCACTCAGCCCATAAAGCAACTATCTTTCCTATTCAAACATTATGAAGCAATACCTTTGCGGTCGAAGCACCTAGAGAAGAATGGTTCTAAACTGCGAATCAACTCCGCCTAATTATAGAAAATAAATCAATAGTCTTGGTTGAAAGAAATAACATATGCGAACGAGTAAAATTCTCAAAGATCACGCTTTTGCGAATGGAAAAAAAGCAAGATTGAGGAGCGCCCTAATCCATCACAAGAAAACGTTGCACGCACCTGTTCTTCTCCTGAAAGAGCTCGGCAAGAGGAAATGCTTGCGGTGGCGGGTGTTCACGATCGACACCTCGGTGGAGCCCAATTCCTAACAAATCTACATGCATTTGATGCGAAACGAAACCTGAGATATTTGATTATACCTTCCAACAACCTTGGCAAGGGTCTGAAGGTAGGTCTCGATCATCTCCTGGCGGAAGGGCTTGGGGTCAGGGAACTCCATGGCGATGAGCCAGTGGTATGTCGCACCCTCAAGAGGATCTCGTTAGGGGAGAAGCGGAGGAGGAGCGGCGGAGGAGATGGCAGAGGGCAAGAGTGGAAGGGCGAGGGCGAGCGCGCGGGGAGGAGCGGCGGAGGCGGCGGCGACGCGACACGACTAAGGAATCGGGGATCCCTTCGCTCGTGCAGCCCGGCGGAGCAGGGAGGATCTCGTTAGGGGAGAAGTGGAGGAGGAGCGGCGGAGGAGATGACAGAGGGCAGGAGTGGAAGGGCGAGGGCGAGCGCGCGGGGAGGAGCGGCGGAGGCGGCGGCGACGCGACACGACTGAGGAATCGGGGATCCCTACGCCCGTGCAGCCCGGCGGAGCAGGCGAGGACGCGGCACGATCACCTGAGGCGCGAGCGCGCGCGAGGGAGACGCGAACAAAGACGCTTAGGGTTTTGGCCCGCGGCGGATTTCATGGAGGCGCCAGGGCTTGCGAATGTGCGGACGGCCGGATCACCACCAACGAAAGAGATCGACGGCGGCGAAAATTCAGGTGACGTGGCCCGGCTGAGGAGCGCCGAAATCTTCCGCCTTTAATAGATTAGTTATTCGATGACCCCTGTTAAATAGATTCATTCTATTATTCCTCGAATTACTCTTTAGCAGGTTCGACTTATCCGTTAGGACACTGGCGACTTGATGAGATAGATGGACAGATCGCTTGTGATATTTTATCAGTTCATTTAGCAAACAACGCCGATCGATTTTCATTTGTGTGGTCACTGATTTGACCTTTCAAACACGCCACTTTTTCCCCTCGGGAAGGTTAACTTGGCCCTTGCCGTGGCTGGGTAAACAATGTCGCACGAATAATACTAGCAGCGACTGCTCGGGACATTGACGGGCTGGGACCAGCAGCTTAATCATGACGCCATTTATGGGGCGCTTAGCGATGTAGCGTGCATGCATGGCACTGCCGATCTCACAGTGGAGTGGCACTTGATCAGCGTGCCGGATATCCGCATCACAATTCGCTAATCTGAACGCACCTAATTGTGCTTATCCACACATGGAATGGTTGAGTACGGTGCGCGTCTTATTTTCCCTTCCCAGGACATGGCCGGGTTTATGCTTCTGTCTCACATGCCAACTAATTTCATTCAACTATATAAATCGCCACATGGAAAAATGGAATACCTTTTTAGGGGGTAATGTCACTAGGATTTGCTTTTGGAGACGCGTGAATTGCTCTGAAAATCTGACCTATATAGCAAGATCTCCAGCAAGATTTTGCTTTCGGAGACGCGTGAATTGCTCTGAAAATCTGACCTATATAGCAAGATCTCTAGCAAGGTTTGAAATTTCGTTTTCGGTTCATATCTTGGATACGGGTGAAATTTGAAATTTCAAAGAAATCTTATAGTTTTGGATGAAATCCGGTGAAAATTCAAAAGGCAAATTTGAAATCTGAAATTTTTTAGCCAAAATTTCAGAAATCTCAGCGAAATTCAACTGAGTGAAAAATGGCCAAAACGATATTAAAATTTTTTGAAGATGGTACTGACACATCACTAATATTCAATGCTTCCATAGATTTTATTTAGAAAAAAAGAAGTTTAAACTTTTGAAAATTTTAGAGAAGTGTTACCTGTCAATGCTTAAGCTTTCATAGAAATTTTGAATCATGATTACACTCGAGAAAATTTATAAAATTCTAACAAGTTTACTCTCAGTTATATTCATTCTGTTTTTGATTCTATATAATCCTAGGCTACTAAAGATAGTACCATAATTTTTTTAAGAATATAACCAAGCTTGTAAAATTTTATAAAAATCTGCTAGTGTTCTACCAAAATTATAAAACATCTCAAAAATTTGGGTTTTCAAAAAAAATTTATGGAAGATGATATTCTTAAAGGTTATTGGGCCAAATCCAGTCAAAAAAACCCTGAGATTTCGGTGACAAAATTTCTGTAATTACTGTAGCAATTTTAAAAATTTAAATTTTTTATCTAGCCAGTATTTTGGATTTCTTCTCTGAACGAAATCTAAGATCGCACCGAGATTTCGTCGAATTTTTTAACCATGATCTCCAGTCTATGGACACAAATAGCAAAAGTACTCCTCTATAAAATACGACTAATTCACTTCTTGCGACCAGTCAGATTCAGACCGACACTCTGATTTGCTCTAGGATTATGCTTGATTATAATATTAGTATAACCCCAAAATATATAATGCACACGGTGAGCTCGATGGCAATAGCAGAATAGCAACTGCTCTGAAGTCTGAAGTGCATGTACCGAGTTATATTAGTCTGATCAAATATTCTCATAAATAGTTAGCATTAACCACGGCTCGCAAATTTCGAGTTCTCTTTGAGATGCAAGGAAAAACACAGCAGTATTGCTTGGTGTAGTATGTTTGTATCACTACATTATCCGTGTACACGTACACGTACATATTTTATTTCGTCCCTATCTTTTCCTGTCGGGGTGCATTGACTAGCTGATTTTGACAAAGATTATGCGCCGATCACGAGGCAGTATGAAAGTTATTGTTGTCGCTATCGTTATTATCTCAGGGCATCTCTAATGGTACTAGCTATAAGAAATGTTCATGTCATCTATAGATAGCATATAGACAACATCTCCAATAGATTAGCTATAGCATTATCTATAAAATTAAATATTGGCCCACATGTAATAGATAATAAGTGCCTTAGAATCAGTTATAGTCTGACTATACATTAGTAACCAGTCTATATCTCTCTCCTCATTTTTTCTCTTTCACCTAAGCAAAATGCTGAGATGGCACGCTTATAGCTAGCTGAAGTGGCACCATTGGAGATGCCCTGAGGACAGTGTCCTTTTAGACTGACCACCCAGCACGACACGGATGTCTTTGATCCTAATCGGCATGGCACGAATAATGGATTATATCGGATCTAAAAACTTGGTATAAGAGTGATTTTTTGTAAAAAAAAAAACATCATATGTACAGTCTAACCCATCATTAAATGTCTTACCCTAGCGATCTAGCCTATCATCAAATACAACATATTCTCTTCATCTCCTTCCATGACCCATCCGATGTAGTCGTCATCTCCCTGTACCTCTGTCATCTGCTCTTTATCTCCTCTCGGCCTCCTCCACCCCTTCTTTCTCCCTACACTACCACTTCCCCCCGCCGTCCCACACCATCCCCTCCTCATCGTCTTCCACCGCTTCAGTGTCAAATCTAGCGGCCTTCGGTCACGCCGTCGTCAGAGACGACCTTGTAGCATCACACAACCAACTTCATCGACCGCCCAAGAAAGAAGACAGCGACAACGCTGGATCCGATAGTCTTTTTCCCGATAAATAAATAAAATTTAGTTCTTTTTCTTAAATAATTATGTGTACAGATCCTTGCCAGTGGCTGGCACTTGCTCCTCGTTCTTAGTGCCGTCGATGGTCAATGATGATGGTTGTATCCATAGCTCTACATGTCCAATGAAAAGACTAGGACTGACATGGAAACACAATATACCTTAGATCTTGTTAAGATCTCTCTAGAGACGAGTCGGACCACACCGTTGCCCAAAGCTCGGCACTGCCCAAATCCGTCATCTTCTCATGCACAAGTTTTGGGGGCACCAAAGGATTTAGGAGTTCCCAACCTGTACAACTTCTCAATTGTTCTTTTCTTTTCTCTCGTGCGTGTTTGATCTGAATTGGGAAGATCGAGAAGATGTTGTCATTTGTTTAGTCCCTTGCTCTTCCTTCTAGTCTTTGTTTCGCGTTGTCAAAGATCTATATGCAACTCTGGTATGAAAATTACTTGGTTCAAACTTTGGCTTCCGATTTCCAAAACTTGTGCAGCTTCAAGGTCGGTAACTGTGTTACGATGTTCTTCTTTGTTTTTGCACAGAACTGTGATAACTTTTTGTACTCTTGGCTATTAAATGTCATTTCATTCATTCATCTCAGTTTTCTACAAAATAAATAAATAAAGTCTTGTTGCTGTTGAGCTGCAATTCTATTGGGCGTATGCACGTTCGTAGAACTGACACTTAACGGGCTTGGGCTTTTATTTTTAGCCAACTCGACCTTCTCACCTCTGTGAAGGCCCACGTCAGATTGGTAGGAACAATCCGGAGTGGGTCCTACTTAAGCACGAAAAGTCAGAAGATGATCTCAACCGTCCATGGTAATAAGCCCCACGAAATCTACGGTTCTGGACAGATCACAAAACATATCTTCATGACCCAAACAGCTCTGAACCGACGGACGGGCGTACCGTGTGCCTTGATACCCAAATCCATGGCGAGCTCGCTGCGATCCCCGCAGCCGGCGCCTCCACCTGAGCTCGAGATCTCGCGGCAGTCCCGTATTTTCGCGGCGGTGAGCCCCCCAGTTTATCTTTCCTTACTTCTTGCTTCTTGGTTTTTGCCTCATCTTTGGTGGTGAACTCATGCAGCTGTCCAAGAAGGTGATAGATCTCGACGAGCTGAGGATGCTTGCCTCTCAGGGCGTCCCCGACGGCGCCGGCGCACGCTCGACTGTGTGGAAGGTACTCGATTGGCTCGTCTTTTTATTTTTCGGATTTGTTCTGTAGTCATAGGCTGGAGGCTAGGTTCTTGGAGGCAATGGCCGTGCAAAATGCAAAGGAGACTACTTTTTGTTGTATGCTGGCCTTAATTTAGATAGCTAATTGTTCTACTGTGTTGAGTTTCTGATCAATGTGCATACATGTCCTTTAGTTTATAAAATAATTGATAAAATGCCCTCACTTACTTGTGCAAATTGATCATTTGCACCGTAATGTCTCTGACATGCGGGCCTGATCAATTGCACCATGTAAAACAGGGCATATGATCAATTCTCCCTTAGTTTATCTTTTCGCTTTATGATGCCAATGTCAGGTCAAAAGGCATCTGCCTTTTGGTCCCTTCATATTCATGTACTTCCTGCTGTTAATGCTTTGTGATGAAGTATACTGATGTGGTCAGTGACTCGGTGTGAGGGAAAAGATGCCGTCAAAACTTATGATTTTTGCCTTTTCAGTGACAGTACCTATGTTGGTATTGCAGCTGCTACTGGGTTATTTGCCCAATGATCGTGCAATGTGGGAGGAGGACTTGGCAAAGAAGAGATCACAATATGCAGCCTTCAAAGACGAGTTCCTTAGCAACCCTGTATGTCACTTCATATTCAGATTAGACTATTGGTATCTTGATAGTAATCATTAGTTGCACATATGGTACCTAGTATTGGACTAGTGATGCCTAGTTACATCCACACAAGAAAACAGAGATCCTGGAATCAAATTTTGCAAGGTAGGTGGAAATTGCACGACGAGAGGAACCAGAAGGCCTCAGCAATGAGAATGCAGAGCATGGTGAGAATGGGTTGCTTCATAGGTCAGAGGTAACCCAAGACGAGCACCCTTTGAGCCTAGGGAAGACCAGTTCATGGAATCAGTTCTTTGAGGTACCTTCTAGTGCCTTTGGATGTTTTCTTTGGCCTTATGCTTGTGCGTGTGTTACACTTATCGTTTTTCTTTATTTACCTAGAAATTCTGGTCACATATTTTCGCTAGTTGCATTTTCGTAGATATTGTATTAGAACTTTGCTAAACTGCTGCCAGTAGTGGGTGTGCTTAGGTTTTTTTTTTTCGAAGTGACATTAGTCTAAATTTAGAGCGTTTATGATTTGATCATAACAAGGGCTAAATGCAACTGGAGTAATTTAAACTACTCATCTGATTATGTCAGCTTTAAAATTTAGGCTCGTTTTGATTTCAATTTGTTAGATGCACATTGAATGACACGTTTTGAGAATAAAATGCAAAAACAGGCTACTGAAAACTATTTGAAGAAATTATCTTGGAACTGGAAGATTTACCCTTTAGTTTCAGAAGTATCCATCTTTTCTGTTTGTGTGTATTTGTATTTTCGGGTTGGTGTGCAGGTCTGAGGGTTATTTCACCACCTTGCATCGTTCTTATGTTGGTAATTTATTCTGTCTTGGAATACATCCTCCATACAGTATTCAGAGATTATGGAGCAGATTGACCGTGATGTAAAGCGCACTCACCCTGACATGCATTTCTTCTGTGGAGACTCGTCTTTTGCAAAGTCCAATCAGGTAAATCTCCACTATCTTAGTCTAAATAGTGTTCTGCTCAGAGCCTCAGATACCTGGCTGATCGTTTGTGATTCTGACCAGGAATCTCTGAAAAACGTACTAATTATCTTTGCCAAGCTGAATGCTGGAATAAGATATGTACAAGGGATGAATGAAATTTTGGCACCGCTCTTCTTTGTATTTCGGAATGATCCTGATGATAAAAATGCTGTATGGAGTAAGCGATTGTTTTACCATACACATAATTCCATTTGTTGTAGAGCAGAATGTTGAGGCACTTTGTATTTGGTATAGTATTATAGTCATGACTATGACACTATCTATATCATGATGCTGCTATCTGGAATCGTTACAGAAATTTGCAGAGGCTGATTCTTTCTTTTGCTTCGTGGAGTTGCTTAGTGGGTTTAGAGACAACTTCTGCCAGAAGCTAGACAACAGCGCTGTTGGCATTCGAGGTACGCTCTCCAAACTATCGCAACTTGTAGCGAAGTATGATGGAGAGCTTCAGCACTATTTGGAAGTAACTATAGAAGTAAGTCTTCTCGTACTAAATAGCACTGTCCTTCATGCTGTGCTTAGGGTGGTCCTTGCTGTGTGAAGTGTTCAAATCTCGTTGTATCTGTTCCGATCTGACATGGACCTACAACATTCTTACAGTAGTTTTGTTGTAATGTTTGGAAACATTATAGCAGGAAATCCACACTGCTGCAACTGCCATCCTTATAGAATTGCCTGCAGCCTTTGACAAAAGCATGTTTTCCGCAGGTTGATCCCCAGTTCTATGCATTCAGGTGGATAACACTACTGTTAACCCAGGAGTTCAACTTTGCCGACACTATTCATATATGGGACACGCTATTAAGTGATCCAGATGGTCCTCAGGTAACAAACAACACGCTCTGTTTTATTCTGCAAACCTTTGGTTCTAGCTCGTTGCCTGAAACTTTATACTGCGGAACGCAGGAAACCTTGCTCAGAATATGCTGCGCGATGCTGATCCTTGTCCGGAAACGCCTCTTGGCCGGTGATTTCACCTCCGATCTCAAGCTTCTGCAGAACTACCCCCCAACAAACATCAGCCACCTCCTTTACGTCGCAAACAAGTTGCACTGAACCGAGCCTCCTGTGGAAGGAGACCCTGCTTTATTTATTTATTCGGTCGAAATTATAACTGTATTACCAACATTGCATAACCACGGCTATGATGTTTATCACATCTAGTCCACCACTACCAGGGGGCCTAGTGTGAGTCCCTGTCTGTTGTAAGTTGACCTGTCCATGGTTTTCAGTCAAACTGGCATGAATTATCCCAAGCGACATGTGCTGCAATCTCACAGCGAATGTCTGTTAATGCCATTCTCCTGTAGTTCTGTACCATTCTCCACAGTTGGGTGAAGAGTCAGCTCCATCACTCTACAGTCTACAGAGATAAAATCAAGAACCCATGTACATGTAAGCACATGCGTATCTGTGTATGTATCTACTGGCCCAGAATAGATTCCAGATTCGAGGACAGTTCGATTTCGGTGAGAAGATTCAACGATGCAGAAAGTCTACAGCTGCTCTTCCCACCCCCCTTGTTTCACGAATAGTCTTTTGCATCACCGAAACTCTCTGGTGCCCTTTTTTGGCGTCCCTCGATCGGCGCAGGCGCTGGGAAATCCTCCCGCCGGAACCCATTTCGGTGCAAGGAAGAGACGCGCCCCCGAGGCCTTTCACCTTTCTGGCCTACGCTTGCAGCCTTGCACAGGACGAAGTGACAGGGGCAGCAGCACTGCGAATTGCATCAATGCAAAGCCATTGCACTTGATTTGCAGTTGCACGCACCTGATGACCTGAATACATTTGTCAATCAAAGTGGAATGCGGTATTAAAATTGAGGCCGTTTGTAATGTGTGGATTTTCCCTTATGAACACACAGGGAAACATGCATAGTGCGCACGGGTGGGAAATTTTTGTATACAGTACAAGTGTTGATCCGTATTTAAAAATTGATACAATACATTCGTGTATTTACAAAAAACACAGTCATTACCGAGTGCAGTTTACAAATCAGTATACCGGTTCTCGTAAATCCGCTTAACGGTATTTGAATCACGAAACCGAAAAAGGCGATTTGTAAACACCAATTCCGGTAATGGGGGGCCCACCCCATTACCGGATTCACCAAACCCGGGAATGGCCTGTGCTTGGTCCCACTTGCATGCATGATTTGGCGCTTTGCTTCTTGTGCATGCAGAGAAATCTGTTGGGTCCCACCGCATGCAAAACGGTGAGCAAAATTAGTTCCACCCGCATGCAGAATCTCGCTTTATTGGACAGGTGAGCACACGCGTTGTATTGCATAGCACGGCCCCGGTTCTTTTTAACACGCGTCAACGCTGCAAAACAGGCCCCGGACTGAAACGTTTGAATGCATTGCTTTGCTTTGCGTGCTCATTTCTTCCCCAGCGCCAGAGATGCTCTCCCGTGAATAAAGCAAAGATGCCTGCATGTGAGGAAAAGAGAAGGCAAGGACGGGGATGAGACAGATGAAATTTGCGCTGTCTGCCGTGATTAGCGCTTCGCGTTCGTTTTTCGCACTATAAATGGAGGAGGCAGCGAGAGAGGAAGGGCATTGCATTGTTTTGAAAGCAGGTGAGTCGGGAGAGTGGTTTGGAGCCTGAAAATTTCCTTGTTATGGTGCTTGATTAGGTGTGCTATTAATTTTTTGGTTTTTGCAGAGATTGGTTTCGTGGTTGATTAAAAGGTATGTTCGCTCTTTTAATTCGTATTAGGAAAATGTAGTACGTTCGTATTACAACAAAGTAGTAGCATGATATTGTTTGTTCGCATGGTATTATAATTAGTATGACGGAAGTAATTAATTAGTACGGTATTGTAAAAAGTGTGACGATACTAATGATTTAGCAAATTTTAGTAGACCGAGCTAGCAGAAAATAGTTAAAATTAGCGACTCACAGTTTATAATTTATTTGTAGAAGAGGCGAGGGGAAGATAGTAACGGGAATCGACGGAGGAATTTATTGGCATTGTACAACATATAAGGTATGTTCGTCCTCTAGTTACTCTAGCACAGTAGTATCGTATAATATTTGTTGACATAGTTCGAATGTTAGGATGATAAGTTGGAACGAAAAATAGTTTATGTAAGTACGTCCTTCGAATTATTGCAAATATTATGAGGACGGTTAAATTTGAAGAATCAGTTAAATTTTGTAGAGTGCGATAATGATCCAAATTATTATGAGAGATACATAATGGACTCAAGTGCCATTCTGTGAAATGCAAAAATAATGTAACCTAATTTGTTAAATATAAGAATTATGAAAAGAAATAAACATTAGTGGGACATAATGATTGTAAGAATTTTATCGATTTTATGGAGTGTGAAAAAATCCACAATTTTCAAGGCAGATTCATAGCCGACTCGCACCACTCTGTAAAATTATCAAAATTATGTAACTTCAACTGTTATTTTTAAAAATGTTGAACAGTAATGAACATAATTGGTACAAGATTATTCTCGAAATTTAATTAATGTTGTGGAGCGTGAACATAATCCATAGTTTTTATGAGAGCTTTATAATTGAATCATTACCATTACATAAAATTTTAAAACTTATTGAATGTTATTTGTTATTTGTAAAAAATAAAAAACAGAATAACATAAATGGGACGAAACATTGTCGAATTTATAAATTCTATAGGGTGTTATAACGATCCAAAAGTTTTATTATAGCTTCATAATTGACTAATTTAATTTTTGTAAATGGACTGTAGTTGTAATATTTTATTAAAATCACTGGATTGTGATCATGATGAAAAATGAGATCTTCACAGATTTAAGACTGAATATTTTGTGTAATTATAAAAATATTACTTAGTGAAATTAGTGCAATTGTGTAATCATATAGTTTAATACTGAATATTTTGTGTGTAATTGCTTTGAATATATGCGCAGCAGATGGATATGCCTGTTAAAATATATTTTGGAGAACGACCCGTTGTTTTGAACGGGAGAGTCGTGAGCATTGAGAACTGTCTGCACGTAGATAGCATAATAGCCACCCCAAATGAACTGTGGGAGCTGAAATCACATGTCGTCGCCCTACTGGGTGTGAACCTTGGCACGCATAGAGTTCGTCTCGAAGGGGTTCGTCCACGGTTTGTCCCGAACAGCTCGATGGTTGTGCACACGCTCTTCCCATTACGGAATGAAAGCGCGTGGGCTTTGTATGTCCGCAAAGCGGGTGAAGAGAGTTTCGAGGTAGGAGTGTACGTGGAGATATTGCTACACGACGACCGGGAGGTTGCCTCTAGTTCCCGAGCACAAGAACATGACATATCACATGCTCCACCAAGGCGGCAAGGCGAGGAGGACATCGGTGCGGGAAGAAGAAGCGATGTGGCGGTGGATGGGGAAAGCATGGATGATGACGACGGCGAAGCGGGATGAAGAAGCGGCGACAATGATGACCCGACACCGCTATACAAGATTTTCGAGCCATGGGTCACTGGATCGTACTATAGCGGATTACAAGAATATATCCGCATGGGGTACTCCTGAACGATGTCCAAACCGCCAACGCTTTCAGAATAAGGCGAGGCCATTCACTTTCTTAGCAACTATGCCGCCACGACAAGACGGAGCACACTCGTCTCCTGGTCGGAGCCCTCCTCGTATGAGGTGAGGTGCACGGTTCCCGGATTGTCCCTTCTACGCACGGGTTCACGCACCCAAGCACGAGGACTACTTTGTCATAAGTAGAAATAGGCCTCATACGCACTGAGAGGAGTCCATAAGGAACATGAACCGACTTGTGGACGCGAGGTTCATAGCTCAGCTCCTCGTGAGCATTGTTGAACCGACATAGGGATGACTCGTAAAATTATCGAGGAGGTCCAGACTAGAACCGGATGGTCATCACGCACCATACGGCATGGAGAGCGAAGGTAAGGCATTGAAGATGTTGTTCGGGATTCGAGGAGTCTTTCAACTATGCCCCTAGGTTGCCGCAGAAGATCACCATGACAAACCCGCACTCGGCCATTCGCGGTGGCGATGAGCCCGCATCTTGCCGAAGACGGTCCATCACCGGCCACCGGTACCTCCTAAGGATATTCTGGTCATTCGGGCAATGCATCGAAGCTTTCAGGTATTGCAGACCACTCATATGCGTGGACGGGACGTTCCTTAGCGGAAGTTCCACGGGACGCTACTTACCGCACTCGCTGCTGATGCAAGTAACCAAATCCTCCCGGTGGCATTCGCTGTCGTCGAGAGCGAGAACAACGATAGTTGGCTGTGATTCCTAACTCTCCTCAAGAGCCGGGTCGTGGGTACCCGGGAGCGTGTATGTGTTGTCTCTGACAGGAACAAGGGTCTCCTGCACGCGTTGGATGTCATGCACGACGGCACGTCCTCCTCGACGAACTGGCCCGATGTCGAGAGAAGATGGTGCATGCGCCACCTTGGCGCGAACCTGTACACAAGGTACAAGAACAAGGCACTCGTGAAGAGATTCAAAGCTATGTGCATGCAGAACCAAGCACACAAGTTCAACGCGATATGGACGCAGCTGAACGAGAGCACACGGAAGATGATGGAGGACGATCAATCCCAGGAGGTGCACCTGATGTCACAAATGGTGGGAGGTCAGACCGTGGTATCTCGGACTCGGCCCACCTTCGGCCAGTGGATCGCGGGGAAGCCAGCGGAGCGGTGGGCACTACTCCACGACACGAACGGAGCGAGGTATACATGAACCATAAGTTCACACAAATCTGTTCACTCCTTATTTCGTATGCACACTACCTCACATACACCATCGCAGGTACAACATTATGACAACGAACATAGCGGAGGCATTCAACAACGTCCTGAAGGGTGTGCGCGCTCTTCCATTGTGTTCAATCATTGAGCTCACATTCTACCGGGCGGCTGATTACTTTCGAGACCGCGGTAACGCGGCCGAGGCTTGCGACACGATGTACGCACCAAGAGTGGAGAAGATCCTTGCGGAGAGAGGAGGAAGGCGATTTCCACCGCACAAGGATTTATGACTTGGGCACGCATAAATTCGAGGTCATGTGCAAGCGCAAACATGCATCCGGTATCTCGCGGGGACACCGCAAGCAATGCCACCGAGGGGTGAGGAAGTGACGTGCACGTGCAACAAGCCGAAGCTTCAGCACATTCCGTGCTCTCATGTGTTGGCCGCATGTCGCGATATGGGTGGAAACGATGCATCACAGTACATCTCGCCTTACTACACCGCACATGCCTTGAAGAACACTTGGCGTCCGAAGATGAGTTAGTAATCCCTTGCTAGTAATCCATTACTAACGTGATGAAGTCCCAAAAGAAGAGGCGAGAAGAAATACAAAGGCGTGTTGGTATGAGACTTTTTTCTATTCTTTTGCATGTAGTTTTATTCTTACTTCAATTTGATGCTCTGCAACGCTGCTGAATTTGGACAAACACCAAGAAACCTCGACGATGTGTTCACCCAGGCTTGCACGATATACCGGATTGTCTACAGCCTGAGTCTTAAGGTTGGTACTTTATGCAGCCAAAATCTTATGCTCCCACATTTCACCAAGAGAGAAGCATCTCGAGAATGCAACTACGTCTGGAAATGCCGCTATGATGAGTACTTGAGAGACAATAAACTACTGATTGACCTACTGGATAAAGAAAAAAAGAATAAAAAGTTTGAAGAACTCTACCAAAAGTACAAGCTTGTAAGTATGCAATCTTCATCAAGAACAAAGATACCGAGGATTCTACCAACATTCGAAATGGTTTGTTAACTCAGCACATGCTCAAGAACGCCGCTGAATTTGAACAAACACCAAGTTCCTCGACGATGTGTTCACCAAAGCTTGCACGATATACGGATTGTCTACAAGAAGGCGATGGGTACTATTATCGCTAGGAGTAATACTCTTGAATCTTGTGATGGACTTATTGTGATGTGTTCAATAAGATTGAATGTGATGATGGTTGTGTCGAATAAGATTGATTATCTAAGGATCTGCTACAATGTCTTCTTTTGGTTTGAGAGATTGATATATATATTATAACCGCAAATGTCAGAGATCTGAAATTTAAAGTTATTCACCGTTACTATATGGTCATAGGATGATTTCTTGCCTTGCGGCAACACCGACTAAGACTTCTACTTTTACTATTCACATATTACGGTGACGCATTTATATTATCATTTAGGTTTTTGCATTAACGTATTTTATTTGCTAATTAAGTAGTAATTAAGATATTTTAACATAATTTGGTTGTCCATATATTGAAGTAACTTTCGACCAATTCCTCTAAAGTTTGTGTTTAGACGAGCTATTTTATAAGCCACCAAGAGGCTTAAGTGATAACGATTCTGTGCTGATGTGATCATTTGGGGTCTTTCTTCGATTGGATTAATACGCAAATGGAGTTATAATTAACATATTTTTCTAGATTATGGTAGAATATGTATCAGACAATGATCCTACACTATTTTCTCATAACTTTATGTTTATATGTGATATTTTACTTGATTGCCAAAAGGCTTAATGACCACATTTTAAGCGCTATTATGTTCAGTTTTCTTTCTTCATTGCGATTACAATCGAAAGGATAATCTAACCATTTTTCAAGGGTTCTTAGGAATATCCCTAAGAGTGTTTTAAAGTTGATTCCGCGATGTTTCTCATTTGTTCAAGGTGTTTTTCTAATGAATAGTGATTTAGGCTTAATATGAGCTTAACTCAAAGTTGATCAAACTGATGTTATTTTTGCATGGTAAGCTAGGGAATATCATTTCAAGGTCATGGAAGTTGGTTTTGTCGAATGTAAGGTCCGTTTGCTAAAGTTACGGCTATTTGTTCATTTTACTCAAAACATGTTTATTTTGTTCTCTTCCAAGGATGGGTTATGCACCACTATTTTCTAGTGCTTTTGTTCCCAATAAGTTTTATCTTTCAAGCAAAAGTGTCTTTTATCCAAATGATGTGACTACTCATTGCTATAGTTGTTCGATTGACATGGTATTATAGTTGTTCTACTTACTTCACTTTGTAATATCAATGCCGGGTTCTATTCAATGCTTAACTCGACTTAACACACACTAAAAGAGAATGGCGAACAACTTAAGTCTCAGATCTAAGTGACGACGACGACTTCGTGTCACCTCCACCTCGACGTTCAAGCACTACAAGAATCGGGCGCCCTACTTAACAATACAAGGGACGTCCGACCAACCTGAAGGAGGGCTTGCTCCTAACTATGGCTATGACGATGATGACGACGACTTCGTGTCACCTCTACCTCGACGTTCAAGCACTACAAGAACTAGGCGTCCTACGAACAATACAAGAGGACGTCCGACCAACGCTGCAGGAGGGCTTACTCGTAACTATGGCGATGAAGATGACGACGACGACTTCGTGTCACCACCACCCCGACGTTCAAGCACTACCAGAGCTGGGCGTTCTACAAACAATACAAGAGGACGTTCGACCAACGCTGCAGGAGGGCTTACTCGAACTATGGCGATGAAGATGACGACGACGACTTCGTGGTCACCACCACCCCGACGCTCAAGCACTACCGAGTTGGCCCTTCTATGAACAATACAAGAGGACGTTCGACCAATGCCGCAGGAGGGCTTACTCGAACTATGACGATGAAGATGACGACGACGACTTCGTGTCACCACCACCCCGACGCTCAAGCACTACTAGAGTCAGTCCGTTCTACTTAACAATACAAGAGGCCTATTCCGACAACCATAGCCTTAGAATGTATGGTTTTCGACTTAGTCCTTCACCGGAGTTATGTACCCTATGTTGTATCCCAGCTTTACGGATGTCTTTCGAAGTGGTTTCCAATTTGTATCCGGATTTTACATGTTAAGCAGGCTTTAGTTAGAACATTTTCGTGTGATTAAGGCTGCATTAAAAAATTTTAGTGGCATGATTCACCTATATTACAAAATTGAAAAGGCATTGAGGTCGCAGCAGTGTTGTCCACTCGGCCGAAAAGGCTCGAGGTTGCAAGGTATTTTCTAGTCGCCTGAAAAGACTCGACATTGCAGCAGTATTGTCTACTCTGGCTACCGAAAAGACATTGACGTCAGCGAAGTGTTGTCAAGTCCGCTGAAAAAGCTCTCGAGGTCGCAGTCGTTGTCAACTCGGCCGACAAACCGTGGGACACAAAGTTTGGACGGAGGCTTATGTGCTTCAGATTTGCTCTCCGAGTGCCCCTAAGGCCTATATAAGAAGGGACGATGTGTTCTAAGAAGCACGGAGAAGAGGAACAACCAAGGTGAGGAAGTCTCTAAGATATATCCGCTCATTTTAGGTGAGGATCAAGACAAAATGCCGAGCGTGCAAGTTCAAAGGAAAGGGCAAAGCAAAAGAAGAGGGAGGCTCTTCGACCTTGCCGCGACAACAGCATCAAGATCTCTTCCTACCGATCGGGGTTGTCGCGACCGATGTGTTTGTGCGGAGATTCTGCAGCTTGTCCGCTCATACGAAGCTTCCAACTTGAAGAGGCGGTATTGAAGTGCCGCAACTTTAATTCGACCACGGAGAAGGCCCTAAGCTTCGCCTCATGGTAATAATCATACGTGTTTCCTAATATTTCTACATGGAACTTTCCTAATTTTTGTTTCATGCGATCGCCTCCGCCATCGTGGTGAATTTGAGAAGTGGTACGACGAGGAGATCGACCGAGGACCAAAGGCTCCTTGATGAAGAGTTCGGCGAGCGGATCGTAGGGACCACTTCAAGCGCAACGTGACGCCAAGACGCGAGGAGGCACGCCGCAAGGAAGCGGAGGAGAAGGAGGCCGAGAGAGAAAGGAACGAGAGAGGGCACGTCGTGCCGAGAAGCCCCACCGAGGCATGGGAGAAGGAAGTGGCCTCGATGCACTCAGTAGACGTCATGTTATATGCTCCTCCCAATTTTAAGCCGCAATAAAAAATGTAGCCTACCTTATTTTTCGCAAAGAATCTCGAATTGAGAATCACCCCGCTCTTATTTTTCGCAGAAATTATATGAATTTCTTCTATATCTTCTTGTTGTATCCCAATTATATTATTCTCAAATTATTACTTAAACTACATTACTTAAAAAATTCCTTAAACACTTCAAAAACCCATTGTGTCGCGAAAGGTAATAAAAATCTCGACGCTCAACCAATGCAAAAAAATTTCTCAATCGTCGAGTCTGAAATGTCTTATTCAACCAATCCGATTTAAAAGGTTATCACGACCTAAATAAAATTCTCCAACAAAAATATTTCGATAAAAGATTTTCTATATCACTAAAAAATAGATTTTTTTATTTATTCAACCCTAGTTGACACATGAAATTATCGCCTCGTCCGATCAAAATGCGACCCATGTGTACGGAGTTTTGCAATTCAGCATATCGTCTCTAAATTTTAAAAATACACGAGAATGTTGTATATTTTTACGTGACATTTTACATCATGTCGAAAACGCTTAAATGGTCAAGTAGTTATTTTAATGATCAAGCAGTTCTTAGTAGTTCAATATCTCAGATAGCGATTTTTACAATATTCCTCGAGTGACTAGCACGTGGTTTAAGTGAATGGGGTGCGATGCCATTAAGACGAGATTAGCGAGACCGCTTGAACGAACAAGAAAATTGCTCGCTCTCGGTACCGTTCCTTCTTTTTTCCCGAAACCAAGATAAGCGATGTAACATTTCATCCACAAGCCGCCACTCAATTTCGCATCCCGAGATTGCAAAATCTGACGTGGCACTTCAATTTCGCGTTTTGAAACCGCTGCGAATCTGATTTCGTTTTTGAAAATGCGAAATACGCCAATTTCGCGATTAGAGAACGCGAAATCGATGATTTCGCAAACCGAAATTGTGAAATTGCGGTTTCGCGTTTTGAGATTGCGAAAACGGTGGGGATTTCGGTAAATACGCGAGATTGTTGTATATTTATGTAAATACGGCGCGTTTTTTATATAAAATAAAAAAGTTTCCCAAGCCTGCATGCCATGCAAGCCTGCATGCTATGCGTTGCAAGTACCAAGCACAGGCCATTCCCGGGTTTGGTGAATCCGGTAATGGGGTGGGCCCCCCATTACCGGAATTGGTGTTTACAAATACGCCTTTTTCGGTTTTCGTGATTCCAAATACCTGTTAAACGGATTTCTGAGAACCGGTATACAGTATTTGTAAACCTGCACTCCGGTAATGACTGTGTTTTTTGTAAATACACGAATGTATTGTATCAATTTTTAAATACGGATCAACACTTGTACTGTATACAAAAATTTCCGCACGGGTGTGACCGCTAGATTGTCCTACTCTGAGTAAGAGAGAGATGAGCACTTGGGAGGAGAGTATTGATGAGTAGGTGAGGGCTTATGTCTGATGACCAGGGATACCCTGGCAGGCTGCGACAGGTGCAGGGATCTCTAAATCTCTGCGACAAAATATACAGAGAGAGAAAGGGAAGGGATAGGCCGATCGATGAGCTGCTTGCTTGCCTGCCTGCCTGCCTGTAGCTACTAGCTAGTAGTAGTAGCCGTTGCTGGTGCTGCGTTGTGATCGATGGACGTCAATCCGGGCATAATCCAAATTTATTGAACAAAACTTTATCAGCCTTTTCCGGTTGATGGAGATCCACTATCGCTACGCCGCCGCCACTGTGCGTGCAACGCGTCCTCCCAGGATTCTATGTGGCGGCATACAATGGTATATCGTTTGAACTATCGACCAAGAAGGGTACGAAAGGTGATAGGGTCAATCAACGGCATCAAGGACAGCAACCACCGACCTTGGTGGTCAATTTGCAACACAACAATCTACACATATCCCAAACAAGGCAAGGCCTACACACCATATATGTTCTATATTATTCATAAGAAGAAATGGAGAAGACATAGATGTACTGCTCGAAGTTAGGTCGTGCCATGCCATGCCATGCCATGGACGACAGGCCACTACAGGCAGCGGTGGGCTTGACATGAGAAGCTTATCAGGCCGTTCCATGTCGGCCTGGATAGTCGTCGATAAGTCCTGGCACGGCACGCAGGGCAATCGTTAGGGCGTGTTTGACATGAGATACGTGTGCTAGAACTAGAACAAGAGTGCATGACACACGTAACTTGGCCACCGACAGTGCTACTCTTGCCAGCCACCGCCAACACATGCTTAGACTTCTCCGTGGCTCTACCCTCCGTGGGCGTCATCAACATGGTTCCTCGCGTCAGCCGATGACGCTCGCTTTGCATGTATTTCCTACCTCTGCTGCATTGGCCCATGCCGCCATGCACCGCATGGAGGAGAGATCGAGGGGGTACAAGAGGAAGAGGGAGGACTAAAAAAAGAGACAAGAAAGAGAAAGGTGGAAATATAGTTCTGGTCTGAGCTCAACCTAAGGGATCGGCCCATGCTATGTCGCTCTAATGCCCAAAATTTAGGCCCGAGCATTGACCAAGGAATTCAGATCGTGCTGCGTTTAGACCATGTCATGCCTGCTTGCCAGTTGACTAGAATGAAAAAGCATGACCCGACACCGAGTCTACATAGATGGGTACAGGAGTGTTTGGCAAAGCAGCTGGCCGGCTTTCCCTAGTCCTAGGAACGTGGTTGTGAGTCATGCTCTTTTTTCTTTGAAAATTGGGCAGGACCTTTGACATTTACTAAAAAAGAAATAACAACAGTCGAGTTATAAGTGCGTATACACACACTCACCCACACACACGCACTGCACTTGACTCACACGTGCCCGCGCTAAGCGAAGCTCGAACGCAAGCGAGTTAACCGAGCGATGCTCATGCCAGCCATCTGAACCGACGCCCAGTCGCGTGGGTCAAGCTCTTAATTTTGATATCAACTCTTATCTGACCTCTTGTACATTTTTTTTATTTATAAAATATATCATTCACGTATATATTTCTAAAATTAGCCTCCTCCCCACCATAGAAGGCAAGGAGCACGAAAGCTGGTCAACTATGCGGTAGCGTGTGGGAAGATGCCTTCCCCACTACCCAGATGCTACAGCAAGGTCTCTTGCATTTGCGCTCGCACTTGCCCACGCCTGCACCGCCTACTTGCCTTGCGTGCGCCACCCATAGCCTTGCCCATGCTACTGCGGAGCCAACCAATATCCAGCTCTCCGGATACAGCAGTGGCAACATGTTGTCTGCCATATCTTCCTATTCCGTATTAATAGAAATGGCTAATTTTGAAAATACATATGTAAGGGCTATATTTGCAAAATAAACTAGGTAGACGAAGCAAATAAGTGATGATTACTCCGTTGTTTTTTTTTTTGGTGACGTGCAGCGTGGGCGCGGCGGACACGCATGGAAGATCCGGGCCCTGACCGTAGCAGGAGGAGGGCATGCGCATTGGGGCGGAGGCACAAATACGTGCACCATATACTTGTCGCCCGGGGACCAATACGAGGTTGGCGTCGCGACACGGCCGGGCGGGCCCCGACAAAACCCCTCTGTCTCGCCTCCGTGCCGCGCGCATCCACCGCACACGACGCCCATGCGTACGTGCGTGGTGTGCGTCTCTACGCTATTCACTGTTCCCCGCACACCACACACCAGTAGCTACGCGGGCTAACCTGTCACTGCTACGTACGTGCATGCGTCCCATCTTGCCCGTCGACCAGGTTAACTTACAGTGCAAAAACAGAAATTTTGCCCCCAAAAATGACGCGAGTCTAAGTTCGACTTACTAGTTTACTGAATTGCTCCTTCAAGATTTTTACTAAACTGTAAGCTAATAGATTGGCTTGGATATTTGATAGACTAATTGCTAACAATCAATCAGCTTTCATAAAAGATCGTCATAGTTTTGAGTTCTGTGGTATAGCTCATGAGATATTTCACAGTGTTCATCGAAGTAAATAAAAGAGGGTGTGATTTTGAAGTTAGACTACGAGAAAGTTTACGACAGAGTTAATTTAGATTTCCTTCACGAAATCCTGAAGCGTAGGAGTTTGGATCAAAATGGCAGTTTTGTATTTACAAATTCGTACATCATGGCTCTGTCGAAATTAAAATAAATAGAATAGACGGAAATTTCGTTGAAACTGGGAAAGGTTTGGTTCGAAATGATGTTTACCTTTTAGCTCAAAAATTGGTGTTGTCTGGAACAAATCTTGAAGGAGTTAGCAATGTTGTTGCAGAGGTGGAGGCTACTTTTCCAGGCTACTCGATTACAACAGATATATCGCTATTGTGGACTGGTAGACACGCTACTGATAAGACCAGGGACGTTATAGTGGCCATATGACAAATGTGAACTTGACTGACATGTGGACCGATGAAGTTTTTATGAAGAAGAGACTTTTGAGGAGAAAACAAAGGAAAACGAAACCGAAGTCCTTATGTCTGTACTGATGAATGATGATAGCATTGTTTGATGAAAATTTAATGTAATGCAAAAGGGTCATTTAGTATGATGAGCATGATAGCATGGAACTGCTATACAAAAGAGTTGAAACTATTTTTTATTTTACAAAGACGCTCACACAACATATGCGCACAAACACATGTACATCCTACACATAATAAGGAATTTTGTACACCCTTAGGGCCTCTAACTAACTATCTTAGTTAACACGCATGTATGCCTGTACTAGATCTGCAAACATCAAAGTGAGGCTCGTGAGTCAATCACTAGTGATCGAACTCACAACCTTACCGTGAGTAAGGATTGAAATCTCGTTTCGCTCTAAATATTGTCCATGGCCGAAAAATGAAATCTCAAAGAGATTTAGAAATCTCAGACGAACTGCAAAAATGGATTCTCATATCTGATTTTTTCTACCAAGAAAACCGAGATTTTGACGAGATTTGCCAAGATTTTGGCAAAATTGCGCTGAGCGAAAAATGGCTCAAATAATGTCAAAAAATTTTGAAATTTTTTGTGGAGGTTCCTGACATATAACACTACTAGATTTCCAACTTTTACCGAGTGAAAAAAATATGTTGGCCATTGCAAAATACCATAGGCTATGTATATGGCCGAGCGTAAATCGTCGGTAACTCCCCCTCGGCCACTCACGGTCGGCCATTCGTGGGATTACCGACGGTACCCTCGGTTATTAATTTAACGAAGGTTTTCATAGCACTCGGTAAATACATGGGTGAGAGGTTTTTTCTTCCTGACGGGGTATAGAAACCCCTAATAATTTCTCACAACTATATGTGGGATTTTTTGTGTAAAAAATGTAAAAATAATTTCAAATCTAGGGACTTGCCTCACATAACTTGTTTGCACAACAATCCCTTAAGTCGAACATTTTTTATCTTCAAATTAGAAATACATGATGTCTAGGATTCGAACTCACAACCTCTCCCTCCTAACTAACTCACCTCAACTATCTTCTTGTTAAAAGTAAGATAAGTACTTCTTTTAACTCTTGTTTTCGTGATGCTTTATCAATTATTTAGTCAAATATGTGACTTTAAATGGAAAAGTTGTCGACTACAAAGTTGTTGATTTCAATGAGTGCTACATTTTTCATATATACATCACCTTCATCCAGCCTCGTATGAATTTTGCAATAGTCCAGTGTTTGATTTGAACCCTCGCTAAAAGTTGTACCCCATCGGCAAATCATTGCAATAACTGAGTGTTATCTTTATACACACACTAAATGTATTTCCACTCGATGATTGTTTGTAATAGCCGACGATTAGTATTGTACTCACAGTAATTGTTGTACCCTCTCGGTGATTTCATACTATGACTGAGGGTTTTCCATCAACCGTCGGTTTGTGGTAAGCCCTATCGGTAAATTTTCTAATAGCCATCCGTTTTTGTTCTACCGTTGGAAAAAAAATGCACCATTGGCCACCTTATTTTTTCCTGACGGCCCATAGGCCATTACATTTCACACTCGGTAAAAGTTAGATTTCTAGTAGTGTAAGTGATGTTCTCATAAAAATTTCTGATGATTATCAAATATGAGAAATTTTTTAAAATTCAAATATTGCAACTGTCCTGATAAAACGCCGATGTGTAAGTTTGAACTGAATGAAAAATGAAACAAACCACGTTACGAAATTTTTAAATTTTTTGTGCATGGTTATGATGCTTCGCTAATATTCCCATAAAATTTTAAAAAGATGATCAAGCTTCATGAATTTTTAAAAATTCAGAAAGTGCTACTGTCATGATAAAAACCACACTTGCGAATCTCAACCAAATGAAAAATGATATAAGCCACGTTAGAAAATTTTTAAAATTTACTGTATGTTTCTAATGTATCATTAATGTTTATATAAAATTTTCATATGATGATAAAATTTGAAAAACTTCCAAAAATTCTGAAAGTGCTATGTCTTGATAAAAGCATAATGACCAATACATAGATTTTCTTTAATGATAAAAAAGGTTTAAATTTTTTGAAAATTTTTTAGAGAGGTTCTAACGAAATTTTTAAGATCTCATAAAAATTTTGAATCTTTCTCACACTCCAGTGAATTTGTAAAATTCTCACAAATGCATCGTACTATTTATATTCTTTCTGTTTTTTATTTTTGAAATATAACAAATGAAGTTCAACACATACATAGATTTGATTGAGCAAACAAAAAAATTTAAAATTTTCTAAAATTTTATAGAATGGTACTGAGAAAATTGTTAATCATCCATAAAAATTTACTATCATAATCGCACACGAGAAAATTTACAAAATTCTAACAAAGTTAATGTCCCATTAATGTTCTTTCGGTTTTTCATTTTTCAAAGATAAAAAATTAAGTTTAATTATTTTTAACATTTTTTGTATGATCTTACACTTCTCAAGATGATACCATAAATTTTTCGCATTATGATAAAGTATGTAGAATTTTAAAAAAATCCAAAAGTATTTTTGCAGTTTTTAAAAAATATCTCAAAATTTTGGTTTTTCAACAAATTTTCGTAGGAGATGACTTTTTTAAGGGTTATTGATGAATTTCTGGTCAAATCCAATTAAAAAAAAGTCAAAACTGGTCAAAAATCCCGAGATCTTGGCGAGATATGGTGAAATCTCGCCGAGATTTCCGATATTAGTATAGCAATTTAATTTGTTTTATTCTCGCTGATATTTCAAAACTTGCCGACCTCTGATAAGCAAAATCTCATGAAATTTCGATGAAATTTTAATCCTTAGCCGTGAGCACACCTGGCTCTGACCAAATGAGCTACGGCTCATCCTCGAAAGAGTTGAAACTTAAACTCGGTTTAAATGAAAATTAGGATTAGGACATTTTGGGCGATGTCCTATTCATCTAAAAAACATATGACGCCAAATAACGAGGCTAATTGAATGGTCCAATTTTAATTAGCTGCGTGCTCGATAAGGAGAATATATATTGTAAACAACGTCCAAATACTGATGTAATATCGTATAAATTTTCTCCTTTAACTATCGGATCATGCAGGGTTTTAAATTCTAACTAAAATCATTTGGATTTCATGAATTTTGCTCATAGCGCGTCGGTTTGGAAAAGCATATCGTTTGATTTACCGCTTAAGTTCAATTTTAAATTTGAAATATTTGAAAAAAAATATTATCCAAAAGTTCCCTAAAATTAGTATTAAAAGCTTTATAATAACCGGTGTGATTTTTTTTTGAAAAACAAAGTTAGGAGAAAAGTTCCCTAAAAGAATTTTTTTACATTTTTCTTTCCAATTTTTCGACGTGTCACCAATTTTCGAGAAAACCACTCGAAATTCACCGCTTCTCCAACGGTTTTCGAACTTTTCGTTCGAAATTCGCTGCATTGTTTTACTTGATTTTAAATTCATTTGACTTTAAAAAAACTTGGTTTTTCATGAATTTTGTTCGTTTTTCTTGTATTTAGGTCCAACTGACTCGTTAAAAATCGAGGTCGAAACAATATTGTTAAACTGGGATCACAGCATCTAAAAAAACGGATCATGGTAGTGTGAATCGACCCGGTTCGTTGGATGAATTTACAGAAGGTCGACATGCTACAGTGCGTGTCAGTCGAGGGACCGGACGGAGCTAGTCAGCTAACAACTGGACGCCGGCATTATCGCCTTTAGATCCATTGAGCGACAACCATTCGCCATGTAAAAACACAAATCCGGCGAGAAGTTTGCTTTATAATAGTATCATGTATGCAAATATTGGTTAATTTGCACTTGATAGTTCCCATATATGCATGCATAGTTTGCTCGTGGGTAATCTACACGGCTGTAAAGTACACTTGCACGGTCGACAACCCAGTCGTTCGCTTCCTTCGTTGAAGTCGTTAATTGGGCCGTGGTTGCAGCTTTCTGAGCCATGTGTTTGGTTAGTGAAATGAGGTTAAATGGGATGAGATTATGTTATATCATTTTGTTCTATTGTTTTAGAAGAATAGAATAGTTTAGCATTTATAAAGAATATTCCTCAAATTTCTATCACACCGTTCATAATTTGATAATTTTATTCAAACAACCAAACATATAGATAATATTTTTTTAAACCATTTTATACATATACCACTTAATATAAACAACACCCTACAAGAAAGTGACAAGCTTTTTGCTCAGCACCTGTCTGCTGATCTCTTGACGACCTCCTACTCCTCTCTCTCTCTCTCTCTCTCTCTCTCTCTGCTGGGATCCTGAATCCTAATCAAATTAAAGTCGGGTTAATTACAAAAAAAGAAAAATGATTCTATTCCCAGAAGTTACTGTGGCATGTCATGTCAGGAGCCAGCAGGAGAGAAGCGAAGGGAAATGCTAGACTGCTAGCCCTGGGAATGAATTATTTCTAGTTTGTTTTGTGGGGGTTCCAAATTACACCAGAAATAGCTTGGCGAGATTTTGCCCGATATAGTTACTGTTTGTCTGCTCGATCGGAGCAGCTAGTTAGTACTGCAGTGCAAACGCTGCAATCGCAGGGGCCCGTTCAATTTTTTTGTTGGGCTCGAGTTTGCCTCACAAGCCCCACACATATATGCAGGGTTCCAAATCTCGTTTCCCTCTAGAATCTGAAATTTCAAATGAGATTCCAAAATTTTAGATGAAATCGAAACAAAATTCAAAAAGCAAAATTCAAATCTGGTCCTTCTTTAAACGAGATTTTTGCGGAAAATGACGAGATCTCGGTGAGAACGGTGAGATCGGCGCGGATGTGGCAAGGGCGAGGACGCGAGCTTGGCACAGATTTGGCAAGGGCAAGCTTGGCGCGGATCTGCCAAGGGCGAGCTTGGTGCGGAGAAGGTGAGAGCGAGGACGGTGAGCTCCGCGAGGGCGACGACGAGTTCAACACGGATCTGGCGAGGGCGAGCGTGAGGACGAGGATCACGTGGGGAGCAACTCGGCGCGGAGAATGGGCACGGTGCATCGGGCGAGCTTGGCAAGAATGGCAACACGGGAAAAAAATGAATCACAGCACCGGAAAAAAACGGCGAAGCTAGGGTTCGATCCCCCAACCTCACAAAGGCGACACGGGCGGCTTACCAGTCGAGCCAAGCGTTGGACCATGTTTCCGTTGCGTTGGCCCACTAGAAACTGAAATCTCGTTGAGATTTTGCTAGATCACGGCAAGATTTGAACATTGCATACATTCATGTGTTGCGTGATGCGTGGCGCGCGCATAAGCACAAAGAGAGAGAAAGAGGAAGACAATGCACTTACTGGAAATGATTACTATTATAGCCATTTGGTCACTTATTTTTAAAATAGCGTTCTTCCTAAAGAAATTGCCGGCGAGGATTAAAAAGCATATCTTTTGTTTGCGTTCTAAACAGATAAAAACCATACCCAATTAGTAGGATCACAAAATCCCATAATTTAGAATAAATCCTGCGCTTATTCGAACGATGAAGTCTCTGACCAATTCAGTCAAAGAACAATCACTCAAAAAATAGAGAGGTAAATCTTCAGTCATTTCCTCCAACGGGATCGAAGGAATATGCCCATGAAGTACATTCCACGGAGATTGATAATAAACATGCATCAAAAGGCAGTAATAACCTCTTGGAAAGTTTAGCCTCGGTTAACAGTGAGACAGAGGAACAACGAGTGGAACATGAAGAGTGCGAAGTTCAAGACAGAGCCAAAAAAACCGATAAAATGAATACGAGTGACTTATAGCAAAAAAAACAAAAAACTATTGACGAAGCCAAACGGCTGTACTATAGAGGTCAACCTGGCAACTCGTGGAGATTCTATATCTCTGGAGGACAACCTCGTCATGCTCTTCCAATTACACCACCCCCTCCGAGGGCGGTGGTAAGAAACTTCAATATTGCTCCAAATGTTTTGCAACAAACTACTCCCGTCGACAGGATTTGTATTTTATCAAGTGCAATTCTTAATTATTCGATGAAAGGAAAAAATGTATATAATGCAACAATTGTAAGATCTCTCGCTGCTGATTTACAAGAAACTACAAACTAAGTGCAAATTAGGTCTTTATCCATAAGGTTTCGGACTGATTCCCCGAAGGAGGATCTTCGTCTTATCAGCGCTAGCAAAGCATTAGCTACCAGCTGAGGGTTGAACCACGTCGGAGAAACGTTTTTGAACGTTTCACCAATACTAAAGTTTTTAATCGTGGTTGGCAACGACCTCGTTCTCTTGAATACATAGACCAAGTTCTTAACGTATAATCACATTCAGGTTTTTATACAAGATGCAAGGCTATCTCCTCTAGGCTTAAAGATATTACTTGGCTTGAAATGATCAAGCCAAGGTCTTTTGAGACTTTTGATGGAACTCAAAATCAATTAGAATTCTTACAAATTTATACCACTGCAATTCAAACTACTAGAGCTGACGGAAAGGTAATGACCTACTACTACCCCATTGTTTTGAAAGGATTAGTACGAATTAGGCTATTCAATTAGTCAGAGGGTTCTATCTTCAGTTCAAAAAACTCGTGACATACAATTTTAGATAATTTTAAAAGTTTCTATACCAAACTTGGGAATTTTGTTTTAATAATGATCCTTTGAAAGGAATTGCAATATTAATACGCAAAACAGAAAAATTGCAAAAATAATACCCCGTCACCAAACGGTACAACGAAATAGGAGTAGTCGCCAGCGGACTGGACGAAGACCCTATTGTCACCATGCCGTATGGCGACAACTCCTTAATCCTATAGTAAGGAGTTATCGCTATATCGTATGGCAATAACTCATTAATCAGCGTGATTAAGGAGTTGTTGCCATACAACATAGGACAATAGGGTTGAGTTGTTGCCATACCGTATAGCGATAATAGGGTAATTAAGGAGTTGTTTCCATACCGTATGGCAACAATTCCTTAATCACGCTGATTAAGGAGCTGTCACCATACGGTATAGTGACAATATGGTCTTCGTCTAACCAACTGGCAATTACTTCTATTTCGCCGTACCGTTTAGCGACGGGATATTATTTTTGCAATTTTGTATGTTTCATGTATTAATGTCGCAATTCCTTTTAAAAAATGCATTATTCAAAAAAAAATCTGATTTACATCATCTTCGGTGAATTTCTGGAGAAAATCTACGTCAGTTCATCAAAAGGTTTGTAGAAGTTCACAATATCATTTCAAATATATCTGATGGTAATGTAATTCATACATCAAACAAGCTATTGGTCATAAGCTATTTACAGAAGACCTTAACATTAATCTATCCTCCATCATATTAGAATTATTCGATATGGCAGATAGGCATTCCGATCCACATAGGCCGTTAAATGGAACTGTATGGTCGAGAAAGACCATTATTTGTCACAACATGTCTTGCTAAAGTCAAAAGATAATAAGTCAAAAAAGACCTCTAAATCCAAATACCATAAATAGAAGAATAATAAAAACAACAAAAAGAATGCTCAATTAGAGATCGCAAGCGTCTCGAAATGATCTGTATACTCTGATGGGAATGCACCTTGGAACAAATCAGCTAGTAAGCAGGACGACCAAGCTATTTCTAAAAAACCTCATGTGACCTGTGGTAATTGTCGCAGGTGCCCATTGTACAAAACATGAGGGCATGATCTACGAAATTGCCGTACTTAACAAAAACGCATGAAAGACTTTTACTCTGGTAAAGTTTTTATGTCGATCCTACCAAAAGTACAAAATAACAAGGATGTAGATGGTGACGAAGAAATGTTTTATCAAAAGGCTAATAATCATGTCAATGTAATATTTGGAGGATCATTTGCATATGCTTCAAAGAGGCAGTTCAAGACTGTTTGGAGAGAGGTCAACAACATTGATAACTGAACAGAAAAGCTTGAATATACCAAGTAGTTGAACATCGCCATCATCTTCAATAAACTCAACCGCCCAAAAGGTTTGTCAATATCTCTAAAACTTCTGTTAGTGGTTTCGCCAACAATTAGCAATTGCAAAATAGGAAAAGTTTTTGTTGATAGAAGTAGTTCTTTGGATTTCATTTTTATTGATATCTTGAACGAAATGCAAGTTCCCCGTTGTAAGATCAGGTCTTTCACAAATCCATTTTATAGAATTGTGCCTAGTCCACCGATGTGATAAGAAAAAAAGATAGAAGATGAAAAGTTTGAATAGCTTAGAGAAAGCTTGAAAATAATCGAATGTTATCCCCCAAACTTCTTCTTAGATATTGAAACTTTTCACATTCTTTCCTTAATCATACTCATCATCACAATTGATGAGAGAATAAATAAGGACGAAAGATGACTCAAAAGTCTGGAAAGATGAAGTGTACAAAGGAATCCTTCCTCGCATTTATATGAATTACACATTAATGATAGTTAGCACTGATTTTGTTATCGAGGGAAGTGTAAAGACTTTTTATTTATTGGCATTTAAAATAATTAGATAATTAAAACAACCAGCTAATTGGTGTATAGCCCCGTAAAGTCACAAAAGTTGAGAAACCCATAGTAATAAACTCTTATTACTCAAACATTAGAGGCAATCTCATGAGGATTAAAAATCCTTTCTTTCATCTGGACCCTCAATGGATAAAAACTAAACTCTATTGATAGGCTCTCCGACTAATTCATTCAAGTAGCTTAATAGCATTACTTCGCACTGATCGTCCTGGACCAATAAGATAGTCATTCTGACTCTCCGACTGGTTCATTCAAGTAGCTCAATAGTATTGCTTCACACTGATCATCCTCGACCAATAAGAAAGTCATTCCGACCAGAGAACTGTTTAAGGATAAGTGGTTGTACCCACATATGTCTACGTGCTAACAGTTGTCTGACAGATGCGCATAACTACTTGAAAGTTTTCCCTGAAAAAGACATCCTTTAACGAGAAGACACCGTTTGGTGAAAAGATACTCTTCGGTTCCAAACACTTTTTTATATATCAACTGCGCCCTTCAACCGATATAAATAAGGGGCTAATTCATATTGTTTAGGATATTGGCAATTAGTATTCACAATTAGATTAGACAATTGTAATCATTCTGTATTCTGTATACTCTGTGGAGTCGTTCGGCTATTAAAAAATCAATCTCCATATATCGTTTTCCTCATCTTGTTTATTAAAAGCCCACTATCATATTTTTATAAACCTGATTAAAAGGCTATAGGTCTTAAACATTGACAATCCAGAACGGACCCTTTACCCGTTGTGGAAGGTGCCAAAAGGACGTCCCGCGCTACCCTTCTGCGGCATAGTTGGTCCCACATGGCGCGCTTCTACTTCTAGCCATGTCTCCGTGACACTGGTTGCTTCCATGCCACCCGAGCAAGGTAGATGCCTACTATCGTGCTCAGTGCCAGCTCACACATCACGCTTCTCTCGTGCCCCTGCTCCTTGACACACCAGGTTCCTGCGTTCTAGCTTTGCGGTGAAAGGGACGGTTAGATTTGTAGGTTTTGTTTGAAGAGAGCTATTTATGTGTAAAAATAAGTTAATAAGGATGTTAGAACAGTGATCATTCAGTTGCCGGTGCCACGCTAACAACGCACGCACGTACGTACGTGCATGGCAGGAGGCAGGGGCAGACTCGCACACGCAGAGGCCTTCGCGCTCTGCACTCGCAATTGTGAGGGGTGGGCCCATCGCTACCCACTTCAGTTGTGTCATCGACCTCGCCTAGTCTTCTCAACCTGTCGATCTATGAAGCAACACTTGGCCAAAAGATATAGTAATCATTAACCAGTCCTCCTTCAGTCCATCTGAAGCTCCCGGATCAATCCACATGATTAAGAATCTATCTGCGTTTTTTTATGGCCTTGATTGCATAGCAGAAATTTCAGATATTTTTTTTATAAAAAATAGCTTAGTTTACACAGAAATCTTGCGCATTCCCTTGTTTGTGTCCTGTCTTCATCATCTCTACCTCACCTGTGTCATGTGTGACGCCGGGTTGCATCGAGTGCTACTTCTAGGTTTCTGGTACTGCTGCTTTTGACGGCTCCGTCGGAACAAAGGAACTCGTGAGGTACTGGGGTACACCTTGACATTTTATGTGAAGTTATATTGTTATACGTAGATATTTGTCGCGTGCGCGGTCATGGAAAATCAAGTCCGACTAGATAGTTGCAGGATCTTTTTGAAGCATGTATCACCTTTTCTTGCTATTGCCCATGACACGAGAATTCCACTCGTCGGTTGATTAAAATATAACAGTAGTGGCACGTATGGTCATACAACGACAGAGCTACTAGCATATTAAGGTTGGGGATCACAACGCACAACTCTTCATATAACGTGAAGAAATGCTGCGCGATTGAACTATATTATGTAACATTAACTTAGCGAAATTACGTAGTTACGTTAGAGGTGCTTGAAATGAAATAAAGAGTCGATAAATTGGAATGGAGGGCAAGTACGAATTCACAGACACTCCACACACCATAGAAACGTAGCTACTTATTAGATACGAGCTTTTGAGGGGAAAAAAACTTGACTTCAACAAGAGTTTCTCTTTTACGGTCATGAAATCAAACTACACCCTCCCTCCAATGTTTTCTCCTCAACCAAGCACAAGTTTTTATTAACCAAAAAATAACACAAATTTCTTTTCTCCTTTAACTTTGGGAAGTACTAAGTACCATAGCTGCCTTTGCTCCGTAGAATTTGAGATTTGGCACATGCGATTTTCTTCACTTAAGTTTCCCAATATAAGTACCGTTTCTTGGCGCAAATATGTCACTCGTGGAGGAGAAACCGATTTGGCTAGTCAATAAATGAGGCACACCTACACCTTAACACGGTCAATGAAACTGGGACCCACCGACCTGGTGCCCTGAGCAAAGGTCGTGAGTGCATGGGGTCCATGACTCAGTCCCTGACTGGTGTGCGTCCAGTAAACCCTCCTCTCGTCTGTCTCTTTACCTCCCCCGCTCTTTTTTTTTTCCTAGGAGGCCACCACCGAGGGTGTGATAGTGAGAGAGAGAAGACAGGGTGGGGGGTGCATGTGTGTATGCTTGTAAAGTGTGTGCGCGCGAGGGAGGTGGAGTTTTGCAGGCCATGGACGTACGGAGGCAGTCAATGGCGCGGACCGCCATGTCATTGGTGGCTGCCGTCCAACGTGGCAAGTACTAGCTCCCCCTCTCTCCATTTCCTCGGAAGTCGCGCCCGCCCGTCTCTCACTTCTCAACTAGAACGATCCTGTCTTCTCCTCTCTCCTCTTTTATTGGCCTCTTCGCGGTTTTTTTTTCCATGCCATCGCAGTCACCTCGTCCCGCGCACGCATCACCCTTTTGCATGGCCGGTGCATCCTTCTACCCGGATAATAGCCTGCTCCCTCTTCGCCTCCTCTCTCTCTCTCATGTCGCATGCTCCTTCTCTCTCTACACCGCGGCCTTTCATCGAGCGCCTTTAGGGAAATGGCAGCGCGCCGGGCCACCGGCTGGGGCGTGGGCCCTGCTTCACGTCGCTCCCACGAGTCAGCGTCCACGTGGTGCGTGATCGTATGTATGCATGCTAGTTTGGCCTGCCTTCGCTTTGCGTGAAGCTAAGAAATGTTTTGGGAAACAAGGCTGGGAAGGATGATGGGATGGCGTCGTGGCTGTGTGGGGGAAGACGATGGCGTTGACTTTTGGTTTGACCGCCATGTTTATCCTGTCTCATTTTGGTCAATCTTTTATCCCTGCCTAGACAGTCTAGTTGCTCGATCCTCTCTTTCTTGCCTCCCTATCTCTTCATATGGTGTTCTTATTTGCACCTTGGGAGAATGGAGACTAGACATTCGTAGTGTACGATTGTGTAGCTAGCTGCTAGAGCTAGGCATCGGCGCATCGCTGATCGCTCTGCGTTACACAGCACCGGAAACCTCTGTATCATCCTTGTGTAGTGATGAAATGACACTTGCTTGCTGAATGGTTGTAACAAAAAGGTCAGCTTGATATGACCCCTAGCTAGCTTAAGGAATGTGAGAACAATTGAACAAACGAACTAACGAAATAGGTATGCTAATATTCCATCACAATTTTAGTTACGCCGAAACTATAGGATCGATGCATTGTATGAAACAACAAGAAATTGTGAAATCGTTTTAAGTTAGATTAACGCAATGTTCAAGTACAGGGTGCAAATCTATGCTAAGGCAACTAAATTTTCCCTAATATTGTCAACTTTTTTGTCTACTGTACTGATCTCAAACCCTAATGAATGGTTACCCCAGATAGTAGATACTGCGCACGAAACTGGAAATGTGAAAACAATTATCATTTAGCTAAATTTTACTCCACATATCGAGCCTAAATGAAAAAAATGGCAACCAACACGCCTTTAGAAAAAAAAAGAAACATTAGATACAAACTAAGCCTTCGAATCAAGTAAACCTAAACCAACCATGAGCACTACAGCTTTACAAAGAAGCAAAAAAAAAACAAGTAATCATAGTTTACACGCATATGTCTCTAATAGGCATGTTGGTCTGTACGTGTCTATATGTCATTAGAAATGATAGTCGATCTCACGATTTCCGTTCAGCCAAACTGAAGTTATAGGCTCTCTAGCTAACCACATTTCGCAATAACTTATTAACTTGGTCCTCCGAAAGTCCCAGTACTTGCCTCCACACAACAAACGCACTCCAGAGCTGGTAAAACTTTTCTGCTCCACAGAGCTACTACTACAAACAGTGCTTCCAAACGAGCATTAGGCAAAGTATAAATAATTACTTCCCGTACAAGGAGGTGGCCATGCACTTCACTAGTAATGCTTTTCAGGAGACAAAAGGTCCACTCCATCGTTAAAAAAAAAACTCGGCAGATCGAAAACCCCAAAATTAAGGCTTGCTCGGTTGGTCGGTCACTCGGTTGTGCAACTCCCCATTTACGCTCCCCATGCGTGTGGTGCATGCAAAATCCCTTGTCAATTTTACAGTAGTTGCTGGTACTAATAGCACTCCTCTTACGGAGTACTAGTACTGTACTTAGCCCCATAAAAAAAGGGAGGGCCAACGATTAAGCAAATCAAAGCCTTTTGTTTTATGCAACCAACGAAGGAAGAAGAGGGAGCAATGGGAAAAAACCAGTTTGCGACAGACGAGCGCGGCCACAATCCTTTGTTGCATGCGATTGCCCTTCCTGCCCCCACTGTTTCGAGTCACAACACAAGTGCCTCGGAATTCCCAAACTAATGCCACCGTGCATGCCTTGGTGACACCAAAAGCACCCGCAAATCGCAGGTTTTGGCACCCAAACTCGCTTAATCAGCTCTTCCCGGGACCTGCACCACGCAACTTGCCTCCTCCGCCCATCCCCCCATTGTTTTTGCGCCTGGCAGCACAAAATCCTACCTGAAAACGCTCTGCATTGTTACTCTCGCACAAACCGAACTAAACTATACCTTGTCAGCGTGTAAGTATATAGAATACAGTGATCGACATCTCTTCTGCGTGCCCACACGCACACACGAGTGCAAGGGCAGTGCTTCCTGTAATCCTGTTGCTGTCATTAGTGCCAGGATTTTAGAAAGGTCTCTTCTCTCCATTCTGCAGTGGCATCGATCATGGGACACACATCTGAGTAAACAAATCGCCATGCCATTTTGCCCAGGTCCACATGTCGGGGTCTCAGGCCCTGCTCTGCCGTACACACACCATAATCTATACATACGTGCTTTGCAGTAGTCCAAGTTTGTAAATCAAATTTCTTCACGACACATTGACGAAAAAGGTATTAAAAATAACTAAATTATCCTTAATTATTATCATCTATTACCATATTCAAGGCATAGATGTGGAGAGTATAAAGTAAAAATGATATTTATTAGAGGTATAGAGTGAATATCACTTTAATTTAGATTAAAATACAAAACAATTTTATATTTATAGACAAAACAATCTGTACTATATAAAGCAAGAGTTTCTTTCCGCGTTACTTCATCAAAATTACCAACCTTTGTCACTGTTAGTGCTCTTTGTAAATAAATTTTTTATAGCAAATTGAGTTTACGTTGTAACGCACCGGCACATGGCTAAATAAAAAAACAAGAGAGTTGTCAAGCACGAATATACTAACTGAGGTTAACACGCACTCCTACAGATATGTTGTAATTTTGTGTGCCGGTGGGTCAAAGCACTACGACCGACACCCACACACACGGCCGGCTCGGTGTCCGTTTAGCCTAGCGTTGTTGGTGCATGAAACCATGCATTAGCGTGCACTACTACTCTGGCCGTTAAAGCGGCTCGTGCTGTCAGTGTGTGATGCGGAGCCATGACCTTACAAGAGCAGTGGCCCACAGGCAAAGACTCACCATGCACAGATGGCCCACGACGCAACCTCGCAGTGCACCAAAAAGAAGTCCACACATGAAATATAGCACAAGTACACAAAAATGCCGGATTGCTAATTTGCTATACGTGCGTGTCCGTTAAATAAATGGAGCGCAAATAGAAGTACATAAAAAAAAAAAGTCCAAATCGGTTTCGAACTGTAGTCCCCGACTGCCATGTAAACTATATTTCCTCCTTTTCGTATTATTTGTCTGACTAGTAACGTCTGGACACAAAATATAAGTAATATTATGCATTAGCATATACATATCTCTCTTAAATGACGTACTTCTACCGCTTTACATCTTTCACATCATTAGTGTCAGCCACATCTGATGGAAAGCTGAAATAACTACAGTCTGTTCTTTCAATAGCTAATTGTAAAACTGCTTTCTAAAATTGGACAGATAATGTACTCCCTTCGTCCCAATTTATAAGATATATTAGTTTGATCGTGATTACCAACACAGTGATTTTCTACCGATACTGTCTCTGATTAACAGCCGACTCGACTTTCTATTAGCAGCCTATTTTTTACTATTCCGTTGCTTTTCTTGAAAGGACCACGCATAAAGATGGAAAACGAGCGAATTATATGAAATCAGGAACAAACCTGCTCGTTTGACTAGGATCATACATTCGCAGGGACAATTGCGAAAGAATCAGACGGCAAATCACAAGACGTCCTATAAAATAGAATTTCATTCAGATTTTTATGTACCCTATTTTATGGAATGAAGGGAGTAAAAGAGAGGAGTACTTCGAAATGAGTTAGTAGTGTCTCATCAGATATGCGTTGACAAATTCTAGAGGTACTGTACTATTTAGTAAACCCTTTTCAGTTTTATCCTTCTAAACATATACCTTCAGTTTTATCCTTCAACGTAAAGCAATATTTAACAAGACGTTTGTACTTTCCAACACCACCAATGCTTTTAAATGGAAAATTCACTTCCCCAGTAGTTTTAGACCTCTCCACAGCCATAATTCCCGTCAATTTTGAAAAATCGGAAAGGGCAAATAAATAGCCCAGAAAGAACATGCAAATTCCGAGGTAAAAAAGAACGAATATGCAAATCAAATACTAAACAAAATGGCAGCCATAAAATGGACAAGATGGCTAAAAGAAAGATGTGAATCGATTTAGATAGGGAGGGAGAGAGAAGATTTTGGCGAGATCTGATCAAATCTATCAACTCATGACAGGCTCTCGAAATTCGGTGTGTGGTAAGTTGTAATTAATGAAACAAACGAACGCATGACGAAAAATAGTCCCTCCCCTAGCTAGCTCCAAGTTTCAAAGAAGGAAACTTAAACCAAAAGAACACGACTCCACCTGCAGCTACGATTCTACGAATGAATACCTCTCAAAACAACATCAAATCGCTCGTTTTCTCCGGTCTTTCCTACTCCTATCTTTCCATCTTCACATTGCCATAAATGAATTTACCCCCTTCGCTCCACTTGCTGCGCGACAGCCAACCATCATTGCCTCCACTTCTCGAAGCAAATGCTACGCTGATCAACAGCTCGTAGGCAGCCTCGCTACTCTACCTAGTCGGCGCTATAGACTAGGCGGTGTAGCTCCTCGCCAAGTCCCCCGTCGTCGTCGTCGTAGTCAGTTGCCGCGTGCTCCTCGTCGGCGTGGTCGGACGGCGCGTGGGTAGACGTCGTGGTGGACGACGCGCCGTCTCCGGACGACGACGGCGGGGCCATAAGCTCCTGCCCCAGCGGGTCCACGCTCGCGGCCCGGCTCTTGGGGGGCGACGCCCCGGATGTCGACGACGGGGCGGGCGAGCGGCCCACCATGGGCACCGGCTCGGTGAGCTGCTTGCCGTCGCGCGGCGGCGAGAACACAACGGGCAGGTACTCGTCGCTGTCGCACGGGAACTTGGAATTCTTGAAGTGCTCCTTGAGCGCGTCCAGGCCCTATACATGTAAGCGAGCGGGTAAATTATATAGATAGTATCAACACAGGAAATTGTGGGTTAGTAGAGAATTAAAAGACTAATGATAATACTTGCACGCGTGCGTATGTGACTTGGCAAATCTTGCGCGAGTTGAACACTTCCCATGGCTGCTTGTGGAAGGCCTTGTACAACCGCACGGCAGCCTCCGGCGAGGTGAGATTGACGAAGCCGTAGCCCACATTGCACTTGTTGCTGCATGGTATTAAAACTTTTGCATAAGCGCAACCAAAATGTTAATTTCACGTTCGAAAAAATTCAGAACGATGATGTCATTGTAGTAGTATTAATTATAGTAAGAACATATTACTACTAGTATAGAATTGATATGCTGGGAAGTAAGAAGCTTTGAGAACTAAATCACACAAGAAATTTTTATTGTAGAGAAGTGAAGCTGCCTTTTGACACCACTAGGGTCCTCTTGTCATTGAGCATTTGATAGGTCTTCCTCTCAACTTGCTTCATGCAAGAGAGAAACTGGAAGTGGAAAGAGTGCGCTTAATTAGCCTTCACCATTGATCATACTTTTAACTAAAAAAAACATGTCAAAAAACGCATCGATGCAACTTTTCAACGCTACTCCATGATGTCTCCACTCTACTTTTGTGTTGGCCTTTGCTATGGAAGTGCAGCGGCAGTGCAGGCAAGAGAGCAAACCAGGGAGGAACCTGAAGGAAGATGTGCATAAAAGGATGACAGGTCAACAGATCCCTTTGATCAGCTGATGCATGCAACAAAAGAATCGATTGGCATCAAAACGAGAAGGATCCGGTGTGATCACCCTTTAGTGCCAATTTCTTTTCCATTTGGGCTAAATAAGGCCATGGCACCACAAAGTAGGCGTCGTCCATTTCACATGTGTAGCAGACTAACAGTACAGTGTAGTACAATACCCACCCAAAGATACCTCGATCCACAAGCTCACACAATACCAGCAAAAACTCAAATCTCCCAACTTTCTCAACTTGTTCTTCCTTCTTAACAATTTCCATCGCAAAATTCACAGACAAGCAACCAAAATTTTAAGTTGCGAAGTGTGTCGCGGTGTTGTTGCATTGGGCACCATAAAATATAAATGCAGCTTATGGGGAGCCGACTCACTTGAAATCAATGGGGAGGTAGACGAAATCGTAGGACGAGAACGGCTGGCCCTCGCCTTCGCCGTCATCGCTCGCTGCGATCTGCTCGTTGGAGAGGATGCAGTGGTTGTCCAGCATGTTGAGGAGCAGCTTCTGGCTGCGAGATTAACAGATCAGCTCAAGCATCAGCACGAGGCGATTCTTAGCTTGCAGCACTCATGAAATATAGCATTGTTTGCCACAAAGTGGAAACTAACATAGCGACCTGTACTTGTTCGGTATGTTCCTGATCATCACGGTTGTTCTCGTGTCCTTCCAGTACGACGGTTCCACCGTGTCGCCAGCGTCGCCGGCGACCTCGGGCTCTTTGAACAAGAAGCGCGCCTCCCACCCGCTTTTCTGGCCCCTCCAATTCCCGCCACGGCCGGCTCCTTTCTGGCCTTGCTTGCCAGACGCTGTCGCGGTTGACGACGACGACGCGGAAGCCGTCGAGGACGTCGCCGACAAGACGTTGTTCTTGCCGCTCTTGCCCTTGCGCTCGTGGCTCGTGCCAGCACTGCCGCCCTTGGACTGATCACCCGCGCTAGCCTTCGCCGAACTCCTCCTCAGAAGCACCACACCTTCCCTTGCCTTGCTGATGCCAGAGAAGGACGACGACGAGGCGGCTTGCCGAGGCTGCGCCGGCGCTTGTGCCGGACGCCATGCCGCTTGCAACCTCGGCGGGATCAGGGCCGTGGGCTGGTGCGACACGTACGCGCGCCTATGTACAATTGGCACACGGCACATTTTAGCTGTATATTGGATGGATTGGTGAGAAGACCGGATGAATTAGGCCGCGTGCAAGAATTTACCTGCGGGGGCCGGGGCCGGAAGGTCGCGTGAACTCGATAACGAGGCGGCGGCCGAAGAGGTCCTTGCCGTTGAGCTCAGCGAGCGCGCGCGCGGCATCGCGCGTGTCGAAAAACTCCACGAACTTGTGGCTTGGCCGCTGCGCCGACTCCCTCACATCCTTCACGTCACCTGCAGACACACAACGACCAATGGAGTAGGTGCGGGAAGCACAAGAAACGAACATTGAAGAATCTGATCAGGGTGTAAAGAAATGGCTGGATGGATGGTCGGTGGTGCATACCGAAAGCTTGGAAGGCTTCGCGGAGTTCGGAGAGGGAGACGCCGGGGAGGGAATTGAGCACGACGAGGGAACCGCGATTGGCGCCGTCGTCGGGGAGAGTGGAGGCTGCGGCGAAATGAGCCCAGACGGCCTGACCCAGAACAAGGCCACAGTTGTCATCGTGGGGCCAATCCCAGGCCTGGGGCGGCGGTGGGGGAGGCCAGGTAGGGGACGCGGCGGCTGCGGCATACAGCTGGCCGAGGCGGCTCTGCTGCAGCATGTGCTGGTGGCGCACCCTGGCGACGGCAACCTCGGCAGCACGGATATCGAAAAAGTGGACAGTGGCCGCGCCCTCGGACGGCAGCTCCGACACGTCCACCGCGCGCACCGCGCCGAAGGGCCCCATCGCGCGCGCCACCTCGGCCTCCGGCGCATGCGGCGGCACCAGGCTCAGCACCACCGCGCGGCTCGCCGGACCATCCACCACCGTCGCCGCCGCCGGCACGGAGTAGCCCGGCTGCTGCGCCATAGCCGCCGGCGCCGGCGGCATGGACATGGCCATCGGCGATGGGGGTGGCGGCGGCATAACCGGGTACGGCTGCGGGCAGTAGAGCTGGTGCGGAAGCGGCTGGAACGGGTAGGGCGCGCCAACAGCAGGGTAGAACGCCTGAGCTCCGGCGTCCAGAAGGTTCGGGGCGGCTCCCTGCATCCCACCCATGCCACTCCCTCCTGCTTCCTCCATGGCCCAAGCACGTACGTACAGACCAGACCCAAGAACCCGAGAAGAAGCAAGGGAGACGAAAGAAGAAAGATCTGGAACCTTCTAGTTATTCTTGATCATGCCTCCGATCAAGAACTGGGCTAGAATTGTACTTTAGGGGAACACCACTCCCCTCTGCCGTCTCTCTCCTTACTCTTGCTTAGCTGTATACCGTCTGTGTGTGTGGAGTGGGTAGTACTAGCTGCTGCTGGCAACGAGAGAGAAAGGGGGGCGGGAGTGGGAACTCTTTTTATGGTAATGGTCGCGGGAAAAGAAAACAGGTGGGTTTTTATTAGGAACTCTACAGACTACAGATCAGAGGGGAGAGGGGGGGAGGGGGGGGGGGGGGGGGGGAAGAGTCCAGGAGGTTGGCGAAGAAGGTGGCACCGTAGCAGTGGTCTTTGTGCTGCTCGCCTTGTTGTTAGCTTTGGATCTTCTGTAACGGCACAGCGTGTTGACCGCGAAGCAGCCATGGGTTGCTCCTTTCCTCGCAGCTATATTAGGTCATATTTATTTACATTTAGGTTTTTTTTATAGTTTAAAATCAGTCTTTTCGTTTAAACAGTTTAAAAGCTAATAATTTTTGTATGTAATGGAGGTGATTAATTTTATCTAACTTTAGTGTTATTAGTTTAAAATCAAACATCAATAAGCCAAAAAGTCTCTCTCGAGTGGTTTTTGACTTTTAGTTATATGGAGCTTTATAGCTTTTAAAAATCCAAATAAAAAGCTATTCGTTTATTTAGACTGTAACTTTTTGACTTTTAAGCTAGTAAAAAAGCCCAAACAAATAGGGTCTTAGTACATCCGAGGTGATTCTGTTCCAGAAAATTTTCAATTACTGCCTCCGTTCCCGCCATGTGCTCCTCCCAAGGTTCACAAAACCAACAAAAACAACGGTTTTCGAGCGTACTGCTACGGTTCGAGATAAAAAAACCGTTTGGTAAACTGGCATAATTAAAAAAATAAAAAAATTGATAAAATTTATGCGTTGAAAACCTCTCGAAAACCGTTGAAAAATAGCGGTTTTCAGTGCTCGAAAACTGTTTTTAAGAACATTCAATTGGCTTGTTGTTTTTTCGCAAAAAACCGAGCGGTTTTTTACGAAAAACTGCGGTTTCTCGCTAAAAACCAAACGGTTTTTTATTTTTTTGAATTTTTTTATTTCTTAACCCTTCAGTTTCTGACAGTTTTCAAGCGGTTTTTGAATTTCGAGCGGCTTTTCAAAAAACGGTTTTTGGAACCCTGGCTCCTGCTTAGAACATGTTTATTAAGAACACAGGAATTTTATGGAAACCTTTCATTATTTTGGACATATAAGAAAAAAATTATGTCTGAATGAAGCCTTACTATTCCATTGATCTGCGTTTAGGTACACTAGTTATTGATCCATGCGCTTACACGGCTAGCAATTTCTATAAATAGATCTAAGCAGTAATGCATACAAAAATATTTTCTCATTTTCTTTCTATTTCAAGGTCATTGCTTCTTTGTCAAGTGCTTGAAGATAATAGGTAGATAAGGAAAGCAAAGGTTCCATACGACACTCCTCTCACTTACTATAAATAGATCTAAGCTATGGATAAAAATAATTAAGAAGGTTGGTCGGCTAAGATTTTCTCTTTTTAGAATAAAATGGGATTTTTTAGATTTTTTTATTTTTTTGATTAACGTAGGAATTTCTGGATTTTTTTTATTAAAGTGGGGCTTCTAAGATGGCCTCCACAAAAGAAACCACCATATTTGCTTTTAAGGCTAGAATTTTCCACATTAATAAGAAAAAAAAGTTCTACAACGTTGATCATAGCGGGTCTAGATTATAACGGTCTAGATTAAAACAAAAAGTTTGCATCATGTACAACACAAAAATAATTGAAATTTGAAATAAAAATAAAATATAAATTGAAACTTAATTTCCATACGACTAAAAAAAGAGTCCACGTAAAGTACAATAAGAAATAAAAATTCAAAATAAATAAAGCATAATTAGCAATCGATTTCCACACAAATATCAAAAGAAAACTAAAATTCAAAATAATTTTTTAAATTCGGAATAAAAAAATATAATTGGTATTCTAATTTTCACAAGAACATCGAAATAAAACTGAAATTGTAAATAAAATTTAAATAAAAATAGTTGTTAGATTTGCATATAAATTCCAACTTCAAAAACTAAAATTCAGAATAAAAAATAGGGATTCGATTTCAATAGCATTAAAAGAAAAGAGTCCAGATCAAGTACAATAAAAAATTAAAATTCAAAATAAAACTAAAATAAAATTAGCAATTTGGTTTCTATACGAACGTCAAAATAAAAATAAAAATTGGAACAAAAATTAATAATTTGATTCATATACGAACACAAACCAAAAAATGAAACACAGAATTAAAAACAAAATAAAATTAGCAATTTGAATTCTCACGAGCTCCAATGTAAAATCTGTAAATTGTTTAAACTCCAAACAAAAAAAATAAACAATACATATTGAATTTGTTTATAATTCCAACATAAAGCTATACAAAAAACTATATGTCATCTATGATCCAACACCATGTAAATATAATTTGGAATACAAATAAGAAAACTAATTTGTTTTAGATAAGAATTCAAAACGAAGATAACTAAATTGAAAATAAAAATTATAATGAAATAATCAATTTAATTTCCATATGAATTTCTAAATAAAATCTCTAAATCAATATAATTTGTCATAAAAATTAAAGACAACTTAGATTTTTATACAATTCAATAAAAATAACTAAATTTTGGAAAAAAAAGAATAAAATTGGGAATTTGCTATCCATATGATATGTAAAGTAAAATCCTAAATAATTAATTTACTGAAAAATAAAAAATAGAAATGGGATCAATATCACAATTTTAAAAATAATTGATAACTAATAATAAAAATGAAATAAAATTTGCAATGTGATTTTCAAACGAATTCTAAACTAAAATTCCTAAATAAATAAAATTTACAAAAAATAAAATTAACATCTTGATTTACATAGAAAGAAAAAATAGAGGAAAAAGAAGCCACTACGTACATTTGCATTCAATGCTAGATATTTCTGCCATAATTAGAGCAAAAAGAAAAAGATTTACACTATTAATCATAGTGGATCCAAATTATGATCATCTATATTAAAAGAAAAAATAATCCTTGTCATGTACAATACAAAAATATTGAAATTTCAAATAAAATTCAAATAACATAAAATTTTGATTTCCATATGAATATTTATGTAAACTCCTAAATAATTTTAATTGAAATAGAAACTGAATAAAAAATCAACTAGATTTTTATATGCATTCCCTATGAAAATAACTAAAATTTGGAATCAAAGTTAAATTAGCATTTTTTCCATGTGAATTACTAATTGAAATTCCTAAAGAAATATAATTTGTAATACAAATAAATCAAAAATAGTCAATTTTATTTTCATGACAATTCTTAGCAAAGATAGGCAAATTCAGAATAGAAAATAAATAAAAATTGATAAATATGAATTCTAAGTAAAATCACTATATATATATGTATGTATATAATCTATCATAAAAAATTAAATAAAAATTAGCAATTTGACTTCTATATGAATTCAAACAAAAATTAAAAGAAATTTTGATTAAAAAGATATAAAACTAGATGCCGGCGTATTCCGCCTGACAGGCCCGAGTCTACAGACCGGGTTTGGTTCGGTAGGAGGGCGTCTTTACGGCCGGCAAACCCTAGCGAGTGAAAACCCTAGCAACTCCCACACGAAGGATTTCGGAGCCTATGAACTAAGATGACACGCAGATTTTTACCCAGGTTCAGGCCCCCTTCACCTAGGGTAATAGCCTTACTTCCTGCTGAATTTTTTATAGAGTGTTTGAAGCTAGTACAGAGCTCTCAGGTTACAAGTTCTCCCTTGGGCTCTCCGAGTGATCTCTCCTCCTCCCCTCTTGTTCGACCGACCTCCCTTCCCCATGCACTAGAGGGCCCTTATATAGGCCAGGCTAACGTGGGTAGGTACAAGGGGGGTCATCATGTTGATCTTCATATATTTATTACTCCTTCCCATGTTGTCCCGTTCCTCCAGCCTCATTAAATGCCGACGCATGACTTCGCCCGGTCCGCCCGGGATGTGACCTCTTTGCGACGAGTAGGTGGGAGGCGCCAGAAGAATGGGCTTGTAGCAGAATTCCTCACAGTCAAGGGACCTGACACAGCAAGCCTGTGGCAAAGTACGATAGGGGAAGGAGACTTCGAGGTGAAGCCACCCCGCCCTACCTTTTTGCCTTGCAGCAGAGTGAGCAGGGCGTCCTCGCCCACCTGCTCGCTCGAACGCCACGTGGGCCGGCACCTGGCCGACGGAGCATGCTCGCCGCCGATCGTCAAAGCCGCCACGTGGCTGCAGACCGCGAGCAGGCGTCCTCGCCCACTGCCGCCAGTGGGCAAGACTGGCCGGCGGGCGCCTCGCCGCCGACCGCCGAAGCCGCCACGTGGGCTAGGCGCCGGCGAGCAGGCGCTCGCCACTTTCGCCGCCTGAACGCGACGTGGGCGGCTCGACCGGCGGGCGCGTGCTCGCCGCCGAGTGCCGTGTCGCCACGTGGGCTAAGCGCCGGCGAAAGCAGGCGCCTCGCCACCTACTCGCCCGAACGCCACGCGGCTCGCACTGCAACGGCGCGGTTTCGCCGATCGCGAAGCCGCCACGTGGCCGGGCGCCGGCGAGCAGTGGTGTCTCGCCACCTACTCGCCTGAACGCCACGAGACGAAGACTGGCGGGGGCGGGCGTGTTTCCGCCGATCGCCAAGAGGCTCGGGCAATCGGTTTTTCGGTTCGGTGTATTCGGTTTTCAAATTAAGTAAACCGAACGAAACCGAATAAAAAAAACTGAATCAATTAACCGAATTAATTCGGTTCGGTTTTCGATAACCGAAGTTTCATTCGGTCAGACCAACCCTCCGAACCCCGAAGGCCAAAACACATGCAATTCGACATCGATCTTAGCAAGCGGCCAAGCAAAGTGTAGGCAATACAAAATACATTATCCAGTAGTATACCACATCACACATCAATACATTCTCATGGAGTGCAAGCAACTAATTAACTAAAAAACATTGTCCTCAATTCCTCATGGAGTCATGGTCATGGAGTGCTTCAGGAAGACACATGTGAGTATTCTCCAGTTGCAAAACATGTGATCAACTCTTCTCAGCACTTCAGCAGTCAGCACAGCGGTAGACACATCACACATGTGACACCAAGGCATTCTTAAACTGTGAAGTGAAATACTGAAATGACAAAACAAAAGTGTGAGTATTCTCAAGTTGCAAAACAAAACAGTGATCAACTCTTGTGTAAACTAATGGAACCATTCAAACACTAATCTTAAACACCACCTTTGCACTATGAGGGAGGTGAACAGAAAAGGACCAAGGAAGCTGAAGTCATGAAAGTAAAAGGCAGCGCATCATTGAAGAACCTAATTATCAACACACTTTGATGAATAAGATAATACAAATCCAAAAGTGGGTACTAAACCAGTTAAATCAAATGAGATTAACCCAGCACACTGGAAGAGTATCTTTTACATTGCCCAATGATTTGCTGCTATACTATTGAAAATCCCTTTCATTACCAGTCTTAAGCTATTATTAACCTTACCAAAACTATGTCCAAGTGATTGCTTATTCTTGAACCCAAACTACCCATCAGGCCATCAGATTCAAAATGATACTATCGCCAACATGATGCATCTTACAAAAAAAGAATCGAAACAGTGGCAGGAAAATACAAAGTTCTTATCAATATTTGCTCCAACCAACAGAAAGAGATAAAGTTATGAAATCGGATATTTGCTCCAACCAACAGAAAGAGATAAAGTTATATTTGCTCCAGCCTCCAAGCTCACTACAGCCTCCTGGTTCACCCAGCTGATCAACTGTACAAGAGTTTTAATTAAGCTATAAATTGCCATGCTTGTCAATGTTTTGTAATCTTTTACAGAGTTGAGACCCTCTATGTTATGTCAGTCTGCTAAAAAGTTTTCATACATATAACTGTAACTCAAGCTTGTAGGTTTTGAGGTGAGCCAATAGGCAGAGTATTATCTCAACTCTGTAAAAGATTACAAAACTTTTCAGCATACGGACATAATATAGAATCCCCTTGTAAACTGAAGGTAGTGAAAATGAATTTGAACTTTTACATGTTGAAGAGAAATCATTTGGCTTATTAGATAACCTATACGTGGACTAAAATTACCTTAAGAAGAACAAACTGTACCTAAATAAAGCATCAACTATCCCATATCAATCTGTAATGGAAATAAAAGCTAATGGCATGGCAGCTATAGGTCACCAGTAACATAATAAATATCTAACCTTCAGTACTTTTACAGGTGATAAAATTTTGTTTAAATGAATTTTCCTCAAGTTTCATGGACTATTTTAACAATTGAGAAACATTCAATAAAGGAATGGGTAACAAAAGAAATTTCGGAGGTTATTTTCTCTTCAAGAGTTGTTCTGCTCCTACAAATTGAATGCTGTCTTACCGAAAGCAAACTTCACAATTCCCAACAAGTCAACACTAGAAGGCAGAATCAAAGCTGAAAATTGAGAAAACACATATTATTAGAGCAATGATACAGAATTTGCAAATAACTAAAGAAAGGAATGACCAATAGCAGAATATTGTCTTGAATCTCACCAAAATTTAGGTAGTAGTTTCACTAGGTTTAGTTACCGACTCGGATTTAGATTTTTCCTTTGAAGAATTGGCAACATCTTCTACAATAATGGCTAAAATAGAATAAAATCGATAGTCAATTGTCGTGATGAACAAGATAGATGTAATTGAAGCAAACATCAATGGTGTTTATTGTTTATTACCTTCCTCGATTTTGGCCAAATTTGCTGGATCTTCTTTAATATTGATAGGTAGAGATCGTCGTAACCAATCTTGTGTACAAACTAGGCATTGTACCATAAATGGCGTGAGTGAGCTCCTAAAATCATCAAGGACACGGCCGCCTGTGCTAAAGGCTGACTCAGATGCAACTGTTGATATGGGAACTGCTAATACATCATGAGCCAAGCGAGACAATATTGGGAATCTAGGAGAATTGCACTTCCACCACTCAAGAATATCAAAATTCTCGCTATCTTCTTCATTATCTTCACCAAAGTATTTTTCAAGTTCAGATTTGCTGGTGCCAATTCCAGTATTTCTTATCATCATTTTTTCCGCAATTAGGGATTTCATCAACCTAGTAGTCCTTTCCACAGGTTCTTGTGAATCATTGGATTGTGGTGCCTTATCTGTTGGAGCATATAGTTTTGTGTACTCATGAAACAAAGAACTAAAAGATTCATTCACATGATTCCAAACTTCCTTTCCGTCTTCTTCACCAAACATCTCTAAAATAGCTATATTTGTATAATTAGATAGCTTGTATCTAGGATCAAGTCCAACAGCAATAAACATGAGCATGTTCAATTTATTCTTATCTCCCCAATACTTGTAGTACTTCTCTAGCATTCTTTGGCCCATTTCCTTACGCTTATCAACATCACTATGACACCATTGTCGCAACAAAAGCAAAACATCACCAATCTCATGAAATAAAATGTTAGATGTCACATGGTGTGTGGCAGAAACACGAAGAGTGAGCTTATAGAAGTGTCCAAGAAACTCTATCATCTTCTTTGCATTCTCCCAATCTCCACTTTCAGGAACTCTAGGACCTTTCTCACCACATAATTCTATTGTATAGTATGGATCTTCTTCACCATATCTTTCGAATACATCCTTATAAATTGATGCGACATTCAACATAAGGTATGTCGAGTTCCATCTAGTACAAACATCTAGTGATAAGAATGCTTTACTGTCCACCTTTGCCAATTCAGCATATTTCTTAAATTTGGCTAGTCTAGATGGGGAATTCTTAATAAATTTAACAGCAGCACGAACACGTTGAATCGAAACTGACACTTCTTTTAGGCCATCGGAAACTATCAAGTTAATAATATGTGCAGCACATCTCATTTGAAGATACTTGCCTTTAGCAATGCTATTGTTAGAATTATTCAAGACCTTTCTCATGTAATTCAGAGCACTGTCATTAGAGCTAGCATTATCGGCGATTCATCGTGAAGACTTTTTCAATACACCATTCCATCAAACATTTCTCTAAAGATTTCCCAATGTCCTCCCCCCTATGACCTTTTACCAAGAAAAAACCAATGATCTTCTTATGTAGCTTCCAATCATTATCAATAAAATGTGCTGTGACACACATGTAGTTCTGTTGTCTGTTTGAAGTCCATGTATCAGTGGTGAGGGCAACTCTTTCACAAGAATCCTTAAAAAATTGTTTGAGTTTAGCTTTCTCATTATTGAAAGTGCGAACAGAGTCCCTAGTAGTTGTTCTTCTAGAGGGACAGTGAAACGTGGACATGCTTTAAACATGAACTTTTTGAAGCCTTCACGTTCAGAAAATGCAAAAGGGAGCTCGTCTATAATGATCATTTCAGCAAAAGCTTCCCTAAGTGCTTCGGGATCAAACTTTCAAGTGGAAATGGCACAATGAGTACTATCCCCCTGATTTCCTTCTACTTGCAAAGTACCTTGCTTAGGATTTGTATTCCTATTAGGATTACGCTTGCAAATTCTCAAGTGAGAGTTTAAGGAGGATGTACCATTAGTTTTTGGATCACAACGAAGCTCACGGGAGCAATGTTTGCACTTGGCTTTTAGGACATCTCCCACTTTGATCTTGCTAAAGCTTTCCCACACGTCAGATCTTGGTGCCATTGCTTTTCTTTTCTTCACCTCCTGCGGCGGCTGTTCTTGATCATTCTCCGTCTGTACAGTCCCCGTATCATCCATTTGGCTATCACGGTTTCCAGTGTTCTCGTCAGGCTCCACCATCTAAAAATCAGCAAGAGTGCAACACAATAGGTTGTGATTGAAATTAAAAGCGAATTGACCAAGCAAACAAGCAATGAAGGGAATAATACGTTGCAGGATAGTTCTGTTGAGGCGTCCATTGTGCCTATTCCACACTAAGATGAGATTGCCTGACTCACTGAGAAATTCATAGCATATATATCATTAGTATTGCTGGGATATATAATTTACCATTGATCTGAACATCAATCATCCATTCAACGAATAATAGATATTGAGCAATAGGTTACATTTAGATGTAGGATGTTTAGGCTCGACAGTCCAACAAAATTTATGGATGACGTATAGACTACTGAAATAATTTGGAAGATCTAGTGGTTTGGTGATCCCGATTCCCAAAATGCGTTAGTGCCTTATTAAGCATGTCATACCTCTATCATCTTTTGTTAAATATCAAACGTACGAATAAAGTTAGGCACTAACGCATTTTGGGAATCGGGATCACCAAACCACTAGATCTTCCAAATTATTTCAGTAGTCTATACGTCATCCATAAATTTTGTTGGACTGTCGAGCCTAAACATCCTACATCGAAATGTAACCTATTGCTCAATATCTATTATACGCTAGGTGGAGGAAGAGGAGAATACAACTGTACTAATAGTAGTGTCCATGATTCTCTTAGGATCATTTTTTTAAACGAGATTATTTAGATACATGTCACTCTAAAGTTGTTAGTTCTAAGATATGCCACTACAAAGTTTTTCTTGAAATATGCCGCTGCTAAGTGCTAACGTATGAAAATTGAAAATATGTAATTATAATTTTTTACCGCTTCAGGCTTCCGCTCATTCATCCATCCAGTGGACCCATGGCAAGCTGGTAACAGACTAACAGATCCGAAACAAGAAAGCAACCATAAACTCGATTTTCCTCACATCGCAGGTCACAGCTCATGCGCCGCACTAATTATCATGATATGTGTTCACAGCAACATAGATCTAATAGAGTAATCACTAATCAGTTATGGCTTATGAGGTTGAGGACTGAGAGTTTTACCTCACTGCCATTGCCCGGAGCAGACGGAGCGAGTTCTGGTATTCTGATTGGGGCCGGCATCGGCGGCGTGGTCTGCTACTCTACTTGGTGACGGTCTGACGGATGACAAGCACCAATGGAGGCGGCGGCCGACGGCGGCTGTAGAAGACAGAAATCGAGGCTCGGAGGACGGGAGGAGGTCCGCACTCCAATGGGCTCTTGGGCTGCGGAATGGCGGAGTCGTGGTCCTCGGCTCCTCGCGGAGGAGCTGGTCACGGCGGAGTCGTGGCACGACGGAGTCGCGGAGGGCTTGGAGGAGTGGAGGGTTCAGATCGGCGTGCCGCGTGAACCGCTGCGGAGGACCGAACTCCGAAGGGCGGAAGCGGAACGCCGGAGCAGTGGAGGGCCGGGCAGAGCCGGAGGAGTGGAGCGCCAAGCCGGTGAGGCGGTGACCTGGGGGCTGGGGCGTGGTGCCTGGGGCTAGGGTTGTGAGGACGGGGCACGGGGGAGCGAAATGGGGAATTGGATTTGGGGGCGGCGGGATGGAGTATGGACCCAGACCGAGGGAGAAGGGAGGAGTCACGGGATTGAATTAGGTCATCGCCTCATCGGGTCCAGGTGAATTAGTCGGAGTCGGCATGAGTCGCTACGCAGTATTCGGTCTATTCGGTGCTCGGTTTCTTGAGTTCAAAACCGAACGAATACCGTAAACCGAACAATGAAGAAAATAAAAACGAATCGAACAAAACCGAAAAATCGATTTTTCTAAGGTTAATTGATTCGTTCGATTTTGATTCGATTAACTTATGCCCACCCTAATCGCCAAAGCCGCCATGTGGGCGGGCGCCAAGCGAGCAAGGCGTCCTCGCCCACTGCCGCCTCGAACGCCACGTGGACCGCTTTTGTCGTCGGAGAGGTACCCAACAGAGAGTACTGTTGACACTAGAAATTTGATTTCTATACTAATTCTTGAGTAAAATCCCTAAATGAGTAATTTAGAATAAAAATCATTAGCTTGATCCGTATACAAATTCTAAAAATTATTAAAAATTATCAATAAAAAATGAGAGAAAGTTTGCAATTTGATTTCTATACAAATTCCAAATTAAAATCCTTAAAATCTAGAATAAATTAAATAAAATCAGTAATTTAACTTATAGATGAACACTGTAAAAATAACTAAAGTTTTGAATACAATTGAAAATCATACGTGGATATCACGAGTGTTGTTGGAGGAGACCACGCATGAGTACAATTACATCAATTGGTCATGCAAAAAGATCTAGCCTCACGAGAAAGCAATAGGCAGAGGTGTTACATCACAGATGAGAATAACATCGTGTTACTCACCAGAGTTAATGAAGAGAAAGGCCAAAACCAAAAGTGCCAAAAACCGCAATGACGAGTAGTGAGCAACTGCTTGTTGCAAAGTCACTAACATAAGAAGTTTGATGATGGAGAGGCTCATGTAAAGAGGAGATTAAGCTTTGCATAGAAGATGAGCTACAGAGGATACATATCTATTGAGTAACTAGGAACGTGCCACCGTTACCAAGAGACACAACGTCACACGCGATTGTGAAAAGATTCTCAATATTGCTATCCAATGAATAAAGTAATCATGCTAGCATCAGATAGGATGGAAAGTCAATGTAGTTCGTGAGGAAATAATATCGTTAAGTTTGCCAACGTCAACTAAAAGAAGTGAGTGTGTATAACATCTTGCATTTGTATATATGTATGAATTTGTATGAATCAAAACAAGTAGCAAAAACCTCGAAGTAAAGATGGTGCTACTGTATGGAATAAGTTTGGGGCCACTGGTGAAAGTGTGATGGGTGTCCCTGGTAGGGATAAGCAATAGTTGTATTATGTATATCTATGCATATTGATGCTATAACGTTCAGTACTGAATAATAATTAGAGAGAAATGAAAGTTGACTAACGATAGAGTATTGCATTAAAAATGGTAGCAGTTAAGAGAGACTATCAAGAATTAGGCTTGTTATTGAAGGTTATAGTAGAAAAGTTGTGGGGCGATCAATAAGAGACAGAAGACATACAGTTTGGTGGGGTAGTTAGTTGCGTGGAAGATAATTTCAAAGTAAGCCACCTATAATACATCGGTGCATATGAGAGCAATATACTCTAATAATATGCAAAATAATCAGCATATTACTTACGATTAAATGAGGTAGCTATATATATTTTTAAAAAAGAGTTAATGATGGAGAAAGAATAAGGTATGTGCAAGATGAAGAGTTGCTATGTTTCTACTTTCTAAGAACCCCACCAACTTATTATTCTCAATTATTTTATTCCATCAAAACTTATATTTTAATTATATTATTTAATTTGAATTTTCCTTTAAGGTTTTATTGTCATATCTAAAGTTTATGATATCTTAAAAATCTAAATAGCCTACAAAATACGTTAATACATTCTCAAGCATATAAATTATATCATTTTATATTACAAATTTAAAAAGAATCCTAGCCACGCAAATTCACGGGTCACCCTACTAGTTAGTACATAATAATAACTTTCATATGGTACTCCTCTGATTTACCATATATCTCTTGTGAATAAATAAATAGATCTAAGTCGTAGATAAAAATGATTAAGGAGAATGTACGATCAGCGACCAAGTTTTTCTCTTATTTTAGAATAATGTGGGATTTTCTAGCAATTTTTCTTTTTTTAGATTAACATGAAAATTTCTAATATTTTCTAATTAACGTAGAGGCTTCTAAGATAGCCTCCAATTAGTATATTTTCTAATTAACGTAGAGGCTTCTAAGATGACCTCCGATTACTATATAACTTACATATGATACTCCTTTGATTTACCATGTATCTCTTGTTAATAGATAAATATATCTAAACCGTGGATGAAAATGATTAAGGATATTGGACGACTAAGATTTTCTCTTATTTTAGAATAATGTGGGATTTTCTAGCAATTTTTCTTTTTTAAGTTAACACAGGAATCCCTAGCATTTTTTTTTATTAATGGGAGCTTCTAAGAAGGTCTCGATTAGCATATAAAAAGATGGCACATGAAAACAATAATTGAGAAATCATACCCCCTATTAAAGCTTGCAAGTTTCCTGGATAGCCACGGTGCCCCCTATTAAAGCTTGCAAGTTTCCTGAATAGCCACGGTGCCACGTGTCGCCGTACGCGCATTCGCGGAAAACCCCCTCCGTTTCTTGAAATTACGGATAGGTCCCTGTAGATTACGAATAGGTCCTTCGCATTTTTTGTGAGGGGAAAATATTTTTTCCTTACTCGCGTTTGAGTCCCTCGTGCACTATTTTATGGAAAAAAAACTCCCGTTAAATTCAAATCGCGAACAAGCCCTTTTCTAATTTTTCAGAATAGCGGACAGGTCCAAAAACGTAACAAACAAGCCCTTACTTCTTACGTCTAGGTCCTTTCTACGTTTTTCCCGGAAAAAATATTTTCGTCACCAAAGATTTGTGTGCAGCTCTATCTCTAGACTTTTTCCCTAGCTCGATTTTCCATCTCGATCTCTGATATTTTTTAAAACATGTATTATTACTCGGTGAACGCGTAGAGTGTTTGGCTCGACAAAAGAAGGTTGTCGTCTCTAATAATTTTTCACCCTTTTTCCTCTAGACTATTTTCCCACCTTGGTTTTCCAGCTCGGTCTCCAATATTTTCCAAATAATTCGTCGAAAGAGATATTTCTACAACTCTATCTCTCTATTTTTCCCCCGTAACTCAGTTTCTGCTATTTTCCGGAGTGAGAAATATGTGTACAGTTGTATCTTTATAGGCTTTTTTTTGCAATTCGATTTATAGTATTTTTTGAAGCATGTATTATTGATGGTTGAACGTATAGAGTGTTAAATTCGGTAAAAGAAGATCCTTTCTCTGTCTTTCCCGAGAAAATATATACTATGTATTAAAGTTGAGAGGTTGCAGAGCCTTAGAGAGTGTCCGAGTGCCACCGCAAAAAAAATCCTCCGAAGATTTAGGAGCTACGCCTTTGTCTATTTTTCCGTTCTAATCTATTTTCCTAAAAAAAGATAGAAAGATCCTATGAAGATTTTAAAAAAACGACTTGTTCCATTTTCCCAAAAAAACCGAAAGATCCTCCAAAAAAATAAAAAAATACATCTCAGCTATTTTTTCTCAAAAAAAAAAGAGAAATCGTTTCCCACTCACGCGCGCGACGTGCGCCGCACTTATGTTCCTAGTATCTGTTCATAGTTCCATAGGACTTGCTTTATGAGCTTACGAGGGCAATACTTGAACCAAATATATTGGTATCAGTGTTCAACGCAGGATTGTTCCCGTGAATCTCCTCATGAAGCCACCTCCAAGAAGGTTCTCGCGAGCTATGGACGATGAGGAGGCGGACGGCAAGAGATTGCAGGTTCGCATGGTGGATAATGACTTCAAGAAGCAACAGGCGAATGCTCGGACAGTCGGACGTGATCGTCTTCCTCATCGTCTACATAGGACTAGCCACTGCCACACGCTACGTCGTGTCGTACGAAATTTCTTAGCATACATTATGTGTTGTGTCAAATTTGGGAAATCCGGTCGCGATGCTGCTTCGCGCGGAATTTTGTTCGACAGATATTTCTGTAAAAAAATTGGGTAATCTCGGTTTTCTTGTTTTTTTTTTAAAAATGGTCTGTCAAAAGCCGTTGGCAAATCTTTGGATTGCTACAAACCGTTTTAAAGGAAAACGCAGAGGAATTTAAACGTATTCTTGGTTTTTCTTTTGCATAATTCCCGTATAATTTTGATTTTTAATTTTTTTTAAAAAATAGGTTATTAGAAATTATCGGCGAATCTTTGGATTGTTAGAGTTGTCGGTGAATCGGTGTTATTTTAGAGAAAAACATAGAGGGGCATAAATATATTTTCATTTTTTTTTGTGTAATTCCAGTTTATTGTGTTTCTTTTTTAAAAAATAAGTCGCTAGGACCCATCGGCGAAACTGCGGACTGTTATAAACGGTCCGCAAATCTGCGGTTCCTATTTTTGGGAGAAAACAAACGTATTTTTGTTTTTTTTGCGTAATTCAACATTCCTGTATTCTTAAAAAAATGGTTGCTAGGACCCATCGGCGAATCTATGAACCGCTTTAAATCGTCGATGAATCAGTGTTTTCTGTTTTTGGGTGAAAACCGTAGAGGGATATAAATGTAATTTTGTTTGAATTTTTATTTTTGCGTTAGGACCCGTTAGCAAAAATATGGGCTACTATAGAACTTCGACGAATCTACGTTTTTTTTAAACCGTGTTTAGCTAAAATAACGCGCTACGCTGCGACACGCATGATGATACAACGTGAAAAATTTGAGAAATTTGGTTGTATTTTCGGTTTTCGTATTTTTTTTAAAAAAATGAGTCGATAGGACCCGTCGGCGAATCCATGGGCTGTAATAGACCTTCGATGAATCTGTGTTTTTTTAGAAAACCATTTCTAGAACTCATCGGCGAATCTATGAACTACTATAAACCTTCGACGAATTTGTGTTCTTTCTAGAAAACTGTGGCTGTATTTTCGGTTTTCATATTTGTTTTAAAAAATAGGTTGTTAGGACCCGTCGGTAAATCTATGGGCTGGTATAAGCTGCTATAAACCTTCGATGAATTTACATTTTTTTAGAAAACCATGGTTACGACTCGTCGGCGAATCTATGAACTACTATAAACCTTCGGCGAATTTGCGTTTTTTCTAAAAAAAACTATGGTTATTTTTTTTACGTATTTCGGTAAATTTGGTCATATTTTCGGTTTTCATATTTGTTTTAAAAATATAGATCGTTAGGACCCGTCAGCGAATCTATGTGCTCCTATAAACCTTCAATGAATCTACGTTTTTTTTAGAAAACCGCGGTTACGATCCGTCGGTGAATCCATGGGTTGCTATAAATTTGCGACGAATCTGTGTTTTTTTACTGTAGATGGGACAAAGGTAATCTATTTTTTTCAGTATCTGTTTCGCTAAAAAACAACCGAAGGCGAATCCATGGGTTGCTATAAACCTTCGACGAATCTGTTTTTTTTAACTGTCAAGGGACATAAAGTATCTTTTTTCGGGGTCTGATTCACTAAAAAGCACCAGGAGGACCTAAATGTAAACCACAAGGGACCTAAACGTAATTTTGATATTTTTTTGGGTCTATTTTATTAAAAAACCGTCGAAAGGACCTAAACGCGATTTCTATTTTTTTCGAAAAGGACCTAAATGCGATTTTCGGATTTCCGAGGGACCTCGCGGGGGGCCGACACGTGGCCCCCCTGGGAGGCCGGCAATCTTGAATGCTATAATATATGGTATACTAGCTAGAATAACGTGCGACGCTGCGTCGCGCACGACGATGTATCGTTGAAAAATTTGATCGTATTTTCGGTTTTCGTTTTTTTAAAAAAAATTAGTCGGTAGGATCCATCGGCGAATCCATGGGTTGTTATAAACCTTCGACGAATCGGCATTTTTTTTATAAAACCGTGGCTAAGACCCGCCGACGAATCTACGGGCTACTATAAACCTTCGATGAATTTGTGTGTTTTTTTAAGAAAACCGTGGTTGTTTTTTTACACATTTCGGAAAATTTGGTCGTATTTTTTGTTTTCATATTTGTTTTAAAAAATGGGTCGCTAGGATCCGTCGGCGAATCTATGGACTGCTATAAACCTTCGACGAATTTGTGTTTTTTTTTAGAAAACCGTGGCTACGACCCGTTGGCGAATCCATGATTTGCTATAAACCTTCGACGAATCTGTTTGTAAAGGGGCAAAGTAATTTATTTTTTCGGGGTCCGTTCTGAAAAAACAACCTGGAGGACCTAAATGTAAACCGCGTAGGGACCTAAACGTAATTTTTATATTTTCTGAGTCTGTTTTATTAAAAAACCATCAAAAGGACCTAAATGCGATTTCTAATTTTCTAGACGATCTAATCGCGAGGGGAGGTGAGGTGGCACATCTCAATGCCCTCCAATCTCTAGCACTTTAATATATAGTATATATGTCGACGATTCGGGACAGGGTCCCCGCCGAGCTTACTTGTTGAATGAGGGATCAACTTGGGGCCCTTTTACGCAAGGGTTATCGTCTGAGAGTATGCCGAGCAATGGGGCGAAGGTATCTGCGCAATCGTAAAACACAGGGGTCGTTTTTATCCGGTTCGCCCTCTTACGGGAGATAATAACCCTCGTCCGATTATTGCACTAGTATGTGAAAGTGGGTTACAATGCGCTTGCTCGGGAGGCCTGAACGATCCTAAGAACTCCGTGAGCAAGTGATGTGTGTAAGTGTGTGCGTGTCTGAAGGTCCAACCCTCAATCCATCGTGGGAGGGTATTTATAGGAATTACAGAGACAAATCATTTATTACAGAGGCGCTCTTCAGAGGACGACGTCTGTGAGCGATGCCCACCCGTCGGGTACCACGCGACGTGGGCATAGTGGGCGCGGACCGTGGCGGCGCGGATCCCGGGCGCGCGACCCTTGAGCCGCCATGCATTTAATGCCACGTCGCCTTGTTGAGGACGCCCGAGCTGGCTTGCTCGGGGCCGGGGTGCACGAAGGTCGGTCCTGCATGCGTTGTCCGGGCAAGGGCATGGTCGGTTGGTGCCGGGCTTCGATGGTCGTCTTGGTACAGTGTACCCAATCCCCGACAATATATATGAGCCAAATCCGATTGTCTTGCTCATCGCTAACGAAAGGATCTACTAGATTCATCGTCTTTCTCGTTGCCGACTACGGGATTCATCGGACCTCATGGGTCTCGTCCGGTGAGCATATCAGGGTTTTCTCTCTCTCTCTCTTTGTGTTTTTTTAAATATAATGAAACTTATCAAAACTTTTTGTTTAAGTACAATAAAAAATAACATATGGTCAAAATAAAAATCAGCAGCTTGATTTATGTACGAATTCCAAATTAAAATTGAAAAAGAAAGTCTATAAGAAGTACAATGTAAAAAATACGCAAATGCATAAGAAAAATTAAAAGCAACTATTTTTTTCAATTTCATACTAAGTGAAAATTAATTTTTTTGTTTTGTTTAGTATTGAAATTCCATAAATATGCTTGTTCAAGAGAAAAATAAAATAAGATAAGGAATTTGATTGTGTATATGTAAATTAGGAGTTGAAATATATTATGTAATAAAGTCCATGATAGGTGCTTTATGGTTGCTAAGAAAAAAGAGAATGGGCTAAAAATTCTCATAAAAATGAAAACATTCTAATACTTTATTTGGTGGACCTCCACGGAACGAAAGGATTGAGAGGGTGATTCGCTGATGGTTGTTCATTTGACTATACTGGTATAAGTTATATGATACACATTATCAACATGTAATATAGACAAGCATTACAATAATAAAATAACGAGATGATACTGGCATAGATGAAAAATGTTGTGTTATACTATGTTTATCATTTTAACATTTTTTAGAATGATGCACGCGGAAGTACACGGATTACCTTACTAGTTTTTAGTCTAAAAGCAAATGAGATTACTATTCACCCCTGAATTCTTATAAAATTCCTATGTTTTCTAACTCTTTGTTTTACATATGTATTCCTATTGTGTTACTGTGTTTTGCCTATTTCCATGTTTGTAGAATCCAGCCTGAAGGAGGTATGTCGGCTCGGGCAAGAGTACGTAAGGTCCTCTTGGGGGCAATATATCCGGTGCAACCCCCCTCCGTGAAATCACGGTGCAACTGAACTAAAAAAGTTTCAAAAATTCTGAAAAAAATCATGGATGTACATCTCAACTTCACCCTACCTACATATAAAATTTCATGATCAAATTCATCCTATACTAGCGATTACAAAAAAATCAAGCATGCAAAATGAATAGTGATGAACAGTAAAAATCAATTTGATCATGCTAAATTTGTCTTTTGTAACTGCTGTATATCCATGATTTTTCAGAATTTTTGAAACTTTTTTAGTTCAGTTATACCGTGGTTTCACCGGGAGGGGTGATTGCACAGGATATTTTTCCCCTCTTGGGATGTGTGCCGGGGGAGGGCTAAAGGTCGCGAAAAGCTGGTAACCCTCTCGATAACTCAGTTTTTAAGTGTATTTATATATAATTTAGAAGTCATATATAATTAACAAACTCTAAAAATTAAACACCGAATAAAATCTAACTTTACAACTTAATGTTATGAAAAATTAACTATTTATTAAATGATCTCTTATAACGAATTTACCTCTGTTTTTACAAGCTAAAAGGCAGCCTTAAAAAAAACTACAGTTACTCAAATTGACCCTAAATTTTGTGGTGCTCCGTAGCTTCTCCCGTCATTCATTCCTCAGGAACAGATTGGTACTAGACCTGTACTTTGCAAAGATTTTTGTCGAAGCTTTTGGTAGACGGATGAAACACAAGTCGCAGGGTTGGCACGTGGACTCCGGGAGAAACAGCTCGGCTAGGTGCTAGACGTTCGGTCGTGCTGTCGCTGACACGTTCTCACGCTGCCGTGGTTGGCTAGGTGCTTGACGTTCGGTCGCGCTCTCGCTGACACGTTCTCACATGCATGTCTCTTGCTACATGTTTTCGCTTCAGACGTGAGGAGCAGAGCCAGTGGGGGCGAGCATGCACGCACGTATCGTTTAGTCTCGTGTGGTCGTGTATGTCGCACGGACGATTCGAAAGAACGGAGATTTTGCTCTCACGGCCAGTAGGTAGCTATAGATTCGTGGGTAGCGCACACTGGTTTGTCGTGTAAAAAAAGGAAAGCCTAATTAGTTGGGCTTAGCCCAGTGCCACAGTGTAGAGGCCAGAGTGCCAGAGCATTGCAACTCCCGACTCCTCCCAGCCTGTGACGATTTAGTTGTTGTCAACTATAGCAGCGTGCACAAAACACATTTCAGTCCATGAGATACCGTACGTCGTGTGCATGCTGTGTGATACTGTAAGAGTGCTCGTGCGTTGTAACAAAATTTTAAAAAAATGATATATATAGGTAGGAATGATCCTAAACTATACAATAAAGTAAAATTTCTTTCATACACACATTAAACGGAGTATATCTTGATAACATCTCAGCCATTTATGCTAAATCCAACCGATCAGATGTTCTAAAGGAGAACGGACGACCGCCACCAACTCCTAATTAGAAGTAGTAGAGATACTGACGCACCTGCTAGCCTAGCTGGGATACGTGCTTTGGTGATGATCTGAAAAAGGCATCGGCTACGACTCAGGAAAAAAAAATTACTCCTACGCTATACTAGTAGAGCCATGGCCCGTGGAGCTGCGTATGTATCGATCTGATGTTACTCAGTTACTGTGCCGGCCGGCGCACAGTGCCAGAGCGCGCGGCTACAGCTCTACGCTGCAGCATGAGGTCAGTTAAAGTGTAGTGTAGAAATAGTGTAGAAAGTTAACCGAAAAGCCGGCCGGGCACCAATAGCAATAGTTTCATTCATGTGGTGATCCCAATCGATGCCGTCCGAGGGCGAGCGATCAGGCTTCTCGGCCAGGCCCCCGTGCCAGTTTGCTTTGTCGGCACCCGTCATCGATGCAAATCTTTTTATCAATCGCCGCCGCGTCCTATCCTCTCGTGTCTTGTGGCGGAACGTCTCGTCTTTCCTCCGTCGAGGCCTCCACCCGCCCGGCCCAGTGCCCCCCTGTACAGGCCATGCATCTCCATCACTTGCGCTCCTCCGGGTGACTGGTTCCAATGCTCCATGACACTACAAATCATAGGGTCGTACGAAACTGACAGTACCAAATTACATCGGCCACAAATAATCATGGGCGTTGGATGCTGATAAGATATCACCGTCGTTTGCCTGGAAGATTGCCGTTGTTTGCCGGAATTAGGTTGCCAGGGTTCGACGAAGTTGGAAAGCCCGAAATCTTGGTCGACTCGTGTGATATACCGGGTGTCGATGATTCGGGAACCGGTCCTCCGTCGAGTTTACTTGTTGAATGAGGGATCAACCTAAAGCCCCTTTTCCGCGGAGGGGGTGACGTCTGAGGATCTGTTGAGCTACGTATCGTGGAGACAATGCAGCAAACAGAGAGTCTTTTTATCTGGTTCGGGCCTCTCGCAGGAGAGATAATAACCCTACGTCTAGTGGTTGCACTAGTTTACGAGAGTGGAATACAGGGTACTTGCTCGGGGGGCTAAAGAGGCTCTAAGAACTATCCTCTTGGTCAGCCCGCAAGCTATCGCTAAGTAAGAGGGGTAAAGTGAAGCAGAATCCCCCCCGGAACACTACGTGCGAGGGGGTATTTATAGGCGATTACAGTGTTTCAGCATTTATTACAGAGCGGCGCACCACTATTTTCCGGACGTGGGTGACATTGTTCTTCACTTTATGCCATACCGCTACGTGGGCGTAGGGTGGCGCAGGTCGTGGCAGTATTGTCCTTCTAGCCGCCAAGCGATTAATGCCACGTCGAGCCGTCGGGTGATTAATGCCACGTCGCCTTTGTGGAGTGTGCCCGGCTTCTTGGTGAGGCTCGAGGCCTTTTCCTCCGGGCCCGGGTCGCCGGTCGCGCTCTCCCGAGCAATCATGCTCGAGCCTGACTGAGGTCGGGGCAGGTATGAGGGTCGACCTCCCCGAGGGTCTCCGTAGGGGGCACCATCCAAGGGCGTGCATGGTCGGTGGTCGACTGGCCACCGAGGTACCATGGTCGTTGTAGGAAATATCCAATCCCCGACAGTTAGCTCCCGAAGCTTTAAGGGGAGAAATTGCTTGACCGAGGTTTCCGCCTTAAGCCTCTAGACTTTGAATAAGAGATTGGGGGTTCCACAGCGAAGAGCTACTGCGGCATCCGAGCAGCGCTTGCTCGGGGACAGGTCTCGCAGCAGCGAAGGGCTATCATGCGGCGTCCGGCGGCCTTCGCTTCGAGGATGTGTCTCGCGGCGCGAAGAGCTCTTGCGGCGTCCGAGCGGCCTTCGCTCGATGTCTCAGCTCGCGGCGGCGAAGGGCTATCATGGCGTCCGAGCAAAGACTTCGCTCGGGGACAGGTCTCGTAGCGAAGAGCTACTGCGGCATCCGGTGTATGGATCAGATGCACAGGGAAACTAGACATAGATCAGATATCTAGGGAGAAGGCAACTAGCAGATTGCGAGCGGACTCGCACTGCTGCATCCCAAGCATGGGTCAGATGCTCGAGGGACTGACAGACGAGACATGTTCGAAATGCCACATCCCGGATATGGACTAGACGTCCAGGGGAACTAACCAACAGGTCACGAGAGGACTCACGCCGCCGCGTTGGGGTGAGCCCTGAGAGTCCGAAAATGTTTTAAAGAAAGAAAAAATGCAATGAGCATACTCGTTTACATGAGAAGACCCGCGCTTAAGCGCGGAACTTACCCGGCGCGGAAGAGACTCGCACCCTAGCGAGGGACGTGCTCGGTGCGGGACATGGATAGCCCCCGAGCGAAACGCGTGCTCGGGGGAAGGAACTCGCGCCCGAGCGGAGGACGTGCTCGGCGAGGGACATGGATAGCCCCCGAGCGAAACGCGTGCTCGGGGGAAGGGACTCGCGCCCGAGCGGAGGACGTGCTCGGCGCGGGACATGGATAGCCCCCGAGCGAAACGCGTGCTCGGGGGAAGGGACTCGCGCCCGAGCAGAGGACGTGCTTAGCGCGGGACATGGTATGCCCTTCGGATCAGTCGCACCGGCCACGCCCTCGCCGGCGCAGCACACGTCGTCGTCCTCCACGCCGCCGAAGACGCAGAGGTCTTGATTGTCTTGAGAATTCGGCATCCTCAGGGATTCCTCACGAAAGGACTCAGTCGATCCCTACGAACGGCGCTAGCTGTCGACGATTCGGAAATCGGTCCCCCGCCGAGCTCACTTGTTGAATGAGGGATCAACCTAAGGCCCCTTTTCCGTGGAGGGGGTGACGTCTGAGGATCTGTTGAGCTACGTATCGTGGAGACAATGCAGCAAACAGAGAGTCTTTTTGTCTGGTTCGGGCCTCTCGCAGGGGAGATAATAACCCTACGTCCAGTGGTTGCACTAGTTTACGAGAGTGGAATACAGGGTACTTGCTCGGGGGGCTAAAGAGGCTCTAAGGACTATCCTCTTAGCCAGCCTGCAAGCTATCGCTAAGTAAGAGGGGGTAAAGTGAAGCAGAATCCCCCCCGGAACACTACGTGCGAGGGGGTATTTATAGGCGATTACAGTGTTTCAGCATTTATTACAGAGCGACGCACGACTATTTTCCGGACGTGGGTGACACTGTTCTTCGCTTTATGCCATACCGCTACGTGGGCGTAGGGTGGCGCAGGTCGTGGCAGCATTGTCCTTCTAGCCGCCAAGCGATTAATGCCACGTCGAGCCGTCGGGTGATTAATGCCACGTCGCCTTTGTGGAGTGTGCCCGGCTTCTTGGTGAGGCTTGAGGCCTTTTCCTCCGGGCCCAGGTCGCCGGTCGCGCTCTCCCGAGCAATCATGCTCGAGCCTGACTGAGGTCGGGGCAGGTGTGAGGGTCGACCTCCCCGAGGGTCTTCGTAGGGGGCACCGTCCAAGGGCGTGCATGGTCGGTGGTCGGCTGGCCACCGAGGTACCATGGTCGTTGTAGGAAATACCCAATCCCCGACACCGGGATTTTAAAATAAGGACTTAAGGGTTCTAGTGACCTACTCTATGGTAGTTTGCGGTGGGGGGTTGCTGATGGTGGGGCTAGCCACAAGCATGGAGGTTGATGACGGATGGTGAGATGACACAATAGCAAGGTGTTAAGTTAGGTTTTCATGTGGGGCGGTGGTTCATGTAGGGCGCGATGTTGAGGTGGTAGAGACGGAGATGGGTAGCATCACCACGAAGGATGGCCTTAGCAATGGACAATGGTGGCACACCGGAAGAGGGGGACGCTATCAACCAATACTCACTCTAGAACTATCTCATTAATTAATGGGGTTCACCTGCGCTTGGCATACATCAGCAACAAAATACTAGGGTTGTAAATGAGCTGAGCTCGAGCAAGCCTGGTTCATCTTTGAGCTTGCAGCAAGGCTTGAGGTCAGCTCAATAATTCAATGTGGATCACAAACAAACAAGAAAACACAAGTCGCAACTCGCCAGATTTAGTTTCAAATGTGGTGAATAAGATTGGAAAAAAACAAGAATGGTAATAGGAGAGAGAAGTGGGGATGGAAATGTCCTGTCGAGGGAGGTCGTCGGGGACTCCAAATCTAAGGTGATGGTGAGGCTTGATCAATGTAGGAGAGGTGACCCAGGCAGCGACGATGGTTAGGCATGATCAACACCGTCGGTATTAACTTGCTCATCCAAATCCTGTGGCGACGGAGAGGGATGGGGGCGTTGGTGCCTCCACGATAAGAGCGAGGACCGAAGAGCGGTTGGTGACTGGCAATGAGGAAGGAGGTCGAGAGGCAACGACCATGACTCATGAGGTACCGAGATGAGAAGAGTTGGGGTTGGGACGGGAGCGAGATGGAGAGGGCTGCTAGACTGGTGGGGAATGGAATTGAAGTTGGTAAAGCTCTAGATTCCAACTCCATCTTAGATCTGGGACTTATAGGTTAAAATAAAGTAAATTAAGTTTATATCTTTAGTCTAAATTGTAAATAAGATGACCCCACCTAAACACTCATAATGTATCTATAACTTCAACTCTATAAATTTTTGGAGTTAGGAATGTCCTACTCTACTAACTTCATAGATTTTGCTAGAGCTGAAGCTGTGCCAAACACCCTGTAAATACTGAAGTAGGGGTAACAGTAAATCGAGCCTTAACCACACTATTTAGCCTCGAGTTTGTTAGGCTGGTAAGTTTGGGGTGCAGGCTTGAGCTTGAGTTTTTTTTTCTTTATGACCCTAACTACTATCACTACTGCTATCAGTAGAAATATCAAACGCACATTTTGCGAATGCAGGATACAATGTAAGAACATCTTCGTTAACTTAAAAAAAAAGTTAAAAACATCATTTTTTTTAACTGAATGGAGTATTACAAATACTTAGACACATCCACGTACTTACGCCCCGACCCCATGTCCCATCCATCTTGGTGTTTAGGATATGTTTAATTGGTAGAATAAGGTTAAACGTGATGTGATGGTTCTGTACTATTTGTTTCATTGTTTTCGGTGAGTGAAATGGTTCATCATCTATACATGAATAACTTTTTTTTAAAAAAAATTGTATCCCACCATCTAAGATGAGATGATTCCATTCAAATAACTAAATATATAGATAACTTTTTTATTTAACCATCTCATACCTATACCATTTGGTACAAGTAATCAAACATACCCTTAAATTCACTCACGTCGCCGGAAACTATCACTGTTTTAGCCCCCTTTTCTCTCTCTCTATTTTTTTTTTACAAAAATAGTTCTCTTCCAAATTTTTTGTAAAACTAATCTCATTTCTCACCGCGGAAGAATCAGGATGATACCTGACATCTTCCACACCAGAAACTACAGAAGTTAGAGATACCACGCTGTGGCACCACAGGAGGCTGGTGGCCAGCAGCGCGACAGCAGGCGGTTGCCACGCTCGGAGGCGTGGAAGGAGGGGCCATATGGAGCGGCCGGCATTCCCAGCAGCGCACAGCACGCGGTACATGCATGCTGCCGCGCGCTCGCTCGGCCGTTGCACCGAAATGGCGCCGGCATCCTGATACTCCCCCCCTGCGCCAAATATACGCTTCCCGGACGTTCTGCACAAATAGCAACAGTGCGTACGCGCCGGCCCGGTCCGCCCGCCCGGGGACGCAAACGCGCTCGTACAAGCCATCGAAACCTTGCCCTGCTTTTATTTATGTGCATGGGACAAACGGTGCCCAGTAGATAGCTTGTTCACGTACGTACTCTACCGAGCTGCGCGCGATGGCTCCCGAACACACGTTACTTTACCTTTCGAATTTTATTCTTAAATACACGCTATTCTACAATTTTTAAGTGGTGTGTTTACCATGTTTTTCTATACCTCTCTACTCTAACTATTTCTAATATCATTTACTACTACTATAGATTAGAGTAGGACTACACGTCATCTAAAAATATAACAAGAAGCATAATATAGTATTTTATAGAAGTAACTTAGTGCAAGTGCAAAAAAATATACAATAATATATACCTTATGTGATAGAGGAAGAGATTGCAGCGTCCCTTGCTTGTCCACGTCACCCGGGAAAGAGAGTAGAAAGCAGGCAGCCAGGCAGGCCCAGAGCCAGGCAGACACCTTTTTGGCTTACCTTGGCTAAGCATGCATCCAATAGCTCGTGAAGCTTCGCCTCTCTCTTTACCGACAACTAACCACTCGAGACCAAAACCCCAAACAATCCCTTCACCTCTCTTCGCTTAACACTTCCAGATATACACATGCAGTGATCAGAGACATGCAGAGAGAGGCAGATAAAGGGAGGAAGTTTGGAGTGTACATGTTGAGGCAGAGGTAGAGTGGAGGATCGAGGTTTGCGATTGGTCTTGGAGGGGATGCATGGGAGCGAGGGTTTGACCGGGAGTGAGTGGAGCTAGCTCTTGCTAGGCCATGTGCATGTGTTTGAGCATGCATGCTTCCAACCTGCCATGCTTCGACCGAGTTGCCGTTGTTTTTGGCTGGCCCGGTGCATCATGCTTCCCGCTGCATGCTCGATCGTGTTTTAACCAGCGTGCAACTTGAGGCATGCAGCTGCGGAGCATATATACAATTAATATATGCATGCATGGTTCCAAATGTTGACACTCCTGGTTCTACCTGGTTGTGGTTTTTGAGCTTGCTCCTGACCTCCTGAGTCCTGCATGTCCCCAGGACGATATATGAAGCAATCTCAGTGGTCATGTCTCTTCCACAAAAAAGGGACAGGGAATATATATCTTCCTAGAAAAATATAACCGCTCCGTACTGGCTTCATATTTAAAATATCTAGTTATATTATATAAGAGTAGTATTGTTACTTGTAATTAAAAGTATTTTACTAATATGCTACATTTATAACTATTCAACTTTGCATTGCTTAAAAACTAACAGTTAAAGCTCGATCTATCGAAATCAAAACTAACATCAGCGGAGGGAGAGGAAGTATGTAGTTTGACGTGTGAATCATCCAACCAAAAACAACCTTTTAGGCCTAGAGGGTGCTTGGATGAGGAGCTTCTTTTTCCTTTTGAAGTTTCAAGGATTTCTAGGATGAGGAGCTTCTTTTTCCTTTGAAGTTTTAACGATTTCTGAAGGTTTGAATCAGATTCAAAATCTCTATCCAATGGGAACAAATACCCAACCGCACAATACTGTTCATGTCGGCCTTTCGAATTAGAAAGCACATGATACGCTAGCATCCCTACTGTTGTGAGTGTCGTGAACTCGTGACGGGTTAAAAGAATGTAAGTGTTTGTTCAAAACTAGCAAGGTGGTCTACGTATTTGCATGCCTAGATAGATATGACTTAGATGTTTGAGAATATATCTACATATCTTGTAGGCCATTTAGGATTTTTAAGACATCACAAATATTGAAAATGACAAAAAAAGCTTGAGGAAAAATACAACTTAAGAAATCTATATATATAAAAACAAACATTAATATTCAAAGCACCACATTTGTTTTAAGGGCAAGAAAATCACACAATAATCCTAAATTCTAGAAATTCTTACATGAATCAAAGAAAAAGAGAAGGATATCCACCACTTATTTTGGTGGGCCATATTATAACGATGCAGATTAATTATATATAATAAATCTATATATAAAAAAAACAACCGGTGATATTCAAAACATCTCCTTCATTTTAAGAACAAGAAAATCCCACAATAATTCAAAATTCTAGAAATTCTCACATTAATTAGAAGAAAAGGAGAAGAATCTCCATTACTTATTTTGGTAGGGCCAGATTATAACGGTGCAGATATTAATCATATATAACAAATATAATTGTATTTCAACCATTAGAAATAGAGTTATATGTAAAGAAAGGATCTTCACCACTTATTTTGGTGGAGCCAGATTATAGCATTGCAGATTAATCATATATAAATAGAGTTATATAACAAATACAATTGTATTTCAACAATTAGAAGTAGAGTTGTATATCAAAGATAATTGTATCATAATATTTAGACACATAGTTGAGCGGGTAAGTTTGCAAGTTTAATTGAAGTTTGAGCTTGGATGGAAGAATATCCTTGAGTACACTAAGTTATTGAGGTTCTTATAAATGTATGAACTCTCCATCATGCATGTATCATGTAGTTGCAAGCATCTATTCTTCATCCATTAGTTGCTCTATTCCAAAATGTATCTCACGCACATATACATCTATTTATTTTTTAAAGCAGAACTTTGATTACGTATACAACAAATTTCTTATTAGTTTACAAGGTATTATAGTACCTTGCTCACACATACACTGATACACCACACGCAACCTACATTGAATTTATATTTCCTGACACGCCAACTGCTCCACCGAGCCATGTTTCTTTAATCTCTTCTTGCCGCTACAATTTTTCTGCTTCAACCTCCAACGGCACAACCAATTCTTGATCAACTCCTCTTAGTTCTACCTCCTTCCAATACAATACTCCAGTATAGTTATCTTCTATTTTCTCTGATTATATTATTGATTAATGATGTCTATTGCAATATTGAACACGTATACACGTGTAACCGTCGTCAACTCCTACCAAGGGTATCTATCACGCTCTCTCCAGTGGCCCTAAGCTTATTCCTTGCATTTGAGTCATCTCTATTTCCAGCTCTTTGTTCCTCTGTTGCTTTTGTATGCTCATGCTTCAGTTTGTACGGATGCATGATTTTTTACATGTTTGGTATCCTCTTCTCCCATGTCGGTTGTTCCTCCTCTTTGATGCTAACCAACTCAACGTTGTGGCTTCTTTACTATCCATGGTGACCTCCCATCTTCATTGATAATGACGTTTATGCTTTAATCATTGTCTAAGAATGTAGATCAACACAGATAGGAATACATGATAGGTTTTCTCGCCATCGTCGGTGATGCCACGCTCCTAGCTACTAAATGGCATCATATTGTCTATATCTCGTCTTCAATGCAAAGATTTAACTCCTTGCCAAAGCTTCCCCATCATCAATTTTGGCCACTAACATCTTGAGCACTATTGATACTCTCCACTCGTCATCACGACCCTTGGTTCTTTTGACTCAAGCCTTTTTCTCCGGCTACTTCGGCCATAATGTACGCGTTGAACAACTAAGGTCAACAACACCAAATATTCATCATCTTCCTTATCACCGCGTCAGCTCTTTGTTTCCCGATGGTGGTCTCCTTGTTGGATAGATCGACACCGTTATACTATTTTCGTGGTCTCCTCTGACACCATTCATGATATACTCAGTATAACTTTTATTTTTATTTAAATCTTAGTTGTCTTTTAGGAGTTAATATACAAATGAAATTACTAATTTTATTTAATATATTCCAAATTTTGGTTTATTAGAGATTTTACTTTGGAACTGTACGGATACCAAGTCGCAAATATCTTTTATTTTTTTATGCCAAATTTCAATTATTTTTGGTTGAAATTTGTAAACAAATCCATTTGCTATTTTTTTTTTAAAAATATTCTTAATGACACTTAATTAGGGATTTTACTTGGAATATGTATAAAAATAAAATTTCTTCTTTATTTTATTTTCTATGCCAAATTTAAATTATTTTTTGTTGAATTTTTATACAAATGCAATTGCTAATATTGGTTTAACTTTTATTCTGAATTATATTTGTTTAGAGACTATAGTTGGAATTCAAATGAAACAAATTACTAATTATATTTAACTTGTTTTAAATTTTAGTTATTTAAGTATTTTACTGTGGACTTTTATGGAAGTCAAAATTGCAAATTGTGTGCTATTTTCTATTTTGGAATTTGTGTACAATTATAATTTCTAATTTTGTTTAATTTTTAATATATTTTATAGTTATTTAGGATTTCACTTTAGAATTCATATCAAAATAAAGTTGCTAATTTTATTCCTAATTTTAAATATAAGTTGGAATTTGTGTACAAATCCAACCATTAATGTTTATTTTGAATTTAAATTTTGCTTTAAAGTTCGTATAGAAATCAAATTGCTTATTTTAATTTATTTTTATTCTAAATTTTGGTTATGTTTTATTGTAATTGATGTTGGCTCTTTATTTTAATGTATATAAAATTGTTTATTTTATTTTATTTTTATTCTGAATTTTAATTTTATGTTAGAATTCATATACAAATCCAACTACTAATTTCTCTTTAATTTTTATTCTGAATTTATATCTTACTTTGAAGTTCATATGGAAATCAAATTACCAATTTTCTTTTATTTTTTATTCTGATTTTTTTGCATTCGATGTGGAATCTTTCTTTTGATCTAAGTCATTATAACTCGGATTCGCCAGATGGACTCCTAGATCTTTTCTCTTTTTTCTCTAATTAATGTGGAAATTTCTAGCCTTGAAAGCAAACATAGTTGCTTCTTTTGCCTTTGCTTTAATAATATAACATATTTTCAAGAAGTTTTTCATATTGTTGTTAAATTTGTGTGTTCAGAGGATGACGTGTTTGGTTTCTGCCTCCACACTCCCTTAGGCCACGTTTGGATTGTAGGCACATTGCTTCGCTTCGAGTTAGGTCATAGCCACACCTATGGCGAGATTCCCTTCACACGTCAGTGACTCCAAAAAGTATATGAAGATTCCTTTTGTTTTTCTAATAAACGGTGACATCTGTATTATATCGAAAACTGACCCTATTTCGATCATGAGGTATCTAGGCATGCAATAGGAAGAGCACATCGGTAAAGTATACGAGGACATGTTCATGTTACCTTTCTGGACTGCGGTTGGTAGCTCATAGATGGGAATAGAGTAGATAGGGAAAACATTGAATTTGGCAAAGAAATAGATTAGCATTTAGGGACTAGGGGTAGTGGCGGACTTAGCACCAAAATTTAGGGGGTGCTAATGGCAATGGAGGAGTTCCGTTGTCCTGGTGGCGGCGGCTGCCACTGTAACAAGAGCACAAAGTCTTCAGCTGCCTCGGCTTTTGCCACCGGCAAGACATTGTCTGGACCTTGTATAAGTTCCGGCCAAACATCCAGAGTTTTTCTGGCCCAATTTTGGTATGGAATGGTAATTAACTCTAGTGTTCTAAGCTAATAATCTAAAGAGGACACTAGAATATGTGGAAACATATCCGCGTTGCATTTTTTCCCATCATCTGGGCCAGCCTTTGATTTTCTTCAATGAAATCGTTGAACTGCTATAAGCCTTGCCAACTCTATTGTTCTTCTTCTTCCTCTCATCTTGGCTCTAACAGACGTCGTCCTCCACTTCTCTAGGTTGGGGTAGTGGGGGGTACCTACGGACTGGCCGGCGATAGGGGGAGCGCCAGCCTCAATTGACCCCCCATTGGGTCTACCCCTAACTAGGGGAAGAACTAGAGGGGAAGAGGGCAATTAGAATTTGGTTTGAATCCAGTTTAGCCCAAAAGTACATAGCCAATGGACAACTAGTCATCCAACACCCTCTTAGGTCCACTGGTCAACCTAGATCTCAAAAGATCGAACTGACAGCTACTTAGCTTTCAGCCTTCTACACTAGTACATGACAGATCGAGAATGAATGATGAAGTGATCACTTTTTTAGCCTCTTACTATTTTTTATATAAATTTGGTTCTCTTCTGAACGAAATTACAAATCTAGCCTCCTCCCAACCGTGGAAGCCACTTTCCGCACTCTCTGACCACGCTAGTGCCACTTGCGCTCGCTGGCCGCTGCACCTCCCCTCCTATGATTGTTGCTGCAGCACATCCATTCCCTCGCTTGCCGACCGCGGCTACACCGTCTCCTCCTACGCTCCTTGGGCATGTCAGTGCCTACTCCCACGCTCTCCGCCTACTGCCATGTTTGCCGGTAGCCGCGTTTTCTAACTTCTGGGTTCCCTGGGAGACACAATTGACCCGCGTTAGTGGGCGTGGTAGCAGCGCAATGTGTTCACACTCCCCCGCGTAAGCATAGTTCAATTTTAGGGCTTGTTCAGTTCATAGCCAAATTTTTCTATATTTTAGCATGCCTTAAATTAGGCAAGTTTAACCGAGTTGGGTCTTCGTTTGGTTCATAGCCACACCTGTGGCAAGATTCCTTCTTATCATCCATGTTCCACGTGTCATTGACTCAAAAAAATGTGGCAAAATTCATTTTCTTAGCCAAGTGTGGCTTTAATTTTGATAACCTAACCTTAGACAAGTTTGACAAAAAAAAAACTATGGCTAAACATAGCAACCTTAGTATATGAACCCAACAGGTCCTTACTCTCTGATCCACGATATAGTATATTTTTGAGAGACATTGAAATTGCCTAAATATTATAAATAGTAAAACTTATCATGTCATTTTAGGTTCTTGCACTTTTATTAAAATATATCTATAAAAAACTACATTACTCATCTTTATTATATCTTTGGATGACGTGTTTTACTCTAGCCCATAATAATTGCCTAAATATCATAAATAATAAAATTTACTGTGACATTTTTGGTTCTTGCACTTTCAATAAAACATATATACAAAAAACTATATTACTCCTCTTTATTATATCTTTGGATGACGCGTCTTACTCTAGTCTATGGTATTAAATGATATTGGAAATCGCTAAGGGGGAGTGGTATAAAAGGAAAAATGATTAAAAAAATTACCTCAAAATTGTAAAATGACACATATCTATAAACAAAATTTGATAGCTAGAGTAGCATGTATTCTGGAATAGAGGTGCTCCCTTCAGTCATAGATAGTTGTCGGTTTGGACATAAGTGTAGCTAAACTTTCGAAACTTTGATTATCAATATCTTTTAAATACTCTCTTAGGCCACAAATAGTTATCATTTTAAACAAATGTGTAGTCAAACTTTCAAAACTTTGATTGTTAATACCTTTTAAATATTTTAATTGGTTATATTAAAAATATATGTGTTGATTTGCCTTGAAAAGTACTTTTGTAATATAATAATTTTATGGGGTCTTACAAATATATTATGATAGAAGTTATGGATCAAAGTTGTGTTTTGAAGACCGTGTCGATGTCCAAAACGAAAACTATTGGTGACCGGAGAGAGCATTTAATTTGGATACATGGGATATCATATATGTAGATTTGTTTCGAAAAGTACTTTCATAATATTATAATTGCATCTTGTTTTATAAATATGTTATGATAGAAATTACTGGTAAAAACTATGCTTTAGAGACCATGTTGATATCCAAAACAATAACTATTTGTGACCGAAGTTAGTAGCATGTATGATAGTTTCAAATATTCTTAAAAACTAAAGGAGAGTATATATTCTATATCTTTGCAATATATACTAACTTGATCTGATTTGTATGATATGAAAAAGACAGATACCATATTGGTTAGATTTGGTAACCATTTTTTCAAGAACTTATGCACCTGATTCTCACGCATATGCAATTAATTTATGCTATTTTTTCACAGCATATGTAAATCCACCATGCATACAGATGGATACATCAATCAATGACACTAGTCAAGGATACAAGATCACACATACTCTCATTAAATGACAAATATAACTACTTAAAATGTATTACGAAATTAAAGTAGGATAGAGAGTGGAAACGGAAACATCTCAGTAGAAATAAATTTATAGCGTTGCGTCATAGGTGTATGCACCGTACAAATGTAGAGAAGTAAAATTCGGTCAAATCGCGTTACACCGCACGATAATACGGTTAAGGAGTACTATTGAAAAGTTTTGCAACGATGTGATCGTCCATGTGACTTAGGGTCTGTTTGGCAGAATTTCAGATTGTAATTCTCCAATTCCAGCTCCTGATTCTCTATAGAATCGATTCTCTAGTGGAAATGATGTTTATTTAAGAAATAGTTATGAATTTAGCGGAGAGGTTTATAACTGGGAGGTTGTGAATCAACTGGGAAGTAGGTTTTTTTGGCTTCCAGACTGCAAGTCAAAAAACATGAATCACTTCATCGGATTCTTATGTGAAGCTGGTTGATTTTTTCTTATTTGGTAGAGCTTCTCAGCTTGAAGCTAAGAGCTCTGCCAAACGCACCCTTAATACTCACTTTCAACTAATGGATGTTATGTTACTCTCTCCCACATGTAGATGTTCTTTTGAACATCGTTTATAAAACACAACTTTATTATTAGTTTTAGCATGATATATTTATAAAACTCAAGAAATTTATAATATTATAAAATACTTTTCGAGATATGTATATATATATATAGGAAGCCTTTTTCGTACTCCTAGGAGTACATACTCCCACCTCTAATATATCACTTAAATGAACGCTTTATACTCATTTATCACTTTCGGTATACTCCAATAATAATTCTAAGATACTCCAATGCAACATGGTTGAAAAAATTTCATAAGAACCCTTTATTTTTTTACTACATATCCTTTTCCATATGTAAAAGGAATATATAAACAAATATTGCTATAAAAGGTGGATTTTAATGAAATTTTTCGTAGAACTCACTTTAGAGTATCTTATAATTAGTATTAGAGTATACTCAAAAGGATAAAAAGGTATAATAACATCATTTAAATGGTATACTGAGGGTGGGAGTACGTACACCCAAAAGTATGGAATCATTTTCCTATATATATATATATATATATATGTGTGTGTGTGTGTGTGTGTGTGTGTGTGTGTGTCGCCAAATAGGCCCGGAGTCTACAGACCGGGTTTGGTTCGGAAGGAGGGCGTCTTCGCGGCTGGCTAACCCTAGAGGGTGAAAACCCTAGAGACCCCCACGCGAAGGATTCCGGCGTCTACGAACTGGGGATGACACAAAGATTTTACCCAGGTTCAGGCCCCCTTTGACGTGGGTAATAGTCTTACTTCCTGCTAGATTGCTTATAGAGTGTTTTTGAACTAGTGCAGTACAGAGTCTTTGGATTACAAGTTCTTGCCTAGGCTCTACTACGGAACTCTTGCTTGCTCGACTCGCCGTCCTCCTTTCCCATGCACCAGAAGGCCCTTATATAGGCCGGGCTAACAGGAGTAAGTAAAAGGGGGGTCATCATGCTGATCCTTATGCATTTATTACTCCTTCCTGTGCTGTCCCGTTCCTCCAGCCTCATTAAATGCCGACGCATGGTTTCGCCCGGTCCGCCCGGGATGTGACCCCTTTTTGACGGGTTGTTGAGAGGCGTCAGAGGAATGGGTTTGTAGCAGAAATCCTTGTAGTTGATAGATCTGACACCGCAACTGCCGCCTGAGCAGATGCGATAGGGAAGGAGACTTGAGGCTTACCTCGCACCACCTTTTCGTCTTCTTGGCGAGGCGGCGAGCGTGCTGCGCCCACCTGCTCGCCGGGCGCCACGTGGATCGGCCGCCGGCGAGTAGGGCGTGCTTCGCCACTGCCATGGGCGCCACGTGGGCCGCCACGTTATCTGCTTTGTTGACTTTTTTTTGCGGCGTAGAAAGTACCCAGTAGCAGAGTACGACAATATGTATATATGGTTTTTATGTATCTAATTTAAATATTTACAAAGAGGGAATTGCTAAATAGCACTCGAGTGTTTTTTTGTTTATGAGCACTCAATTTTTTTGTCTATTAGATATTGCTTTGTGATCCATGTTGTGCTTACTCATTTTGACTGTCAATATCTAACTTTGTGATCCACATTTTTGTTTGTTGTGTTCCTTATAGTTTGGTTTGTTCCATTTTTTTTACAAATTTTCACATTATTTTTTACATAATTTAATTTGTGTAAAACTAGTATATAATTGATGTAAAAAAGATCATGTATGGAATGCTCAAAATTTGAGTGCTATTTAATAAAAAAACACTCAAGTGCTCTCTAGACACCTAGTGTGTAAAACTAGTATATAATTGATGTAAAAAATGTCATGCATGAAATGCTCAAAATTTGAGTGCTATTTAATAAGAAAAAACTCAAGTGCTCCCTAGACACCTCCAGCCCCTAAACGGCTAAACCACACTCAGATATTGGACGCCGGCCGGACTCAGAGCGCGCCGCCGCGCGTCGCGTGGGTGGGGCCGGGCCTCCCTTGATTGCGATACAGCATTGTTGAGCTCTTCTCACGTACGTTTGAACTGCTATAGCTCGTGCCCGGGCCGCTCCTGCTGCATCCGTTGGCTTGGCCTCCCTTGCCATGCCCATGCTGCCGACCCGCAGCTCCTGTCACCTTCGCGCCCAGTTGCCGAGCTCCATAAAATTACAGAGGGGGCCAGCCTCCTTAAGAGAACTGCATAATGAACACGAAAGAGAGGGTACATCTCATCGTTGAGTTTAGCGAAGCACAGCAGGGGTCATCCATTGCATGCATTGCGACGCCGTGCATGACCGACACGAGTTGTGCATGGCAACCGTGAGGAAGTCGATCGTCCCGGCCGGTTAGTACTATTGCCAGGGCCTGCTAGCAGCTGCTTTGGATGGTCGATCGCGAGGTGCCTGTAGCTCTTATACCAGGTGTAATTATATAGTACAGATATCTCAAATCAATGGTGCTATTGACACTTGTCAAGACAAGAACAGTTCCTTTTTTTTTAAGGGAGTCAACTCCAAAACAGTTAAGCTGTGAGCCTGAAACTTGAACTTGCACCACGATGCCCTGCCCCGGTGGAGTGGATGGCAGCAGTGAGGAAGGGAGGGCGGACAGAATCCAGCCCGGCCAGTCCACCTAGAAAAGTTAGCCCAATCCAAGACCAACCCACCCATCGCTTCACATCGTCGTTAGCCCACTTTAAGGCTAGCAGCATGGCACAGCCAACGTAGCCAAGCTGGAATTTTTCTATTTAATATTCATTTTAAATCTTTTTTTAAAATAATCAATAAAAAAATTTACGGAAATAGGTACCCGTCGCCCGAATATGGGATCACCCCATATATGGGCGATAGGGGGCTTGACTAACGGCTACAAATGGCTATACCGTCGCCCGAGGTGAAAAATCGCTTGTCGCGCCGATATAGGGTGATCGCCCGGTACAAGGGCGATAGGAGCCCTTTAATAACCACCCGCCCCTTCCCTCCCTCATTTCTCTGCTTCATTTCTCACCGAGAGCCAGAGACAACCGAAAGCGAGCGAGAGCCGGGAGGAGGAGAAGAGGAGAGAAAAGAAAAGAGAGGAGAGGAAATAAAGAGAAAAAAGAGAGGAAAAAGGGAGAAAAACTAGAAGAGGAATAGAAGAAAGTAGATTCGTCATTTTTGCGAAGGTAAGTCCGAAATTTTTTTATGCAAATAATATATTAGACAATATTTAGAAATATTATGATGAAACATGGTAGGCTAGCCATATGTTGTGCGACATAGAAATCAAAGGAAGTATGATATATCATGTTGAAAGTTTAAGCTCCATTAATTTGGTTTTGGTGTTAATGACAAATCTAATATTGAGACTAACTCTTTTGATAATCATTAGTCTCAATTGTTAATTAATGATAAATTTTTTTATGAGACTAACTCTTTTGTTGAGTCTAACTCTTATTAGTCTCTTTTGGATGAAAAAGATGAAAATATCAAAGGTATGCATTTGAGTTCATATTATATATCTTGTTGCATTCCTTGGATACAATACTTATAATCATATTGATAAATCCAAATATGAGACTAACTCTTTTATTGAGTATATTCTTGATTAGTCTCATCTCATTAAAAATGAAAAACTCAAGGTATGCATTTGTATTTATTTTATGATATCTTAATGCATATTTTGGATTAAAGATAAACTCTACCATTATTTAGACCTCAAGATGTGTATAATGTTTTCAATTTCATATATATATATATATATATATATATATATATATATATATATATATATATATATATATATATATGCACACATTTAGGGAGAGTTCATACTTTAGCTTGATGTTTCAATAGTATTGATCTAATTCATCTTTCTATATCAAAGATCATTACTTTGAAACAACCTCTTGAGTATATTTAACTTGTCTAGTTGTAGTATACTCATGGTAATATAGGATAAACTTTAAAGCAATCTCAAAAATTGAATATATGCATATTGATTCAAGTTCAATTATTTATATACACATATTTAATGGAGTTTATTCTACTGTTGATGATATTAAGAGTATTGATTCCCTTCCACCATTCCATATAAATTGGATTGTTATTTTTAGATTCCATCGAATTGAGTATATGAAACCTGTGTAGTTAATATATACTCATGACAATTTAAATTCAATTTAAATTGTGTTCAGTTGCCATTAAATCAACAAAGAACTAATAATGAGTTGATGGTTCACTTAGTTGATCCTAGGGCAATCGAAGGCTCTTGAGTATAATGAAGCATTAGTTGCATTAGTATACTCAAGACACAACAAATCTTTTAATCAATTGTCTTTGGGTCATGCTCAATCAATCTCGGGGCATCCATTATGTGTTAATAGAGTGCAATTGATGATTAAGGCAAGCGTATTTGTTGGACTAACAATCTTCTATGAGTTGTAAAGTAGCTTAAGTCCAAGAAAATGAAGAATTAGGGAAGAAGTCATCATGTGTTGATGAGCTTCAAAAGTTTATCCCAAATAGAAGAAGAGAGGAAGTTTATCATGAGTTGATAAACAAGAAGAGAGGACCTGGCTTAGAGAGAAGATGGTGGAAATCATAAAAGCTCCAAGTGGATGTGCTAGAGGCAAAGGTATAATTAGTTAGGGCTAAGGATTTGTTTTTAGTCTTTTACTAATCTCGGTGTTTGGATGGGAGACCGGGTTGCTAGTTAGGTGCTATACTATTAAGAGGGGTCGAGTCTTATACCTTGAACTTCATCATGTATCGATGAACTCAATTCGGTTCACTCTAGCTCACTCTCTTGTTTGGATTTTGCATGAGCTAAGTATTTGCATGTGTTGCAAATAAGGGAGCTTATGCTCGCTTCTTATTGGATCTTAATCGATTTGGTTTTTGCATGGAGCAAAATTTTGCATGTATTGCAAAAGGTGAGAGCTCATGCATCTGACTTTTTAGCTTGTGATTTGATTATGTCTTGATTATCACAAGGCTAAGTAAAGTTTATGCTTTGTGTTTGCAAAATGTGTTTTTGCAAAATATTGATTTGTTATTTCCAAATGTGGTTTGCAAATAAGCTAGAGGTTATGGGTTTCAATCCTAAAGCATGTGTAGGCATTTGTAAATGTATTTTGCAAAATGTCGAGATCATGTGTTGATCCTTACATGGCTAGAGGATTGATCTCATAGCTTTTCGGGTTATTTGCAAAAGTGTTTTGCAAAATATTGGTGTTCATTTGATTATGGAGCATGTGATTAGAATTTATAAATATGTTTTGCCTGCGTTGTGTAGGTTGCTCGTAATTTTTGCCGTATTTTCTGGGCCGTATCCGGTGGGCCTCACGCTGCTACGAAAACCCCTAAGTGGCCACAACTTCGGGGTTTTGTGGCCGCATGTGCCTTTTCTGATTTTCGCACGTTCATGCTGAGACAACGTCCGACCTGCTCGCCCATAGATAAGTCGTAGCCTGCGTTGCGTAGGTCGTTCGTGATTTTTTCCGTATGTTCTGGGCTATATCTGGTGGGCCCCGCAAGGCTACAAAAATCCCTAAGTGGCCACAATTTTTAGGTTTTGTGGCCGCGTGTGCCTTTTCCGATTTTCGCTCGTTCGTCCTGGGATAACGTCCGACCAGCTCGCCCATAGATAAGTGGCAGCTTGCATTGCGTAGGTCGCTTGTGATTTTTCTCGTATTTTCTCGGCCGTATCTGGTGGGCCCCGTGAGGCTACGAAAACCCCTAAGTGGCCACAATTTTGGGTTTTTATGGCCATGTGTGCCTTTTTCGATTTTCGCACGTTCGTGCTGGGACAACGTCCGACCTGCTCGCCCATAGATAAGTCGTAGCCTGCATTACGTAGGTCACTCGTGATTTTTCCTGTATTTTCTAGGCTATATTCGGTGGGCCCTGCGAGGCTACGAAAACCCCTAAGTGGCCACAATTTCAGGGTTTTGTGGCCGCGTGTGCCTTTTTCGATTTTCGCATGTTCATACTGGGACAACGTTCGACCGGCTCGCCCATAGATAAGTGTTAGCCTGCGTTGCGTAGGTCGCTCATGATTTTTCCCGTATTTTCTAGGCCGTATCTATTGGGCCCCGCGAGGCTACAAATACCCCTAAGTGACCACAATATCGGGGTTTTGTGGCCGCGTGAGCCTTTTTTGATTTTCGCACGTTCATGCTGGGACAACGTTCGACCTGCTCGCCCATAGATAAGTCGTAGCCTGTGTTGCATAGGTTTCTCGTGATTTTTCTCATATATTCTGGGCCGTATTCGTTGGTCCCCGCGAGACTACGAAAACTCCTAAGTGGCCACAATTTTGGGGTTTTGTGGCCGCATGCGTCTTTTTCGATTTTCGCACGTTCGTGCTGTGACAACGTCCAACTGGCTCGCCCATTGATAAGTGGTAGCCTGCGTTGCGTAGGTCGCTCGTGATTTTTTTTGTATTTTCTAAGCCGTATCCAGTGGGTCCCGCGAGGCTACAAATACCGCTAAGTGGCCACAATTTTGGGGTTTTGTGGCCGTGTGTGTCTTTTTCGATTTTCGCACGTTTGTGCTGGGACAACGTCTTACCAGCTCGCCCATAGATAAGTCGTAGTCTGCATTGTGTAGGTCGCTCGTGATTTTTCCTGTATTTTCTAGGCCGTATCCGGTGGGCCCCGTGAGGCTACGAAAACCCCTAAGTGGCCACATTTTCGGGGTTTTGTGGTCGCGTGTGCCTTTTTCGATTTTCGCATGTTTGTGCTGGGACAACATCCGACTGGCTTGCCCATAGATAAGTGGTAGCCTGCGTTCCGTAGGTCACTCGTGATTTTTTCCGTATTTTCTAGGCCATATCCGATGGGTCTCACGAGGCTACGAATACCCCTAAGTGGCCACAATTTCGGTGTTTTGTGGCCGCGTGTGCCTCTTTCGATTTTCGCACGTTCGTGCTGGGACAACGTTCAACTTACTCGCCCATAGATAAGTCGTAGTCTGCGTTGCATAGGTGGCTTGTGATTTTTCCCATATTTTCTGGGCCATATCCGGTGGGCCCTGCGAGGCTACAAAAACCCCTAAATGGCCCCAATTTCGGAGTTTTGTGGCTGTATTTGCCTTTTTCAATTTTCGCACGTTCGTGCTGGGACAACGTCCGACCGACTCGCCCATAGATAAGTGGTAGCCTGCGTTGTGTAGGTCGCTTATGATTTTTCTCGTATTTTCTGGGCCATATCCGGTGGGCCCCGAGAGGCTACGAAAACCACTAAATGGCCACAATTTTGGAGTTTTGTGGCCGCATGTGCCTTTTCCGATTTTCGCAAACATGGGTGGTAGAGGGAGATTAGAGGGAGAGCGATTCTCAAATCAGAAGTTACTGCGGATAATAAAGTAGGCCATACTCTTTATTACAATTTATAACTAGGAGGAGCATCACGAACAAGAAAAATAATAGTGACAACTTGACGTCTACTAAGTGCATCGAGGCCACTTCCCTTTCGCCCATGCCTCCGGTGGGGCTTCTCTGGCACGATGTGCCCTCTCTCGTTTCCTCTCTCTCTCGGCCTCCTTCTCCACTTCCTTTCTACGTGCCTCCTCACGTGCGGCGTCACGCTGCTCTTGAAACTGCCGCGTGAACTCCTCATCCCGGTTAGCTTGATCAAGAAGCCTTTGGTCTTCGGGGTTGATCTCCATATCAAACCACTGTTCAAATTCACACAGTGGCGGAGACGACTGCATGAAACATAAATTAGTAAAGTTTCATGTACAAATATTACGAAACACGTATGATTATTACCATATGGCGATTCTTCAGGCTCTTCTCCGGCGGGTCGAAGGCGTAGTTGCGGCATTTCCAATATATCCTCTTCCAAGTTGGAATTTCCCAAAAGCGGATAAGCTTGCAAGGATCTCCGCACATACACATCGGTGGGATAGCCCCACGAGGTAAGAAGAGGTCCTGGTACGCTGAATTGCGCGGCCAATCCCAAGCACCCCCCTCTTCCTTTGCTTTCTCCTTTTCCTTTCCACCTACATGCATCTGTATTTTGGGTTGATTTTCTCCTTCCTTTCTCTCTTCTTTTTTCTTTTTTTCTTTCCTCTTCTCTCGGTTCTACCTTTCCTCTCGGACTTGCTTGGTGAGAAGGATGGCAGGCCGGGTGGGAGTAATAAAGGGCACATATCGCCCTAATATGGGGCGATCGCCCCATATTAGGGCGATATTTCCTCGGCCATTGAGGGCCATTGATGTCGTCGGACGGCGATTGACGGCAGCGGATAACTATCGCCCATATATAGGGCGATCACCCCATATACGTGCAATGGATACCCATTTTCGTATTTTTTCTGTTGATTATTTTCAAAAAAGATTTAAAGTAAATATTAAATAAAAAAATCGCCAAGCTGCGTTCAGAATGTGTCGGTCCCGCACATCCGTGTAGCATGTGAGTCGGATAATCCGACCGAAATCGCCAAATCAAACCTTTTCTCCACTTCGGAACACTTGATGATCTTCTATCAACAAATCATACGGTGGACAACTGCACAACACGCCGCCAACATAGACACACAAATTACCTAATGACTTGTGTCTTGTGTCCGGACGTTCGAAATTTTCGGATACACTGCAACATTTTTTTATACGCGTGCAAAATTTTCTTTCGACAAACAGTGAAAATTGCTACAGTAAACGGATGTTGCAAGTGTTAAAAAAAATGTTGCACGCGTCGGAAAAAATGTTCTAAGAGGTGTCCGATGGATGAACAATGATCGGACGTCCGAGCGCTGGTATCTCCCCACGAATTAACACCAGAAAAATTCGGACAACGGTAGAACAGGTGATTCTATGCATTATTATTTAAAAATTATATAAATATTAAAGATGAATGACGAGGAAATGAAGGTTAGTTACCCCTCACTTTATTCAAAATTTATGTAATACTCCGTATATTAAAGCCTGCAGAGTTCACGGGCAATGAGCGCGTCCACGCGTCCCCCTGGGCGCTTTTGCAAAAAAACCCCCGAGTTTCTCGAAATTACGGATAGGTCCCTGTAAATTACGAAGAGGTCCTTTGCGATTTTTTGTGAGGGAAAGATTTTCTTTTCTGAATCGCGTTTAGGTCCCTCGTGCGGCGCTTTTCGGAAAAACCCTCCCGTTAAATTCAAATCGCGAACAAGCCCTTTTCTAATTTTTCAGGATAGCGGATAGGTCCAAAAACGTAACATTTAGGTCCTTACTCTTTACGTCTAGGTCCTTTCTCCGTTTTTCCCGGAAAAAATGTTTTCGTGCTCCGTTTTTCCCGGAAAAAATGTTTTCGTGCTCCGTTTTTCCCGGAAAAAATGTTTTTGTGCTCCGTTTTTTCTCCGGAAAAAACGCAAATTCGTTTTTCCCCGGAAAAAATGTTTCCGTGGTCTGTTTTTCCTTGTTTTCCCAAAAAAATGTTTTCGTGCTCCGTTTTTTCGCCGAAAAAAACACAAATTTGTTTTTGTTCACGCGCGCGGCGTGCCGCCGCGCTTCCTTATCTAGTTTATATTAGAGGGATGATACATGCATACCAACACATCGTACATCAGCAGGCTTTCATACGTAACGTACCTCGCACCAAAAAGACCGCCCTATCATTACCACTAGTACATCACATTTCGGAGATTCAGATTGATTGACCTCACCACACGCACCCTATCTTGTTGCGCACACGCACTACTAAATTTATTCCAGGTAGCTTCTTCCCTGATCGACTGGCACAAATCCGATAAATATACTACTAATGCAACCAAACTAACCAGGAATTATAACGGCAGCAGCAAACACAACCGTTAACCCAGGCTAAGCGCTTACGCACGTATGTATGGCAAAATATCATGTGCAATTAAATGTTTGGTGAAACCACGGTACAACTCTTCTAAAAAAAGTTTTAAAAAAGCTAAAAAAAAATCATGGATGTACATCTCAGGTTATCCCATCTACATATAAAATTTCATGATCAAATTCGTCCTGTGCTAGAAGTTACAAAAAAGACAAACTTGATCATAAACAGGAGCGGTTCCTGTTCATGATCAATTTTGTCTTTTTTATTACTCTTAGCACAGGACGAATTTGATCATAAAATTTTATATGTAGATGGGGTAAGCTGTTATGTACATCCATGATTTTTTTCAGAATTTTTTGAAACTTTTTTTAGTAAGGTTGCACCGTGGTTTCACCAAACATTTAATTGCACAGGATATTTGGAAGAAAATTTGGTGCAGCCTGTCTCCAAAGCACAAGCGATGCGTACCTGAGGTTGCTAGTCTAATCCATTGAGAAAAACTGATATAAGCTCAGTAATAAATGTACAAAGAATGCCTGTAACTTCTGTAATGACGAAGAAAGAAGAAGCAAATGTATGCGCAACTTCACTAAATCAGTGCGAAAAGGGGAACAAGAGCATTCTAATGTAACTGGTGATTTGCTGCACTTATCTCTCGAGTTCCCCGATACTCTCAAGCTACACCGACAGAACCCAGCAATCAGACTAGCAACCTCCCACATTCAAAACAGAATAGAGAGGTAATAGATTGATAGATTCCGACCGTCTTGATTGCAGCATTTGTAAACGGTGATTTGGGCGACGGCTTCCGGATGATGAAAGACGACATGAGCGCGGCCAATTGAGTCTGCAAAATGAAATAAAGAGACTATTCTTGAGGTGCTAACTCTGATAGCTTGAGAAGGCGCAGGCTTGCAAAGTGTCAAGTTTGTCATGGAGCTCACCTCCGCGTAGCCATGGGTGAGTCTTGGCGGCGTGGACGGCCTCCTTGAAGTCCTCCATCTGTCCCGAACCTCGACATCGCCAAGGCGAGGCGACTCGGCCTTCTCCGATCAGATCCGCGTGTATCGATCCGGAGGCGGCGAGACGAACCGATGCTGCGTTCGTGAGATGCTAGAGCGGGGCGAACGGAAGGAAGCGGCGGCCGAGGCGCGTTGGATCGGCAGCACTGGAGAACGGCGGGCAGGCGGCCAGCGGCGCATCGGATCGGGCGGCGAGGTCCGAAGAGACGCAATGGGCTGTGAGTCCAGTCAGTCAAAACGTCGGAAGAAGCCGAGCCGAGCGTGCGTTCATCAGCCGACGCTGGCCTGGGAGCCTCTCCGTGAGAGAGACGTTGGATCGGTACGGCGTCCACGTGGCGTGCATCCGAAGCAAGTACGCATCGCTTGTGCTTTGGAGACCGGCTGCACCAAATTTTCTTCCGGATATTTACGCCGTATGTATAGGTAGAGCTTGCAAGGTGGAATCATTGGGAGTCCTTGGCGCCGAGCGCGCGCCTGGGCTTGGCGCGGAACACGCGGTCGCCGCCGTCGTCGGCCGACGGGTTGGGCGAGGTCTTGACGGGGTAGGAGCCCTCCATGGCGATGCCGCAGAGCCCACCGTCGATGCCGGCGTCGCGCTGCATTCGGATGTAGCCGCTCTCGCCCCACGCGGAGCCCCACGAGTTCTTGACGGTCCAGTAGCCCATGCCGTCCTCCGTTTCGCCGTACCCGACCACCGCCACGCCGTGGTCCAGCTCCGTGCCGCAGTCGCCGGTGAACACGCCCTCCGAGTAGAACTGGAACGCCTGGCCGCTGGCCTCAATGGCCACGGAAACGGGCTGTTTCGCCACCGCCCTGGCCAGCGCGTCCTCGCTGTTGGCCGGCACGTTCTGGTGGCCGTCGATCACCACCACCGGCGAGTGCCTCACTCTGACGGTGTCGCACGTGCCGTTGGTGGCGCGGTACGGGTAGGCGGCCTCGGTGGTGATGCCGCCGTTGCGCTTGATGAATTCGAAGGCGTTCTCCATGAGGCCCCCCTCGCAGCCGCTGTTGTCCGCCGTGTCGCAGTCGATCAGCTCCTGCTCCGACAGCGACAGCAGCCTCCCCGTTCGGATCGCGTTGATGCCCTCCACCGACATCACCGTCGAAAACGCCCAGCTGCTGCCGCACTTGCCCTGGTCCTTGACGCCGGTCACCGCGCCCCTCTGGCGCCAGTCCACGGAGCCCGGCAGGTCGGTGACGCCCTCGTACATGAACCCGGGGACGGCGGGCGAGGCGGGGCCGTCCCGGCGGAGGTCATTGACGCGGGATCCAGCGAACGTGGCGCGGAACTCCTCCCGGCCCATGTCGCCGAAGCGGTTAAGGCGGAGGCGGTAGGGGCGGTCGTTGCTTTTGTTGTGTGCGTGGATGAAGCGCACGTTGGACTTGAAGGTGCCGAAGCGGCGGTGCTTCTCGGCGTGGTGGCGCGTCACCCGGTGGGCGCTCTGCCACCGCTCGTACAGGTCCCACAGAGCCTCGTCGGACTCGAGGTCCCTCTCGTCGAACGGGATGGCGCGGCACAGCTCCACGGTCGCCATGGCCAACACGGCCCGCCAAGGCCACGACAGGGAGCTTCATGCTAACCCGCCCCATCGTGCTAGCACTAGCACTAGTGTATTAGCTTCGAGTGTGAGATCGATGAGGAGGTAGGAGAAGGGACGAGGCGTATTTAATTTATAGGAGACCGAGAGCAGGGGAGAAGCTTGCATGCAGGGAGGAGGGAGAAGTAGCTTTGCGGCGGGAAAAAGGAAGATTTTGAATGGCGGTAACAGAAAGAGGAGGGGGATGGTGTCGGATTCTGCTCGGGATGGTTGCAGGCAGGCGGCAGCAACTTGCCTTGTGCTATTGGTATTCTGGCGTCCGAGAACCGAGATTCAGGTCAGATTCATACATGGATCATTCTCAGCATCCATGGTGATAGCCATTAGCCTGCTTCTTATAGGTGTGCAATTTTATGCATGGATGCTCTCTACGTTGGCTGGCTACTTGATCGCTGCTATGCTGTGTGATGGGACGGCCGTCGAGAGGATCAAGCTCGGTATTAGACTATCACCAGCGATTTCTCTTCTCAGAATCCCTTTCCACCCCCTGACGGGAATCCTTTCCCAGATTCCCATCCCTTCTCAGAATACATCTCCAACAGTTTTAAGTATATACTTTAACCGCCAAAGTTTGTACCGTATTTTATACGAGAGTGTATTTGACTTGTTTATGATGTATTCCGTACATTTTTTGAACGAAAAAATTAATTTTATAATAAATGAGGTTGCATAATATAAAAAAAATATGTAATTTACATTACTGTTTAAAAAATAGAATATATACATAATTTTTATATATGTTGCTTACTGGACAGAGAAGTACCAGTGCAAAGCTTATGAAACTAGTGCAGACTGCACTGGCTCCAGCAAATTGCATTCATCCAAAATGAGGAGCGTGTTAATTGGATTACTAATTCTCCATCACATGGCAGTTTCATTCTGCTCAGTATGCTCACTAATTAAGTCTTACCAAACTTTTTCCCTTCCATTTTTTTAAGTGCCCTTCAAAAAATTAAGTTGTACCACCTTATAAACAACTCTGAACTTTCAGCCTGTTACTGTTTCACTTCAGAGTTCAGAGAAAAAAATAACATATTCAACCGACTTCTTTTTGAGCTATGATAGCATCTTCATAAATTCAAAACTACAAGTCTACAAGGCCTTGATACTCCTTACACAATACAACATAAAGAGAGAGCATTTATACCTCCATAACTGCATACTATAATATGATCATATGCTAATACGGTCAGGGGACAAAATTTGTGCGCAGATGACTGCATACTATGGACCGAAGATCAGCTACCATCAGATCATCATCTCCATTTGTAAAAGTGTTTTCCCATTGAATCTTCTAATCTGCAGCCACATCTATATTGCACCACATTGGAAGGAACAAAGTGCAAATCGACAGAACCAGGGTAGAGCCCTGTCACCAGCCACCCAGCAACAACCAACAAAAGTTTAAACCACAGAAAGCAAAACTGGCCGCTACTCTAAACGACCAAAATATTAATGAGATGAATTGTCGATACAGGTAGCAGCACAAAACGCTCGACTGCTGACATTCCTCACCGGTTTCCTTTCTTGCCAACTAAATTGACCGAAGAGCTAGTTGATTATCTGAGTAAACGCTCCACTGCCACATAAATATTGCACCACATTAATGACCCAACTGGTAGTATAAGATTTGAGCAATTTTAGTTTTTCATCAAGTGTGTCAAAGCTCTGGGTTTTATCACCTTGTAGATCAGATCGAAGAACTAGACTATCAGATCGAACAACTAGACTATCAGATCATCAATTTTAGTTTTATCATTTTGTTTCACATAGAAGAATAATTACACTATCAGATCGAAGAACTTGACTAAACAAAAGCTCAGATCGAAGAACTAGACTATCAGATCAAAGAACTTGCACATCTAACAGATCGAACCTGTAGGTGAAATGGCGGCCACCCAATACCCTAAACCAGGTAATCGACAGTGGATCAGAGCACCGACTTCAAGCATTGACACCAAAATCCGGTCGCCATCACACATTCATCCAAAATGCCGCGCGGAAATTTGGGGGAAAAACATACCTTGCGCAGACGCAGTTCTGCTCAAATCAATTCGGTGAAGACTCCAACCGCCGCCCCTCTCAGAGACGCCGTCGTCGCTATCTGCTCCGCCAGCACCGTCGCTAGCCGTCGCGCAAGACTCGCGCTATGCTCGTCATCGCTGGCTCGCCCGCTCCCTCGGCGATTCCGACCTGGCGCGTGCACAACCGGTCGTTGCCTCTCCTCCAGTGGAGGCCAACCCCTGCTGCACTCGAAGGGAAGGGAGAGAGAATCTCCCCCCGTCGGGATTCTCTCTCCTTTCTATTCGGACCGGAGGCCGCGACGGGACTTCGCTGGTGACGCGACGTCGTTCCCTCCGCTCGCTCTTCCCATCGCAACGGGAACGAGGGTTCGGACGGGACTTCGCTGGTGATAGTCTTAATGGCGCTTGCGAAGGCCGAGGTGCTTGGTGTGCATCCATCGGTGCATCTTTTATAACTTCGCGATGAGGATTTGGGCTTAGCCAGGAGCACTTTTACTATAAACAATATTGAACATTAGTCGTCCATTCTATTTAATCTAACAGATCAAATTAGTTAGGATTTAGTTATATTTTTGCTCGTAGTATTGGTGGTAAAAATCATATAGCGATAGCATTGTAATTAGCCATTTTTTAAAATTTTGAATGTATGCGTATTTTTTGTGCTTTTGTGTAAAATTTGGAACTACGGCCTACGGTGTCGTTACGAATCAGGCGGGAAGACCCCAACCGCAGTATGATCATAATCTGGGAGAGCACCGATAGAAAGGCAAAGGTTGTGGCGTTGACGGGACCGGACTGGCAACAACGGCGAAAAAAGAGGGACAGCGATAACGAGTAACGCAACAAAGGACAACGGCGACGGAAAATGAAGGTTAGCAATAACGATTAACAAGTAACATAGTAAAGAATCAAAAGTCCATAATACCGAAAAAATATACAGTTAGATTTAATTTCTACTACCACCATTTACTAACTATATTATCCGCCGTAAAATTGCTCTAGCTAGGAGTCCTGTGCCCCAATCCAGCAGCAGTCTTCACTTTGACACGTTCTACTACTGTCTTGCTCGATGCATATGTTTGCGCTTGGACTTGTAAATGCGATGAGTGAGAGATCTTGCTTTATTAATCGTGTTATGCTAATTGCGCGATTAAAAATACTCTGCGGTCAAGTCGAACAATCTGGACTCTGGAGGATTCGAAGTGAAAGACGAACTTGTCAGTGCACCGGTTTCCACTCTTCCAATCACTTACAGTTTCAGGGATCAGTCTTCCTGTGGATTCCCAGAATGCATGACGCACCTGGCAGCTATTTTGGCTACAATTTCAAGCCTAATAGTACCAAAACAATGCAACATCCCCAAGCTGGCGGCCAACAGCATAAACAGATCCACGACAGCAAACGAATCCGTGCCTTGTTTTTATGCATCACCATCGCGTCTTTGGTTAGTAGCTTACAAGAACAGTAACACCATAACATCACTAGAACCAATATATCATCCACATCACAAGGTTAGTACAGAAAGAAACGGAGGCATATAGAGACCAGATTAGAATATGCTAGCTAACCGTGCATAAAGTGCTATTGTCAATACATCAAACATCAGAGGGGAGCAAGGCTAACTAGGTGAATTAGTAATCATCGAAATGACGAGCGAAGTATGTGACATAGGGCGCACACTGATTGCGGTGCCAAACAGAATTCGTCAACTAAAGGGATCAGTGCTAAACTAATGAAATAGTGAGCAAACTACCATGGGCTTCGGGTACTAGTGGAATGTACAAACTTCCTCATGTTGCTTCCGGTACTACCATAAGTTACTGCTGGCCTACTGCCTTGGTGGCTCATCTCTTTGCTTTCGTCTTCTTGGTTGAATGGCCTGTCTTGCGCTTGTGGCGGCTGAAATCCGAGACAAACCTGAATGTCTGTGCACACCCTGGCTCGTGGCAAACATAGGGCCTGTCGCCTGTATGGACCCTAAGATGCTCTGTCCTTGCCCATGGCCACTTGAACGCCATGTTGCAGCCCTTCCACGGGCATTTCAGCGGACGGTCATCCGTGTGAACCTTGCGGTGCTGCAGCAGATACTTGTGCGAGAAGAACTTCTTCCCGCAGCCCTTCACTGGGCAGATATCGCGCTTATGCAAAGACAGCTCCTGTGTTGTTCCAAAGCTCATAGAACAGCCCTCGATATTGCACGCGTACTCTTCTTCTTGCATTGGATCTCTTGGAGTCTCTCTCTTTTCTGCTCTACAATTTTTCACTTGCTTCTTCGCTTCTGCTCTCGTCCTCGGCTTATGCAAAGACAGCTCCTGCTTCGTGTCAGAGCCCATAGAACAGCCCTCGATTGCAGATGGGTGCCCTTCTTCAACATTTGGAGCAGTTGGAGCCCTTCTCTTTTCTCCTCTAGTTTTACTCATTTGCTTCTTTGCTTTGACTTTAGTCTTCTGCTTTTGCGGTCTTGCTCTTGAATGCCTAGCAGGACCGTCATTATCCTCTTCAACTTTTGACTTTGGACGGGTAGCAGGACCATCATCCTCTTCTTCCATCTTTGATTCTAGCTTGTTTTCCCTATTGGCAATCCTAGAGCTACTACGGAGAACCATTCCAGCTGGTGAGGGGGAGGGGACTTCAGCGGCACTTTTTAATGCTTTCGAGTTGTCCTCTTCAGTATGTTTGGGCCTCTTGGTGTTCGTATTCTCCAGAGGTTTGTTCTCCCTTTTCTTGCTTGATTTTGTAACAACTATGCTGGCGCTACTATTTCTTTTGGAGGCTGCCACTCTACTAGAGTTGTCAACTGGCCCAACTTTGGGTTTCTGATGAAGACGATATGAACTCGTTCCATCTGTTTCTTCCTCTTCACGGCTTTCAATTCTGTGAGCCAAATATGGATGGACCTGGTTTGACATCCATACCTTCCCACACCACCGGCCAGCAAAGACTATTTTCTTCTGCCTACCTTGTGTCCTTTCATAAGTTTTCAGCTTTATTGGTGAATTATTAGGAGAATTGCAGCCAAATGCCCTATAGATGACTCTGTTGTACGGCATTTGCTTGCTGTATAAAGGAGATTTGGCAAGATTTGCACTGTAGTAAAGGTTAATACCCAATTTTACAGCCCAATCACTGTTTGTTGGTATTGCTTCCTCATCCCTCAGAACTTCCTGTATCGTCTCCCTGTCCTCCGTGCTGGCCTCCCTGAAATGCATGTCCTTCCAATCATACTCGACTTCCATTTCTGCAGCCAACGATCTTGCTTCTGCTTCTATTTTGGGATATTCTGTACAAATCATAACAAGCAAGTCATTTAATGTCTTCAGAACCTATGAAGCAGTGGTGATTATTTAGTATTATGAACACCTCAAGCACTGAAATCTGAAATAAATTATTCTGGCTTTACTAAAATTAATAGGAATATGATGCTTTTTCTGAATAAAAAAAAGGATGACAACTTAGCAAAATGTTTTGGATGGCCATGCATTAAGGTATTAAAAGTTCGAACAGAATGTGGAGTTGCTCAGTCATAGTGAATGCATGCAGTCCAAAAGAGCATGCAGCAAGTGCTCAAAATTATAAACAAAAAAGAGTGCATTGCACTCAATCACAATGAGTAAGCAGCCTGATTACTGACCTGGATGACATAGAAGAATAATATGGGCACCACCAAAAGTTTGAAGTTGCTTCCCAACCTCAATAGCATGCTCGAGACAAAATACATGCATTCTTGATGAATCCTTATCAGATTTCAAAATAGATGCATTCAAATTGGTCATTGTAGTTGTAGAGCTTCTGGGGTCACCCATAGAGATTGCAGTGCTGTTACAATTAGCAACATAATCTGTGCCACTGACATCAAGTGGCTCCTTCAAAAGCTTTTTGGAGGTTGAAGGATCGGATTGAACCTTCTTTTCCATAGCTGAATACATATTTTTTGCCTGAAAACCTTCAGATAGTACCATCTTAAGTTGATATTTGTTTCTTGTGCGAACACCTCTTGGTCCATTCAACATATCTGAGCTACCAATACATTGAGAGCCCTGGGATGAATATTTTTGTTGGCAGTCCTCGCTACTTACGGGCACCTTCGTTCCCTCAAAACAAACATTACTTGAACTATTGGCTAGTGATTCAGTCATGTGCCTTGATAGTTCACTAGAGTCATGGGAGACCTGAATTTTTTTGCTCCGAATATCTTCATCAGAATCTGATTGATCTCCATAAGCAGACGCCAAAAGATCAAGAGCAGAATTCCTATTGAACGGTGAAGCATCAGAAATTATTTCGTTGCCATACAGTTCAAAACCGGATCCTGCATGTTGATTAGAAATACACATATTGCTTCAGATCAAAATAATGATTCATGCCATAAGCCAAAGAAACTAAGACAAAATGCACTTTCGCATGACAAATAAACTACAAATCCAACTAGAGCTACACAAGGAACATCCACGCATGTTTGTTGCTACAAGCATCCATCAGATACCTGTGACTCTCCTTTGTGTGGAATTAACGTGATGGGTATATGATACATGCAGATAAACCAATGTTACAGAATGAGCAATCAAACGTAAGCATCATAAACTAGTCACTTCCATCATAAGAAATATGCAAGAGAAGAACTCCAAAATTCAAACAAGAAAACCCAAAAGTTGACCCAAAGCACACTAAAAAAAATCACCCATTTTTCAAGGCCAGTAAGCCACCAACAATGGAGCCTGTACTGCATATCAAGAACGTGGCAGAAACTATCCTGAGGTTAAATTGCTAGACGTGGTGTGATCAGAGAATGCAAGTTGTAAGGCTAACGCTGCTTATTTTGTTAGCTGTAGAATTCTATAGGAGGTTATTTGTTTCAAAATAAGATTCCACCTGGTCAAATCCGCATCTATTTTAATTTTTGAATTCTGAAGGATCAGTTTTCTCAAGGGATCATAAAAGCATTATTAATTTTTTGACTACCTCCTAGAAAACTCTATAACAGTAAAAGACCAGTAACTCAGCACATAAAACCCTTTTCATAAAGCACACATAGATTAGCGAAAAGGAGAAATTAATCAAACATAAAATGTCTACTGTATACATTGTAAGATGTATAACTTACGTAAAATGCTGCCATTTGTCCTTTGACTTCTTAGTGCATCTGCCAGATGACTCCCTCCAGAACCAACAAGCTGATCATTAATCAAATTATAATCAGAAGACATCAAGTATTTTGCTGTACACTCTTTTGGTTTGACAACAGCCACACATGAAAAACTTAGAATCCCACACGAGACACAGGATAATAAACCCTGATCTAAAAGCCCAGAAGCACTGATTATATCCCCCTTACCACCTTCCGCATTATGTGTATGGGACGAATCCGTACATGTTGTAGGTGGGAAATTCTTTCCAGAGCAGACTGATATTGAACTTTCTTTGGATGAAGACAAAGCACTATAGTTCCTGATTTCACCATTCCTATCAAGCGTCCCATTCAGCGGTAAGCATCCCGAGGCTTCCAGAGCTTCTCTGCTATTACATAGGCCATCTGATATCCTGGATTTAGTTTTTGGTTTGAATCTTGAGCGTAAAGCTGAAAGTACAGGACCATCATGTGCATTTGTTGGAAGAATAATACAAGAAGACCCATCATTCAGAAGACAACTAAGCAGTGCATTGTCTTCAATAACATTCTGGACAAAGATCTTTTTGACCAATTGTTCCCCTTCACCTTTTTTCTTCTCCTTTAATCTAGAGCTTCGTGGTTCTAGTGCCCCAATGGATGGTTCCCTAGAAACAAAGAAGTTGAAATAAATTAAATAAAGGGTCCAAGTACATAAAAAGGACGCATTTGGTACCAACTCCAAGCATAGAAAGGGCTATGTAAGAAAGCAGCTCCAATAACACACATGGTTACCAGATTTAACATCATAACAAAGTGATGGATACTGTAAGATACAAAAACAAAAAACAAAAGATACACAACTTTCTTGCCTGGATTGCAGAAATGGAAGTGGGATATCGAATATCGTCGCTATTGAGCATAGAACCATATATCCATTAACACATGGAAGTTATTGAATTCATACCTATTGATGAACTATTTTTTAGGTGAAAACATAATGTATGTTGACCCAATGGGGTTATGAGATCAGTATTTTTGTGGGAGGCAGGAGGCTAACAAATCATCACATAAGAATAAGTGTGCATCATGAAGCATGCAGATTATGACAAATACCTGAAGCACATTGACAGTGCAAGTTCGTAAAGCAGTTGATAGTGCGAAACCATGGGAGGATGATTGATTGAGGCTCTCCGGATTGCTGCCTCTTTTGCTACTCTCAACCATTCAGGAGTAGCTATATTTGATGCTTCTGCACAGTTGAATCCTGCCAAAATAGAAAAAGTCCTTATGGGTGATTGCAATTGCAAGAGCCAGAAAAGCGATGGCCAGGTAACAGCTTAAGTATACTTTTCCAATAACATGTGATAAGAAGATAAACTCTCATGAATCACATGCATAGTTGTGTTTGCAACAGAGACGCATATTGCATTTGTATATTGCACTACCTGTCTAGCTGAGATAAATTGGCGAAGTACCCATGCTGAGATGCACAAACATACTCCATGCTGAGATGCACAAACATACTCAGGAAAGGGATACACTAATATAGCTATAAGTTTGGGCAAGATTTTTATCAAAAAGCTAATAATTCCCTATTTTAGCAAACATTCGAATTCCTTCCCTCATTGTCCTACAGCCCTCTGGTCCCAAATTGATTAAAAAGTAATGTACGGCCAAAAAATAAATTGTTTTCCTGGTATACAATTTTCAATAGAAGGTTGGCATCACATGGATATCGCATGTGCAAAAGTCGCATAGCCACCGTACTGTTTAAGACATAACTAACTCCAAAGAATTAAGGACAGAAAACAATGCATGAATTGGAAAGGCATAATTGTGTCAACTATGCATCGCATGGATATTGCACGTGCCAAAGTCGCATAGCCACCCTACTGTTTAAGACATAACTAACTCCGTATAATCAAGGACGGAGCATGAATTGGACAGGCATAATTGTGACAATAATGCATCACACAGAAACATAACAGACAAAAGGAGGCTTTTCAGTTAACTGTTGAGAGTGCTCACCGTGGCTGAAACCGCTGTGATAAGATCCCGGAAAAGTTACCACGAACTCCCCTGCATTCTGCACCAATCTGTTCCCGCGCACAGAACCAAACCTCCGTCAAGCACCACACGTATCAAAGGATTGAAAGCAAATCATTCAAAAAACGGAAGGAAGCAAAAGCACCACCTGCAGCAGGGGATCCCCAGGCCCAGGAGCACTTCAGGGGACATCACTGTTGTTTTCTGGCCCAGAGTAGCAAAGGTTTCTGCACCCCAATTTACAATCCCACAAAATCACTTCACAATCAGAACGACGAAGACACAGAGCTTCTATACTAAACAAACAGCTGCAGCCGCCTCACCTAAGGGGTTCACCTCCCCGCCATAGCCGTGCACGCGCACCACCTCTTCAAAGGCGAGCGCGGCGTCGCGCGGAACCCCGTACCACGTCTTGGGAGCCCCGAAGTGCATGTAGTTGAGGCTGTGCAGGTCGTGGTCCTCGACGTGCCAGGCGAACCAACTGAATACCATGGCGACGTACAGCATCGGCGTGGTGACCCCGGGGACCTCCTCCCGCATGAACCGCAGCAGCGAGCCGGGGCTCCTGGCCACGCCGCGCATGTTCCACGCCGTCTCGCCCACGTGCGACGCCGACGGATGTTGCCTGGAGCAGGGGGAGAAGCCTGAGCCCGGCATGTCGCTGGCGTACTCGACCACGACGGGGCGGTCGGCGGAGGCGCGAGAGAAGAGCGCCTCGAGGTCGAGCGGGGAGAGGTGCTTGGAGGCAGGGACGTTGAGGCGTGCGAGAAGCGACTTGCGGGAGGCGGCGGCCTTGGTCTCGAACTGCGGGAGAGTGTAGCGGTGGGAGGAGCGCCAGACGGGCTTGAGGGCGGGGCGCGCGCGGCGCGGGCAAAGGCCGAGCTGCTGGTGGCGGGTGGGGAAGGACGGGGCGGGGTCGTCCGGGTGGAGCGCGGCGAAGGAGCGGGAGAGGTTGGAGAGGGTGGCCTTCTTGGGCGGCGGCGGGCAGGGCGGCACGACCTTGCAGATGCCGAAGGGCGCGGCGAAGGGCTCGATCTTGAGGATGTAGGCGACGGGGTCGGCGAACTCGGCGGCGGTGGGGTGGAACTCGGGCGCGAGGGGGAGGGATTTCAGCCACGAGGGCACCAGCTCGGCCGCCACGCCGGGCGTGGGCGGGGCCGGCGAGGACCTCATGGCGCGGCGCGCGGCGTCGGGTTGGGTTGGGTGGGGGTGATTACTCGCGCATTCGGCCGTTGTCGGAGCAGAGGAGGAGAGTTTTTTGGTTTTGGGGTTTGGGAGTGGTGGAAGTGGAACTAGCAAGGGAAGGGAAGTGGGGAGGGAGCCTGCCTGCCTCGCTGCAACCGCTGCTGCGTTTCGCGGTGGCACGCGCGAACTGGTGGTGTGTCTGCGTGCAGGTGGTACGGTAACTACCCGAGGGTGCGGTTGTTTCTTTGCTTGCAGTCGCGGAGTTGCGGGCGGTTTCCTTTTCTGTGTGGGCCCAATCCGGGAGCCCGTTATATTGGAGGCCTGTTTCTCCGAGAGGGCATAGATGCCCGATACTCGGGAGTTCACGGTTTTGGTAAATCATCGATCATCACCGATTAGTAGCCAAATGTCCTTGCGTTGCATTAGAAACAAAAATAAAATTACACTATTAAGTTATCACAAGGAGGAATAAATAGTGTTTATTCATGAGAGACGGGGAACATGTCGCGGTCTATGGTTCATATATCAGCACGTTGCTTTTCTTACAGAGGAGAGGGGTGACAGACGATCGCTATAAACTCGTATTTATATATATTAGTAAAGAAAAAGATAAATATTACAGAAGCTTTAGGCCCTGTTTGGGAGAGCTCCAGATCCCAGCTCCAACTCAGAGCTGAAACTTATAGGCTAAAATAAAGTGAATTAAGTTTATATTTTTAGTCTAAAATATAAACAAGATGATCTACCTAAACACTCTTAATGTACTCCACGCTCCAGCTCCACAGATTTCTGAGCTAGAAATCTCGCTTCCACCAACTCCACAGATTTTGGTGGGTGGAATATATCCAAACACCCCTTAGTCTGAAGATATACATACTATCCAATGTCTTCTCACTGAAAATGATACTGGGTACTCCTCTCGGAGCCAGGTGGTTTCAAACTTCAAAGTAAACACGCACTTCATAGAAAGAAAGCCGACTTCTAAGAACAAAAATTTGGACTCCACGATATCTTCACCTGGACTAGCAAAATCTACCGTATGTCACAATTTTACAGGCACACTAGTAGACCTACTTGTTTGCCGAGGATAAGCATGATGGTCCAACCAACTGCATGAGGATGGGAAAAGGGTCGTGTCAGGCCTGAGGTTTGTAAGCATGCCATTACAGATCTTCTACCTTCTATCACCTGTCAAACTTCGTGTGATGATACCAACCATGAAGCAGTGATGCTGCTGATCACCAATATATCAGGAAGGTGTCGCCTGGGATGCAAGAATTGCTGAATATTTTGCTCGCTCGGCCTTGTAGCTTTTTGATTGCCGCCAACAGCACATGCAAAGAAACAGGTGCAAAGAATGGCTGCAAAAAATACAAATTTGAAATATCTAAACTAATAAAAGGAGTTTACACCTGCACGTAGTGTGGATCGTCCAGCCCGAAAACTCACACTGTCTGGCCCATCTCACTTCGCTGTTCAGCCCAAAATTTCCATCGTTCCCATTCCGTCCAACGTGCAACCATTTCGTGTTGTTCCCACGCACTTGTACTCCCCGTCTCTCATGCCATGCGTGCCCCACACCACCCCTGGAAAACTGGGATTGGAGTCAAACGCAGTTGGTCCTCACGCCCGATGCAATGCAACTGCCTTCCACCTCGTCTGTAAAAAAAACTGCTACCTCCTCTCCTTGTCCTCTCGTCTATACTGCCACCGCTGCTCCTCCCCCTCGCGCATTCGCGCTGCTACTGTGCGTCGCCGCCCCACCCTCGCCTCTCCTCGCACTAGCACTGCCACTATCACCCCTCCTCACACCGGCACCGCCATAGTCGCCTCTCCTCGCATCTCTCGCATCCACGCTACCACCGGCTAGATCTAGACGGTTATGAAGAGGGCGGTGGTTGGCCACAGGAAGGAGAGGTGGTGGTGATGGTGTCATTGCCGTTGTTGTCGAAGACCCGGAAGACATGGCGGAGCTCCTCCTCTTCAACCACAGCCACGTCGTTGGCTGCGATGGTGTTGAGAGCGACAAACTCATCAAGGCTAATGAAGTTATTGCCATTAGAGGCTGCCTCCACCATCATGTGCGCCAGCTTGTTGTCGGAGGCCGCGTGGCCTAAGCTCTCGAACAGCACAGCGAGATCCATATCGCCGTTTGTGTCGAACTTGCGGAATACCTACTCCATCTCCTCTGGCGTATGCACCAGGGACCTGCCGTTGGACACGTTATCACACCATTCTCACATGCTCCCACGATCCAATTGGAAAGGCAGTTGTTGAGAAGCTACTCCCGTCGTCTCGCGGTGCCCGTTGGTCTCCACTCTCCATCGCACTGTGCACCTAGCCAAGAATCGCTGAACCCCAATTCCCCCTTCTGCTCTGTCTGGATGGGTAAGCAACTCCATTCCCTCAATTTCCCATGATCTGTTTCAATCACCCGAAAATAATTTGTAATGTGTTCTCATTCTCTGCATAATTTGTGCATGCTTGTTTCGATATGTGGTTGATTTGTGCAGAGCTCAGGTAAGGTTCCAGCTGATTGCCTTTAATTTGATCAGTTTAGTTTAGTGGCAAGCTCTTATGATGTTTTGTCGTCTAGCTCTTCAGGTTGTTTAAATGGGCCTACGGCGTTCAAGCACCACTGGATCCATGGAGAAAGTGAGGCTCAGGACCTTCCTGTAGGAGAAAGCCACAAATAGGATATGCATGGTCTCCAGGTACATGCATTGCATTGGGTTCCTAGCTCTTGAGCGGCTTTTAGGATTCTTTGTCTTCCATCGGTTGTTGTTGATTACTACAAGCAAGCAATTCTCTACAGGTTTGCAACGGAGTTGCTCGAGATAAGATCTAGAGAGCCGTCCCTTCACGTGCTTTTTATCTCTGGAAACCCAGGTCGGTGACGTGCTGAATATTTGTGTGGTTTTATTAGTTAAATGCTCATGAATGTAGGCTCATTGTCTTGCTCCCATGTTTATGTCTGATAGGTATTGTTGCATTCTAAAAGGACTTTGTCGAAGTGCTCTTTCAAAACCTCAGTGGGTAGGCATCTATTAAGGGTAAGCTTAATTCACTCATTTTTCATTGTATGGATTATCTATGTTGCACTGGTTGCTGATGAACCTTATCCATTATCAAGTGATACAGTATATTTCATAAGGCCATATGGTAATATACAACTCGGCTTATGCTTGTTGCATGTTTACTTCAAATTGATCACAGAATCATATTGAAGAATCAAACAAGGAGGCTATTTTTACTTCCAATGTGACCAGCAGGGGTATTTATATTTATAGTTTATATCGTGAATCATACTTGTGTATTCTTTTCCTTTATTGAGGGATCACCAGACATGTATTTGTTGGTGTAATTATTAAAATATTTGACTTGCAGACAAACTTATAGCAATACATGATGAATTACTGCTAGGCAAGGAGTTCATTATGGACCCATTGGATAGACTTCTTGTACTTTCAAAAGGTTCTTATGGATGCAATGCTAAATTTCGCCTGGAGCCTCTGAACATAATTTACCCATTAAGAGGTCTGAACATAATTTACCCATTAAGAGGGGGAGGGGGCGATAATTATCTTGGCAAAAGAGCTAGCAAAGGTCAGAATAACTGATAGGCTCCATTATATTGTTTTCTTTCTTTATTCTATACTGTATCTTTTTCTTTGCTATGTTCCACTAAACCATATAGTGCACATTTTTGTATGTGTGCTCGGTCATGTGACATGTGTTGTGCTACTGTGCATGCGAAGAAACAGGCATGTTTTCCTAACTGCACGCGTACATGATGCTTCTTCTGATAATTTTGTTAACATATGTTAAGTTTCTGCAGCAAGCTTTTATAGCATACGGAATGCTTTCTCATTTGGTGCACAAAAGCTTGGTCAAATCCTCGTGTTACCTTCTAAAATTATTTCTTATGAAATTTATGGATTTTTTGGAAACACATTATAGAGACATGGAATAGGAGAAAGACCAAACTAGGGCAATAGTGGTTCATTCCAATCCTTTCTTGGTCCTGAAAATGCATTTCTTAACTAATAAAAAACAGAGTGTGGCAATTATTAAATTAGTGGCTACCTGCGTAATTATGTACATCGTTCAATAGTGTATCTTACAACAGTTGTTTCAGAAGAAAGCACATAGTTCTAGAGTTAATTAGCGTTCATCTATTGAATGTTTAGTTTATGGGAGCAAGAAAACAAATCTAGTTTTTGTATGTCCTGCTCCTTCTGCAGCCATCCATGAGGGAATCTTCATATATAAGAAAAGTTTCATCATAACTCTTTTTTGGTTTGCTAACTTGCTTTGCATCTTATCTTCTTCATTTTAGGATGACTATTTCTAAGAATGTTAATACTGATAAATGAGAAGCCAGAGAAATTGGCATGGCTTCTTTACTAGGAAAGTTATTTTTTTCCTATCTTTTCATTTGTTTTTTTGCATAATTTTTTATAAATTAGTGCCTTAGAAATTATCTTCATTCGGTGTTCTCTAAACTATCTATATACCAATAGTAAACATCTTCCTTGCAAGCAAAACTATAAATACTAGTGTTCTGTTTGGTGGGGGAAGGACCATGTATCAAATACTTAATTTTATTTATATTTGTTTCTTTGCTAAACCTGTGATCAATTGCTTAAACATTTTTTCACACAGGCCACCTCCTCTTAGGCAGAAAATAACCTTACAACTATCTATATTGTCAAGGTAACTCAACTCTAGAACACAAAATTTTTTATTGACAATCAAAATACAATATTGAGAAGGAAATAGATAAGAGCTTAGCTTTGTTAGTCTTAGGAAATAGATGAGCCCATTCACTATGTTATCCTTAACTAGCTATTTTTATATTGAGATAGTAAGATATTATATGATGTGTTCGTACAGTGTGTGAATGGTTGCCTTCAGTAATAATCACTATCTTTCCTTAATTAGCTATTTTTATGCTGAGATAATAACATCTTATATGGTGTGCTCATACAGTATGTGAATGGAATTGTCATTATGTATATGATTTTGGTTTAATTATGCCTTAAGCTGAACTCGTGATTGCCATGCCCTATAGGGAGTGTCGTTAGTTCCAGATGAATATAAGGCAAGTAGTGTAGCTGGTGTTGAGATGCATCTATAAACTATTCAGTATGATTCAGTAACCTTAGTTGTGAGCTGCCTAAACCATTAGCCGGTAACTTACAATGTGTAGAGGGGCGGCATTGGCGATATGGAGATGTCCAGATGGGGGTGACACTATCGGGAATGGAAAGTTGAACGAGGTGGGGCGGAGCATAGGGAAATTGGGATTTGTGGTGGCCCACCTGTCAGCGTCGTTGATCTGTGAGGGGAAGGCAGGAGCATAGAATAGATTATCATCACCAACTCGTATTTTAATGTAGTAGAGATATGTGGAACATGTGCTTTTGATGTCTGTAACTTCAAAAATTTGGTGTGTGTCTCAATTTACTAAATGTATAATGAATTTTAGATCCTTAGTTATTGCTATTTGGCACTATTGCTGGCTCTTGCTGGCTTACTCAAGGTCTGATTTTCTTTTATTCAGCATGAGACATTTCATATGAGAGACGATACCCTATCTGACAATTATTGAGTGCATTTCTTGATTACAATGCCTGGATTGAATCTGGGGAAGCATGTAACCAAGTGCATAGGTAGCTTGTTTGTGTAGCCAAACCTACCTAGCACCTATGCCACCTTTGTTATTTGCTAAGCGTGCAAATCAACCTGTAGAGAATGTTCTATTTTGATGTGATATTATTTAGATCTCTAATAAGCCAGCTTACTTTGGTATGAAGATAATCTATTTGTAATGTAATCAGTCTTGAGCAATAATGTTGTACCGAGTGATTCAGAGTATGAGTTTCCGTTGGAAACAACTATTAATGTTTAAGAATCACGTTTGATGGTAACGTTTCATGATATGTATCATCTTCTTTTTCATATTCCGTTGCAATGCGCGGGTACCTTACTAGTATCAATCTCACTCTAGTGTTACAAGGTAGTTTGGATTGAATGTAGTCCATTTATGGTTGGAATAATATTACAGTGATTTTAAGCACTTCAAAGGTATGACTGTTGAACGAATAATGCAAATTGTAGCATAGAATGATCATGCACCATGAGTGTTAATGTACAACTTTCATGTCAACATTCTACGAATAGAAAAAACTGTTACTTGCATGGTTGAAGAATAGAACAATAACTTTCTTGCTTTCTTTATGTTCAGGACAGAAAAAATCAAAAGTGCTAATCACGAATTAACTACTAGAAAGTGAATACTGACCATGTAAATCGCGAAATAGTGCTCTATTGAAGCATAACTGATTGACATAATGGATGGATGAAAAAAAGGCTTCCTCAGCCAATGCCCTTGCTCTTGTTGCAAACACTGTGAAACAGCACAATTCTTAACAAACATTTACTTTTGCTTAACTTAAATTAACTTGTGCACGAAAAATTGTCCTAAACCTGCTTGCTGAATAGTCACTTATTCCGAGAGTGGTGTTTCTTTGAGCTAAACTTGCAGCTTCAAGAGAAAGCTCAACCTAGAAAAAGAAATTATTACTAGTCAGAACAAACTTAATCTCACTATGAAGTGATTTTACACTACAATTAGGTTTGCAAAGCATTAGATCCACAAAAGACAGCCGCGTACAGGTGTGCATAGGTACACACCAAGGCACAATAACAAACGCCATGCATGTTCTGGGCAATGAAGCATACGGAGTATTGTCTGAATGTTCTTTGCTTCTTTTGCTTAAAGTATTCAGAAGGGTACAACAATGATTAAAAAAAAGCACTACTACACATAACAGTGAGCTATCATTTAGCAAGAGTGGTAGAGGAACAAACCAGCCTTCCAATTTCATTCATAACAATCATTCTTGGGAGCGATTGGACCTACCAACAGAAATAACATTAGTGGATGCCCGTGTATATAGGAAGCCTTTTATGTACTCCCATGAGTACATACTCCCACCTCTAATATACCACTTAAATAAATGCTTTATACTCCTTTATCACTTTCGGTATATTCCAATAATAATTCTAAGATACTCCAATACAACATGATTAAAAAAATTTCATCAGACCCTTTTTTTTGCTACATACCCTTTTCCATATGTATAAGGAATATGTAAACAAATTATGCGATAAATGGTGGATTTTAATGAAATTTTTCATAGAACTCACTTTGGAGTATCTTATAATCAGTATTAGAGTATACTCAAAAGGATAAAGAGGTATAACAACATCATTTAAACGGTGTATTAGAGGTGAGAGTACATACACCCAGGAGTATGGAATCATTTTCATATATATATATATATATATATATATATAGAGAGAGAGAGAGAGAGAGAGAGAGAGAGCAAGTTGGAAAGAGACTCCAAGGTGGTGAGACATGACAAAAGATTGGAACAAGCATGGTGTCGGTGTAATAAATCTAATTCCCTGCAAAAGAAAAGGAAACAAGAATCATAATAATTACAGTTAGAGCCTAGGTTTGTCAACAGATTGCTTGCTGGGGTACCCTCTCGACGCGACAAAACCATTCCACGTGGCGGCTTTGGCGGACGGGCGGCGAAGCACGCCTGCCCGGCAGTGCCGGTCCACGTGGCCCCGGCGAGTGTGCGAGACGCCTGCCGCCGGCGCCAGATCACGTGGCGGCTTTGGCGGACGGGCGGCGAAGCGCGCCCGGCCAAAGCCGGTCCACGTGGCGCCCGGCAGCGGTGGCGAGACGCCTGCCGCCGGCGCCCGATCCACGTGGCGGCTTTGGCGGACGGGCGAGCGAAGCGCGCGCCGCGCCAAAGCCGGCCCGTGGTGCCAGCCAGCGAGTGGCGAGGACGCTGCCGCCGATGCCCATCCACATGGCGGCTTTGGCGGACGGCGAAGCGCTTCGCCGGCCAAAAGCCTTCCGGTCACGTGGCGCCCGGCGGCAGTGGCGAGGACGCTCGCTCATCCCGCCGCAAGGCAAAAAGGTGGTGCGAGGTAGCTTCACCTCGAAGTCTCCTTCCCCTATCGTACCGTGCCAGACGGCAGGCCTGCTGTGTCAGATCTATCAACTGCGAGGGTTTCTGCTACAAGCCCATTCCTCTGACGCCTCTCACCTACCCGTCAAAAAGGGGTCACATACCGGGCGGACCGGGCGAAGCCATGCGTCGGCATTTAATGAGGCTGGAGGAACGGGACAGCACGGGAAGGGGTAATAAATGTATGAAGATCAACATGATGACCCCCCTTGTACCTACTCTGGTTGGCCTGGCCTATATAAGGGCCCTCTAGTGCATGGGGAAGGGGGTCGAACGATCAAGAGTTCTCAGAAGAGAGCCTAAGGAAGAACTCAGAATCTAAAGCTCAGACTGTACTAGTTTAAAACACTCTTTAAACAATCTAGCAGGAAGTAAGGTTATTACCCTGTGCAAAGGGGGCCTGAACCTGGGTAAAGATCTCTGTGTCCTCTTAGTCCCTAGACGCCGGAATCCTTCGTGTGGGAGTCTCTAGGGTTTTCGCCCGCTAGGGTTAGCCAGCCGCGAAGACGCCCTCCTATCGAACCAAACCCGCTCAGAGATTCGGACTGTCGAGTGCAATCACCGACAAGGTTAAACTCTGCAAAGAACTTTAAGAGGTCGACAAGTCCAACATTAACCAAAACCAAGTTTACTTCTAAAGTAACAACTCCTAGACTTTGTACATCCAAAGTTTTGGTGAATATATGACATATTGCCATAAAACATATGACATGTGATCGTCAACACTAATGTTTTTTGGAACGGATGGCTAGGGTATCTATAATTCTAGATATTGACATTTGGTTTGGATATTCTATCTTTGATGAATGTGCTCCCAGTTGATGCATACTACTGTCAGCGTACTCTACGCTGGGGTACCCTCTCCGCCACACAAAAGCGGTCAACCTGACAAGTCCACGTGGCGCCCAATGCAGCAGTGGGCGGGCACGCCTGCCGCTTGGGCGGTCGATCCACGTGGCGCCCGGCGGCAGTGGGTGGGCACGCCTCGCCGCCGGCGGTCGATCCACGTGGCGTCCGGCGGCAGTGGCGAAGCACGCCTCGCCGCCTGGCGGTCGATCCACGTGGCGCCCATGGCGAGTGGGCGAAGACGCCCGCCGCCCCACCGCAAGACAAAAGGTGGTGCGAGGTGGCTTCACCTCGGCTCCTTCCCTGTCGTCGCTGCTCGGTGGCGGTGACAATGTGTCGAACTATCAGCGCAAGGATTTACGCTACAAGCCCATTTCTCTAACGCCTCACCAACCCGCCAAGAAGGGTCACATCCCGGCGGACGGTGCGGCCATGCGTCGGCATTTAATGAGGCTGGAGGAACGGGACAGCACGGGAAGGGGTAATAAATGTATGAAGATAAGCATGATGACCCTCCTTGGTACCTGCCCCGGCTGGCCTGGCCTATATAAGGGCCCTCGGGTGCATGGGGAAAAGGGGTCGAAGGTGGAAGAACGAGCAAGCAAGAGCTCCGTAGCATAGTCTAAGAGAGAACTTGTAACCTGAGAGCTTTGTACTAGCTTTGCACACTCTATAAACCAATCGAGCAGGAAGTAAGGCTATTACCCAAGACAAAGGGGGCCTGAACCTGGGTAAAATCTTGGTGTCATCCCTAGTTCATAGACGCCGGAATCCCTCGCGTGGGAGTCTCTAGGGTTTTCACCCTCTAGGTTTAGCCAGCCGCGAAGACGCCCTCCTTCCGAACCAAACCCGGTCTGTAGACGCTCTTCTGGACCACCCTCCGGTGGAGTTCGCGGGAGACTCCCCGGCCACTCACGTGGTCAGAGAGCATCACCTCGTGGACGCTGCCCGGCTTAAGGTAGGGCCTCCCGGCGGTCAGTATCGGTCGTACCTTGACGCCTAAAAGCGCATGCTGGCGCTCTCGGCCTCCAGCCGCCCTAACGAGAAAGGCCCCGCCAGTGGGCCGGGTCAAGGAAAGGACGCGTCAAGATCGGTCCTGGTTCCCGAGGAACCGTGGGGACCTCCGCTCTCATCTTGATGAGAGCCAGCCAGCGCTGTGATGACCTTCGCGCCGCTTCGCCGCGCCACCCGGACCAAGAACGCCGCCGCTGATGGCGGTAGCGGTGACGATGAGAGTCCCCGTGGCTCTCATTGTCAGCCAAGGAGGAGGTTCACTCCTCCGACTCTCCAAGGAGCCGGGCCTCGCGATCCCATGAACGGTCTCCGGACCAGGCTCCCGATGAGCGGCTCGGCTCCCTCTACGGCGTCAGGTGCCAGGCCTTTCTCCGGCGGCTGCGCCACGTGGCGTGGCCGGACAGGTTCCGCCCGGCGGCCATAGAAAAATATGACGGCACCACCAACCCAGAGGAGTTCCTCCAAATCTACACAACGATGGTGCGGGCAGCTGGCGGATCTGAAAAGGTCATGGCCAACTACCTCCCAACAGCCTTAACAGGCTCTGCCCGCTCCTGGCTGCTAAATCTCCCCCGAGGATCGGTGCACTCGTGGGGTAAGTTGTGCGACCTCTTCGTCGCCAACTTTCAGGGCTCCTTTGCGCAGCCCGGCGTGGAGGACGACCTCCACGCTCTGGAGCAAGAGAAGGGGGAGTCGCTTCGCGACTTCATCCGGCGGTTCTGCCACTGCCGCAACACAATCCCCCACATCTCCGAGCAATCGGTCGTCATCGCCTTCAGGAGGGGCGTACGCGACCGCAAGATGAAGGAGAAGATGGCCACCCGTACCATCAGCTCCACCTCCGAGCTCTTCTCCCTCGCACATAAGTGTGCGCGGGCCGCGGAGGCGAGGGGGCCAGCGCCTGGCCCCAAGGGTGGCCAAGGCAAGGACGAGGCCGGGACCTCGAAGGGTTCCGGCCGTGCAGGCAAGAAGGCACGGAAGCGCGAGGTGGGAGAAACTAGGCAAGTCCTGGCCGCCGAGCACGACGACGAAGAAGATCCCGCGCCTCGGAAGCGCAACCGCCGCGATCGGCGTGATGATCGCCGTGAGCGGCGTGACGACCGTCGTGACCGGCGTAACGATCGCCGCGATGACCGCCAGCGATCGTGGAACGACCGCCGCGACTAAAAGGAGGGCGAGCCCTCTTGCCGATACATAAAACCAATACCCATGACTCGGACAATTGTCGGGTCGTGGACAAGATGGTGGAGAAGCTCAAGGAACGCCGCCCGACGATGATCAAGATGAAGATCCCCGCCGCCTTCCAACAGCCGATCACGCAGGTTTATATCCATGGTGGTTCGTCCACCTTCCTCCAACGCCGCTACAAACGGTGAAGAGGGAAGTGTGCCACCACATCAAGCTCGGGCGGTCGGATGTCAAGTGGTCTGAGCAAACGCTCACCTTTAGTCAGGCTGACCATCCCGAGGGCGCCAACGGCCTGGGGCATCTCCCGGTCGTAGTGTCGCCCACCGTTCGGAACGTGCGGCTCGCCCGCGTGCTGGTGGACGGAGGGAGTTCTATCAACCTCCTGTCCTCCTCAGTGTTCCTGGCGCTTCAGATCCCGCGGCAGGACCTGCGCCCAGCTCTGCCCTTTTTCGGGGTAGCCCCAGAGGCTGGTTTGATGCCCCTGGGTCAGGTGCGCCTCCCCGTCACCTTCGGGGAGAGGGATAACTATCGCACCGAGTTGGTGGATTTCGAGGTCGCCGACTTCGACCTCCCCTATAATGCCATACTCGGCCGACCGGCGTTGGCCCAGTTCATGGCGGCCACCCACTATGCGTACATGGTGGTGAAGATGCCGGCCCAGCTGGCCCCATTGTGATCAGGGTGGATAAGGCCGAGGCCTTCGCTGCTTTCAAGGTCGCAGACTGGCCGGTGCCACTGCGTCGGCGCCAGAGGCGCCACTTCCTCGGAGCCCTCAGGCCGGGACCACGCCTCACCTGCTCGCGGTGAGGTTAAGGTGGTCGCCCTGAGCGCGGGCGAACCCCGAAAGACCGTCAACATTGGCGCCAACCTCAGCGCCAAATAGGAAGACGCGCTCGTCACCTTCCTCCAGTCTAACTCCGACGTGTTCGCCTGGCAACCGTCCGACATGACTGGGGTCCCCAGGGAGGTGATCGAGCATCGATTGGCGACGCTCCCCGAGGCGCATCTGGTCCGGCAGAAGGTCCGGAGGCAGGCGCCCGAGCGCCAAGATGCCATTCGAGAGGAGGTAGAGAAGCTGTTGAGCGCAGGGATTGTCCGGGAGGTCTCTCATCCTGAGTGGCTCGCCAACCCTGTGCTCGTCAAGAAGTCCAACGGGAAATGGCGCATGTGTGTCGACTTCACCGACCTCAACAAGGCCTGCCCGAAGGACCCTTACCCCCTGCCGCGGGTCGATCTCATTGTCGACTCCACGGCCGGGTGCGAATTGTTGTGCTTCCTGGATGCGTACTCCGGATACCACCAGATTAGCATGGCACTTGAAGATGAAGAAAAGACCGCTTTTGTAACCCCTCTACGGTGTCTCTTGTTATGTAAGAATGACTTTTGGTTTAAAAAATGCTGGTTCCACTTACCAACGTGCCATGCACATTACCTTCCGCCCCCAGATAGGGCGAAATCTTGAGGTTTATGTTGATGATTTAGTTGTGAAAATCAAAAAGAGTGAAGAACTGATCCAAGACACGGAGGAAACCTTTGCTAACCTCCTAAGAATTGCTCAAGCTCAACCCAGAGAAATCGTGTTCGGTGTGCCCTCCCAAGCTATTGGGCTTCTGGTGTCCAGTAGGGCATTGAAGCCAACCACGACAAGATATCGACCATCGAGCACATGAAGCCTCCCAGACGACTCAAGCAAGTTCAATGCACCGCCTTGCCGCCTGGCCTCCCTGGACGATTCATTGCCCTACCGGGAGAAAAAACTTGCCTCTGTTTAAGCCTTTGAAGAAGACAAACCACTTTGAGTGGATCAAGAAGCCTGAATGCGTTTGAAGAGTTGAAGCAAGACCTCTCCTCTCCCGGTCTTTGGTTTCCCCGGCCGTGAGCCGCTGTTCTCAGACATAGCCGCCACCCCGAGGTGGTGGCGCAGGTTGATGCGGAGAGAGAAGGTGTCCAGAGGCGGTGTACTACATCGCAAGGTCTTTGCGGCGAGACCCGATACCGCAGCTCGAGAAAATCTTGACGCTGGTCTGGTGGCGTCCAGAAGCTGCGCCATTATTTCAAGGACGGAAATTACCGTGGTCACGGCCTACCCTCTGCGAGATCCTCCACAACCGAGAAGCAGAGGGCGGATTGCAAAATGGGCGGTGGGCTGGGGAATGCAACCTCAAATTGCACCCGCACCACCATCAAAAGTCGGTCGGCGGATTTAAATCGCGAATGGACTCTCGCCACTCCGGAAGCTAAAGAAGCTCCCGCGCCCTCTCCCTGGACCTTGTTCTTTGATGGTTCCTTCATGTTGGAGGGCGCGGGGGCTGGAGTTGTCCTGATCTCCCCGACCGGCGACATCCTCCAGTACGTGGTCGCCCTCGAGTTCAAAGTCACAAACAACGTAGCCGAGTACGAGGGCCTGCTGGCGGGATTGCGTATCGCTTCGGCGTTGGGCATTCGGCGTCTCCAAGTTAAGGGAGACTCCCTGCTGGTCATCAATCAAGCGCGGACGGAGTTTGATGCTTCGACCCCACCATGGCGGCGTACTGGCGGAGGTCCCAAAAATGGGCGTCATTTTGAAGGTTTGGGATATATCCATGTCCCCGTGCGACAATCACCTCGCGACGGGCTTCGCGCTTTGCGTCCTCAAGGGCTCTGTTCGGTCGGAGTCTTGAAGAAAGGCTATCGCGACCGGCCCATCGCGCCCCGATTCAAGTGGGGACGATGGTGCACTGTCGCAGACCCCGATTCGAGGGGACGACAAGAAGGCCGTTCTGACCTCCGGCTCGAAGCGGAGAGGGCGGTGCATTGTCATGGCCCCCAATTCGGGAAAGATAAGCGTGCCGCCTCATTTCGTGTCCGGGAGGGAAGATGGCGGTCTTCTTGGCGCGGCCGAGAAAAGCTTAGCCCAAAGAGAGTGCCCGGACGAGCACCGAGTGGTTGCCACGCTTGGTCGGAAGATCGGCGGATGGATCCTATCCTAGCCTTCCTGCGTGACCAAGTAATCCCTGACGATGATGCCTCAGCTGAGAAGATTGCACGTAAGGCCAAGTGATATACCCTGGTAGGTGGGGACCTATATCGCTAGGGCAGAAACGGAGTTCTACTGAAGTGCATCACTTTCGAGGAGAGCAACCTGCTCTCGATATCCATGGAGGCGTGTCGGGAGCCATATGTCGTGCCGAACGCTTGCCGAGAAAGCGTTTAGCCAGGATTTTATTGGCCTCTCGCCTCCGGGATGCTTGCGGTGGTGAGGACTTGCGGCTGTCGGTTCTTCGCCAAGCAAATCCACCGACCAGCCCAAAGCTCGCAAACCATCCCGCTCTCTTGGCCGCTTTGCGTGCGGGGCCGGATATTCAGGTCCGTTCACGGGCCACGGGGCTTCACCCACCTCTTCGTCGCCATCGATAAGTTTACAAAGTGGGTTGAGGCCGAGGTGGTGCGTGCCATCACGGCGCACCGCAAATCAAATTATCGCGGGATCTTCGCCCGCTTTGGAGTCGCCAATCGCATCATTACCGACAACGGGACCCAGTTCACCAGTACGGCTTTCCTGGAATTCTGCGATGAAATGGGCACCAAGGTATGTTTTGCCTCGGTGGCCCATCCCATGAGCAACGGGCAAGCAGAACGCGCCAACGCGCTAGTGCTGAAGGGCCTCAAGACAAGAGCGTTTGATCGACTTCACAAAAGGGGCGCGCGGTGGACGGAAGAGCTCCCGGCAGTGCTGTGGTCGCTCCGTACCACACCAACAACGACCCACGGCGAAACGCCTTTCTTCCCGTGTATGGGGCAGAGGTTGTTCTCCTCCGAGTGCCGCTCGGTTCCCAAGCGTCTCGGTGTTCAACGAAGAAGACCAAGAGGATCTCCGGCGAGAAGATGTCAACCTTTTGGAGGAGGTGCGGGATCGCGCTGCTCTCCGCGCCGCCCGCTACCAGCAAAGTCTCAGGCGGTACCACGCCACCCGGGTCTCTGAGAGAACATCGCGATGGCGACTGGTCTTGCGCAGATTGACGCATGCCTTGGGTTGCATAAACTGTCTCCCGATGGGAGGCCCCTTTAAGGTGGTTTCAGATCTCGGCCGGCGATCCGGTTGTTACCGAGGACGGCGAAGAACCGCAATTCCTATAACATAGAGTTGTTATGAAATTCTATCCTTGAAGAAGTTGTAAGTGCCCATTGCTACTTCCGATCGACCATGAGGTAAGATTCTCCTTGGTCGGTTGGTGGCTTCGCGGATAGTAAAGTTGTTGCCTAGAAGGCTTTCAATTTACCATTGTTGTCCCTTTCTGTGCCCTTAGCGGCGAGTTTTTTGCATGAATGCCGCTGGTTCCGTACGCCTGCTAATTCCTTGGTGATCTATAGAGTCGCCTGGTGCTTGTGTCCAACAAGGATGGGCAACCGGGGGACGGGCTAGATGCGATGCTCAAACGCGGCTCGCGCGCCTCGGGTTGGCTCCCTGAAGCACCGCTGGTTGCCACCGCGAGCATCGTTAGTCTAGTACCCCTCTTGAAAGCCCGCAGCTTTGACACACAGCACCATGGTTCGACCTCCAAAAAAAATCGCAAGGACTTAGGAATCAAGAAGGGACCGGGGCTCATTCCATGCGGGGACCCTATATCGTTCGGTTTTATTTTGCATATGCCTACTCATTCTGTTAGTAGCTGTGCACCAAGGCATGGAGTCACCGCCTTATTGCATGAGATCTCCAAGCCTCTTCGTGGTCGCCCAGGAGCTCGGGGGCTGGTCGCCCTAAGCTCCTTCGTGGTCGCCCCGAATCTTCTTCGTGGCCGCCCAGACGCTTGGGGGCTGGTCGCCCGAAGGTTCGCGGCTGGTCACCCAGCGCTTGGGGGCTGGTCGCCCGAGATGCTTCGGCTGGTCGCCCATCTGCCTGGGTTGGGCACCAGCTAGCGCACAAGCCAGATAAGTGTTTTAAGTGACACTTCTATTTGTTTGCTTATGCGTATGTCGAAATTGATCAAGTTATGCATGGTTATCATAGACATCGCAAACCCGACGACTCCTTGGTGATATAAAGGAAAGTCTTCAGTGTGAGCGTCTAGTAAGGTTAAGTGACCAAAGTGTAAGTTTGGCACGGTATTCAAACACGGCTCGTACGCCTCGGGTTGGCTCTCAGAAGCACCGGGTTGTCACCGTTGAATGCCGCCGGTCCAAGACTACTCTCGACCTTATCATCTTATCGCCACACCGGGTACGCCTAAGAGATCACAAGGATTTAAGTTCCAGAAAGGTTTGAGCCAGTGACAACCCTGCATAAAACCCTAACGGCAAATTATTTTGTGCTTAAGCACGGGCTATTGCGCCCTAAAGCCGTCTTTGCCTAAGTTCTATGCGACTTATGCGCGTTGTGCTTACATTTGTGGTTAGTTGCATACAACCTTCTGAGAATTCAGGACATTGCTCGAACTTAAAAGCCTAATCTGGCGCCTCAACCGAAGTTTCAAGTTGGTCGCCTAGCGGTTCCAAAGAGCAATATCAAATAAGCACAGCAAACACGCATGAAGGTAAAACCAAGAAACATCCATTACAGCTAAAATTGATTAAAGTGTTTATACAGGCAGAGCAGGCTGGTCAACAAAAGAAATAAAAACAAAAGAAGTAAGGCGGTGGCCCGGCCCTTCACTCGTCGCCCACGTCGATGTCACCGACGTCTTCTTCCTCCGCTACCGGGGTGGAGACATCCACGACCGGCTCCTGCACATGCAGTTGCCCGGCCAAGTGTTCGGCGGCGCTTATGCGCGTGCCTCACTTTGGCGGCGTCCCCACGATCTTGGTCTCCATTACGCCATCGGGTCGAGGAGGCGTCGCGGTGGCCAAAGACGCCACCTGAACTTGCGATCACCGCCGCAACCTCTTGCCCCTCCCTGGTGGAGCGTGCGGCTAGGGCGGCGGGCAATCCCCGGAGTGCCTCCGCGGCCTGGTTGGTCGCGTAGGCGTCTTCAGGCGGTGTCTGGAGGCGTCTCGGACCACGCCCAAAGGTTCGAGCATCTTCGATGCAAGAAAGCTCCCTTGAGCATGGTGGTGAGGTTGCGCTTGAGGCGGTCACCAGTACTCGAGGCCCCTCTGCGCGCCTCGGCCCTCTCCGCCACGCCGCATGGCGGCTGTGCGGTCGCGGTGGCCCTTTCTTGCGCCATCATCGCGTCGCCCTCACCCGCCTCGCGTCAACTCGTCGACGCCCGTTAGCGCCTCGCCGTCCGGGCCGTGTCCGGCGGCGGTGGCGGAGTGCGCCAAGTGTCTTGTAGATTGCCGAGCTCAGAAAAGCTCAAGATGGCGAACAATGGCGTGGCGACGGTGTGGGGCGAGTGGGCGGCGTCGATGTCGGGGCCGGCCGCCTTGGATCTCGCGGTGGCGGCTTCGGCGGCGCTGGCGGAGTCTCCGCCGCCTCTGCAGAAAGCGAGTGGCGTCGCCCCTTGAAGCATCTCGAGGGCTGCCTTGGCGTCGCCCTTAATTTGAAGCCGCCCGGAACCTCGAGCCCGCCTTGTCGAGTGGCGGCATGGGTCCCCGTGGCCAAAGGTGGTGGCGCCGTAGAAGGTGAGATCGGCGCCACAGGAGGAGTCGTAGAAGGGGAAGATGATGAGACCGGCGCCATGGCGGTCGGTGCCGTGGGTGGTGAAACGGGCGCTGCGGCGGTTGGCGCCGTCGTCGCTGGAGCCGGCGCTTTCTTGCATTACCGGTGGCGATGGTGCGGCGGCGCGGAGGTGGAGATCTTTGCGCGCCAGAGGCGGCGCCGGCGGTTGGTTCTGCGATTAGGCGGCGGCGTGCCCGCCCATGTGAGGTCACCGCACCTTGGGCCGGTGGCGGCGAAGTTTCGCCGCATGGCGGGTTTTTCGCACCGGACTTGAGGTGTCCGGATGAGTGGCCGCTGCCCGCGCCCGATCAACAGAGGAGATGCGTCCGATCGTCGGTAGGCGGCACCACGGCGAGGCGGTGGAGTCCATGGGCGGCAACAACTCGACGATCTCGCGCCCGCAGTTCCAAATCAGCGAGTGGCGGCCGATGAGGGAAGTCCAGTGGCGAGGATCGGCGGCATAAGCCCGAGAGCCACTGGCGATCGTGGCCCATCCAGTTTCCGCGCCGCCAAGATTAAAAAGCAACACGAATCTTTGGTTGGTAGGAAGCGACTCAAAAGGAGCGAATCTGTGAAAAAGCCAAAAGGTAGCAAAGTGAAGACTTACGGTAGGAAAGTGCGGGTGATGTCATTGTCGTCTGTGTATTGCCACGCCGGCGAATCTGGCGATGAAGAGGGCTCAATCTTCGGATACTGAAATCCACGACGATCAGCGCCCTGATAACCGGCGTCCGCGCAGGTTGTTGATGCGGGCCGCCATTGCCAGAAGCTCCGCCGTCTCTTCGACGGGTGAGTTCCAGTTCTCGGTGGCCGCCGCTGGCTCGGCGGGCACCTCCAGCGCCTCGACTCCGTTGTCGTCATTGACGTCTGACCATTATTGCGCCAGCCTTCCAGCTTGAACGGGCCGAAGGAATGTAGCGAGCTGCCATCCCATCCCGGGCGGAAGTGGCAGCTCTCAGCCAGCTCACCGTCGGAGGAGGCGCGGCAGAGGAAGAAATAGCGAAAGAGTGGAAGGTTCGGCATCACCCCCATGAACATTTCACAGAGGTGTGCGAAGACAGCGAGGAAAATAATGGAGTTGGGGGTGAGATGAAGGTGATGGATTTCGTAGAAGTGGAGGACGGTGAGGAAAAAGTCGGAGAAAGGCGGCACGAGACCCGCCATGATGCCCCACACGAAGATGATGATCTCGTCGGCGGGGCACTGTGGTGTGGGGGTCCCGGCCCGGAAATGGAGAGGGCCCTCCGGCACGATGGTGTGGAGTCTCCCCACCGTGTAGGAGTCCACCGTGGAAGCAGGAAAGGAAGGCGAGCCCGAAGAAGCCATGAGAGCGAAAGGGGCAAAAGGCCAAAGGGACTTAAAGCAAGAAGGTTGAAGAAGTGAAAGTTAGGGGTGCGCAAGGAAGAAGAAGGCGTAAAACCACTTGATTCAGATGAACCTATATATGCGCCCCCACACCGACGGTTCGCGAAGGGACAAAAATCGTGCGTCGCCTCGGGTCCCGAAAAAATCATGGATATCTGTGGGGGACCGAGGCGGTCGTATCCTCATGAGTGATGGCCCCACCCAGGAGCACGCTAAACATTTAATGAAGGTTCTAAAGGAAGCATTGGTACGCGCTCCAGGGCGGGCCCGGGGGCTACTGTTAGCGTACTCTACGCTGGGGTACCCTCTCCGCCGCACAAAAGCGGTCAACCTGACAAGTCCACGTGGCGCCGGCGGCGGTGGGCGAACCGCCGCCGCTCGCCGGCGGTCGATCACGTGGCGCCCGGCGAGCAGTGGCGGCACGCCTGCCGCCGGCGGTCGATCCACGTGGCGCCCGGCGGCGATTGGCGAGCACGCCTGCTTCGCCGGCGGTCGATCCACGTGGCGCCCGGCGGCGGTGGCGAACACGCCGCCGCCCGGCGGTCGATCCACGTGGCGCCCGGCGGCAGTGGCGAAGCACGCCTGCCGCCCGCCGCAGAACAAAAAGGTGGTGCGAGGTGGCTTCACCTCGAAGCTCCTTCCCTGTCGTGTGCGTTGCTCGGGCGGCAGGGCAATGATGTCGAACATCAACCGCAAGGATTTACGCTACAAGCCCATTCTCTCGACGCCTCACCAACCCGTCAAGAAGGGTCACATCCCGGCGGACCAGCGGCTTAAGCCATCGTCGGCATTTAATGAGGCCGGAGGAACAGGACAGCACGGGAAGGGGTAATAAATGTATGAAGATAAGCATGATGACCCTCCTTGGTACTCGCCTTACCGGCACAGCCTATATAAGGGCCCTCGGGTGCATGGGGAAAAGGTGTCGAAGGTGGAAGAACGAGCAAGCAAGAGCTCAGTAGCATAGTCTAAGAGAGAACTTGTAACTCGAGAGCTTTGTACTAGCTTTGCACACTCTATAAACCAATCGAAAGCGAGAAGTAAGGCTATTACCCAAGACAAAAGGGGGCCTGAACCTGGGTAAAATCTTGGTGTCATCCCTAGTTCATAGACGCCGGAATCCCTCGCGTGGGAGTCTCTAGGGTTTTCACCCTCTAGGTTTAGCCAGCCGCGAAGACGCCCTCCTTCCGAACCAAACCGGTCTCAGAGACTCCGGACTGTCGGCGGAAATCGCCGACAACTACAAGATCTTGATGATTTAAGAAGATGTAGACTACTGTAACCAGAATTTGATAATACAGTAACAAATATGTTCTCCAATCCAACCGGAGAATAGATATAAAGTAAACATATCGGATTTTGTAAAACTTTGCTTCTATGTTTTCCTTCTCAATACAAAGTTGCACAAATCTTGAAGCAAAGAAGGGGTAAGTAATCATAAAATAAGCAAAATTCAGAGTAGCAGGGGACATGAAAAAAGAAAAGAGAAGTTATTATACTTGCATTTTTATAGTTTAAGAGCATAAATTATACCATGCCTTGTAAAGTGTACAGCAAAAAATTGAGTTCTGGTATAACAAGCATACGCCACAAATTGAAGAACTTTTGATTGTCTTGTAGCTGAAATCGATGTATCCAAGTGCCACTCATTTGAGTTCACCTATCAATTTCGTTGCACGATTAAATCAGTGCAAATAACAGTTAAACAATTCAGGCACTAACAAGCAGCCATTCAAATAAAGCAGCAATCAAAAAGGCCAGATGAATTCTATAAAGCAAGTCAGAAACATACAAAGAAAGGAATGTCTCTCATACTAAGGACATTGCCACCCAGGTTATCATCAGAATAAGAATATGATGACTTTGGAGTGTGGTACAAAACCTGAAAAGAAAAGGAGCGGTAGATCAGTACTTATTAATATTGGCACCTTAACAAGACTACAAGAGATGGAGAAAGCAAGCTTGGCCAAATAAGGCAAATTTGCATCTGACTCTCAATATTAATATCAGCAATTGGTCACAATGCCTCAACCACAGGAGTCAACATCCTCTCGCCAATACTTTCAAACTCCCTGCGTGTGGGATGCCTAACTGTAAAAATTCCAACAGCAGCAGCAGCGATAATAGGACAAGAAGTTGCTCTTTGCAAGTAGCTAAATTCAACCATAGAACCTATAATTGATTCTAAATAAGGAAGATAACAGATGTCCATAGTCGGTATTGCTGACATAACGCTTACTCATCACCTCGTTAATACAGTCTAATATGTTGTACTTTACTTAAACAGCTTATCATATCACAGGACAAAGGTATGTTTTGAAATTTTCTAGCGATGTAGATAAAGAAGGGAAGATCTATACAACAACAATGCAGCAATAATGTGGGGAACCGTCCCCGGGACTCCACTGATTCACCCAAATGCGCGGTACATCTCAAGTGAATCAAGAAAACCTCGGGCATTCCACGATTATACCCGTGTTGGTCCCAGGATAGTTTGCCAACACGAGCATTCTCATCCAACAGTTGACATCACAACTCATACACAATTATCGGAAGCATAAACGTTATTACATTCCAAAAGTAGGACTGCTGTCCATAACGACATATTTAGAGTTATTACATCAAGTAGCAACAGAAATCATAAGATAAACAACAAAAGGGCCAGCATGGCATGCCCCCAACCCTCATGCAACCAACTGGGACAAGAACGGCGACTAAACGTTAGAATTGTCGAAATCTGCTCGGTAAAAGTCCCCGGGCAGTGCCTCATCCTCACCTGCAGCAAATGGACAATCCGATTGAGTACAAAGAGTGTACTCGCACAATAATATACATTGCATGTTGATTTCTAGCTACATGTGGTTGCTACATCAAAGGAAGGCAAAATGGCAATTTTCAGCATAAAGCAATGTTTGAGGCAAATTGTAAACATGTATAGATTGAAAAGAATTGCATTTCGTGAATATTTGCAAGATCTAGTACATAATATAACATCATCATAATCACATTCATATCATGCCTTCAAGCATTCTCCGAACCATGAGTTCCATCGCTCATGTTCGATTACACACACAAGTACTCCAATACTTGCGTCTTTTCCCACTCCCATCCCATTCCTACCAAGTCCTTAATACTCGCCCAGTGACTGACAGTTCAAGCGATCGTCCTTAACCATGGACGCGCTATTCAATAGTTTAAACTCTGAGGTGCGACTTTACCCACACGACACGTCACACTCGTAAGCCAAGCTATTAACACATTTCCTTTGATGTGTCGGCCGAGGTGAACGTGACAAACCATTTTTCGGTATGCATGGTAGTGTATCTAAACCATCCGGATGATCGTGACCCTCGATCCCGCGTGCCCGATGCTCGGTGTGTGTGGATCAAGGAGTACACCGTTGTTGGACATCCCCAACTCAACAAAGTTCGAGGGACTCGAGGATATTCATGGCGCCCACTAAGCCCAAGGAATTCCGTGATCATTCCTGACGCTCCACTAAGCTCAAGGAATCCCGAGTGCACATGGTTTACATACCCTAGTCATACACAAGTACTTGGTTACGCCGGTCCCATAAACGGCGTGTGGTTCGCACGATAGTTACTAAAAAAGACGTCACTAGGATTTAATCCTTAGGGTCCTTAACCAACATCTCTACTCATGAACAACATTTGAAACCATCATAATCATAATAATTCTCGATCATTGCGACCAATGGACTAAGTCCATCTATCGTGGTTTCTAACGAGTTTCTAAGCATGGCTAAGCAATTCGCACGAACCCATATAATAAGAATAAACCCTCCTCCTAGGGCGACAATCGAACTCGAAAGGAACATGATAAGGGGATAACAGCACAAGGTGGTAATAGCTAAGAATTCTACCCAAACATAATTGTACTCGAAAGTAAGTATGCAATTGATAAAATAATTCCAAACATGTAAATTTTAAATAGTAGGAGCAATCATGGTCAAGGAGTAAAGTAGTGCCTTGCTGCTCGTTCTTGATTTCGAAGGCGTAGTCGTACTCGGGAGTGCCTTCCGAAACGTCAACACCTAGCGAGAAAATCCAAATCCATAAACACCAAATCAATAACTCCAATGATGCACACGAGTAAAAGATGCAAGAAATGCTCATGATGTGTAATACTAATCATAATATGAAAGTACTAATTGAGTTTTTGGCGTCAAAAGTTCTAGTCTTAGGGCTTTTATTGAATTATGTTCGGAGTATCCGAGTGTCACTTCGGACTGTCCGAGTGGACCCTCTTGGTCTGAAGTTGATTTTATATTCGGACTATCCGAAATTGTGTTTGGAGTGTCCGAGTGGTTCGGACTATCCGAGTGGTCACCTCGGAATGTCCGAGCAGACCCTCTCGGTCAAGCCCAATCAGCCCTATTCGGACTATCCGAAATGTTATTCGGAGTATCCGAATAGTTCGGAATGTCCGAGTGAAACCTCGGACTATCCGAGCTGGGCTTCTCTGTTTCAAAACGGCTATTTACCTATTGTCCTCTACATTTCAAAGGAATGAGCTAGGGTTTTAAAGGGATGGACTAGGGTAGACTCTTACCACTACAATATTGCTTTTGCACTAGGTGAAAGGTTGGTCTTGGTGAGGGATGATGAAAATGTCACAATGCCGACTTTTACGGTTCGTCTCCTCCAAGCTCGTATAGACGACAATGACCTTACTTGCTTGCGCTTAAAGAACAACCGATCCTCCTCCTCAAGCTTCTTTGCGACATGCACGACCGAGTCAAAGTTTGATGATGGATTCCATGGAGAAGATAGAAATGAGTTACAAGGGGCAAAATTTCAGAACATGGGAAGAAAGAAAATCAATTGCCACTCACCCAAAACTTGATGCCTCAAGAATCCATTTGGATGGATTGGAAGCTCTTGATCTTGGCTTCAAGGTGGTATAACATGCACAAGCTCAAACTCAAGCTTTGAGTGGATTTTGTGGGGGAGAATGGCAAGAGGTGAGGAAGGAGCTCCTGCTGTTTTTGCTGGTTTGGGATGAACAAATGAGCAGGAAAAGGGAGGAGAAACCAAGGTTTGGGCCTTATAAAGGCTGCCCACTCATGCCTTACATGTGGGGCTAGGTCCCACATGTCATAGGGTAAGAAAATGGGTGGGTATGGGTGATGGAAGTGAGAAAAGACATGGAGAGGATGTGCAGCCCACAAGTTCCTATGCAAGGTAGGACCCATGTGTCATTGACTTGTTAGGTATATAGGTAGAGATGAGTAATGTAGCAACTAGTAGGGTAGGTATGTGCAGCCTTCACTCCTCTCTCTTATGAATATGGCCCACATGTCATTGACTAAGGTAAAATAACATGTGTGCAGTTTGGGAAAATGATTTTCAGGATTTTGTTGCTTCCTCTTTATGCAAGATGAATGTCCTAACACTTGTATGATTATCGTTAAATGAGGATGTAATGGTATTATGGAAGACGTTAGCATGACAAGCCTCACTTACCGTATTTAACGAAAATTGGGCTGTTACAAATAATTTGCATAACATAGTAAGTTGTAAGTTTTATTCTTACCAATCATAGACCCAATCACTCAGATCAGCATTCAACAAGCTAAAAGATGGAACAACATTCCCATCTGAACCAACTGGCATGAACTCTCATTTCCCAATGCTTGCCTCACCCTCCTCGATACCGCCATTCATGAAATACTTGACAAATACCTTGCCAATAACTGACACAGACTCAACCTCATCAACCTTCCCTACCACCCAAGCGTGCTCTCAAGCCTGACTTCTCTAGCTGCCTGTGCCTCTGCAGATATCTAGATGTTGTGGGTGCTAGGACCTGCAAGATTTGAGACTTTAAAGAGGGACCCAGAAGCGTCGATGGGGGCAAAACAGGAGGAGGTTAAGTCGCGACAGGGACGACGAGCCGTCCATCATGCGCGCTAAAGAGATTAATGATTGGTGATCATTAAGCGCAGGATTGTTTAACACCCTAAGCCTGGCTAATTAAGGGTGTGTTTGTTAGAGCTCCAGTTTCATCAGATCCGTAGATTTGGTGAAACTGGATAATCCTAACTCCACCAAATCTGTAGAGCTGGAGCTGTGAGTACATTAAAAATGTTTATATGGATCATTTTGTTTACATTTTAGACCAAAAATATAAACTAATTCACTTTATTTTAACTTACAAGTTTCAGATCTCAAATGAAGTTAGGATCTAAAACTCTACCAAACAGACTATGGCTGCGACAGCACCTGTAGCCGAGACGACGAGTGGGCTGGAAAAGAGAGTGTTGGAGCGAGAGAGCTAGAGTTGAATGCACAACGCGACAATGGGAAGCGGCAGCACATGGGGAGGTGGCAACACGGTTTGCCTGCATCTGCATGAATGGCCGGGCCAATCGAATCGTCTTAACAATTGGTTATCCCTCTGTCTGTCCTGTTAAACAATGCAACCATTTAACTAGTATCTTTTTCCTTCTATTACTGTTCATAGCAAAATGTTGCACTGTTGTCGCGAGGGGGGGGGTTGTTCCCAAACTTATGTACTAATGTGATTATCTGTGATAGACCGCTCTTTTCAAGGGTGCGTTCAGATACCTCAACAGTTAACCAGGATTTTAGTTGAAGGTAACCAAATGATCATTGCTAGACATAAGAGCGAAATTCAACTGTTTTATAGAGAATTAAGGTCTAATGGCAGGAGTTTTACAAAAGGGGTGCGGCTTGCACCAGATACATTACAGAAACTCCAACAAGAAAGCTTGAGTAAATAGACTAAGGCCTCAAAACCAGATACTATAGCCATCTACGGACTTCGAAAAGTCGCTGTCTTCTTGAAAATCTAAGGGGGGAATAGGAGGCAAGGGTGAGTACACAACAGTACTCAACAAACCATACAGGAAATTCTGAATACTTATATGCAAGGAGTGACAAGGTGTTGGCACATGGTTCAAGATAGTGGATGCAAAAGTTCAATTCCAGTTTTATATTATATTTGAAACACAAATCAAATATCAAGTAATACCATGGGGTTATCTACAAAGTTCAGCTTTGTGACAAGTTTTATTTTAAAAACTACTTGATCTTGGTTACGGGAATCACTCCAAATTAACTCAGCTTCATTAACCGGAAGCACGGTGTATTCGAATACTGTTAGGATCACTCTACAGAGCTACTCAACTTTACCCGCAAGATATCTATAGCCGTCAGTGCCACGGGTTTGACATGCAACTTTAATGCATGCGGCTGGACCGAGATGATCATAGCCTTTTGTTGGATTTCTCCTCTTTAGCCCCTACCCAGTAGGGCTCGAGAATCCACAGTCTATAGGACCCACTGGCCAAGGCGGGAGACGCGATCTGATCGCTACGAATACCTACTGTTGTGAGAACCGGCGAATGGCTGCCTCATTCCCGTTCCACCCCGATCGCTCTGCGATCCATTCTTCCAAACGAGAATGGCAGCCACCACCCATAGGTATTTCAAGGGAAAACACAAAGTACCGGACTACATTGGGACATGTCAACAGGGTTGACCGGCCCAACTTGTGGTTGAGCGAAAACTGAAGTTATTTATTTTACCCAAGAGTGTCGGTCCTTAAGTGTCTGAGTCTTGGCCCATTCCCTACCACCAGTTATGGTACCGACCGTACCACCCACCAGACCAACACCTAGGCTTTGTCATCAGTCGGGGGTCGGACTGACATCTACCTCACGTGGATAGCCCAACATTGTCTCTCTAACCGTTGCAATTTTAGAAAAGCATCCTGAGTCTCTACTCGGAGATTTTTAAATAAAAAGCTAGGGTGAGAGGTATTAGAAGCTAATTTTACGGTGGTTTAATAATTGCAGCCTAAGTTTATGAATGGATTAGGGCTTGACAATAGGTTTAACAAGGGATGGGTTATAATTAATCAGGTCATTCTAAATTATCTTCTTTTTAGTTTTCTAAAATATAAGAAAATAATGCGGTACGAAAATACATAGTACTGTACTAAGAACTGGGTTCCACATGTTCAATGGTGTGGCTTGCCTTACAGGGTCGAGGGGTCTCCTAGTTGGTAGAAGTCGAAGTCGTGACCGGTCCTGGACGGCTCCTGCTCTTGATACAGTTCCATGTACTGCTCTTGCTTCGAGAACTACTCCAACATCGGATCTAGCGCGAGAAAATAGAACCAGTAAATAAACGAATAAAAACACCTAAAAAGGAGAGAAAACGGAATTTAAATCGGAGAGGGGGCCAGAAATGGGTTGGAGGGGCATTTTGGGAATTTTGAAGACTTGGTTTGATTGAACGGAGATCATTTTTGGACTCAGCGGCTCGAACAGGTCAAGAATACATATTGTTTAGTCATTTTTTAGAGTTTTGGGAATTTTGGGGATTTTTCTGGAAATTTTGAGAATTTTCTGGATTTTTAAATGATTTATTTTAATTAAAAATCAAAATCCGATATATATATATATATATAAATAAATAAAGAAAACGGGCATATAGTGCCACGCAGTGATTCGGCCCGTCAGCGCCCCACCTGACCTGGTGGCACATGAGGTCTGTGTACTGCCTTACAGAAGTGCGACCACCATGTGTGGGGCAGGGCGCGGTGCTTGGTACCGACAATGAACTGGGAGGCTGCACGCTGGCCAGTCTTGTGATGGGTGGGGGCCTAAGCGGCAGTGAGAAGAGAAAAGAAAGGCCATGGCTAGAGGAGAGAAGAAGAGGTGGCGCTTGTGAGGGGGGGGGCTTGGGAGGAGAAAGAGAGCACGGGAGTGGCTCACCATGGAAGTCTGGTGCAGGGAAAACGAAGCGGCCGAGGCGAGGTGCAGGCAAGTGGATGATGCGGGAGGCGCGAGGGCGCTGGCGGCAGAGAAGCAGAGGGGCAGCCGCAATGGGGCGAAGTGTGTGGGACGGGAGGGTAGGGGAGACAAAGGGTGGTTGGGCTGGGGAGTTGGACCGTATAGGGAAATGGGCTGAGGCACGGCCCAGAAGAGCAGGGGCTAACGGGCCGGATGGGCCAGAAGAACGGATCAAGCATTTCATCATCTTTGAGCTACCGGTGATGATAGGTCGGTAAAATAAACATGTAAAACAAACCACGGCGTCCCTGAAGATTGTTGTGCATAATTCTCACCGAAATACGTCTAGAAACCATGCATCTCGTACGTGCGTAGCAGCAGCAGGCCAGCAGCAGCATGTGGGCTTGTCATGTGTCCCTGAACCAGTTCTGCAGGATTCACATCTCCTCAGCTTTTCCCCTGGCGATAATAGCCTCTGTGGCCTAGCCGGAATGAAATGCACCGACCTATAATAACACTGCTAGATACATTTGGATTTGGTCGCTGCAGAAAAACAGATCTCCGTTCTGACGATTGCTACGTAGGACGACAGCACGTGCGCTGACCCTTCCGACCCTTTCCCGAGAGGAGAGTACGCACAGGCGAATAATCAGTTGGTGGCTTGGTGCTATATACTAGAAACACTGTAGCTTTAGTTAATCCATCGATCGGGTCTGTACTTTGGCACATACGATAAGCCCAGCCGCTGAGGAACCGCCACGTTAATGGTGCCGATTTAGTACGGGTTAGTCTTGGAGACTTCTCTCTCCTTCCCGCTTCTACCATTCAGGCTCTCGCGTTTCTTAATCTCTGTCCCTTGCATTGCGTCGCACGCATCTGGTGTGCTTGCTTCTGCGCTTCGGTGGCGATGGGCTTCATGGAAGCGGCGGTAGCAGCTGTTAGCCCTCGAGTAGGTAGAAGAAGCTAGGAGTAGTTCAGACTGACTCCAGAGTTGGCGATGGAGCAGCATCAGCAGCATCTTCGAGGGTTGGGTTTGGACTTTTGGAGTGCATGCCCTGCGTCCTGCTCCTCAGCGTGTATCAACACTAGGGACAAGACCAAAAAGTGCGTATTCCCCTGGGTTTATGTGTTGCTTTCCTCCATGGAAGCCCGTGCCGATCGGTCTGTGAAAGGACTGAGGGAAGCACGATATTCCGGCATGTAGGATGGGGTTATCTTAGCTAGTTTTTAGCCTGTAAATGTTAGTTTTGGTTTATGTAGAAGAATAAGAAAAGAGGAGAGCAGGGCGATCCTGGTATTCTAGGGGTCCGGGGCAAAAATTTATATGAAGACTCCTTCTACCTCTTCATTATATATATATATATATATATATATATATAGTCTTATAAGCACACATCATTGAAGAAATTAAAATTCGATGCACAAAAAATACTTCTATAGAACAATTTAAAGTTTATGAAATGACAAATGTAAATTGTAATCATAAACACTTACTTGGCACTTGGCATCATCTTAAAAAATTTCTTCTAACATTTTTTGATACAAATTCATCGATTATAGTATTGATATCAATCTCGTCCAATAAATTCTTCTCGATGCATAATGTCGCCAAATCATTTAACTTTTCTTGAGTCATTGTTGATCTCAAATAGTTCTTCAACAATTTCAATTTTGAAAAGCTTTTTTTAGCCGATGCAACAGTCACCGGCACAGTAAATAAGATTCGATAAGCAATGGAGACATTAGGATAACAATCCACATTTCTGACATGTTCGAAAATCTCCCAAGTAGACAATGCGCCATCTGGCAAAGTGAATTTTATAATCTTTAATTCAGAAATATGATCATGTATCTCAACATCAGATGAACCATCATGAGAGAAAGTGTCTGCAAATTTAGTGCAACACTCTTCAAATTCACTATCATTTAATAACTTCAGGGTGCTTGAGCTCAATAAAAATTCGAATATATCTTTAAACACCATGAGTTCTTCGAATCTGGTGTAATTGCTCGTGTTAGCTCGTGACTGGACCAAAAGCCCATAGTGTAGTTGCATACCTGGGGCCCATGACTTTGGAGGCCTGGGGCGGCCGCCCACCCTGACCCCCCTCAGGACCGGCCCTGGAGGAGAGATAAGAGGGCTGGCTCTTATTTAGGGTCTGTTTGGTAGAGCTCTAGATTCCAGCTTCACCTGAAATCTGAAACTTGTAGGTTAAAATAAAGTGAATTAAGTTTATATTTTTAGTCTAAAATGTAAATAAGATGATCTATCTAAACACTCTTAATATACTCACAGTTTCAGCTTCACGAATCTGGTGAAGCTAAAATTTTCAGCTTTACCAGATTCACAAATCTGGAGAAGCTGAATCCCTGCCAAACGCACCCTTAGTAGCCAGCTTTGTACGGAAGTATATGTAGATCGTTTATGTATAAGAGAAAAAAAAGATAATTATTACGCAGCATTTAGAAAAAAACCTTTAGAGACAGTTATTGTATAAGTTGACTTTTAAGTTACTTATTAGTTAGTAGTGAGTTTTGCTACTGTATTTGCCCTAATAATAACATAAGAAGAACCCTCTAATATGAAATTATGAATAGACCGCCAACAAACAGTGCATTGCTTATTCGATTGTAGTTGATAGAAGCACCAGAGGAACCGCTCGATGCCTGCTTCTAAAATAGCAAGAGTAACCGCTTGACGTCGCGTTGTGCGTGCACTAGCTAGCTAACGTGTCAGGAGATACGAACTCTGATCAAATGTACTAATTAATATAATCAATTGGCAACAGTACGTGAGAAAGCACAACACATGGCAGTGAGAAGCACGGATACAGGTACAGCTCCAGCGCGAACAAGTCAGCTATTTGTAGAACTACGTCATATAGTATTTTAGATGATACAGCAGAAAAAGAAAGCTGATACCTACTATTTAACAGACAGTCTCATTTTTCGATAAAGGAAGCTTTTATTAATCTTAGTAAATTACATCAAGTTGATACAATTATACTAAGGAAGCTTTTATCAATTATACTAAGTTGATAACAGACAGTCTCATAGATAGCTTTATATTTTATGTACCTTGTATATACAATCTGTTAATTAAATAAGAGACCATTATAGACAGCTATATAAATGATCTATTATATGATTTATTTTTAATGCTATCTGTAAATAATATAAATATGTATTACAAATAATTACTGTCTATACCCTGTAATTGTATATGCTCTCATCAGAAAAGCGAGAGTAAGAGCAACCCCAACTCACCCCCTAAACCTCTCCCTATCCTAAATTATAAGGAGACTTAGAAAAATATAAACTCCAACCCAACCCCTATTATAAACCCCTATTTTAGGGAGGTACTCTCTCACCCCTACATCTAGGGGGCTTCTCTTTGCCCCTATTATTTTCTTTGGTATTTTTTTATTCATTTTAAAATAATAATTCATGGGTGCAAAGTAATAATAATGTTTAGATAAATAATAGGGGTGAGTAATAGGGAGTGTGGGTTGAAGACAAATTTGATATAAAGTACCCCTAATTTATATACCACCCCTAAATGAGTGATTTAGGGGGAAAATATAGGGGTTTGGGTTGGAGTTGCTCTAACAACCACCAAGACGCGTAACCTCTGCAGTACAAAGCACCTGTTCGTTGTTACTACAGAGGATCTGTGACCAACCACAAGTGACACTTGTTCGTTGTTAGGCGTCAAGTCGCTGCTGGGTGGGCCTACCTGGAGAAAGAGTTTGGTACAAAGCACCTCGACCTCGAGTTGAAATCTAGCCCATTTCTATTTCCATGCTGAAGGTGAGTTGGGCCCTACCGAATCCGGCCCATTAAAAATAGCTCGATGGAGACGTGCCGATGCTGGTGCAGGTGCAGGTGCTGACTTCTGGCCCGGCCTCTCATCAACCCAGAGGACAGGAGAGCTCGTTGCTGCTTCGCTCGTGAGTACTGCAGTACCCCGCATCTGGAGCTCACAGAACCCCACCTACTCGCCGGGGGCCGCGCGGAGGCGATGCCGGAAACCCAGCCGCCGCCGAGGCTGGTGATGCTCGCCGACCTCAACGTCGACCCGCCGGAGAGCGACGGCGAGGACCACCCGCCAACCCCCAACCCCGCCATCGCCGCCGCGGCTCCGGCGGTCGCCGCTGACCCCTCGACCAGGTATCAGTATGAAATTACTCTTCGATCTGACAGTTCAGTACTGTTGCTACTGTGCACCCATGGCCCCCCTGCAAATAGTTCGGAATAGGACGTCCAATCGTCGCGGGCTCGAGGTCGTTAGTCGTAATCCGAGGATTTGCTGGAGAATGTGATTTTTTGCATCTGTGAAGAGGATAATTATGCCATAGCGTTAAACTTGTCGGGCCAACTGTGCTGAATCCAGCACGATGCTGTACACAGGGTGCTGAATTTATTGCATGTGCTCAACTTTGAAGCATACTTAACATACTTAGGGCATGTTCTTTTTTTAAACTGGATCTTAGGGGTGTTTGGTTGGGTGCCATAACTTGCCACACCCCAAGTTTGGCGTGCCACACCTAGTTGGCCTAGTGTTTGTTTCCTTATCAGACTTTGGCGCAGTAGCAGAACTAGAAAACTTGCAATGGGGTGTAGACTTCACATACACAATTCCATAGTCTTGTACAATGATATCATAACATCATAAATCCAACACATAAGTTTGAAATTTGCCAAAAGTACAATACACATAGTTCAAACAATGTCTTACATGAACAATGGAAGATTACAAAATATGTAATGAAAATTAGAATACTACTTTATGCGTTTTCATGCCTTGGAAACGCTTGCTTACATCATCTTCACTAACCTTCAAGAAAACATCACAACAATTGTGACTAAGCAATCATTTAAGAATTGATCGCCCATACTATTTCTCAACTTCTTCTTCGCAAGATTCACAAGAAATTGTGCACATACACAAGAAATCCTGCTGCCACGCTGGCGCTGCTGCCTGCTGCGCGTTGCATGGGTGCTGGCTGTTGCACCGCTGGACCGCGCTGCCCGCCACTTGCTATGCTGCTGCCGAGCCGTTGCCTGCTGCTCTGGTCCTCATGTTGGGGAATCGGGGAGGAGCGGAATTGGAGTGATGAGTTATTCGGCTGTGGGTTGGGGCTGTGTGTTGGACCGGCTGGTGAGGTAGGCTCAAATGGGCCTTCAAGTAGTGGGCTGGGCTTTCATGAGGAAGTACTAGAAATATGGCCCACTGAAGAACTGATCCCCTGGAGTTCTTCCCATTTTATGGGGGTGCTGGTGCATACCCAGCACCCCTACTGGTTCTGCCCTGCTTTGGTGTGTCATAACAAGTTAGGCAGCTGCCAGCTGCTTTGCCACATATATTTTTTTGGCTGAGTTGTGATATCCTTCGCCATGCCTTAGGCATGCTGCATGTGGAGGTCAAAAAGGCACACTATTATTAACGTCATGTAAAAGTTGGCACGAAATGGATGGAAAAAAAGCCCTTAATTTGCACAGTTCAACATGAGATAACCATTAATATCACTTCCCTGATAATTGCACCGGTTAAGAAGTTACGGACCGCCAGTTCTTTGCTGAATTCTTAGACATTGACAATTGATGGATTTTACTTGCAGGAATTGCAATGAGGAGGGTGGTTTGACGAAAAACGCAATTGCAACAAAGGACCCTGATACTGTTGAATGCGAAGGTGAGACATACTGTTGACATGCGAAGCAGTGGAAGGAAAGTTTTCTGTTGTGAATTGATTACTTACTATTCTCCGTAAACAGATGCTGATCAACATTGTCAAGGGGCTTCTGTTACACGTGAGGAGAAAGTTAGCAACCTGAAAGCTGTGAGTTCTTGGTCTTAATGTCACTGGACAGTGAAAAATTATACTTTTTTTTTTCTATCTGCAGCCTTGCACACTACAGCAAAGTGAAACTGTATTTAGATACCATTTAATATCATATGAACCATGGTGTTTTCATCACATTATCTTGATGTGTAAGTTGGTGATTTGAATGGAAATGATCAGCATAAATGTGGTTAAAGGCTTAACTTTCCTTTTCGCAGGCTTTGGTTCATGTTGCCCGGAAGATGCCTAAGAATGCTCATGCGCATTTTATGTTGGGTTTGATGTACCAAAGGCTTGGTCAGCCACAGAAGGTACATGACCCTTCACTTTGAAAAATTGAACTTATTTAGCATTTGCATAAAGCTCAATCAGTTGCATAACCCTGTTAGGCAATATCAGCATATGAAAAGTCGTCTGAAATATTGTTACAAGATGAAGAAGAAGTGCGGAGGCCGGATTTACTCTCATCAGTGATGATACACCATGCTCAGGTTCATCCGCTTGACAAATGGAACTTAACTCAGTTGCAATTTAATTTTTCATTTATATTCTTGGCAGCTCTTAAAAGAGTTCAATCCCCTTTGACTCAGCTAGTTCCTCACGCAGTGCATTTTGCAAACAAGCATGGGCGATAGTTTTGATGAAGAGCTTGAAACTGGTGAGCTGGATGAAATCATTGTTAAGCTGAAGAGTTCAGTTGAGTCGGACCCCAGGCGGGCAGCTGTTTGGAATATCCTCGGTTTAGTTCTTCTTCGAGGTGGTCAACTTCAGGTACCAATGTGCTGAACCTGTTGCAATTCTTTCTAACCATTATACAGCAGTGTCTATAATGAAATGTCTTGGAATAACTACCTAACTGGTTGATGATTTTGTTCGACCTTTCCAGAGTGCTATCTCAGTTTTTTCTTCTCTCACGACTGTTGCTCCAGATTACTTGGACTCCCTTGCAAATCTTGGTGTTGCATATATTCAAAGGTTTGAACTTTGAAATACCATTCAGGTTTTATTTCCTTCCTTCAGACTGTTAATATCTACCAACTTCCAGTGGGAATCTAGAGCTGTCCACAAAATGTTTTCAAGAGCTTGTTCTGAAAGATCAAAACCACCCAGCTGCCCTGGTGAACTACGCAGCTCTCCTTCTATGTAAATATGGATCTTTAGCTGCAGGTACACCAGCAACTTATTTGCCATACTCTTCTCTGCTTTAGTCTTTTCATGCCATATCTTAAATCTATGTTAGAACCATGCTTTTGAGTATCATCCACCTCAGTAAATTTTGAGCTGTGCAGAACCTTTGGCATTACTTTGATGCACCCATAAATCAATTGGGTAAACATAAAGGAGCATATGTGCTCTTTTTGTGCCAACATCTAGTCCACATGGCTATCCCTGTGGCCTGATGCTCTAGCCAAATCAAATGATACTCTATATAAGAAGATAGAAATTAGCACCAGAACATTTCTTATCTTTTCAGTTCTTGGACTTTCTACATCGATCAATTAGTTGTTTTTGCCCAAAGTAAGTCTCAAGAAAGTTGTTTTTACCGGAAATAAAGCTCAAGAAGCACAAGGGTATTTTGACGAGTAGTTATTACTTTTAGTTGCGGTCTAATACATTGTTACAAAGCAGGGGCAGGAGGTGATGTCAGTGCAGGCTCTTATCTGCATCAGAAAGAAGCCTTATTTGTTGCAAAAGAGTGCTTACTTGCAGCAGTGAAAGCTGATCCTAAAGCTGCATCAGTGTGGGTTAATCTTGCAAATGCATACCACATGGCTGGTGATCATAGAAATTCAAAGAGGTGTTTGGAGCAGGTAATGACTGTTGTTATTTTTCTTTTATTAACATTATTGTTTAGAGTTAGTTTTGCTCAAACTAACTGTCATATTGATTTTTAGCATTGATATATCCTGTCAACACCTGGACAAACTGCTCTGATGACAACACAATAGATCATCAAGCTTTCTGCAATTGTTTAATGAATATTCATTCTTTGGCTCTTTGCCGTCTCTCTCTCTCTCTCTCGTTGTTGGGGGAAGCAGCGTTGAATTCAGAGTTTGTTGTAGCTTAGATCCAAATACTGGTCTTTGGGATTGTTATATTAACAGAAAATGAATGCATATCAGAATCAGACCGGTGATCAAATGGGGCAAGTGGTCAGTCCGCTGTTCACTGCTAGCTGGCGGTTCTTAGTTCAATAGCCAATATTGTTAATTTCAGAACATTTTTAAAGACATGAGGGACTAACCTTTCCCAATGCTTTCGATTTAAAACGGGTATTTCAGTTAGACACGGTTACCAGAATCCTGTTTGTTAGTCGTAAGTCGTAACTGGCCTAGACAACCTCTCTGGATTCACTACTTTGCCGATTATAATACATGTAATTTAACAATCATATAAATTGTCTAAAATATTTGACAAATTTTCCATTTATATGATGTTAATGTTAGATTTGTGTGCCTGCTATCTATTATTCTTTACTACTCTAGCTATTGAATAAACTTTGTACAGAGACCATTCCCCATTCCTACACTACACCAATTTGATTCATTCAGAAATTGTTTGGCATTATGGCAAAAGGAATCGTGGCCTGTGGGGGAGCTGGTTACTTCATGTGCTGCCAAGAGGAGACTTCATGTTGTAGGCTTGTTTTATTAGAATTATTTGCTAGGTTTTGGTGCTTACCCTGTCCAAATTCCAATACCTCAAACAAGACCAGGTTCCAATTGGTTTTGTCTGGTTAAACTGCCAGTCTGGGCTGCTTGTTATCACTTTGAGAGTATGAGTTTATAGCTGGAAACTTTGGTGAAACCTACAACAAGTCAACTTGAACACTGCTTGTCTATTAGCCACTTTTCTTCCCGCTCTGCCACTGCCCATCACTGAAGATATTCTATACTGTTAAGTACTTCCTTTTTGTTCTGGTACTAGATGGGCACAGGTGCTGAAGGCTTGGGTACGAGATAAACTTTTTCTTGGACTATGTTATGCAGGCAGCGAAATTGGAACCCAATCATATGCCTGCTCGGTATGCTATAGCAGTTCACCGTATCAGGGATGCTGTAAGGTCACAGTGTTCTGATGATCAACTTCTCTGGGCTGCAAATGAAATGGCAACGGTTCTAAAAGAAGGCGACCCTTCAGCAGTTGATGCCCCAATCGCATGGGCAGGGTTGGCAATGGCTCATAGGGCACAACATGAAATTTCAGCTGCTTATGACGCCGAACAGATCAATCTAATTGGGGCAGAAGAGCGAGCTCTTTTTACACTAAAGCAGGTGATGTTTTGCAAACTATCACCAAAACAAAGTCATTCACTTCAACCTGAGCTGGGAAGTGCAAAATGTGGGCACTGGAAAATAGTGAAATAAATATTCTTATTCTGGCATCTTATTTGCAGGCAATCCAAGATGACCCAGATGATGCTGTTCAATGGCATCAACTTGGCTTGTACAATATTTGCACTACTCAGTTTAGCAGATCTGTAAATTTTCTCAAAGCTGCAGTAGCTCGTTCCCCAGATTGCAGCTATGCTTGGTCTAATCTTGGTAAGTCTTGAGCTCAGTTAAGTCTTTTTTATATCCTGAGTCAATAAGCCAGTAGAATGGAGCAATAACAATGGAGGGTCCTTTTGTGCATTCTGATATGAGCTTTTGTTGACTAACACTTCAATTATTTTTAGTCTAAACTTTTTTTGGGGTAAATATTGGTTCCTTTTTAGTGTGTGGGGGACCATGGCATTATATGATTTACCCATGGATGGCCTAAAATGACCTGTTAATATACTTATCTGGTTCAAATTCCAGCAATCTTCTCATTTCCCCGATTTATCTAATCAGCTTAGAAATGCCCCAATCCTCTGAACAATGGAACTAAATCCCATATAATTGATCTACTGGAGTCTCCCATTTACATTTCTCTAGTTTAATTCCTCCATGACCGATGAGTATGCACCCAATGTGGCTCTCTGACAATAACTTACTGTTCACACAGGTATTGCATTGCAACTATCAGATGATCCCTCCTCTGAAACTGTGTACAAACGGGCACTAGTATTATCTTCAAGCCAGCAGTCGCATGCAATCCTCGCTAATCTCGGAATTCTTTATCGGCAGCACAGGATGTATGAACTTGCGAGAAGGATGCTATCGAGGTCTTTAGAACTGTGTCCTGGATATGCACCAGCGAACAACAACCTGGGGCTTGTATTTGTCGCAGAGGGCCGTTGGGAAGATGCGATAGGATGTTTTGAGAAAGCTCTGCAATCTGATCCCCTGCTTGATGCTGCCAAATCGAACTTGACAAAAGTTATTGCATTGTCTAAGAAACAGTAGAACAACAGAAGACGAAAGGTGACCTTCAACTGGAGCTTCAAACAAGTAACTAACTAAGCACTCCCGTGCACAAATCTCCATCTGGAGTGTCTCAAGGGGCCGACTCAGAAACGATACTTGATGTCTTTGGATTGCTCACAAGACTGGATGGTGTTCAGAAGTGCAGCTGCCTTTCGTATGCGAGGATAGATGCTGAGGTTCTGCAGTTGCTCTGCTATATATTCTTAGTGGCACGTCACTCTAGAGAGGGCCCAAATTTTGAAGTAATCGTGTTCACTGTAACAAGCATGTTTGAATTCACACTGTAGGTGCACATAACGCCTCAAGTTTAGCTGTAAACACCGCTCACTGTAAGATTGATTATTTCCATTTCCTTTAATGGAAAGGTGTGGTATTGTAGCATCTACAGTGTAGCAGCTGCGGTTAGCTTATGTTCAGCGGCAATTTGAAGTTCACAATAGGTATGTTGCATCATTAGATTTTTCTGAAGTCTGAATATCGGTGATGAATATGAGGCAGCAACCAAAGTAGACATCTTTCGGTTGAACCTCTGTCAAGAAAATGTCGATAAAAGAGCCATTTCATAAAATTACAGATTTTTATAGAAAACTACATATTTTAGATTCTATTTCACAAAACAACAGACTACATGTTTTAGATTCTGTTTCACAAAACAATAGATTTTAGAATAACTTAAAATCATAAAACTATATGTTTTAAAATTGACCGTTCTGTCAAATCTGTTACAAGAAACGATCAATTCTAAAACTTATAGTTTTGTGACATAAGTTCTTTTAAAATATGTAGTTTTATAAAATAAAAACTAAAACCTGTAATTTTCTGATGGTCTGTACAAGGAAATTGCAGTTCTGTGATATTTACTCCCGTAAACATGGCCAATCGTTGCAAATTCCGTGAAATTCGGGTCAAAAACAAAATTCAGGTAACATAAACGCAAACGTGCACACACGCCAGCACGAGTTGGGCTTGGGCCTTCACGTGCCCAGGCTGGAGCAGCAACAAAACGGCAGGCTAGGCCATCGCGTGTCATCGCTGGCAACGCCCTCAACGGCAGGCCCCGCTTCGTTAACTACTTCCCTCCTCCCCTCGCGACGCCGCCGCCCGCCTGCGTGACGGCGATTTCCGAGGTTCTGTGCATCTCCTTCTCATCCCTGCTTTTCTAGGATTTGTCCTTCACGGCGGCGATCCAACCTTTATTTTTTTACCATGCGTGGTCGCAGCGAAGAAGGAGAAGCAAATCCTCGTGACTGAACAACAATCGGTGTCCGATTTCATCATGGGTTCTGCTGGAAAAGGCCACCACACTCTCACAGCCACTGCAATCTCCAGGGAGGACTCCTACGCCCGCCCGCGCACACACATATACACACACTAGCTATGTGTCCGTGCGATGCAACGGAAATTCAATTTGCGATAAAAAAATTTATTTACAAAGAGTACTAATCTTATCTGAATAATCATGTTCACTTTGAATGTGCAATGGTTAAATGTTTAAATCAATTAATCGAAACATACAAATTCTAAACAACTGTTTACAAATTCGAGCTTAAAATTATCTTTAATTTCACAAACTTAAATAATAACATCACAGCACTTGGGATTGTAAATTTGTAATGCCATAATTCGAGATCGATAGATCGACCGAAAGAGGCATCGTCTACTGCCCCATAGGTGCAAAGATATTGAAGAGGTAGACGTTATTCGTATATAGCTGCCACCATCAGTGGCGTGCGTAACTCGTACGCCTTGTTCCGGCCATACCATAGTCCCACCCTATCAACTAGCTCCACCGCCCCCCCGGGCGCGAGAGCCTCCCTCAACCTATTAACATCATCCACCACGGCGAATTCCAGCAGCGTCGCCAGCCTATCTCACCGCTCATCACCGGCGACTTGCCCCTGCGCCGCATCGACGAGATCAGGAAGGTCGCCCATTACCTCCGCTCAACACATCTGCAGGAGAGGCAAGAAGCGATGGAGTTATGTAGATTCAGCAACCGAGGATATATCTATGGAATCTAGATTAGGAAATCATCGAATAAAGAAGGCAATAAAGGGAAAAAGGCGAGAACAGACCTAACTCCATGAATCAGAACTCTGTTTCCTTCGGAAGGGAATCAATCAATCCAATTCGAAAAGCATTGGGAGCAATCGCCGCTGATTCGAATGCCAGTTCAATGGGAGAAAGGAAAGCAATAAATAAATCATGTATATTCATTTACCTCCCGCGACGGGATGATCCAATCCAATCTACCGGGTTGGCCATTGCCCACTTACCACTCAGCCATGTGGGTGCGCACATGTGTCGGGGTGAGGGTAAAAACGAACATACCACCACCAACTCCTAATTAGAATTAGTAGAGATAGATATAACAAACTTATTTAGTTACGTCATGCATAGTCGTGCGTGTGCTGCTGGCCGGCCGGAATCAAGACCATATGTGATTAGATAAAAAGAAAAGATGATTTTATCTACACATGCAAATAAATATTTAATGGAAAGGATGCATATGGTAACTCAAAGGCACATGATAACTCAGAAGCTGTATGCGTGCAATATATGGAAAAAGAATCGACCGTACAGTATTTATAAATAGAATCGGCTGATTAATATAAGAGTCTAATACGCTTCAGATCACGCATGCATGTATATCCAACCGAATTAAAACTTTCTCCGTTCGCTAATGTATAAAAGATCAGGACAAGGGGAGAATGGACCACTGCTACCAACTCGTAATTAGAAGTATTATATACACACACATACCCTTAGGTTCATGCCTTTGGGGATAGTACATTGCTGGAGATGAGAGAACTACTACTAACCTGGCTGGACCAATGACTTCATGTCTGCTTCGCTCCTTCCATTAAAACCTAAGAACAGAATCAATAAGTAGCACTTGATAAAAATTGAAATCTGATCTGTTATAGTGTGGACCCAAAGGCTGCTTTGGGCGGAAAATTTCAGTCTTGAAACAGGATTGGTGCATTGGAATGCTGAAATGACCATATAGATATTTTCTATTGAGTAAATGAATTCAAACTTTTAATATATCTTCGAGTGACACACAGTAGAATTATTTCCTTGTTCTCTCTTTTTTTTTTTCATCGAGATGCACTGTACATCTCCTAAAGTATTGTTGATTGTTGTACAAGCTCAGTGTGTTCAGTGAAGAGTAATTTTTTCGCTTTTTTGTTCTGTTTTTAAATTTACTATACATGCACTGAATTAGGTTATGCTGTGGATGTTTTTCTCTCTCTCAATTGGAGAAGTATGTGACTTTTGCTTTCATTTTTGTTTCCCTACCTTTTCTCAGAAAAAGCTAGACTCAGGTTTTGATATAAAGTCTAGGTCTCGAACAGGCAAATCCAAAAGAATGCTTTGGACATTTCAATGGGGATCAAGTAGTTATGCCAAGCAGAATTTTTTTTTGATTAAGGAAGCATTTTATTAATCTCAAGAAACTTACATCGAGACAATACAAGTCCTTGAAATTACTTCCGGCCTCTGCTTAACAAGCACACAGCCAACAAAGAATGAAAAAGAAAAGAAAGGAAAAAAACGCACACACTAGTGACTAGCAATCCGAAGACTAGACCGCCACCCATGTGCCCGAGAATAGAAGTCCGTAGCCACCCGAACAAGACAATGAGTAGCCGCCACCAAAGCAGTTCGCGTCTCCACCTTCTGCAACACAGCCCACGAGCGGAGCCAGTGGGTAATAGAAAAAATAACCTGCAATGGAGAAGAAATATTGTTCTTTTGAAATACTTTATCATTCCTGCTTAACCATAAAGACCAACACGTAGCAGCAGCGCCAAGAAGAGCGAGGTTTCTACTGTTACTATCGAAAACCTCCAGCCACCTTCCAAACATGTTTGCTACACTCGTCGGACGAGATATTCCAAAAGCCAAATATATGAAGCACCAAACCTTTTGCGCAAACCGACAATCAAAAAACAGATGCTTAATAGTCTCAGGTTCGTTACAAAAGCAACATGTTGTGTTCCCTTGCCAATTTCGCTTTGCTAAATTATCTTTTGATGCCAAGCAGAATTATGTGACAGATTATGCTATTACTTCTACCAATAGCAGATGTGCTGATTTATCGGTAAGTTCTCCAAAGGGAGAATGCCGTAAAATATTGTTTACTCTAGTTTTACGATTTTGAATCTATGTGGTGAGAAGGGTTTCAAAAGAAAGTGATCTTTGAACGATATCTGAGCAAAAATGGAAGTTCTGCTCTTAGATATGTAACAATTTCTGAATAAATTACGTGGTGCCCTTACATTGCTTTATCTTTAAAGTTTTTCTCTTTTGCTATAGAACGCGTCTTATCTTCTTTTTTTTCTTTTTCTTTTCTTTTCAGAAGTCTGAGAATCGCCAAACATCAAGCAAGCTTCTTCTTGATTCACAGGAGGTTAATGCATACACAGCTGTAAGTATTGTTGAAAGTTCTTCTGAAAGCACCAGGAAAACCATTCATTAGAGTTATGGTGCAAAGGTTCAGCTGTTGGTAAGTTGACGCATTATTTATGTTGTCTATTTTTTTTCTACGAAACAAATTATATTATGTTTAGTTTTCATGCCCCTTCTATAGAGCAGCCTTAGGTAAATATGATTCGTTTTGCTTTGCATGCATCACATCAAATTAGAAGTCAACATAGCAACTTAGAGTGATTGAACCCGGCCACTGGGGCATGTGTGCACTAACTTTATCAAAAACTCTTTAACTAATTATATATCAACAAGAAACAGTTTTGTTACTATATATGCTTATATGGGGTCACCCCATCAATAAGTACACCTATTTCTTTCTATAACAAATAGTGATTAGCTCCTTAAGAATCTATTTCTTATGCCTGCTGAATATCTAGCCTTTTGTAGCATTCTTAGGATTTCCAGAGAATTGCAATTATTAATGACTTACCAGCAGTCTTTACTGAAATTGCATTTAAAGAATAGATGAAACTAATCTTCTTGATATCCAGAGTTGCAAGGAGCAAAATGATCAGATTACACCGAAAAAAAGTCTTTCCTTTTCAGCTTTTCCTTGGTATGTAGCTTCCTTTGGATTAGGATCCATAGAAAGATTCTGTATTTTAGCATGCATTTGTTACTCCACATACAGAAATGAAGAGCTGATGTATTGATCCTTCCTAAGGAAATTGCATGAACTTGGCAGTATCAAACTTTTTAGAGCCCCATGGCCACATATATATATGTCCTTATGTCAAAAGAATCATTCAGTTGCACTTTGCCGAGTCTCCATTGTAGACCTTTGAGCTCCTGAATTGCTATTTCAGATAGCGGTAAATGGAATTATGCAAAATATCTTCTAGAGCTAGAAACTATGAAATTAACATAGATGGTTTCTTAGCAAATAAATGTAGCTGATGGAAGTCATGATCCAAAACTGAGTTAAGCCACCAGTCCCTAATTCAAGACCTGATCCAAGAGAATTTGCAGTTTTTTACGAAGAAGTAACAAAACAATCAAACAGGTTTGCATTTTTAGTTTTACTTTACTTTCTTTTGTTGATTGCATCATATTAATTTTTCTCTACTTTTGGTTGTTTTGCACTAATATGTTTATTACTTTGCATTGTTTTTCTAGTTTCGGCAATGGTATACATGCAATTGTTTTCATGGAGCATTGGAACGGTAGACACTGTCCTCCTATGATACAGGATGTATGTCTCTTTTTACTACATCTCGATGATTTACTAGTAGTTACTGTTCTTATAGTAGTTATTTAGAAGCCATGAGTGTTTCTTCTTCAGTTTGACATTCCAAAATCCGCAGGAAACTTCTTTACTATTGGTTTGTGCATCCTAAGGGTGTTTTTGGTAGGGCTCCAGCTCCAGCGGATCTGGTGGAGCTGGGTATTTCTAACTCCATCAGATCCGTGAAGCTGGAGCTGTTAGTATGTTAAGAGTGTTTAGATGAATCATCTTGTTTACATTTTAGACCCAAAATATAAACTTATTTCACTTTATTTTAGCTTATAAGTTTCAGATATCAGATGAAGTTAGGATCTGAAGCTCTACCAAACAAGCCCTAAGAACCTTCGAACTGTTTGTGGTCTGAAGACAATCCAAGAAAATGTATTCATTCTTATTTTTTTATTTTTTTAGTGGTTTGAGTTAAATTGTGATCCATATTATTATTATTATTATTATTTTGTTTATTCGGCCCAGGAGGAAACAAGAATGATGGCTGCAAGACTAATGGGATTATTAGTCAATAACATAGGAAGTTTCTTTACTTTTTTTCTTCTTTGAGTGGTGATGGATGTTCTGCTTATGTATTGTTCAGAAAATGGAATTCTTTGAGAGGAGTTTACCGTTGTATTTGTTTTGGTGATGGAACTAGTGGTTTGATTATAGTTGAGGTATGGTTATCATCGATGGTAGTGTATATCGGTAACAATGTGAATTGAACAATTTTGGGGCAAAGATTATCACAAGATTCTATTTTACTTTTTTTCATGAGCATTAAATGTTAAATTTGATTTTTCAATTTCCAAGCTAGATATTTTATAACCCCAACTTTGGAGTTTCAAATTACTTAATAATTATTTGTTGTATAAAACTTTCATATTCAGAGTGTGAAATTCTTGATTATTATTTCCAAAGTGTAATTTGACAATTAGAAAGTCATTTTTAAATTAATAAAATAGTTGTTTTTCAATTCATATTACGACTTCATTTTTCAAATTCAAGGTTGAAAATTCCATGCTCCAAAATTTTGAAACTTGAATGCCAACTTTTGCCCAAAATAAATTCAAAACAAACATATATTTTTAAATTGCGATAAATGTTGTTTGGATGGTTATGGTAACAGAAGCTTCTAAGAGTGAATTACACAACACGGGTCTGGCTTTCATCCTTCTCATCCTCCAATTTCTCCTCTCCTCTATTTGTTCCAACTTCCAATCTCCGCCTCCTCCTCACGGTTATCCCCGTCAAGTCCTTCTCTTTCTCCACCCATCTTCACCTCTCCCCAGGGTCTGAAATTTTGTTTTCAGTTCACATATCAGAGATAGGCAAAATCTTCAAATTTCAGATGAAATCTGGTCAAAATTCAAATTTTTTTTTGAAATCCAATGAAATTTCCAAAAATTTGGTCGAAATTACTAAAATCTCAGCAAAATTCAATTGAGTGAAAAATAGTCAAAATGATGTTAAAAAATTATGAAAATTGTTGTGGATTGTTCTGACACATCACTAATGTTCCCATAAAAATTTTAGATGATGATCAAGTCTAAGAATTTTTTAAAAAAATTCTGACGGTGTTGCTATTCTGATAAAAGGCTGACCAACAAATTTCGACTGAATAAAAAATGGTGCAAACCATGTTAGAAATTTTTGTGGATAGTTCTAATGTGACAATAATATTCCCATAAATTTTTTAGAAGATGATCAAGCTTGAGAAATTTTCAAAAATTCGGACAACGGTACTAAAGGCTGACCGACAAATTTCAACCTAATGAAAAATGGTCCAAACTATGTTAGAAAATTTTATAGATGGTTCTGACACATCACTAATATTCTTATAAAATTTTGAGATAATTATCAAGTTTGACGAATTTTCAAAAAATGTGACAATGCTTCTGTCATGATAAAAGCCTTACAATGCTGCATGTATTGCTTCTATAGATTTGATTGAGCAATCAAAATAAGTTTAAAATTTTTAAAACTTTTAGAGAAAAGTGCTGAGGCAATGCTTAAGATCTTCTAAAATTTTTTGGTCGTGATCACACTCAAGCGAATTTATAAAATTCTGATACGGTTACTATCTCAATTATGTTCATTCTATTTTGAATTTTTAAATATAACAAATGAAGTTAAATTCTTTTAATTTTTTTTGTTTGATCCTTGACTGCTAAATATGGTACCGTAAATTGTTGAGAGCATAATCAACCTTGTACAATTTTATAAAAACCTGATAGTGTATATACTGGTTTCATAAAATGTCTTAAAAATTCGGTTTTTCAATGAATTTTCATAAAAGATGATATTCTTAAGGGTTATTGATCTAAATTTGGTCTTCAAAAGTCAAAATCCGATCAAAATAATCGAGATTTTGGTGAAATTTCAAAAATACTGTCGTAATTTGTTTTTTTTTTGCATTTTGTTATCCAATCGGATTTTAAATCTTGTTCCGGCCGAAATCAAAATCTCGAAAATTTCACCAGGAATTTGAACTACGCCCCTATCTGCTCTAATCTCCGCCGCCTCCTCATGACTATCCCGTCAAGCCCTCGTCGGCCCTCGCTGCCTCCTCCCAGAGCTCCTAGCTTCCCCCTCCAAAACTTGCCCGGCCTCCGCAAACCTGCTTGGCGTGGCTGGGAACTTGGTTGGAAACTGAAATGTCGAGCGAAAAATTGGCTAAAGGAAAAAAATATAGGAGGGGAGAATTTGGGCAGAAATTCTTGTGGAAGGGAAAGATATAGCAGTTGGAGTCGAGTTGCAGGAATAGGAAACTGAGAAAACGGTAGGATTTAAGGAACCAATAGCAAAGAAACATGCGAGAGAGCTGCATCAATCTACCGTGGCCCCTGAGCCTCAACGAATACTAGCCCCATTCTTGCGCAAGACATGGGATTGACTGAGCCAATACTGCGACGGCGTGGAGCAAGGAGCCGTACCACTCCCGCGACCGCGAGGAGGTCCAAAATGCGGCGCCACAGGATGTGCAACGGAGGCAAGGTCACTTACGAAGCTCAATGTGACGATCTCGCCAGAGGAAGAAGGGGTTTGGGGAACGTAGAGAACCAGAAAGAAAAGGATAGGGAAGAAGACGACGATAGTATTACTTTTCAGACAACCAAAACAGTATTACACGGTGGTATTTATACTTCCCGCAATCTCGCACACGAGGCCCACGGCCCAAGCAAAAACAACGCACACCACACTGTCATCAGGCAAAACCTCTGAATATGTCCCCTACTTCATCCGCACGCTCTGCTCCATCTCATCCCCACTCTTCGACAGACTCGCGCCTTGGTACTGCTCCTCATCCGGCACATAACATTCCCCCCCCCCCCGTTAGATTCGGCTTGTCCCCAAGCCGCTGCTGAACGAGTGATTGCCCCAGATAATAGCAATCCTCTCGGACAATTTCTCAGAATCATATACTGAAGCAGTTTCAGCAAGCTCCTTCTTTGGCTGTGCAACCCTTGCCTGGATCTCATCCTTACTAGCTGCATCTGCTATGAGGGTAGTTGTAGTCTGATGTATTGTGACTTTCCCTGCTGTCCCAAGTTGCTCCAGAGATGCATTCTCTACCCACAAACCCAGATCCTTTGCTATGTATTCAGCGCCTGTCACGATGACAATATCCTGGAAGACAGATTTCCGCCGCTCACCAAAACTTGGGGCTTTGATCGCTGCAACATTAAGAATTCCTCGGAGCTTATTGATAACAAGAGTTGCCAAAGCTTCTCCAGTATTGTCCTCAACAATAATAAACAGGGAAACTCTCAACTCTATAGTCTTCGCCAAAATTGGAAAAATTTCCTTTATGCTTGTGACCTTCTGATCAGTTATAGGAACCTTAGCATTTTCCAACTCCACAATTGATTTCTCAAGGTTTGTCACAAACTGAGGGGAAATGTAGCCATGGTCAATCCCCATCCCTTCTTCAACCTCAACAGTAGTCTCAACAGACGAAGAAGACGCAATTGAAAGAACACCATCAGGACCCACTTTGTCAATTGGGTACAGTGCTGTTTCCACCCCAACACTAGCACTTCCTCCAGCTATGACGCCCTCAAAATAGTCATCAATAACTCCAACCAATGTCCAAAACACCTTCTCCTCTGACATCAATAAAAGTAAGGGACCAGCAAAGAAGTTCTTGTGTGGCAATTGCGCAATTTTCTCATGCAGCAATCCAACCTCAGCATTCTCCGCAACATCCCTTGCAGCTCCACCTTCCTCCAGGGTGGGTACAACCTCAGGACCCAGTTTAGACGATAAAAATGCAGTAGTAGATGTCATCAGAGGTAAAAATGCCGTAACACCAAAGACAAATCCTTCGCCATCAGTATCCATCAGAATATTAACAAGTGCTTGCAATATGCTGTGCTGGTCCCACCTGGTGACATCCGGGCGACATAAAAGCAAGAAGAGTGGCTCCACCATTTCCAACTTTATGAGAGCACCAATACACGCTTCAGACAACTGATAGTTTGTCCCAGGAACAAAACTAACGAGAAGATCCACAACTTCACTAGTTGCAGCAACCTCTGCATTGTACTCCCCATCCAGTAGTCTATTCAGCACACGAACAGCTGGTTCAACCACCACACTAGAGCCTGATGTCACTAATGATATCAGGGGTTGAAGACATTCTGTGGCAATTGGTGATGCCCGTAAGGTTGCATTCTCAAACAAAATATAGCAGAGATGAGCAGAATCTTTCTTAAGCTCTAATGACAAACTGAAGGATAAAACCTTATAAAGGCTTTCAAGTCTATTGCCTTCTACATCAAACATAGCTGGAGCCTTTGACAGCTCATCACGGACTAAACACTCCAATTCTTCCTTCCAAAGATAATACCCTTTTGGCTTGCACCACCTTTGATGCCTGGATCAGCATTGGCACTGTCAGCAACAGGCACCTCTTGGCTAGGATCAACTTTCTCTACATCATAAAACTCATCATCAGAGTCCTCTGATGGCTTGCTCTCTTCAGTATTTACAGGATGAAGTCCAACCTCAGCGTTCTCGTCAGCAGCTACTTCGTCCTCACGGAACGGTGCAACCGTAGCATCCTCTCCAGATGATGCATCGTCCTCATCCTGCCTATCCAGAAAACTCTTCCATCTCTCAGACCTCTCCACCTCCTCCTCCTTGTAGATGTTTGCATGCTCCCTGTACCGTTGCAAGTGTTGTGGCCACACAGCGAAACCACAGGCGTCCTGGCTTGCAGGCAGCGCAATCCTCTCAGGCAATTCATCAACCACTTGGTGTACATCGTCTCGAGGAAAATCTTCGACTCGCTGCCGGCGGAGGAGCAGAGGCTGTGGTACTCGCACACGCACGAGATCAAGGCGAGGCTGTGGGCGAACCCGCACGTGCTGGGGATGCTGGCGAAGACGGAGCTGGACCACATGGCCGGCATGTTCGGCAAGCTCTGGTGCACCTGGCAGGTGGACTGCGGCGACCGCCTCCCGCTCAGCGCGCCCGCGCTCATGATATCGCCGCAGGACGAGCGCGCCGCCGCCGTGCGGCCCGACCTCGTGCGGAAGCACGACGACAAGTACGGCTTCCCGACGGAGGATCTCAGGGCGTCGAGGGCCGACTTGGAGGTCTCGGCGGCGGTTGTAGGTGGCCGGGAAGACTTGCGGCGGCGGCGGCATGAGGAACTTGTCATTCAGGATGTCCGCGCCCAGGTTGAACGCCCTTGCAAGCTGCTGCAGCCGCTGCTCGTTGGGGAGAGGAAGCGTCGTCGTGGTCGCAGCCGGTTTGTTGAGGGTCGGAGCGGCCATCTCCTCCGCTTGAAGCTGCGGCGGGTCCTGGAAGGCCAGATCCGGGGCAGAGATGAGCGCGGGAGACGACGTCGCTGCAGTTGCGATTTGTGCTGATGTTCCCACGGAAGGAGTGGTCTCATAACGCGACTCCAACACCTCCACACGTTCCATCACCGCGTCGACCGCGGATCGCACCTCGGTGATCTCCGATTTCACCCCATGGACGCCGTCCAGAATTTGCCTCAAAAGAGCGTTCATTCCTTCCAGTTGACTCTCTACTGATGCCATAGCAGTGGTCACTTGGCTCTGATACCAAATGTGACGATCTCGCCAGAGGAAGAAGGGGTTTGGGGAACGTAGAGAACCAGAAAGAAAAGGATAGGGAAGAAGACGACGATAGTATTACTTTTCAGACAACCAAAACAGTATTACACGGTGGTATTTATACTTCCCGCAATCTCGCACACGAGGCCCACGGCCCAAGCAAAAACAACGCACACCACACTGTCATCAGGCAAAACCTCTGAATATGTCCCCTACTTCATCCGCACGCTCTGCTCCACCTCATCCCCACTCTTCGACAGACTCGCGCCTTGGTACTGCTCCTCATCCGGCACATAACACTCCTCTTCTCTGCAAGCAGTGATTTTGACATTGATGAGGACGCTGGACGACGACACCGCGTTGGTTGCCTCCACCACCGCCTCACCGCTTTGAGCAACCGCCGCCACTAATGCACGAGTTCGCTGGTTGCCATTGCCGTCTCCCCATGACGCCTTTGCAGAGCAGACTGAGCGAAGTGCGCGCAACCATTCACCGGCGCGCGTGGCCTCAAAGCAGACGGCTTAGAGTTGCGGCGAGTAGGAGGTCACATGAGGAAGCCGCTCACCGGTGCCACATGCGAAGTCGGGAACGAGGAAGCAAAGCAGGTACAGGTTGCCCTGAGCTCGCGTTGCCCCCACAAAGGAATTCGAGGAAGATTAGTTGAGGAGCATTATTTTAATACTTTTTTCTTTCAATATAAGTTATATAAATCTTAAAATAAACGAAAAGATAAGTAATCATTATCTACCTTTTATTTATGATTTAATATTTATACAACTATAAAAAAAACATGGAAGTACCTCTCTTAGTTAAGGATAACACTTGTACCAGATCGAAAGTGAGATGGTTTTCCTGCCAAGCCACAAAAAATACGCTTTGTGTGAGCCACGTCAGCGTCCATCGTCAGCTTAGGCTTATTTGGATATGCGATGCTATTTAAACAAATTTAAGGGCATAAATACACACTAGCCCTATCGTTAGAATGTCATTAAAGCTACAAATCAATTCTTTATAATTTTTCTACCCTCTTGCTTTACAAAATATTTAGATTAAGTAAAAATTCCACACTCAATCCTACTAAAAAAACGTTATTTACCCCTCTGTGTTTTCGATACATATCATTCTAGTTTTTAAATTTTATTTTAAATATAGTTATTCTATAAATTTAAGATGTTTTTTTACTATTGTTTAGATAACTTTTTTTAATTATTTCTAATATCATTTACTGCAGTGTTTTGTACATATGATTCTGTGGACGTGGAAGAACCACATCCGTAACGGAGGGAGTACTTCGCAATTGTTCGCAGTTCGGGTACGGGTCGAACTCTTTATTTAGAGTTGCAAAGCGGGTAATCGGGGCTCCGCCAGCAGCAACCGGCTCATAACTCGACGCCATCACCAGCGAACACAAATCGGCCGAGCAGACGACGACGCCGACGACCCCGCCGACGATTCCTCGTCTTCCACCTCCTCTTCCCGCGCGAGCGCGAGGAAGCCCGCTGCCGCCTCTCACCCCACCGATCGGGCCCCACTAGATCGGCTCCCTTCTTGTCGCCCTGCCCTTCTTCGAGATCCTTCTAGACCTCTCCAGATCCTCGGAGCGCGGGCGCGCGGGAGAGCGATCTCGGCTAGGAATGGACAAGTCCAGCGCCCTCGAGTACATCAACCAGATGTTCCCCACTGGTACGCGCGCCGCTCGAAATGAATCGATTCCTCGCATGCAAACTCGCTCGCGTTGTACAGCCGCTACGCGCTCGTTTAAGCTGCTCTGTTCCGAGACTTAGTAGTATTTGTTGGGGACGCTTAGGGTTACAGTTTGCGCTTGTTTTTTTGGGGCTTATCAGAGGCGTCGTTATCGGGAGTCGAGCCGCTGATGCAGAAGATACAGGGCGAGATTCGACGGGTGGACGCCAGCATCCTCGCCGCCGTTCGGCAGCAGGTTCGGCCTTGTGGTTTGCAATGTCTACACTTTGCATTAGGACTGGTTAATCTGGCCAAGCCGATGTGTTATGTACTTAGATGAGTATTGTGATGATGCAATAGTAGCGAGCTTACTCTGGATTTACACTTAAAATGTGCTGCTGGAAGCTCCAGACTGAAATATACTGAATTGCTTGGTATGTGTTTCTTATTGCTTGTGCTTATACTAAATCTCATAATGGGAAGCTATTGTTACTCCACAGAGCAGCTCGGGAACCAAGGCTAAGGAAGAACTTGCTGCAGCAACAAATGCTGTTCAGGTCATTGTTTTCACTTCTCATTTAGTGTGCATTTTGGCCACAATGAACTTGCTGGATCAATTCATCAAGAAGCATGTTTTGCTCTACTATAGTTGGATTAGCTCCGGGAAGGGGGAAAAAGTTAATCAGATACTAGCATGAGCACTTAATGGCTTGATTGGAGCTTAGCTTTGTTGTCTACTAACAGGAACTAATGAACAAGATACACGAGATAAAAACAAAGGCTGGAGAAAGCGAAACAATGGTTCAAGACATCTGTCGCGATATCAAAAAGCTGGATTGTGCCAAGAGGCAAATAACAGCTACAATAACCGCTCTTCACCGTCTTACTATGCTTGGTTAGTTTCTTTAGTTTACTTCTTTTTTTTGTTTTGAATATGTGCTATTGTACTTGATTAGGCTTTGGATAGAAGTGCGTGGAAAGCAACTATCCACGCGCCTAAACCTTGATTAGGCTTTATACCACGTATTGGTATAGTTTTAGGCTTTGTTCTACTTCCTCATCTCTCTCTTTCTCCCTTTGTTGGCGGATTGTTTTGGGTTTCAACTCTAACTTACCCCAACTTGCTTGGGACTAAAAGGCTTTGTTGTTGTTGTTGTTGTTGTTGTGCTATTGTACTTAAAAAGACATGACACAATAACAAATATACGTCCACCTAAGCTAAGTCATATTGTGCTCCATGCGTCACGTGCAGTATCTGCCGTCGAGCAACTTCAGGTCATGGCCTCAAAACGCCAGTATAAAGAAGCAGCTGCACAACTAGAGGTAAGACAATAGTTGATACCCTTGTAAACCTTCTAGCATTGATCTCCATGCTTGCAACACTTTATCGCTTACCCTGACCGTTTTTCATGGTTGGCATGCTGCTGCTTATAATTGTGTGCACAAGATTTCTGCCAAAAGTCCTGATTCTTTTCCTTTCTTCAGGCAGTAAACCAGTTGTGCAGTCATTTTGAAGCCTATAGGGATGTGCCAAAGATAACAGAGCTAAGAGAGAAATTTAAGAACATCAAGAAAATCCTCAAATCTCATGTATTTTCCGATTTTTCAAGGTACACAACAAATAAACTTATGTTGTTAAGTTTGTGAAAAAATACCTGTCTAATTACCACTTACCTGTTTGGTGTTAGTGCCAGTTTCTGGCCAATTCCTCAGCAGTAAACCAGTCAGGCAGTCAGGTACTGGAAGTAAGACCATGGCTAAGGACAAGTTAAATCCATGAGTCAGATAGGAACAGGTGGCCTAACTTGGGAAGTGTGGCATCTTTCTCATTTGTTTGTCATTTTCAGTAGTAAGGAACTCAGCCAGAATAATTCAAATCCAATGTAATACCGAAAACTTGATAGGAAAAGCCGTAATATCTGCACCCTAAATTGCTTGGTTTACCAAATACTGGTCCCTGCTGTTAACCAACAGTTTGAGAACCCTGAGTGTGTTTCGTGCCTGGACAGTGGAGCTAAGCAAAATTTTACTCCAACAGGCAATCGTTCTGTTTTTATATATCTACTACTTCTTACTGTGAAATAGTCCCGCAGCCGACTAATTTTTATACTTTTGCAGTTTAGGAACTGGGAAGGAAACAGAAGATGCCACTCTATTGCAGCAGCTATCTGATGCTTGCTTGGTGGTTGATGCTTTGGAGCCATCTGTAAGGGAAGAACTAGTAAAGAATTTTTGCAGCAAGGAGCTTACATCTTATAAGCAGATCTTTGAAGGAGCAGGTCAAAACCTTGCATATGCTACTTATATCAAATTGCTTTGCCGTTTTAGTGTAAATTTACATACTCATTTTTCTTTATTATTTTTTTGATACTTTCTTAAAAAAATGCAGAACTTGCCAAGTTAGACAAGACTGAAAGGAGGTATGCATGGATTAAGCGTCGGCTACGGTCAAACGAGGATACCTGGAAAATATTTCCACCTTCCTGGCACGTTGACTATCTGCTGTGTATCCAGTTCTGTAAGATTACAAGGTTTGATTTCACCCTCTCCAATTTTGCAGTTAATGAACTTCTTCTGTCAAATTGAGATTTACATAGAACTAAAGTAACCATTTGTCACTTCATTTTACTTGTTTGCTGCATTACGTTGCTACTCATATTTGTACAAATTGGTCCTTTTTTTTGCCTATATCCGCCCCGTCATAACCATTCAGCTGCAAATTTGTGCTATAACATTAATAATTTAAGATCGATTCTTATCTTCTGCCTCACAAGTCAATTTAAGGGTGATAAATTACTTCTTTTCAGGGCCCAGCTTGTTGATATCCTTAACCATCTCAGAGAAAAGCCAGACGTTGCAACTTTGTTACTGGTAATTTTCGCTGTTACTTCTTTGAAGTATGGATAACAGATGGAAATGACTATGTGCCCTCTATCTTACCATGCTATGCAAATGATTGATAACCTACTTTGTATTAATTATTTTAGGTTTTTTGGGTGACTTTCCTAGTGGTTTTATTTTCCCTCAAGGTCTTTTGTTAGATCTTCTATTGGCTTTAAATTAATATAATAAAAGATCAAGAAAACAAGAAAATTTTATGCACTTCGTGATGCTGTAACATCACGAGTCTTGGAGTGCTAGAGATATTAGTGAAATATTTAAGCGGGTGAGTTGTGTATGTAAGCTGATTCATTTGCAATATAAAATATATACCAAACATTTTGAGATCTTGCAATGTAGGCGTTGCAGAGAACCCTTGAATTTGAAGAAGAATTGGCAGAGAAATTCAGTGGTGGAGCTACGACTGCTCGTAGTAAAGAGTCAGGAAGTGACGATGAAACTGATGCTGGAGAACGCAATAAAATTGTCTCAGACATACGGAAGAAGTACGAGAAGAAACTGGCACTGCCAAATGATGAAGTTGAACAAGTATCTATTGTCTAGTCTAGAACTTCAACACCCCCTCCTCCTACTCCTATATATATATTTTTCTCAACTCAGAACAATTCTCTACTGGCAGGACAAAGTCAAGCAGAAAGATTTATCAGTTACTGGTGCCGGGGTTAGTAGTCTATCAGCTATTGAGCAGTGCATGTTTATTACTGTTTCCATAAGTTTGGATGATAAACTGTATCATATACTCATATCTCATATTTTGCCACTTTGTTACTGCAGTTCAATTTCCATGGAATTATATCATCTTGTTTTGAACAATATATGGCTGTGTACATAGAACTCGAGGAGAAATCTTTGGTGGAACAATTAGATAAACTTATCCAGGTACACAAAGCATACTTATAATTGGAACCTTTAGTTTTCAAGGTCTCTTTACCTTGAGCTAACCCTTCAATTCTGGCAGGATGAAAAATGGGAAACAGAGGAAGGGAGTCAGACAAACATTCTATCAAGCAGCATGCAGGTAAAAGGAAATAATACATGACAGCAGTTTCCAGGCTTCGTCAAAAAGCTTGCCAACATCCTACTATTTCCTCTTGTAATTGGCCAAAAAGTGGTCCATTTCTGCTTTCTCCTTTCCCCCTTGGGGTTGTCTTGGAAAAAGTTCTTAACCTTGTGTTATGTGGAATGGTATAAACTACTAAAACTAGGAATAGGTTTTCCAAAGCTGGCCTTCTAGATGTGTGCAACTAAGCATTTGATGCTCTGCTATTCTTTTATTAAACTATTATGTTAATCTGCTTTACAATTTCACTTGATCAGGTGTTCTTGGTAATTAGGAGAAGCTTAAAGAGGTGCAGTGCATTGACAAAGAACCAAACGTTATTCAACTTGTTTCAGGTAGACAGTTCTCTCCAGCGTTTGTTAGCACATTTCCATTGTATGGACAGTTCCATGTTATTTGCCCCCAGGCCCCAACAAATGGTTCCTTCGTGCATGCTGTTTATGTAGCTGTTGGGATTTTTTTTTCTAATTTCTGCTATGGCGATTAAGGCTAATTGATTTCACTATTTGGTATCTTCATTACTGCTTGTTTGCTACCTCTGATATTGATCTTCATGTGCTGTTCATTTATTCAATTGGTGAAAGAGACTGGAGGATATGAATCACACAGAAGATGAAATGTACCATGGTAATCATATGAAATAAAAGTTACTGTCTATATGAATTATCTCTAGACACTATACCGACCTTTATGAGATTTGATGAACTATTTGGGCCCATGTTGAGTTGTTGACTATGGTTGCGTCTACCAAGATTTTATACAACAACCACATAGCCTTTTGCCCCAAACAAGTTGGGATAGGCTAGGAATAAAACCCAATCAAAGCCAAAAGACCCCTTCACCTTTGATCTTAGGTCATGGTTCCGATACGTGGATTGCTAATTTCCATGCACTCTTATCGAACGCCAACTCTTTGGATACAACTGTTTCTTCTCACGTCAGTTTCGGTCGACCTCTGCCTCTTCTTATGCTTTCGAGATGGTTAAAAATTACACTACGCACTAGTGCCTCAGGAGGCCTCTATTGGCGGTGTTCAAACCCTCAAATGATATTAGACAAGCATTTCTTCAATTGGTGCTACCCCAATCCTATCACTGATAAAATATATTTCTTAAAATCTGTAAAGACTTTATAATGTTACCAAATCTGATGAAGTTTGGCCTTTGAACGGGTCATTACTGATAAATATATTTCTTTTTAGGTATTTCAAAGAATACTTAAAGCCTATGCAGCAAAGTTATATGCCAGGTTACCAAAAGGTGGTACTGGTATTGTTGCAGCTGCTACTGGTACGGATGGTCAGATCAAGGTATGATAGTTATCATTGCATTGTTATTGCCCCCTTCTATTTCTTGTTTTTCTCATCTGGTAGCATCATCTTATATCCTGTGTCCATTACTGCAGACCTCTGACAGGGACGAGAAAATGATATGCTACATTGTTAACACTGCAGAATATTGTCACCAGACAGTAAGTTTATTTTCCCTTCAATTAAACCGTAACTGGTAGTTTGGTGTAGAAGGAAATGCAATGAAATTATGGCATTGTTAATCTCTTGCTTGGAGAGACAGAAACAGCATATTCAGAATAAATTCTAGGTTCATGCATTTAAGTATTAGTGACATTCTGTTCTTCAGTGGTGCTTATATTTTTGCCATTCAAAAAAGCATTTTTTCCTTTTTTTTGGGAAAGTAATCTATATGCACTACTACACTTGCAAAATGCCCCTACAAACAAGCCTCTGAGATATGCTACTGCAAGCATTGATTAGTTTGCAAAATGCATCATTGGCTTTAAAAGAATAATAGGAGTTCAATTTAGCCAGATTGCCCTTTGCATATTTTCATTTTTTTTTTTTGCATCTACCCTTCTTTATCGCCAAATTTATGTTATTAGTCCATAGTTCTCCATGGGTACTGCTTGGCACTTTTCAGTCCCTCATTAGAAGACCTCACCAGTCGTGCCGTTTCACATCGGAAGGCTAGCGTTGTAAGTGTGGCACTGGAAATGTGCAGCACAATACTTTCTGGTTGGAGATCCCAACAATTCCTTAAGTTTATTGGCTAAAAGATGGGATACTTATGTTCTGATTGTAATTGATCCAAAAACAGTCTCGTGTTTGGTGGCTTGTCACCATCATCCACCAGGATTGCCTTTATGATGGCATTCAGCAGGCCGAGAGGAGTTGCAGATAGAAGCTTTCCACAGATTGGGCCTTGTATCATATCTACTCAGAGGGAAGAGATGAAAACAAAGGAAGGGAGGGAAAAGGGGAGAGGAGGAATTGAGGATGACAAGCGGGCCTGTTGTCAGTCTCAGTGCAAAGTTAGGGGCAGAAATGTCTCAGTAGATTGCAATCTATCCGACGTTTGCAGTGGCATTTTGCAAACCTAGCACTTTCAGAGTGGCATATAGCTAATTTTTTCCTTGTGTGTGCATGCTCGAGAGATCCTCTAAAGCTCCTTTTTATGATTATCAACTTTCTCTATAAATTTGACAGTCTGGTGAGCTAGCCGAGAATGTTGCTAAGATGATTAACGCTCAGTTTGCTGACAAGGTGGACATGTCTGAAGTTCAGGTGACTGATCGTTATCTTTTGTTGTTTTTTTCTACATGATGTGAATATTGTAGCCATTAGATTGCTATGTTATTTCATTGATATTATTGTTAAAGTTCTAGAAAATGCCTCAATACTTCAATACTTGCAGGATGAATTCTCAGCTGTGATCACAAAAGCATTGATGACACTTGTGCATGGTCTTGAAACCAAATTTGATGCTGAAATGGCTGCAATGACTCGTGTACCATGGGCCACCCTTGAAAGCGTTGGCGACCAATCAGAGTAGGATTTTATTAAATCCCTTTTATAGTACATCCCTGCTGATATTTCATTGTGTGAAAAGTCTTATTACATATTTGAAACTAGTATGGAATAACAAGTTATATACTTTACAAGAGTCCAATTCCGACGGCCTAGATTTGATGGGCAGGTGAAAAATGTAGGAGTTTGTATCATAACATAGCAATGATGTCACATTTTTTACAGCTAATGTAGTTAATGTTGTTCCACTGGAAAGAAGAGAAGATATGATTCTATATGAACTGCTGATTGGGATCTATCTTATCAGAAGCTGCATCTCATAGCCTGTAAATAAAAGCAAATATATGAACTCCCATAGCCTGTAACTAACTCCAGAGTGGATTGCTGGACGGAACAGATATAGGTAGACTGGAGGCATGTATGGAAGTTGCAAGCAAACCCCTAAGAAATTGCAAAATTATGCATTTGGGATCCCACCCCCTCAAGTTTGCCTAAAAACTTAGTCCATCCAGACGTGAAATGTCACTTAATAGCTCATATGAGAATTAGCATGTCCCAGATATGGCTTTGCAGTTTTGCACTATATAATATACACATAAAATGAATCCTTGAAATTTTGGAACACTCTCTTCTTCATTCTTTTTATTGGGAAACAAAATCTTAATTTGTGCTTATAAACATTATTTGCCTTCCATATTCTTCAGATCAACCAAAAAACACATGAATATTCTCATGTATATAAATATCTGCTAAGTGGATTCACTGTTCTTTGCCAGATACGTGAATGGTATTAGCTCTATTCTGTCCAGCAGTATTCCTGTGCTTGGTAGCCTGCTTTCGCCTACCTACTTCCAGTATTTCCTGGACAAAGTAAGTTAAGCATTCTTCTTTATTATGGGTAAAAACCTTATGGGTTCTTATCATCTTGTTGTCATGAACTATATATTGGCTATTAGCGTAGTTTATTGTACTTACCTGCATTGTTTTGGTGCAGCTGGCAGCCTCTCTTGGACCCCGTTTTTATCTCAATATATACAAGTGCAAGCATATATCAGAAACTGGTGCACAGCAGGTCCACATTAATTCCATACGAAGCTCTTTTTTGTATTATTCAGCACATTTCTCATCAGTCATCACTTTGCTTCTTTTTTTCTCCTGCAGATGCTTTTGGATACTCAAGCAGTGAAGACTATTCTACTGGACATACCAGCTCTTGGAAAACAGGTATTGTCAGCACAAAATCATCTTGGCATATTACATGGCCTATGTATTTTTTATTACTAGTGGTGGGTTGAGAAAACCTGCCAAGCGGAGTGGTTCTTTTGTATCAAGCAATCCTTGAATCTGTGGAAAAATTTGACCCTAGGGAGAGCGAAACATGTGTAGCAAACTGCAAAAGTGATATGATTCTTATGTTACTCAAAGAAGGTTGGCAGCGAACAAATGCAACAAATTTGCTTACACAAACAAGGATTGGCTACAAAAGGCAGAATTTATAGTTTAAACTAACTTGCAAGAAGATAAGCTTTCAAGTTATGCTCCACTTACATTTGGTTTCCTTCCATTGTATGTAACAGAGTACAGTTGCTGCTAGCTACTCAAAGTTTGTCAGCCGAGAAATGAGTAAAGCTGAAGCACTCCTTAAGGTAAATTGGGGAAAATGAACTCGAGTTCTGATTATCTATATCTGTATTGCTGAATATGCACTTCGCATTGATCAAGCTAATAACCTCACTTGATGCAGGTTATTTTGTCACCAGTTGATTCTGTTGCTAATACGTACCGTGCACTCCTTCCGGAAGGCACGCCTCTTGAGTTTCAGCGGATACTTGACCTCAAGGTTTTTGCTTAAAAATCTGGTCTCTTTAATATGCCAAGTACAGTCTTCCATCACTTAGTTTAACCTGACACACGATTTCTGCTCGTGTTGTTCTCGCTTGTCACAGGGCTTGAAGAAAGCAGACCAACAAGCTATAATGGAAGACTTCAACAAGCATAACCCCAGCATCAACCACCCCACCGTGACTCCGACTGTTGTGCCACCAGCTGCCACTGCATCTATCCCGATCGCACCAATCGCAACTCCAGCTGTTTCAATTACACCAAGCATGGCTGCCTTGACGGGAGCTCTGGCCAACCGAGAGGATGTACTCGCCCGTGCTGCAGCACTTGGGCGGGGAGCAGCGACGACAGGGTTCAAGAGGTTCCTTGCATTGACAGAGGCGGCCAAAGATCGAAAGGACGGGCCATTTCGCAAGCTTTTTAATGCCTAAAATTTTGTTCTTGCTTGTTCATATAGTTTGCATCTTTCTTGCAATGCACATAGCTATAGGAAATTCTTTCCGCAACGTGTTTCTTCTCTGTTCTCTGACCTTCAGTGCATAATGAGAAAACCTTTTTCGCCCATTTTCCCTCTCTGCGGAGAGCGAGTGGTTCTGCTGTATTAAGGGATTTTATCAGTGTTAGTAATAAGATTTCATTGTCTGGTTTTACATGTGAAGGGTCAAGGTTTCACATTCGCTGAGTTCTTGAAAATCGCATGCATAGAATTGTCTGCTTACATTTGAGCGTATCATTAGCTATTTTATTTATTATTGACATTTGAGCACTTGATACTCCAGTGTAATTGCTCTCCCGTGCCTTGTAATATGGATTTTGGCTTGGTGCTCATTATGTGTGTCGGTGTACTTTGCACTAGGGTATCCTCTCCGCTGTAGAAGTAATAGGTCTAGAAAGTGGTCTGGCCCAGTTTAAAGCCCATGTGGACCCCCGGCGAGTAGTCTGGCAATCACGCCCTGCTCGCCGGGCGAGCGGCTCGTGTGGCGCCCTGGCGGGTAGCTTGGCGAGTACGCGCTGCCCGCCGGGCGATAAGTCCACGTGGCCCCGGCGACGATCTAGCGATTACGCTCGCTTTCGTCGAACAAGCCGGCGAGAGTCTGTGGGCCTCGCAAGCGATCTGGCGATCACGCCCTGATCGCCGGGCGAGCGGCCCGCGTGGCGGCCTAACGAGCGGGCGGGTGTTCGGGCCCCCTTGTCATGCCACGAAGGCAACCAAAGGAATGAGGGGAAGGCTTCGCCTCGAAGTTTCCCTCCCTAGGCATCTCGTGTCAGGGTCATTAATTGTGAAGGATTCAGCTTTCGACACGACGACGGCTCATCCCTCTGACGCCTCTTACCAACCCGTCGTAGGGGCGTCTTGTCTCAGGCGAATCGGGCGAGACCTCTCACCGACATTAAATAAGGTTCGAAGGACAAGGCCACGGAGGCGTGCTTAATAAATACGTCGTGAGTCGACTTGGAAGCTGGAATGGTGAATGTAATTAATGTGTTGTAGATAAGTATAGCGCCACCTTCTCTCCTGCTCAGGGTGACCCGTCTATATAAGAGCACCCTGGTGCATGAAGAAGGGGGCCGGTCGGCTAAAGCAGAAAGTATAGAAGAACACTCTTGTAACCATTTCTCCATTTTCTCAATGAAGAACCAGCAGGACGTAGGGCTATTACCCACACCGGGAGTCTGAACCTGAGTAAATCGCTGTGTCCATCGGCTGCCGATTCCCGGAATTCATCGTCGAGAGATATTAGGGTTTCCAGCCACGAAGATACCCTCTACCGAACCATAATTTCCGTCCAAAGGGTAATCCATTCTGTTCATCGGTGGAATCTTGTCAGGCGAAAGACGCCAACAATGCGTTTTACAGAATCACATTTCTATAACAGATTGCAGCAATAAAAAAAATACTAATAGCAGCTATGGAACAATAAACTTTGGCCACGAGGCCAAAACAGCACGAAACTACGACACGTCGGAGGCGTATACGGCGTACCCCCTCCCGAGTCTTTATATCACTCGTTGGTGACTAATTAAACAAAGGCATAACAGTGCAGAAAAAAAAACTTGATCAATGAGTAAAATTTATAGATTATTACAATTCCCGTGATATAGAACTCTAAGGCTGAGTTTGTTTAGACTGGAGCTTGAGCTTATTTGGCTGGAGCTGGAAGAAGTCTTTGAGTGGAAGAATCTCTTTGAGCTTTGGATGAGGATGGCAATTTTTCGTAAATAATAGTTAAGTTGTAAGGGTACTAGAGAAGTGGGATTTTTAGAAGCTCCAGCCACCCCGAGAAGCATCGTTTTCCTTGCTTCTCTCGCGTAGTGCAAATTGGGCTAGAAGTTTCTTCTCTCCGTCTGGCTGGAAAAATACTGTTTGTTTTGGCTTGTGGCTTATAGAGGTGTAAAAGCCAAATAAGCTCAAGCTCCAACCTAAACAAACTCAGCCTTAAAGTTTGTTTAGGTTGGAGCTTGAGCTTATTTGGCTAGAGCTGGAAGAAGTTTGTTGAGTGGAAGAAAGCTACTTTGAGTTTGGATAAGGATGGCAATTTTTCAGTAAATAATAGTTAAGTTGTAAGGTCTGGGGAAGTGGGATTTTTAGAAGCTCCAGCCACCCCGAAAAGTATCGTTTTCTTTGCTTCTCTCGCGTAGTGCAAATTGGGCTAGAAGCTTCTTCTTTCCATCTAGTTGAAAAAATACTATTTATTTTGGCTTGTGACTTATAGAGGTGTAGAAGTCAAATAAGCTCAAACTCAAATCTAAATAAACTGAGTCTAAGCTCGCTTGGCCTTCTTCGACACCCTGCTGGTCTCCATGAGTTCGTCGATGGCCGGTCCGCCGAAATTCGCCCTGAGAAACCCATCCGTTTCGACCTCTGGTAGCCTCCCCTCCGATGCGATGAACCTGCAACAGTGTGTCTGCAACTGCCGGCAGCCGTTCTCCTCCGCGAAGGCTAGCGTCGCGGCCGCCGTGCCCACGCTGATGCCCCGAGCCAGCCTATCCACGCATATCGTTTGCATCCGCCTCTCTCGAATCTCTTCGTGGCCAAGAAGAGGCCTCTTGCGTCGTGGCCAGCATGTGCTCCTGGGTGCATCCTTCTCCGACGAGGTCTTCCGTCTTGGGCAATTTGTATGTGTACAGGAAACGAAGCGTGGCAGTGGCATTGAAGACTACAGGCTCTATGCCGCTGACAGTGACACAAGGTTGCTACGTGCCGAGAACCTCCGCGGCTAAGACCGGCGACCGCGCGATGAGGATGCATTTGTGCACAGCGAATGTCTGCTCCCCGACGCGGAAGCTGACATATTATATGGTAATTTTAAATAGTGATAATCTCTCTATCGTAATTTAGAATTACGATAGAGAGTAGTCATAATTCTAAATTGCGATAAAGTCTCTGTCGCAGATTGGCTGTGCAACTGAGTTATCTACCACTCGAAAAAATATTGACGGTTGCTAGAATTTTACAGTTCAAACTAGAGTTCAATAACTTCAGAAAAATTCATGTTTGTTGGTGATAATTTATGTAGTATTTGATAAAATTATTTGCCAGTTAAATTTTTTGACAAAAAAAAAATCAAAAGTCGTTGTTCGTTTTTCTCTTTCGGTGTGCGTCAAATTTTTAAATTTGACGACAAATCATAGTAAAATATTAGAAATATTGAATAAAACCTAACATTGATATTACAAAGTGCAGGACTAGATCTCAACCTGGGATAGAACATAGGTACACGCCTTAGAAAATTCATAAAACTGGGATACAATACGGATACATATACGCCTTAAAGAATTCATAAAACTGGGATACAACATATTCCATAGGTACATGCCCTTGGTAAAGGACTAAGTCACAAAATCATACATTCTATAACTATGGTTGTCGAAATAGGACATTGTCAAAACAATGATAGTTATCTATTGGTTCTTGACGGGATACTACGTTTGGATACCTGATAGAGCTTAATGTAATATCATCGTCAGGATTCAGAGAACTCTGGGGATGCAAGGTTCATGGCCTAGGTAACATAAAATCGTCATCATCATTGCCATTTGTATGGTTAGGTGCTAGCCCTCCTTCAGTGCTGATTGAACGTACTCTTGCATTGTTTCTTGAACGACCTGTTGTAGTAGTGCTTGAACGGCCTATTGTGGTAGTGTTTGAACGTTGAGGTCTAGATGGCATGAAATTGTCGTCGTCATCATCATCGTCGTCATTTGCGTAGTTAGGAGCAGGACCTCCTTCTGTGGTGGTTGAATGTCCTCTTGAACTTGTTGCTGCAACAGTACTAGGTGGGCCTCTACCCCTCTAGCTAGATCTTCTTCTGCGTGAACCAGACATCACACCACCACCGAAGAGCATATGCATCGCCGCGGATTCTGGGATATCTTTGTTCAGCCACTCTATATCCTCTAGGAATGACTAACACACAAGACGAGCATACGAATTAGTAAACTTATGCATAATGCTAAAAAGATTAGTAGGGTGAATAAATAGGAAATAACTAACTTTAATATGCTCTGCATACTGATCGGGTAGCATTAGTACCTTATAAAGTCTCGTAGAGAAACTTGTAGCAGAAGGGTGGTCGGCTAGTTCGTACACCTTGAAATACCTTTGACGACATCATTGCAAGTGCCATTTAAGGTTGTCGGAGGTCAGAAGGTTCAGGCCAGAGGTTGTCACATTATGCATCGATAATGTCGGACGCCACTCTTGCAATTTGGACACCACTGTACTTAGGTTCTTCTCCTTGAACGGGTCATCCTTCCCATTACGCGTAATGAAGGGCTACGGTACTCATATCTAGTGTCTACGAGAATGCTCTACTAGACGATCCAGCCATGGTGAAGTGTGAGTAGGAGTTGTATATATGTGCCTGCGATTTGGTCTTTTATAGTATTCCCCGTCTACCCCTCCTATGGCTTGAGCTTCCTCCTCCATCTGTGATTGTAATGGGGTGCAGGTTGAAGTTGGGAAGAAGGGCTACTTAGGTAGTGGGTGATTTTATATCTCACTTAGGTCTGAAAAAGTGGGCTGTAGTGTTTTGTCGTTTTGGTCAAAGAAAACGGTGGGTTGCAGGGTGTTGTCACTTCACTGAGAGGCAGTGTGTTGTATGTTGCTATGTGATAACGGGCATCGTGTCTCGTCACTTTTTCAAGCGGATGTGACTAATCAAACTGAGAAATAAATAGGTAGCGTGTTGCCGTCTCGGCTTTTTAGGTCGATGTGATCTGTCCCGAATACTAAAATTGAATTGAGAATGCTGCTGGTAATGTGTTGTCCAATAGGACTGAAAAAGCTAAAAGCGGTGTGTAGAGTGTTCACTTTTCACTTCGAAAGGTGGTGGATGCTTTCGGTATTTCCCTACGAGAAGATAAGTACTGAATACATAAGTTAAATAAGCCCATGAACAAGCTGCTACGAGTAGTGAAATCAGGCCGAAAAAGCTGAAAATGGTGGGAGGTAATCGATGAATACGTAAGTTAACAAAGTAAAAGATGATATGTGGAAACCACTTCAAAAGGCATCCATGACCAACTCTATCTCCTAAGCTTGAGAAAGGTCATGGTAGCGTGTTAAGCTGATGTGTGTTGTCCAATCGGCTTGAAAGTTGATGGCATTACGGAAGGTAAAGGTTATGCATAAGAACAAATATCTACAAGTGTGTTTCTAGATTGATCCTCTCAAAATTTGTGTTTAGACGAGTTGTTGTGTGAACCATCTAAAAGGCTTAAGTGTTTCAAAATCTGCGTCTACAGTGATCGTTTAGGGTGTTTGCTTTGGCCGGATGCAGATGCAAAGCTAGTTTTATGTAGGATCTTTTTCTAGATTATGGTAGTACATATATGAAAAGGTGTTTGTGGGCTATTCATCAATAATTTGGAAATTTAAATATGTTATTTTACGGGCTGCCAAAAAGGCTTAAGTGATCATGTAATTTACACGGTTGCAGCCCAACTTTCTTTTAAGTTTGCAACTGCACCGTATAGGATATTTTAACCATATTTTAGGCATTAGTAGGGAATATTCTTACCATTTGTTAGGCATTATCGTAGTACATAAATGAACACTGATCTACGCGTTGTCAAAACAGCCTAATAGCTAAAGGCATTATGGAAGGAAAAGACCATATCGTAATAGAAGATAACTTAAGAAAGCAAAATACCATAGCTGAATGTTACATAATCTGAGAAAGTAAAACACTATATTATGTTTAGTACATCATGTATGAAAAAAAACTAACTGAGGCCCCTGTGCGATGCTACTCCTCGTGTGGTCTCAAGCTTCCTACGGCACTGCACATGCCCAGAGGGATATATCAGCTGATGAGGGGCCTATCCATAAGTACTCCTAGCAAACCGTACTAGTTCTATCGAAGTAGCGAAGACGTCCTATGACGGCTGAGTCGGTCCGGGTGTATCGACGAGCTAGGGGGGACCAAGGACCGCAGCTGTGAATTGCTGATAAGGATCTACAAAGAAGTCCAAGTCGATGTTATCGAGCGGAGAGAAGTTAGTGGAGGTTCTAGCGCTCTGGTCAGGTGCTAGATAGGCCGTTGTTGACAAAGTTTTCATGTTAGTACAACGCATAATATGAAGAACATAATAGATAAAAGTAGACCACGTGGTGTACCTGTAGTCATGGAGATGTACGGCGCGGAATGCTGCCAACTAGATCCCCTTGGCACGTTCGGAGGGGGGGTCGTCTGCGTGCGTGATGTCCCAGCTGCGGCCTGGGGTGTGTGTCGACCACGTACAGCTGAGGCACATCCATGAACCTGTAAAATGTCACCGTCCCTAGGCCTCCTGCAGGACGTAAACCGGACGATGCGAGCGGCCTTTTGGCGTACACGCTGCAATGTCCCTCTCAGAAAGTCCATCATGACCTTGAGCCTGTCTGTTTGGCCTACTCGTGCTAGTAGTGCATCCATCTCCTCCATAGCCTCCCTGGCAAGGTCGCTATACACACACATTGCAAGGCTAGTTAGTCCGTACAATTGCAATAACGATACATTACATGGCATGTCAAAGAAGTACTAACTAAGCGATGAAACGCCGAGTTCAGCTACGTGGGGTAGGTGTCTATTGTAGAGGGAACCTGCCTCGGAGGTGAGTCAACGATACACACAACGCGAATGCGTGCGCACGGACTGAACAACCGGATGTACTGGTCGTACGTGTCGGGGTTGTACGGGTGGCCTCCTCATGAACGTTCGCCAACACCTACACCCACTACTGAGCATGAGACAACATACGTGTTGCCCAACTCGCACCACTAACGAAACCCTTCCGTGTAAGCTTGCATGAGAACAAGAGTATTGACGTTAGTAGCAAGAACATCGCAAAAAATAATGCAATTGGAATTGACGTAGAAGAGCACTCACATGTGCACGCTCGGTGGGACAACCTCACCAGTGGAGATGTGGAAGACCTGATGAAGGCCGAACTCGTCTCCACGTAGACGTTGAACACCAATTGGCGCCATGTCAACCAGAAGGCGGCATCACGGGTGTACTGTAGGGATAGGCCATGAGGTGCTCGCACACCTACCAGCTCCGGGAGGTGAGGACGTCAGATGATGTGATCATCTGTCAGCTGGTCGAATATCGCTACGTATTCGGGGTATGAAGCGTGTGACATGACAAGCATGAAAGTCGGCTGCAAAAAAAGGAATAGTCCAAAGTTAGACAAAAAATTTCAAAATTATTGCATAATTCAAGGTAAAGGTTATTTTACTAACCCATCGGTGGCACCATAACGTCCTCATGGTAGGATAGTCGACGTCATCCCCAAGGGCATCGTAGAAGCCTGCTCCGTAGGGTCCCAAATCTATCTACGGTCGACCGATCTAGAACCTCTCGAAAGACCAAGGCTGAAGTAGTAGAGGACACCCCGTGAGAACGGACCAGTCCCCCACGCGACGACAACTGTCGCAAAGATCTCAGTACGTGGTAGCTAGCACAACCGGTCCTCACGCTAGCTACGGGATCTCCTTAATGTCGGCGTCTGCGATCGATCTCGCGTACTGGATTATATGCTTATCGACGGTGTCCTCGTGGAAGGAGCAGAAAAAACTCAGCTAAAGAGCCACAGCAGGTACGTCTCGAAGTGGCGACTAACAACGTACTCCCCTGCTTCATCTGCCATTCTCTCGGGCTGCAGAATGTAATGGTTAGTTTCACAACTTTAAGAGATAAGAAAATAACATTTAGATAAAGTTAATATCACTTACGTAGAATTGTACCAGCCACTTCTGCGTCGGACCGTGCGCAAAAGTGAAAGGTGTGTAGCCATACTCAGCGGGTAGCACGTCCGCGAACCAGGCTAGGAGCTCCGTTCGCTACTCTAGGTGGACGTCGTCAAGCACTACAACGTTCGCGGTGCAAGGTAGACCCAGAAGGTAACTCACGTCCTCCAGTGTCGGCGTCATCACCGCACGGGAGGTGAAACGTGTGCGTCTCCGGTCACCAGCGATCTACCAAAGCGCTAAGCAAGTTCCTGTCATACGGGAACCTCCTAGAGGCACCACACCTATCCTGCGCATCGGCAACAATCGCCTCCACCATCCGTGCTATATACAGTAATTCTGCCGCTCTCAGCCTGCAGGAAAACATTATAACAACTATTGGTTCACATGTACAAGATATAGTAAGGAAAGTATGAAAAAGAGCACGAACCTGAGAATCCATCGCGGGTTGACCCGCCATGCTCTTATTGGGATCCGCATGTGAAGGGCACTAAGCTTGAATGGTGGCTCCCTGTCTGAAGGTGGCAAGGTGGCTAAGCGACTCCAGTGAGTCGTGTCGATCATTGGGTCCAACAACTCGTACTCTCCGACGTTCGTCATACCTGCAATTGAATAAAACAACGTTACGAAATCAAATGCACAATAAAACTGAATGCAGTGATTAAAAATATAATTTGAATACAATAAAAGTATTAGACATTATAATCCACAAACGCTAATACCTTTGAAATCCATACATGCATCACACATACAAATTCGAACCAAATAGAATGCAATAATAACATATTCAACATCCATACATGCATTACATATCCTATGTCCATACATGCATTACATATAGGAATTTGACATATCACATTGACATGCGAGTAAACTACTTCAATTTCATATACAAAGCCCATACAACAATGTCACGGCTCTATTGCAAGTATGATGGTACGTGGCTCTAAATTCAGGTTGCCCACAATCTCCCCATGCATTACATTTGCAACAAAACATAAAAATGTGTTTCTATACAATTGGGCAGACTCCATCAGCACGCATGTGTGTGGGACGACTATAGAACACTTTCAAATGGTATCCCACTTAGGCTGGTAAGCATGCACATGCCATGGGCAACCCTCTGTCTGGTATCTGACATCATACATCCGCTGGTCTGACTTCATAACATTAAAGGTTCTATGAAGCGACACTGTCCATACTGTCATTGCTTCCTGAATTTCAAACTTATTCTTGTAAATAACACATTGCCTCACCTTATTTCTTTGACTGCCATACGAAGTGTTCACTCTTGTTGACCACCAATCTATCGAACTAACATGCATCCCACTCCGTAGGGAAATGCTCTTCATCGTCTGCGTCGTTACTCAAATACTCATATTCCTAACTCTCTGCCTCCATCACTTCAACCAATGATTCAATGTTTTCTCCCTCATCTGCCACGCCCAATGATACCTGAACATCTGGATTTGGAATATTAGCTTCCTCGCCTCGCACACCCTCATGACTCGAGCTGACATGTTGTCTCATTAAGCAATCTCCGGTTCGACTACTCTCTCCAACTTCCTTCGGTTCATCACCACCAACCCTCCTCCTGCATCGTATGGTTAGCATTGGTTTTCTCAAATGCTTACGCCAACAATACTAATGGCCAACCATCTTAGTTGCCAATCTTATGTACGAGTTCCAAGACTTCGGCCCTTCAGTTCTACTAACTCTCAGTACGTGTAATCCCGTCTCCGAGACCCTACTCCATACAGCTTGAGGTCATGCAATTTACTATCTAACGAGAACATGTGGTACAATCATCTGTTAACCGTGCCCCATGAATACTCACCAGCACGTGACAGGCCAGCCATGACACTTGGAAAATGACTAAGTTCCACCCCTTGTGCACCCATCTACGGAACCCCTTCTCTGTAGTATATTTTAAATTCCACTCGTTCGTCCATACCTGTCGAACATTTCATAAATTTTTTAATGATCGCACGACATAACGTTACCACCTTTCAAGTTTTAATCTATTCATACGACGACATACTCTACACCAATTCAAACAATTGCTGCAGCTCTACAAAAAATAATTTTGTGTATCACATTATATCTCATGTAATTCTTGCACACATTGTATTTCTCATAATTCTTGCATCTTTCTATATCCATAGCTACTATAACTCCATACAATTAAATACTTAAAAACCTATACAATCCAATCACTAAATCATCAATTTAAATAAACTATTACCAGTCTACATAGCTAATTAATTACAACCCTAATTAATCTCGTCCCTATATCGTCTTTCTAAATATTTATTGCTCTACAAACCTAATTACTTACCAATCTATTTTATTTAGTCACTAAATTCTAAATTAAAACAATGAAACAAGATTTTATCTCAATACGCAACGAATCTCCCCTCCTCCTCGTCCTCTTCTTCCATCCCTCCTTCTCTTCTTCTTCCTCCCCTTCTCTCCTCCCCCTCCTCCTCTTCTTCCTCTCCTCCTCCTCCTCCTCCTCCTCTTTCTCTCCCCTCTCCTCTCTTTTTTCTCCACCGTGCGCGCTCTTGGTTGTGTGTGACTTCACTCGGTGAAAATGAGAGCTGAACCGTTAGCGACAGCTCTCTGTCACAATTTAGAATTGCGACAGAGAATTATCGCAATTCAGAATTGCGACATAATATTTGTCATAATTTGAACGTGCGACAAGTAGGTAAAACTTTTATTTTTTTGCATATTATTTTTGTAATTTTTCATTAAACATATATTATTCAAAAAATTCTCTAGATATGGATACTTGTAATGAACTTTCTTAAGATTTAGATATCTGTCGTATATCATGGTTAAGATCTTGACAAGTGGTAAGCATCCAATGGACTTGAGGGTCTATGTAAGAAAGCGGCTCTTGCTCTTGCCGTTACATGCCATGGCATTTTGAGCATGGTAAAAGTGTTGTGTAGGATGTTAGGCAAGCAACCAAAAGGGCGTGTGTATACTATTGCGTGACAGTATCACTGATTTATTTTAATAAAGTAGCATTTGGTAATTATAAGTCTTTTGGTTAGATCGCTTAATGCATTGTTAAGTTGTGATTCAACGCGGGTGGTCCACCCGCTTGGAATCACTAAGTGCTAACTTCAATGTGAGGGATCAGTCACCCGAAAGCAGGATGATCTTGGGTTTAAACTTGAGAGGCTTAGTTGCGCAGAAGCCAATAATAAATAGTGTACTAACTAAGTAAAAAATTAAAATGCTAATTAACTTTTATAAATACTTAGTGTAGCATTAAGTGTAGGTCTCAAGTATTAAGGCCACCCTAGTTTCCAACATCCTTATTCCAAATTGACTCGTTTTAATCTTCTGTTACTCCGTTTCTTATAAATCATGAAACGATCGGACATGTCCATGGGCGGTGGACATGACCAACGTGTACGCGTGGTGTAGCGTAGGTGAAGAACTTACAGCAAAGCTATGAGGAGTGCACGCGCGAGGCTTGACCCACCGAGCACGAGTCAACCGCACACACGCATGTGCGTGCTGCCATGCGCGTCACTCGCCCGTCGAATCTAAACATGGAGCCGCTCTATACATGCAACAATAAAATCTAATAGGTCAGGGAGTATAAACCATTGCCAGGTTTGAAGGGGTGTTAACCAGGAGCTACGTGAAACATTGCACACAGCAGGTCAACGCAAGCACTGCTTGGCTTGCACATTTGTCAAGCACTTACTGGGCACAAGGAGTTGCCGCGCCACATTTTTTTTTAAAAAAAATCAGCCTGAAGCTACGTACGCACTCCACACACATCCACACATGCACTCACGCGCACACGCTCACCCCTCGCGCGTGCCTGCATCGAGCAGCGCTCGAACACAGACGGGCTGAGCCAGTTAAGCCAAAGAGAAAACTAGATGCTAAACCATTCCATTCACCTAAAACAATAGAACTAAATGATACAAGATCTCATCTCATTTAACCTTATCTCATTAACCAAACACACCCTTAGTTGCTTTTGCCACCGTGGTTGTGCAGCATCTACTTCGATTGGGCTGGACTACTTACAAGTTACAACGCCTTAAGATTTGTGTCTTCTAATTTTTCTTGGGCGTTTGGCATGCTGTCTATGGCGACGGTCCATCTCTCGCTAGGCACATGAGATCTCCACGAGTGCGATGCAGTCCTAATGAAGGCGAGCACAGACGATAGAGTGCGTCGCCATCGACAACATGGAGCCGCACTAGACACACCGGCAACAAACCTAGTTGGACATGGAGTATAAACCGCCAAAGCAACACCTCTGATCGAGCTAAGCAATAGGGGACTCTGAAAAAATGCACAACGTAGTATAGATTTGCAGGGGTTAACAAGTAACTATGTGGAACATTGCACACAGCCGGTCAACACAAGCACTGCTTGGCTTGCACATTTCGTCGAGCACCTGTTGAGGCACCAGCAGGAGCTCATTCACCGCACCGATACCCAGCCACTATTCCTTAGCATCTCGTTAGACCAATCAGCAAAGAGCACATAGACACAAAAACAAGCCGAATCCATTGAAAAAATCCGTCCTTGGTACTAATGACGAGAACATGAACTAAACTTAGTTTCCTATTGACACGCGAGTGGCAAACAAATAAGCGGGGGAAAGCAAAATTTACCGACGCCGTGCAGATGCTCGCCTATTGCACTTGTAGTCTTGCACTCACAGGCTCACAGTCGTCGTCGCCTCTGCTCTGGATTTACTTGCACTGTCAATGTTTTTTTTTCTCCTTTCAGAAATAACTTTTGCCATACACCTTACATACATGCTGGTAAAATAGTGTGATCAATCCCATCAAGACAAGCGTGATATTTGTGCTTTCATCCCATTGTACGAGACTCAGCCAAAAGAACGAGTTGATGGTCCTGTAAAAATATTCTAATTATCGAATGTGGCATGTGTAATCTATTGATACTAGTTATGTGCCCATGCGTTGCAATGAAAACTTAATTTATGACAAAAAAATTATTTGCAAAGAGCATTAACAGTGGTAAAGATGGATAATTAAAGAGCAGTGGCAAAGGTAGGTAATTAAGAGCACTAACAGTGGCAAATGTGGGTAATTAAAGAGCAGTGGCAAATGTGGATAATTTTGATGAAGTGACGTGGGAAGAAACTCTTATTTTATATAGTAGAGATAATTCTAAAAATAAGTAATATATTGTGATGATCGCTAGACTAATGGATTGGTTATGAGCATATATTCGTCAGAACTAACGTGCTATGTGAATAATGTAAAGTGCATGCCTGTTTGTGCGTGCACTTAATGTGTGTGCAATGTTGATGGTATGTATGGGTAGGGGTGGCAATAGGGAAAATTCCCACAGAGAGCGTCCTCTTATCTCCAATCCCCGATAATCAAAGTTTCTCTGTCTCTGTCCTTATTTCCGTCCTTACACACGGGGCTTAATTCTCTCTATCCCCGATGGGTTTCTGGGGCTCCGACGGGGACTAATATCTAAAAATGCTACATAAAAAACCACATGCTACATGAATGAATCACTAGAGTAATAGTGCATATGTGATTTAAGTGTGAGTGAATCACTAGAGATCCCAGCAAGCTAAAGGGCGCTGCTCGGCGCTGACTGCATTAGAGAGGATCAGGATCCACCAAAAGTCGCGAATTCGATTTCTTCGTGAAGGTGTTGTGGGCTTGGTTGTAGAGACGTGTTCCCGGCCGATGACCGGCACGAGAGGAGGTGGACGTCGAGGCCGCGGTGGCGATTCGACGGATAATTAGCGAACGGAGCTACCGACCTTGTTAATCGGAAGGCACCGCCAAGAGATGAGTTGTGACAAAATACTTCTTGCCTTTTCATTGATTTTCTCTCATACTTATAAATACAAAAGTCTGATGACTAAACAAGGAAATCTAAACTGCCAAGAGATAAGCTTCCTACTAAATAAGATATGCATGCAAAATAAGATACGCTAATACTGGTAAGTAACCGACTAGAATTGTGTTTCCACCGCTTGAAGCTTTAGGCGCTTGACAGCTTCCTTCACGGCCGATCGCCAGTGAAGCCGCCCTTCCTTGACGCCTTTTGTTTCTCGCGACGAACAAAGGCGTTGTCGAGCCCTTGTACACCCATAACATCACCCCCCTCAAGACTCGGCTTGTCCTCAAGCGGATAGGTAGGGAAGTTTCTGCGAAACTCAGTGGCCATCACCCACATTGCTTGATCGGCTGACTAACCCTTCCACTGGACCAAAAATTGCCGGCGTCCCTTAAGGACGCGATGCGCCAAAACGTGAGCCAGTTCCTGTGAAGTTGGCGCCGGATTTGGCGACACATCCGGTGGTAGTGGCTGCGGGGTGGTCGGAGCATCTCCCTTAAATGCCTTGAGAAGGGAGACCTGGAAAACATCGTGAATGCGAGCAGTGGATGGCAAGTGAAGACGGTAGGCGACTTTGTCGATGCACTTAGTAATCCGATATGGCCCATAGAATCTCGGGGAGAGCTTGTGCTGGGAACTGGCTCGCAAGGATTGTTGACGATGCTTATGGAGGCGCAGCCAAACCCAGTCGCCGACTGCAAAGGAAAGCTCCCTGTGATGAGTGTCGTAGTATTGCTTCATCCTGTTTTGAGCTTGAAGAAGATGCGCTCGAGCCTGCTGCATAAGGGCATCTCGGTCGGCCAAGTGACAATCCACGGCCTGCAATGCCGATGGCCATTGGTTGTATGGAAGAAGAGGAGGCGGCTTGCGACCATAAACCAATTCGAATGGTGTCAGGCGATGAGCTGAGTGAAATGAGGAATTGTAGCAAAATTCCGTCCAAGGAAGCCACTGAACCCAGGTACGAGGGTTATTGCCTGTAAAACACCGTAGGTACATTTCAACGGTGCGATTTACAACTTCTGTTTGCTCGTCAGTCTGTGGATGGTACACTATGGAGAGAAGAAGAGTAGTACCACACCGTTTGAAAAGAATCTTCCAAAAGATGCTGGTGAAGACCGGGTCTCTGTCACACACGATTGTCTCCGGCATGCCATGCAAACGAACAATGTGGTCGAAGAAAAGGTTCGCCACCACTGGAGCTGCTGATGGCCGGGCTATTGGAATGAAGTGTGCATACTTTGAAAGGCGATCGACAACCACCAAAATGGCGGACTTGCCATGAGAGCGAGGAAGGCTGATAATGAAGTCCATGGAAATGTCCGCCCAAACCTGGTGGGGTACCGGAAGGGGTTGAAGTAGTCCAGCCGGTGACAATGAAGAGGTCTTATTCTTTTGACAAACAGCACAATGCGCGATATAATGTTCCATCGTCACGCGTTGGTGTGGCCAAAAATACTCCTGGTGAAGACGATGAAGTGTCTTGTGAACTCCCTCATGGGTTATATCATGGACTGCCGCCACTATGGCTGGAATGAGCGGCGACTTGGCAAGAATGACCAGGCGTTCGTTGCGGAAAAGAAGTCCATCACGCACTCACCAAGAAATCCCGGTGCCCACGGGTGATGCTGGAAGGTTGATCTGCTGTTGATATTGCATGGGTTGGTCTGAAACAGAAGCAGGTATCGGTTGGTCCATGCTGGAATGAATACCCTGCTGGTTCCTCTACTCCCAGTCGGCACAACAACGTTGAATCTCCGGATCGGCGCGGAGGCTGTCGCCCCATGACTGTATTGTCTCCAGACGAGGAAGAGAAATAGCAGCACAGGAAGGGACAATGGCCTCCAGCCGAGATAAGGCGTCAGCTGCCTGATTAGCCTTACCCGGCTTATATTCCACGCGAAAATCAAATCCCATCAATTTGCTAAGCCAGTGCTATTGAGGTGGTGTAATCAGGGCCTGTTCAAGTAAAAATTTGAGACTTGCATGGTCAGTGCGGACAATGAAAGCACGACCCCAAAGGTAAGGTCGCCAATGACGGACTGCTTTTGATAACCCAATGAGTTTGCGTTCATAAGCCGCGAGCTTTTGGTGGCGCCTTGCCGGTTCTTGGTGGCGGCCGGTGGCCCTCTTCTTTAATCTCGCCCCAATGCCTTGTCCGGATGCATCACATTCAACCACAAAGGAAGTCTCAAAATCTGGCAAGGTGAGGACTGGAGCCGATGTAAGCGCGGCCTTGAGATTAAGGAAAGCCGCATCGGCTGCATCCGTCCATGTGAAATTGCCGCGACGAAGCATAGCTGTCAAGGGCTCCGCAATGTCGGCATAATGACGGATGAACCGGCGGTAGTACCCAGTTAACCCCAGGAAGCCCCGCAGTGCGGTAATGGTGGTGGGTCGAGGCCATGCCGAAATAGCCTGCAATTTGTCCATGTCTGCTGCCACCCCAGTTTCGGAAATGATATGACCAAGATAGCGCACCTGTTGTTGACTGAAAGCACATTTAGATTGTTTGAGGTACAGCTTGTGGTGGCGCAAGTGCTCGATCTGATATCTGCAGTGCCCCAAATGGTCCTCGGTAACGGAATTTGTAAATAAGGATGTCATCGAAAAAAACGAGAATGAATTTCCTGAGAAAATCCTAAAGCACCTCATTCATAAGTGCTTGAAAGGTGGACGGAGCGTTGGAAAGGCCAAATGGCATTACTAGAAATTCGTAATGGCTATGATGGGTGCGAAATGCTGTTTTGGCAATGTCAGCCTCATGCATGCGCACCTGGTGATACCCCGAGCGAAGATCAAGCTTGGTGAAGTACTTGGCGCCGTGAAGCTCATCTAACAATTCCTTGACCACAGGAATCGGAAACTTATCCTTGATGGTGTGGGCGTTGAGCTCGCGATAGTCCACGCAAAAGCGCCATGTGCCATCGCCTTTCTTGACAAGCAGGACTGGCGAAGAGAAGGGGGATCTGCTAGGGCGGATGATCCCTTGGGCCAGCATTGTAGCGCATTGGCGCTCAATCTCGTCTTTTTGGCGGGAAGGGTATCGGTACGGCCGTACGACCACCGGATTGGTTCCATCCCGCAAGCAAATGCGATGGTCACAAACACGTGTCGGGGGAAGTCCTTGCGGCTCGGTGAAGATGTCTGCAAATGACTTCAAAAGAGATGTGAGCCCCCTGATTGTGTTCTGACTGAATGGCCAGGAGATGTGGCTTCTTGTTGCGCTGTAGACCTTCTAGGAGAACGGCTGAACCCCCATGAGCGAAAGACATAGTTAGCTTACTGAAATTCCACTGAATATCACCCAATTGCTGCAACCACTGGACACCGAGAATGACATCAAAGCCGGCCAGAGGGATGACCATGAATGCTGCGGTGAACTGATGCACGTCGACTGTGAAGTCCAAAGCCGGTATATCACCCAAACAAGGAAGTTGACACCCATTGGCCACTTTGACATGCTGGGAGGATGGTTTCCCTTGCTGCAACGCCAGACAGAGGGCAGCATGGCTACTAATGAAGTTATGGGTGCTGCCGCTGTCTACTAGACCAAGCAAGCTGCGCCCTTGGATGATCAACGATATTTGCATGGTAGCACTGGAAGTTGGTCCCTGAAGAGCAAGCAAGGAAAGGGATGGTGTGGCAGGATCGGTCACTTCGCCGTCGAAGGCCAGTTCGCTGGGCAAGTCGGCGGAAGTATCTGTGTCTTCATTGGTGACTTCAATGGCAAAGAGCCGTTTGCACCGATGGCCGCGTGTATATACGTCGCCACAGTGATAGCACAAGCCCTTGGCACGGCGCTCAGCTAGTTGGTCGACACTGAGACGCAGCCTGGTGGAGGGTGCAGTATTGGAGGATGTGCCGGAGGGAGCTAGAGCTGCGGTGCGCTGAAGACCCACGGAGGAATTGGATGGCGTCCCCGTTTGACTCGGTGGTGATGGAATCGTAGAGGCCATGGATGACGCCGAGCCTCTACTAAAAGCCAGACGACCACGTCCCTGCGATGCAAAGCCATGCATGGCATCTGCTAGCCACAATTCCTTGTGTTCTTCCGCCTCTCGTGCAAAGCAGATGGCTTCGGCTAGATCGCGAGGCCGTTTGCGGCGGGCGTCTGCTGCCAAGGCCTTGGAAAGTTCGGCTGTAAATGTTTCCACTTGGTCGGCGCGCGCCATGCGCGGCGCCCGGGCAATGAGACGCTGGAAATCCTTGGCATACTCGTCTACATGAGTACTGCCCTGTTTGAGATTGACAAGATCACCTAAAGGGCTGATTCCTGACTGGCGAGTAAAACGCTGCAAAAACGTGTCGAAGAAGTCTTCCCAAGAAATCCGTGGTTCTTCAAGCAACCAATTATCCAAGACTTCTTGCGCCTCGCCACGGAGATGCAGACCCACCAGGTCAACGTGTTCTCGTGGAGGAATCTGATGCAAGCGGAAAAATCTTTCACATTGCCTTAACCATAAAAGAGGATCCTCACTGCCATCATAAGTTTGAAGTTCCAGGCGTGGTGGTCGGGGAATCCAGCGGCGATGGTGCTGATGGTCGTCGGCGTCGTCTGCAAAATCCTGGCGCTCGTCATAGGCGCGAGGATTTCCCCCGGCATCCTAAGGTTGGCACTCACGCATTCCGCGTTCTGCCGCGCGTGGGCGGCCGAGACGGCCAGAGCCATGCGACCCATAGCCCCTAGGAGATGGCGCATGGGAACGATCACGATGTTCCCGCTCCTGATCTTGGCGACGACCAGTATCATCTGCCGCCCGGCCGGTGTGACCATTATCACCATGTCCTGAAGATCCCGCACGGGAGAGAGCTAAGAGCTCGCCAATGGAGTTCTTCAGATCGGCCAAGGATGTCTCCAGATGGCCAACTCGTTCTTCTAACGTTGGTTGTGACATGGCCAGATGATCGCCGGAATCTGATACCAATTTGTTGTGGGCTTGGTTGTAGAGATGCGTTCCCGGCCGATGACCAACGCGAGAGGAGGTGGATGTCGAGGCCGTGGTGGCGATTCGACGGATAATTAGCGAACGGAGCTACCGGCCTTGTTAATCGGAAGGCACCGCCAAGAGATGAGTTGTGGCAAAATACTTCTTGCCTTTTCATTGATTTTCTCTCATACTTATAGATACACTAGTTCAATGCCCGTGCGTTGCTACGAAAATTAAAATTGGTAACGAAACATAGAGGTCAAGCAATAAAAGAAAATTGTGCTACAAGACCAAACATCTATTTATCCCAAATACAAAATTTTTTATGGTTTCTCCTCCGGTATGAATTAAAACCGAATATATTGTACGTAACAATATATATTACCAATCTCAAAAATCAATCAATTATTTTTACCCCTTTTTGCAATTTATCTTCCACCGCAGTTGCACCAACAAGAATCAGCTCTCTTTCAATTAAATCTGAGACTCGTTCGAGCTGCAATTCTCTATCAATCCCAATAGATGTCTTTGCTCTAAGAAACTCAGCACTCCAAGAAGTATATTCTAATTCCTACAGCACTCTATATGATAGTGCCAACGTCCACAAACCAGCCTCACCATACTCATTGAGATGTCTCGCTTGTATCGAGCTCATATAACCTTCCATTTTTGGCCACCTAACAAATATGATGTTGCTTGGGTGGAACAAAGAACAAAGAAAAGATAATTAAGTCAAGCATAAACAACCAATGTACGTTGACGATACATAGTCGAGAATAAAGTGTATAAGTTGCTCTTCTAGTAACACTTTCACTTTTAAAGTAATCATTTTTAGTTTTTGATTTACAACACAAACGACTTCATGACACATGTTGAGCTAAAACTTGAAACATAAAATATATGCCGACAAAAAGAACAAAAGATACATTACTCAGTTCCCAGGAACAAGAAAGATTAGCAAGGCTCATTGTCACAAGCAAATGAAAGAAGTATTCAGTTCAAGAAGACTAAATTGATATCAAAATTCGGTTACTATATATAGTTAAGACATAAGAAGGCTGCGGATGACAGATGGCCATGGCTAATCAATAATGGAAGTTAAAAGTGTAATGAACCTGATCCATGCCTTATAATAGATGCAAGCTTTGACAAAAGTCTTGAAGGCAGATCTTGCGGCTTTCACCACCATTAATTAGATAAAACTATGATAATTGTGCTTACAGTACATATATGACATAAAGAAGGAACAGTCAAGTGACAGCGAAATGTTTTGAGTACAGGATATGGGTACAAGCCATGAAGCCATGCTTAACATGAAACCAGCTTTACATAATGAACACACATGATAAAGGTCCACCTTGAACTTACCCAAAACTTTCAATGCGTCTCGGATGTTTGTTTATATTCGTTCACATGAAACCGGAAAGAAAAGATTGAGTGCGGTTGTAAGAATATAAAATTTCGATAAAGTATGCAAGCCCATCTTGTAGAGTATGAAAAGATGTTGGATTACAAGACTAAGAGGGAAGTCTTAATTAGAAGACATGCATATATCATATTTGGATGTGCATGGTTGCATGCAAACATTCCACGATAGTGAAGAGAGAAGCAACACTTATCTAAGGTAGAGAAAAAACTTACACGATAGTACTTCACATGGTTTTGACAAGTTTGATGTGATCCAATTAAAATAACATAACAGGGCTCCAAAAAGGTTGACAAGTTTGATGTGACTAATCCATCAAGAAAATGAAGTGCATTTCAATGGAAATAAGGATCCCAGAAAAAGCGATTACCTTCTTCCAGTGTAGAGAAGCACTATCAATTGTCTCAATTAGCTTTTTGGATGTTTCAGACGTAATATTCAGTTCAGAGAGGAACTCATATATGTAACTCCCAGGCTTCGTGTAGCCCAGTTCCTTGAATTCAATTACCAGCTCACTAATTTTTTCTTTCAAGTGCCATTAAAAGAGCTGGAAAAGAGTTGCCATATTAGCATGAGGAAAGCTCACTTTCTAAAATCGTCAAACTGTAAGGTAAATGTTTTCTACATAAAAACACAAAAAGGTATTTGGCTATATGGATGTGAGTATGATTCACTGCTGCAAGAATTTAGTTTCACCTTTGAGGATAGCATAATTTTCAGATCAAACTGTTTATCGTGAGGTTTCAATGGATCTCTTTCTTGAACACAATGGATGCATTCTTGAGCTTCCGCAATGCAAGAGGTGAGGTTAGTGGGAAGCAAGTCAAAAGAGGCAGCATCTGCGCATATACTCTCCTGCATAAAGAGTTAGTGTAAATTCAAAACAAAATTAGATATTACCAGAAATATATCACCTCAAATGAAACTTAAGTATACACGTTGTTGCAGTTGAGGCTAAAGCATCGAGAGAGTTTCATTACCAAATTAAACAGATGTTCAAACAATTGTAGATAGAAGGAAGGATTGGAGCACGCATATTTCCCTACCAGGTTGTGTGCTTCATCAAATATAAGTACTGAATTGTCCCAAGGAATGCCATTTAACGAACGCCGATTTCCCGGATCAACAAGATAGTTGTAAGGAGCAAACAAAATATCATTGTTCGTACCGACATCAATTGTAATTGGCAGGCACTGCAGCATAAATCAATTATATTCAAAGAAAATAATCCATCGATTGATTCTTCCATGTTTTCGAAGGGGAAAACATTGTAAGCAAAACTTACGGTGATGGCGAACTCCTCCGAGGGCGGTGTACAAAACAGGTTGCCAACAGAATCCCCATTCCTGTACAATATCATTCGACAAACAAAAATAAGCTAAGTCTTTCAAGGAAGCGAGCAAAAAAACACTGTTGAGTATGCTAACTTATCATACGACAACCCGGATCTCAAGAGCCCCAAAATCGCTCACCATCGGTGGCGACAATGACTGGATGCTCCTCTCGGGCGAGTTCTTGACACCTCAAGGATCTTTCCCTGAAAAATGTATGTACTTCTGTCGACAGCGGTTCTTACCTTACTCCCCACCCCAAATACAAAGCTGAACATCCAAATGCACAATTCTAACAAAGAACACGCACTTGTCCTTGAGGTCGATGTCTGACCCTACATGGCGCTGTAGATGCTCCCATACTTCGCAGCCTCGCCGACCGTGGGCGTGTAGACCACGGGAGCAGCTCCTCGGCGTTGTCGATCAAGAGTTTGTAGAACAGCCTCTCATTTCTCTCCTGGAAAAGGAATGCACAATGTTCTAATCAGTCACTACCTACTACCACCATATCTTCAAAGGACAGCCGTTTCATATGTAATGCAATGATTAGCCGTATTTCTCCTTAATGACCTAGATTAAAACCGGGTTACCTGAAGATCCATCATGGCAATGTAGCGCTGCAGAGGGACGGTGTACTGGCGTAGGTTGTGCATCAGCTTCTTCTCCTGCATAAACAAGCATGCATTCCGATCGATGCTCAGAAAAAGGAAGATCGACATGTGAAAGGACAGGTGATGTCGCCTAGAGGGGGGGTGAATAGGCGAATTAAACTTTTAAAACTTAATTACAGCGGAAATAAAACAATCCAAGGTTTTCATGCGAGTGTCAGGGATTTTATCCGGATACTCGGATAAATATCCGGACTATCCGGGTTTTAGGTTCGGACACTCGGATTGGAGACTTTGAATGGCCGGGGTTTAGCAGGACTCTCCGGACTTTACTCAGGATACTCGGTATGTCCGGACTATCCGGTAATTAATTGTCGGATGTTCGGGTTGGGGGCCTCGGGATGAAATTTGAAATTTCTCCAACTTTTAAACAATCTACTTGAACACAAAGATGATAAACACTAGCGAGAACCTAGATCAAGTAGATGCCTAGCGAAAACTCAATAATCAAATAGATCGGGCAATTTCAAGATTCAAAATCAAGTAATAAAGCAAGGGCAAGAGGCAAACTTGGAGACAACGATTTTTCACCGAAGTTCGGATCCTTGAGGATCCTACTTCTCCGTTGAGGCGACTCAGTCACACTTGAGTCGGGGTCTCTTTAAACCCTCTTACTCCGGTGTTGCACAAATGCACTCGCGGGTTTCAACTCTTTGGCGCTTGAGCCGGGTCTCTTTCAACCCTCTTCCTCCGGTGTTGCACAAATGCACTCATGGTCTTCACTTCTTTGATTCCTTCCCTTGCGGAGGTGGAATCCGGCCTTCACAAACTTCCTCTGACCAACCACACGAAGAACCGGTGGCTCGTGGGTGACCTCCTAGCCGTCTAGGAGTCCTCAACCTCCAAGAGTAACAAATGCTCACGAAGAACAAGCTTGGAGATGAAAATCAAGTGCTCAAACAACTCAAATCACACTCAACCCGAGCACTACCCTCTCTCACACCCAACCCTTCACTCAAAAGGGATCACTAAGATCTAGGGTTAGAGGGCTTTTGGGAGCTTAAGATCACCAAGAATACACCCCAAAGGACCAAGGAACCACCCCAAAACTCTCCCACAGCGGCTACCCAAGAGGGGCTTTAAATAGAGGTCCCCAAAAACTAGCCGTTTGAATCACATAAAGTCCGGATACTCGGACAATTTTACCGGAATGTCCGGACTAAATGTCCGGATACTCAAATCATCCGGATACTCGGATGACCTAACCGAGAGACCCAACCGGATACTCGGACTTAAGTCCGTATACTCCAGATCGACTCAAGAAATGACCCGAAACGAGCATAACTTTTGATTCCGGACTCCGATTTAAGTGATTTTGGACTCTATTGAAAGCTAAGAACAAGGGCTACACAACCAACAAGGCCTCACTACCCAAATCTCAAAGGATAAATTCAGATTTCACCAAGAATCCAAGAGAGACCTACAATTTTCACTTTTCGGCATCACCGACACCACTCTCTCCCTAAGTTTCACAAGAAAGGATCATTTGAGCACTTGACACATCTAAAAGTCATTCGACGTCGCATCCCTCTTAATAGTACGGCAATCCTTAGACTCAAATTCAAACGAGAAATCTAAGTCTTACATTCAATCCGCATGCCGTCTTCTTTCTTAATGCCGGTGCATAAAGACCTTCACCATATAATTGATGACATCTTCGCCTTGTCCAACTTGACTCGATTCACCTCATGAGACTCTCGTCCTATCGACCTTGACTTGATCATCCTCTCCGACGATCTCCACGCCAAGTCGATCTTGACTTAGTCCTCAACTCTTGGTGACACCGCCGTCTTGTTGACCTCGGCTTAACGATCATCCTTCAAGATACCTTGGTCATCATACACACACGGGACCTAATTCTTTCCAAACCACTCATGAAAGACATTAGTCCCAAAAGCTCAATAGATATAAATAAATTGATATTTGTGAGCAATTAAGTACCACAAGTGTTTCATATAAAGAAGCATAATATAACTGGAAACACTTGACATAAGAAATACTCTCTACTAAGTGCATCATGATGAATATGTAATTGATCTATATGCACTAGAGATAATTGCCAATATGATGAGTCAATTAAATCATGGCAAGGATCACAGTCTTTATTTAAATGAAGCACATGATAGAATATACACGAATTGTACATGTGCAAATAATACTTGGAACAAGAGTAAATATGTGATCCAACTCTAGATTAAACTCCACTAGGAGAGGTGCATGAAAAGATACACAACCAAAACATGCATGCACCAAGTCAATTTATAGCAATGTGAAGTTTAACTCTAGTTATTACATGCATACTAAAAGCAAAGCACATAATGAACTCAAATGAACATATATGCACAAATAAATATGACATGAACCAATGTGCATATATACAATCAACATACTACTTGGAGTTCACTATGCATTTGCACAAAAGGATGCAATAACAAATATGGAAGGGATACCGAGATTGCATACCTTATCTTTGCTTAACCATCCACTTGATTTTCCTCTAAATAGATGAGACTAATACTCAACTTGGCAATGAACATGTTAGTCTCATAGCAATATAATCATATTAGAGGTTTGTCATTTGTTAAGCACTAAGTTAAGCATTTACACATTTACATAGATTGTCATTATATGTGTTTGTCATTAATCACCAAAATAACATTAGTTCCTAGATGCACTTTCAACATGATTGGCGGCGTAAGGAGCTGGTGAAGATTCACACAAACCTGGATCTCCCAACCCGTATTGGCATGAGCAGTTTGGCTTTACCAAATAGTCCAAGTGTCTTCAAACCATATAAAGATGTGTTTAGGAAACAGTAATAACTTTACTTAGCAGCAAGTTTGAGCAACACAAATATCCGTCCTTTTTATCCACTGACGTCGACCGGCTCTCGGCCTCGTTCTCGCTGCTCTCCACGGCGCTCCCGGCGCGCGTGCCGCTTGCGCGGCTGTCGCGGTCGTCGAGATGGTCCTCGGAGGAGTTGAGCGCGTCCAGCCCGTCCAGGTCCATGTAGCCGTTGACGAGGTCGTATAAGGCCGCCTCGTCGCCGTCCGATTTTACATAGACTGGCATCTCAATTTTATCATTTTTTACGTAAATTGTGTAATAGGAAAAATATATGTAAACAATGTTGATGTGAGAATTGTTACATTACCTCGGTTCCCCATTCTGACTTGTCCTCATAGCCACAACTTATGACATGGATAGCCTCTTTCAAAAGAGATTCTCAAGTTGCAGATTGAGGAACACCACCATATTCCATCAGGGTGGAGGCAACAAAAGCTGCAGATTGGCCAAATCTCTTCTCCAAGCTTATTTGAGACATAAGAAGTGATTTCTGTGGTGCAAAGCTAGGGTGTGTAGTGGGCAATGTCCCCGCAAACACTGATTGCACATCAAGGTCCCCATTCAGTGATAAGCCAGTGGCATCCTCGAGCACAAACCCCTGAAAGCACCACCAGAGACAAAAAACTAACCACAATGTCAAACTTATAACAACAGTACACCACCAATAACATTGCATTTCATTCCCCATCTCTTCATGAGCCTGGAAGTGCCACTTACAGTGCGGTATGGAAATGACGTCACGTGCCGCCCGTCAACATTCACATGGTAACCCTCCAAGCCAGCAGTGAGAGTAAGAACAAATAGGCGGTCCTCCACAAACGGGTATGGCCAGTCAACTGAGACCTCCTTCGTCCACCCAATGAGCCGGTTCAGCCACCATGACGTCTTTGACTCTTCTGACCGCTCTTCGTCGTCTCGAATCCACCCCTCACACTTCACCATCCCATCCACTAAAGAACAATTCAATCAAAATTTAATCTTTGAGCCAAAATAATCGAATAGCTAACATTACTTCATCTGACAGTAGGGTGCACACCAATCTCGTCGTCAACATGGGACCTCCAGCCCTCGCAGTGAAGCGGGGTGCCCCACTGCATGCGGTAGCAGGTGTTCTGCTCGATCACAGGCTTGCCGCTCCAGTCGCCGCTGAGGCGGGGGTTGAAGTGGAGGATCCTGGGCGGATCCTCGCCGTCCACTGTCTTAAGCCCCTGCAGCTCCATCATGAACTGTGACACCATGATTGGCTCGTCCCCCTCCTTCAGCAGTGTGATCTTAGGATCCCGCTCGGCGTGTGCCAGCGCGCGTTCGGCCACCGTGATATCGACCCCAGCGTCGGCCCGCACGGCAGCTCCACCTCCGCCCCTCTCCCGAACTCGTCGCCGCCGAGGACGATCGAGTCGCGAGCATTTGCTCATATCCTCCTCGTCGGCGCATCTGCGGCCGTCGTGGTCCCCGTGAGAGTCTGAAGGTCGAGAAGACGCGCGTGCCCGACGGCCGAGGCCTCGGCGGCGACCTTGCGGAGCGAGCGGACCGGGAGGAATTGAGGTGCCGTGGTCGAGGCCGAGACCATCCCGACAATGGCGCCCGTGTCTGCTCGCCTCCGCCGAGCGTTTCTCGGTGGGGGTGTTTGAGGCTGCGCCGTTGCGCCGCCGCCGCCCGCCCGTCGAGTGGAAGCGGCCGCGACGCCGCCGCGATGGCGCCCATGCGGGCATGGGCGTGAACGAGGCGACTTCGAGGACGAAGCACGAACAGCAGCGTCTGCGACAAAGAGCGCCACGAACCCTCGGATCGCGTGGCGGCGGCAGACGCCGGCCGCCGATGACCTCCGCATTGCCCACGATGCGGCGGCGATGTCGGCGGCGGGACACGGCAAACCCTAACCCTAGAGGAGAGAGAACTAAGCGAGGGTCGGGATGGGAAGGAAGTTCGGCTATGGGCGCGGAGGAAGCGGCGAGGCGAGGCGCGAGCGTCTGAGGGTGGAGGGATCTTGTTGGGGTGGGATCGGGAGGAGCGGTCGGGGCGGGGATGCGTGAGGGGTGGGGCATCGGGAGGGAGCAGGGCGGGGAGGCATCAGGAGGGAGCGGAGCGAGGGATGACGCGGGGGACGCTAGGGCCGGCGGAAAGGAGACGCGGGCGGTGGCGGAGTCGTCGGCACGTGGGGTTGGGGGTGGGCTGCGGTGTGCACGGGGCAGTTTAGGGATTAGAAATTGTAGAACGGACCGCCACCAACTCAAAATTAGAAGTAGTAGAGAAAAGTCTGATGACTAAACAAGGAAATCTAAACTGCCAAGTGATAAGCTTCCTACTAAATAAGATATGCATGCAAAATAAGATACGCTAATACTGGTACGTAACCGACTAGAATTGTGTTTCCACCCGCCAGGCTTTAGGCGCTTGTGACAGCTTCCTTCGCCGGCTGATCGCCAGGCTGGAAGCCGGCCCTTCCCTTGACGCCCCTTTGTTTCTCGCGACGAACAAAGACGTTGTCGAGCCCTTGTAGACCCATAACAGAAGGGATGCCAATACCAAATATTTTCCACATGAAAGTTCACGCTCGACGTAAGGGAAAAAATATCATGCTATCCCTACGCCACCAAGATCATATGGCGGTCATAGAGCTGGAGAATGGGAGAAGCTCGTGAAGGTTTTCGCTTAGAATATTCTTACGAGAAGTGCTCTCATGCTTTTTTTTATAGTTGAATAAATATTAAAGCTTGAATGAAGGGTAGATAGTGATTACTTACCCCTTCACTTACTTTAAGATTTATACAATTTGTATTAGAAGAAAAAGTATTAAAGCACCGCTCTATTCTTACGCATCCAGCAGGGCAAAACCCATGTATTTCCCCTCGCAAGGAAAAAACATGTATTGTGTCATCTTGATGTAGTTCAATCAGCTCCCCGTCTTCAAAATCATTGAAGAAGCTTTGCAGTCCACTTTGGGTATCGTCATATCAATCTGCCAAGAAATCTGCAAGTTGAATGCGATCGATACACAACGCCGTTTCAGATTTTAGGAGTTGCAGGTAAGCATCAGTCAAAAATCACACATATGTGCAGACCAACACATCCATTCTTATCTTCTTTTCGTCAGTCCATCCATCAATTGCGACGCGTCACTCCGACTTGCAGCGTATGTGTGCAGATTTCACATTACGAAGATCCCTCTACCTATCAAGTGATTAAGATCATTTGCTGTCGAGACTGTTTGCAGGGAAGCGAACCTGGAAGAAAAGTCGGTTCGTCGTTAGTTCTGGAAAGGTTCTAGCAGAGCCTCAGTAAAGCTACCCTTTCTGCTGTGCAGAATCGGTTGTCATAGTTGGTCATTTAGCATCAAAGAATCCGTGTGTTTTCTGTTCTTAGGCGGTGAGCGTTGCGTGCTTCGATTCAGAAAAGTTTATTGCCGCTTGCTCGTTGTCAACACAACCCACACCCACATGCACGTACAGGCAAAATCGCCGGCCTCCTCTAGTTCATGAATTGGGCTGGCAGGGAATGGGATGCTTTGCTCCTCTGTACACGGGTCCCTACGGTCTTTCCAAATGCAGAACATGATAGCAAATATAGATCTGGCTCAAAACAACTAGCTAGCACAACAAAACTTCATACTCCAGCACAAACGGATTTGATGGCATGTCAAGATGTGTTCTGAGTTTCATCTTCATACTACCAAAAGCTTAAGCTCTCTTCTCTCCCAAGTATAAAAAAAAATTCGAGAGATCAGTTCTGGACTGGTCTAGAGAAGTAGGATCAAGTTGCAGCATGATTCCATTTGCCGATCTGATGACAATTTTTTTTGCGACGGTCAATCATGGCAGCATGATTCAAGGACGATGGTATGTGTAACTTCCACCAGACATGTTCTTTTCTTGGACTCAAGAGTCCCATACTCCCATACGATACCTTTGTTGAAATATATGCGGTATTAGCAAGATTAATGAGACTATCATTCCAAGTTCAGAAACTAACCATGGAACAGAATAGCAAGCAACACATGTTCTGATATTTTGAAGCATGACAGAAACTAAAGTCCTCCTCCAGGATAGAACAAATAGTTGTAGGAACATGTACCCAGTCATGAAGATCAAAGAAACAGAACATCTCGCATGAAACAAGTTCATCATTTATGTTGTTCTCAGATGTCGGGTTGCCTTTAAAGGCCGTCCTCGCCACTAGGGCAAGATATTGACAAGTTTGTGACAACTTTACCACTAATTGACAGATTCAATACTTGGCACTTTTAAAACTAAATCAATTTGTCATTCTATAACAGAGAAAAGATATGTTTATATGGTCATTCAGATTCAGAGGCAAATAAACAAATCTGAATGCAGCTAGATTACCAGCTTACTGGACAAGAGAATTAAATTCTAGCAGAAGTGATAGCTTACTCTACAATGAAACAGACTACGGTTATGAGCTAACAGAAGTCACACCAATGCTGAATATTGACAGAAAGCTATCAGATTATCAAGACTAACAACAGTAAGCAATCTACCATATACAATAGGAATTCACACGTTATAGCCAGTGACAAATTGATCCAACCAAGGATTGCAACAAGTAAAAGAATAATTATGTTGTCACAAGATCGACTGGCCCCTTTGCAAGTCTTTAACCGAGAACAATCACAGAATAGGGGTGAATACTTACAGCGCACCACCAAAGAGTAAAGCAAATGGCCAGGCACGTCAAGACGCTGTCCCAGAAAACGATTCCGCCACTGTACTGCCACAGTCTTCGTCGGCGGTAGTTCTCGGAGATACAAAGCCACAACCTCACAGTGAGGCAATTCACCAGAGATTCGAGATGAAGCCGAAACTGCACAGAGTGTCAGAACCAAAACCCTCGGCCAAGGGCAGAAATACCGAATCAGTTTACAAAGAAACTGCCAACACCAGAAACCAGCAACCGAGCCAAATCTGATGATCAAATTCAGAACCAGATCACCAGAATCATCAGACGTCTACTGGTTCTTGAATCACCTCTCTATCCGGTCACACAAAAAGCCCTAATCGACTCGGGTTCCAACCAAAGGTGGCTTCCACAAGACGATTAAGGTCTGATTAGTGCCGAAAGACTCCTCAAGGAGCGTCTGTGATCAAGAACTGAACACACGTTTGCTGGAATGTAAGAGGGAATTGAGAGGAGATTTTTTTTTACCACACCGATGGAGCAACTCTGCTGCTCCTTTAAAGGACCACGGGCAAGGGAGACGGAGCTGCAACCGACGCCGAGATGGCCGCATCGCGCCGATCCGCCGCATGCGCTGCGGACGAAGACGCGTTCGCCGGCCGCCGCCTCCTTCTCCCGCATGCCCTAGCCGAGAGCCTCCTCTCCTCTGAGATTAAGGGAATGAACCCTTATGCATTCGGCCTGGGCCAGCTGGGCTGTCATGGCCCGAAATTTGGGGTCAAGCCCAAATACACCAACAACCTTAACATGCCCCCATCATTTTTCAGTGTACACGTTTATATGAATAAACAAACCATATGGTGCAGACCTCATTTGTTTAGATCTTGCAAACCGGCTGATGTAGACGGTAGACCTCAATTCTTCAGATTTTGTGAGCTGGTTATTCAGATTTTTGCCACCGTTATGTTCGAGGATTCCTCTTCTGCATATACACAAATGGGATACACAACCCAGATAATATGCACAATCTGATATTCAGAGTGCAGTTAACAGTTACATTGCCTTCATACAGCTATACTAAAACACACTCCTTAGCCTGGAGGCTTTCAGAGTTTCGAAAGAAACGTTCGTCTGCCTCTGGCATTTCGAGAAGTGTTGAACGGTGTGTAAATTGATATTGTACCGTTCTGGAAGGACAAAAGAAAACCATCTGAGGACTCCATTGTGGTTGTCGTAGGAACCAACTTTTGGACAACTGTGTGCAGCCATGGAGGTACACACTAGTACAGCAGCCTGCCAATCAGAATCGTGTGGTCAAGAAGTGAGGGAACAGTGCTGATTGCCTGGGGAATCTTGAATTGTCGATGCCCAAATTCCATCGCCATTGTCTGCATATATTTTGTTCGCTAGCTCTTCTTTCCTTAAGCTCTTGCGATACTTATTTTCCTCCAAAATTTCTGTAAAATTTTGCGGCTAATCATGATTAGTGAGTAACTTGCACCTGAGAATACTACAGCCATATATAGCTCGAATTTAGCCTTCATTTAGACGAGTAAGATGAAGTGTATAGATATAGATAATCATGTGAGCTTTTCTTTGTGAAAGGAGGAGCTGGGTGGGGGCAGTCCAGGTAAATACAATGCGATAACAGGCTGTAGTGACATTGAAATCAGATAGACTATTTCCCGAAGAGTTTTGGACAGATTAGGAGGAGAGGATAGGCAAACGCGAAATTCGAAACAGATGCGCATCAACTGGCATCTCCCTGTCCCGGCCCAGAATATTGTGGTGGGGCAGATTGCTTTCTTTGTTAAAACTGATGTTTTTGTTACATCTACTCATAATTTGACCCCATATGCAAAACTTGTTAAGGCCCAGCATGGCTACAAAGCAGTTGGGAAGCTAAGCCACAACAGAAGTATCCCTAAAAGCTGAAGCTACTGAGGAGGAGCTTTTCAGCTGTGGCTTGGCTTGACCACCTCCTATCTCGGTCGCTCTGCCTTCTCGACCTCCGCCACCCCGTCTAGCCGCCTTCACATCACCTCCCCACTCGGACGGCGCTGTACTTCGCTATGTTGTTACCTCCCCGCTCGGTTGGGCCTCAAAAGCTATAACTACAACAGCTAGTTTGCCAAACAGCATAACAAGAAAAGCTACAGCCGCCAGCTACGGCTGCTTTATAGCCCAACAAACCAAAAGCAACTTTTCAGCTCAGCCGCAGCTCCCCCAAACAGGGCCTAAATATATCGGGCTATACTAATTTAGCCTGGCGATTCAGTGGCTACCCAGTTGGGACATGTTTCCATCGGCTTTAATATTGTTCATTTTTGTTTTTCTTTTATAAACATGGATTGACAACTAATATGATGAAATCTATTTGGAAACAAAAGCACACTTGTATTTCCTAACCAATACGAAAGAGGTAGAAGAAAAATTGCGTTTCAATAATGTTTTGGACCTTTGGTTCTCATGGTTATAACCTTTGGTGTTAAATTCCATAAGTAACACTAATTTACGATATCATTCGGTTTTACCATACAAAAGGAGCGTGCAATTCAAAAAAATACATAATTATAATTGTAGATAGACATGGGCATTTTTTTATCAAGGAGATAGATACAAGTCATTACTAGCTATAAAAACAATACTCAAAGAAAAAATAGTGTAAACACAACACATAATACTAATTCAGACAAAATGCATAAAGTTGCAAGAGCTGATATATAAAAACTGTAACATATTAATAGTCATGACATATGCAAATAGGGGTGGGCATTTGTTTTTTTTCGTCTAATCGGTTCGGTTTTCTCTGTTTTAAAATAATTTGATTTTTGAAAACTAGCTACCAAATTTCTCAGACAAAAATGAAAAACCGAACCGAATTAATCGAAATATTTCGGTTCGGTTAATTCGGTTTTTGGTTAACTGAAATATAAATAAACACAAGGTAAATTAGATTTAGTTATTCTCATATCGCAACACATACTATAACAAACATATGCATAAATGTGTCAGAACATGAGAATTCTTTAGTGGCTTTAGGAAGAACATTATAAAAGTAGTATTGTACATAGCCTATTCGGTTATTTCAGTGTTTGGAAGCGAAAAAACAAACCGAACATCAAAAACCGAAATATACCAAAACAAAAACTAAACCAAAAACTGAAATAATCGGTTAATTTAGTTTGATTCGGTAATTCGGTTTTGGTTTAAAAATACCTACCTTATATACAAAATCAGTATAAATGGGTATATTATCATATAGCATCATAGGTGATAAATTTTACATATTCGGGGACCGGCATACAAAACATACGGTAAAAAGGGAGGGACTTTAGAAAAATTTGTGCTCGGGAAGAAACAGTAAGGGTGCGTTTGGTTGGGTGTATGAGGGTGAACCGAACCATCCCGTACAGGATTTGGTTCTGTTTTTGCGTTTCGTTAGCTGAACGAAACCATCTGGTACATGATGAGATGGTACAGATTTTTGGAATATTTCAAAAAGATATTGCATCATCCCGTACAAGAAATTTGACCGAACCAATCGGTTCAGAACAAGATCGTTCACTCGCACCATCCCTCAAACCAACCTTATCCCTTAATCCAATCTCATCCCTTCAATCAAACATTATCTCGTACCATCCTGTATCATTTCATCCAAGCAACCAAACAAAATTTTGTATCATTCCATTCAGACAACTAAACACTTTTCCTGTACCATCTCATCCAGGATCATCCTATCCATCATATACCATCTTATTCCATTTATTTATTCTCGTACACCCAACCAAATACACCCTAAGTGAATGATGCTGAAATGCGACCACGTGTTAACAGCGGTGTACGCGTAGCAGGTGCCAGGTTAGCAGCACCAATTCAAAATGGGGAACAGGAACAGGGTGCCAGAAACATTTTGGGAAGTGGAGGCCGGAGCCCTAATCACAAAGGCCACACCCACAGCACGCTCCTGCGGCCGCACTTACAAATTTCCCAGCGACGGCCTCTCGCGGTCTCGCCCCTCCTCCTCCGCCTCCCCCTAGAAGCGTCTAGAAGCTTCGGGAGGGGACGCCGCGGCAATGGCGGCGATGGAAGCCGCAGCCGACGCGATGCTGGCCGCCGCGAGCCGCGCCTTCTGCAGCCCCGTCGCCGTGTTCTTCCAGATCCAGGTGAGCCCCGCCTCCCCCGAGCTCCACCCCCCCCCCCCCCCTCTTCTCCTCCACTCCGCATTGCGGTCGATTCGTGTCGGCGGCGCGGAATTGTTTGGGTTGCCGCGGAAAGCGCCGAGTTTTTGAATTATTCCCATCGGTACCCCTTTCGAGGAGTAATCTTGGGCGGACAATTTTCTTCTCCGTACCAACTGGAACTTAGCGTGAGGTTCTACCGGCGCCTGCGTGCAATAAAGGCGCAATTGCCATGGAGAAGGAAGTTCAAGGTTTCGTAGTGGGAAAAGACGAGATGTTTGTGCTTGTGAAGTGTTGTAATTTGGTGTGGGTGATGGACAAGTTTGATTTCTACGTCTCAAGCCGACAAATGTTTGCATACTTATGATATAAGGCGCGTATGCTTTATTGATTTGTTGGTTTCGTTCAGACAAGCGATGTCGATCTCAACATGTCTTATTCGTTTTGTATGCGTAATGTGTTACCATTTTTGGGCTATTTGACCTTTGTTTGATTCATTTTGAATGTCCATGAGAATATGACATGTTATATATCCTGTAGTCTAGGTTAAAGTTCAGATTTTCTTCTCAAGTTGTGTGCTTTGCATCTTAATCTACGGGCCTGTTTCGGGGGAGCTATATCTTTTATGAAAAGCTTTTTTTTTTTTTTGGCTTTCTGGGCTAAAAAGCAGCTATAGCTTTTTATAAGAGACCGTTTGACAAATAACTAATTTCCCTCAGCAATAAGCTGTAAAAGCAGGTCCAGCCCAGTTTTTAGCTTGTGGCTTTTGCTAGTTATATATGGCTTCAAGCTTATGCGAAAAGCCGCTTAAAATTTGAGCTGTTTGTGGGGTTTAGTGGCTTTTCGGAAGCTGAAGATGGCTTAAAGCCTCCCAAACAGGGCCTATATCATTTTGGTGCTTCAACTTTACTTTTACCATTTACACTATAGCTTGCTTCTTGTTTCTAATGCAATTTCCCACAATTTATGTAGGGGTGTTTGATCTGCTTAACACTTGCTCTTGGTTGGGCTGTTGCTGCATTTGTCAGGTAATGTGGATCTTCAAGAAGGCAATTCTGTAATCAAAATTTTTGTTGGTTATGTTTTGTCAAGGCCAGAAATCCAGCGGCAAACAGATTTTATTTTACAATCGATGCTTTCTTACCAGAAAAAAAGAAATACGGAAGATGAGGCTCAAAATTGTAGATGGAAATAGTTTTGCATTTCTTTGTGATGACGTAGATGAGCTTGAACACTCTGTTCAGGAGAAATTACCTAGGGTATCTGTAATCATGCCCTTGAAGGGCTTTGGCGAACACAATTTGCAAAATTGGAGAACTCAGGTATGGTCAGACTGCAATTTATAACCATTGTTGTTTATAGTGTTAATTATTATGCTATTAACACCCATAAAAATGCAGATTACCTCTCTTTATGGGGGACCATTGGAATTCTTGTTTGTAGTAGAAAGCAAAGATGATCCAGCTTATCATGCTGTTTCCCGTTTGATCGCAGGGTACAAGGTAGGTGGAAGCCCTCACAAGTAACTAATAGTCTTAATTCTCCCAAGTTATGCATCTCATCTGTCCTATAGCTCTCTTAATCCTTTGTAACCTTTTTAGATTATTTAATTTCCAGGACAAATTGGAGGCAAAGGTGATTGTAGCTGGGTTCTCAACAACGTGTAGCCAGAAAATTCATAATCAGTTAGTATGTAAAGGACTTCATTACCAACCTTGATGTGTATTCTGTTATCTTTTCAGTTTTCACATTTAGCGAAGTTGAATGTTCTATTTAGCTAATGCTTCTAAATGCACTATTAATTTATTACACTTGGAATGCTATTAAGTATTGGCATCAATTGAAAATTCAGAGGGATGACACTGATGTCTTTCACTCTTTCTTCTCCCTTCCCTTCTCTCTCTCTTGGTACATACACGCAGGCTGTCTATACATAATTCTTTGATATATCTTTCGTTCCTCACTATTTAAATTATCTAAAGAACCTAAAAAGTTGATAAGTTGTAACCTGTAAGTGCTGTATCTTACGAGCATGGTGGGGTGGTGATATTGAACAAGAACTCAAGGGGAGAAATTTCAAATTTTCTGCAGCTACTATAGGATCATCTATTGGTCTTATTCTCTGTTTATCAAACAAGCCCAATGAGGTGAAAGGGTAACGGACTTTTGCTTATGCATTGAAACAGATCGGTGTTGAAAAGATGCACAAGGACACCAAATATGTTTTGTTTCTGGATGATGATGTGAGACTGCATCCTGGGACAATTGGAGCTCTCACAAAAGAAATGGAGAAGAATCCTGAGGTCTGCTTTTCCTCCTTCCCTCCCTCTCCCTTGCCCTCTCCCTCTGCCTCTCCTAACAGGATATGCTTCTTGCATCTGACAGATTTTTATCCAAACTGGATACCCCCTTGACTTACCTTCTGGCAGCTTGGGAAGCTATTGCATATATGAATATCACATGGTACGTCGCTTTCTCATGATAACGGATTATCCTGTAAAGTTATTCATTATAGATCAGGAGGTTATGGATGCCCTGCTTTCACTGAAGTGCAAAACTGTCCAGCTAGAATTACATCCTGCAAAGTTATTTTACAGATAAAATTGTTCATTCTGGTTTCTGGATAATGCTAACACACTACCGGCATCAAAAACTTCTTTTTCTTTTTTACCTTTTTTTAACCATTTCGGCAAAAGGTTTCTGAAGATTCTGTGATCGCCATTTGATTGCTTATGTTGAAAAAATTGAGATATTTGACTTTTTTAGTTTTTTTTTTAACAAATAAAGCTGTCATTTATTATAGGATGCTTTGAAGGAACTGATGTAATAGTATCTGAACTTTTTGAGCTTTGATTTTCGCTCTTTGCTATTGTCCCTTTGGGTCATTGACTAGGTTGTTTCTGTATTAGAAGTTTCCACAACAAGGGCGCTAATTTGGTTGGCAGCATTAGGTTTTTTTGTAAGCACATATAATCGTGTCTAGTTAGTCTTTAGAGTTTGTTAGCTAGTTTTTTAGTTCTGTATTTTAATTTTGTGATTCTTTTTGTTTATTTTCTTTGCAATTTACTGATACAACTTTATGGCAGCCTTGTTCAATTGGATTTGCAACTGGTGGAAAGACTTTCTTTTTGTGGGGTGGCTGCATGATGGTAGGGTCTGCTTTACTCACCCTTTCTTATCCAAAGAAAAAAAATCTCTCAGCTATTGCTCTGTGTAAACTTCAATTTGATCCTGTTCTGTTGCTAAGACAAGTTTATTTTAGATGCATGCTGATGATTTTCGGCAAGACTTGTATGGTGTAGTGAGTGGATTAAGAGATGGTGGTTACTCAGATGATATGACCCTGGCTGCAATAGCTGGTAATGTTTTGGGCAAGGAATTATGTCTTTTTGTTTTATATCTCAAAAATATAGTATTAAGCATGGAAATTTGGTGTTGAGAATGAAAAATAATTTGCTACCTTGTTTTCTATGTTTAAAGGCAGCTCACAACAGCTGCTTATCTTATTTCTCTTTGAGGCTTTGGCTTTTGCCCATATCAAATTTTTGTGGGAAAAGGTACATATAACACCTCAAACATTGCTTGAAAGTCTGTTGAGCACATTGAACTATGAAACCAAACATCCGACACCCCGAACTTTGTAATCTAGTTCAAATAACACCCTGACCCGGTTTGGTATCATGGTATTGCCCACGTGCATGATGAGTGGGCAGCTTTGCCACGTAGGATGATATGTTGGCCAAGTTTAGGCCTTGTTTTGTTGGGGGGAGGGGGGCTGTGGCTGGGCTGAAAAAACTGCTTTTGGCTTACTGGGTTGAAAAACAGATGTAGCTAACGGCTGTGGCTTTTCTTGAGAGGTCGTTTGACAAACTGGCTTTTTGTTAGCTTTTTGCTAGGCTAAAAATCAGGGAGGAGGCAGGCGAGCGGGAAGGAGGCGGCCGACCTCTTCGAGGAGGCTGGCGGCCGGGGATGAGGCGTGCGACCTCACTTGGAGGAGGCGGGCAACCTCACTGAGGAGGAGGCGGGCGACCGGGGAGGAGGCAGGTGACCGAGGAATAGGCGAGCAACCGGGGAGGAGGCAGGAAGCGGTGAGCTAGGTGGGGCGGAGGTGACCGAGCGAAGCCATAGCGGGAAGCACCTCCCCGCTCGCTGCAGCTTTTTGGGAGTGCTTCGGTTGTGGCTTGACTGTGCAGCTGCTGCACAGTCGGGCTGTTTGATGGGTGGGGGGCTTTCGGCCCAAAGCTGAAGCCCAGCCCCTTAGTTGAATGACAGATAGAGCCTACATGGGCTTCTCCCCCAAATCAAAACAGATAGGGAGGGAGCTACAAGGGGTGGTCGCCATGGAATGCGGCGAAAAGCTTAGTGTGGTAGAAGCCTTTGTGAAGTCTACCTGTCGTTGACCCAATTTGGCCAAAGCGTCATCCTATGTGGAAAAACCGCCAACTCATCATGCCATGCGGGCAATACGACCCTGAGAAATTGGGTCAATGTGTTATTTGAATGATTGCAAAGTTCGGAGGGTTAGATGTCTAGTTTCATATTTCAGGGTACTGGACGGACTTCTGAGCAAAGTTTGGAGTGTATATGGACTTTTTCCAATTTTGTGCTGCCCAAAGTGTGCGCATTTTGGCCACACAACATTTTCCTACAAATAATTTGCGTGCATCATTTACAGGGCAACATAAAAGGCTCATATCTTCACCGCCTGTTGCTGTGTTTCCACACCCTCTTGCAAGTGATCTCAGCTTCTCAAGGTACTGCAAATCTTTCATTAGAAACATATGCATCTCATGCGCGGTCAATAAAACAAATATATGCATCTTGAATCTCGACTAATATCACCTTTTCAATATGCATATTTCGTTTTCATACAGGTACTGGAATTATCTAAGGAAACAAACTTTCGTTCTTGAATCGTATGTATCAAAGGTCAATTGGATGATGAACCGTGCACTATTTGCATCACATTGTTATTTGTCATGGGGCTTTGTTTGGCCCTATTTTATGATTATGGTACATGTTGTGACTGCCCTCAGAGCACCATACAGCGAAATTGTAAAGGAAGCATCTGATTCATCTTGCGGTTAGTGCCATATCTCTCTCTCTCTCTAAGATTCATGACCACGGATAGTGTTATCGCTGTAAAAGTCAAGACAATGAACTGTATTTAAGTATCGAGTGTTCTATATCTGGCATATTGCTATATTCTAATTATAACAAGTACACCTCCACCTGCCTGTGGTCAAATTTTCTCATCCAACTTTTGTCATGTTGTGGCACGCTATTTCAGGTCTGAAATTAGCGAGCTGCTTGTTAATATGCACTCTCACAGAACTTGTTTCGATGTGGAATTTGACGAAGGTGGAGATTCAACTCTGCAACATGCTATCTCCAGAAGGACCAAAAGTCTCCCTTGGTTCATATAACTGGGGGCTTGTGAGTGTCTCTTCCAAAGCGCCAATTTATTTCAGAAATCTTGAGTTTCCTGTGGTCATTATTTATTAACTTCATTTTGGCTGTACTTCAATTTCAGGTGTTCATTGCTGTGTTGGTAGACAATCTCCTCTACCCTATATCTGCATTCCGGTCTCATTTCTCCCAATCAATTAATTGGTCTGGTATCAGGTACTACCTGAGAGATGGAAAAATAAGCAAGGTACACAGCATATTTTGTACATGTTTCATTTGACGAAGAACCATTTTCTTTTTGCAATCTTTTAAGAAAATTCACTTGGTAGAATGACCTTCGTTTCAGCTCCTCTATACACCTCATTTTAATTGTTATGGTTCTGCAGATTGAAAGAGAGAACATTTTGAAGTATACTGATCTTGGAGGGAAGCATCTATATGGCAAGAGGACATACCCTCCTAGAACATCATTGCTTGGTTACTTGTCAAGAACTTTGGCGCAATGGCACCAGCCAAAGAAGTACGATGTCTAGGAAGGCCAACCAGAAATTCAGTCCTCAATTTTGTGGGGCATCTTGTTGTACACTCCTTTTTTGTTTCCATCTTTTTTCTTTTCTTCTTTGATTGTTTATTGATTGTTCGGCTCTCATTGAACTTGGTGTTCAAGCAGCGTCACCTCACAGGTTTGCACCTCATAGTTTTTGTAATATTATAGAGATGTAACGAGCTGATTGAAGAAGTGGAATGTTCCATATTGGTTCCTTGCCTCATCCTTGTTATTCACAAACATTGTTCTATTTGCTTTAGAGAATGGAAGCAAGTGCAATTTGATTAATGAATGTTGTTTCTGTTACGTACTGTCGGTGGATGTTAGTATACTTATTCTGATTGCAATTTGATAAAACGTTATTAGGTCAAACATTTTGAGCCTGGCAGCATATGCAAGCATATTGTTCAATATTTATATCGCTTGAGATGCAGGTAAGATCCTGGCTTTGAAGTTATCTTGCAATCAGTTGACGTGTCCATAGCCATGCGAAGTTGACCACTCTTCACCAGCTTTCTGTACCATCCAATTTCTATATTGGAGACCTGAGGTTCAACTCTGCAACCCAAAATAGAATATAGTAGTAAAATAACTACTACTTGAATCGGCATCTATTCTATAAAAGAAATTATGTTTTGTTGTTGTAAGCTTCTCGAGTTGTGCTTTCTATTTAAATTGATGGGTAGCAAAATTGATCATGTCCTCCACAGGTCACGGACATCGCTTCTCGTAAGAAACTTCTATTCATTGATCACACTAAGGTCATGAGGCTTGCTTCGCGGCGCCCTACGGCGCAATAAAGAGAATATCTAAGCAAACACGCACATTGGCACATGTGGTAAGCATGAGAATGACTGCTAATGGGAAGAAATAGCAAAACCAAGACAACATGCATAACACAACATGACAGCAAAACAGTAACATATAGGGGATACAGTTCTTTATCTCGCCGTGGGCGATCAAACAGACAACGTCGTAGCAATACGCTCAAAAATTAACCAATCTAGAGAACATGTAATCGTTCGGGTGCGTAGTTTATCGACGACAAAAATAGAAGAAGTCATAATTGGGGTATTATAAAGGGCGAATTCCTTGTATACCACTGAAAATTTACCTTATTTCTTATATGTCACTCATTGTTTCAATGACGTGTAGGCCCTGACTTCACATTGTAGCAACACATTCATGTATTTTCCAAAATTCCAGTAGCATATAACGAATTACTCCTATTATAAACGACATCATGTATGTTGGCAGCAATTTGAAGATACCCACAAGAGGCAAATCACGTTTACATGTATAATGTCAACAGACACTATTTTGATATATCAGAGAGATAATACCATTCATTTTAGCTTGTATACAGACGCAGCATGGTAATTTCGAATTTCTCAACCATGTCACTTTGAAACATGCTCACTTAGAGAGGCTACACCAAGATCCAAAGAAAACGCACCTTTATTTCATCATGTAACATTTACGTTCTGGATATGTTCAGGAGATACTTCCACGGATGCCCATGGTGTCGGCTGAAATAATGACCCATAAAACAAAGCAACCTGGCGGTAAGAACGGGCAAACCACATTAAGAAGAAACAAATTGAACCTCTAGCTACATGGCCATTCGTATTAGCAATATGCTTTGGTTTAGTGGGCTGAAGGATCAGCTCAATTCCTGAATGATGGCAGCAGAAGCCACTAATTTCATATATTAAAAACTAACAAATTAACTTCACCATAAAATGTACCAAGACAGAGAAAAATATGTCTTACTTCTCCCCTAATCACCTCCTCATCACTATTTGCACCAAAGCCAGAGAACAGGGGATGTAATTAACATGATAATTCTTGGAGGCGCCTAGACAAAACACCACAGTTAAAAAAACCCTGAAAATTGTTAATTAAACAAATAAGGTCTTTAGCACAACTAATTGCTTGCATCAATTAAATAATTAACAAAGCATAGTCACCAACCTTATTTCTTAACAAAGTGTATTACAACCTTACAAATTTCAATTACATGAATAATTGAGTTACAACAAAAAGGAAAATTTCAGGATTGGTTCACTCTCCTAAAATTTAAAATCGCCGTCGATCCACATCTTCAATCCCTGCACCCATCAATCATTCACACAGAGATATATACAAATATAAATCCAAGACATGAAGTTAATGTTACAGTTTTCGAGAATTACCGTCAGTTCCGCATGCGAGGGTATCGCTCATCAAGATACTTGATCTGTCCGGGGCTAGATCGGCACCTCTCTCACTAATCTTAGGTTTTCATCATTCGGCGAATTATACAAATCGGGTAGGATTACGGGTTTCCATAGCTAAATGTGAGTAGTAACAAAATATCCTATGGTAATTTAGTAAAAAGGCACAAGTGGTAAAAGGGTAACTTTGACCACTATAAGAGAGGATAAGATCAAGCCACTACCAAGCACAACCCTAATCCATCCGACCATCCCCCATTTCCACACACACTCCAAACCGAGATCAAAACACACTAAGAGGAGCACAAACCGAGAGCAAGAGCCCAGAACAAGCCCAGGAGGAGACCTCCAAGCCGAAGCAAAGGAGGAGGAACCAGGAGGAGACCTCCAAACTGAAGCAAAGGAGGAGGAACTAGGAGGGAGTCTAGAGACCAAGAGCATAGATCGGGTGAAGGTGACCACCAACCAAACCACCAAGAAGGAGGCAGAGGTCGGCTACGGCCCTGTTTGGGAGGGCGTGGTGGTCAGAAAAAGTGATTTTGGTTTTTGTCTTTATCAGAAAGCAATGGTAGTCATTTGTAGCTTTTCTTAAGAGGCTGTTTGGCAAAGTGGTCAGAAGTTATCAGCTGCAATTGTAGCTAGTGTTTAAATGACTGAAATGACCTTGAGAGTTCTGATGGCTTGTTTGTATGTTGACTTAACTTAAATATTGATCTTTTGAATTATATTTATAAAAACATTAAGTGATGAATAACTAAGCATTAGTTATATTTTATTTTTTCACATTATTATATATATTTTACTTATTTTTCTTGCATCAAGGAAACCAAGGACAAACCAGGGCTAACGCAAACGGGCCAAAAGGGGTTGAAAGAGCATTTACTAAAACCAAGTTTACACAGCCCCTCTAGAAACAACTCTCAACTCTTCAAACAGACAACCGAATATGATCAGTAAACTGGGACAGACTTCACCCACGCACCAAATAACATCAGTGAACTAAGACAAACCGGCAGAAAGAGTAAAAGCTTAGTCGCTATCATCTTCTTCGTGCTCTTCATGCTGGGCGACAACCTTCTCTATGAATTTCTTGCGAACACCTTCTATGACATTGTTCCTATATGAGTCGCTGCCACCCTGCCCATCATTCAGTACTGGGTCTGACTAGTAAAGGGCTAATGCAACAGCTAAAAGAAGGTGAAACAGAATAACAATTTAGCACAAGGAGATGGAAGTCAATGTATAATACTGTAAGTAATTCTGGGATTGATGATTTGTTGAAAGAAAGCTTCAGATGAAGCTAGTATCATCTAAATCAGCAAGATAAACACATGTCATTTCTTAGTGGAAGAAAAGGCTCAATTTTATGGAAACAGTAATGTATAACTGTAAGGTAGCATGTTACTATGCTATTTTGCTAGGCACACATCATCTAACTATTTGCCACATGAAGTAAGGCAAACAAACATAATGATTGGATCTTTATGCACCGAAGACATGCCTATCATAACTATTTGCCACATGAAGCTGGGTATCTTGTTGCCAATTCCTCCATGCAAGTCTGAAGCAACCCGCATTCTGGTATTCTGCCACCAAATTCATAGAAGTCTTAAACAATGAACAGTTGAACACCTCAATATACCAAAAGAACCCCAGTGCATCAGATCAAATGTAGTTTCTTTCTGAAGTCCATTTTGTCAAAATTTTAAGCACATTTTGGTAACAGTCAAGCAGCATATAAAACAGAAGCACTGCAATTTTTTTCATGGAAGGTCCACTACATAGAAATATAAACATGTGATAAAGAGCTAATTAGCCACAAACCTAAATCTTCCAATCAAATTTTGCAGAAAATAAGAGTAGAAGAGTCATAATTTATATCATTTCTTAGATGACAACTTAAAAATGGACAGCATGTCAAGCGTGGTGTAAATCCAAGTAGAAAAAAAAGGAAATGGACAACATTGCGCGATAGTTTACTAGGCTATCTTTGTTTATTTGGTTTGAGATGGTATGCTTGAAAATCACATGTATCCAAGGTCAGATTCTGCTGGAACCTATGTCGCTACAGTTAAATCTCTGGCAATGAAGCAGATTCCAATTTCCAAGAATAACCCCTGTTTATCCTACATCTAACGATATTCATATTTCAAGCTACCATAGTTATGTTTCCTAGTTTTAATCAACAAAATAAGATACATTGTCGTTTGTATATGAATTCAATTCTACGTGCTCATATTCAGTTTAGCTTATTTTGGGCATAATTTTTGGCACAAGAACAGCAACACAATGATAATAGAAAGAATTTTGCCTTACCCATCCTTGTAGAGGAAGACCACAACCCAGACATCTGACGGCGCCTGCGACACCTCACGCACAAAATCGGAGCCAATGATCAGAACTATTGTGCCAAATCTCGTGGCTTTTGCTGCATCCCTGAGCTCTACAAGCCTCGTATTCCTGTGAGCACCATATCACATCGAAACATCACAGAAGGTCCCAGATTTACCAAAACAATTGAGAAACTCCAGATCAAACAAGGAGAAATAGATCAGATTACTAACAAAAACACAAGAATCACCGCATTTGACCAGGCAAGTCAGATCAAATCAAACGTGAAGAGCACTAGAACATCCCAAGATGCAGCCAAGAACTGACGGGCAAAAAAGGACAGCATCATGGATCGCCAACCAGGCTGGAGACCAAATAGAGGCCAGGGATATGGGGTACTTGTACTGCTCGAGGAAGCGGTCGTCGTCCAGGTCGTCCTCGAGCTCCTCAAGCTCTTCGGGCTCGCGTGCAGAAGTGGTAGTCCGCCATGGCCGCGGACCACGCAGAGAGAGAGAGGGGAATGGTGGGAATCTTTTTTCTCGCCCCTTCCCTTCGTCAGTGGGGAGAGAAGGAGGAGGTCGCCGCGCCACGCCGCCGCGGGGTGGGCGAGGAGGACGCGCCGCGGGACGGAGGAGGACGCAACGCGAGGTGCGGGGTTATCTGGGAATTGGAACGATCGAAGCCGCTGTAGCGCAGCCGAACCTCGCACAGTGCTTCGGCTGTGGAGGCTGCTTCTGCTGTGAAAGGACTGTACAGCGGCTGTACAGAAAATCTGTTTGGGGGAGCTTTGGACTAAAAGCTGAAGCACAGCTAAAGCACAGTCCTCCCAAACAGGGCCTACATCTCCATCGATACCCTAATCCATCCAAACCACAGTGCCATCTCCATCCAAGCCATCAACACCAGGTGCACAAACTTACTTTTTTGGATTTAGGAACATTAAGGCATAGGGGAGCAATAAGATGGTTAGTTCACTAGAAAGCATGGCCTTAGTGAACGGGCTGCCCTAGGGGCTGCGTAGAGCGTGCCCAGTAAGCACCATGCACTCGGTGTTGAGGGCGTTGCCGGGTGTCATCACCACACCTCTCAACCTAGAACAACACCCCCCCTAATTCATCATAGACTAGGAAAAATGTTCACTTTTCGTAAATCTGCCAATATTAGGAGTAATATACAAATGCTATTAAGTAAAGCAATCATAAAATGGGCAATAGAGCCATAGTTGCAACCTGAACCGAGCCATGGGAGGAGGAGGAAGCTGCAAGCTGAGGAGAGAAGAGGGTGGAGGGGCCAGGGGAGCAAGAAGGCCAGGGAGCGATGGTTGGGACCATGGCCAGCGACGCCAAGGCGAGGGAGGCACTGGAGGGAGTAGTGTCAACTGGGGAGAACCCAGGCCAGAGAGAGGGAGAGAGAAAGGAAGAAGTAGAAAGAGGAGGAGGGAGGAGGCGGCTGGGCCGAAGGCCGACAGGGAGAGGAGACAGATCTGGAGGTGGAGAGAATGGAGAGTAGTGAGAAAGGAAGAAGAATGGAGAGAGGAGAAGAAATTGAGAGAACCAAAGGGAGTTCGGTCCTAGGAGAGAAAAGAAAGGGGAGGGGAAGAAAAGAAAAAGAAGAAGAGAGAAAAGAAAAGGAAAGGGAGAAAAGAGAAAGAGAGAAGAAAATAAGAGAAGATGAGAAAGGAAAAGAGAGGGAAAAATAGGAAAATATTTTCAACTGTCGTGAACCGCATTAAATTTAATTAATCGTCCCACGATAAACTAGAAAACTTAAAAAGAACATATCTAACTGTGATTAATTAAATCAAGTACTATATAGGTTCTGCAAATGCGAGAATCGCTAAAAATGGGAATTAATACCTTTGTTAAATTGAAATCATAACCAAGGATTTTAATAAGTCGCATAAAATAAATTTGTGCTAAATTAAAATACTGGCAATAAAATCACTGCAAATTAAAACATGCCACATTAAAATGCAACAATTAATAAATTATAACCTAAATGAGAAACACATCTTACCAATTTTTAACCCATTCATAAAAGGTTGGATGCCATTAAAAATATTTATAAATTTATCAGTTACCTAAAATATAGTATTTTCTAATTTCAGGAGTTAAATTAAATCCAACCAATAATCGTCTTCAGCCACGTGTGAGGACGCCTACTTCTACCAAAATTCAGGTAAGCTTCTTTGATCATATTTATGAAGGTTTCAAATGTTTTCCAATACTTATTACATCATCATTGAATGGGAAAATATATTACAAATGAAAACTTTAAATCGGGCACGATTGGAAATTTGGTTTGTGAATAAATTGCTGAGGTGATAATTGGAATTGAATTGTTGAATTAGCTAATCCAAAGAATAGGGCTATGGATGTATTTTTATATATGGTAGGTATAGGGTGCATTGAGATGAGTATTGTTGGTGCGACTATCTGCATATGCTATGATATAAGGATAAACAACTACATTCGAATAATGAGCCATAATTACAATATTATCAATAGTGTGTAAAATCGATCAGAAAAAGATTATCCTATGAAGGTATTATGATCTCCACATTGGGTATGAATAGATAACTATGGGTGGAAATCGGGTAGGCTAGAAGGCCCGGTGAGACCACAGATTATGAAATTTAGCTAAAGGCTAAGATCGTATGACTCAACCTTGAGAATGTAGGTCTCGACTGAGGGTCGATATGTAGGACTCAACTGAGGGTTGAGAATGTAGATCTAGATTGAGAGTCAATATGTAGGACTCAACTGAATGCTGAGATTTTAGATAGAATTAGTTAGAGAAGATTGATTTCAACTAAGGGCTGAGAATTTTGAGACACCATATTTAAAGCCTTGGGTTGTGTGTCAGTGTTGTTGTGGTAGCACGGTATAATCGGTATGTTGAGGGTAGGTGGGGACCAGATGAAGACGCCACTACTTGTTGGCTACCAGGGTTGGATATCTAATACCGGAATAGTAATAAGCATTCTGGGGCCTCACAAGATGGGGTCACTATGGGTAAAGTGATATAAATCTGCGCAAGGTTAAATCATGAATTCATATCTGTCTCCTCGATTGGAGGCTAATACGAGTGTTACTAGCTATTTTCATAAGTTAAAATATATAACCCTTAAAGAAAACCCAAAAACCTAATTTCTGTAAAACAAGAATTTGAGGGAAGTTGAATATCAGTTTTTTGAGAGAGAAATTCATATATTGCATTTTACTATTAATGCTTGCTAAGTATTTTGTACTCACTCTTGCTAAATCCCCCTTTGCTAGGTAATGATTCCCGTGGTCATGCATTCGATTGGGATATGGATCCCAATGAGTTCGATTATGAGGCTTGGTGTGAGGATCACCCACATGAGGAGAACAACTGGGAGGAGGGTTATCAATTGGGTTAGATTGTCATATTGCCTATTATCAGGTTCGACAAGCTTTAGGGCAATTAGTAAGTTTGTAGTATATTTTGTTGTCCTTGGATCCTATGTATAAATAGTTGTACTGAACCTGCAACCCTGCATGACAATGGATAGTAATAAAGTCTACATTTTAGTCTCTAATTATTATTCTATTACAACACTCTGAACACGGTGTGTTAACTGATAAAATATCGAGTGCACTCAATGTTTTAATTAGCTAGCATGCCGAGTTTTGTGTAATTATTTCATAGTAATGGTGGTATTACTGTCGTTACCCTGAACTAATTATACAGATTGTAACATCCCAAATTTTTAGCTTTTTATTTAGTTAATAGTGTCTATTTGCAATTTGTGCTTTTTTGAATTTTCTAGATTTAATTGGATTTTCTGGAATTTATTTGAATTATTTCAAATTAAAAGTATTTTGTTTTCACCAAAAACTAATTATAATTAGATAAATTTAAAATAAAGTTTTTCTAAAAATATTTTATTTGTGTCCAGAATGTCTCAAAGTATTTTTGAGATTTTTCTGGAAATTTTCCTAGTATTTTTAGTGCCCTAAATAAATCAAACTATTTTATATAATTATTTCAAATAAAAAACCCCCGAAAATCCCTCGGAACAGTAATGGGCCGAAGCCCACTATTGTGCCGCTGCGCCACTGTTTAAGCCGTTGCGGCCCGCCTCGGTAGCCCTGCCGCCGGCTGTTGGATCGCCATCCAATGGGCTTCTTCAATGCCGTCATGCAAAACCCTAGCATCTGAGTCATGGATCTCCATCGTGCGGTCTTCATCAAAGCCGTGCGCTGTGTAAGCCTAGTGCATCTCTGCCGTTGGATTCACCGTTCGGTTAGAATCGTGCCACGTTTAGAGTCTTGCATGGCCGTCCGATCTTGATCGTCTGGTAGTGGTGGTCGTCGTCCGACCGGACTCGGGCTTGTGCCGCCGCCGCCGTCGCTAGGACCCGACCGTACTAACGTCGGGTATTTAAGGACCCCGAACCCCCTCCCGAGGAACCCCGTGAGCCGCCGCACAATCTTTCCCAAGCACCGCCGATGAGCGCGTGCCAGAAGTAAGTGCTTCGCCAGAGTCTTGAGAGGTTTGCCGCCACGTTTCGCCGTCGCCGAGATTCTCTTCCACCGATCCAAGGCCAGATCCAAACTCACCTCGTCGCGCCGCACCTGCTCCGCCGCTTGGTGGTCACCGGAGAGCGCCGAAACGCCGTCGGGGTGGTCATCGTCTTCACGTCCGGTAGAACCGCGCCGCCGCATCGCCATCGCCGGGACCGAGCAGCGCCATCCGTCGGATCATCGCTGGACCGCTGGGATCTCGCCACGTCGCTTCGGGAAACAGTGAACGTCTTGGGTACTTGTCGCCATCCGATCAAAGGTAAGCGGCTGCGATCGAGCCACGTCATCTAGGTCAACAGTGCACCGCTCGGGTAAGTAACGGCCGTCCGATCGTAGATCGACGCTGTAGATTAGGCCACGTAGCCGGGTGATCTGTCGCCGTTGGATCTAGAGGAGCTCATTGGTCCAGATCAGGGCTGACGTCAGCTGACGCAATAATCGGATTTTCCTTTACAAAAATAATTCGGATAAATACTGATTTTCCAGTTTTATGAATTTTCAGGAATTTGAATCTTCCAAGGGCTCGTTCTCCCTCATACGAACTCCGATTGAGGTGATTCAAATTCCTAAAAATTTGTAAAATTGAGATCTATCTAATGGTTGTTTTTGTTTGAATTTTTGAGTTCATTTGTTCTCTGTTTTGATATTTATTTGTTATTTCTTTTCGGTTCACGTAGACGTCGAGTTGTGTGAGGCTTCGGAAAAGGATTTCGCAGCACAAGATCAATTTCCAGAGCAAGACCAGGAGCTTAACCAAGGCAAGTTGTGCTTTGACCATGTTGCACCCATGTTTGCAAAATTGCTATTTTGTTTTACCTTATTGCATGTTATTTCAAGTGTATAAATGATTTCAACCTACATTGGGATTTAGATATCATACCCTTTGAATTACACCCTACCTTGTCGATTGTATGCCATGATCCACTTGTCACCTTAGGTTGGTTTACTATATTTGGTTAATAATAAAATCAACATGGGATGATTAGATCGGATTAGATTGCTTAGCCATGCTACGTCATCACATGTACATGAATCACTAATTATTAATTTTGACTAATGGAATATGGAACAAGGAAATGAATTTGTGTGTCATGTGTGGTCACACAAAGAGATTGAGTTGTTGTGGCGGGGAGGTCACGCAACGATGTTGATTTGTGGATAGCATGTGGTGCTTGGTAATCAACTGGGTTAGTACTCACTTAGATTGAAGCAAGTGGCAAGGGCAAGTGTGCCAGGGTGGGCTCGATGGGCAGAGGGTATGTGCAAGTCTTGCTTTGATCAACTCTAAGGACATAACCTTGCGAGCCTTTGACCTGAGTCAATCATGCAACCACATGTCTGTTATGGGGCAGCCTAGCTGACTAATGTGCAAAGTCTTAGCTTGAGTACTATCGTGGTGGTATGAGTCCGGGTGTATGGAAGAAACTCACATGGCGTAAGAGGGGGGTTCTGTTGTGGTGGTTTAGCCCATCAGTGTTGAAACCTCAGCGGGTAGTACTGGGTTAAGATGGTGCATTGTAAAGGCTTTGTTATGATCATTCGCCTGTGTGGTGCATGGTTGTATCATGTGGGTAAAGTGCATAACCTCTGCAGAGTGTACAAACTATTCGGATAGTCGTGCTCACGATATTGAGCAATGCTCGGGGATTATAGTCAAGGGTTAGTTAATTAATTGGACAACTGAATGGGATAGCAGGATGCCATGCGGATAATGAAGTCTGACTTAGGATGGAAACTTGGTTTACTTGAATCATTGAATCTATTTATTGCTATTATTTGTTTTACCATCTTTTCAATCTATGAAACGTATGTGTTCATAAATGCCGCTTTACTGCAAAAGAACCACATAGCTATTCTTTGGAATAAGCCTTGCATATAGCTATGGTAGGATTGCATTCTGTGCACAACTTGTTGAGTGCTTTTGTACTCACCCTTGCCATCTACAACAAACAACAGTAGAGGAATCATCGCTCGTGTTGGAGGAGGATTTCCAGGTGGATACGAGTCACTAGGCCAAGCCTTGTCAGTCGCCTGTGGTGTGCTGATGGGACATCTACGTCTTTTGCTATTTTCCGTTGCATTTGTCTTAAGTTTATTTTCAGTCTAGCCGTGTGGCTCAATAATGTAAGTGATCATAAGATCAGACACTAGTTATATTAAATAAATGAAGTCTTACTATTCTTATCGTTGTGTATGATGTGATGCTTACCGATGTTAAGCTGCGTGCACTAGCATTGATCCTGGGACTAGTGCGGTGAAACACAGTGGATTCGAATTGGTGAATTCGGGTCCTTACACAGATCATCACAACTGTACTGTGAATAAATTGAGGAAAACTGCAAGTCCGTAACTATATCATCAAAGTCATTGTATGGTACTAAAACATTATTCATCAACTATACGAACTAGACTATACACATCCAGACATCAGGAAGAAAAATTATTTCATTTTAAAACAATAAGCTCCAATGAACAAACAATTTCAAGTTTACACAAGGCTCAAGAAGAGACAGTATTACTCATCATACAGCCTTCAAGACAACACAAAGTTACCAATGCATTTGATGATATGAGTAAGATTCTCAAGTTCGAATTGAAAATTTTCCATGAAAAAAGTGCAAGAATGATGTATTCTTGCAGTAGAGAAACCAATGCATCAATTGTTAGAAAGTATATCATTTACACAAGTGACTGAGCAGTGCTAATAAACAACAGTAGAGAAGTAAGTAAATAGGAAAAATCCATGCACCAAGAACCGAGTTCATTAAAATTCGACCGCTTGTCTAGAAGTGTCTTCAATCCAGTGCATCAAACAATCACTTAGAAATAAACTGATGTAGGAATGGAGATGAGCTAGTTCTATATGGCTAGGGAAATGATGTTTGCCTTCCCAATTTGCAACAACTGATCTCCCTCTCCTTAACTGATGCTCTAATATTCATGTTTGCAAAACATCATTTTAAGTACCAAAGAGCAGCAAAAGGTATACCTCCATGGGCACCGCACTACAGACATCAATGGCTCTTGCCGATCCTCCGCCTGTGTTCTTGGCTACGTGACACATGTCGTCCCACAGTGTCGTGAAGAGCGCGCAGACCGCCACCTCCTCCTCGATTGCGTCCTGGATGGAGCGTCACGGCACACCTCGCCGCCGCAAGCAGCACCCCCGTCATTGTATGACGCCCTGTATTGCTTCTAAACGTGCCGCAGCATCTCCAAGGGTGGTATGGTGGCGAAGGCCACAAAGCATAACAGAGGGGGAGCAGGCCCGTACCTAGGGCATGTACGACGTGAGCAACCACACCCCAAAAAAAAAATTCAGAGCCCTAAAAATTGAAGGCCCTATTTTCTACTCAATCTTCTTCAATTAGTGAAGCTTTATCTTGGCATTAGTAGTAAAGTAGCAAGTGAGTAGACCCTTTTATTCACTTCTCTATAAAAAATTCCACCAATTCACATTTACTTTCCCTACTTCTCTCTCTCTCTCTCTCTTGTGCTAAACTTTTACTTAAAAAATATATCTAAGAAAAATATGGGCCCAATTGATATTTTAAAGATTGTGGAACAACTATATTATTTCCGTGATTCAATTGTTGCATATAGAATTTTGTTGAGTATTCACATGGCTTTTGCATTTGCAAAATGGAATTTTTATAAGTTGAATTTTTTGTAGTCCTAGTTGGATTCTACAATAACTTGAGAAAGATATAATGGATTGAAAAGACTCACAATAGCACTAAAATGACTAGACGTATGATGATTACAAAGTCATATACTAGTTTGGAGAGTGAGACATGATCATTTGTTATGTTAATTAACTTTTTTCAAAAGGATCTACTTCTAAATTTAGCACTGGCCCCCAACATGGTAGGTATAGCCCTAAGGGGGAGGAGTGGCTTTACTCACCTGAGACAACGACGGTAGGCCGACGCCTAGGATCCACCTTAACACTAGCTGAATCTGGTGAGAGTGGTGGTCCTTGGCTGCATTGATCTTCTAGATCCACACTCCTTGTCGACCTCGATGCACACATGTGGTAGCAGCGACACAAGTAGAGGAGGAGCACCGGTGCTTGGCGGCATGTAGAGAAGGGAGATGAGCATGGCCGAACAGCGACAGCCTTCCACTGAGCACCCTGACACCGCGCCGCCTCACTCTCCTGTGTGGATCCAAAACGGTGCTACCTTCCTTACACCTCGCTGCCTCCCGTACTTCTCTAGTGGTGGCATCACTTAGCATCCACAGCCAGATCCACCGGCGCTAATGGGCCGACAGATGCAACACTAGTGCTCGCGTAGGGAGGAGAACTGGAGAAGGGGGGACTAGGGGAGGATAGAGGCGGTCTAGAGCGACGGCGTAGCAGCGGTGGGAGATGGTTAGGGAGGGGGAGGGCGCTGCGAGAGGCAGAAAGCAGCGCGAAGGAGAGAGTGAGTGAGCCATGCGTCGACACCCGGTGACAACCATGCCAGTCAAAAAACAAAAATTGTGGTGAAAGCAAATAGCAGCTCTCTTTAATCTCTTTAATTTAATTTAATACAAATACTCATTATTCATAGCGTTTCTAACTCGAGCCTCAAGGTCTTTAGCACCCAAAACAGTTTTGTCAGACTCGTTGCAGGAGAGATCAGAATATCAGCGTCCATTTCAAAGCCTTCATCGCAGCGATGTAATGCATGGAAGATGGAAATACCAGTCACCTACTGCTGTTTCGTATTGCCACGGCTTACCTTTCATACTCACGCATAGCTGCGATAATTTCTTCTTTATCGAAAAACGAAAAGAAGTTGTGATGGTGATTAAAGTGATTATATATTACTTCGTGTGACCAGAAAACTAGGTGCGAAGTTGTACTTGGGAGACGGCCTGGTCCAATAATACCGTCACTAGCGCACAACATTTCAGCATCACTTAAACTACTAAAATGGGCTATTTCTGTTGTCCTTTTTAGCCTAGGGCGAACAACGCTTAGATGCCATGTTCGTACTAACCCCACAAACACCCGAGCACTCCGTGTTGCCCGTCGAGCCATTAGCTGGAAACGGTGGCCACGAGAACGAGCACACGAATGTGGTGAATGAAACAAAGGAGAAAGCGGCAGTAAATAGGGGAGAGAGAGGAAAGAAAGAAAAGGTTGGGAGTCGGAACGGGGGCAGAGGGAACCGTTGGTGTCCGTACAGGTGGGTGGAAGCGGAAGCACATGAGCAAAACGGGAGCCCGCCAGGTTTAGGTTTCGGTCTCCGGAAACCACTTGCGACCGACGGTTTCCTACGCCGTCTCCGCCCGCGTGCGGTGCGGGTCCAAAACCGTGCGCGAAAGCCGACGGCCGGCACACGTCAGGGAACACGGGTGGCCCCGGCCGCGCCGTGAACCAGCGTGAATCGTGATGTGGACATCGCGTCGCGTTTGGACTTTGGAGTGGGTGGGTGGGTGGGTCGGCTCACGACGCGACGTCCAAACGCGACGCCGCAAACCAGGTTGAAGTGAACCGAACACCAGGGACCATGTAATATTGTAATACCTTACATCATCATATGGTGCAGGCATAGCCCCCTGGAAACGGTGTGAACTTGAGACCCTACGTCATGCACCAGAGACCATGTAATATTGTAAAACCTTCGAGCAAACCAAACATGGTTTTGTTTTTGCATGTTGAGAATTTTGGATATATCAGTCTTTTTTGCAATCACCAAGGACATTTAGAATTTTGTTATCAACTATCTACATTTATAATTTAGAATTTTTTGTCTTCTTGCACATTTTTTTTTAAAAAAATATGGCTTCATATAAATATATTTGCAAAATTAGCTCTATCCAGAACCACGGAAGTAGCAACAGCCAACATGTGTCACCATAAAACAGTTTAGCTCTATCGTACCGTGGCAACATAATTCATCATGGTAGACATGATGAATTTAGAGCTGCCACGTAGCAAAAGCTCGGCTGCTAGTGGCAGGGGTTGTCGAGCATCCATACCATGGTAGGATTGATCAAGTGGTTAGTTAATTAAAGTGATTAATTAGTTAGCACATTCCTATCGAGGAAGGGAAGCTTGATAGGATCATTTAGTGCTTTGTTGTAGTACAAAAGCACGACAAGTGTAACATGTCACTTGTCATACATTTTACAAAAGAGTGTTATTTTTATAAATTTATTCGAAAATATATATATATGTGTGTGTGGATGCTGGAAAAGCGAAGGCTTCAACAAAGAAAGTGTAAGCACAAAAGCCACGAGTACCCAACTCCTTTTTACTTGAATAAAACAGACAATGATAGACCTTTTGCTCAATGAGAATTGTATGCATCATTAGTTTGCTATGGTTGCCCCTATTTTGATAAGTATCTTGGATTACTTCGCACCTCCTTACACCTAAATTAGTACCCTTGCATAGGCACCCCCTCAATAATATTGAGACACAGTACAGTGTTATGACAAATGTCACATTTCTAAGAGTCACAATACAGTGCACCTGACAAATGTCACATTTCTGTAAACCACAATACGATACACCTAACAAATGTCATATTTATGTAAACCATAATGTAATACACATAACAAATGTCACATTTCTATAAGCCACGGTATAGTACATCTAACAAATATCACTTTTTTATAAACTACAGTGAAATACACTCGACAAATGTCATATCTCTACTAATATAAATTTACAGTTGGTGGCAGCGGTCCGTTCTTCCTAGCTCCCCCCCCCCCCCCGGCGCCATATCTCCAATAACGGCCGGTCATTATAGCTAATTATTCTTTCCTGATGTACAACCAGTCATCTCTCTCTAAATATGACTAATTATTATAGCAAAATCCTTGATTATTGTTGATAATTAATAGCCGGCCAATCATTCCTTTTGTACTATATATATATATATATATATATATATATATATATATATATATATATATATATATATATATATATTTAGTGAAACCAATTCCATGAAAACTCCGTGGAAACCACCTGTAGAAGTTTTGAAAAATTCTCAAAAATTACCATATGTAGGGAGGTGAACCTCTACAATCCTGCAAAATTTGAAGATGAAACTCAATTGCATTTGAAAGATATGAAAAAGACAAACAGCAAAAAGAATAGTGCTATAACAGTAAAAATTACTATTTATGCTGACTTTGTCTTTTTCATATATTTCAAATGCGATTGATTTTCAACTTCAAATTTTGCAGGATTGTAGAGGTTCACCTCCCTACATGTGATAATTTTTGAGAATTTTTCAAAACTTTCATGAAATTTGTGGTTTTCACCAAATATTTCGCCATATATATATATATATGTTGTACAGTTTTTCTCTACTAATATAAATTTACAGTTGGTGGCAGTGGTCCGTTCTTCCTAGCCCCCCTCGGCACCATATCTCCAGTAATGACCAGTCATTATAGCTAATTATTCTTTCCTAATTTACAGCCAGCCATATCTCTCTAAATATGGCTGGTTATTATAGCAAAATCCCTGATTATTACTGATAATTAATAGCCGGCCAATCATTCCTTTTGTTATATATATATAGAGAGAGAGAGATGCTAATGTGCTCTCGAGAGCACGGATCCTTCCGTGCTCTCGATGAGTTTGCAAAATCCGTGATATATAAAAATATTCAATCTGAACCGTTCATCTTCTTCATCCTGTTGAAATGTAGCTATAGACCAAATTTCACATTTTTTTGAATTTGTTTACTATTTGTTTTGCATTTTGCAAATTCAAAAAAATGCAAAATTTGGTGTAGCTATAGACCAAACTCATCGCGATTGAACATTTTTATCACGGATTTCGCAAACTCATCGCGAGAGCACGGAAGGATTTCTCTCTCTCTCTCTATATATATATATATATATAGGGACATATTAGGTGCTAATTTCGTGCTAATGGCATGTAGAAGTTTTGAAAAATTCTCAAAATTACCACGTGGGGAGGTGAACCTCTACAACCTTGCAAAATTTGAAGATGAAGCTCAATCGCATTTGAAAGATATGAAAAAGACAAACTCAGCATGTAGTACTTATTCTGAGTTTTTTTCTAAACTTCTGTTTACTTTTAGCACTTTCAATTAACACCTAATTCACCATTAAGATGAATATTTCCCCATATATATATATATATATGCTGTACAGTTTTTCTCTACTAATATCATGGTTCTGTAAGACACAGCCGTTCGACACGGGAGATTTACACGGGGCCAAGGTCACTCAGATCTATCTGATCGCCTCTCTTTCCCCTCGTCCAAGACTCGACCCCTCTTTATAAGCCGACCCCGCTCTCATCCCTTCTTGCACAGCCGGATTCCCTCGCCAAACCAATTGCCCCCAGATCTCCCTTCCCGACTCTCGAATCCTCCCCAATCATCCGACCATGTCGGCCTACTGCGGCAAATACAAGGGTACGAACCATTCCCCCCTCTTCCCTTTCGTCGTTCCTTCGTTAATCTGTTTATTATTTTATGGGCTCGTGTGTAGATCTGTTAGTTGTTTGCTGTTGGGTATCGTTAGATCTAGCTATGGTCGTAAATCTACATAGGATTTACCATGTTTTGTTAGATCCGTACAGGTTGTGCTTGCTCGGTGGTGTATATATCTGCTTGGTTGTAGGGGTTAGGTTGTTTTCGAAAGGGTTTAGGGGCAGCGAGTTAGATCAGGTGTTTAGGTATTACGAGTTACATACGGTGATGCGTTATATGGCGGTAATATTGTATCGTTTTACTACTGTTTTAACTATCCACCGCGTGGGCGTAGTGATTAGTGCTGATTTTAAGTGGTATTATATGGTTCTGTTTGGTTGCGTCAAAGGTTTATTCTGGCTTCGAGATATTGAAATTTGCATCTGTATTTCTAGATCTATAAATCGATGTGTTTAGGTTTGACCTATGCTGATGCAGTTTTCAATCACAAGCTCTATTTATGCCCTGTTATGATGTTAACAGTTGGTCGCCTCCGCCCATAGGTTTAGCTTATGCAGGTGCAGTTTTTAACTAATGCAATTTTTCAGAAATAGGTAAATTTTTATGAATCAGGTATGACCGGGAATTAGCATAAGAAGGATGTTATGTGTGTTTTGTTGTTGGCTAAACATATGTATTGGTTGCACCCTAATTGTCGGTAATTTGTAAAATTTTGAGTATTGTTTGACTTATGATTGGGATAATTAGGGTAATCTCCATTTTGAGTATTATTTGTAATATGATTGGGATAATCAGGGTAATCTCCATTGTCTTTTTGACTAAATACTCATGTTGGTTATCTTGCAGACGAGCTCATCAAGAACGCTGCCCACATTGGCACCCCTGGAAAGGGTATCCTTGCTGCTGACGAGTCCACTGGTACCATTGGCAAGCGCTTTGCCAGCATCAATGTTGAGAACGTTGAGGAGAACCGCCGTGCCCTCCGTGAACTCCTCTTCTGCACCCCTGGTGCCCTCCAGTACCTCAGCGGTGTGATCCTCTTTGAGGAGACCCTGTACCAGAAGACCAAGGATGGCAAGCCCTTTGTCGATGTCCTCAAGGAGGGTGGTGTCCTCCCTGGCATCAAGGTGGACAAGGGCACCATTGAGGTTGCTGGCACCAACAAGGAGACCACCACCCAGGGCCATGATGATCTTGGCAAGCGCTGTGCGAAGTATTACGAGGCTGGTGCTCGCTTTGCCAAGTGGCGTGCTGTCCTCAAGATTGCTCCCAATGAGCCATCTCAGCTTGCCATTGATCTGAATGCTCAGGGTCTGGCTCGTTACGCCATCATTTGCCAGGAGAACGGTCTGGTGCCAATTGTTGAGCCTGAGATACTTGTTGATGGGCCACATGACATTGACCGTTGTGCTTACGTCACGGAGACCGTCCTTGCTGCCTGCTACAAGGCGCTCAACGAGCACCATGTTCTTCTTGAGGGTACCCTCCTGAAGCCCAACATGGTCACCCCGGCTCTGACTCCAAGAAGGTGGCCCCAGAGGTCATTGCTGAGTACACTGTCCGTGCCCTCCAGAGGACTGTCCCTGCTGCCGTGCCTGCCATTGTCTTCCTCTCTGGTGGACAGAGCGAGGAGGAGGCTACGCTGAACCTGAATGCGATGAACAAGCTGAGCACCAAGAAGCCGTGGTCTCTGTCCTTCTCCTTTGGACGTGCCCTCCAGCAGAGCACGCTCAAGTCCTGGGCTGGCAAGGAGGAGAACCTGGAGAAGGCCAGGAAGGCCTTCCTTTGCAGGTGCAAGGCCAACTCCGAGGCCACTCTTGGTACATACAAGGGTGATGCTGTCCTCGGCGAGGGTTCCTCCGAGAGCCTTCACGTGAAGGACTACAAGTACTGATCTGCCTCTGGCTGCCTATCCCATTGGACCTCCTGCGTATGAATATTCAGGTTGCTGAGTTGTTTTGTATTCGGATCCCACTCTTCGGACATTAGAAGCTATGTTTTAATAATCTTGAACTTATGCCTTTAATAATACCTGTCATCCTAGTAGTTTTTTTGTGTGTTAATCTCATGTAATTCCGGTGCTGCGTGTGGTAAATTGGAGCAGCTGCGTTTTGTTCTACGGCAATCTAATTTTGCTGCTATGTTGGTGAAACCTTTATATGTTCAGTATACCGTTTCAGGCGTTTCGCTCTATTTCCTTGTGTTTGCATTTTGCAGCTCGTGGTTTTGGAATTTTTTTGTTATGTTTGCTATTGCATTGGCATGTCTGTATGTTGATGGCAATCTACAATCCTCCAGTTTTGTTTACTCGTGAACAAATTGTAGTTTTATTCTTGTGAACAAACTGAAAAGATACATCGGATTGCAGTTCTGTTTTTCTGAACAGATTGACTAGATGATGGGAGGCAATGCCTGCCTTAAGTACATCTATGAACAAGCTGTTTTCCAAGAACCTCTTGTTAGGTTCTAGCCTCTAACCGTGCAGAGCGAAAGTCGAACTCTGACCACGCCGCTGGAGCGAAAGCAATGCTGTTGGTGCTCTTTCATGTCGTGCGTTTGCGTTGCAAGGTATTCTTATGTTTGTCTGGCCTGTGCAAATACAAGCTACATTAAGGTATGTTCTTGTTTATTTCTCTTGCAATTTTTCTTCATATTGCCGCGTCGTCCTGTATTGGTATGCACTCTGCAGGCATTTTACTGGTGTTTGCAGCAGCTGCTAGCATCTGTCACACTTGCAGTTTTGAGTACTCGATGATGAAGTTGTGCATCATCAGCGCCCATGCTAATAACGATCTGCGTTCGTTCAATTATTTCGTGGCGAAACAAGTTGGGACTGGAACTGGACACCTGAGGGCTGAGGCTATGCCTGGACCGAGTTGGGATCAGCTGCAATTTCAGGAACTGCAAGGGGAACAACGGGAACAATCTCAGGGTCAGAAGTTGACCGTCAGACGACCTCAGGGTGATCACGAAGAAATGATTCTCTGCTCATTCAAATCGTAGTCCCAATGTGGAATGGTTCTCATTCGTTTTCTACTGCCTTGTGGTGCACTTCAGAGCTCACAAGTGCATCAAACAAGAACGCGAAGGTACGGACAGTTCTTTGTGGCATCGAATAGGACAGGATATGATCCAAATGTGAACGCACACCGGCACGCGTCAGATGACGAGTAGGTTCTGAACTTCTGACCGGAACTAGTTAAACCTGTCATTATATACCTGAGCCTACAAACTCCATAGCATGACGCCCCCAATCGTACCAACTAAGTTATGGGGCTATAAAGATATTGAGCTGCTTTATGTTGTGCATCGCAACATGTTTTATGGAGGTTTACTACCGACGAACGCACACAGATTGACAATTGGCGCAGGAAAGTAAGTACCCCAACACCTGTTCTTCTTTCTGAATTACTTAGCAATGTGCCAGAGCAGGAATGCCAAACAGCTGGAACTTTGGGACAAGATCCTCCAACATCTCTTTCTTTCTGTACACTTATTACAACAAACAATGCGCTTACACAAGGCCAGCCTTGAGGAACAATGGTGTTTCGGGACGAACGGCTTTCCTTGCCAGACTCAATCTGCAGAGGATGGTTGGCTGCCGGCACCCTTGTACACACCTCTCTCTTCTGTTCCAAAGGGAGCTTCATCGTTAGACTAGGTAGTCATAGTAGACCAACAACACGTTGTCGGGCACTATCAGCGGCAAGCTGTCGATGAAGCTGTGGAAGTGCCTCACATTCTCCTTCTCTAGGGTTACAGTGTCGATCACGTCATCGTCACCAGTGAGCACCCAGAGGTCTCTGGATCGGACTCTTTTTAGGCTTCCGCGGCAGAAAGGGCATGACTTAGATCTTGTATACCTGCAATCGTGATGCATATTAGAGTTGCAATTGGATGTACTTGCAGCAAAAGGGAAAGAACACATTTGGGAAGATGTCTGACTAGGTTCAAACAAAGCTCAGAACCAATAACTACCAGACTGCTGCACAAATCCCCACCCAATTCCTCTAAATCGCTAAACCATCTAAGCCTTGGCCAAAAGCCAGTCTATAAGCTCCAAATCACACCAACTTTGTTCATGTTCCAATGGAAGCCAAGGAAAAAAAAAGCTCTTTTTTTCTGGTAGTTGTTTAATAATAGTAGTCTGATCGCTAGAATTTTCAGCAACTGCACTAATAGGCCAGTTACCAAAAGTATCTGCAACCATAATTGCGATAAAACTACATCTAATCTAAAGCAATGTTGTTGGAAAAGCTAGTGGCTGCACCAAATTTCTAATGAAGCCACAAGTTGACATGAGTATCATTACAACGAAAACTTGACAGATACTTAAATATATGACATGCAGGATGAGTTGCAGATAACACTAGCCTTGGCATACAAGTATGATCTGCCAGCTAAGGAAACATCATTTAGGATATAGAATGCCACATGTCACTGTGCTCCACGCCCTCTTTATTTCTTCAAATTTGGTTTGTGATCTTGGCAGTTGACGTTTTATTTATGGTTACGGCTCTCCTAGTTGTCTCCTTTCCATACCATTTATGAACTAGTATCAATTGTTTTTAGTATGACAAAGTGCAGGGCTGTTAACAATGGTATGAAGTACAACAATTTGTCCATCAAACTGTGACAAATGCAGCATTCAATTAAAGGGATAACAGAATATATCTCTTAATCACGCCACCGGCGCCAAATTTGTTGATTGAATTAGTTCTAATTTTAGTAGTTTGGAATTTTTAAGACCTTAGAACTATTTCTATTGTACTTCTAGTAAATTTCAAATATGTGTTAAATTTATGATCCTACGAAATCATTGTATCAAGACTATAGAGTTGTACATGTGAAACGTGCGCCCTCAACGAAAATTTTCCAATTCTGCCACTGCAATTAATTGTTTGGTATAAACAAATCAAAAAAAATCAGAGCAGCACAAGTGAATAGTTGCAATTGCACAGCTACAGTAAAGATTAAACTGTAAATTTGAGAGAATGTAGCTTAAATTAGACTAATGGAGATTTGAGAGCAATAAAATGCAGAATTGCGTGCATTAAGCCTATATTGGGTTGGTCAACACAACCCTGTCTACACCCCTACCAGTATTGAATAAGTAGAAGTAGCTCACAAACAGCACCAAGCTTGAAAAAAGAACTAAACCAGAAATGAAAATGTTAGAATCCGTGCTATCAAGCCTCCATCGCTGCTTATGCAATTCCTCAAATCTTATCCCCTAAATCCACCTTACCTTGAAGCTATTTAAGCCACTAGCAATTTTTTATAGTACCATGTGACATGGGGCCTAATAATTAATTACAGTAATATCCTCGCTCAGATAATCGTACTACTTAAATACACCTCAAACGGGTAGGCAAGCGCAAATGAAAGCAATTACCAATCTCGGTAACAGTTGATGCACATGGCATGGTTGCAATTGGGAAGGACCATCTTGGTGCAAGTCTCCAGGCAAATGCCGCACTCATCCTCCCTCTCAGCATCCTTATCATTGGCATAAAGCTTCTGGCAGTCGCTGCCAGCCTCCTTGCACCGCCCTTTCTCTTTGCATTCCTTCTCCATCAGGTTGCCCTCAAGTTGTTGCAAGAATGGATATATTATAGCTGCATTCCATGGCCCCAAAATTACATGATACCAGTGCAAGAAGAAAATCTCAAACTGAAGAACTTCCTAACCGTGTGCTATGCATACCGTAGAATTCTTTAAGGTTTGCCCGCCTTTCAATGGTGGATATAGAGGCATCCTCATCAACATAAACCTGCAGATTGAACCAAACCATTTAAACACCATTATCATGGAACAAAAAAAAAATCTGGAAATGAGGCCCAACTCATAAATTTCAAGACTTGTAACAAGCAAGAATGCAATACCTTGTACACAAGAACCTCGAGAAGGCCTAGGTAGCTAGGGAGGGTATATGAAAGTGAGCAGCTGCAGTCCATCCACTGGATAAGGTTCAGGATGATCGGAGCCATGGAGCTGTAGGACAGCCTCATCTGCACACAAGCACCACCATAGGCCCTGTGTATAGCATGCGCCCTGAAAAAAGAATAACCGATTCATCACTACATGTCTACAACATCAACATAATACCCACACAAATTCCAGTAAACATGTCAAAATAACCCCCCAAAAAATCAAGAATAGAAAGGCTAACTTTCCCTTTCTACTTCTTTTCCTGGAAAATCAAGTACCAAAAGAGAACACCAAGAATCAAGAAAGCATGAAAGGAAAGGAGACGAATATTACAGGGTGTTGGCATGGTGGATATCAGCTTCAAGGGCCTTGAGAGAGCCCCTGAGGGACAAAGGCCTACCACCATGAAACATGACTTCCCAGGGAGCCCCTATGCTGGAGTCTACAACAATACACAGAGACTTGGGCAAAGAGGACCGCAGGAGACGGGTTCAAGAAGCAACGAGCAAGCAAGAAGAAGGCCAACAAGAACGAAATAAAGAAGCAAGCTGTTTTGGTTTGGGTTTGTGGGAAAGTAGCTTTGGGGAAACTGTGGAGGGGCTTTTGTCCTGTGGCCATGGTCCCCTTGGTTTTATAACAGGAGGGCAGGAGATGTCTGCAATTTGCAATTGCTTGCTCTGTTTTCTTGCTTGCTTGAGAAGAAGGTAAAAGTTTGGGAATAAAAAAAAGGCAAGGAGACAAAGCGAGAGGAACAGGCTACACAAATAAGGCAAGAAAGAAAACAGTGTTGAGGAGCAGTTATGAGCCTATTCTCCTCATTTCCACCCCTGTCCAATCTTCTATCTTATCTGACTTTTTTAACATTTTAGGGGAAAAACTATCTGATGCCCACTGATTCTTCTCTTGAATCTTGAAGTGACTCTCGGAAAACCAATATAAGTAACAAGTAAAAATGATAAAAATATTCCGAGAAAAAAGCTCAAAAAGGAAAGTGTGAAAAAGAAAGGGATGGGAAAAAAAATTAAAGGAGTGGGTGGATCGGTTGACCATGGATGGATGGTGATAATGAGGCCTTGAAGGAGGGCTCAGATTACATTCGGAAAAGAAGGGTCTTGGTGGGCAGGTGGCTGCCTGGCCCTATCCACTACCAGCCCACCGGGACCTACCGGCCGTTCCTCCGGGACCCACTCTCTTTTTCATTACAGTGCCTTCATGGACACAAGTCACACAAATACAATTACATTTTGGGGTTTTCAAATGAAGAGAGCATGCATCTAAAAATATACTGTTTTTATTGAGCTATTAGGAATGATTTACTCAATTAGAAGTATTGGTTATACTTGTTAAGTCAATGGGTTATGACAAGGAGTTTTCTTGATTTCCATCCTTGGAACTGAGTCCAATCTCGAGATTCGAGACGGGTCATTTGGATACCACGTGGATTTTAGTAACTAGCCATCCGTGACAGTTGTTCTGTGTCCAGTATAGAATAAGAACTCATACATTTTATGTTTAGTTCACTCTAAAGATATACTTAGATTTTCTTGTACAACTACTATATTTTTTTTTTGCAAAGGTGTTGGAGCTCATGCAAACGATTGGAAATTTTTGTATGGTTTGTATCTTGCCATGGCAGCACAGCTGGCCCACGGATCCCCACTGCAGAAAAGGCAAGAATCTATGATATCTCTCCAGCATCACGGATCAATCAATCGAAGTCGTGAGGAACCGAGGCTTGTTTATCGGTTCGATGCAAAGTGGGCACAAAATCAACAAGGGCCCGGTGCAGTATGCACAAGATATTGACTGTTTTACCTGCATGTTTCTTGCTGGTCCGCCTCAGCATTGTTATCCTACTTTATCTTTTTATATATATATTCCTTTTTGCCCTAGATTCCTGGTTCTTGTCATTGAGATTTTATCATGGAAACTTTGTGGATTTATGCATATGCTAAAGTGGAGCAATTGTATAGAAAATTAGAAATGAATGATAATGTTATACTCGTTGAAAAAGAGATGGGGGCTTCTCATTTGGTCGCAGTTAACTTTAGCCCAGCTGCCGACTGGTGACTGCGACTCTGAATCAAAGAAGAACAAAAGAAAATATTTCGGTGAGGTAAGCTATGATCTCATACCCAACTGTTCATGGACGCTGGAATAAATTATAGGTGTGATCACAGATCAACGAAGACCATATATATGTATTGCATCAGTCAAAGCAGCAACAAGAACAATAACAAGGGAGAAGAAAATTAAAGCAGGGTAAGATACATGTCAGTTGAAAACTTGAAATCTTGAGCTCGTATGGAGAGATTTTTAAATTGAAAAAAAAAACCTGTTGAGACTGATGATGCGATATCAACCGTTGCTATCTACGTTTGACATCAACTGCCTACACATGATGAGCGGCAGTTGGAATTCAGAGCTTGATTTCGAATCGAGTTTGTGAAGCCATTGTGTTAAATTCCATGTTTATGACGTGCTTAAGAAACAATACGTAGCTGTTGCCTTGGAGCATCTCGTCGCCTACGCTACAAGTATACCATTCCATTTCGTCGATGGTTCTTAGGCTCTCACGCTCCAGACATGCTACACCGAAAGGCGCTCTAGAATAATTTGAGTGGTTGAGAACAGCTATTTAGATTAGTTTTTAGGTTAGTAGCAATATATTGGGATTGATGGATTGCCTCAGTTCGTAGGGATTCCTGTCGTGTAAATTGTCCGTTCCGGTGAAAACCTACACAAGTTTCACTTAACGACAGGGATTATTGCCTCGGTTTCCGCACTTTTTTGTAGCACTCGTATTCTGTAATATGTAGTTTTGTCACACGCGGCCAAGGAAAAGTAACAAGAAATTAAAATACCTGGAACTGCGAACGTACACTGATTTCGTAAATCAATGAAATTACGGAAGCACACGCCGTTGTCCGCGAGTCTGGAACTTTCGGAGCGAGCCATCGTCACTCCGGAGCTCGTTACAAGTTTCGGTAGGCGGTCGGAACTCGGAAACAGATCGGATCGCCACGAAAGGTCTCGTCGCGTCAAACTCGACTCATTCAGGCGGCAGGCCACACAAATCGCCAGCTAGTCTCGCGCGCACCGATCGTCTCTGAAGCTGAGGCGTGTAAGCTCGTGGTCAAAATTGGAGTATCATTAATTCGTGGTCACAGTTGGGTCTCCTTAGGGCAGTTTCAGCTTTAGCTTCTCTCTCTTTTGATAGTCAGAAGCGATCTCAAATGGTTGATTTTTTCGTAGCCAAAAATAAAAAAACAACATTTTATTTATATGAGGAGAAGCCAAAAATTAAAAAAATAGTAGTCTATTTGTATCGAAAAAGCCAAAAAAATCAGTTTAGGATGGTTTTCTACGGCTCCAATGAGTTAAGATTTCGACTTTATCTCTGAAATTAGTTACCCGCGTCATCTCAATTATAGAAGTTCACGTTCCTCGCCGCTCTCTCTCTCCCTATTCTCCTGGTCGCGCCATCTCCGTATCCGTACAAACGCGCCCAAGTAAAGCATACAGCTCCCTCCCATCGGAGTCCAAGTGCGTACAGTCCTCTCCATCACTCCTGAATCAGCCCTCCCAGACCATATTTTTTCCAGGTAGCTCACCGATCCTTGCCGCCTCTCCAGGTCCAGGGTTCGTTCCGTTGGCGATTGGATCCTTGTATGGATCGGATTGAGTCGTGGGTCAGTAGGGGTCCCAATGGCAGATACGACAGAGCTCGAGGTGGCGGCGAAGGCTGGCAGGCTGCCAAGATGGACCTGCTTCAGGACGACTAGTCTGGATAGCGCGCTACGCCGCGCCGTTGCGAAGATGATTTATCGGTATAGACATATCATTTAAAGTAGCGGGGCTGTAAATCGTTCATAGTATGGAGAAGGCAGCAAAACAATGTATGTAAGACTAAGGGAGAAGCACCAATATACGGGTGAGAAATCTTCATCATACGGGCCAAAATAGAATGAGCAGATAGAAAACACAATAGATATAGCGGTTCTATTTTATTAAACAGGATAGAACAATGAAAGTAAATTATATAGTAGTCTAACAATGGTGAGATTAACGATGCGAAGATACATAGGAGAAGCCTAAGCGAGACCAACGATAAACTGACCAAAAGAGAGGACTATGAGTTGCTGCGTCTGCCGATGGGCACAACGTCGCACTGTACATTGACCAAAACAAACCCAAAAATATAGATTGGTATTTGTAAGTCTGGAATATAGCAAAATACTACTAAGATTAGATGGCCAGTCTTGTGAGCATAGTAATGGCGTGCAGTCGCTGACAGGGAACGGCGAGTCCACTTTTTGTTAATTAACAGCGGTAATCAATTGTGGGTAGCATCCTGGTGATTCGCGGCCTACGAAAGTTAGGTATTTTGATAAGGTATTATCGAAATTGACAGAGGTCAGTAATGTTAACCGTGAGGATAACAATATATAGGATATACCTTATTTCTTTTTAATCAGTTCTAGTGGGCGGAAACAACCTCCTTTTTACCGGTTGTTTTTCTTCCATATGCTCAATTGTGCTAGAGACAGTGAAAACAGGTTATTAGCATTACAGTATAGGCGGTACAAAGTAAAGCGAAAACGTGAAAACATATAAAAATATAACCCTGTGTTGCTTTCAAGAATAGACAAGTCATCGGTAGTAACTTGCAATGGGCGCTTAAGCTTAGAGTCCGCTCCACAAGTGCCTAATTCTGAGAAGAAACATAATCGAGATTATGCATTCTAAAGTTATGGATTGTAAAGAGCTAATCATAGAATGATTAATGAAGTAAACCTGTGACGATGGCGGTGTTTCCTCATGGATAACAGCGTGAGCTAATCCACTTTCCCGCTATGACAATGAGGCAAAGATCAGTAGGTATACAAATAAATACAAATGAGGCTTCATCGGTTTTCTTTGTTAACCGACCAAAGACAGAGATGTACAGAAGAGACACATAGTGTTTCATCATTGTTTTCACAGTCACCAGACCAACGAACTACCTAACTAATGCTTTCTATTTGGGTAAACCAACGTTATTTAGGATTGGATACATGAGGAGCTAAAAGAGAATACACAATTATAAGATATATAGAACATCATATCATACAGATGTGTGTGCACGAACAAGAATTTTTAGAACTCTATATAGAAATTGGAGGAACATAGGCGTTAATAAGAGATGGGAAAAACAAAACCTTTGTAATTAAGCAATAGCATATACAGAGAGGCAACCATCACTGTGATTAAGAACCTAGAGGAAGTTCCTGGGAATAGACCTGAATAGTTGAGGGTGTCTGAGTGGATCCGTGAGGAGATGCTGCAGGAGGCGAAGTGCCGTCATAAGAGGTACCAAAGAGAAGCCCAGGCTGTGTAATGACAGGTTCATGAGCGCTTGATGGGCCAGCAACGAATTCGGTGGGAACAATAACGGTTGATGGTACACTGAGCCGAGTTGTATCTTTTATAATGTTGGTATCAGGAAGAACAGAAGTCGTCTTGTATCCCAGCTGCGCACTGCTAGAAGTGGATGGTATGGTAGGCAAGAGGGCTAATATCGAATCATCCTGATACGATATTTTCATACATCGTAGAGCTCGACGCGCACGTAGATTCTCGATGTCTGAGACCTTTCCAAAAATATTTTCTATCTGGGGAGGGATAAAGTCCCAGCGACCATCAGTAGTGGCAACAAGAGGCGTTACCGGGCAATCAATAAGCTCTTGTGCAATTTCAGCAAAGAAGATGAATTCTGCTGTCTTTGCATCTGGATTGCTGTTGGCATGTGGGTCGACACCATGCACTGTGACTCGGTATCTATCAACAAAAACAGCTGTGTTAATCTATAATATTCGTCTAGTATAACAATTTGAAACACGACGTGTACATGGAATATTCAGAAGTACATCGACAAGCAATGAGACGGGAAAAGCGAAAAGAAACACACATTGGATCAGCAGCTGTCACGCCGCATTTTGCGCACCTATAAATGTCCTTCTCACGAGCAACAGCTCTCTTGCAAGTAGAACAATGCATACCTATAGGTAATGTAGGACCAGGTAAGGGTAGGCTCTGAGATGGGACAGGTAGGAGCGGTGACGGCATGACATAATTGATCGTCGATGTGGAATGCTCAGCATCTACAAAGGGAAAAATAACGATGGCCCAAAATAACAAACCAGAAGTATAACAACGATCATAAGGGTAAACGCAGCAAGGACAAATGCTCTTCACAATAGGTATGGCGTAGCTATAAGAAAAATAGGCCAAACAGACATACCAAGATCGAACCGATGCTGATCACAGGATAACAGCGATTCGTCTTCCATATAAATGAGCGATTGTATACTCAATTAGCAAAGAGAATACCAGGGTGACATCAGGACAGGCCTACAGATAGGCTTCGTCTATGGGCACATATATGGGCCTGATCCAGGAACAAAAACGGGTAGCGAAAAATGTTTTTACAACATAGGACTAAAAATAACATCGAATAAAATAGGTAGGTACAAATAAAAGTCTGTCCATTGAGCAAAACGCAACGTGCATATAGTGTTTAGGAAAACACAGGAAAGGATATATATGCAGTTTTTAGCTAAATACAGCAAAGGCAAGATAAGCAAAACATTGACATACCTTCAGACATGGGATCTATAATCTAAGTCCCAGGATGGGAAAACAGAAGCAACATTCTAGCCTAGTAAATGTACCTGGCCTAGTCCTAAATCAACTCCATCAATTCCTAAAAGATCTAGCACAACGCTTTACTTCTGCCGGCTCGTAGATGCTTACCTGGTTGTGGTTGTATGCTGTGTGAAATTTCACAGAGCAAGAAAATGCATCACATCTAAATGTATACAAAGCAAGAAAATGTATACAGCCACAACCAGGTACAAATTTCACAGAGCACAAATTTCACATGGCATAAATTTCACAAAGCAAGAAAATGTATCACGGTCTTGTAGATGCTTACATGCGTGGTCAGTATGCTCTGTTGCTCTTCCCGAATCAAGCCAAGAATCACTTTGCAGAAATAGCATCAAGATCGCAACAAGGCATCGATATATACGAAATTTCTCTTTTCAATGAAGACAGGAATTATTCTAGGAAGTTTTTTAGAAAAAAAAACTAAAAGGTGGAAACCTTGTAAACAAGCAAACATCAAATAGCAAAGATCATTTTTTTCAATCGGAAATAATATCAAGGGACATTTCGGCTAAATTTTGGGGGATATATCTGACTCTTTGCTAGGTGATATCATGCTAACGATTGGAGAATCAAACTAAATTGAAAAATTCTACCAAAAAAATCAGGTTTGGTCCTGAATATGAATATGTTTCACTATTGTACAAAACTTTCAAGCTCAAACTCAAATTGGTTCTAAGAGAAAGAAAAAGGTGAAATATGTTCCCTAAGAAACAAATCAGATTTTACATTGGAATTTTTCAAGTTGATTATATAGCCGATGATGCAGTTCTCAGTAAATTTGTTCTCATCTTGATGAATCATAAGATGTTGATATTGACCTTAACAATGACTTGGCTTCCTCTCTTCCCAAGCGGGATGGATGATCACAAAGTGCAAGAACCTGCAATGCAATATACCATATAAATGTCTAAGAAACCAAAAGATAAAATCTGCTTACCTTAACTACATACCTCCCTGAAGAATGTAACTGGTAGCTGATCAAGCGATTGGGAATTAATCTTTATTATATTTCTGGTGTGAATGTAACTGGTTGTTGCTGTGTAACGGCCAGCATCTACAGGACCAAAACAAGGATGGGCCAAAATAGTAAACCATGAGCATAACAACGATCACAGGGAAATTAAGACAGCGAGGACAAATGTTCTTGACAATAGGTATGGTATAACCATAACAAAAATAGGCTAGACACACATACCAACATCGAATCGACATCGACACATAGATAACGCAACCGTCCTCCATATGAACCGGTGATCGTATACTCAATTAGCAAAGACAATACCAGAACGATATGATCACATTTCTAGCTCTATAGATAGGCATCGTATGGACACACATTGGCCTGATCCAAGGACAAAAACAGAAAGCACGAAATATTTTTACAGGACAACACCAAAAACAATGCACTATAAAATAGGTAGGTAGAAATACAAGGGTACGCACTGAACATAACGCAATGTGCATAAATATTTTTACAGGACAGTACTAAAACAAAACACTATAAAATAGGCAGGCACAAATAAAAGGCTGTGCACTGAACATAACGCAATGCACATACAATCTTTAGGGAACCACAGAGAAGAATATATAGATACAGCTTTTGGGCAAACACAGGAAAGACAATGGAAAAAAAAAACTCTGGCACACCTTTAGTTGACAGTAACGAACGCTGGGCAATGGGTGAGACCGAATGCTATAAATAGAAGTCTATCCACCGAACACAACACAACGTGCATACAGTTTTTAGGAAAAGACAGGTAAGGATATATATGTACCCTCTACGCAAATACAGGAAAGGCAACATAAGGAAAACATTGACATACCTTCAGATGGCAGGAACGAACGTCGGTCCTTTGGGCAAGAGCGAGCAATGAGAACTTGCTCAGGCAAAAACAATAGCTCGCACAAAAACAACCATACTGTTAATAAATGCAGAAGTGTTCCCGCAGAACCGAAAATAAAAACAGGCACAGGGCAAAGTAATATATAATGGAGTAATATAACAAGTCTATGATATTACCTTGGATTGGTGTGAATGGATGTCGAAGCTCTCACCGACGACAGAGAATGATGCAGCGCTGGCAAACAAAGGGCAGCAGTCTGCACAGAAACAGTACAATAAACGAACAACACAAAACGTATTCCTTGCATCCACAAAAATGATAACAAGAATAAAGAAGCGACTAAATCCAGTAGCTAAGATCCACGCGAGAACCGGTCCGTTTCCTGCGAACAACGAACCATGAGTGCATTTCACAGACCATGAACAACAGCAATGAATGGAACCATCCTTACACACAACACCCTGTTCGGCTTTATAGATCAATAGTAACAAAGAATGATCGAAATCATTCCTACGAGAGCGGAACCCGATGCGCTGCAAGCGACCAGAAACAAAGCAGAATGGAAATCGAACAAAACACTGCAAAAATGGCAGCGCAATTTGGAGGGACCGGCGTTAAGGTAACACAATAGCAAAAAGCAGCATGGCACAACCGGCAAAACGAAGCACCATTAGGAGTCGCCCTAAACAGAGCAAAATAATCAGTGTATAGGCAAAAATGTCTAGAACAATAAGAACAAAAGGAATCGAAATGGTTTAAGCTCTAATAATCAGCAAAGCCAGGACGTAATGCAGCAGCTAAGATCTACACTGGTAAAACGAAGCACCATTAGGAGTCGCCCTAAACAGTGCGAAATAATCAGTGTATAGGCAAAAATGTCTAGAACAATAAGAACAAAAGGAATCGAAATGGTTTAAGCTCTAATAATCAGCAAAGCCAGCACGCAATGCAGCAGCTAAGATCTACATGATTATCCAATGGCTCAAACTAATCCACGGTAAAACGGGAAACAATCTAAAACCCAATGTGTAAAAATAAAAGTAGTATTCTGGCCTACATCATTCCCTAATCCCCCGTTTCTCATTCTCATTGCCTGTTCACTATTTTGATTTAAGCTCTTATAATCAATAAAGGCAACAGCACAGACACTAAAGCCAACAGCACAGACAATAAAGCCAACAGCACCGATCACCGTCTGAAATCAGCGAGTATGGCGACATGGACCGAACGGAAAAACAACGAACAGCCAAAAGAAATCTCGCGAAGAAACAGGCGAGCGGGACGCGAAGGAAGCGGAGCGAAAATCCATAGCCTCGGGGCAAAAATCGCGAGCAGGGAAACAGGCGAGTGGGACTTCCTCTCTACCAGACGAGCGGGACTCCCTCTCTACGCGCCGACACGCCGCGCACGTGGGAGGAAAAAAAGCGAAAGAAGCAGAGAAAAATCCACAGCTTCCGGGCAGAAATCGTCGCAAGGGAAAAACGCAAAAGAAGCGCAGAAAAATCCACAGCCTCGCGGCAAAAATCGCGTACGGGGAACCGAATGCCTAGGCGCTGCGTACGCGGAAGAAGGACGCGAAGAAAGCTGAGAAGAAGCCACAAGCGCGGGGTAGAAATCGCGTGCGGAGCGCACGAGGGTACCCCGGGAACGAACAGCCGAACGGGACTCCTTCAGCAGCGGCGAAGCATGATGCACACACAGAGAATAAATCGCGGGCGAAGCGCACGAGAGTACCCCGCGAAGGAACAGCCAAACGGGGCCCCTTCCTTAGCAGCGCGAGGCGCGATGTACACAGAGAGAAAGGGAAATGCGACGGAAGCCGAGAAGAACCCAGAGCCTCGAGATAAGAACCGAGAACGGAGCGCACGAGGGCAACGAACGGTGGACGGAGAGCCGGCACAGAGCGCAATGGCAACGAAATAAATGAACGCACAGAAGCACACGCGACGCGAGGTGTAGAACGCGAATCGGTGACTCATCATCAACCTTCGCTCTGCAAACCGACGCAGAATAATAATAGCTGTCGAGCGACACGGCACGGCAACGCAATGAGCAAAACGCCAAACGCTACTGCATCATCAACCGTCGTTCCTCCGATCGACGCTGGGAAAACGTTGCCCCTGACCAAGCCTATACGGACGCAACGAGAGAGCGGCAATCCTTTCCGGTTTAATATATAGTATATATGAGTTCGAGGAATTCGAGATGGGTCAAGGTACAGTTCTTATCGATTCCTCACATGTTTTTTTTTTACTATTTATACATAGTGAAGAGGTGATAATTATGATTCAAAAGATATCTATTTTTGGTCGAAATGTGTCTTCTGGCTAGAAGAGATCTATTTATGGGAGGAGCCTTTTCGGATCTAATTGTCTTATCTTGTTGATAAATCATTTGTGTAAAAAGTAGTTTTTCATAAAATCTATGATTATCTGCCGCTGCAGAGTTTGGGCCGATGGTTTTAATCTTGTGTCCATCGAAGCACATAGATGTAGTTCTCTTGCAACGCCTAGTTAGGGACCTTTATTGTGCCATGTAAGGTCTAAGATTATAAGTCAGTATCTGTAATTGATAACTTTATATCATATTTCATATTGGCTCATTTATATTATGAGTTTATATAACAATTACTTGCGCGTGCTTCAATTTGCTCAATCAACATCTGAAGAATGACTGTGAAAGAAGGAATACACTCGTGCCACCTGATCAGGTCCAGAAAGTATTGCACATATCAAATTACGTTTGCTTACTTTTCAAGCCTTAAATGATGCGGAATTTTATATGACGTTAGCAGTTTAGTCTCCTGATAACCATTTAAGGATTCATTTGGATGAGTGTGCGGTTTATATAGTTTCTTGTTATATATAACTATTCCTGAGCAGTGTTTTCATGTTTTCCTTCTCAATACAAGTTATATAAATCTTGAAGTAAACAAAGAGCTAAGTAATCACTATCTAATCTTTATTGATGCTTTAATATTTGTACACCTTAAAAAAAAGCATGAAAGTTACTTACATAATACTTAACATCATCTCGCAGCCTTGCATTTCTAATCAGTCAACTTGGCCATCTTCCCTTGCTCTGGTCTATTTGGCTTCACTTCGTTTTTTTATCTTTGATTTCCTTTCGAACAAAATTATAAATCTAGTTCTCTTTTTGATCTTGAAAGAACTGACAGACGATACAAGTCATCTACCGTGCTTCGTGATAGGTAAGTTGCCAGTATCGTAGCACCTCCCGACAACACAGCAGTCTGGAGGGTCCATTGCAGTATATGAGATACCACGGTACTAAGCTCGGCAGAACAGGGTACCACGGCACCTGAACTCGGCTAGAAGGTGTGGCCCACTACCTGTCGTGCTTATCGGAAGATGTCGCAGTGGACAGAACCACTATGGTAGAGGTACATGATAGGAGAAAAGTATCATCTACTAGTGCTTACACGTTCGAGAAGAAATCCAGATCTACAATTTCATTCAAAAAAGATTGAAGATTAAAAAAATATTGAAAGGACCGATATGTCGCCTAGAGGGGGGGTGAATAGGCGTAATTAAAATTTGCAATTAAATAAAATCACCCGATGGCCAAAATCCGGAGTGTCCGGACTTAATGTCCGGATAGTCCGGAGTTAATGTCCGGAGTGTCCGGACAAGTGACCTCGAAATGAGAATTTTAAATCCTTGCAAATTTTCAACAATCTAGCTGAATATAAAGGTTCTAACTGAACTCAGGTACCTTAGAAAAATATGGATCTAGAGCCAAACACAGAGATAAAGTAGATCGGGGCACCACAAGTTTCAAGAACTACAAGCCCTAACACAAGCAAGTGAAGAACACAAAGACAACGAATTTGTTACCGAAGTTCGGATTCTTGAAGGGAATCCTACGTCTCCGTTGAGGAGGCACAAAGCCCGGGTCCCTCTTGACCCCTTTCCTCCCGGTGTTGCACAAAGCACCCGCCGGTCTTCACTTCTTGCCTCTTTCCTTTCGGAGGCTAGGCTTGCCTTCACAAACGACCGAGGCTCTCCACACGAAGATTGGAGGCTCCCGGTGACTCCTTGCCGTCTAGGAGCCCTTCAAGCTCCAAGAGTAACAAATACGCCGCTAAATCAACTTGGAGGATGAACTTGTGCTCAAGAATCAACAAAGCAAGCTCAAATCACTTAAATGCCCTCTTTTCTCCCAAAAGATTCAAGCCAAATCAAAGATTCAAGTGGGGAGAAGAGGCTAGGGCTCAAGAGAGTGAGAGAGTGAGCTTGAGACTTGAATGCTGCAATGAATGAAGTTACCAACGGTTAGATTTGGAGTGGGGGTTTAAATAGCTCACCCAAAATCCAACCGTTACAGGTTTTCTGCGCAAAGTCCGGACTATCCGGACATTTAGTCCGGAGTGTCCGGACTCAACTCATTTATCAACCGAAAGGTGAGCTCGGAATGTCCGGACAATATCTTCGGATACTCCGGACAAATTCCCCGGAGTGTCCGGACTAAATGTCCGGATACTCCGGACTTACCAGAGAAAAGCAACCGAGGACTCCAGCTCGGAGTATCCGGATTTAATCCCCGGATACTCCGGACATTTTCCCCGGAGTGTCCGGACTAAATGTCCGGATACTCCGGACTTACCACCTCGCCAGAGTACCCTTTGATAGGAAATGCATTGTTTTAAAATTCTTTTGAGATGCAATTTTCATCCTATGAGCACAAGCATATCCTAGAAGCGATTTTCCGTCGTATCCCCCTTAATAGTACGGCTATCCTTAGACTCAATAAAATAAAAGGATTCAACTAAAGTCTTGATGCCGCCTTTTCAAATTTTAAATATGGTGGGGATCTCCAATCGCCATTCCAACCATGATATCTTCTTGATCACTGCATAGAATCTCACATGCATCGTTAGTATACTCAATTGTGTTGCCATAAATCACCAAAACTCTTTGAGGGGCCTAGATGCACTTTCAATCTCCCCCTTTTTGGTGAATTGATGACAACACAATTGGATTTAGATAAAATTTGAAATGAGATAGTATTTGGAAGACCAAATACACGGGGAAGCTCCCCCTAAATGTGTGCATTGAAATAATTTGAGTGAAAAGTCAAATGCACATATTTACGGGAAAGTTTTGCGAGAGCTCCCCCTAAGATTCTTGCTTTCAGGAGAATATGACATGATATATAGCAGATAATTTGCGCAAAGTAGATATGACATGATATCACACAAGTGCATAACGAAAAGGAACTAGATAATGATATTAAGCAAATAGTTCGACAGCCAACACAAGTTCACGAACACAACCATAAGCACAAGTTCAACGAAACGATAATTAAACACAGCACAACCAAGCACGGCAACGAAATAACGAAATAACACTCTAGTTCTCTCCCTTTGGCATCAAGACACCAAAAGGAAGAGTCTATGCAAGGAATCACTGCCGTCGTCGGAAGGCTCGTAGTCCTCCTCCTCGCCGTTGCCGCCATCGCCATCGACGCCGCCCGAGGTGCCGGAGGTGGTAGATCGAAGAGTCCGCGGTAGCGGAATCCATCGCAGATACATGAGCCGACCTCGGATTCGCCATCGGTGGAAGATCCTCACCTATTGGCGGTGAGGCGCGAACTCACGGCGGTGCTCACGAAGCTCACGACGGGTCTCCTTGACTTGGTTGGACACATCTTGACAAAGATGAATAGGCACTTCAAAGATCCTTTTGATAGTGTCGCGGCTAGTACGAGGAGAGCCTTCTCCCGTGGGAGAAACTGGAGCGGTCTGAGCTGGTGGAGGAACAGAGGCAGAAGCTGGAGGAGGTACAGAAGGCCTGGCACTGGGAGGACGACCTCGGGACGCTTCTCCAAAGGAGCCTGCAGGAGCGCGGAAGCGAAGCGTAGGTGCCGGACCTTGTAGGGAAGGTGATCCACATCCTTGACAAAGTCAAGGCCCGTGACGTGCTCGATGAGAGCCATGATGAATGGCGCATATCCGCAGCTGCTGGAGTGACTGAGCGAGTTATGGCGAATGGCCTCCCAAATAAAATCCACGACGTCGAAACCATGGGTCCGTTCCACCAAGTGATAAAGCAAATTCGCCCATACTGACCGATGGCGGGCGATCACCCTCCTTAGGCCAAAGAGTGACCAAGAAGCCTCAGAAGAATAGCAGCCACAGGCTTGAGACCCTTAATCGTGCCAACCACGAAATGTTGCGATGAATCATAAAGATCTTCAAGCTGCTCAGGGGCCATCACCTTCTTATCATGTAATTTTGCATCACCGTCAGCTGACCTTAGATGCAAAATCCTAGCAAACGTCCTCTTGGTGGCCACATACCATAACTTGTCGGTCATCCACCATATGGCTTCTTGCTTCTTGTCGAGAAGAGAGTGGCATTGAACGCATAATCACTTCATCATTCCAAGCATACATAAAGCTCATGAGGTCCTTCACCTTATGCCTCTCACAAATCTGAATAACCTCATCAAAGATGGGATTCGAGCCTCGCACATGAAGATCCAATCAACCCGCTTCATCTTCATCATTTGGATTCTCCATTGGAAGGAGAACAGTCTCATAAAAATCTGAGTGGAACTGCTCTGTAACCGCTTGTCGACATATTGATCTTGATGGAACTCAAGCGGATCCTTGTTCCTCTCGCAACAATCGCTTTGCCCTTCCTCGCACCAACACGATAGTCAACCACACGTAGGGGCATCATCCGCCCGGATATCTCCACTTTGTGGTCAAGCTTCTCAAGTGGACCAATCGCCACTTTTGACTCTTGAAAGTGCTTCTTCTTCTGCTCACGACGCCTTGCATGGACATCCGCAGGATGCTCATCGGCAGGAATCTCCTCGGGATCAACTTGAGGAGGAGCACGAGCGGATGACGGAGCAGCAGGAGGAGCCATAAGCATATTTGCACGACTATGGCTGATCTTCTTCACGCCTTGCCTCTTCTTCTTGGGAGCGCCGGAAGGAGAGGAAGGAGGTGACTCAATAGGGCGCTTTCCGGCACCAGAACCACCTTGCGAAGAAGCCATCTAAGAGGGAACAAGGATTGGAGTGAAAAAGAGTTACACGAAAGCAGATTTCACAATTTAAATTTTTGGGCCGAGAGGTACAGCTCGGATACTCCGGACATTTAGTCCGGACTGTCCGGACAATTACTCCGGATACTCCGGAGATTTAGTCCGGAGTGTCCGGGGTTTTGTCCGGATACTCCGGATAAAATATCCGGAGACTCCGGGTTGAACAGATTCGAACCCAAAACCCTAAATTGCAAACAATGTGGGATTTCTAAAGGCACATTCTAGGATTTCAACAAGAATATGAATGTACTTTAGCAAGGGAACCCTAATCCTAAGAATTTCAAGGATCAAAAGAAGATTAGGGCTAAAGATGACATACCACAAAGATGAACCACCAAAAACGAAGAAAAAAAAGGAAGATCCTTCCCCACGCCCACCAAGGAAGATCCGGAGGCTCCGGAGGGTGAGAAACACGCCGGAGATGGAGGGGAACCGGAGGGCGGCGGCTAGGGCAAAGTTTTGAGGAGGATGGGTTGAAACAAATGAGAGAAGAGAGAGAAAGAATGCCCTCAAGACGCTTAAATACCCAAAGCCATCTCGGTCAGGACACTCCGGACATTTAGTCCGGATACTCAGGACAATTAGTCGGACCGTCCGGCCGACGACGGATCGGATTAGGAATTTCAAGGATTTGAAGGAATGAATGACTTGAAGAATTGAGAAAAGAAGTCCTTAGGACCCTTTGCACAATGTGACTAGCGAACACAAAATCAAACAATCCATAGTCACATGTCATTGGGCACGATCCGAAGATCAAATATTTCAACCAACACAAAAAGATTAGAGAAAAAGACCAAATAAGCTTTTTCAACATATTTTGCAAGCATCAATCAAAAGTGTTCACGCTTCAAGCCAAGTTGCGAGAATCAAGAATATTTAGCCCACCTCAATTCGCAAAATCTCTTTTCATCAAGAGGCTTGGTGAATATATCGCTAATTGATCATTTGTGCTCACATGTTGGATATCGATATCGCCTTTAGTGGAATGATCCCTTAGAAAATAGTGGCGAATATCAATATGCTTTGTACGGGAATGTTGGACGGGGTTGTTGGCAATTTTTATGGCGCTCTCATTGTCACACAAAAGTGGCACACGGTTATAGGTTAGTCCATAATCATTTAGAGTTTGCCTCATCCAAAGCAATTGCGCACAACAACTCCCGGCGGCTATGTATTCGGCTTCGGCTGTGGATAGGGCTACTGAATTTTGCTTCTTAGAGGACCAAGAGACAAGAGATCTACCTAAGAACTGACAAGTCCCCGAAGTACTTTTCCTATCCACTTACATCCGGCATAATCCGCATCGGAATAGCCGACTAACTCAAATGATGAACCTTTAGGATACCAAAGCTCGAAATGAGGAGTGTGCACTAAATACCTCAAGATTCTCTTTACAGCCACCATGTGGCACTCTTTTGGAGCGGCTTGAAAACGTGCACACATGCACACACTAAGCATGATATCGGGCCTAGATGCACAAAGATAGAGTAAAGACCCAATCATCGAACGATATACCTTTTGGATGACCGGTTTACCTTCTTTGTCGAGGTCTAGATGCCCGTTGGCTTGCATTGGCGTCTTGATTGGCTTGGCGTTCTCCATTCCGAACTTCTTGAGCATGTCCTTGATATACTTTGTTTGGCATATAAAAGTTCCTTCCTTGAGTTGTTTGACTTGAAATCCGAGGAAGAACTTTAACTCGCCCATCATGGACATCTCAAACCTTTTAGTCATGATTCTACTAAAATCCTTGCACAAATGTTCATTAGTAGATCCAAATATAATATCATCAACATAAATTTGACAAACAAACAAGTCATTATCAATGTTTTTAGTAAAGAGAGTGGGGTCGGCTTTCCGACTACAAAACCTTGACCGAGAAGGAAATCGCGAAGACACTCGAACCACGCCTCTCGGCGCTTGCTTAAGCCCATAGAGGGCCTTGTGTAGGAAGTATACGTGGTCCGGATGGTTCGGGTCTTCGAAGCCGGGTGGTTGCTCAACGTAGACCATTTCGGAGAGTGGTCCATTCAAGAAGGCGCTTTTCACGTCCATTTGGTATAACTTGAAATCATGGTGAGTCGCAAAGGCAAGTAATATTCTAATAGATTCAAGCCTAGCTACAGGAGCGTATGTTTCATCGAAATCCAAACCTTCGACTTGCGTGAAGCCTTGAGCAACCAACCGTGCTTTGTTTCTAGTCACTATACCGTTTTCGTCTTGCTTGTTCCGAAAGACCCATTTGGTTCCAATCACGTTTTGCTTGGGCCGTTCGACAAGCTTCCACACTTGGTTCCGGTTCGAAGTTGTTCAACTCCTCTTGCATCGCCACCACCCAATCCGGATCTTGGAGTGCTTCTTCTACCTTTAGTGGTTCAAGAGAAGACACAAAAGAGTAAAATTCACAAAAATTTGCAAGTCGAGATCTAGTGGATACTCCCTTGTTAATGTCTCCAAGTATGTTGTCGACCGGGTGATCGCGTTGTATGCTTTGATGAACTCTCGGATGAGGGGTTGTTGCGTTTATACGTTGAATAGGACCTCCGTCGTCTTGAGAAGTGTTGGAACCATCTTGAGTTTGAATGGATGAGGAGGATCAACATTTGGAGCGATCGATGTCCTAATGTCCGGGTTAAGTCCGGACACTCGGAGATTTTGTCCGGATATTCAACATTATCCGGACACTCGGGTTGAGGTGCTCGGATTGCATCTGCTCCACCGGTTTTACCTCCCCAATGACCAATTTCTTGATTGCTTCACATGGAGGTTCTTCCCTATTAATTTCATCACAATTAACTTGTTCTACTTGAGAACCGTTAGTTTCATCAAATGTTACGTCACGCGAGATTTCAACTACACCGGTGGTGTTATTGAAAACCCGATATGCGTAAGCATTTGATCCATAACCAAGTAAAAATCCTTCATCTACTTTAGGAGCAAATTTAGATGACTTAGCTTTCTTGTTGAGGATGTAACATTTACTCCCAAATACTCTGAAGTAGGATACATTGGGTTTCTTGCCGGTTAGAAGTTCATACGCCGTCTTCTTCAACAACTTGTGGAGATATAGTCGGTTGGAGCTGTGGCACACGGTGTTGACAGCCTCCGCCCAGAATATGTCGGAGACCTTGTACTCGTCAAGCATCGTACGCGCTATCTCGATGAGGGTTCGATTCTTCCTCTCGGCTACCCCATTCTGTTGAGGAGAATAGGGAGCCGAGAATTCATGCTTGATGCCTTCTTCATCGAGAAACTCTTCCACACCAGTATTCTTGAATTCGGTGCCGTTGTCGCTTCGAATTTTCTTGATCTTCACGTCGAACTCATTTTGAGCTCTTCTCATGAATTTCTTCAAGCTTCCTTAGGCTTCGCTTTTATCATGCAGGAAAAACACCCAAGTGAAGCGAGAAAAATCATCAACAATTACTAGACCATACTTGTTTCCTCCGATGCTTATGTAGGCGATCGGGCCGAACAAATCCATGTGTAGCATCTCCAATGGCCTCGAGGTGGTCATCACATTCTTAGCGGGGTGAGATGCTCCGACTTGCTTCCCGGCTTGACATGCGCTACATACCCTGTCTTTCTCAAAGACAACGTTGGTTAGTCCAAGAATGTGGTTGCCCTTAAGGAGTTTGTGAAGGTTCCTCATACCAACATGGGCAAGCCGGCGATGCCAAAGCCAACCCATGCTAGATTTAGCCATAAGACATGTTTCAAGGTAAACTCTATCGTGAGAGAAATCTATAAGATAGAGATTACCCTTTAAACGACCCTTAATGGCTACTGAACCATCAACCCTCTTAATGACATCCACACCTTTCTCACTAAACACACAATTATAGCCCGCTTCACATAATTGTGCAACGGACAATAAATTGTAGCTTAGAGATTCAACGAGTAAAACATTGTTTATATGAAAATCATTGGTAATCAATATCTTACCTAAACCTACCACTTCACCTTTTCCATTATCGCCAAAGATGATGCTTTCACTATTTGATCCATTGGCTTCCAAATGCGCGAACATTGCCCTTTCTCCCATCATATGATGCGTACATCCGCTATCCAAGATCCAACTTGTTCCACCGAAATGTAGGCCTACAAAATGAAATTTAGTTTTTGCTCTTTGGTACCCAAACTTGTTTAGGTCCGCGCACGTTAGTGACAAGTGATTTGGGAACCCAAATAGATCGCACATTAGAGGTACTTTTGGATTTACCTCCAATAGGATATGCAACTACACGACCATGGTTAGTTCTCTTAAGTACATATGAAGCAAAGAAAGTGGATTGAGCCTTATATTTAGAGTTTGCTTCCCCCTTTACGAAGTGAATGGGCTTGTTCAAAGGCGTAACCACAATGTAGTTTCCTTTGCCCTTGGGAGGACATAACCAAGCCCATGCTTCATGGGGTTACCTTTTGCGCTACCGAGGAACTCCTCTAGTCCCTTGCTAGCCTTATAGGACTTTTGTAGTCCATCTTCGAGCATTCCCTTGAGCTTCTCATTTTCATTAGCAAGTACTTGCAAAGTCTCAAGGTTAGTGGTACAAATATCAATATTGACATTATAGCACCTAGCGCATCCATTGCTAGTTGAAGGTAATGAAGAATTGGAGTTAATAGTTGAGGTAACCGGAGGGCTATTCTTGAGATCAACAAGCTTCAACTCAAGAGCCTTGCAAGCATCCTTTGCCTTAGCAAGTTCCTCTTTGAGTGAAGCGTTGGTGATCTCGAGACTAGTCACCTCGGATTTGATTAATTTTGAATTCTCAACTAATTTCTCATTTTTCTCTTTTTCAAAAGACAAGCTCTTCTCTAGCTCACGGTTTTTCTCCTTTTCGAGGATGAGCAAATCCTCTTGAGCCTCAAGAGTAGCTTCCTTTTGTTCTACAACTTCCTCCAACTTTTCAATATTTTTTAAAAGCAAGTTTAATTTATGAATGTCAAAATTCTTCATAGATTTAAGCTCAGTGTTAACATCATCTTCATCACTATCGCTATCGTGCTCATCTAGACATTCATTAGCAATGGAGGGAGTGGAGTCTTTTGGTAATACCTTATGCCCTTTTGCCATAAGGCACATAGGAGTGTTGTCGTCGTCATCGCTCAAGTTGTCGAAGAGGCTCTTCAACGTTGTTGAGGTGGTAGGCACGGCGATAGCGACGGAGGCAATTCCTCCTTCCTCGTCGGACTCGGAGCTTGAGTCGGAATCGGAGTTTGAATCCCACTCTTCTCCAATATGCGCTTGACCCTTGTGCTTGTAGTGCTTGAATTTCTTGCTCTTTTCTTTGTCTTTGCCTCGATATTTGTCTTTCTTGTGAGGCTTTTCATCTTTGCTTTCCTTGTGCGGACACTCGGCAATGAAGTGGTCGGTTTCACCGCATTCATAGCATCTTCGTGTAGAATGTTTACCCTTTGACTTTCTTCCAAAGCTCTTCGACTGACCTCCTTGTTTGAAGTTCTTTTTCTTGAAGAATTTGTTGAATCTTCGCACAAACAGAGCCATATCTTCATTTGTCAATGGACCACACGACTCTTCGTCTTCGCTCGAACTCTCTTCTGCTTGGCGCACTATCTTGACGGCCTTGAGGGCAATCCCTTTCTTTTTGCCAGACTTGAGTTCTTCAACTACCTCGGCCTCCTTCACCATCATCTCGTCCATCATGAGCCGGCCAATGACGTCATGAGGTGTCAACGTGTCGGGTTGGGCGGTCTCGGATCAAGCGAACAAGGTTGCGGTTGGTAGGAGTGATTACGCGGAGAATGATCTTCACAACGGCCTTGTCAGAAAGATCGGTGCACCCGAGACCTTTGGCTTGATTCACGAGCACCATTAGCCGGTCAAACATCTTGTTGTAGGACTCTCCTTCTTCCAAAGTGAATCGGCTTAGCTCACCAATGATGAGCTCTATCTTTGATTCACGGACACTTGAAATCCCTTCATGACTCACTAGGAGTCTATCCCAAATGGCCTTTACTTCCTCAAGTCCATCCACTCGATTGAACTCGGAATCACTTAAAGCATTAAACAAGGCATTGACGGCCAAGTCATTGAAATGTTGATCTTTATCTTCTTCGGGAGTAAGATTCTCGGGATCATTAGGCTTGAAACCTGTTTGCACAATCTTCCAAATAGAAGGGTGAAGTGACCTCAAGTGCATCTTCATCTTATGTTTCCATGCCGCATAGTGAGTGCCATCGAAATGAGGCGCTCGACCGGAGGGCACGGAAACATACGATGAAGAGCTGAGGGAATTATAATTAAGTGGAATTCCCATCCTAAGATCATCCCCCGTACCCGAGGTGCGGGTGAGATCTTCGACAGACTTCCCTGTTTGCGACATATTGATTCTCCAAGCGGTTAAGCCAAACTAAGGAGATTTGGCTCTGATACCAATTGAAAGGACCGATATGTCGCCTAGAGGGCGGTGAATAGGCGTAATTAAAATTTGCAATTAAATAAAATCACCCGATGGCCAAAATCCGGAGTGTCCGGAGTTAATGTCCGGATAGTCCGGATTAAATGTCCGGAGTGTCCGGACAAGTGACCTCGAAATGAGAATTTTAAATCCTTGCAAATTTTCAACAATCTAGCTGAATACAAAGGTTCTAACTGAACTCAGGTACCTTAGAAAAATATGGATCTAGAGCCAAACACAGAGATAAAGTAGATCGGGGCACCACAAGTTTCAAGAACTACAAGTCCTAGCACAAGCAAGTGAAGAACACAAAGACAACGAATTTGTTACCGAAGTTCGGATTCTTGAAGGGAATCCTACGTCTCCGTTGAGGAGGCACAAAGCCCGGGTCCCTCTTGACCCCTTTCCTCCGGTGTTGCACAAAGCACCCGGTCTTCACTTCTTGCCTCTTTCCTTTCGGAGGCTAGGCTTGCCTTCACAAACGACCGAGGCTCTCCACACGAAGATTGGAGGCTCCCGGTGACTCCTTGCCGTCTAGGAGCCCTTCAAGCTCCAAGAGTAACAAATACGCCGCTAAATCAACTTGGAGGATGAACTTGTGCTCAAAATCAACAAAGCAAGCTCAAATCACTTAAATGCCCTCTTTTCTCCTAAAAGATTCAAGCCAAATCAAAGATTCAAGTGGGGAGAAGAGGCTAGGGCTCAAGAGAGTGAGAGAGTGAGCTTGAGACTTGAATGCTGCAATGAATGAAGTTACCAACGGTTAGATTTGGAGTGGGGGTTTAAATAGCTCACCCAAAATCCAACCGCTTCTGAGTTTTCACAAGAAAGTCCGGACTATCCGGACATTTAGTCCGAGTGTCCGGACTCAACTCATTATCAACCGAGCGGTGAGCTCGGAATGTCCGGACAATATCTTGGATACTCGGACAAATTCCCAGTGTCCGGACTAAATGTCCGGATACTCGGACTTACTGAAAAAGCAACCGAGGACTCCAAATCGAGTATCCAGATTTAATCCCTGATACTCGGACATTTTCCTGAGTGTCCGGACTAAATGTCCGGATACTCGGACTTACCACCTCGCCAGAGTACCCTTTGATAGGAAATGCATTGTTTTAAAATTCTTTTGAGATGCAATTTTCATCCTATGAGCACAAGCATATTCTAGAAGCGATTTTTCGTCGTATCCCCCTTAATAGTACGGCTATCCTTAGACTCAAAAAAATAAAAGGATTCAACTAAAGTCTTGATGCCGCCTTTTCAAATTTTAAATATGGTGGGGATCTCCAATCGCCATTCCAACCATGATATCTTCTTGATCACTGCATAGAATCTCACATGCATCGTTAGTATACTCAATTGTGTTGCCATAAATCACCAAAACTCTTTGAGGGGCCTAGATGCACTTTCAAATATGTAAAAGGATCAAATACACAGAGGCTTCGCTTCTTAAATTGCAGTGGCTCGTAGGGGTAGGCATTTTTAAACCGAAACTGAACCGAATTAATCGATTATTTTAGGTTTTTTTGTTTTCAGTTCGGTTTTTGTTTTGGTATAATTCGGTTTTCGGTGTTCGGTTTGGTTTTTTGCTTTCAAAAACCGAAATAACCAAATAGCTAATGTACAATACCACTTTTATAGTATTCTTCCGAAAGCCACTAAACAATTCTCATATTATAATACATTTATGCATATGTTTAGTATATTTATATGTTCTATTATGTTTATATTGTAATGACATATGAATATTGCGTGGATTTATCCATACTCTATGTTGCAATATGAGAAGGACTAGATATAATCTACCTAGTGTTATTCATATTTCGGTTAACTAAAAAACCGAAATAACCGACCGAAATATTTCGGTTAATTCGGTTCAATTTTTTATTTTTGTCTGAGAATTTCAGTTCTTAGCTTTCAAAAACTGAATTATTTTAAAACCGAAAAAACTAAATGCCCAGCTCTAGTAACTGGAGCTCGGACTAATTACTACTCCGTTCCGTGCTAGCCTCAGGATTAGCACGCGGTGGTGGTGGTTGGGTTCGGACAAGTTTGGGCGGAAAATTTCCGTGTGGCGACGATCGATTGCTCGGGCTAACTGGACGGTGTGCTGGACTGGTACACGGCCTCTCTTTTCTTTTTCTTTGTGTGTGTGATTACTTGGGAAGAATAATTGGTTGCTGTCGTAATGTTTTTGGTTGGATGTCGATGGTCTTGAGTGGAGTACGAAGGCAAGCTAGGTCGGCGACGACAGAGTTTAATGGCTGCTGCTAAAACTTGACACGTGCTTATCCTCTTTCCTGGTGGAATTCTGACTTGGCAAGGGTTATAGTGCATCTGTCATTTCTTTTTCTTTTTCTTTTTTACTTTCTGGTACTTTTCATATGTAATTAATGAGACTCTTTTGAGTACATATATATTGGCGGTAAAGATTAACAATTTGATATATATACAGGCAGAAGTATTGCATAATGACATGATCGACAGTGTTGATTAGTGCAGTTTTTGCAGTTGACTGGGTAGCCAGGGTCACACGCTACGCTGCGTCGTGCAAAATTTTGACGCGTGACATTGTAACGTTCGAAATTTGGTCCAACGAATATTCTGAAAAAACACATAACTTCATTTTTCTATTTTCCTATAAAAAAAATTGGGCTGCTAGGAGCCGTCGGTGAATATGTGGATTGCTAGAAGCCGTCGGCGAATCTGTGAAATTCTTTTTGGAGAAAACCGCAGAGGGATTTAAACGTCATTTAGTATTTTTGCATAATTTCGGTTTTCGTGTTTGTTTTTTTTTAAAAAATGGGTTGATAGGAGCCGTCGGCGAATCTGTGGACTACTATAAATCTTCGGTGAATATGTGTTTTTTCTATAGAGAGGACCTAAACATAAACCGCAGAGGGACTTAAACATAATTTTGATTTTTTTATCCTTTCTATTAAAAACCGACTAGAGGATCTAAACACGATTTCAAATTTTTTAGACGACCTTTCCGCTAATTTACTGACGTAGCGTTCTTCTCAGCGCCGGAATTCTCTCCGCTATATATAGTATATAAATGAGCAAGCTTGGCTTGTTGTTCTTAAATATGCACCAGACTATAAAACTAGATTAGGATATGTACAATAAGACCACCTCAGCATTTTTAGCATGTCCAAGTTAGTCTTGTGCTATGTGAAAGAGTGAGAAAGGAGAAAAGAGAAGAGAACTGGTTCTTATTTAGTAGTAAACACACGGGAGCATAAATAGATTAATTATATACAAGAGAAGAGATAGTTAATATATGGCATTTAGAAGCAATATTTAAAGATAGCTATTATACAAACTGACTTTAGCACTTACTCTAGATAATATAGATAAAAGATAAAGTAAACAGCTAATTTTATTGTTATACTTGCACTTAAAAACCAACTTCCAAACAGCACACATTGTATCGGAAGTGCTCGCAGGAGCTAGAAGTCAACGGCGAAATAGACGTAGCAACTAAAAGGCTAGGTCCACCAAATAGTCACTAAGGGCAATCTCAATGGGATGACTAGAATAGTTTCCATAGCATTAATTAGGTTGCCATGTAAGCAAAATGGTGATATAGAGGTAGAGTTAATGATGAAAGAGAAGGAAACCATTTCTCATACAGAAAACCATTTCTACACAAGTACCAAAAAAGGGAAAAAGGGGATTAGGTGAGAAAATAAGAGAAAAGAGGAAATTGGATGAGAGTTTATTTTGAAGAAACTATCATTAGGAGCATTGTTTCTACATGTAGTGTTTAGATAATATGAAAGTTATAGAAACTATATGCATTGAGACTGCCCTAATAAACAATAGAACTCGATCGCTTAAATTAACCAAGAACCTTATTGTTGACAAATTCGCTGTGCAGTGCAGGAATCGAGGAATCGGCGCAGACAAAACGGATTCCATCGTTGTGTCTCTGCCTTAATTCGACTATTATGCGCTAACTGGAAGGACCATTGCTAGCTATCTCCGACATTCGCGACCGAATAAACTTTTCCCAAGGAAACCGTGTGGCTTTCGATGATGGATTAGGTTTGGTGAAACGTACGTTAATCACGAGTAGTCGCCGTAGGCCATACCATACATAATATCTTTTGAGTGCCTGAATAAATAGGGAACATATCCTGTGTAATCAGAGAATTAGTAAAACCACGGTGCAACCTAACTAGAAGAAGTTTCAAAAAATTTTGAAAAAAATTATGAATGTACATCTCAGCTTACCCCATCTACATATAAAATTTCATGATCAAATTCGTCCTATGCTTTCATGATCAAATTCGTCCTATGCTAGAAGTAACTTCTAGCATAGGACGAATTTGATCATGAAATTTTATATGTAGATGGGGTAAGCTGAGATGTATATCTATGATTTTTTTCAGAATTTTTTGAAACTTTTTCTAGTTGGATTGTACCGTAGTTTCACCAGCCTGTCTGATTGCACAAGATATTTTTCCGAACAAATAATCGACCGATGAACCGGACGTTCAGCGAGCAGTATCTAATCTAAGTGAAGCATAAGACCGTGTCGCTAGGAGATGATATGCATATCAATTATTATATTCTTGCCTGTCGCCCCATTGGCGTGTAGCAGTACTCTGTTGTCCGTACGAAAACAGTTTTATGCAACTATGCAAGGGAGCCACTATTTGAAAAATGGGACGGGTCTGAAGCTGTACTCGTCGGGATAAAGCGTAATAATTCTTGACAAGTTGTAAAAAAGGGGAATGTAAAAGGTTGCTGTGCTTTAGGAGCCTCTGTTAGGCGCAGAATGGACTGCGCATCGCACTACGAAAGGCTCGGACACTAGCAGCAGTGCGATGATTCAACGTGCGGCATGCGCGCGGAGGCAAAAATGGCCGGGCCGGCGCCGGCGCCGACGGGGCCCTATGCCGCAAAACCGTGCGGTTGTTCGGAGCAGGCACTAGCTGGCGAGTTTTATTAACGCAAGCGGCCAAATTTGACGCCGCTTAACACTACACAATAAAGTTCCCGGATTGAACAGACGGTCCACCTAATTACTTGGACCATGATGTGTTCCTCGTTAGAAGCTTCTTTAATTTCTTTTCACATTGTTGGATGCTTTACGAAAAACTTGTTATTTTCCATCTCGTCCAAAAGTTGTTTCAAAACAAGGAGTGCAAAACATATGTTTAGTCTTGTCTTGCCTTGTCTCCGGTGCCTTTAGTCCTCACCGGTAACGCCACTTTGAACTAGGGTTCTGAGGCAAGCTAGTGACCCCTGGCCCTGAGCCCATGTCTTGAACTGGCTGGCCGGCGGCGCCCATAGCTTGGGCTGACACCGAGGCATCGTATTCGGTCTCCACATTTCGCTGTGCCCTGCCCCTGCTCCTTGAGTCCTGCACTCAGGTTTGCGCCCAGCCCGTGCCCGTCGTTTCGTTTGCCACTTTGCCGTGCGCCGCTCGAGCGTGCTCGTGGCTCGTGAGCCCGGCGCGGAGGCTGGCGGCTGGCGCCGTGAGCTCACGCTGCGAACGTCGCGCGTGCGCTTGCTTGGGCGATGTTGGAAATAAACTTATTCAGGCTCTGATGTCCGAGTCTTCAGGCTAGAATGAGTACTGTGTTCGGGGCCGGTCCTGAGGGGGGGAGGGGGGCAGGGTGGGCGGCCGCCCTGGCCCCTAAAGTCATGGGGTCAGGTATGCAACTATATCATGGGCTTTTAAGCCAGTCGTGAGCAGACGCGAGCCTACACTAGATTCCAAAAACTCATGGTGTTTAAAGATATATTCATATTTTTATTGAGCTCGAGCACCCTGAAATCATTAAATGATAATGAACTTGAAAAGTATTGCACTAAATTTGCAGACACTTTCTCTCACGATGGTTCATCTGATGTTGAGGTACATGATCTTATTTCTGAATTAAAGATTATGAAATTCACTTTGCCAGATGGCGCATTGTCTGCTATGGAGATTTTTAAGCATGTCAGAGATGTTGATTGTTATCCGAATGTCTCCATTGATTATCGAATCTTATTTACTATACCTGTGACTATTGCATCGGCTGAAAAAGAAGCTTTTCAAAATTGAAATTGTTGAAGAACTATTTGAGATTAACAATAACTCAAGAAAGGTTAAATGATTTGGCGACTTTATGCATCGAGAAGAAGTTATTGGACGAGATTAATATCAATAGTATAATCGATGACTTTGTATCACAAAATATTAGAAGAAATTTTTTAAGATGGTGCCAAGTGCCAAGTAAGTGTTTATGATTACAATTTACATTTGTCATTTCATAAATTTTAAATTATTCTATAAAAGTATTTTTTATGTATCGAATATTATATTAATTTCTTCAATGATGTGAGATACATCATATGGAGTAATTACTCCCGGGAGTAGAAAAGAGGCTTCCTATATATATATATATATATATATATATATATATATATGAAGCCTTTTCTACTCTAGAGTACATACTCCCATCTCTAATATACCACTTAAATGAACGCTTCATACTTCTTTATCACTTTCGGTATACTTCAATAATAATTCTAAGATACTCCAATGCAATATGTTTGAAAAAATTTCATGAGAACCCTTTATTTTTACTACATATCCTTTTCCATATGTAAAAGGATTATATAAACAAATCTTGCTATAAAGGGTAGACTTTAATGAAATTTTTCGGAGAATTCACTTTAGAGTATCTTATAATTAGTATTAGAGTATACTCAAAAGGATAAAGAGGTATAACAACATCATTTAAATGGTATATTAGAGGTGAGAGTACATACACCTGTATGGAATCATTTATGGAATCATTTTCCTATATATATATATATATATATATATATATATATATATATGAGGAGGTGGAAGGGCCTTCATATAAATTTTAGCTCAAGCCAAAAATGCAGGGACCGCCCCGACTGTGTTAATTCTGAGTTTTCAGGTAATGTGCATGGTGTGCGTCTGTTGCGGGGTGTGCGCATAGCATGTTAGAGCAACTCCAACCCAAACCTCTATATTTTTCCCCTAAATCACTCATTTAGGGGTGGTATAAAAATTAGGAGTACTCTATATCAAATTTGTCTCCAACCCACACTCTCTATTACTCACCCCTATTATTTATCTAAACATTATTATTGCTTTGCACCCATGAATTATTATTTTAAAATGAATAAAAAAGTGCCAAAGAAAATAATAGGGGCAAAGAGAAGCCCCCTAGATGTAGGGGTGAGAGAGTACCTCCCTAAAATAGGGGTTTATAATAGAGGTTGGGTTGGAGTTTATATTTTTCTAAGTCTCCTATAAGGAGAATTAGAAAAATGTGAGCTCCAACCCAACCCTTATAAGGAACCCTTATTTTAGGAAGACCTCTTCTCACCCCTACATCTAGGGGCTTATTCCTTCCCCCCTATTATTTTCTTCAACATTTTTTTATTCATTATTTCTATTTTTAGTAAATAATTCATGGGTGCAAAGTAATAATAATGTTTAGATAAATAATAGGGGTGAGTAATTGGGAGTGTGGGTTGGAGATAAATTTGATATAAGGTGTCCTTAATTTTTACACCACCCCTAAATGAGTGATTTAGGGGAAAAATATAGGGGTTTAGGTTGGAGTTGCTCTTAGTGGAGACTTGTTTTGCGGATCATGCGATGGCATGAGTCTGGATACTAGTTGCAGTTAGTATTTGGGAAGTATTGTCAGTATTGTTTTTGGTTTTAAATAGTAAGCAAGTTACTTGTGAAACATGATCTGAAACTTGATCTGAAACTTGTGAAACATGATCTGAAACATGTGAGGATGGAGTGGGGGTAACGGCCTTTTGCTATCCCGTTAGGATGGAGTTCAACGGTATACCGTGCATTAGTAGCTCTCCAAATAATATACAGTAGAGAAGCAGAATTTGTCCCATCGCTCTTTCTTCTTTGTTGTGCGTGTTTGATTCCAAAGCTCTATCACCCAATACGTGGTATCAGAGCGGTTGCATGCCAAGTTCCTCCAGTTTAGGCAAAATGGCAATCGTTCCTCAACAGGCGGCGAAGGAGATTGGCGGTGTGTTGTACCCGTACCCGATGCTGACGTCGTCCAACTACACCACATGGGCGATCAAAGTGGAGGCGATCATGGATGCTCAAGGCATCTGGGAAGCCATCGAACCAGCGGCTGGCACGGCCATGGAGGCGAAGAAAGACAAGAAGGCCCAAGCTTTTCTATTCCAGTGCGTCCCCAAAGACATTCTCCTGCAGGTCGCCAAGAAAAAGACTGCAAAGGAGGTTTGGGAAGCTCTGAAGAGTCGGTATTTAGGTGCCGATCGCGTGCAGATTTTGAAGAGCGACGCATTCGAAGCATTCAAAAGGTACAAAGCGACCGTGGAGAACAAAGCCGGCTATAGACTGAAGGTATTTAGAACAGATCGTGGGGGGAGTTTCTCTCCAATGCCTTCAGTGTTTTTTGTGAAAGCCAAGGGGTTCAACGATACTTCACTGCGCCCTACACACACCACAGCAAAATGGTGTTATGGAACGCAGGAATAGGACAGTGGTGGCCATGGCAAGGAGCTTGCTGAAGAGTATGAAGATGCCTGCAAGTTTATGGGGGGAGGCGGTGCGTCACGCCGTATACATCCTGAACTGTGTAGCCACGAAGACACTCCCTTCCTATACACCTTATGAGGTTTGGACCTCAAGGTGTTCAGCTGTATGGCTCATATGAAGGTGCAGTCAGCACATGTCAAGAAACTTGATGATTGGAGTGTTCCAGTGGTCTACCTCGGCGTTGAAGCAGGGAGCAAGGCGCACAGGTTATATGATCCACACTGTGGCAAGATATGCATTAGCCGTGATGTGGTCTTTGATGAGAACAGGAGCTGGGACTGGAACGATGTGGCTAATAGTGATCTAGGCATTTGGGCCACGTTCACAATTGAGGAATCTGAAGATGAGGATGCGATTGAGGTTACTGAAGCCCCTGAGAACTCTGCATCACAGCCAGCAAGGAGAGAGAAGAATTACTCTGAAGCAGTCAGGGTATACAAAGAAAATCTTACAACAATCTGGCATGGAAGATTGTAATCCATGCAAATGTCCCATGGAACCAAAGCTGCAGCTGGGGAAGGATATTGAAGGAGAGCATGTGGATCCAATAGATTTTTGGCGTGTCATTGGAATCTTAAGATATTTGTTGCACACTCGGCCTGATCTCGCATATTCAGTAGGCATTGTTAGTAGGTACATGGAGAGGCCAACGGTAACGCACCAAAAGGCTCTTAAGCAGATCCTGAGGTATCTGAAAGGTACCATTGAATTTGGTTTGGAATACATAGGGGGAGGCAATGGAAAGTTAACTGGATTTAGTGATAGCAGTTTGGCTAGTGATATTGATGACAGAAGAAGCACTGGTGGGATGGTGTTCTATATCAACAAAAGTGTAATTTCATGGGTATCGCAGAAGCAAAAAAGCATCGCACTGTCATCTTGTGAGGCGGAGTTTATGGCGGCAACAGCAGCCGCTTGTCAGGTGATATGGCTGAGAGGCTTGTTAAGCGAAGTGACAGGGCGTCCACCTGAAGTAGTCAAGCTTCATGGTGACAACAAGTCAGCAATCGTCTAGATGAAGAATCTAGTGTTCCATGGGAGAAGCAAGCACATAAATACTCGGTTTCATTTTATCCGAGAATTTGTTGAAAGAGGGGAGATCGTTGAGTATGTTCACGGAGAAGAACAGTGTGCAGATGTTCTTACAAAATCACTGGCTAAAGTAAAGTTCTCAGATATGCGTGAGTTGAGAATCTTGTGCAGCCAAGTCTAAATTAGGGGGGAGTTTGTTGGAAATAATTAAGACTTGTTCAGGCTCTTATGTCCGAGTCTTCACGCTAGAATGAGTACTGTGTTAGTTACGAGTTTTCAGGTTAGTGTGCATAGTGTTACAGGGTGCGCGCACGGGTGTGTTAGTGGAGACTTGTTTTGCGGATCATGCGATGGCATGAGTCTGGATACTTGTTGCAGTTGCCGGTTAGTATTTAGGAAGTATTGCTTTTAGTTTTAAGTAGTAAGCAAGTTGCTCTTTTCCAGTAATATACAATAGAGAAGCAGAATTTGTCCCAACGCTCTTTCTTTTTTCTTGTGCGTGTTGATTCCCGAGCTCTATCACCCAATAGGCGAAGGGTTGCCGCCGGCCGGCACAGCAACTTGCCCGGTCTCCGCTCGACGCTCGGTACGGGATCCCTATGATTGAGATTTCTCAAGAGCGCTCAAAGATATTTTCCCCACGCCGACTCGATCGGACCATCGGACGTATCACCGCTCGCTTCCTGTCTAGCCATGTCGGGAAGATAGGAGATCTACTCACATGGAGACAAGGAAGGAGTGGTCGCGTCCGAAAGAACCCCAGATTTTATTTGCATGATAGGCAATCCCGGGCTTATCTTGATTTCGCTCTATGCATAGCATACGAAATTACGAATACTATGGAATGTTGGGTAAATATTGTAACCACTGAAAAGCGATGGAGATGTCACTCGCGTCGCCTCCCACACACACGCCACTGCTCCAGCTACGCGCCCCTTGCAATCCATGGTCCATCCGTGCCGTGCAAACCTTAGTAAGTAGCGGTACAACCTCAAATAGGACGAAACGGACTAGACAACAAGAGCGGCCAGCCAGTCCTGCCAGACACTGGGAACAGGACAGACTGAGACTAAGAGAACCATCTCGGTCACCTGGGAGGCTGGGACCCACACATGGCCCGCGCACAGCCCGCTCGGCGGATCACCTGAAAGGGACCGGCCAGTTTGAGGTCTCGACTCCTAGACGCTGGCCACTGGGAGTCCGGGACCCTTTCGATCGGGTCCATTGCCCAGCGAAAGAAACATGGCGCCCTGCTGCGTGCATGCATGCATGGTGTATATCTAGTTCTCTGCACATTATTTTTTTAATCTAGTCTCTTCAAAAATATTTTTTAATTAAAAAGAATAGCCTCTCTCTTACTGTAGAAGACACGTATCTCCTACCACGTCTGAAGAGAGTGGAAACTCACCTATGGCGCGGTAGGCCGAAGCAAGCACGGGAGCGCATGCAGCAGTACGGGTAGCCAGGCAATGTGGGTTTGAGCTCGCGCAAGGGGCAGACGCACTGACGCACATGCGCAAGCGAGAGCGTGCTTACAAGCAGACACGGCATGCGGAATGCTCATAAGTAGGAGGTGAAATGCCCCCCCCCGCCCAATCCCCCTCGCCCTGCTCCCTCTCCCCAGCCCCTCCTCCCCCCTGTCTTCCCCGCTCCACCGACCACGCCCCCTCGTCTCCCCACGCACCGTCCGTGCCCTGCCTTGCTTGCAGTGCCCTCGTTGGACCCGGCCCCTCTCTCCTCCCCTCCCCGCTATAAAACCCCCCCTCCACCTCCATTCTTCCTTGCGGCGGCCGTGGTGAGTCTCCCTCTCCCGCGCGTCTTCTCCTCCTCCGGTGCTCTCCCCCGCCACACCGCTCCTCTCCTTCCCGGCTCGGTCATGGCCTTCGCCCTCTCTCTCTCTCTCTCGCCTCCCCGCCCCCCACCCACCACCGACCACCCTTGGGTCCGCTTGCCCGCCCTCTCCCATGGCCCACTCATCACCAGACTGCTCCCATGGGCCTCACTTTGTCGGCCTTTGTGTGTCTTGTTGTGGGGCGTCAGCACAAGCCAAATTCGGTTATACTGTGCGGCCTATTCCCGATTTATTTTGCGATTTTTTGGATTTTAATTTTTAATTAAAATCAAAAAAATATTTAAAAATTCTAGAAAAATTCCAAAAAATCCCAAAAAGTTCTCAAAAATCTAAAAAATATCCAAAAATACATATTCTTGGTCAGTTCGAGCCGCTGAGTCCAAGAACAACCTCCTTTCCACCAAGCAAAGTCTCCAAAATTCCCAAAATCCCTAACATACCCCTCCGACCCATTTTCGGCTCTCCTCTCCGATTTAAATTTCGTTTTCTTTCTTTTTTGGTATTTTTATTTGTTTATTTTACTGGTTTTGTTTCTTCACGCTAGATCCGATGTTGGAATAGTACCAGGAACAGTACCCGAAGTAGGAGTAGTGTTTGGAATCGTACCAGGAGCAGGAGTCGTCGGGGACCAGCCACGACTTCAGCTTCTACCAGCTAGGCGACCCTCCGACCCTGCAAGGCAACACCCTTGAGCATTTTGAACCCAGTTTTAATATAGTTTGGAATAACATGATTAGTTATAATCTACCCCTTGTTAAGTCTATTGTTAAGCCTTAACTCCTTTTAACCTTAGGCTATAATTATTGAACTGCCGTAGCTTAGCTGTTAATAGTTTTTCATTCCAACTCTTTTATTTAAAATCTGCTTGTTATTTCAAAAATTACCACGGTTAGGGGGACAGTGTTGGGCTGCCCACGTGAGGTGGATGTCGGTCCAACCCCCGACCGATGACAAATCCCAAGTGTTGGTATGGTGGTTGGTACGGTCGGTACCCTAGCATGTGGTATGGAATGGGTTGAGTCTCAAACACTTAAAGGACCGATTCCCCTTAGGCAAAGTAAATAACTCCAGTTCCCGCTCAATCATAAGTTGGGCCGATCAGTCCTGTTGACCTGACCCAATTTAGCACAGTACCTTGTATTTCTCTCGCAGAGCTACCGGGGTGGAATGGGAATGGGGTAGTCATTCGCCAGTTCTCACAACAGTAGGTATCCATAGCGACCAAATTGCATCTCTCGCCATGGCCAGTGGGTCTTGGAGACTGTGGATCCTCGTAACCTACTGTGTAGGGGCTAAAGAGGGGAAATCCAACAAAAGATAATCTCGGTTCGATCGCATGCATTTAAGTTGTATGTTAATCACGTGGCACTGGCTGTCGTAGATATCTTGTTGGTAAAGTTGAGCAGTTCTTTAGAGTGATCTTAATGGTATTCGAATACGCTGTGCTTCCGGTTAATGAAGCTGAGTTAATCAAGAGTGATTTTCGTAACCACGCTCAAGTAGTTTTTAAAACAGAACTTGTCGTAAAGCTGAATTTTGCAAGCAGTCCCACGGTATTACTTGATATTTGGTTGTGTTTCAAATATAATATAAAACTGGAATTCAACTCTTGCATCCACAATAACTTAAAACCTGTACCGACCTTTGACATTCCCTGCATGTAGTATTTAGAAATTTCTGTGTGATTTGTTAAGTATTGTTGTGTACTACCCTTACTTCCTACCCCCCTTAGATTTCCAAGAAGATGGCGACTTCCAGGAGTCCGTAGATGATGACAGTATTTTGTCCTAGACCTTGGTCTATTGCTCAAGCTTTCCTGTGGGAGTTTCTGTAATGTATCTGATGCAGCCACACTCTTTTTGTAAAACTCTGGCCATTAAGCCTTAATTCTCTATAAATCAGTTGAATTTCGTTCTTATATCTAGCAATGAACGCTTGGTTATCGACAGCTAAAATTTAAGGTAACTGTTAAGGTATTTAAACGCACCCCTTGAAAAGAACGGTCAAGAGTGATGCACGCTGTGGGTGGACAGACGTGTCGACGCGTGCACACGCAGAGTCTTGCTACTACGTCTAGAATTCTAGATTGCTTGGGAGAATGGGAGGCATGCTACCACACTCGTCCAACATGAAAGGAGCCTGCTGCCGCGAACCATAGCCTGCTTTAGCGGTTACAGTCTTCCACACTCTTCAGACGCAGCAAGCGATTAGATTTGAAAAAAAAAACTATGTTCAGTAGCTGGACACGCCAGTTGTGGCGAAAGCATCAGAGTGAGAGGCCAACGGGACTACGGGAGCATCCAGGTTTCATTTCCCAAAGCGCCAAGTGGAGGCTGTGAAGCAGGGGAGCATCAGGCACATCGGTGTTTGGTGTTGCAATTTACTCCCCCCATTAAAGAAGTTGCTCTTTTTTTAGTTGTCGGAATGCTACTTTGACCACCACTTAATTTTATCACTATACTTTTAGAAAAATCATAAAAGTGTAAGAACTATGAAAGTATTTTTCACTATAAATTATCATTTTCTCGTATCTAAATTATATATTTTAGATAATATTTTGTGATTAAAACTAATAGGAAATTTGATGATTTATCTTTATTTACTTGTATTATTGATGATTTACTCTGTGATATTTTAGTGACATGTGGATCAATTATACTAACTAAAACATAGCAAATTATCGAATCTCTCAGAATTAGTACGGCTTGACTGCATGGATTTTAGGGAGTATCGTGGAGTGGACTAGGCCGCGGACTAGTGTCTAGCAATTCTAAAACATTACAGCATTTGTTTTTTTTTTCCTTCTTGGGAGACGAACACAAAAGGATTGATGGAATGGGAAAAGCATATGCAACCATTATTGGTTTCTTCTCCGCTCTGCAGTAAGGCTATTCCTAGTGTATAGTTTTATTTCTCAGTTTCTAAGAGTGTCATATCAGTTTTTATCTAGGTAACTGTGTATCTTGGGTTTCATTTAGATAAAACTCTCTCACCTCCCATGAAACTCTCTCTATCTCTTTTTTCATAATTATTTTGCCATGTCACCAAATATGATGATGTGTCATATCATTTAATGAGAATGAAACTCCCATTGTGAATGGCCTGCCTGTCTTACATTGGTTCTCCACTCTGGGAATATTGCTGAATCGCATGACCATCGAAGGATCGCCTTTTTTTTATAGATCGTTTTCGCTTCTTCTTCTACTTGAGAGATGTATCATGTATGCATGTCTGAATAGGCAGCTGAATTGTGGCAGATAGGGAGTGATCGGAAGAGGCAATTGTTCTTGATGTCACATTAGATCATCACAAAATGGTATTCTTGTAGCATTCTTCAGCAAACTAATAAATAACCTTCCCCCCTGTTGTTTTCTCGGTTTGTTGGTTTTGTTCGAGTGTTCTTGTGAGATTCTTGGGCACATAGCAACAGATGGAGATGATAAGAGTGTTGAAGCAAGAGAAAGAAGAGAGTATGATTGAGAGCCATGAGGAGAGAGCCGAGAAGGTTAACCAGGAGGAGAAAGCGCCCGAGAAGGCAAAGCAGAGGAGGAAGAGGATCTATGACCCACACAGGAAGCGGGCTTGCGTGGATTGCACAAAGAGATGCGTCCGAGTTCATGGCCGTGCTTCCACCTCCGAGAAGGCTCGCCCGATCCCCACACTGCCGTCTTTCTTCAAGATCATGATGGGCTACTTCTCCGAAAACATGGTATGGAATTTTAGCTTCTTGCTCTCATTGTAGTACTCAAAGATAAAATCTATCTAGCTGTACACTAGGCAAAGTAGTACTCTTCGTATGATCCATTGTAGTTTGTTTAACGTTATTCATGTAGCATGTACATTTTAGGCAAGTCCAAGGACTAAGGAATGACGAAACTACTTGCCGTGTTCGTGAAATCTATCTAAAAATAGTATATTCTGCAATGGTGCAGAGATTCACCAGTGAAAATGAGTTGATCGTGATGAGTATGCAGTGGTAACTTTTATTGATACCAGAACTTACATAAACCCTATATTTCACACATGCAGGATATACCACCCCCATTTGCCAAGACAATCTTGGACCTAACCGGCTCCAATATTTATCTTGAAGATGCCTTTGGACTTCGCTGGCGAGTGCGACTGTGCTTACGTGAAGGTTTTTTATCATTTGGGCATGGATGGAAGAACTTTGTGCTAGACCATGCCATCAGCGTTGGCGAGTTCCTGGTGTTCAGGCAGATTGCCAGGTCAGTCTTCACTGTACAAATATTTGCTCCATCGGCTTGTGAAAGGATGTATCTCTGTGAGAGGAACAAAAGGCAAAGCCGGAAGAGGAAGCCTCGGCCGAAAGCAAGCTCCCTCGTTAATCAAACTGTGAAAATAAGCAAGAATAATACAGATAGCAGTAAAAAGAAACAGCGTACTTATCTGCAAAATGATCCGGGCCTGAGCGATTGCGGCATGTCTGTTCATGTTTGCATTGACTCTGAAATTCCCAAGGCAACATCTGAACTAAAATGTTCTGAAACATCCGAGAGAGCACCTGGCACTGGTGTTGCCGAATCACATGAAATTGATGAGGTCCCCACAAGAGATCAAGACAAAGCTCAGGATGTGTTAGATAGAGAGACAGAAACAGCAGATGACTGTACGGCCTGTAAAGAAAAAGAAGCTGAATGCAATGCTAATGTCAGAGAGCACCCCATGTATGATGCTATTGGATCAAAGACTCCAGAAAGTATGGTTGTTATTGATGTATCTTCTAACACAAAAGATATGACAGTGGATGCAAAAAAATCTGAAGCCTTCCAAGACTTAAGTTATTCTGCAGCATGCAACATGATGATGGCTGATAAAGGATCAACACGTCCACACCGAGACAGGCCAAGTGAGCTTTACTGTTCTTTGGGACTAGAAGATGAGAATACAGAAACTGAGAACTGTGGGGTCCCTAATTTTCCAACAAATGCAGAACAGAGAACACCTTTGACTAGGATGGATCTTAATGAAGTGATTATGGATGACATATTTCTGTCAGCTGATATATACGAATTTGAAAGTGACTATTGTAATCCAGAAGCATTTCCTGTTGGTTTGAATATGGAAGGGCTAACTACCAATTTCCAGACTTCATGTTTCAGTTGTGTTGAGATTAACTCACGAAATTGCGACTCTTCTGTAGACATCAACACATTGCCCAGCAACGTGTTATCAACATTTGGAGAGGACAACTCTTCTGCTAAGATTGATGCAGAAGTGCCTTGTAGGGAATGTGCAATAGATACTTGTAAGAAAGGTAAAGGTAATATTTTGTTCCCTCCTGAGGGTAACCAAGTTGAACAAAAAGAAGGTTAGTATCTTTCAAACTTTTGTTGTAAACAAGATATGCACTGCTTTTCTTTGTATTTTGTATGTTTTCTAGCTTAAGCTTATTGAGCAACCACAAATTTTCAGGATTTGTACCAGCAGATTCTTCTGTGAAGCAAGATAATCTGCAAGATGGTCCAGGACAAATTGCTGCAGAAATTATGTCTTGTAGTCCAAATCCTCGTGAACTACCTGACTTCAGGCAAAGTCCCATGCAGCCTGGTAATACTTGTTTTTTTTTTATAACGGAAGGTTTTTTATTAATTTCAAGAACATTACATCGAAGTGATACAAGCCCTTGAAATTGCTTCCGGCCTCTGCTTAACCTGAAGCACACAACCTTACACGAATAAAAGGGGACACACACAACCTAGTGACTAGCAATCCGAAGACTAGACCGCCACCCATGCGCCTGGGAATAGAAGTTCTTGGCCACCCGCGCCAAGCAATGCGTAGCCTCCACCAAAGTAGTTCGCATCTCCACCTTCTGCAGCACATCCCATGTACGTAGCCAATGGGTAATAGCAAAAATAATCTGCAAAAGAGAAGAATTTGTTTTCTGTTTAAACACTCTATCATTCCTGCTTAACCATATAGACCAATACATAGTTGCAGCCCCAAGAAGAACGAGGTTTCTGATATTTCTATGAAAACCACCTAGCCAACTTCCAAACAGATTAGCAACGCTCGTGGGACTAGATATTCCAAAGGCCAAATATATTAGGGTCCAAACTGTGTGCGCAAAACGACAATCAAAGAACAAATGCCTAAATGTCTCTGGTTCGTGACAAAAACAACATGTTCTGCTTCCTTGCCAATTTCGTTTTGCCAAATTGTCTTTAGTCAGAATCACTCCTCTCTTAAGGTACCACAAGAACACCTTGATTTTTAGTGGAGCTTTAAGTTTCCATAATCGTTTATTTAAATTTGGCACATCACTTTTAATCAAGGCTTGATAATGGGATTTCACCGAGAATTGGCCATTTTGGCACAGATTCCAGCGGAACTCATCACCAATTTGCGTTAAATTAATGTGAGTGATGCGTGAAAGTAGTTCGTTCCACGCCACTAACTTTGGTCCAATCAATGACCTTCTCCAAGAAATGTTTGGTTGTGCTGTTATGAAGACCTCAGCAATGGTTATAAACTTCCTTCTAACAATGCTATATAATCTAGGGTATTGATCTTTAAGTGAACAATTTTCAAGCCAGATATCCTTCCAAAACCTCACCTGCGATCCATTGTTGATTTTGAAAGAGCCAAAGCGAAAAAAATCTTGCTTTACCTTCATCAAGCTGGATCAAAAATGAGAATCTCCTGGTCTCCACTCAGCTTGAACTAGCGGCTTAGAGCCTAAGTATTTGTTCCTAAGCAGCTGTTGCCAAGTACCCTCTGATGTTAAAAGTTTAAACACCCATTTACTTAAAAGGGTGATATTCTTAATGTTCCAATCGTGGATCCCAAGTCCTCCTTGATCTTTTGGTTGACATAGGATGTTCCACCTAGCAAGGCGATATTTTCTTTTGTTCTCGTCCCCTTGCCAATAGAACCGAGAATGAAAATAATCAAGTTTCTTAAGAACACCTTTAGGAATCGCAAAAAAGGACATCATGTACATTGGTAGGCTGCTTAACACTGAATTAATCAATGTCAATCTACCTCCCACCGAAAGATGTTTTCCCTTCCAGCTACTGAGCCTCTTTTCGAAACGTTCTTCTACCATTTTCCAATCTGAGTTGCGAAGTTTTCTATAGTGAATAGAAATGCCTAGGTACTTCAGAGGGAGGTTCCCGTGTTTACAACCAAACAGTTCCATGTACTGTTCTAAAGAGTTTTGGGCATCTCCAAAGCAAAATAGCTCACTTTTATGGAAATTAATTCGGAGGCCTGATATTTGCTCAAATGCACAAAGCAATAGCTTCATGTTGCGCGCTTTTTCCAGGTCATTTTCCATAAAAAGGATTGTATCATCTGCATATTGTAGGATAGATAGGCCATCATCAATCAAGTGAGGCACTACCCCACCCACTTGCCCCTGATCCTTAGCCCTTTTAATTAGGATCGACAACCTATCCGCGACAATATTAAACAACAGGGGCGACAATGGATCCCCCTGACGGAGTCCCTTCCTTGTTTGGAAGTAGTTTCCAATCTCCTCATTAACATTCACCGCCACACTGCCTCTCGAGATGAAAGACTGAACCCAAGAAATCCACTTGGGTGAGAATCCCAAGAAATACTTGTTTGTTGCCGGTTTTTGGTGACTCCACATGATATCCTAGATTTAAGAGTCTTGTTCTCAATGCATGTGTACATTCACAAATGGATTATATAAAAGGATTTTTGATGAGTGTCAGGCAATATGCAGGGAAAAATTGTGAAGGACTCAAAAGTGGAAGTACTGAGTCAGATGGTGTTCCTGAAGCAAACAACAGAAAGTTTTGCATTGCAGTACCCCCACCAGATCAAACATGGCTTGTGAGTAGCTTTGACTAAGTACTTGTTAAGCATTGCAAGACAGTTAACTCGTAGTTGTAGTGCGAGATTATTGTCTCAAATCGTAGTTTCATCACCTTTTGTGTTCATCCAATGATGCAAGAATATCAAAACTCTTTTTCACGAGACTACGTTTGTTTGCCTTACAGTTCTCCCATAGTGATGCTGATGACCTATGATTCTATTTCCTCTGTTAGTCATAACTCAAATCAGCCTAGTTAAGCTTTAGATAAATGACTAAATAATGGGAAATTGGACGTAAGAGCTAGGGCTAGCTGATATTGATAATATGGGCAATCTTTTTTTAGATGGTGGGAATAACTGGCTAATTCAATCATCTTAAGACACAACCCACAAGTCACGGGTTCAAATTCCAGAAAATACTAATCAAAATTCACACAAATAACCCAACCAACCTGAGGTTGGTGAGAATCAAACTCCAGTCATCAGCCAGAAAGACTGGGTGCCACACCGCTATGCTATCCTTCGGTTGGCAATAATATGCGCAAATCAATAGGTATTCATCAAAACTGTGAGGCAATTTGTTTTTGCTTTAACCTGATTTTTCACTGTCGAAGGTTCAGATAAACAAAGCTGACTAACTGTTGAATCTCTCTATTTATATTTTCCTTACAGTATGTGAAAATCTTTTTTTTTTTGGTTCATGTGAGTACCTTTCTGCATAATAGTCCTAAAAGATGCTTTTGTAGGAGCTTCCCAGTCGACTGCCAGTTCTCCCAAGAACGAAGAAACAGGGAAGGAAGATTTTAGTAATCAAGGATCCATGCATGAGACTCTGGCCTGTGATGTACCAATGCACACCAAGGTTCAACGGTTTCATCACTGGCTGAGCTGACATCAGTAGGAAGAACAACCTGCGGGAAGGCGGCACATGCGTGTTCGAATTCTGCAGTAATTCTGAACTATCATTCCAAGTGCGCATGCCCAATTTGCAGTAGCCACTCCTGACTAGCAAGATGGTCAAAACTGAAATTTTTACCTGTCATAAGCTTGGCCATGCCCAGGCAGAATTTCAGTTATTGTGCTTGTCTTCTGTGGCTATGTTCCTTGGTCGTGTTAGAAGAAACAATGTAAACTTCTTCCACCGTCAACATGAAAATGGTGCTGCACTCTCAGTCTCTTACTCATATTTTGCTTGATTATTTGTACATCCTATTTCGAAATCAAAAAGACTATTTGTACATGAACATGATAGGAAAGGAGTGGTGCCACCACTGACTGCTACAGCTCTACCTGTAGCCATTGAAAGGCTGTGTAGTTTCTACTAGACTGCTATAGCCATGAAAGGTTCCCAAGAAAAAAGGGGGAATTTGAAGATCTTCCGAGTTCACTAGTATTTCCTGCGCTCTGCGGCTTCTGCTTTGAACAATTCTGACGGCAATTCAGCCAGGTTCTTGGTCCTGTACCTGACCTCAAGCTTGGAGTGGTTCTGCAGATACGCCTTATATGCATGAACGATCTTCTCCGACACGGCATGTCACAAGGCTCCACGCCTCCACGGAGCGAGGGATCTTGAACTTCGCAGTGAATCTGACTCTTGCGCACTTGTCAAACGCCGAGTTGAACTTTACTAGCAGTTTCAGTACGTAGCCAGAGCCCAGAAGAGGAGCCCACGAATTGAAGCCTCGAGGTAGGTCGCTATGTGCCGATCGATTCGGCTCTGATGCTGCGCAGCCCAGTCGTCTCCGAGAAGAGACTTGACGTCGGCATCCACGGCGCGTTTCAGTACGTAGCCGGTGTGGTTGGCCTGGAAGAGGTGCTGCAAACCTGCCGGGTGGCAGAGACCGGGAGTCTCCTCGAGGTCGCACTTCAGCCAAGAGATTAGCCCCGATACGAGACGAGACCGGCGAGAGAAGTCACGCTCTCAGCGCCGGCGGCTGCTGCAGGAACACCGCACCCATCGCTTGCAAGGATCAGATCCAGCGTGCCGCGGCGCGGTGCCAGCGTCTCGACGCAGGTCATGGCGTGCCGTGTCAGCGGATGGACGCCGACGCCTTGCGGTGGTGTGGCCTCCGAACGATCTGTTGTGACTTACGAGACTGCCGATCATGAACTTCATCGCGTCTCCCAACCTGTTGAGGATACCTTCAGCGTGGCGGGAGATGAGCACGTTGTTAGCGGTGAACAGGATCAGGAGGCTGGGGGCAGGTTGCTAAGTTGCTTAGAGCCTCGTACATGTCCCAGGATCCTATGCGCCAACCATCACGCGTGGCCGCCCCGCCCCGCGTTAACACGGCGTGCCCCCACGCACGACGCGAACGCGCCCATGCGAGGTCGCGTGACAATGTGAGCAACCCACGCCACGCGTCGGTCGGGGGAGGGCTGAGGCAAACGTGCGGTGGTGCGGAGGCGGGGAAACCCTCCCATCTTTTGCAAATGAACTATATTTTGCAGAAAGGATATTTGCTCAACAACTCTTGCTTTCTTGGACTTCAGAACCTTCATTTTTCTGAACCCTTGAAACAAGTAGTTAGGTTTTAGTAAATTAATAGGGGATAAATTATTATAAAATTTGGAACATCCTGATGTAGTAGAAGAATAAATGCTTCCCTAGCAGCTTGCTCAAGAAAAAAGAAGCCTTAGAGATTGTAAATGCAACAACGATTGAAAGAAAGCAGAAGGAAATAGAAGTTCCTCCTTGAGTTGAATTGGCCTCAATTGCACACAGGGCAACACTTTTGCAAGTAAATTTGCAGAAATAATAGAACATGAAGCGATTGGGTCAGTCTAATTTTGACCCTGTGCAAGATATGAAGCTACACAAATTTAGCTGAGAAAACACAGACGATCATATCTCTAATCATCGGAAACATAAAACTTTGTTTCACAGATCATCGGAAACATAAAACTTTGTTTCACAGTGACAGTGGGCAACAACAGTAACATGAGCGGGAAGAGGGAGACGTACGGACGGGCAGGAGCTTTGGGAAGAGGGGGAGGTGGACATGAACCAGCACAAAGGCGATGCCTTGGGGGAACTTGTGCAGCTCTTACAGCAGCGTGGCCCTGGACTCTGTCCCCACTGCCACGTACACTTTCTCATCAGCGAAGGACGGCTCTGACGAATCATCGGTGTGCAAGGTGGGTGGCGAGGTGGAGCCAACTATGGCCATGGTGGCAGGCTCAAATTTCTTGGTGCTTCGTCTGCTCGAATTTGGAATTTGCCCTTTGTTAACGCGACATGCCCCCGCACGCTACACGAACGCGCCCACACGATGGCGCGGGCAACCGGCCACTTATCGACCAAGGGGAGGACCGGGGCTGACATGGTGGAGCATTTAGGCCCTAAAATTTGTCTTTGGTTTTGGTAATTAATGACAATCATGCTTTAAGGACTAACAATTTTTCTTGACGTTATAAAAAATAGGTTGGTTCTATAAAGAGGTGAAATCGTTGATCTATAAGGAAACTAGAACATTAAGCTAAAAATAAGGTATAAGTTATAAGGACTCTTTTCTAGCTTTTTATCGATTTAGGTGTTTGGATAAAAGATTGGGTTGCCAGTATAGGTGTCGTACTATTAAGAAGGATCTTTGGTGAGTAGCCTGAAGATAATCAAGTGTCATGGCTTAAATTCATGCTCATACTTTAGTCATGTGCATTTCTTGAAAAATACTTCCAAGTCCTCTGAAAATCTGTATTGCCGGTACTACCGACCTTCTAGGAGCGGTACTACCGCAAGAACGATAATACTGGCTTAAGAAGTTGATAGTTATTTGACAGAGAGGGCTATTTTTGGGTTTGACCCCAAGTTGGCACTATCGACCATATGAGAGCGGTACTGCCGCAGGTATGATATTATTGGTCCTAGAGGTCGGTAGCTATTTTACAGTATGCATATTTTTGGGGTGTACCCAGGTCCACACTACTGACCCACTTAGGGTGGTACTACTGTAGGTGTGGTAGTACCGGTCCTAGCGGTCAGTAGATCTTTTTCAGAATAGTACATCTTTTGGGTTTCTACCCGGCCAGCACTACCACTCATCTGAGAGCGGTACTACCATAGGTGCACTAGTAATGACCCAAATCGATGGTATATTTTTTTTTCAGAAAAGAGTGTAAATGCACAATTCTTGGTGCTTAAGGTTGGCATTACCAGTCCTACATGGGGCGGTAGTGCAGGGGATACTATAGCAATAACTAGTTCCTCTTAGTATTAAATGCCGTAGGCGACCGTTGAGCCTGGGCGATAGTGCTGACTTTCCTGAATTTTTCAGGAATTAGGTGGTGTGGGTGGGGGCTATAAATACACCTCCACATACAGAAAGAAGATACTCTTGGTCATTCATTGCGTATTTGTGAGCCCTTGCAAGTCTCTCGTCATCTTTAGAGCATTTAATTCATATTTTGTGAGTTGATGAGAGAAACTCAAGTGTGTGCATTCAACTTGAGCCATTAAATACTTGATCAACCTCAAGAAAAGCGTTAAGATATATTCTCTTGGATGTTGCTGTCTCATAGACGGCTTGGAGGCGTGAGAACCGTTGATCTCCTCAAAGAAACTTGTCAAGAGGTCCGGCGGATTGTGAAGATTGGAGTTCACCTATTCGAAGCGGAGAAGAGCTACCACTAGTGATCGAAGGAGGCTCATTTGCGCAAAGAGCCGGCTTGTTTCGTTCAAGCTTCCTCAACATTGATTAGGGAGGACCAGCAAGTTTTCTAGACCACAAGAAAAATTATTGTGTTCATCTCTTGTAGTTTGCTTTCTTATATACAATTGTGCAAATTTACATTCCTAGTGCATTTAGTGTTTGCTCACATATCAAGGATTGTATAATTTGATTAGACCTATTTTGTGGGTGCACTTAGCGAAATCTAAACATTTTAGGTTTTAATTGTTAAAATTCTTAATACCAGTATTATTTGATTATTTATTGCAATTAAAGCCAAAGAATTTTAAAAACTTCCTATTCACCCCTCTCTAGTCTTTTATCATTGATCCTACATGTGGGGCGGTGCGGAGGCTAGGAAACCCTCAATCTTAATATGGGGAGTATACATGAGATTTATGTTGAAGCCAGATGCATACTTGCACACAACCCGCTTCGCTTTGGGTTGAAGTGTTAGCTAGGGCCAACAAGATTGCTCCCCTCCTTTAAGGCCATGGGTTGAGTGATGTGCTTCCTCAAATCCACAAGGGCAAATTTTATCAGGGCTGTGTAACTAGTTATGTGTTGCTTTGCACACACTGCTTGGGTCACTCTTCATCCTGTGTCATGGCACGCACGGTGACTCCGCATATCGCCTCAACTTTTGTTGCCACTTCGCGGTGTAGGTTTTGCACCACAGTTATGGTCTCACAGTCTCACTCCAAGCATGACGAGCTTTGAGATTGTGAGGTAGTATCCTCTTATAGGAATAACTTAGTTTATTGTTTGGCACTCCCTTCTAGATATTGTCATGCAGCTCTCTTGAAGCTTGAAAAGGTTCTTTTTGGTAAGTAATCATCATATATCATTCATTCATGTTTTAATATTGAGTTTTGATATGTAACTTTTAAAAAGTGATGCATAGACAACTGGTAGGCGTTTGAAGCTTTTGCCACTAAATTTTGGGGTGTATGTACTAATGAAGTAAAGAATAGAATTCCTCCATTTATACCATAGTTTCAAGATTTAATATTACAAGTACAATATCTTCGAAGACGATTTGAAAATGTCTGAGTACAGCTAGGCTTTCCTGCGCTCTGCGGCTTCTCCTTCGAACAACTCCGAGATCGATTCAGCTAGCTTGTCGGCCGTGTACCCGACGGATGTTTCAATCTTGGGGTGCTTCTGCAAATACGCGTTGTAAGCAGGAACGACCATCTCCGACGCTGCCTTTCGTAGGGCCGCACGGAGCGCTGGATCTGGGATCTCGCAGCCTACCTCACTGCTGTACGCTTTCTCAAACGCGGAGCTGAATCGTGCGAGAACTTTAGACGGCTTGGTTCCCACGTTTTCCAAGCAAGCGACAACCGGAGCCCAAGACGCCTCGAGGTAGCTCGCTACGTGCTGCTCGATTCGGCTCTGAAGCCGTGCAGCCCACTCGTCTCCGAGCAGAGACTTCACGTCGGCGTCCACGGCGCGTTTCAGCACGAAGCCCGCGTTGTTGGCCAGGAAGAGTTGCCGCAAACCTTCCGCCCCACAAAGCAGGGACTTGTCGTCGAGGTTGCGTTGCAGGCACGTGATTAGCACCGCTACGAGGCTGCCGAGCGATGTCACTCTCTCGGCGCCGCCGGCAGGAGCACCGCCTCCACCGTTCGCAAGGATCAAGTCCAGCGCGTCACGGTGCGGTGACAACAGCTCGATGTAGTTCATGGCGCATCGCGTCAGCGGATGGACGCCGACGTCGTGCGCCACGCTGTGTGTCTGCGAACGATCCCTTTGGATCGTGGTGATGAGGCCGCCGATCATAATCCTCAACGCGTGCGCCAACTTGGTGAGAATTACTTCAACCTGTCGGGAGATGAGTTCCATGTGCTGCCCACTAAATAAGAGCAGAAGGCCGGGAAAATCATTGCTTAGAGCCTCGTACAATTCCAGGACATAGATGAGTTTTTCAGGTGATCGCGCACTGGTGAACCCATTTGCGAATTTGAGCAGGATGAAGATATTCTGCTTTGCAATGGCCAAGAAGTACTCGTTCTTGAACCTATCGAAGGCTCCACAGCTCTGCGCGTGGAGCTGCCTTTGCATGACGACGAGGGCCTTCCCGACAAGCTTAGTCGTCAAGATCCACCGCTTGATCATGTCCTCCGTTGTCCACCACTCGGCGTCCTCGAAATTGATTTGGTCGGTCTCGAGAGAGCATTCCAGTTGAAGAATCGACATGAACCTGCCCCACGGTTATAATTCTCTTTTTAACTCTTTAGGAAATCACAGTTCAGAATCAGATCAACACATGGTAGATTAGATTGCATCTCACGGAACCACTATACATCAAAAAAGAAGACATCCATAATAGGAACCTGTCTAGAACGTCGCAGGGAGCGTTGGTGAATGTGTGAAGCAGCTCATTCGTGTAGCCGGCACGGATGACCCGCAGTGCGATCTCATGGAGGACAGACAAGCTTGCCGGGCAGATTAGACAGAGCTCATCCAAGAACATGCTGTCCAAGAAGACGGTCACCACGTCAGGCCCGCTCGACTTGCTCCCACCGGACGCATACAGCTCGCTCAGGGTGCTATCCAACGTGCTGTTGCTGTCATCGGTGGGGAAGAGGAGCGGCACTCCAGGGTCGGCAGCAGAGACCAAGAGCTTCTCGACAGCGAAGCGAAGGCCACACCTGCCTTCCAGCTGGGAAGCGTTCCAGACCCTGAGGCGGAGGAACTCTTCCACGACGCACGACATGGCGACGCCGAGGGCACTATCCATTCGGCGGCGAGCGGCTGAGACCATGGGGAAGGCGTGGATCTCCGCGAGGAGAAGGATCTCGTCGACCGAGGTGAGGAGTCTTTTGTTGGTGCAGGCCGCGTCCGCGTCCCAGATGCCGGCGTCGGCGCCGGATGAGCGCGCGCGATGCCACTCGAGTAATACGTGCTCGGCAATGGCAAGCCGGTGTTCCGCTTGAGTTTCCGGCGCAGCCGCGAAGCCTTCCACCGCCTTCCCTGCCGCGGCGCCCATGCAGAGGCGTGGGAGGCCGAGGCCTGGGATGAGCTGCGAACGAAACAATGCTGTAACTTGTTGCAGAGTCAGAGGGGAGGACTTGGAAGTTGGAACTCACGGAGTCGCGGTACATCGCATATAATAATAATAATAATTTCAGGTCGGTCTCCAATATTTTTCAAATAATTTATCGAAAGAGATATTTCTACAGTTCTATCTCTCTATTTTTCCCTCGTTTCGCTTATTATTTTGACGATTTAAAAAATAAAACGCCGTCGAAAAAAAAATTCTACGAAAAAACGACACACGCGGCGTGTTACGCCGCGAGTCTCTGATATTTTTTTAAAACATGTATTATTACTCGTCGAACGCGTAGAGTGTTAGACTCGACAAAAGAAGGTTGTCATCTCTAATGATTTTTCACCCTTTTCCTCTAGACTTTTTTCTCATGCGGTTTTCAATTTCGGTCTCTAATATTTTATAAATAATTCGTCGAAAGAGATATTTCTACAACTCTATCTCTCTATTTTTTTTCCGTTTCGCTCATTGTTTCGACTATTTAAAACATTAAACGCCGCCGAAATTTTTTTTTTCTTCGAAAAAACGACACGCGCGGCGTGTTATGCCGCGAAAATTTTTGTGTCCTTTCATCCGTTTCGCTCATTATTTCGATGATTTAAAAAATAAAACGCCACCGGAAAAAAAGAAAATTTTTCTACGAAAAACGTCACGCGCGACGTGTTACGTCGCGAAAAATTTTCTAGTTAATTTCTACAGTACAGTTCTCTACCAATTCTTCAGATACATTACCCTAAAAAGGAAAAAAAATCTTCAGACACATTGCATTTCATGTTCTGTTATTTCCACATCACTTTGAAATTCCACAGTATCCGTAGTAATTTTCTCGCATCAAACGTTAGAAGTCTACAGATTAGACAGCAACTCAATTTGGTTGCATTGCCCTGCCTGCAGGCTAGCCACTATAGGTCCTTCCTAAGTACTGTTTGTTGATTTTTTTTTAATAATACATTTTTTATTCGGAATTTCAAAAATATTCCACCGAAATTTTTTTTTTCAGAAATATACCTCATCGCCACGTTGGACGTCGGCGAACCTAAATAGAAAAATACAGGCGATAGGTGCTCGGGCGGCGGCGTGGCCTCTGTCGAGCGTCGCGGCAGAACGAAAGCGGCGCTGTCGCCGCAGTAACGTCTTGACGAGGCGAAAAAGCACTGTCGCCTGACGAACGTCTTGACGATGAAAATCGACCGATGGTCGTCTGGCGAGTGAAGCGCGGGTTCTGTCGCCACGATGGTCGTCGGCGAGGCGTTTATATGAGCCGCTTCGCCGTCTTTATTCTCATTTGTGCGCCGGGAAGAGAACGAGAGAGAGAGAGGAAGGGAAGAGGAAGAGGGAGAGAGGGAAGAGAGAAGGAAGAAGGGCGGATTCTGCGCCCTTTGTTTTGAGGTAAATTTTTGTTGTTTACTTTTTTAGCGATGAAATTATGATATGTTCAAATAGTTAGATCTAGAGCATTGTAGCGATAAATAGTGGTAGATTAGAAATAGTTTTAGATGTATGTTACGGATAAATGTAGGTAAATTGATAGGTCACGACTAGTTCTAGTTTAGAAAATTTAGATATTTTTTGCGGATAGGAGTATATCGATATATATTGAAGGAAATATAGTTCTGAATGAGTATTTTTTAATATATAAGTGCATCGATCTGAATGTATATATTGTTAGGAATGAATTTTTACGGATAGGAGTATATCGGTACATATTGATGGAAATGTAATTTTTTCTGAGATATAACTACATCGATATGAATTATTAGGAATGTAGATGTTTTTACGGTTAGATATATATTTCGTACCATGTAGGTATAGTTATGTTACGTCATAGTATTTTGTACGGAAGATAATTAATTCGTGGGTGAATGAATGGATTCGCGGATATAGCGAGCGAGTTCCATTTAGGATTTATTATGGAGATGGGGTTGTAATGCATGGTTTGGAGGGTGCGAGATCTAAGTAACATGCGATATGTGGATGAAGTTTGAGTAGGCTCGAGGCGCACATTTGGTTCCGTGTTGAAATGGTTGTATTATACTTTTCGGATGGAAGAAGACAAGTGTGAGTTGAAGGTATTTTGCCTATGTAGTGTCTTGAAACGACACTATTCTTGGGAGTTAATTGAGTTAAAGGAACCACATCGTGGAGATCATATGTGAGGGGGCGAGCAGCGGGGATGGAATCGAGTGCTTTTAGTGCGAGCATATGAGAGGATGTTGCCCCCAGCAGACAATTGGGCCGGTGAGTGTAGTCGACCTCAAAATGAGCTCGGCCGGTGACACTGAAATTGGGGATCTAGCCATGAGCAACATGTTGACAAAGTGGTGAAACGAGTTCGATTCGGAAGGATGATGAAAATGTTGGCCAAGAAGCGAGGGGCGGTAGGCGAAGATGAGCAAATTGAGGAAATAACACTAGGATGGAAGAGGAAGACCTTGAGTGCAATGAGCGAAGAGGAGGAGGGCGATGAGTCGGATGAGGAAGATGGAGGAGGTACGGAGCCGCTTGTGCCAGCCGAGTGGAGCACGCAGCAATTTGAAAATATGGTTGTCAATGAAATGAGGAACCCGCGCCCCCACCTGTCGCACGACCATCGGTCGATTTGCTCAACATCGCCGTTAAATGCGTGCGATAGGTGCCTTCGGCTCTGTCGCCAAGCGTTCGCCGTCGCGACGGCGCGTTCGGTTCTGTCTCACGTTTGCCGTGCGACAGGAGGCCATGTCAGCGTCCGGACACCTGTCGCCCGTGTATTTTTCTATTTAGGCCCCTGTCTATATTTCTGAAAAAAAAATTTCGGTGGAATATTTTTGAAATTCCGAATAAAAAATGTATTATTAAAAAAAATTTCCTGTTTGTTCTCCAAATCGGAGACCTGAGGCCGAGGGAAATGGACTTTGTGTGGCAATCTTTAACTACCGAGTCCATCCATGCTCCCAGCCAAGGTGTATGGAGGCAAAATGTCACACTGCGCATGCATACAATGTTTTCATTGAGCTGATACATTTCGCCTATTTATTCTTGGTCACAAAAAAATTGCAGGAAAATAAACAGTTCCTACATGTACATCATAATAAGCTCCAACGTTCCAAAACGAGCCCAAGAAAAATTTTGGAGAAGACTGTGACTGTGTATATGTAGCTCTTCTAGGCGTTCCAAAGCAGGAACGAAACCCATGTTCTGTGTAGACAAATCCATGGACATTTCCAATCAACGATCTTCCAACAAGATCTAATCAGAACAATTTTATTAAAAAAAATAACTCCAAAACGAATCGAATCTTTTCGTCACACTTAATGCAATGCACGTAACTATCCGATACTAATGTCAACAACACAATTAAACTTCCACGTAAGCTCAGTTTTAGTTAATCGAAGCCATTGCCGTCATTGTTAGGAACAATCACGCCGCGTCATATCAGGGCACCCAGCGCTCATGGCGTTGCTAGCGGTTGTGATGGCGACAATGTTCAGATCACAATTAACGGATTTACCGTAAATCTCCGTGAATCATGAATCAGATTTGTTGAATCTGAATCAGTTTAAGACGTTGGGTTCGTGTTTGCAGGTAAAATAGGGAAAAAAACAGTGAATCGCAAACTAAATTTCGTATCGCGACTCGGCAGAACGTGTTTTTCGTAACTGTGGTCCGGATCCCCGCCGTTAGCTCGCCCGCACGTGTCGGACCGATCGATCGGCGGCTCGGCGCGGCTCACTGCTGTAGGGTTGCATCCGAATCAGGTCGTTTGCCTGCGCTTTTGGTGACGTGTTTCCGGCTCGGTCGCATTCGCATCGATGGCCTATCTGGTCTCGTGCCCACCTGGACTAATCTGGACCGTATTTGTCCCCAGAACTTGGAAAGAAGTAATTGCCCGAGGGTGTATTGTACTCCGGTTTCGTACTGGACCGGATCAAATTAAATGAAAATCCAATTAAGAAGCCGGGTTAGTACTAGCTTTATCTGCTATGGTATCTAGGTAAGCTTGTGATTCGTGCTCGTGTCATGAAATTGCGGCAGGTGCCGAGCCCATTTTGCGTCTGCACGACCGAGTCCAAGCTGTAGTAAGTGCTGGGATGGGTAGGGCTCGATCTGGGCAGGTTGTATTGAATTTATTCCGACGGGTCTAGTTGGGTTTGATAATTCAGAATTGTCCGTGGTTGTGGCGCACTTGTGCTGCGGCACTGGTCATTTCATGGAAGTTGCTGAGAAGGATTAGTCTCTGGACTTAAAAGAAATGTAGGCTACTCTGAAATCACGGGCATAAAAAATTCGTTTTCTGCTCCACGATAGAGTTATATTTTTACATGAAGTTTTTTATATACCGCTTTAAATATATATTTATAGTTTATAGAATACAACAAGAGAAAAAAAGAGTCTTACTGTAAACATCTTCTCATATAATATTATTTAATTTCGTGTGTCCATTGTTTTTCCGCAATGATTTTCCACATCAAATCAACATCTTGTGCTTTTTTTTTCATCTTCTATTTTTATTGTACATTTTACAACAAAAGGTAATAAAGCTTCGGATTCAATACCTAAGACGCCGCCCTTCAAAAAAGACTGACTCACCGGAGCCGTCATCGCACGATGCCAACACCGGCTGGAGTTCTCGTTGTTCATCGCGAGACTCTGCTGCCTCGATCATTTTTCCGTCGCCGTTTCGCGTTTAGTCGAGACATCGGCGTATTGTCTCTGCTGCTCGTATTGGAAGTCGTGTGCCCCAACAAGCTAAGTCCGAGTCGAAGAGATGCTCAAGTCGAGAAAAAAGGAGAACCAAGTCCGTCGGTGTTCCAAGTCAGACGAAGCCGTCCGTGAATCAGAATTCAGAACCGGAGGAGGCAAAAGGAGAAATAAAAGGTCATGAGGAGGCAGCACCGTAGACCGTAGCCGTCCAGTAGCATCAAAACCGAGCAGCATGCGCGGGTTCATCAGTAATTACCCTGTTTTTCGGTAAGCGCACACAACAAGCTTACCCCGGATTCCCGGAAATTTCTAAATCCTTCACCCCCAACTTCCGCAGGAAATCAACGTCAACTTCCGCTGCTACGACACGGAATTTGTCGTCCACTACTCACGTGCACACGAGAGATGACCTCAACTTGCATACACTCCATTTCACAACTATACTTTGTCTCAACGTCGATCCGTTTCTACCTGGTATCTGCTTCGGTGTTGATTTGTTCATCAGCAATGACGACGATTTCTTCGACGATCCGTCCTCGATGGATTATTGCAGTAAAATCTGCATACATGGAGTTTAAGATGAAGTTGTGTACTTATGCACATCATTTCGAGGATATGCTAAAGAAAAAAATCAATGTCAGTTATGGGGAAAACTAAATTTGATGTTTTGTTCACCGTTTTGATATGTTGTAAATTTGGATCGCTTATGTGATCCTTGTGGAGGCTTTGCAACTTTAATTCTTAGAAATTTTAATGATATTCTAATAGTAGCTAGTATTATACTCTTTAGGCCCTGCTTGGAAGTCTTGAAATTTTTACAAGTGTAATTATCTTACACTTATATATTTATGGGCATAAAGAAAACCACTTAATACATTCAGATTTTTTTTCTCTTGTAAAAACTTCCGATTGTTGTTTGGGTAGTCCAACCACATTTCCATTTCCTTTGTCACTCCAGAGCACAGTACTCGGTCGCTTCAAAAAAAGGCTGCAATTATTACTTATCATGACCGTTTTAGCAGCAGAATCTAAAAGCAAATAAACATGAAAAAGAAACAAAATGTAATTGTCAGTGCCGAGCGGAGCATCCTCCATCAACCGCATATAAACCATATCAAAATTTTTGAGAGGATTCCAGCACACTCCTAAGGTCCCATAAGCCCTTCGATTGTGTGCTGAAGAGACTTGCCCCATCTTCCTTAAGGGCCTGCTTGGAAGTCCGGTCTTTAGTCCAAAACCAGTGTAAATTACCGGCCCAAATAATTTTCTATGTTGGATTCAAAAAAAGTGCTTGGATGGACCGGTAGCCCAATAGTTTTACCTTAGGTTTGGGCCAAAACAGTTGGAAAAAGTCTCACGCAACAGAGGTGACATTTTCTTTCCGACGCATCGCAGAAGCGCTTGCTCGCAGCTGGCGAGTCGCGTCGTCGTCTCGGGAGGAGCCCTAGAAGTCGACGGCGGCGATCTCGACAGCAGCGAGAGCGACTGTGGCTGGGCGACGACGGCGGCGGCCTCCCTGCAAGTCCTTCCTCCTCTTGTCTGGTCGAGCTACCGCCATCTCCGGGCAAGGAGAGGAGACGCAACACAAACTCCCACTTCCTCCCCGCTCCGATCTGGAGTTGATTTGCGTGTCTACCAACGAGAAAGCGTGTCGGCGTACTTTACACGGTACCCTCTTCGCCGCGCAAAAAGCATCGTGTACGTGGCGATCTAGCGGCGGTGGTGCTTACACCGTCTCAGGCGTCGATCCGTGGCGGCTTTGGCGAGCGATCGGCGAAGCACGCCTGTCGTCGGTGCCGGTCCACGTGGCGCGAAGCGGCGGTGGCGGCCACGCCTGCTGCCGGCACCGATCCACGTGGCGGGTGGCGAAACGCCTTGTTCATTCGCCGCCATGCAAAAAGGTGGGGTCGGTAACCGTCTCAAGTCTCCTTCCCGGCGTCTTGTGTCGAGCGAACTGTTTGTGCCGAACGTCGATTCAAGGAATTCGCAACAAGCCCGTTCTCGACGCCTCACACCTACCCGTGGCGGAGGGTCGCATTCGGAAGAACCGGGTGAAGGCATCTTGTTGGCATTGATTAGAGTGAAGAGAAGGACGGCGCATAAAGGCGTAGTAAATGCATGTAAGATAAGCATGATGACATCCTCCTCCATCGACCGTGTAAGCCCGTGCATATAAGGGCACTTGGGAGGAGAGAAGAAAGGAGAGGCTCAACAGAAGAGCTGGTCATCAGCAAGCTCTGTAACCAAGTCCAAAATACTCAATCTAAAATCGAGGCGGGGCGTAAAGTCATTACCCTTCTTAGAAGGGCTGAACTGGTAAAATCGGTGTGTTCATCGAATTGAAGGGCACTAGGATTAGTTAGTGTGAGAGTCTTGGGGTTTCCCTCTGCTAGGGTTAGCCAATTACCAAAGCCACCCCTATTGAATTAAACCCTGCACTGTAGGCTCGGGCTGTCGAGTGGAATCGCCAAGCAGCGATATCCGATCCTCAACTGATCAGGTAACTAAGCTTCCCCCAACCTCTTTTCCTGCCTTGTGATGCGTACAAACATTCTCTGAAATTGTTCGAGCTTTGTCCGATCTATGCGTACAACCTCTTTTCCTGCCTTGTGATTTTATTTGTTTGATCTATGTCCGATCCATTCGATTCTTCTTTTTGATTTGAGATAGAGTTGGAATCTGCTCAGATCTAGTCACTTGAAATCATAGCCGAATAGTGCAGGACTGTAGGGTACTGCATACTGAAAAATTGATTTGTTCCAAAAAAAATTTAAATACCGAGGACATATCAAATTTAAACTTCTCAAGAACCTCACACCACAAAATCATGAGCACATTGTAACTTAAAGCATCAAGTAACAATTATCCAATTCTCTTGCTAGTTCTCCATGTTCCATTGACGAATAAGAGCATTTGATCTTTCGGTGATACGGTCTAGCCAGTTGCACCTGCAATTTTGGGAAATACCATTTAGAAACATAAAAAATAGTAATTTGTCACTCCAAAACAACGTACTTCGTTCTTTTTCCCCTCTTGGATGTTGTTGCCCTCGCTCCGCCCTTTTTCCTCCATACGCTGGGACCGGCCATCGTCGCTACCGCACGGCTGAGCTCCAATGGTATTCCACGTTTTGTCGTGCCGCACATTCAACCGTCTACACTTCCCACCTCCAACACCTGCCTGAGTTGTGCCCGTGCAGTGGCGGAGCCACACATGAGCTGCGGGTTCAATTGACGCCATGACTTTTTACAAAACTGCCCAATACTTGTATGAGTTCACATAGAAGTAGTACATGGCATTTTGACTAACCGATCTATAAAAATTGAAAAATTCTACATTTGATCTCACAGACTTTAAGTCACTGTGCGTGGGACGCCGCAGCGGCGAGTTTCTCCAGGCCGCGCGACCGTTGGATGGTTTGCACAGTTGCACCACGCTGCCTGGATCACGTCGCGTCGTCCCCTACTGCTGACGGGCTGTGGCCTTCACGCACGGCACCTTCGGCTGTTGGGCTGATCGCCACCGTCAGATTATTAGAGCTGCGCTCCCTCTACTCTACTGGGCCAAACAGCCTAATAAAAGCCTACGGTGTTGTTAACTTCTGGGTGACATTGCCAGCTTCGACCGATCACACCCCTGCCCTCTGTAAACTCAATTTCCGAAAATTCTCTCCCTGGTCTCCGTGCTCGCTGTAACATTCGCTGCCTGCTGGATTATTTTCTCTAGGACAATTGTGCAGGGGATCCGATTGCTAGATTGCATCATAATTACTGATATATCTTTGAGCTAGTTCAGAATATCTTGGAAGAAAGTGGAGGTGACAGGTAGCTCATCGGCCATTACAAGCATAAAGGTCCAAAGGGAGGTGTTTGGCACTACAAGCCCTGAGAAAGTTGACGAGCGATCTTAAGTGAGATTTCATTCCCTCGAGTGCTGCAGAAAAAAGAGGGATTTGATGCCCATTTGATGCACTGCGTGCTTCAAATTATCGCAAAGCTGTTGCTATGGTGGAATTGAATAATCGAGCGTGGATTCTGCATGTGGAGTGGTTCGGCCTTCTTACGGATTGAAATATTGCAAGGAAGATAGACGAAGAACACTGTAATCTCAAGACCGTGTTCAGGTGTGAAACCTATCTTGAAAAGGACAATCCTAACATGGACACATGTTTTTATTGTTAATTACCTTGAAAGAGATACATATATTAATGGCCTTGTTTTCTGAACCAGTACTCTACGTGCACAATCAGAGTTCAGAACTTGCAACCTGCATTTGCTGTTCGCCATTGTCCATTCAGAAATCCAGTTGATCATTGGTCCATACGATTATGCAGCTAACTGCTTTTTTAGAGGGCTAAATCCCATACTTTAGTGATAGTAAGGTTTATGGGGGCTAGCCTTTTGTCGTTAAGATATTTGTGTCCTGGGTTGCACAGTTTCTAGAGGCTAGGGCGCCTGTTTAATTTGGTGTCTCCAACCAGCAAAAACTGGCGTTTCTCAAAGGAATTTTCTACACAACTATGCAAAGCAAAGGCATCTAACAGCAGTCCAGCACTGCAGAACAAAAAAAAAAATCATATTCCCTCTCCCTCCTTCTGAGGAAATTCTGGCCTCGGAATCTGCAGTTGACACGAGTGGCTGCTAGTGATGGCTGGAAACAAGCAGGCAATTTCATGTTTTGTCACGAGTATGTATTGCACTGTACTGAGATAACATATTCTTTGATACCAAGGTCAATTTATCTGGCTTCAGCCAGATGCCAGGGACCTATAATTCTCCTGTCTGCTATGAACAGCTGGAATAGCTCCATCCATGCCTCATTCAGTTCATGTTATCCAGGAGAACAATGGAATAATTAATCCCTATATAGGAATATACGATCCATCCCTGTTCCACAATGCTTGCCATCCTATCGCAATCTCTGAGGAATGGGTAATGAGCCAAAGAAGGGAAAACAGGCAAGACCTCACTCTGACCCAAGATATACAATCAAATGAGCACACTAAATTCTTCTACTGTAAAGAAATGAGCACATTGTGCTTCTATGTCTTCCATCCAACTCTGCCACATAGTATAGGGCACAATCGCCAATTCGGACATTGTTCATGACTTCCTTAACTACAATACGAGTAGTTGGGTACTTAGTGAAAACTTGGTTGCAGCTTTTACAACAGTGAATACTTTTTTTTAGAAACATGAATACTGCTCTTTTGAAAACTTAAGCATGAAGTATATTCTTGTTCTATTTGAGCACTTTTATGATACACAATATTGAATATTAGCTATCTATTCTATTTGATCTAACGGATCAGATCAGTTAGGATTTTGTTATACTTCCCTAGTAGTATTGGTAGTAGAAATCATATGACGGTAGTATTGTAATTAGTCTTTTTTTAATTTTGAACGTATATATATTTTTTGGTGTTTTTTTAAATTCGGAACTATTTCGTGGGCCGCGCAGAACGTGCGAGGTCACGGCATTGTCACGAATCAGGTGGGAGAGTGCCAACTGCGGCATAGTTACAATACCGGAGGGCACCGACAGGAAGGCAGAGGCTGCGTCATTGATAGGACCGGACCAGCGGCGGTAGCGAAAAAAGGAGGGTAGCAATAATGAGTAACACAACAAATGGCGGCAAAAAATGAAGGTCAGCGATAATGATTAACAAGTAACGTATCAAAGGATCAAAAGTCTATAATACTTCTGAGAAATGTGCGACTAGATCTGATTTGTACTACCACTATTTACTACCCATGTTATTCCCTATAAAATTACTCTATTATTAACTAGTAGTATAAGAACTCGATTTCCAACTTATTGTAGGGTTCAGAAATCAAAACAGGAGAGATATGTGAGTTGAGTACAGACGAAATCTCCTCAGCCTTTAGCGTTAGTACTCGTAGTACTTATCTGTTTACTCTGTGCTCTAGCGGGTTGGCCTAGTAGGCACCGATCGAGGCTTGCGGCTAGCACATGGAGCTGACGAGCTGTGACTGTGTTGTCCCCTACCCCCGGTTGTGCTTGTGGATGGATGGATATCCTCGGTAGCCTTTTGCAGCGGCTGCGAGAGTGTCTCGGCATGATGAGCTTTGTTGGGTAGCAGGAAAGTTTCTCCAAATAGGAAGACTTCGCTCGTCATTTGACATGCCATTCTAGTAGTAGTAGTAATAATAATGTAATGCTAGTCAATGAGCGCCCTCAAGATCAGTTGCACGCACGTGGAGACACGGCATTGCTAGGGCGTCCTAAAGCTCTTACCTTGCCTGCCTGGAGAGTTACAAGGTACAAAAACAACAGCAGCATGTATTGTCTGCGTCGAGGAGAAGAAGAGGAAGAAGTTGCTTTAATTTCCTTCAGAATGGGGCCTTGTCACGGAGGGGAAGGAAAGCACTTACTGCCTTTAACTTGCTAGCTTTCTTCGAGCATTATCAGGTACGCTTTGATCGGAGACACGAACATTACAACGGCATGGTCTTTTCCACGTAGAGTCCTCTACGATTTGTCGGTTTTTTTATTGTGGAGACAGCAATGGCATGACAGTGAAGCCTAAGCTAAGCTCCCTCCCTCTCACATTAAATTTTCCCTAGCTTTCATCTGAAAGACTGGTTAGGTAGGGCTTCGTAGCCAACATCTATGATGCTTGTTAACTTACCGGAGTAGCAAATATAAGGAAGTGCTTATATTATACAATATATATATAATACCCCTGCTATACTTGGAAGACTTCCTGGAAGGAGAACACCCCCACGTGTCCTCTTTGGCGATTTTGCGAAAAACCCTCTATGTTTCTTGAAATTACGGATAGGTCTCTATAAATTACGAATAAGTCCTTCGCGATTTTTTGTGAGGGGAAGATGTTTCTTTCTAAATTACGTTTGGGTCCCTCGTCTGCCGTTTTACGAAAAAAACCTCCTGTTAAATTCAAATCTCGAACAAGCCATTTTCTAATTTTTTGGGATAACGGACAGATACAAAAACGTAACAAATAGATCCTTACTCCTTACGTCTAGATCTTTTCTCCGTTTTTCCCGAGAAAAAATATTTTTGTCAACAGAAATATGTGTGCAGACTTTTTTCCCATCTCGATTTTCCATCTCGATCTCTGATATTTTTAAATCATGTATTATTACTCGGTGAACGCGTAGAGTGTTAGACTCGACAAAAGAATGTTGTCATCTCTAATAGTTTTTCACCTTTTTCCCTCTAGACTTTTTCCCCACCGTGGTTTTCCATCTCGGTCTCCAATATTTTCCAAATAATTCGTCGAAAGAGATATTTCTATAACTCTATCTCTCTATTTTTTCCCGTTTCACTCATTATTTCGATGATTTAAAAATAAAAAACATGGGAAAAAAAGTATTTTTCTCTGAAAAAAGCGGCGCGCGTGGCGTATTCTGTCTACGAAAAAATTTTGTATCCTTTCACCGTTTAGCTCATTATTTCGACGATTTAAAAATAAAAACGCCGAGAAAAAAGAAAATTTTTCTCTGAAAAAACGACACGCATCGCGCATGAGTCTCTAATATTTTTTTAAACATGTATTATTACTCGGCGAACGCGTAGAGTGTTAGATTCAACAAAAGAATGTTATCATCTCTAATAGTTTTTCATCCTTTTCTCTCTAGACTTTTTCCCCACCGCGGTTTTCCAGCTCGGTCTCCAATATTTTCTAAATAATTCGTTGAAAGAAATATTTCTACAACTCTATCTCTCTATTTTCCCCGTTTCGCTCATTATTTCGATAATTTAAAAAATAAAACACCGCCGAAAAAAAAAGATATTTTTTCTAGAAAAAACAACACGCACGGCGTGTTACGCCGCTAAAAATTTTGTATCCTTTCAGTAGTTTAGCTCATTATTTTGACGATTTAAAAATAAAAGCGCCAAAAAAAAAAATAATTTTTTTGAAAAAACCGACACGAAAGAATGTTGTCATCTCTAATAATTTTTCACCCTTTTCCTCTAGACTTTTTTTCCCAGCGGTTTTCATTTCGGTCTCCAATATTTCCCAAATAATTCGTCGAAAGAGATATTTCTACAACTCTATCTCTCTATTTTTTCCCCGTTTCGTACATTATTTCGGCGATTTGAAAAATAAATCGCCGCCGAAAAGAAAAAGAAATTTTTTCTACAAAAAAACGGCACGCGTGGCGTGTTACGCCGCGAAAAATTTTGCGTTCTTTTAGCCGTTTCGCTCATTATTTCGACGATTTAAAAAATAAAGCGCCGTCTCTATGAAAAAACAACACGCGCGACGTGTTACGCCGCAAAAAAATTTCTAGTTATATCTTATGCTTGGAAGATTTGGAGAGCTCTCAAGTCACATGGTACGTTTTTTTGTGAAAAAAGCTCTCCTGAAAATCTGAAATCATAAATAGGTCCTTTCATCGGTTATTTTGCAAAAAAGACCTCGTAGTTCTGCAAATTCAATTCGAACACGGTTCTTTAAACTCGAAAAATTTAAAATTACGTTTAGATCTAGTTATTTTGCAAAAAAATTCCATGGCACCAGTTATTTTACAAAAAGAACCCTGTAGTTCTGCAAATTACATTTAGGTTCTTCTACCATTTTTGCAACAAAAAACTCCAGCGTGAAATTTACGCGGCGCGGCCGTAGCACGCTATACTATCTAGTATGCTTTTAGATGAGAAAATGCACAGATCACAAAAGTGATCCAGGAGTTGCTTTGTACCTAACTATTTAGTAACTACTCAAGTTTTAGATTCTATGTGTTTTTTTAATGTTGTATAGAAGCACTTCTCCAGGACTGCTTATTTCTGGCTAGCCCTGAGCCCCTGACTGCTTACCCCATTACTTGACCTTTAGATCAGAGAGAAGAAGTAAGCCCTACAAGCACTAAAGAGTCAAATTGGCACGACCAATCTGGCAAATTCTCCAGAAGGATATATTTCTTTAAAGTTTCTTCCCGAGACTACGCCAGGCTGTGACACACAGTTGCCTATCCTAATGTGACTACCCAAAAATGGCTTCAAAGTGTTGCATAATTTAAACAATCATTTCAGTACCACTTCAAAAGGCTGAGAGAGGATGCAACCCCATGTGAAAGCGGAAGCCGTTAATTTTTTGACCTCAGACATTTTTTTTGGCAAATCTGGTCCCCTAAATAATTTACAAAATTAGCCATGTCGCCACCATGAAAGCAGCAACATGTGACATATGTCATTTATCGTGCTCTCGCACCATGATAAGGTGTTGGCAGTATGGCATGACCCATTGGCCTACCGAGCTTCCTTTGCTTGACATCACATGGCCTGTCGAGCTCCTCTTGCTCGGCATGGCATGCACGCATTTATTTACTTAATTAATCATGTAATTAGTCACATAATTGACCACTTAATTAATCACTTGGCCACATCCAGTCGAGGGATGGATGCTCGGTAGGGACCAGACGAGCTACCAGTCCGCGGCACCTGCTATCGAGCTCAGGGTATGCGGTAGGTGATATGTGTCCCCTGCTGCTCATTCCGTAGTTACGAACAGAACTAGTTTTATAAATTCATTCGTATGGAGCCAAATTAAAAAAAAGTGTATCGAGGACTAAAGAAGCAAAGAACTCTGTGAAAGTGAGGGCACCAAGAATTCTTGTGCCTTTTTTATGACTACAAAAATGCAGCTATTGGTCGTGTGTGCCATTTAGATAAGACACGCACAAAATATTTTCCTCCTAGACTAGCATTGCTTTACGCAACGCTAAGGCCTAAGGGCATTGTAAATGGGGGCATTTTGCCTTTTTTTTTCAGTCCCACAATAAGGAAAAGAAGTCATATATTGTTGCCTTGTCATTAGAAACCTCATTTGACATATCTGAACAGAAATTTCGAACATTAAGCTCCTCATTGGCCACACCTTGTGGCCTTGCTTCCATTTGTATGTACTACCAACATAGCATTAGGTTCAAGTGGTGGTATTCCAACTAGTCTTTTGAGTCACTACTATACGAACTTTAGAAAAAAAAGAAGAAGAATAATTCATATTATACCACTACAAATGTTATCATTTAGGAAATATCACTCGTTGTCTCAATAACATGTGGATCGAAGTGTCAATGAATGAAGTAGTATAGTATAAATCATCCCTAGAAAAAAGGCTAAACTTTATCTTGTTGAACTGCTCCTGAAGCCAGACAGTTGGTGCTAGTTTATTGTTTCTGCCTTTCAGTTACACTTTCACGTAGGGTCAACTCTACCGGTAAATGCAGAATCTGCTTCTCTGAGTAGTATATAATAGCGCAATAATTGTCACAGAAGCAACCTTATCATTGGAGGTAGGCTGCCTGTGCAAAGCACTGAATTTTACTGTGACAGCAGAAAAAAGCAGGATGGATCGATCCTCATCTCAAGCTTACCAAGAGCAAGCACCACCACCAGATAGTATAGTAGACATATTTGAGGAAGCACTCGCCTACCTACCTGCAAAAGCAAGTCAATTTTATCGAGTGCTTCAAGTGCACAATTGTACATCACAAGGACATCTCATTCAGATTAGTTGAATTTTTTTCTAAAAAAAAAGGAGAGCCGGATCTAATCATGCCATACCACTAAATTTCATTCTTTGTTTAACAGAGACGAAGACAGCAAATTTCACATGAGGTGAATCACAGAAAAGATGCCCCTGCACGCAGCGTAACAGAAGCAGCAGCAGCAAAGGGGAGAAAAGGACCGGGTGCAGATGGGCAAGCAAGGAGGAGAAGGAATAGGAGGATGAGGGGGAGGAGATAGAGAGGAATCTACCGAGCCCATTGGCCACGAAGCAAAGCAAAGCGACCGCGGTGGCTGTAGGGCCGTCGCGCTGCGTTGCCTCCCCGCTCCACTAATCTCATTGTCCATAGGAGGGGGGCTCCCCACTTAAGCCTATCATAACTCATAACACCCGTAGAAAAGGGAGGCTTAAAGGCCTAAAGCTTTTCCAGGATAACACACACAGCCGCACTGCCAATGCCGAGGCCAAGTACATGAATGGCATTGTTGCTTTTGAAGGCTTCTCTTTTTTTTATCCTTAACATATATTTTTTTAATTTGATCCCCTTCTGATTAACTTTACAAAAATAGCCCTTCTTGCGCACGGAAGGTGTGGCAAATGTCACTTGTTGTGCTACAGTAGCACGACATGTTTTCCTATTGAGCAACCTTTCCTCGGCATGTTAATCAATTTAAGCACTTTAATTAGTATCTTTAATCAGTCAATTTAATTATTTAATCACTTAATTAAGTCAAGAATTATGTGTCAAATTAAGTCACCATTGAGCTAAGGTTGCTAAGCAAGTCTCTGCCTGCCGAGCTTATGTTGTCGTTTACCACGTCTTTCACGATTAAGGATGCCATATTTACAAATTTATTCGAAAGAAAGCTAGATTTTTTTTTTGATCAGAAAGAAAGCTAGATTTAGGGAAGAAGATATAATGGAAAAAAAAGGCGAAAACTCTGCTGCTTTTGAAGAGAATCCACCAACCAAGCCCCCCCGAGTGACGTGATTTGTGCCTCTGCCAATTACTCGTTCGCCCTGGCCTAGCCTCGCTTTCTGGCCGCGAGTGCTCGCGTGAACATTCCCGTGCCCCGCCCACTGCCCACTGGGCTAATATTTTACGCCCCCGGTGCGGCCTTTCCACGTTGGGCGCGCACGGCACCGCCCGCCTTTTTCCTCCTCCTGCTGCTTCTGCATGCCCCCCGCGCGGCACATTCCAATTCTCTCCCCGGCCGCGTCTATCGATCTGCGGCTGGCAATGCTCGCGAGCGCCTCCGGGCCGGCACGGCACGTGTTCGGATGCGCGCCGCGGGGATCGACGCCCTGTCTCTTGTGCATTGGCCCGTCCAGGAGCGCGTCCCGACCGCACCCAGCCACAGCCACAGGCATCGTTCAAAAGCCACCAGCCACTGGGCTGCCTGTGGTGCTGTGCGAGCTACCTATACGTGCGTGACTCTGATGAACGCGTCTCTTCTCTTCCACCTCGTTCTGCCGTGTCGGATGCGGAAGCTAGCGTACGTATTTGTTTGCGCGACCGGGCGCTGCTAGCTTCGCCTTTTCTCTGAGCGGCGCGGGGCCCGGCCGTCGTGCTGTGCGCGGTGGTGAGCCCGCACCCGTGGTCGGATAGAGGCAGGCAGGTGCGAAAGGCGGCCGGGCCGGGGGGGTTGGAACGGCGACGGCGACGGTCGCGCTGCGCGCGTTGTGTCGGCACGGGAATGGCCCGGGGCATGCAGATTCCGGATTCCCGCGGCGTGACAGCCACCCCTCCGATGGGCACTGCTCCACGTAACGAGCGGAATCTCGCGCGCGCGAAGGGTCCTCCCGCCGGTGACACGATCGAGGGGGCGGCGCCCGCGGGTGGCGCGTAATGCCGGTGCAGGCAGCAGCTTTTCCCGCGACGCGCCGGAGGCCACACGATCGGAAATGGTGAGGCGAGGTGTGTTCCACGGCCTTTCGGTGTTACCAAATGGAGCTGATTTGTGACATGGTGGTGGTTACCGCTGCTGCTGGTGACCAGGATTCGACCGAGAAATTTCTTTTTGTTGAGGGAATTCTCATTTCATGTGACAAGATTGCCACCACCAGGGGAGGATTGATGGACACATCAGGGAAAAAAGAGGGTGAAAATAAAGAAGGGAATAGCACAAAGGAACGCCCTTTGACCTAAATTCCATTTTTCACAGCATTAAAGAGTATCTTTTAGTAGCGTGTAGCTACGTGTACGGATCGAAAAACTCTTTCAGCCAGTTTATAGTGCGTGGATATTTTTTTTAGCCAGAGAGGCTCTCTTCATTAGTGATTGCTACAAACACGCAGAGTTCCGTTGAATATTAGTGTGCGTATCCGGATAAGTATTTTTTTGTAGTGAATAAATATATTTTAGCACGTTCATTTCTTGTACAATTTTTTTGACATACATTGTTTGTGTAAAATTTCAGTTTATGTGGTTCAATTAGCTAGAAAAGTTGGATAAAAAGTACATTTCAATTAATTTCCTAAAAGGTATAATTCTATTAATGTTGCAAAAAAATGTAAACGTCTGGCCTGTTCGGAACGCATGAATGTAAAACCACAGAAATAGAAAAAACACAGGAATATGATAAGAATGAATGTGCAAAATAAATAATAGGAAAAACACAGGAATTGGTGTTTGAACAAGTCATAGGAAAAACTTTTTCCATCCAGTGCGAGCTCATGTTTTTTCCCTACGATGTTCCTATGAAATCAAGGGAATGGAAACAATAATGATCCTTAGGAGTTGAGAGGGTGACTTCCTATGTTGCAAAGGGACGAATAGGACCAATTCGTATAGGAATAGGATTACTCCATTTTTTCTATGAAATTCCCTCGATTCAAAGAGGTCCTGAAGTTTCGTTTGGTGCATATTATGGTGGCTTACGATGACCTCGTCTGGGCAAAACTTCTTTCTGTAGTTTGTTGTCTGTCTAGTTGTTTTTTCAACCATGCATATTGCAATAAGAGATTTTTTTCCTGATGGATAACAAAACATATTAGAGTAGTTAGTTAAGAAAAAACCCACGTGGGAATAACCACAAAAGATTAACCACTGGATACAATAATTTGTTACATACAATATAATATGCCAAATAGTGTCGTGCATTCTTCATATAATATGCCAAATAGTGCCGTGCATTCTTCGTAGTTGTTTTATGCGGTAGCTTTCTTCGTAGTTGTTTTATGCGATAGCTTTGGAACATAAGCGTAGTGCAACAAAAGCGAAACTGACAAGAAATACAACTACCACAATATTTGCTGAGCGTTAGTAGCACAACAAAAATCTTACTTGAAATGTAGTTCCCACATATACATCTACAATCCTCACATGTGCATTAAGCCGTTACCCACTGGAAGCACATTCTTATATAATTCTTTTAAATTTTCTCCAACCAAGATCGAATAAACAACGCCTACCTGATATTCATTTTCCAACATTCCTAAAGAACATTTCCCAAAAAAAAAGAACCAGCAAAAACGCAACACAATCGATATTCCACTTGATCGAGACCGGTCACAGCTCACTTCTGCATGCTCTTTGGCTTGCTAATAAGCTCTTATTTTAAAGCAAAACTATTTTACCAGATAAAAGCTAGTCGAAAGAAAAACAGAGACACCGAGACAAGAAAGAAACAGGACGAGGAGAGGAATAAAGTTAGTTACCCAACGGGCGCCAATATTTATCAGCCCTCCTCCTCCCCCTCCACTTCGCACCCTTTTTAACCGCTTTTTAAAGCGCTCCCCGGCCTTCCCTGCCTGCTTGCTCCCTCCCTCCCCACTTCGCCCCCTGCAAGACCCGGCGCGCGCGCGGAGAGGGCGACAGAGCGAGGCGGAGGGGCTGAGCGGCATGGCCCTGGCCGACGCCACCGCCTTCCCCTACGGGCTGCGCGTCCTCGTCGTCGACGATGACCCCACCTGGCTCAAGATCCTCGAGAAGATGCTCAGGAAGTGTTTCTACGAAGGTTGGAATCTTTGCTTTCCTCTTTGGTTATTGAGCTTGATTGATGGTTATGGCTATGCCGTGGTAAAAACTGGAAAGATGGGAGTGCATGTGCACCCGTCGTATATGCATGCTTAATGTTTGTTTAAATTACGCAATGGATGATTTGGGAAACCTCGCTCTTGTCAGTATGTTCTGAAAAGTAGTCTCTTTTTGGCAAGGACTTGCTACTTTAAATCGGTTGTTTGGATCATGTTAATTCAAATTAGGTTGTTTTTTTTTACAGATTTATGTCGGCAATTTTCCTGCCTTTTGGTTTCATTGTGTGTTTGTTCTTGCTTATGTATGTAACATGTGGTTGCTTAGATAGGAGGTATTTGTGTGTTTTTGACATAATTGTCCGAACTGTGTGGTGTCAACTGTTAAGAGTGGGAGCTACAGGCCTGGTCCATAACTTTTTACTAAAATTCCCTATAGCGCAACATGAGACAACATACATATTTCAAACCTGTGTCCACTGTTAAGTGATGATTGTTCAATTATTTAGATGGATGGCTTGGTTCCACTCCTGCATAATTCGCTAGTAATCAAGCATTAAAAATCAGAAAACTTAGTTCATCTGCTACCTTCTTAGTTTGCAGTCTTGCAGAATATTTAGGTGCCATCTTTGTGGCACCGGTAGTAAGGCAGTAGCTGTCTTCCGAGCCAGTAAAGTTTTCAATGAATTAGCTAGCAAGCATAGCATAGCATATTTGGCTTTTAAGGACTATGTATATTCAATTTGAACACACATTAGTCCTTTCGGCAGACCTATTACCAGTTTATCACTACTGAACGGTCAGTGTTTTTCAACAAACTTGACTGCCAATCTAATAATATCATCTCTCTCTCTCTCTCTGTGTGTGTGTGTGTGTGTGTGTGTGTGCACGCGCGCACCTGTATGTAAACCATTTTGTATGCACCATATTTATGATTAATAGTCATGAATTATCTATTACTTAGACAGTTACACTAAACTAGCTATCTACCTGCAGTCACCACATGTGGCCTAGCTAGAGTTGCTCTTGAAATTCTCCGGGAGAGGAAAAACAAGTTTGACATTGTAATTAGTGATGTCAACATGCCTGACATGGACGGGTTCAAGCTTCTCGAACACATTGGACTTGAGATGGATCTGCCTGTTATAAGTTAGTATTCAACACCAGAACCTGTCTCCTGCAAGCTTTAAATAAGAAATAATATCTGCTATATGGTTTGAATATCTATTCTCAAAAACACCAAATTGCTCCATTCTGTTTTCACAGTGATGTCCATCGATGGAGAGACAAGTAGGGTGATGAAAGGTGTCCAACATGGTGCTTGCGACTACCTCCTTAAGCCCGTTCGAATGAAGGAACTCCGGAACATTTGGCAACATGTATATAGAAAGAAAATGCATGAGGTTAGAGAGATTGAAGGTCACGATAGTTGTGATGATCTCCAATTACTAAGAAATGGTTTTGAGGGATTGGACGAGAAGTGCCTATTTGTGAGAGTTGACTCCGATTCCATGAGGAAGAGAAAAGATGTGGACAAGGACCATGCAGATCACGAGTCAAGTGATGGTGGTACTGTTAAAAAGGCTAGAGTAGTTTGGTCTGTTGACCTTCATCAGAAATTTGTAAATGCTGTGAACCAAATTGGATTCGACAGTGAGTGCTCTGAGAAAATTGATACATTTGCATTTTCCTTCCTATAAATTTATAAAATTTGCATGATCTCATTTCAAAAGGGCAACTGTCACTATCTTGCAGAAGTCGGGCCAAAGAAAATACTGGACTTGATGAATGTTCCTGGCTTAACAAGAGAGAATGTAGCTAGCCATCTCCAGGTATGACATATGATGTTCTAATCCTAAACTTTTATGCTCTCTTTTCTTGAAAAAAGCAACCGAATTCATAAAGAAAGTTCAAGGCTAAACAGTTCTTTGCTACTATGACTTCAAATTATTAGACAGGGCGCACTGAATTCAGATTATTCGACCATGATTTTTTGTCCAAGTCCACTGTACCTGGTCTGTCATGACAAATTCGTGCAACAGTCAGGGACCTTTCTTCAAGACTCAAAACTTAGGCACGCGAAATGCAAATTTATAATCTGATACATGGTGTTTCTTATGCATTAAGGACCACCTTTTCTTAATAAAAGAAGATCACCTTTGTCAGAGTTTGCCTAGAAGTTAGTGAAAGAAGGTTCTTGGTTCAGTAAATGACAGAAAAGTGGATGTTATGGTGTAGCGATGAGTTTCTGATATGGCATACTCTTGACTTAGCAATGTTCATGGCAAAGTGCCTATTGTGTAATTGGTGGGGTTGTTGTAGGAACATATTTATTGAATAGCTCTCTGTTATCCTCTAAAAACTTTGTGATTTAACCCGCATCTTACCTTTCTTAAACCCTTAAATATCACAACTTTTGAGCTTTCATGAAAAAGCCATATGAAGTTTGGATCATCTGATTTTACCGAATACTCCAGAATTCAAGTTAGCATTCTTGTATTCCTTAAAAATACATAATGATGTTCTATTATTCATAAGAAGAAAATTAATTGCTATGCAGAAATATCGCCTCTACTTGAGTAGGCTGCAAAAGCAGAATGAAGAAAGGATATTGGGCGCTGCTAGGCAAGATTTCAGCCATAAGGGACCATCAGATAACCTTAACGTCCGAAGCTCATTCCAAGAGCAGCCAAGCAACATTGCCAGTGGATATCCACATGCTTCTAAGAACATACAAGCTCAGAACAGCATGCTGGATTCTCAGTTAGAAGACACTAAGAGTGCAGTGCCCTTGCCGGTGTCAGATAAAAACAGAACTCCAGTAAGCGACGTTGCTGACTCCCAGAATGTTGCTGGTGCTTCACCTTTAGGTGGGCTGCTGTCTTTCGAAGGGTTGCCAGTGAATCAGGACAGGAAGCCGCCAGGAACCATGATATTGGAATCCCAGGCCTGGAGTGGAGGTTTGCCATCAAAGCAGTTCATGCAATATCCAAAGCATAACCATGAACGTTGTGACCTGTTAGGGGATTATTCATGCCTGCCAAAGCCAGACTTAGAGAACCCCATTGCCCCTGGTCATTTGTTTACCTCATCACCACTAAAGAGTTGCAGTATGGAGGGGGATGCCAGAGACTTCTCAGATGTGAAGCCAGCCCTTCTTGACTGCATCAAGTCCTCATCTCCAGCGTTGACATGTACAGTTGGTTCGGTTTCTGTTCAACTTAGTGACAGTGTTTTGACCTTAAATGATGGTGATCTCAAGTTTTCTAGTGTGGAAGGTTTGCCCAGCATTAAAGATTGTTACTTTGATCAGACAAACAACCAGGGCACTTTGTTTCTTTCACAAGAGCCAAGTATCATATGCGGCACAGATTTGGCTTCTCTACCCGAGGACCTGCCCGGTTATTCACTTCAAGGTGTCTCCTTTGAGAATATAGGACTGAGTAGCATTGATTTATTTCACTACAATGACACAACGATACTATCCGGACTACAAAGTAACTGGTATGATGATCTAGAGTTTAGCAGCGAAACGACGGACTACCCAGTGATAGATGGATGTCTCTTTGCCTAATCCCTCTTCTGCCCCCCTTCTTTCGACCATGCCGATGTTCTTTGGTATGTTCCATATGGCACCTCTTGTAGGGCTATAGTGATCTAACTTAATCCTACGCTGGAAGGATTTAATTGTAGTATCTCCACTTTTCATAAATGTCTGTATTATAGACTGTGACATGGTATAATCTATATACTTTTCGATGATCTTCCAAACTATATATGAAGATTGTCAAATATTTGCGTACACAACTGACACTTGCAGTAAATTTTTCTTCTGACGCAGCATTGCAAATGATATGCGAGGCTTGGTATACGTATCTGAATAGCCTGAAGCGACAGTTTTGCAGGATTCTGTTTCTTTTGTGGAGGCTTGCATTGTTTGCCCAAGAACTTTGATGATCAAAATCAGTCAGAAGGCCTCTTTCTTTCATCTCTTCCCTAAAAGTTTGTCAAAGATGTGCATACCTTCTATAAAAGCGATAGCGGTTTGTCAATTTTGTCGGTTGAATTAGCAGTCTTGCCCGTGCTTATTGCTACAGCTGCAGTTGAATTAATTCATGTTCCAGCCTGATGCATGTTCTTGTCTTGTGTATCAATGACACGAATCATGTATCGCTCTCGGTCGACTATAGGAAGACACCCACTAAAAGGTGTAGTGAACTGACAATGCGTTTCCCGTTTCTCTCTTTTTTTTCCCTTGTGAAAGGTTTTGTAGTCTGAACCTGAATTTGTCACCGTAAAAAATCTTATATTCTATTCAACTTAGTGTGTTTACAATTTATTTTCCGTTCGAAATGTATAATTAATATAAACCAGAATCTCCATATCGAAAGCTTTCGCAACGAGCATGTATGGTTGGAGATATCTGACAGGCACTTACGAAGCCAGGCGTGTTGGTAGGTTGCAAGTTGGACGGTTCAGCCTTTGACCTGGGGCTCACATGCGTGAACTTTGCGTAAACCAGCCTAATTGGCGTATTTCCTAGAACCCGTCAGCTAGTGGAATGAATCTTCACATGTCAGAGGACACAAACCAAACGAGAATAACAAACCAGCGAGAAGCCGGAGGGGTCAGTCTAGGCGGGATCCAGGCGCGAGATCCGTCACCCCACAACCAATGGAGGCGGCGATCGCCGGCGCAGTGGCGGCCGCGCTCCTATTCCTGTGGCTGGCCACGGTGTCGGCTGGGGCTGCGGCGGGGGAGGGGCGGCGGCTGCACACGCTCTTCTCGGTGGAGTGCGGCGACTACTTCGACTGGCAGGCGGTGGGGCTTCTCCACAGCCTGCGCAAGGCGGGGCAGCCCGGCGGCGTCACCCGCCTCCTCAGCTGCACCTCCGAACAGCTCCCCTCCTACCGCGGCCTCCGCCTCGGCCACACCCTCCAGGTCCCCTCCTACAGCCGCCACCCGCGCACAGGCGACTGGTAACTCTCGTTCTCATGCACACATACACACCACTCCTCTCCTCGTTCCCCATGTATATTAGTGGCTTGTCACTTCAGCAAAACTATCACAAGCATTTGCATTTGTGATACCCTCCTCAAGTTGAGGCTGTTCTGTTCCTGTCGTTAGTTATGTTACATTGGAATCGTTATGTTCGAATGCAAATTTTGCTCCACTGTGAAATCTGGGGGCTTTCATACGAACAATCCCCTGATTCATGGTATAGTTTGGTGACTGTGCGCCTGGAGGTGAAATGTTTGGTTGTAGAGTTTGGGATGGATTACGAAATGAAATGTTGAACTCTCAGCACGGCGTGCTTTTGCATTGGGAGTTTATATTGTTGGCTGTTGAGTTTGAGGTAATTGATTTGGCAGGTTTACCGTTCTATTATTCTAAAAAAATTGATTTGGCAGACCCTTTTGGATTGAACCAATTCTGTTGTACATTAGACTACTGGGGGATAAACTGGATTGCCCTATGAATATTTGTTTGGGAAGATTTGTCTAGTTGAGAATGTTGCGATTGCAATGTCAGGTGAAAGTGAGCTTACTGAACTTCGTGTCGTTTTTCATGTGCAGGTACCCGGCCATCAATAAGCCTGTAGGGGTGATGCATTGGTTGAAGCATAGTCCAGAGGCGGACAATGTTGATTGGGTCGTGATCTTGGATGCTGACCAGATTGTTCGAGGTCCTATTATTCCTTGGGAACTCGGAGCAGAAAAAGGCAAGCCTGTTGCTGCTTATTACGGGTATGGTTTTTAGTCAGCATTAATGATCTTTTTGTCCTTTTTTGTGCCTAGTATGGTCATAATTATTTGGAAAGACAGAACTTCAATAAATTACTGAATAATTATTATGTTGTGTCAATAATCTATGCATTCGACATTTATCCTTCCTCTTGGTGCATGCCTTTGTTTAGAATGTCATTTGTTAAATCAGGTTCTGTTTTCCCTTGGTATTGAATGTGGCATTTATACTTTAGTCAATACAAAGTCTTTTTTTCCCGGAGATCCACTATGATAATGAAAAAGATCTGTACATATCCAACCAAATCAATCAAGAATATCCCAATTTGATAAATCGGTCCAAACTGGTTTACTAATAGGATGCCCCGATCCATTATAAAATTGATCTTGGCCGGTTACCCAGAATTCACGATTATTCTATTTCCTGATGCTAGCAATGTATAGTGGTCAAATAGGATTATTTTCTTCACGAGACCACCTACTTTTTTATCATGTGGGAGTTAGAATTAATTCTTGTTCACTTACTTTTATCCATGTGTGTGCGCGTTGTGTTGTGTTTTTTTTTTAAAACAAAATTGTGTGTGTGTGTGTGGTGGGGGGTTCTGTATTCAGGGAGATTGGCGTGTGTGACACTCTTTAAAATTCGTGATTCACTTTATGACACCCTGGCCCACTGTCATAGACTCAGATGGACCCACATGTCATAGACACATAGCTAAAAACCAACGAATTGGGTGTTGCTGGACTAATTTTTCCTGTATTCAGCTACAAACCTTATTTTATAGGAAAAAGTGCGAATTGGTCCTCCAACTATACCCATTTGGACCACTTTGGTCCCTAAACAATCTGGACTTAGACGTCGGCGTTTCAACTCCCAAAACCGTGCAGTTAGTCCTTTGACCCGATCAAATGGCGGTTTTGGCCCACACAACAACATTGTCAGATTTTTAAACAATTTTACAAGCTTGATAATGATCTGAAAAATTTATGGTACCATTATTAGTAGTTTAGGATCATACATAAAAATTTTAAAAATAATTTAACATCATTTGTTATCTTTAAAAATCAAAAACAGAATAGACATAATTGGGACAGTAAACTTGCTAGATTTTCTAAATTTTCTAGAGTGTGATCATTATCTAAAATTTTATTACAGATTAAGAATTTCCTCAGTACCATCCTATAAAAGTTTCAAAAATTTAAACTTTATTTGTTTTCTCAATAAAATCTTTCAATGCAGTAAGCACTAAACTTAATTTGTTGTATTATATTTCAAAATCAAACAGAGAAAGAACATAAAGTTGAAATTTTTGAAACTTTTATAGGATGGTACTGAGGAAATTCTTAATCTGTAATAAAAATTTTAGATAATGATCACACTCGAGAAAATTTAGAAAAATCTAGCAAGTTTGCTGTCCCAATTATGTCTATTCTATTTTTGATTTTTAAAGATAACAAATGATGTTAAATTATTTTAAAATTTTTATGTATGATCCTAAACTACTAATAATGGTACCATAAATTTTTCAGATAATTATAAAGCTTGTAAAATTGTTTAAAATCTGATGTTCTTGTGTGGCCAAAACCGCCATTTGATGGTCAAAGGACTAACTGTGCACGGTTTTGGGAGTTGAAGGACGTCGCAAGTCCGTATTGCTGTTTAGGGACCAAAGTGGTCCAGGGATATAGTTGGAGGACCAATTCGACACTTTTTCCTATTTTATATATTGCAGGCGGTTCATCATCCTTCTTCCTAAACATGTTAGGATAACAACAAAATTCCTTGTATAAAGTTGAATTATGGTGTGGAGGCAATTCTGTATGATGCATTATGTTTCTATTCTGAGAAAGTCAATTACATATGCAATATTGCCTCTGGATCCTCGCTTGGTAGCTAGGTATTCTGTATTATTGTCTGAATTGCACTGAGCTTCCAAACAATTTTATCTATGTTTTCTCTTAAGTAGGTATTTGAAGGGTTGTGATAACATCCTTGCACAGTTGCACACTGCACATCCAGAATTTTGTGACAAAGTTGGTGGGCTTCTAGCCATGCATATTGATGACTTAAGGGCTCTAGCCCCTCTATGGCTTTCGAAGACTGAAGAAGTGAGACAGGATAAGTCCCATTGGTCAACTAATATTACTGGTGATATATATGGCATGGGTTGGATCAGTGAGATGTATGGGTACTCATTTGGTGCTGCAGAAGTAAGCTCAATTGCTGTTCTCCACTATGCATCATTGCCAAATTAAATATTTTCTGCAGTATTTATTTTATGTTATCTTGCCTGCGCCTTCATTATTTGATCGTCTTGAACAGGTAGGTCTACGGCACAAGATAAATGATGACATAATGATTTACCCAGGTTATACTCCAAGAGTTGGCATTGAGCCACTTATCCTGCACTATGGTTTGCCATTTAAAGTTGGAAACTGGTCTTTCAGCAAGTTAGAACACCATGAGGATGGAATAGCTTATGACTGCAACCGCTTATTCCCTCCACCTCCATTTCCTAGAGAGGTAAACAGTCTTCCTAATCATGTTTTGTGATGTTGTAGCTTGTAGCTAGCTATATTGTACAGGGCATTTTATTGTTGCTAACTTTATAGGTTGACATGATGGAATCTGACCCAAATGTAAAGCGTGGCTTATATCTAAGCATTGAGTGCATTAACACCTTGAATGAAGGGCTTCTGTTGCATCACGCATCTGTTGGGTGCCCAAAACCACAGTGGTCAAAATACCTGAGTTTCCTTAAAAGCAGAAGGTTCTCAGATCTCACAAAACCAAAGAACTGGAATGGTCAAAGGGTCGAAAACAAAAGGACTGCACAACAGATAGCATTGTCCAAAGCAGATACCGAGCATCCAAAAATACACACCCTTTTTTCTACTGAATGTTCGTCATATTTTGACTGGCAAACTGTTGGGCTCATGCACAGCTTTCATTTAAGCAGACAGCCTGGTAATATTACACGCTTATTGAGTTGTACGGACGAGGACTTGAAAAATTATAAGGGGCATGACCTTGCTCCCACACATTATGTTCCATCTATGAACAGACATCCATTGACAGGGGACTGGTATAAACTTGTAACTTAATATTGTGTCTAAAACTATTGTTCGAGACATAACTTACTCGCTTTGTTCTTTTGCTAGGTACCCTGCAATCAATAAACCAGCAGCAGTTCTCCATTGGCTTAACCATGTGCAGGCTGATGCTGAATTCATTGTTATCTTGGATGCTGACATGATCATGAGAGGTCCCATCACTCCATGGGAATATGGTGCAAAACTTGGCCATCCTGTTTCAACTCCCTACGAGTAAGATTTTGCTTTGTTATGGAATATGTAGCATGCTCTTGGCTGTGTAGTAATATTATATTTCCTGTTTATCATATATATTATTGGTTGACTTGAAGCATGTGTTCAGCCATGTAGTAATGTTATCCTTCCTGTGTATCAGATATCTCATTGGTTGCGACAACATACTTGCGAAGATACACACTCGCAATCCATCTGCATGCGACAAGGTTGGTGGTGTCATTATCATGCATATTGATGATCTCCGACGTTTTGCTTTGTTGTGGCTGCACAAAACGGAGGAGGTTCGTGCTGACAAAGCTCACTATGCTACAAACATTACTGGTGACATATATGGATCCGGTTGGATAAGTGAGATGTACGGTTACTCTTTTGCAGCGGCTGAGGTATGTGTAGTTGTGATTTATCTGTTCACCTTTTGTTCTTGCAATTGCAAGGCTGTGGTTGCAATTGGCTGCATTGTACTACAGCCTATATCATGCAAGTGTAACGCATGTTAGTATGGTTGGCATCAGTTAGCAGACCAGTTAGCTCTCTCGTTTCTACTAGTAAAATTTCCTCATCCATTCCCTGCTTATCGTTTTATCTTGCTGGATGACACTTTCTTCTTCACTTGGCATGCAGCTTAACCTGCGGCACATCATAAGGAGGGACATATTGATATACCCAGGCTATGTTCCTCTACCTGGAGCGAAATACAAGGTTTTCCATTACGGGCTGAGATTTGGTGTTGGTGATTGGAGCTTTGACAAGGCCGACTGGAGAAATGCTGATGTAGTAAACAGATGCTGGGCCAAGTTCCCTGAGCCGCCTGATCCAGCTGCTATCACAAAAGAAGATCAAAATGCACGGGAGAGGGATCTTCTCAGCATTGAATGTGGGAGGGCTTTAAACAAAGCCCTATACTTGCACCACAAGCGTAGAAATTGCACTCGACTAAGCACCATTGGCAGTACCTATAAGAAAATGGAGAAAGTATCAGCCTCCAACAAATTTGAGAGAGTTACACAACGGTCATCCACAACTGGAAATGGACGAAATGCGGAGTACATGGATGTGGCAAGGGAGCAGACTGTTGAAAGAGCTGAAACCACCGTATCGCCTGTACATAGATCAAGGAGACTTGCCAGATCTTCAAGGATTTGGATACTTGCTGTCTGGGCAGTATCAATAGTAGTTTTCTTACTGGTAATCTCCATGTTTTTCACTGATCGAAGGAGAAGCGTTTCGAGATCTAGGGCTTCTAGAACCCAGAAGTCCCACGTTTGACTTCAAAATAAACAATAGACAACACCTATTGAGCCATCACAAGAAGCCGGATGAGATTGAGCATGGAAATTCATTTTTTTTTACAAGTTTCTTTTATTTACCAATAGCAGATTTTGTTGCCACTACTGCAGCTACTACTGTTGTATTTAATTTTTTAGATTTTTTAGTATCATGTAAACGCTCATATGTTGTTTTCCTTCATTAGTTAAAATGTCAATTTGTAGAAAGATGTATGTGATTAACTAGGCATACAAATACAATAATTTTTTGTTCCACATCTGTGGTGTACAGATGTGTTTCTTCTGACCCTTCTCAGAAAAAAGGAAATTTGTTTCCCCTGATACTCTAGGATTATAATATTATACTAGCAAAATATGCGAATAACATGTGTTATAGTTTAGGAATGAGGTCTCTTTGCCTTTAAAACTCGTACAACAATTTGAAGCCACAGCATCGACCCGTGCCACCAAAGTACATGTCATATCGTCATTACATCCACATGATAATCATTTGCCGCAAATCATCAGATTTTTTTGAAAAGGGTCTATCTATGCATCACTCAAATTTTAGCATCATTAAAAAAAAACTGATTTCATCCACAAAATCATTCGTTTTTTTACCGTTAGATCAAATATAAATCCATTGACCCACAATCCCCTCATCGCTATACAATTCCAACCCTGCCCCTCAACCTTCTTCCTCGCTGCTTTTGCTACCTGATGCAGTTGCTATTCTCCCTCGCTGCTTCCGCCACCTGATGCAATTGCTGTCGCCAAGGGCAGTGTTGACACCGCTTGCCTCCTCCTCCTCCACCCCACTACCATCATCCCTTCTTCCCCGTCTCCAGTGGCTCACCATCATCGGGTCCATTGTTTCGACTGCCTCCCACTGCTCCACACCATGTGTATCTACTCCACCAATCCCTTGCTAACCCCTAAGACTGTCTCCAACCGTCTCCCTTCCCCCGTCCCGTTCCCTTCCGCATGGGAAAGCGAGGGCGAGCGAAGGGATTCGGCGGCTCCAACGGCGCCCCGTCCCGGAAGAGATCGCACGGGAATAGGAGAGAGGAACCCCCCGTGGCCGGCCGCACTGTGGATTCCCTTCGTCCCGTCGCGCATCTCGGGAGAGCAACGAACTCCCTCTCCCGCGTCGGGAGGGAAGCGGCGAGTGCCCCTGCCGGACTTCGACATTTCCGGCGACGACGCAGATCCGGCGCGCCCACCGGAGCGGAGGCGGACGAGTTCGGTCTGCACTGCCTGAGGTATTCCCCTTGGACCACCCTAGATCTGGGATCGATTTGGATTTCGCGAAGTGGTACAGATGGGGAAGAAGGGATTTGGGGGGATTTGGTTGGAATCGAAACTAGGGCTTTGCCATTTCGGAGATTCCGGGCATATACATTATAGTCTCGGTTGCTATTGAAGCTAGAACATTCCGCTCAGTACAAGTTCCCTTCATCCCTGCGGGCAGTGATCCTTGTTCATTGTGGTTCGTCAGCTTCAGTTCTTGTCATTCCAGTAGAAGAACACCGGAAGTAGTCACTTGAATTTTATCAGGCATGTTAAAATATTTTACCAGGCATGTCAAGATATTTACTCTTCCAGTTCTCTAAGAAATTTCAGGCATGTTAAGAAATTTCTGTCACTTGAAGTCACTTGAATTGTAGTGACTTGAAATTTCAGTTCTGTAAGAAGAGTAAATTCCAGTTCTCTAAGAAATTTCAGAAAATTGAAGTAGTCACTTGAATTTTATCAGGCATGTCAAGATATTCACTCTTCTTAGAGAACTGAAATGTGCAGATATCAGGCATGTTAAGAAATTTCAGTCACTTGAAGTAGTCACTTGAATTTTATCAGGCATGTTAAGTACACATGCACAACCAGTAAGTTTTGCCTCTCTCTTTATGCAACAGAGCATTATCTTCCATGTGTAGTCTCTATTGTTCCTACTGGTGCACAAATGTGCTGGCAGCCCAAATGTAATAATATGAAATACAACAAATTTGTTCATAATTGAACATGCCTACAAAACAATACCTGTTGTTTTGTTTCCCTTTCTCTTTAACCCAGTCGTGATCCTTTTTGCAGACTCTTATCAACTTAGAAAATAGACAATGTGTTTCACTTAAACTGCATGCTTGCTCAAACACATATAGAATCTGATGTATGATCAATTGCCATGAAGAAATGCCATCGAAATTTCTTAGAGAACTGGAATGCCAAGCCAGCAGATGTAACATAAAAAAATGGGTTACAACTTAATGAAAGCCTGATGTCACATTCTACTAGCAGTAATGAGCACATAATTTCATTAGTTGTAGACCATCTAGCATCAGTTCTTGTGGTTTTTTAGATGGAGGCACGCAGGCTACGCAAAGTCATCTCGAAGCTGCGAGAGATGATAGAGGATAAGGCCGAGGATCTGAAGAAGGTTGTGTCAGATAACTTCAGCCACAGGAATGCCAATTGCTGGAACATAATGAACCGGGCGCTTCTAGAGGTTGACGCGATAGCGGAGAGCTTGATTTACATGTCGTTGGACACAGTGCAGTACGGGGATGTCCCGGGTGACAGTGAGGACGTTCAGGACGATGAGGTCGACGACCATGATTTCCATGACCCTGTTAATTCAGTTGTGGACAGGCCGGAGTACGGTGAAGGTACCGACACTGAGGGTAGCGACACTGGGGGTAGCGACTGCTCTTTCGAGTCTGATCGGTCATGGCATCTTACGTATGTTTAATTATGGTCTGGACGATGCTTATGTGGTTCGTACTTCTATGTTTAATTACGGGGTTAAGAACTTTTAAAACCTCAGATATTTGGAGTGTTGTGTTCTATATTTTGAAGTGTTGGTTTAGTTTGTAGTGCACCAACACTACCAATGGAAGTTTTATGGAAGGCTTGTCTTGTTTAATTATGGAAGGCTGGTATTATTGCTCCCGTAATATAATTATGGAAGTTTTATCGAAGGCTTGTCTTGTTTAATTATGGAAGGCTTGTCTTGTATCTCTCCACATTGTGTATTGTATTACGGTTTCTTGTTGCTCCCAACTCTTCATGTGTTCAGGAGTGCACTGAGGGGCAATCTCAAGGTTTAGATCATGCCAGTAGTATATGTATTCAACATATAAGTTTGCATATTGACTCTCTTATGTCTTCACTTGAGAACTACCTACTGCACAGATATTTTACATACTGACTCTTGTTGGTCTATTTGAGGACTGGTTGGTTGCTCTGAATAGAAAATAGCAACTGATTTTTGGCGTACAAATTGCTCCTCTGCTGACCTGCTTCTTTGTTTTGATGGACTTGGGAGGCCAAAGTTAAAATAATGCAGTCAGGGGAGAGAACTGCATATGTTTGTTGTTATTTCAGTAAGTGTGTAAGAGTTATCATTTTATGAATAAAATGATAACTGGATTCAATATTTCTGTTAAGCTGATGGCCAATTATTTAGAAATTTTGTGAGTATGCTAATTTTTTTCAGGATAAAATAAAATGATCGTCTAAATGTATGACATATTTAAATCATGGCCAAAGGTTGCATTTGTTTTCTGTCTTCGTGCAAGATAACTGCTGGTACTTGCATTACCAATAGTCCAATATTTTCACCTGGTAGTTGGTAAGTAAACTTGAACTGCAGTAACAAGGTCTCCCTGGTGTGTCTGCATTCCATATTCAGTGCCATCAGTCTTCAGCAATCTTGGATTCCATTTCTAGTCGAATTGCTAGGCATGATGTTGAATTTCTAGTTGAAATGCTGAAAAATTTAGGCAATAACTGGCACAATCAGTGAATCTTCGATTCCATTTCTAGTTGAAATGCTGAAAAATTTATCCATTCAAGTGCATTGAACTGTAGGCACTCAAGGGCGAGAGAGTGCAGGTTTTGCATTGTATATGTACAGCCTATTGGCCCACTAGCATGTTGGCTTCTTAACTCGAATATAGTTATGTGATCTCATCTTGTAACCTGGAATGTTTTCTTCTTGCCTGGAATGTCAGCTGTGATGTGCTTTATTTACTACCGAAAGCTTCTCATGTGATGAGGGCATTAAGCTTCACATCCATCTGATAACCTTTATGATCTTGACAATTCCTGCATCTGCTGGTTCAATTCGTTGACTGAGTATTTTCAAGTTGTTCAATTCGTTGACTGAGTATTTTCAAATTTCGGGGTGCTTATTTCAATAGCTTCCAGCTGCTTGCTATTAGATCTTGTCTGTTCCCAGTTGCACACAGCCACAAAATGTTACTAGAGCTGTAAATGTATAAGTTCACTTACACATTAGTGATGCTTGTGCGTAGGTACAATGTACTGATGCTTGTTCATAACATGCAGTTCTGGGGGTCACTGGGTTCAATGGTGTTCAATAACAACTGAGCCGAACCAACATTGTTCTTAACAGTCATTAGCTGGGATATGGAATGTAGTATCTAGCACAATGAAATGGAATAGTTGGGTTCGACATACTACAGATTATCAACTTCTCCGATGCTAACTGTAGCCATTCAAGTGGAAGTGTTGCTTCTGAAATACTATTTGCCCAGTAGCATCTAAGCTTGTTACCTGGAGTATAGTTATGTGATCTCATCTTCTTACCTGGAATCCCAATTCTGATGTGATGAGGGCATTAAGGTTGACATACATGTCATAACCAATTTCCACTTGCCTTGATTGTGACCAGGGGCACTTTTTCTTAATGTAGGCACATATCTTATTCTGCACTTATGGATCCATTCGAAACCTATAAATACATATTGGCTGCATCTATACAGTTCATGCATGTTTGTGTTACAGATTGGCTGACATACAAGTTCTATCTGCCCTGGTTCAGTTCGTTCGTTCTATCTGCCCTCCTCATACATGTCACTTCTTTGTAAAACAACTAATGGTACTGACAGTACTTACGTATATGACATTTTTGTTTTGTAACCATACCAGGGAAGAAGTTATGGATCCATTCTTCACGGACTACATGCGGGATGAGTCCGATCATATAATAAGTTGGGCTTCGCCATCAATTCCTGAGCTGAACAACAATGATGGTGGCAGTGTCCCCCCTCGGGCAGCTGATAGTACAAAGCATGCACCTACCATGGATGGCCCGCGAGCTAGGGCGTCCGTAAGCAAGAAGGGTAAGCATCCTATTTTGAAGACCGACAGGACGAAATGGACTGCTGACGAGGATAAGGTCCTAGTCAGCGCTTGGTTGAATGTGAGCGGGACCCCATTGTGGGCAAAGACCAATCAATCGAAACCCTCTTGGACTCGGATTGCGGAATATTTCAAGGCGCATAACACAAAGCCGAACCGAACGATCCACAAAGGCTATGGTGAACCACTGGCGTTGATCAATGAGGCGATCGACAAATCTTGTGGGTATCTCAATCGGATCGACGGTTTGAACCAGTGGTACCACCGAGCGTGACAGGTAAGCATTGTACACTTCACTACTTTTTACACTTTCGCCTTTGCAATGTACTAATGCACTGTTGTGCACATATCCTTCACAATTTCATGGACAGATGGCCCATGCGGCGAAGATGTACCGGGGCGTTGAGGAAGGCCTTCGCTTTTGACCTTTGTTGGGTGATTCTAGCCGATCACCCAAAGTGGTCATTTCACATGGGCGACAGAGGCAAAGGACAATGCGGGGCGGACCTCTGGTGATGCTCGGGGTCGAACAACATTCCCGACCAGCTCGACCTGTTGGTTCATGTGACGAGTCCGCAAGACCCATAGGTAGGGATGCGACCAAGGCGGCGAGAAGAGGTCGATACCACGGTCGTCTTCGGTGGGTGTCTACTCGAAGCGATTCGACAAGATCGGCCAAGCCAAACAAGAGATGGTGGGCGTAAAGCGTCGACAAGTACACTTGATGGAGAATCACGGAGGACGAGAGGATTATGAACATTGATTTGAACAACTTTGTGGTCCGGTCCGTGAGTATTATCGAAAGCGCCAGAAGAGATATTGGGAAGGTCAGAGACCGACCTTGCTTGATTGATTGCCTATCTGTGTGTGTTTGGGAGCTGGTCATTATATAGAATATGAGCCTTTCTTTTATGAGATGTTTGTGCTAAGTTATGAGACTTTGTTTTATGAGATGTTGTGCTTAGTTATGAGATCTTTTATGACATGTTATGCTAAGTTATGAGACTTTGTTTTATGAGATGTTGTGCTAAGTTATGACATGTTTTATGAGATGTTGTGCTAAGTTATGAGATGTTTTATGAGATGTTGTGCTAAGTTATGAGATGGTGTGTTATGACATGTCTTGCTAAGTTATGAGATGTTGTGTTATGACATGTTGTGCTAATTTATGAACTTCTCTAAATGCTGTGTGATATGTCATGACACAAGGTTCATGTATGGAACTTCTCTAATTGCTGTGTGATATGTCATGACACAAGGTCGGCATAATACGTCTGTTGAATTTATTATTAAACCTTACGTGCGTACCACGACACACTCACACAAGCTTCGCATAGAAGGGTTCGAACAATACATGACAAGCTCCCATAAAGGGTGCATAACACGATCGAGAACAAGCAACGATATCACGCTTAGACGATATTACTCTTGGCCGTGGCGTGTCGAGAGGTGTTCGACAAGGTCCGACCAGCAGATGGTGCGATTCGCGATCTCTCCGTCTTTGAGTTGCTTGATGCGGCGCAAGACCGACCCTACGGGTGGCGTCCTGTCCACGGCAAGGTACCCATATAGTCGAAGGACTCCTCTCGAGTACGGGCCGTCCCTCTCGTCCTCGATAATCATGTTATGTAAAACGATGCGGCGGTCATAATGTACCAAAGTGTCGTCCGATCCCAAAGAACGGCAGGGACCTCGTACAATGGCAAACTGGCTTGCGGCCTCCAAAAGCTCTCTCCACATCCTTCTCGCTGCGGCTTGCATTGTGGAGAAGTGGATCCTCTTGTTTCCCATCGAGCAAAGAATGGCCTTCACGAAGGAGGCCCACTCGGGATATATCCCGTCGCGAGGTAGTACCCCATGTTGTCTTGGTTTCCGTTGGCGTAGTACGTGACCTCCGGAGTTGAAGCATCGTTATCCTGGAAAATATATTAGAACGATGCGACACATTAATATCGTTCAAGCTACGGGCATCCCAAAGAAGGCGTCACGTATCCATAGGTCGTCTGAAGCCACCGCCTCGGGGACTATGGAAGGTCTGCGGGTATGCCTGTGAAGCCCCCTGCCATGCCTTAGGCGGTTCCTCCAAGTCCAAGCATACAATCGATGCTACCAAGCATCCCGAAAACCCTCTCGCTCCCCAACTTGTAGGAGTCTGGCGTGTGTCATTGCGTTCGTGACGGAGGTATTGCCGCGAACACCCCGCCCCGCCCGTCTGAACTTCTTGAGCTAGGAGCGCAATGCTTTCCCCAATCCGGTACTCGTCCACACCGTCGGCGGGGACACCGTATGCTAGGCTGGGATAGCGGCCGTCATCTTCGTAGAGGTCCAGCCGAGCTTCCGGTGGCATCCCTTGTTTGCGTGAACCAATCGTCGTGGCCCTCGGCGGCCCGACTATGCGTGTAAGCGAGGATCGGCTCATCCTAAACTGCGTAACACAATATCATACAAATTCAAAGAACAAAAGACATGACCTCGCATCATCCATTTTCGTGAGATGTTCGGGTTTTAGTACCTCGCTTGAACAATGTGTGCCCATACACGAGAGTCGCAATGTCGACATAGAGCCTAGCCGCTCCTTCACGGTGACCTCTGTTAAAATCAAGCATGTCCGGAACCGACCCCTTCGACGGATTCGGATTCCGCCTCCTCCTCCTCCATTGCTGCGTATCATCATAAGGAGGACCTCGTCAAATCATCACTCGAGGACGAAAGGTAGTCGAGACTCAATGGATTGAAAGAACTCATGGTTACGCTCAATGAGTGAGTTCTCGATATTGGCAATGGGGTTTGAGTGAGGAACATGAAGACTAGAACCCTCATTATATAGAATTGTTTGTATGGGATGAGAGAGGATGAGGTAAAGTTAGGTACTTTTGGGAAGGGAAGGAATGGGGAAAGGAATCATTGCGATGATTTCTTTGGGAAGGGAATGAAAAGCGGGAAGGAATCCTTCGAGTGGGAAGGATTCAGGAAGGAAGCAGTTGGAGACAGTCTTAGCCTGTGTGAATCCTGATTCTAAAGAAGCTCATCAGGACCTTGTCGTATATGAAGATAGAGATGGAGGTGAGCAGACCTAAGAATCATGATGTAAATTGAAAGGTTAGAAATTTGATTGATATAAAAAAACATCTGACAAAACTCTAACAATCCCGTTTAAAAAAAAAACATAAGAAAAACATTAAGTCAAAAAAGAAAAAAACATCTTAATCTAAAACACACAGCCCTTTAAAAAAGGGGACATATCCAGTGCAATCAGGACTTTAGTGCAATTACCGTGCTATCCAACTATGAAAAGTTTCAAAAAATTCTGAAAAAAATCGTGGATGTACATCTCATCTTACCTCATCTACATATAAAATTTCATGATCAAATTCGTTCTATACTTGAAGTTACAAAAAAGACAAATTTGGAGTGCATTTGAACTATTCAAGTTTGTCAGAAATTTGTCTTTTTTATTGCTCTTAACATAGGACGAATTTGATCATGAAATTTTATATGTAGATGAGGTAAGATGAGATGTACATCCACGATTTTTTTTCAGAATTTTTTGAAACTTTTTTTAGTTGGATTGCACGGTGATTACACCAAAGCCCTGATTGCACTGGATATATCCCCTTTAAAAAAAGGCTATCCTTAATCTAAAACACACAACCCCTTAAAAAACCATCTTATTATCTCGGCCCACAAGTATATAACACCCCACTCACCATCTCAGTCACAGGTCACACCGAGTTCGCTCCAAACAGCCGAAACATTTCGAAATCCCGACCCCGAAAATCCACGCGCCTCGAAAAGTTTTCCCGCCCGAACCCGCGAAACCCTAGCCCTATCTCCGGCCGGCGACGCCTCCGGCTGCCGGCGAGATGCACATCAAGGAGGTGTGCCTGGAGGGGTTCAAGTCGTACGCGGGGCGGACGGTGGTGTCGGGGTTCGACCCGCTGTTCAACGCCATCACCGGGCTGAACGGCTCCGGCAAGTCCAACATCCTAGACTCCATCTGCTTCGTGCTGGGCATCACGGACCTCCGCCAGGTGCGCGCCGCCTCGCTGCAGGAGCTCGTCTACAAGCAGGGCCAGGCCGGCGTCACCAAGGCCACCGTATCCATCGTCTTCGACAACTCCGACCGCTCCCGCTCCCCGCTCGGCTACGAGGACTCACCCGAGATCACCGTCACGCGCCAGGTCACAAATCCTCGCTGCTCTCTCCGTTACGCTGCCTTTTAAATTGTGCGTGATTGGGCTCCGTGGGTGAATTTGTGAAGGGATTTTGGGGCTTTGGTCACAGTTTTGTCCTCACGAGTTCTCGAAATCGGCGCTGCTTGTTGGGTTCAGAGTTGTTGTCGGCCCGTCTGTTGGTCTTCGAGGACGTGATGCTAATTTAGGTGGTCGCGGGGCGTGAGGAGATGCGGATTGCAAGATTTGGAGCTGGAATTTTGAGGGGATTTTTAGGAATTTAGTTCTATGGATATGGTGCTGATTTAGGTTGTTGTGGAGTGTGGGGAGCTGTCCTTCTGAGATTGTTCTAGGGGTTCGGTTACAATTTTGCCCGTCTAGGGATTAAAGTTTGAAACTGTCGATTCCATGGTTTGTGGATGTATCTTATGTTGGTTTCTGCGGAGTGAAAGTGAATTTTGATGGTTTTGGACTCTGAAAGGTTTGAGATGGAGTTGGATTTTTTAAAGGGATTTTACGATTTTTTTTGGCCATAAATGTGTTTATATGAAGCTTGGAGTTGATGGTATGTTGATCCAAGAGTTTAATTGTGTATATGCGTTAGTTTTTGTGGATAAAGAGATGATCTCGGGAGTTATATATTGCTAGGGATTGAGGATTGTACTGTATGAAGCTGGATTGATTCTGATTTATTTGTGAGTCAAACACTTGGTTTCTCACTGATTTATTAGTTAGATGTTGGAAACAAGTGCAGTCCATTTGTTGGTACTCATCTAAGCTGCTCGATTAATTCATGTAACCGTATATATATCTGCGTTAACTAAAGTTGCTTTCTGCACTTTGATTTCTCCTGATTGGATTGTTGATCTTTCGTATCTTTTGTACAAATAATCCCTCCAACTTTACTGGGTATCAATAAACTACTCTCTTGTATTTTTAGATTGTTGTTGGTGGACGGAACAAATACCTTATCAATGGCCATCTTGCACAACCTTCCCGGGTGCAGACTCTTTTCCATTCTGTCCAGCTTAATGTGAACAATCCCCATTTTTTAATTATGCAAGGACGCATAACGAAAGTGCTGAACATGAAGCCTCCAGAGATTCTTTCCATGTTGGAAGAGGCGGCAGGCACAAGGATGTATGAAATGAAGAAGGAATCTGCTCTTAAAACACTTGAGAAGAAGCAAAATAAAGTTGATGAGATCAATAAACTCCTTGATGAAGAAATCCTTCCAGCATTAGAGAAGCTTAGAAAAGAGCGGTGTCAGTACATGAAATGGGCCAATGGTAATGCTGACCTAGATCGTCTCAAAAGATTCTCTATTGCGTATGAGTTCGTTCAAGCTGAGAGAGTGCGAGATGGTGCACTCAATGATGTTAAACAAATCAGGGCAAATATTATTGAGCTAGATGAAAGTACAGAAAAGCTAAAAGCAAATATACAGGAAATGGACAAGAACATATCTACCTTGACGGCCGAAAAAGAAGCCAAACTAGGTGGTGAGATGAAGTCTTTGTCAGAGAAAGTGGATAAGTTCTCACATGCACTTATCAAGGAAACTTCTGTGATGAATAATCAGGAGGAAACACTAAGGTCGGAGGAAAGTGGTGCTGAAAAGGTAATTATATATTGATGTCCCTTACTAGATAGACTACATTATTTCAAATTACTTACAATGTGTACATTCACATTATTCACATATAGATACTTAAGAACATTGAAGACATCAAAAGATCTATACTCGAGAGAGATGCAGCTGTAAAAAATGCAGAGGATGGCGCATCTGATATGAAAAAGAGAGCAGTGAATCTGACAAAGGAGCTGGATGAGAGTGAGAAAGAATATCAGGTATGCAAACGTTTGCACATAATATAATGTAATTGCTAGCCTCTTGAATTTATGTATTCCGGGATATTAAATTCTACTCTACCCAGGGTGTGCTAGCAGGAAAAAGCAGTGCAAATGAGAAGAAATGCCTAGAAGATCAACTTAGAGATGCTAAAGCTGCTGTTGGAGAGGCAGAATCTGGACTAAAGCAGCTGACGACAAAAATAAGCCACTCAGAGAAGGAGCTGAAAGAAAAGAAAGCTCAGTTGGTATCCAAGCGTGATGAAGCTACTGCAGCTGAGAATGAGCTGAAATCTAGGGAAAAAGACTTGGAATCTATCAAGGCATCCATGGGATCTATAAATTATGAAGAGGGCCAGATGGAAGTTTTGCAAAAGGTATGCATGGTGCATGAATCTAGCTAAAAACATTACTGTGGCATAAAAGGTGCCAATTAAATATTCTTTCAGACAATCTAGTCCATGGTTGCGAACTGTTTCCCATTACTATTTTTGTGTTTCATGATCATTGCCAGGATCGATCTATAGAGCTAGAAGTGGTTCAAAAATTGAAGGACAAAGTTCGCGCACTATCTGGAGAGCTGGCAAATGTTCACTTCAGCTATCGAGATCCTGTAAAGAATTTTGACAGATCAAAAGTGAAAGGAGTAGTTGCACGGCTTATTAAAATAAAGGATAGCTCAACAGCAACAGCGCTGGAGGTTTGTTTCCGCAAATTCCTCGTTTGGTTCTAAGGTTAACTTTTGCTTTCAGTGAACTAGCTGTTCTAGCTGTATTAGTTCAATTCTTAGTCAAATAATGCAGGTTGCTGCTGGAGGAAGGCTATATAATGTGGTTGTTGACACAGAAACCACTGGAAAGCAACTCCTACAAAGTGGAGATCTCAGAAGGAGGGTTACCATCATACCATTGAATAAAATCCAAACTACTACCATACCTAACAGAGTTCAGCAGGCGGCTCGTAGACTGGTTAGCGCTTTTTTTGGTTACACTGGCTGGACATAACCTTTTGGTTGAGATGACTGGTCTAAATTGAAACTTTGTATTGACTGGTATGTAGGTTGGAGCTGAAAATGTAACATTAGCTCTAGAGCTGGTTGGCTATGTCGAAGATGTAAAGGTTGGTATTTTCATACTACTGTACCGTTCAGTTTTTTTTTTGGACAACAGTCTATTGGATGTTTTTGTCTGGTAGATTCAAATTTATCCCTGAACTCTACTGCTTTATTGTTTTCTTCCGATCCATAGCTCTTGAACAACATTCTGCATTGTGTATACCTTGATCCTAAATCTTTAAACATACATGCTTCTTGTTGCCTTTTTAAGATATTTGCTTATTGCAGAATGCTATGGCTTATGTCTTTGGTTCAACATTTGTGTGTCGAAATATGGAGTCAGCAAAGGAGGTATGTTGTCCAACCCCCCAAACCCAAAAAAACCAAAATAAATACGTTTAGTTACTTTAGTTTTAACTGAGCATTGTCTGTCCAAATGTAATGTATAAAATGTTGGTTATTACTGTTATAGTTGATTATATTCTTGTCACAGGTTGCGTTTAATAGAGAAGTTGGCAGTACAAGTGTTACCCTTGAAGGTGACATTTTTCAGCCTAGTGGCCTTTTGACTGGAGGTAGTCGCAGGTAACATTGTGTCACATTTCACTGAATGTTAATGTTTAGATCTGATCTTTTTTTAGTTGAATTTGGTAATAGATGTTCCTTTGATATTCCTGTTGTTTGGAACTATGTCCAATGTTTTTCTACGAAGAACAATAGTTTTTCCAGCATTCTTAGGTGAATCTAGGTGACTAGGACAGATGCACATCAAGTGCTCCTTTTTTGTATTGGTTGGTAACAACCAGAACTTGGGACATGAATGGTTGTCTTTGGTTTATCATATTGCATTATTGTTGTAATTCCTGGAGAAAAACTAGATGGCTGACTGAAAATAAAACAGGTATCCTGGATTTGTAGTTATTTTACAGACTAATATGACCAGATATAAACATTGGATTTTCGTTTCCTTTTTGTAATGATTACTAATATGATAACGCAGAGGTGGTGGGGACTTGCTAAGGCAACTCCATGAATTGGCTAAAGCTGAGGCTGATCTCTCTGATCATGAGAAAAGGCTCTCTGTTATTGAACAGAAGGTAATCACTGAACGTGATGCCAACACATGCTGTCTATCTATATCTACTTCCTGATCCCTTTTGAACTCGTTTATATGACTCTCCAAAAGTCAGGACCTTTTCATGTGATGTGATACTGCTGCAAGCCTGCAATACATCCCACTAACCACGTGTTGCCCCTAAAGATCTGTGCTCATCTGTTAACTGAAAGTTTGCAATTTCATACTAATATCTTCGTTTTTCCACATAAGAAAGAAATGCATAGTCATGCTGTCAAGTTCTTAAGAACAAAATATAGCTTGTAGAGCAGTACTTAGAATGGTTCGTATTGTTTGGTGCCATTGGCATGTATACACTATGGGACACGAAGGAAAATTCATTTATGGTTCTACCAATTAACTTTTAACAGACTGGATTCCTAGATTGTTAAGCATATGTTTATTTTTGTTGATCTAACATGGATTACCTCTCTTTGTTGCTACTTAACATCTATATATTGCTTCTGTAACTTCTAATAAATTTTATTTTTTAGTGGAATGGTTTACAATTATCTGATACTTATTTTTTTTTAATTTACCTTGTTTTCCAGATTACGGCGCTTTTACCTCTGCAGAAAAAGTACTCAGAGTTGAAATCTCAGTTTGAGCTCAAGTCATATGATCTCTCGTTGTTTCAGAACAGAGTTGAGCAAAATGAACATCACAAGGTATTATCTTACACCATCAATATGGTTAGCCTATCACTTTCAGCTTCAAACTGGACTAACGATAATTCTATTTTTACTTTAGTTAGGTGAGCTTGTAAAGAAACTAGAACAAGAGCTTCACGAATCAAAGCAGGAGTTAACAGAAAAGCAAGTGCAGCATGAAAAGCGTGTCTCTACTGTTTCCGAGTTAGAAAAGATGATAAAGACTTACGGCACTGAACGTGAAGGTAGACTCAAAGCTCTGGAAAGAAAGATCAAATCGTTGAAATCGGAGATGCAGTCCATGTCAAAGCAACTAAAGGTTGGCTTTCTGCCTCATTGTTGCCATAAGCGATTTAAGTATCACTTACCAATTTCTTTGTGGACTATTTTCAATAAGATGTTACCCTCTTTCTGTTCATTCCTAATCAACTTCTAGTTCTACGATGGGTTCTTTGTTAGATATACTTGATATGTTTATTCAGTTAGATATACATAAGTGGGAAATTGTCATTACGCTGTTTATTGTTGAATATTCTAATGTTCATTGATTGCCATGAATCAGCCACAAGTTGTTGCCAAAGAAACATGCAAGTTCACAGGGTACCCTACGGTTGATTTTCGTGCTGAAACTAGATAGCTACATTTAGAATATAGAATGCTCTAATGCTATAAAATTTCTGGTGTGATATTGTTCTTGACTTCTTTTACTTGGGGAAATTTTTATGTGCCATTGCAATTGTTTCGACTCCCTTATCGAGGAAGCGGATCCTCTGCCGTCGTCGTCTCTGCCGTCTGATCCTTTGCCGCGTGGGCCCAGCGTCGCGTAGGGCCCACGCAGCGATGGATCTGGCGAGATCATAACAGCAGAGGATCCGCGAGCCTTATCTGACATTGCAAAGTGACCTCTCCCTTACGTGCTATCCCATTTCGAAACTCTCTTATTTGCCTCTGCCGTCAACTTCGTTAGATTTTTGCCATCTTTTTTTCCAAAATGCCCAAATTACCCTCGTCTTCTTCCTCCCCTCTCCCCTTCTCTTCTCTCCCTTATCCCCAGAACAACCACTCGCCGCGCCCTCCCCTGGATACCTCCTCCTCTCTTGCCGTCTGGGCACTTGAGGACCAGCAGTACCGTCGCGTCCACCGGATCTAGGAATGCAGCGTTGCCTGGAAGCCAATGCCACCTCCGTCGTCTTCTGCCTCGACCACGGCGGAGAGGTTGAGGCCGAAGGCAATTGCCTCTTCACTGCTGCTCGGAGGGCCGTAGGCCGTAGCTGCCAAGGCCGAGGCCCCGCACCTATTATGGAGGAAAGCTGACACCTCACTGTGGACGACATCGAGGGTGTGCTCGCCTTCCTTCGTTGGCCGTGCGTCGACCTCGCCTCCACCCGATCTCCATGTCCGGACCATGAATCTGAGCTTTAGTCCATGCTTTGTTGTCAGGACCCAAGCAACTTTCGGATTCCAAAAGAGAAAATAAAGGAAAGTGCAGATTGAACTGGAAGGAAAATATGAACTCTAGAACAGGAAGAACAGATGCAAAAGCATAAAGGGAAAGTAGTATTGGTATGTATTCTTTTCTGCCTTTGTCTGTATTCTCAACGACTGCTTATATAGTCGCAGTTAAAGGGCACCTTACGGTGAACAGTACAGGTAAGCATTGCTTAACAGAAAATAGTAATTACTACTACTAATCTCAGCCGTTAATCTCCCATAATGATCTGAGAGCCTTCGCATCCTCTCCCATTGGATCAAACTTGCCCAAACGACATCTTCAAATCTGGACCGTTGATGAAATTAACTTTCCTCTGTCTTCTTCTATTCGGACTCAAAACTTCAACTTCCTGTCAATTGCTTCCCCCTTGAAAACCTTGTCCTCAAGGTTTAAATTGTGGAAAGGTTCTGTTCATGAACTCAGCATCTTCCCAGGTAGTGATCTCTGGTGGGAGATTAGCCCACTGTACTTTCCATTGAGCTATGGGTGCATTGTTACGGGGTATAATCCTCCTCTCCAGTATAGCAACAGGTTCAGTCAAGATATGCCCATCATCGTCCACCAGAGGTAATCCCTTCTCAGGAACTGCTCTTTTGCCAAAATGCCTCTTGAGTTGGCTAACATGGAAGACAGGGTGAATTGGACAACCATCTGGCAAAAGTATTTTATATGCAGACTTCCCAATTTTTTCAATGACTCTGAATGGCCCGTAAAACTTAGAATGTAACTTCAATGTTTTGTGTAATCCCAGCGCATTGTGACGATATGGTTGCATTTTGAGATATACCATATCACCCAACTCAAAAGTCCTCTCAGTTCGGTGCTTGTCAGCAAAATGTTTCATTCTTGAGCTTGCCTTCTCCAAATTCACCTTTATAGCATCAAAGGCAGCCTGTCTTCCCTGCAGCATATCCCGGACATCTCCTATAGCAGAATCAGGTAGCATGTGCTCGGTAATGAGAGGAGGGCGCATACCATATAAAGCTTGGAATGGAGTCATCTGCAGAGACGTGTGAAATGATGTGTTGTACCACCACTCGGCTTGTGATAACCAGGAATGCCATTTCTTTGGACTAGTGAAAGCCATGCACCTCAAGTAATTCTCAAGACATTGGTTGACCCTCTCCGTCTGCCCGTCGGTTTGCGGATGATATGCGCTACTAAATCTTATCTTAACACCCATAGCAGAAAAGAGTTCTTTCCATAAGTTACTGGTGAAAATCCTATCTCTGTCCGAGATGATAACTAATGGCAGCCCATGTAACTTATATATATTGTTCAAAAAGAGATCAGCAACCTGCTGTACTGTATATGGGTGACTCAAGGATATAAAATGAGCATATTTTGTAAATCTGTCAACCACTACCATTATCACATCCTTTCCCTCAGATTTTGGCAACCCTTCTATGAAATCCAAGGTGATGTGGGTCCAAGCCATATCAGGTACAGGAAGAGGTTGAAGCAGTCCCGGGTATGGCAAATTCTCAGACTTGTTCTTCTGACACACAGCACAAGTCTTCACAAATTCAGTGATCATCCTCTTCATTCCTGGCCAATAAAACAATAACTTTGCCCTTTGATAGGTTGCTCTGTCACCAGAATGTCCGCCCAAGGCTGAGTTGTGAAATGAGTTCAACAGTTGTGTTCTCAGGTCCGAGTTTGTTCCCACATAAATTCTATTCTTATACCTCAGTATGCCATTGTTTAAGGAATATGGTGGAGCACTATGAGCATCAATTCTCAACTGAGCTTCCAATTCTCTACATTTCTCATCATTTATATAACTTTCAGTCACATCTGTTATCCACTTGGGAACAGCCACTGTGATTGCCATGAGTCCTTCATGCTGGACAATCCTGGAGAGTGCATCCGCTGCTTTATTTTCCTTTCCCTTCCTGTACTCCACCTTATAGTTATAACCCAAAAGCTTAATTAACAACTTGTGCTGAATTCCATCAGTTAATCGCTGCTCAGTGATGTACTTGAGACTTTGCTGGTCGGTTTTAATGATCAAGGTTGATCCTATTAAGTAATGCTTCCACTTCTTGAGTGCTTCTAATATAGCCATTGCCTCTTTGTCATATATGGACATAGCTGCAGCTTTTGGTCCCAAAGCTTTACTCATATATGAGATTGGTCTTCCTTTTTGCATAAGTACTGCCCCAAGACCATAGCCACTCGCATCAGTTTCCAGAGTGAAGGGTAGTGTGAAATCAGGTAGTGCTAAAACAGGAGCTTGAGTAAGTGCTGTCTTAATGTTTATAAATGAATCTTCTTGCTCCTTTCCCCAACAAAAGGCATTTTTCTTCAAGGCATTGAACAATGGTCTGCAAATCAATCCATAGTTTTTGATAAACCTTCGGTAGTACCCTGCTAACCCCAAAAATCCCCTCAGCTGCGTAATATTACCAGGAACAGGCCAATTCTGCACAGCTGCGATCTTTTCGGGATTAGTAGCAACTCCTTCTTCACTAATTACATGCCCCAAATACTCCACTTGTTTTTGGCCAAAACACACTTACTCCTTCTTGCATAAAGTCTATTACTCCTTAACACTTCCAGTATCTGTACTAAGTGTTTTTCATGTGCTTCAAGAGTAGGACTGTAGATGAGTATGTCATCAAAGAATACCAATGCAAATTTCCTCAGAAATCCAGCTAGAATCTTATTCATCAAAGCCTGAAAGGTGGCTGGAGCATTGGTTAGACCAAATGGCATTACAAGGTATTCATAATGTCCAGTATGGGTGCTAAAAGCCGTCTTAAATATGTCATCGGGATTCATCCTTATCTGATGATAACCAGACTTAAGATCAATTTTGGAGAAATAACTGGCACTATTCAATTCATCCAAAAGATCTTCAATCACCGGTATCGGATATTTGTTCTTCACAGTATTAGCATTAAGTTGTCTGTAATCTATGCACAACCGCCAAGTTCCATCCTTCTTCTTCACTAATATAGCCGGTGAAGAATAAGGACTCACACTTTCTCTTATAATCTGATTTTGTAACAGTCCTTCTACTAATTCCTCCATTGCATCCTTCTTGAAATATGGGAGTCTGTAGGGTCTAATGTTCACTGGCTTGGCTTCAGGAATCAAAGGTATCTGATGATCACACTCTCTAACAGGAGGAAGCTCTGTTGGTTCGGCAAAAACATCAGAATATTGCTCCAAGATACGGCTAATCTCTTGAGGAATAACCATCTGTTCATTTCCACTGGTCACCAACACCTTAGCATTAATTACAGCACCTACGACTCCCTTTTTCATCAACCTTTGCAACTTTTGATCATCAATTACACAATTCCCTTGAGGCAGAGTCTCATCTACGAATGTTATCTTTTTCTTCCCATCTTTGTAAATGCTGAATGTTCTGGTCTTTAAATTCAAACACACAGGACTGTGCTGATATATCCAATCTGCCCCTAAGATTACATCATACCCTTTCAGCTGCAGCACTCTGAAATCCGAAGTGAATAGCTCTCCTTGTATAGCATACTCACAGTTTACACATTTGGAGTCACAATTTAGTTTTGTTCCATTGGCCACAACCACATGTTCCAGAGTGTGATTAACAATATCACATTCGGCCTTGATTGCTAGAGCTGGAGTAATAAAGGTAGTAGTGCTGCCACTGTCTACTAATGCTGTCGCATTTACTTTTCCAATCTTCATTCTCAGTGTGAAAGTAGTCTTCCCCGAGATAGTACCAACCACTGCATGAGTTGACAATTGAAGCACTTCTTCAGTCTCCTTCGGATGCATTGGACTCCCTGGAGGAGTACTATACTCGGTTTCTTGAACTTCCTGGGAATCATCATTCTCATCTTCAACAGTAATCAGATGCACTTGTTTCTGGAACTTGCATACTTTACTGTGTCCAGGCACCCACGGCTCGTGACACTTGAAGCACCTCCCACCATTCCACTTGCCACTACTAACAGACCCAGACTTTTCAATGTTTTCCTTCTTGTTCACTACATTCCCTCCTTTAGTACTCACACTGCCAGTTGATGTCACCCGAGATGCATTACCAGTAGACCACACTGTTTGCTTCTTCTGGAACACACTAGTCTCATAATTCCTTGCATGGGCATAAATTTCAACTAATGTCCTGGGGTTAAGAGATTTCAATGGCACTTTTATATAGTTCTTCAGACCCGATATGAAATAGTCAATGAAATAAGCTTCAGACAAACTGGAATTATCCCTTTTTACCAAATTCATCATTTCCTCAAACCGATCGATGTATGATTCAACAGCTCCCACTTGTTTCAATTCTCTGAAATTCTCAGTCACCTCGATTCTTGTCTCTGCAGCAAACCTCTGATAAATCATGTTACAGAATTGCTGCCAGTTCAGGTTTTTGGTGTCTATCCTGTTGCTACTCATCCATTGATCTGCTCTCCCCGTCAGATAAATTTCAGCTATAGCAACCTTTTGTTCTTCCGGCGTTTGACCTAATTCAAAACACTTTTCAGCTTTTCTAATCCATGCCTCGGGATTCTCTCCATCAAACTTAGGGAACTCAATTTTAGGACCTTTACTAAAGCTGCTGTTATAATGACTACGATCTTCCCTCACCGGCACAGTTCCAAATCCTTCTGGAGCTCTAGGCCCCGCATATCCCCATGGGTTTTCAGCTCTAGGAGTTGGATATCCCCCAGCCATAGGATATGAACAATTATAAGGTGGTCTATAGTAAGGCACATAAGGTGGACTTGAAGCAATGAATTGCGGCGCAAATGTTCCAGTATTCATCACAGGTGGATACACACTCACCCCGACTGCTCCCATAACCGTACCCTCAACACTCCCTGTGGGAAGCCGTGACCCTGAAGGAAAACAAGCAGTAGTGATGTTGTTCCCTAGAGAAATGGGAGTGGTATCATACGGACGAGTACCAACAATTACATTCGATGCTACTGAATGCCCACTGCCCGGAGTTCCAACAAATGGAGCAATCGGTATCTGTTGCCTAACATCCATCCTCCTGAAGGATTCCAGGCTACCTTCCATATTTGCTAAATTACTTGCCACCTCCCCCTGACCATTTCTATCAACTAATGTTTTAAGCATCTCCATTACTTGATCAATTTTAGTCGAGTTACCTTGCATCTGATGTTGAAATTGATCCATCTGATCTTGCATTAGGGACACTTGTTCCCCAATGTGTTGCTGTAGCCCTTCCATCTCTTTCTTCATTTCTTCCATTTCTGCGGCTAACCCAGAAGTCGCCTCTTCCTTAGGAATCTTTCCACCCTTCGGCATCAAGAACCACCGCAACTGATCAGGGATTTTACAGGGAAAGTTGAAGGTTCTTCCCCAAACCTGCTTCAGTGCCGAGGATCGGAGAGCTCTGATACCACTGTTGTCAGGACCCAAGCAACTTTCGGATTCCAAAAGAGAAAATAAAGGAAAGTGCAGATTGAACTGGAAGGAAAATATGAACTCTAGAACAGGAAGAACAGATGCAAAACGCAAAGGGGAAAGTAGTATTGGTATGTATTCTTTTCTGCCTTTGTCTGTATTCTCAACGACTGCTTATATAGTCGCAGTTAAAGGGCACCTTACGGTGAACAGTACAGGTAAGCATTGCTTAACAGAAAATAGTAATTACTACTACTAATCTCAGCCGTTAATCTCCCATAATGATCTGAGAGCCTTCGCATCCTCTCCCATTGGATCAAACTTGCCCAAACGACATCTTCAAATCTGGACCGTTGATGAAATTAACTTTCCTCTGTCTTCTTCTATTCGGACTCAAAACTTCAACTTCCTGTCATTTGTCTCCACCATGGTGCCTCGCCACCGCAGCCCATAGTCGTTCCGACGCCATAGGCCACCTCAGTCGGCGCCGCCGCCCTTGATCTCTTCGTGGTAGTTGCGTCTCGTTTTGGTTCTAGATGGTCGCCACCGACACCTTTCTCGCTAGCGCCGAGCTCAACCCATCCATCGTTGACTCGTCGATTGCCGCTAACGTCGTCGATGGGGGAAGGAGACAGTGCCGAATCTAGGTCAGAGGCGAGGACGACATGCACATTGGCGAGGGGGTCCACCGCCACAGCCCTGGAGGTCTCCCTCCTCTCTGTGTCCGTGTGTGCTGTGTGTGTGAGAGAGACAAGAAGATGGAAGGGCAAAACGGTATTTTCGCAGCTCTCTGCCTTTCAAAAAAAACTATGGCATAAAAAGGCAGGGTCTCGATATTGCAGTGGCATGTAAGAGAGATGACATAGGGTGGATGTTGATTAAGTCCTTATTTTATTAAGTTTTTTATGAAATTGACATAGTTTGATTTAATATTATTTTATTGATAGTTTGGAAGTATTTTTAGAATCGAGTTAACGAGCCAAACTGAACCGGAGTAAAATCCAATTTCATTTGAAATTAACCCATTTTAATGTTTAACCAATGAACAAGTGTAATCAGAGCAATTTTAAACCGAGTCAGCGAGCCCCACCAACGAGCTTTTTTTACACCTCTAGATGTCACTTTGCAATGGCATATAAGGGAGCCCGAACAACTGCAATCACATATAAAATATTTTCCCATTTACTTGAGTCTTGAACTATAATCATGTCAGCTCAATCTTTACCACATTTCTTGCTTTCTTATTGCTTATTTGGGACAGGCTCATGAAAGTGAGACGGAGAGGCTCATTATGGAGAAAGATGCAGTTGCTAATGAGCTTGCTATGCTTGAAGAGCAATTAGCAACTTCAAAATCTCAGATTACTATTCTGTCTGAAATCTTGGACAAGCATAGGAGCAAGGTAGTGCAAGATGTTGTGTAATGGTTTATTTGTACGTGAGGTTATTACCGAGTTTTGCATTTCATTCATTAAATTATGCTGCTGTGTTTCACTCACCACATGCAGGTTGCTTCAATAAAGCAAGACTATGATCAAGCTGAATCTGAGCTCAACGTTGGGCGTTCCAAACTGAAGGAATGCGACTTACAGATAAATTGCATGGCCAAGGAGCAGCAAAAGCTTCAACAGCAACTAAGTGATTCGAATGTTGAAAGGAAGAAAATGGAAAACGAGGTACTCGTTGGCTGTAATCTCTATTACATATTTCTGCTTTATAGCTCTATTCCTAAGCAGGCTTTTATTTCTTAATATAATATATAGGTTAAAAGGATGGATATAGAGCAGAAGGATTGCTCTTCGAAGGTTGATAAGCTTGTAGAGAAGTACAGTTGGATTGCAACTGAGAAACATTTGTTCGGAAAAAGTGGTACGGACTACGACTTTGCATCACGTGAACCTCATAAAGCACGGGAAGAACTTGAAAATCTCCAAGCTCAACAATCCAGGTACATTTGATGTTTTTGAACGGCAGTACTCTTATCAGCTGGTAAATTTGCAATGCAAGCACTACTTATCAGTTAATTGTCTAGTGCAGTCTTGAGAAGAGGGTCAATAAGAAAGTTATGGCCATGTTTGAGAAGGCAGAGGATGAATACAATGATTTGATGTCGAAGAAAAATATCATTGAGGTAGGTTCCTACCATGTATAAAATTCCTGACAACCTAGGATTGATTTTGATAGCAGCATGCATATACCTTTTGTGTCATGCAGAATGACAAGGCAAAAATCAAGGAAGTGATAGAAGAGCTGGATGAGAAGAAAAAAGAGACCTTGAAAGTCACATGGCTCAAAGTAAACAAGTGAGTATAGACACTTATAAATTTGTTATTGTTCCCAGAGGATGTACCTGCATGAAATATTGCTCAGACTCAGTAAAATGGTCTTCATTTTACTCATGAAAAACAAATTGGTAGCTAACCTGCCCTTTGTACTCCCATAGGGATTTTGGATCTATATTCAGTACTCTTTTACCTGGTACAATGGCAAAGCTTGATCCTCCTGAAGGTGGTACTTTCTTGGATGGACTTGAAGTTCGGGTGGCATTTGGAACAGTTTGGAAGCAATCTTTATCTGAACTTAGTGGAGGGCAACGGTCCCTTCTTGCTCTTAGTCTTATCCTGGCGCTACTTCTTTTCAAACCTGCACCACTTTACATACTAGATGAGGTATGTCTGCATATGATTTATCATTAAAATTGCTTACCACTGTAACCACTCTAATCTGGCTGGCCATTACAAAGCATCATAACTTTGTAATATTAACAAGACTGCGAGCCAGTGATGTAGAGGAAATACAATTGACAGGTTTTACATAAGATGCTTCGTTGGAACCATTTGAATGTTATTAGATTAATGGAACTCAATCCTTCTTTCTTGAGATCAGTCCTTAAAAATATTTGAATGTTCGAAATGATTGGACATTAGTAGACAGCGAAAAGTTAGGATTCAGCAATAACTTTTGAGCATGATTCTACCATCTCACCTAGTTGCAAACATTTACACTTGCCGACTTTTCTAAACAACATGGTGAAGAGTAGGCCATGCTATGGATTAGGAAGGATTGGTGTCACATTGTACCACTGCATGTTGTTCTGACGTTGGTTCTCCATTTTTTTTTTAAGGATGGCTCCATTATTGGATAGAGTGGTTCTGGTCCTTGAACTGAAAAGACCTAAAAGTATGATGTTAACAGAACTAGTTAGGGAAAAGAACTAGGGCAGCATTTTTTATTTCATGCTAGTATGGATATATTGGTTTATGTAGAAGTCCTGCTTCTGTCTAATTTTTTTTTTTGGAAAAGGAAGATTTTATTAATTTCAAGAACGTTACATCGAGAAGATACAAGGCCTTGAAACTTCTTCCGGCCTCTGCTTAACAAGAAACACATAGCCCAAAAATAAAGGAAAAAAACACACCCACACACACTCTAGTGACTAGCAATCCAAGACTAAACCGCCACCTATGCACTGGAGAAGAAATCACTGCCACTGCACAATCGTTGCATAGCCTCGGCATAATAGTCCGCAAATCCGACCTGCAAACACGACCCATGTCTGTGACCAATGGGAAGCAGCATAGATAACTCCGCAAAGGGATGAATTGGATTTTCTTTCAAAGACTATCGCATTTACGCAACCAAAGAGACCAACAAATAGATGCGGCTCCTAGTAAAGCAACATTTTAAGGTCCTACGAAAAACAACAAGCCGACTTCCAAACATATTCAAACGCTAATAGGTCGACCAATACCGAACGCTAGGAACACAAAATCCCGGACCATACGAGCAAATCGACAATTAAAGAACAGATGTCGATTGTCTCAATTTCATGACAAAAGCAACAAATTTGACTACCACCCAATGACGTTTAGCCAAATTGTCCTTAGTCGAATTACCCTCGTCGAAGATACCACGAAACACTTTAATTTTTAAAGGTACTTTTAACTTCCACAATCGCTTGTTTAAATTAGGCACATCACACTTAATTAAAGCTAGATAATGAGATCGCACCGAAAATTGTCCAGATTGACATAATTTCGGTGAAATTCATCATCATCTTGTGTTAATCGAACATTGACGATCGTGAAAGCAAATTATTCCACGCCACCAACTTAGCTCCAATCAATGACCGTCTCGGGATATATTTGGTTGAGAATTCATGAGAATATCGGCAATGGTTGAGTGCTTATTCCTTGTGATGCTATATAACCCGGGATATTGATCTTTTAAGGCCTGACTTCCAAGCGGATATCTTCCCAAAATCTCACCAGGACCCATTATTTATTTTGAAGGTCCCAAAACGAAGGAAATCCGTTTACCTTCATCAAACTAGACCAAAATGTGAATCTCTGGTTTCCACTCAACTGTGTACAGTGTGAGATCCAAGGTACTTATTTCTAAGAAGCTGCTGCCAAGTACCATCCGATGTTAAAAGCTTGAACAACCATTTACTCAGAAGTGCGATGTTCTTAACATTTAAGTCATGAATCCCCAGGCCCCCTTGATCTTTGGGTTGGCAAAGGATACTCCATTTGACAAGACGATATTTTCTATTACCGTCGTCACCTTGCCAAAAGAAACGAGAGCGGAAGTAATCAAGTTTTTTAAGAACACCTTTAGGAATTGCAAAAAAGGACATCATGTACAATGGAAGACTACTTAACACAGAATTGATAAGTGTTAGTCTACCTCCAACCGATAGATGTTTCCCCTTCCAACCAGTAAGTCTCTTTTCAAATCTTTCTTCTACCTTCCAACCAGTAAGCTTCTGTCTAATTTGGGGGGCTTTGTTCGTTGCCATGGTAATATTGTTATATGTCCTCATCTTTGGGCAAGAAGATTTTATTTTATTTTTCCCTTGCAAGCCCTGTATGCCCGACGTCTCAGTATTTGCACCTTGGTTTGATGAGACAGGATAAGTTGCCTGAAAAAAAAGTCCTTTTCAACTGATCTGGATGTTCCTGCACTGTAGGTTGATGCTGCCCTTGATCTGAGCCATACCCAAAACATTGGTAGAATGATCAAGGCACATTTTCCGCACTCCCAGGTGAGCTTTCTCCGTTTAATGACGCAGCTCTGTAACAACTCAAGTTCCTGCATATCACAGTTAGCGTGGAGGGGGTAGCATTTCAAATACATACTAGGTGAGCTTCGTTTCATCCTTGCAGTCATAGTTCTGAAAGTTGGTAACTATTGTCTTTGCAGTTCATAGTTGTCTCACTAAAAGAGGGTATGTTCAACAACGCCAATGTGATATTCCGTACAAAATTTGTTGATGGGGTGTCCACTGTGACAAGAACAGTCCCTTCGAAACAGTGATGATAGAAATATATACCATGCATCGTCTAAAGGTATGCTCTAAACTCGAAATCAGGTTATCTGAACTTTCATTCCTTAATTTGTAACTGCATAATGCAGGAAGACGAGCGTATGAAGGTGAACTCTGGTAATGATAATCACAATTCCTAGGCTGCAAAATGGCTGTGCTCCTCGCTAGCTTTTCTATGTGCTAGTACGTTGTACTGTTGCTGCAAGATGTCTCAAGCTCGCTTGTCAGGCCCAGAACATTAGAACAGGCATTACAAACCTACGTGAAACAGTAAATTAGAACATGCCGCTATGTTCATGTGTCTATAGTAAATTAGAATATGCTGTTATGTTCATTGTCCATCTTGTTCCTTGTATGTATTTCGATCTGACAGAATGTGTAGAATATCGGCTGAACCATATCCTTTTGAAGTTTGAGAGCTCTCGCATGCTAACATGACTAGCATAATGTAGTATGTAGCGGTCATCTTTTATCATGGCTTATTGCGATGTGTAGGAAATTGTCTGTTCTTTTGTTACTATATGGACAGGAGCCTTCGGAAATCGTGTGTGAGTTTGTGTAGTATTCATATTCGTATCAGTATGATGCTCACATTTTATTCAACCGATATCTTTATTCTTTTTGTTATTTGGAAAAAAAGGATGCACGTGTACGGTGCCTTCGTTCCTTTTCGATCCCTACATGTGCACGTGTTGTAATCACGATTCACGTGTGCTAGCTATAGGTATTCCTTTCTTGTACACCAAGGCATCTTTTCCTTGTATGCCTCGGTTGTAGATAGGTTCCTGTCTTATATACCGCGGCATCTTTTCCTTGTATACCTTGGTTGTAGATGGATTTTGCTGTTTGTATCCAACTGGGCAACGTATCCTATGCACACAAGCCTTCCTGTGTATACACCGTGTACATCAACTAAAAAAAGTTATGAAAAATTCTAAAAAAATATTGTAGATGTACTTCATAGATTACTCTACCTATGTATGAAGTTTCAAGATCAAATTCATTATATATCGAGAGTTACAAAAAAAGAGAAAATTCTAACAAGTTTGAATTCTTTAAATTTGTCAAAATTTTCTCTTTTTTATAACTCTTGACGTATAATGAATTTGAACCTACAATTTTATACATAGGTATAGTAATCTATAAAGTACATTTATAATTTTTTTCAAAATTTTTCACGACTTTCTTTAGTTGGTGTGTACGGTGTGTACACGGGAAGGTCTGTGTGCACAGGATACATTGCCATCCAACTGATGTAATCTCGCTTGCGTGCAAGTCTTTATTGTACTAGCCGCCATCTTTTTTTCCGGACTGCATGGGATGGCTAAGGGTGCAATCGGATTGGATAATTTCCAACTAACTGATTGATCGGTTAACTTTGGATCAAATTTGGATATATTTTTTAAATAGTTCTCGGATTCAAATTTGGTTTCGGATATTTTGTTTTGGATTCGGATTTGTATTTGAGAGACCACTATCTGTCGGATCGGTATATTCCGAGCATATTTTCGGATATATCCGAACCAATTGAATCGAATATTAAAAAAGGGAATTGCTAAATGGCACTTGAGTGTTTTTTTGTTTGTGAGCACTCTTTTTTTTTGTATGGAGTACTTAAATGTGAGGAGATGAGGCAAATTGATTCCATCAATTGAATCTAGATCTGAAGGTTCAAAATTTGAGTGCTATTTAGCAAAAAAAAAACACTCAGATGCTCCCTAGACATCCCCCTATTTATATTTAGCAAACCCTAATTTTTTAACCCTAATTACCTGGCCTAATTACATAAGACCCAATACAAGCACACAGCCCAAAACTCATACATATCCGTACGTATGGCCTATTTGTCGCTCTCGCATGATTCACTCGTCTGTATGGCCCGCTGGCCGTCACACTGCGTCATCCAACTGCGTAGACCTCTACGCGTCTCGACTCATTTGCACTGCGTCGCCAGCGTCTTTGCGCCTCCCCCTGCGATCTCACGTGCCACCTGCACCTCTGCGACCTCGTGTGCTGCGCCCGCACCTCTGCGACCTTCGCATGTGCTACTCTCAGGCTACGTGCCACCTGCGTGGATTTTTCTCGACCTGCAGTGTACATCTTCCTGCGTCCGCCTACGCTGCAACATGCATCTCGCGTTCCTGCGTTGCACTTCCTGTTGCTTGCGCTGCATCTCCTGTCACAAATAAAACAAACTTTCGCAGTACCTTGTTTCACAACAAATATTGTTGTCGCATAAATCATCACACATATATTAAATTGTTGTCAAATTAATCATCATAATATAAATTTCACAAATAGAATTAACAACCTTATCCGCTGTGTATGCAAATGCACCACACATGTGCTCATGAGTAAGGGAGATATGATGATTGGTCATTTTTTTTATGCAATTGGTCATTTACTTATATGTTTCACTGATATATGCCTCCAATGAGATATTACGAGGCAAATAATCAATAACAAAAAAAAAACAGGACGAATCATCAATTTTCCCATGAGTAACGTGAAGTTTGTGAGGTGTTGGAGAGTTCATCACATATCTCGCTCTACGCAGCTCGTTTTTTTTACAAACATAGTCTCTCGGACATGCATTTGCAAATTTGATCTCTCCTGCATCGCGGAAGGTGCAGCAGTCGACACCTATCTCCTACCGTGTCTAGGAGCACGGAAGATAGTTGACGCCGAGCGTAACGTGGCTCACCGCAATAGGGCTTCCGCTCTACCCGAACATGGAAGCGAGCTCCTCTTGCGCTTGCTCATGGGCTCCCGCGTTTGCGTCCTCTCCAGGGCGGTAGAGGACAGGCGTCACCTGTCGCACCTCCGTGGTGAGGAGCCAAAATTTGCAAATGATTTCGGTATTGGAGAAGTACGCGCGCGCACACGCGGTATATCCTCTCCGGCGAGCGGCTGTCTAGCATTTCCAGCACGAGGCGGCGATGACGGGCTTGCCCTTCCAGCCGAGCACGAGGCAGCCCTTCTCCTCGGCTACCGTGTAGCCGCCGCCGCCGCCAGCTTTCTCCTCAAGCCACTCCCGCGCCTTGGGCGCCATCTTGATAGGCATGGACTGGAAGCCCGCGCGGCTCATGCGGCGGCGCCACTGGTCTGCACGCTCGTGCCGCTCCACGCGCGCCGCGCCCTCGCACCCGACCACGTTGCGAATCTCCGCGCCGAAGTGGAACTGCTCGATGCGCGCGCGGCGCGCGTCGTAGCGCGGGAGCGCCGCGTCCAGCGCGTCGAACACCGCGGCGTAGTAGTGGAGCGCCTCCATGAACCGGCCGAGGAAGAAGGGCCCGTTGTGGCCGGCGTCCTGCTCCACGAGCACGAACGCCTTGGGCGAGAGCTTGCGGATGGTCTGCAGCACTGAGTTGAGGGCCCCGCGGCTCTCCTTCACCACAGAGTGCAGCTCCAGGATGCTGCTGACGACGACGGCCTCGTCCGCGTCGATGACAAGGTCGTCGATGTGGAGGCTCTCGAGGCTACGGTCGATGGCCCTGAACTCGAGGTACACCCCGAGTTCCTCCGCGTGCTCCTCGAGCTCACGGCCGACGGCTCTCATGGTGTCCATGCGGGCGCCGACACCGGAGACGCGCACGCGCACCGGCTTGGCGCCGGCCCGGGCGGCGAGGCCGTCGAGCAAGCCGCGCCACTGGTGGCCGCGGTCGAGGCCCAGCGTCATGCCCAGGTCCACCACATGGACGTTGCTCTCTCCCTCAAAGGCTTCCAAGATGGACGCGTTCGCCACGAAGTGCGCGAACCGCAGGTACGGGCACAGCTCGTAGGCCAGCGCGAGCGCCTCGCCGCGCGCGCCGTGGCGCCCAGCGCGCGATGGCGGGATGCTGAACGCCATGCTCGCCGGCCCCAGCGCCGGCGGGTGTGCCAGGGCCAGCCGGTCCGCCAGCCCCTGCACGAAGCACGACGCCACGCGCTGGAACGCCGTGCCGTGCACGGGCGCGCCGGCCTGCAACTCACGCAGCAGCGCCGCGGCCTGCGTGCGGTCGCGGCACGCCACCGCCTCGGCGCAGGCGACCAGCAGCTGCACGAGCCGCATGCCATCAGCTCCGCCACCGCCACCACCGTCACCCACAGCGACCCCCTCCTCACCTCGCTCCTGAAACCCCCCCACCGGTGACTCCATAGCCTCCATGGCCTCCACCTTCTGCTTGCAGCTCTCGAGGACGTCTCGGAACCGCTGCTTCCGCACTCGCGACGACTCGGCGGCGCCGACGTCGGCCTGCGCCGGCGGCCATGATAACTGGTATGGCGAGCTGAAGTAGTCGACCTTGGTGGCCTTCGAAGCCCGGGAACCGAGCTCTAGCTCATCGCCGTCCAACGCAGCCTCCTCGTTGCCGTAGGAGTAAGGGTGGTAGTCCAGTTCTTGATTAGTGCAAATCGAAGCATCTTGCTGCGGCAGGTGATGGTTTTGCTGGGAGCAGTAGGAGGTAGGGAAGGCGTTGGGCGTGTTCCTGCATGGCTGGCCAGAGCCAGACGCGCCCATGTATCCCCGTATGCACTCGTTAGTGCGCCTTCTTGCAAAGACAAATGGCCCAATTAACTAGTTACCTGATTGAAACAAGCTGTATATATATAGATGCGGTTGCTCTTGCTCTAGGCGGAAGACGAGGTGGTATAATTCTCCCACTAATGGATTAATTATTAATTGATAAAGTACAGCTCAGGTTTGCCCGTCTCTCTTTTTATCAAGTATTCAAAGACTTCTCTTCAAGATCCATGTATAGAGCAACGGAATGCACGATCGGAACATTCAAAGAATACACACGAAAGAAAAGAAATCGTTCGGATTAAAATTCTCACGAGGAACTACCGAATTACTAATTACTCACTCGAGCGCCATGGAGAATGTTCAAAAGAGAGAACACACGCACGTAGCCATAAGTGAAATGCATTTTGATCCAGCCCAGTGAAATTGAAAGTTCACAAGAGATGGAGATCGCGTTTGTCGCACGAAAGGTGCCCCGAGGAGAGGGGGTACGTTTTGGTCCGGTTCTGCTTGGCCGGAGAGAAAGCTGCAAAACAGATGGCGTTAAGCTGTTGAAGATGCAGTAGCAAACTAGCAGTACAGATGGTAGAATCGTATCAAGTTAAGTGCAGAGGGGCAGCTGAATTAGTCTCTTCGTTACGAGCAAAGCTTTCGTCTTTAGGTACCTATTGTGGGCTCGGTCTGCACCGCCCATCAGCGCGAGGCATTAGAATGTACTTCGTCACTGCCAGTTCATAACATGAGTGTTAATAGAACATTCTAAAAATGTTAATAAAACCATCTAAATTTGTCATACGAACCTCATGAAACGGGCATATTTGAAGATTATCCCATTTTATATACTAGCTAGTATATGCAAACTTGCCAACTATATAAGCACGTCAATTGATCTTGGCAAGGAGAAGAATTAAACGAAATACTTTTTGGAGATCAATAGTACTAGAAAATACTGGCCGGCCTTAGTTGAGTCAACCGAAGTGAGCAGCTGCACCACTCAAACAGCTAATTAATTACGAGGTTGCTTCATCGACATGGCTTTGACTAAATTAAATAGGGAAGAATATTAATTAGGACCCTTTCGACCTAGACGTCACCAGGGACGCCATGTCCGTTGTTCGACACCGTTGTAGGCTTGTAGCACGATCAGCCTCTCCTCGGATCGAGCAACAGGTAAGAGACCTTCGTTCGAGCGTAACGATTTTAGCTGTTGTACGATTAGTTTGTGCGTTAATTCTCCTTCATCGACTATGCAGTATGTGAGACGACTGCCATTCTGTCAATGTAACCATAAACAAAGCTGCCTGGCGCTCCAATTTCTGGCAGTCATGCAACGAAATGCATACGCCATACATATGCGTAATTTGAGTGTACTGCTCAATTTGTAATTTGAGAGATGTAAGTAAGAAAGCTGGGAGTTGTTAATATGAAAACTAGAAGATTTTTTACGATCGAGATGTACATGGTTGTAATTTGAGACCTGAGCTTTTCAGAACAGGGCATACGTACCTAGAGATTCAACAAATTAATCTGCGGTGATTGCAAATGTTGAGGTTGGAGATGATGCACAACTAAATTAACCAGATGACCTGACTCTTTCAGGTTTTTCTAAGATCCATGGATTCAGCTATTACCAACCCCAACCCACCCGCTTCATCCTAAATTATAAGAAACAGTGGGCCTTCTCTTTGCCCTATTATTTTCTTTGATTTTTTATTCATTTTAAAATAATAATTCATGGGTGCAAAGTAATAATAATGTTTAGATAAATAATAGGGGTGAGTAATAGGGAGTGTGGGTTGGAGACAAATTTGATATAGAGTATCCCTAATTTTTATACCATCCCTAAATGAGTGATTTAGGGGGAAAATATAGGGGTTTGGGTTGGAGTTGCTCTTACCATTCATCGAAACAGTGCTAGACCACTAGTGATTCGCATTCATCGAATACCGCTAACTCATAGCAACATACAACCACGAGGAACCATCCCGGAGCGTTATTAGATTATTACATGCCTGACGTCGACCCCGCATATTTCTACCAAAACTGCCTCTGATTCAATTTATCAAGGAAAAAGTGAGCTTATTTTGACATTGACATTCTTGAAAGGGACATGATGGAAAAGGTAGGATGATTAATTTTCATATATCTCCTATAATTCGGTCCAAAATTGGCTGCAAAGCTAGCTATAGTTGTCATCTTATGGACATTGTTTGCAGAGCATGTTTATACCGATAGATCGAGAGAACAAGATTATTATAGTCCTCCAAACTAAACACGTCTCGTACGTTAACGATGCTTGACACGCGCTGGTGCTGTCTAGCTTATTATTATTATTATTATTATTATTATTATTATTATTATTATTATACGAGCGGTTTATTTATTGATGTTATTTTGGTATAGCTAAGAGGAAACAGGGACATCATACCGTTGTGGTCGCTTCCGCGGTAGAATTAAATTTAAGCGAATTCTGGTTACTATGACTCTGAGTAGTACATACTGTATGATATAGTAATTACTAATTAGTTAACATGCATTGGAGTACGAACGAGTACCCGTTGTTGGTCTCCGTTAGTATCTAAATTTGACAAGACATAACCGATTTATTAGATCAAAAATAAAATTAGATATTTCTAGCTAACATTAGTTAAAGAGGAAAAAGATAAGTTACAATTGGAATTATAGCCGATATAGAGTTCAATATAAAAAGTCTTAGTCGACATCGGCTCAAATAGTAATTTATCTCTCAGAAGTTAAGACCAATTATACGCATTGTGGATCGAGTTGGAGAAGGATATGATCAGCCTAAGTAATATTATTGACAACAAGATTTAGCAAATGTAGCCGATTTACGAAGATCAGGTTAAATGTGGATAGTCTTAGCCGATATCGGTTCAAAGAGAAGTTTATCTTTTGAAAGTTGAGGCCGATGCAAATCATGTGTTTGCAAGAATTGGAGGAGGATACGATCGACCTAAGTGCTATATAAGAGGTCCAGAAGTGAGAAGAAAAGGTGTTCAAAGCCAATCAATCAATTTGCATCTACTTCTTATTTATTTTCTATCAACTAGGAGTAGCTTTTTAAATTTAGAATCTTTTCTGTAATTTGATTTTAATCAATAAAGTTGTGCATTACCGATTGTTGATCATCTTCAATTGTTGCGCATCGTCCTTTTTTTTTTGAAAAACAACCTTTACCTATCGTCTAATCGACTATAATAGTCGTTTAGATCATCTAGCCTATCGTACCATCTAATCGGCTGAGACGCTCATTTATCTTAGTTTAAGCTGATTATATCGACTTGCACCTATTTATCTGCAAGATCAAATCGGTTGGCACGCCATGAACCAACTTAAACCCAGTGTTTGCGTGTGTTCGAACCAATCAATCCTTTGTTGTATTTTTCGGCGCCAACAGTACCAATGTTAAGTCGATTAGATGGAAGTGATCAATCTTACATCTACATGCAGGGCTGCAACTTTAGCGGTTATTTATCGACCGGTGAATCAAAAAGTGATGGTTCAGGTCATTCATAGCACTTTGTTAAACACTGTAACGGCACTGGTGCTGTAACTACTGCTGCAGCGATATGCTAGATCTTTTCGATGATTGGATCATTCATTGTTTCGATCAAACGGTGCTTAAGACCAATAACTGTTTCGGTTCAACCATCCGTATGCAAGAAAACCGACTCTTTTTACCTTGTTTCTGGGTGCTGATCGGGGCCTGCACCCACAGCTAGCTAGTTACAATAATCCACGTTTTGCATATAATGAATGTCTCAGTATCCTGCGCGCCCGTGTGTGAGAGATGCATATATGGCACGGTTTAAACGCCAAACCTGTACGGAATCAGTTGTCTATCGCCTTGTAGGATTCACATTATTCTGGAATCTGGATGTAATTTAACCAGGGTAACCTAGCTAGCTAATTTTACTTTTGTGCTAAGTTGCAGATTGTAATAGTCCTTCTGTTACACTACTGTTTTTCCGTTCGCTGCTGACCATGTAGATGCAAGCCTTAGGGTTTGTTACCCGCGGGCTCCGGGCTCTTGGCTTAGGCTGAAGCTTCCACGGCGTACGTAATTGTTTGGGCGCCCGCGGCGGCTCATTGCTGTTAGGTTGGTATATGCATGCCATGAACCAAGGAGTCTCCAATGCAAAGAGAGCTTTTACATCATCAAGCTTCATGTACAAGAGCTGTCTACTACAATGCAAGCATCTCAACCATTGTATGTACTTAGGAGGAATCGAGCGGTGAAATCAATCGTAGGGCAAATTCTATATATGGTAAAACGTAGCGTACGAAGTAAGCGTCCGGATCATATATTCGGACGCTAGTCGCTCCTACAAACAATTATATGAGAAGAAACAAAACGCACCGTGTGCACGACCTCGACGGCACCCCAGAACATGATAGCTGCGTTCTGTAATTTTGCCCACGACATTTGTCGTGAACTATGAGCATTTTATAAATTCACGTAACCAAGATGTGTAAGATTTTTCCTGTGAGATAATATCTATTATATATTAAAAGCACATGACCAGAGGCGTATCTAGGTGAAGGACATGGGTCTACAGATGTACACCAAAAAGTTTTGACAAAACTCTAGTATATAATAGGTATATTAATTAAGTGTATATATTAGTAAATGGGTTCAAAAATACGTAATTCAATCTCTAAGTGCATTTCAGCATGTCCCACCCACTCCTTCTCCCAATCTTCCCTACATGGCCTAATCGTTCAAAGTACAATCTTCCTTTATTCCTTAATCATAACACCCAACTCCCTCTCAATTCAGCGTACCCCACGCTCTCTCAGTGGCGGCGGCGTAGGCGACAACCCAGCAATTATGACGGACGAGGGCCACAAGGCAGATGCAAGCCGACAGGGAGTAAGGCAGTGGACAAGCGTCAAGCAACCACCGACACCAGCAAACGAGTGGAGGCTATAGGGCAAGCAGTGGCACAAAGAGCTGCAGAGCAGCTCTGGCCCCTATAGCCACAGTGAGCATTGACTTGGGAATAGAGAGTGTGGCACCAGCGACAGCTGGCAGGTCAGGGTGGAGGTGTTTGGTGGGGTAGCAAGTAGCATGTGACGTGTTGCAAGGCAGCCATATGGGTGTGGCGAGCATGAACTAGGGATGGAAGGTGCGACGCCTGTGGCGATTGGCAGGTCAAGGCGGTGATACTCGCAAAGTAGGAAGCGGTGCTATTGTAACACCCCAATTTTTGCTTTTCTTGCATTTAAATGGTATTTTGAATTTTTGGGAATTTATTTGGATTTATTTGGATTTATTTGAATTAAACCATTTAACAAATTAATTAAATAATAGAAAAGTTAAGATAAAATTTTGCTGAAAATATTTTACTTGAGTCACAAATGTCTTAAAATATTTTTGGGTATTTTTCCAGAATTTTTCTAGTATTTTTAAAGCCCCAAATGAATTATTTGAATTTGGGAATTATTTTTAATCGAAAAGGATTAAAAATCCGTGAACGATGTTGGGCGAACATCATGCGGCCCGTTCCGGGAAAACCCTAACTCCGCCGCCGTTCGATCCGGATCCGACGGCTCTCATCGCGCCACGTCGCTGACTGAATCCTCGTCGGATTCCGCCGCCGCCGCCGTGTGGGCCTCGGTTTCCGCGACTTTCACGGAAGCCGAGGGCACTATTTATTGCGCCGCCACCCGTGTTGGGATCCTTACCTCGCGCCGCACCCGTCCGTACGCTCCACGCCGCCCGAGACGTCGCCGTTCGCCCGCGCCGACTCGCCGAAGTTCCCGAAGCCAACCGCCGAATTCTTTGCGTCGTCCCGTCGCCGCCGGTGACTCTCCGCCGCTGCCGTTGGTACCATTGGACTCAACGCGTCGCGCCGCTTCGGAAGCATCACCGCACGTCGCCGGAGGAGCCCTGGAACGCCGCGCCGTACGTCGTCGTCCCCGCCTCCGGTGAAGCAGCGCCGCCGCACCGTCTCCACCGAGCCCGGGCGTCCACAGCCGTCCGATCGTGCATCAACGACCCTGATTCGGCCACGTCGCTCCATAAACAGTAAACTCCATCTTCTAATCTCCGCCGTTAGATGCAAATCCGATGGTCAGCGATTAGCCACGTTACTGATTTAACCATAGCCGTCGGATTGGTTTTAGTTGGTCCAGATTGAGCCACGTCGCCGTTCACTGTGCGCATGAGTCGCCGACAAAGACGGGCCCGCATGTCAGCCGCACCGGACCGGTGACGTCAGGCTGACGTCACGGTGGGTCCCACCTGTCAGTGAGTCAATGATGACGTCATGCTGACGTCAGCACGGGAGCCGGTCAGGGCTGACGTCAGCAAGGCCACGTGTCACTCTCTGGTGACGACACGTGTCACAGATGACGCAATAATTAATTTTCCGAAAAAGAAAATATTTATTTAATTCGGTATATTGATTTTAAATATATTTTGAAACTTCAAACGCTTATAACTTTTGCGTTTTAACTCCGATTTGAGTGATTCCAATTTCTATAAATTTGTAAAATCAAGCTCTTTCTGTTTATGAATTTTATTTGAATTTTAGGCTTGAGTTGCTCTCTGTTTTATTTATTTATTGCTATTTATTTGCGTTCTGCGTGAGCGTTGAAGTGCGAAGGTTTCGAGGAGAGGTTCGACCGAGAGCAAGCTCAGAGCCGAATCGATACTTTTGAAGGCAAGTTGTGTTTGATCATGTTGAACCTATTAGAGCAAATTACTTTGATTTAAACTATTGCATGCTAATTTGATAGAAATGACTTTGAATAAGTTTTTGGGATTAGTTAAATGCCTAGTTGCTGTATGCCACCTTGTCGTATATAATTGTATGCCATGAATCATTTGTCACCCTAGATTATGGACTAATAGTTGGACATTAATAATTTGCCAACATGGGTTGAGTAGACCGAAGTAGTATGCTTAGCCCTACCACGTGGACATTTTATGATTTTGGAATACCAAAGTAAATATTGACCTAATGACATATGGAACATGATTTGTGAATAAGACATGTGTTATTGAGTTGATGATGGCACGTGGTGCAATGGTAAAGAACCGGGTGGGAAAATGATTTAGGCCGAGGCATGTGGCAAGATTGTTTCTGGTGGGCCAAGAGTGGCAACTGGGCGGTCGCATTTGGTTTTATTGGTTTTGGATGTTTAAGGTCATTTTGGTTAGTCTTGCCTCGGTCAACTAAGGACTTAACCTTGCGAGCATTTGAATGAGTCTCTCATACTGACCACAAGCTCCGTAATGGGACGGGCTTAGGTGAGTAAACCGGAAATCTATTCTTTGGTCTTGTCGTGGTGGTGTGAGGCCCGAGAAGCGGAATGAGAACTCACATGGCGCAAGAGGGGGCCCTAGGTGTGGTAACCAGTCCCTCCAAGTGTTGAAACCTTAGCGAGCGTCTTGGGTTTAGATGGAACTTTGGAAAGGCTTCGTACGATTATTTGCCTTGGTGGTATTTGGTTGTATCTTGTGGGTAAAGTGTATAACCTCTGCAGAGTGTACAACCTATTGAATAGCCGTGCTCACGGTATTGAGCATCGCTTCGGTGATTACTGTCAAGGGTTAGATTTTCATGAAAATGAATTGTTTATGGAAAATGCTTGGGGTTGGTAATGAGGAACTAGACATAGGATGGAAATATGACTGTGATTAAAATGTTTGTGAAAGCTACTATTCTTATTACTGTTTTGCTGCTTTGCAAATTACTACTGTTATTCTTAAATGATGTACTGCTCATGAACCATAGCCTATCCTTTGTATTAAGCCATGCATGTAGAATATTAGAATTGCATTCTGTGCATGACTTGCTGAGTGCTCAAAGTACTCACCCCACAACAGCACAACTTCAGTTGAAGAAGAAGCAACCCCTGCTCAGGAGGAGGAGTATCAGGAGGAGACGACAAACTAGGGAGCGAGCCCAGTCAGTTGCCTATGGCAAATTGGTTGGCGCCACGAGTTTATTTTATTTCCGCTGCATTTGAATATTCTAATAAGTCTTCGCCCTGCGAGGCGTATCTTTGTAACTTGACCATAAGGTCGATCAACTAGTTTGAGTATTTAATTAAAGTACTTATTATTTCGTTGGATATGTCTGTGATATGTACCGATGTTGAAACTGTGTGCACTAGCGTGATCCTGGACTAGTGCTGAAACACAGAGGGTCCGGATTTGCAAGCCCGGTCCCGACAGCTACTACAACATGTAGTCGCTGAGTATTTGGTATCGACAATCACATAGGTGAATTTCATTCTTAATTTCCTAATCTGAAATTCCCAATTCACAAATCTATCAATGTTATGTTGACTTATAACGATGAATCATATTTTTTAAAATGAAGTATGTAGAGGATTCAAAAATGAAGATGAAGTATGCACATTTTAAATCCCCAATTCATAAATTTCTAATTTATTTTAGATGTTGTCTCAAGTAAGAACAATTTTTTACTTCCTATTTTTGCTATATTATGAATGTTTATATTTTACATCGAACAATATTTTTGTAACTCCGAACACCCATCCTAAAAATTTTGAATCTGCCATTGCACATGGCATGTATTTTGGAGTTGCTAAGAAAAAAGATATTCTATTATATATTAAAAGCTTATGGCATGTCTTTTAGAGTTGCTAAAAAAGAGAAAAATGTTAGAAATTCTCACAAAAGGCAAAATATATGGCCCTTAATTTGGTGGATCCTAGCTAAATTGAACTATAGTAGCCATTGAACGTTATTTTTTAAATAAAACATCTAATAGTCTATCTAGCAGACCTGAGCTATAACGGCTTAGATTATATATTAAAAGCTCTAATAAAACTAATGGCATATATTTTAGAGTTGCCAAGAAAAAAAGAGAAATACATTAAAAATTCTCACAAGAAAAGCAAAAATATCTAACCCATAATCTGGTGTACCCTAATTAATTTAAATTATAACAGCCATTTGATGTTTTTATTTAAAGAAAAACATCTAACATTTTATCTAGCGGACCTAAGTCCATAACAAATACAATAAAATATAACAGATTTTCACATGAACTAGAAACTAAAACATGTACATAACTAAAATTCAGAATTAAAATTAGATAAAATTAGCAGTTGGATTTGTATATAAATGCTAACCTAAAACTAATATTTAAAATTAAATAAAAATAACAATACAATTAACGACTTAGACTAGAAGAAGAGTCTATAACATGCACAATAAAAATAAAAAAAAATTGGAAATGGAAATAAAAGGAAATGAACCATTTAATTTTCATACAAACTCCAAATTAAAACATGTGCAAATTTGAAATAAAAGTTAGATAAAAATTAGTAATTGGATTTGTATACGAATTCTAACCACAAGTTTTTGGAAATGAGTGAGTATATTCTCACTATAATGTATAATATTAAAATATTATAAATAGAGTTACGCAACAATTTATTTTTCAAAAGGTAAAATCACATATGCATTATCTAGCAATTTAAACATTCCTTAAAAGACGATGTATATTGTGGCTGACGTCACGAAGTAGAGTAGATTAAACAATGGCGCTACTTTGACTTGACTGAAGTAAACGATTAGGGACATGGCCCAAATTTAAAGAATTTTAGTACATGTCATTTCGAAAAAGCTGCACTTAACGGGGAGGAGAAAAGGAACAGTGCCAGGGGAAGCAGTGATAGTTAGGCGGTTTAGGCCTACGCACTACTACAGACTGCCTCATCCGCGACCCTATCACTATCGGTTCCAAATTCAACCATACTATCACTGCCGGTTCTAACTTCAATCGGCAGTGATATGAATAGTATAAATTTCCCGCAGGAATGGAGGCAATATCATTGCCGGTTTTATAGAGAACCGGCAGTGATAAGAAGATATCACTGCCGGTTTATATGTACAACCGGTAGTGATAATACCATTGCCGGTTCGCCTATAAACCGACAGTGATAACACCATTTTCACTGCCGGTTTTACTCTAGACCGGCAGTGATATTACTGTTCCCCATAATTAGTTCGATACAGAACATAAGAAACATTGTAATTTATCTCGCACAGAACATATGAAAACATAATTAATTAAAAAACAGAACATATGAAAGCAAATTTGTAATTTACGGGATATGTATTAATTAAAATACAGAACATTTACAAAACATAATTAGGTATATCGTCTATTATTACATATTTAGTCCTAATTATAATAGGCCAATAGCGCGAAACCCTATATCCAAAAGTCGTCGTTGTCGTCCTCCTCCTCCTCCTCCTCGTCGCTGGAGCTGCCGCTTGATGACTGATCAGAGTTGCGGCGGTGCTCGTCCTCCTTCTCCTCCGAATCCGATTCGGTGGCGAGTTGGTCTTACCCCAACGCCGCAGTTTCTCGCCGCCGTCGCTGTCGTCGTCGTCGCCCTCCTCCTCCTTCTCCTCCTTTGCCTCCTCTTCCTCCTCCTCCGCTTCCACCTCCTCCTTCTCCTCCTTCTCTAGCGACGGAGCGGGGCTTTGCCCAACACGTGCTCGCTTCTTGGGGGGTGCCATTTTTGCAACAATAGTGGATTGTGTGGGGGTGCCATTCTTGAAACAATAGTGGCATTATATAGAGGCGAAATGGGAAGAACAACAGATTAGCGAGGAATGTGAAGCGCAACAGTTGGCGCGGCAGAGGAACGGGCAGGCGCGACGGTTGGGTTGGCGCGGCAGTTTGAAGGGTGGGACGTATCACTGCCGGTTTATATTACCAACCGGCAGTGATAACTGACTATCACTGCCGGTTAATACCTATAACCGGTAGTGATATATTACTGCCGGTTTAATTTACAGCCGGCAGTGATATTTAAAGTTTACTGCCGGTTCGTATATTCAACCGGCAGTGATATGTATTTTCCCACGCAACACAATTTTACCCGCGTAGTATGACATTATCACTGCCGGTTCTGCGCAGAACCAGCAGTGATAAGGTATTTTCCCGCGTAATAGACCTTATCACTGCCGGTTCTTCGCAGAGCCGGCAGTGATAAGCTATTTATATAGCAATCTTCACCGACCGCGCATTTCCCGGCGAAAGCGAAGAGAGCGCTCTTTGCTCGGTGTATTTTTCTGGAGAGGTCTTTGCTTGAAATTTTGTGTCGATATTTTGTTCATATTTTTCATCGAATCGACATCTTCTCCGTAAAGCGAGAACAAAGAGGAGTGTATTATCTTGGCGAGTTCTTTGTTGAAAAATTGTATTAAAATTTTTCAAGGTTCTTGACTTGATGTATGTTATATTTGTCGTAAAATTTTACTTTACAGTGCTATAGATGTTGATAATTGCTTGATTATGCGGTGTGAGCAGTTTATGTCAGTCTTGCTCAAATTAAGATCTAGCTAAATTATTGAATAAATTATAATTCATATCGTAGTGGATGTTTAAGTAATAAAATTGCTAGATGGACAATTATGCATAATTGTAAGTAATTTAATTAATGAAAATTTGTTATATGGATTTTTAATAGTAAAGATTGCTAGATGATCAATTATAAATAGTGAGAATTGCTAGTTGAATATTTAAATAATGGGAAATGGTAGATGGATTTTGCAATAATGAAAGTTGGAACATAAATAATTATTTAGAAATATATCCTTATATTGTATTATATGCTTGTTTGTTGTAGATTAATTTAATTTAATAGCTAGCGCTACATAACAAAATGAAATGAAGAAATCTTCTAAATAATTAAAAATGCCGATGGATATTTAAATAGTGAAAAAGGTTTGATGTATTATATAGGCAAAATTGCTAGATGTATTTGTAAAACTAATCATTTACAATTATATTAGAATTGCATTAAATTCATATCCATTTTAGTGATGTAGTGGATGTTTAAGTAATAAAATTGCTATATGGACAATTATGCATAATTGTAATTAAGTTAATTAATGAAAATTTGTTATATGGATTTTTAATAGTAAAAATTGCTAGATGAATTATAAATAGTGAGAATTGCTAGTTGAATATTTAAATAATGAAAAATGGTAGATGGATTTTGCAATAATGAAAGTTGGAACATAAATAATTATTTAGAAATATATCCTTATATTGTATTATATGCTTGTTTGTTGTAGATTAATTTAATTTAATAGCTAGCGCTACATAACAAAATGAAATGAAGAAATCTTCTAAATAATTAAAAAATGGTAGATGGATATTTGAATAGTGAAAAAGGTTTGATGTATTTCAATATATAGGCAAAATTGCTAGATGTATTTGTAAAACTAATCATTTACAATTATATTGTTATTTGCGATTATGTGCTTATAATGTGTTTATCGTTTTAATTAATTAGCAATGCATGACTCTGTAAAGAATAAATTATTTTGATATCGTTTGTTCATATCTTTGAAATGTAGTTTGATATAATTAACTGTAGATGGACCGAAGGTGAATGTATGACAAAAAAAGAGAATTTTTTGTAAGTCCTGATATGTATTGAATTTGAACTGCAATTTTATACATAGGTAGAGTAATCTATGAAGTACATCTACAAATTTTTTCGAATTGGTTGTCACTTGCCGGTTCGTCCGAGAACCGGCGGTGTATACACGAATCACCGCGGTTCTTCGTATAAGCGGCAGAGATATACATATATCACTGCGGATTCTAGGTTGAACCGGCGAGATAATCGAGTATCACTGCGGATTCTAGTGTAAACCGGCGAGATAGTCGAATATCACTGCGGTTGTATAATGAACCGGCGATGATATCTATTATCACTGCCGGTTCTAATCGCGATGATAACCCGAGTATCACTGCCGACCAATCACTGCCGGCGCCCATAACCGGCAGTAATGGCGTGAACGAACCGACAGTGATGACCTATTCTGTAGTAGTGACGGCTACCCACCTAAACTGGCGGTCGGTGTGCGCGAGCCGGCGGTGGCTCCCCTCAGTCCCCTGTAACGCGGACATGCCATCTCCGGCTTCACACTCGTACTGTCGTACAGCACCTCTGCGTCGGACGGCGTCTCCACGTCGTGCTTCCTGACCGCGGCGACCACAACCTGGGCGATCCTGGTGAGCGGGCTGCCTCTCTCGGAGGCTGTATGGGCCGTTGCCGGTCAGAAACGACATGACGGCCAGCACGCTGAACAGCGCCGGGATGCCGTAGGACTGCACCCACACCAGCACACGGTGCCGCTGACGAGCGAGCCCACGTTGATGGAGAGGTAGAACCAATTGAAGGAGGAGCTCTGCCGGCCACGCTCCTCCTCGTCGGTCTCGTCAAACTGGTCCGCGCCAAACGACGACATAACCGGCTGCAGCTTCCCCCCACCCCCGGCGCCGCGGCACGCCACCAGGTACAGGCCCGCGTAGAAGATCGTGCTGGGCGGCCGACTCGCTCGCGGTCACCACTCCAAATCCCTGTTCAAAACATGGTAATACGGTCCTTGGTGACGTTGTTCGCCGCCGCCTTGCTGCCCTCGTGCAGCCGGTCCTTAGGGTAGTTAACCAGGTTCATCGACACGCCGAAGTAGGAGGTGTATTGGAGGCAGCTGTTCACTTTTCATCGAGCAGCATGACCACGCATGCATGAAGAGGCCAACGTGTTAAGCATACATACCGCAGTGGGAAACAAAAAAAAAAGACTGCATTAATGATCATGTATACGGATGCTTGGAAAGTTAGAAGATGTGGTTATGCGTGTGTTACCGATGAGGCGATGATGAGAACGCAGGCCCACAAATTCCGGCGATCCTTCTTGGACGTCTGGCTCCGGCGGTCGGTGTCGCCGTGCCGGCCCATTGATTCTACAGCTTCCATGGTTTGAATAGTTGAGGAGATCCTGAAAATTTACACAGGTGAAGAGTGAAGCCATTTCAGAGGCATCAGTTGCATATCTAATTTTTTTTTGCTGCTGATCACATATCTATACGTGTGTGTCTCATGTATCAGATATGTATAAAGGTTGAGGTAAAAAGCTTCAAGAAACCTACATTTGCCTCGAACCGATCGCTGATGCTCTGTTGCTCTTCTTTGCTGATGCTCTGTTGCTCTTCTTTGCAGCTTCACCCTACGTTCTCAATTTGGCTGCTCTGCAGACGGTGCCACTTGAGCTGCTTGAGACTTACGAGTGAGAGTACCGATGCACTTTCTGTTTGGACTTGTTTGTCAGTTTAAAAGTTAATATCTAAATAAATATATGGTTTTTTAATTAGTTTTTTTAAAAAGCCATAAGTTTCATATAACTAAAAGTCAAACATCATATGGGAGGTACTTCCTCCGTTCCGGTTTGTAAGGCGCATATAATTTTTTGCAAAGACCAAAAATAGTGAGCTAGATGATTAGTGTTCCATGTTTACCCCTAATTACTCCTGTATTATGGACCTAGTTACTGTTGGTAATTAAGGAGCCCATCGTTCCAGTTCACGCGGCACCACATGCATTTGACCCGTGCGCCCATGTAGGTTCTCGCCGCTCGGCCCATGCACGTGCTCACTGCTCGCCCGCACGCATGGCGCTGATTAGAGCCACCAAAAGCGCTCGATGAAAATTTCGCTACCCATGGTGCGGATTAGAGGCCCCAAAAGCGCTCAGATTGAGTTTTGATTTCACCCTTGGCGCCCAAAAAATGGAGTATAAAGAGAAGACGACCTACCAGCGAATTTGATTGACAACACCATTGTCTCCTCTTCTCTTCTTATATGGAGAATATAGACTTAAACGAACTGATAATTTGGGAGGAGAACAACGAGTACGAGGGTCGTCCAATCATCGACTTAGACTACAATTTGATGTGCGATGATCCTAGCGGTGAAGGTGTGTTTTTGCCCATACAGATTTGTTTAAAGTTCTTGACGATGGTGCTCACCAATTGTTTCTTCTTCCTTGCACGAACAGAGGGAGAAGACCAAGGTGCACAAGTTGGAGTTTGCCATGGTGAATCCTACCACGTTGACGCTGGGCTTGGCCACGGTGATGGTTTTGACACTGGTATTGATCTTCACGCCAGTCATGGCCGTGCCAGGCTAGGGCTCGTAGGTCGCAGTCGTAGTGCTACATTCGACATAGGCCGCGGGCGCGCCAGGATAGGGCTCACTGGGCGCGGCCACGGTGCTGGTTTCAACGTCGGCCATGGCATGCAGGTGCTGGTGTTCACGTCAATCGCGGTCTCGCCAGGCTCGGGGGTAGTTGTCGCGCCATGCTCGGGGTCATTGGGAGTGTAGATGATGCCGAGGTGTCCAATGTCGTGGACATAGAGGCAGAGGGCGCCGTCGCCGCCGGTGCTTTCGCTCTCATACGTACATTATCTTATTCCACGTAGAACACAAACTGCTCATACGCTTGTATGTACATGTGTTGATGCGCACGTGCCTATGCACTAGATTGGGGAGGAGATCGCGGTGACGGTGGCCATGGGCACTAGCAGGAACGCGCTCCACGAGGGAGGTGATGTTGAGCATGCCGAGGAGGGAGGTGATGCCCATGCTGAGGAGGAAGGTTGATGCTGATCATGCTGACGAGGAAGGTGATGCCCAATAGGCTAGGGTAGCCATGGCACGAGTAAGTGATTAGCAAATTGTTTCTTCATTGGATATTCAAGTTCTAATTCTAGTTGTCGGATGATAAGTAGTGCATAATGTGATTCTTGTTTTGTAGATCAAGATGAAGGAAGGAGGAAATGATACACCCATGAAGAGCGACAGATGATTTATACCATGTTTCTAGAGAGATCAAGTTTGGACATATTAAAGCATGGTGTGACTAAGGCCATTTCTGATGAAACAGGCATACCGTTGAGAGTTGTCCAGATGATATGGTACCATGAAAAGCATGGTGGTGGGTTACACGGAGTGTTGAACAAGAGGGCAAAGAATTGTGGCCGCAAGAGAATAGTGGTTGATGCCCAAGCCATTAAACAAGTGCCGTTGCGGAGTAGAACGACTCTCAAAGATCTAGCTAATGAACTAGATGTGTCGAAGACCACATTGTTTAGGTGGTTCAAAGATGGTAAGTTAAGGCTACACATGAATGCGATAAAATTTACATTAACCGAAGCTAACAAAAAAGTTAGGGTTCGTTTCTGTCTATCAATGATTGCCCAATTAGCTTGCCGCAAGAACCAGTTTTTCATGGTATGTACAACATCATGTACATAGACAAAAAGTTGTTCTATCGTATGAGATAGAGTTAGAACTACTACTTGGCACCAGACGAGAAGGATCTAGAAAAAACCACACAAAGCAAGAACTTTATTGAGGAGGTTATGTTCCTTGCGGCAATTGCGAGACCGAGATTTGATGATGATGGTAATGTGACATTTTCAGGAAAGATTGGGATATTTCCATTCACTTTCGTAGAGGCGGCGAAAAGGAATAGTGTGAATAGGCCTGTCGGTACATTGGTAACCAAGGTATTGCCGTCGATCACTAAGGATGTTAGTCTTGAATATATTGTGAACAAGGTATTGCCCGCCATAAGAAAAAATGGCATTCAAATGAACATGGTTCCCCTATATTCATACGGCAGGATATTGCCAAGACACATATCCCAATTGATGATGCTAATTTTTGTAATGGGCAATGGATGATGGTTTTGACATAAGGTTAATGTGTCAGCCACCAACTCCCCTGATCTCAATATTTTAGATCTTGGTTTTTTTTGCAGCACTTCAAGTATTATTTCAAAAGTCATCTCCAAGTAATGTCAAGGACATTGTCACGAAGGTGCAATAAGCTTATGATGAGTATCTGGTAAAGAGGAGCAACTATATTTTTCTCACTCTTCAATCATGCATGATAGAGGTTTTGAGGCAAAAAGGGAGGCAGCACTACTGTATTTCACATCTAAAGAAGCGGTCACTAGGGAGAAACAATGTTCTTTCAATTAGGTTGAACTGTGATAAAGACATTGTAAAAGAGGCAATAGAGTACCTCAATTAGTGAGTTTGTAGTAATCTATCGTGGCAAGGAACAATGTTGTTGTCTTGATTTTGGTATTGATTTTGCAGTGTGGTTTTCGTAAGAATGCCAGCATGATCGAATTGATAAGGTGAAGAAGAATCCATGAAGCCAAAAAAAGAAGAAAGGCCACAACATCTAGCCACTCGCAGCTACTGTGCTTGGCCATCTTCCCAATCTCCAGGAATGCTCCATCGCTCACGTCATGAAGGGCTAAAACATCCAGCAAGCACTAATCATAACAGCGCTTACGTACAGAGGAACAATGCTTACATTAACACTGAACACAAGCACTTACGATAACCATCCGACAAACACAATCACTTACAAGCACTTAGAAGAAGTTAGGCATATGAATCTTATAGAAAAACTTAGCGATTTGTTGTTGCCAAACGGGCCACTTATCAAAACCATTCATCAAGCAAGTCTCATTGAAGTCTTCTAAAGCTTCGAGCTCAACCATTTCTTCGACAACTTCATGCTCGATCATTTCTTGGTCAGCTTCACCCTCGACTATTTCTTGGACAACAGCTTCATCCTTGGCCATTTCTTGGACAGCTTCAACCTCGACCATTTCTTGGACAGCTTCAAGCCCAATCGAGTCGTCTACACCTTCAAGCCTGAGCTTTACTTGGACAGCATCACCCTCCATGGTCTCTTCAACACCTTCAAACTCGATCGATTCTTCATGTTTCATCCATGGCGATGGCGGCCACGGCGGTGGCAATGGCGGCGACGATGGGGTCAGTATCAATGACCGCGGCGGCAAAGCGAACCGTGACAATGGCGACGACATTGCAAGCAGCACTGGCTTGAATGGAGAACGATGGGCATATATAGGAGCACTGGCTTTGCTCATGAAGAACCAAGAACTATGCATGCCTTGCATGCATGCAGTGCTAATTAATTGTGCATGGCCAACGAACCGTCTCTCACGCGTGTGGTCATGCGGAGTAATTAGCACATGGAGTATGAACCGTTTCACGCGCATGCGAATGAAGCGAGTACTAATTAGCGCATGGAGTAATTAGGGGTATAAGAGAGAATAAACTCCATACGCCCAACAAAGTGGAACAACGGCAAAAATTTTATGCGCCCTACAAACTGGAACGGAGGGAGTTTTTTTTCCCTTTTGAGAGTTGGTTTTAGACTAGCTACTAAAGTTAGAATAAAATTACCCACATCTACCGTGTATAAAACAAACTGATTTTAAACCATTTAAGTAGAAAAATTAACTTTAAACTATAAGCTAAAAAGGCTAAGCCAATAATGGCTGATGCTAAAGAGCAATGGCGATCGACTGAACATGGACAGCAGGTCGACCATCAGTATTATAATGGCACGCACCGTAATCCCAGGGAAAAGCTAGCTTAGCTAGGCTGCTAAGCAGCTTGCGCAACCGCACAAAATGTGCACCATGTAATGTGGAGTAATGTGTTTCTTACGGTTACGTTAACCGTACTTAACAGACAAATTGGACGGCACAGATAATATTATCGGTGAAATGTGTTTACACTGGAGTAATCATGGACGTGCCCAACTGCCCATGGCACATTGGTCATGTGAGAGAGAGGAAGTAGCATTTTTTTACCTGAAAACGCTCCAAAACTTGTACGCTATGGCTCATGGTGTTACTACGATTTAAGACACACAGGCCCAATTTGCGCACACGGGCTCGTACGTGATCTCGGCTGGGTTGTTCGATGCCAACTAGCCTACCAAGCCGAAAACACACGGGCCAAACATCAAAATGGTTGGGGCAGATGTAGCCCAACCTATCCGATGGAAAACGGTACATGTACGGTGTTCTTCGATTAATCCACGGTCCTCTTGTACGTGTACCACCGCGCGATGAGCAGGTAGGCGCCGAAGTTGCCAACGCAGAGCATGGCGAGTAGCCAGAAGAAGTAGTCAAGGTGGCCGCGGTTGATGTCGTCGGGGATCCACCCGGCCCGCCCGCCCCGCGCCGTCACCGCTGCCACGACCGAGACGAGCGCCGAGCTCGCGTAGTTGCCCACCGCGAACGACGTGCTGGACATCCCCGAGCAGAGGCTCCGCATGGCGTCCGGCGCCTGGTCGTAGAAGAACTCCATCTGCCCGATGAACGTAAACACCTCCGCCGCGCCCACCACCACGTACTGCGGCACCTGCCAGAAGATCGACAGCGGCAGGTAGCTCTCGCCGTCGTCGTGCATGGAGGCTCCGTGGCGCGCGATGACCTGCCGCCGCGCGACCTCGAGCGTGCCGGCCGCGAGCATGGCAACCGTGAGGATGACGAAACCGACGCCCATGCGCTCCAGCTGCGTGAACCCGCGCTCGTGGCCCGTGAAACGGCGCGCAAGCGGGACGACCGCGCGGTCATAGAGCGGCACCCAGAGCATGACGCTGAGGGTGTCGAAGACGGAGAGCACAGCGGCGGGGACCCTGAAACGGCCGATGTGGGGGTCCAGCGTGTCGCCCTGGAGGACGAAGGTGGTGGTCACCTGGGTGTACGCTGCGGCGAAGATAATGCCGCTCGCCCACACCGGCAGCAGCCGGAGCAGGCACTTGAGCTCCTCCACCTGCGTCACCGTACATATACGCCACGGGCTCGGCCCCGCCTTGTCGCTCGCCGTCTCCACCGCCGCCTTGTCCAAGAACCTGTCAACGATCAGTGCACTGTCTAATAAGCTTGCTGAATTATGATCCTTAATTTCAGTAAAAGACGACATAGATAATGCAAGTGTGTCCAAGACAAACTACCGTGGAATCTGAAATTTTTCTGCAGTATATTTATGTACGTCACATTGAAATTTTCTCGGTCTGAAAATAACTAGTTCTACAAAAAGACACAACCAGTCGACTCAAACGTGCATCGAAAGGATACGAAATGGACGTGCTGCGGACTGCAGAATTCCTCCATTTCCTCCTGTGCGACATTAAACAATTCCTCCGATGAAACAAGTTGCACCGTGCACGACCTCAGCGTCACGCGGGACGTGACAGGTGCAACTTTTATATTTGTCGCGAACTACAAGCAAGCATCTTATAGTGAGTCGTGAGCGAAATTAAACAGAATACAGTAGTGCACTCGTGAGCATCTACAATCCGAGCGGACTGACTAGCAAGCGATCTTTGGTGACTAGTGACATGGCTCACATTTTTTTTGAGCTTCACATTTTCTTTTAAATGAGCAGCACTGAATGGAAAAAGAGGGAAGGGATAGCGCTCAGATCCATCCAGATCTCATCCAACGGCTGCTATTGAGTAGTTAGCAAATTAACACTTCTTTTAGACCAGCAAATTAACACTTAGCGACGATGAGAGTACTTAGTCACCTAAACTGATCGGTGTGCGCAAGCCGGCGGCTCCCCTGTATCGCGGACATGCCATCACCGGCCTCGCGCTCGTACAGCAGCGCCGCGTCGGCCGGCGTCTCCACGTCGTACTTCCTGACAGCGGTGACCACCACCTGCGCGATCCTGGTGAGCGGGCTGCCGCCAGGTGGCTGATGCTGCCGGTACGCGCCGGTGCCGGCCAGGAACACCGCGACGGCCAGCACGCTGAACAGTGCCGGGAGGCCGTACCCCAGCCCCCACCCGACGCTGGACTGCACCCACACCAGCACGGTGCCGCCGACGAGCGAGCCTATGTCGATGGAGAGATAGAACCAGTTGAAGAAGGAGCTCTGCCGCCCGCGCTCCTCCTCATCGGATTCGTCGAACTGGTCCGCCCCGAACGATGACATGACCGGCAGCAGCCCGCTCCCCAGCGCCACCAGGTACAGCCCCACGTAGAACGCCGTGCTCTGCAGCGCCGCCGCTGCGCTCACCGTCAGCACCCCATACCCCTGTTCAAAATTAAACAAGACAAGATGAGCTAGCTTTGAATTGACCACGACGGCGCGCGTACGTCGTGTGATTCTTGCAGGAGTGTGGGTGTTTGAATCTTGATTGCGTGTTTATGTACGTGCCACGACGGAGATGAGCAAGAAGAGCGCGATGGTCCAGTATCTGCCAAAGAAGGCGTCGGCGAGGAAGGCGGCGATGAGCGGCGTGATGTACACCGTGCCCTTCCAGTTGGTGACGCTGTTCGCGGCGGCCTTGCTGCCCTCGTGCAGCCGGTCCTTGAGGTAGTTCACCAGGTTCGTCGACACCCCGAAGTAGGCGGCGTACTGGAAGCAGTTGTTTGCTGATCAACCATGACCGCGCATGCAGATGCAGAGGCCAACGGATCAAGCCAAAGGGTTGCAGCGATCGATCCTTGGAAAATTACAAGCTGCGTGTATGCGTGTTACCGTGGATGAAAAGGCAACCCCAGAAAATCCGGCGATCCTTTTTGGGTGTCCGGCGATCGGTGCCGCCCTGCTGCCCATTTGATTCTACAGCTTCCATGGTTTCAACACGGAGCAGATGCTGAAAATTTACACAGGAGCAGCCGAGCAGGCAGGGATGCCGCTGACGACGGTGAATTCTGGACTAATAAAAGGAGTTCTCCACATCATCGGTAAACGAAGTCGTTTCAGAAAACAGCAACATCGAGAGGTGAAAACTGATCAAAAAAGGGAACTCATCGATGTATATATGCTTCAAATTAACATCTGTTACTGATCACATATATGTTTGTGTATATCCTGTCCGTCTCACAGATATAAAAATAAAAGATTTCAAGAAACAGACCTTTGCCTGGGACTGGTTGATACTTGATAATGCTCGACTGCTCTTTCTTTCTTTGCACCTTTTTTTTTTTTTGAAGGAAATCTTTCTTTGCACCTTCACCAACAAGGCACTAACTACTTTGAGAGACTGAGATCGATCGATGCTACTGTGCGATTGATGGTGACTGGACATGGACAGTAGGACGATCGTTCTGGACTATAAAATTATAATGGGATAATGGCACACAGCCACACACTGTAATGAAAAGCAACATTGGCCAGGCCGCGCTAAGCAAGCGGCTGGACAGCACAAAGTGTGCCATACATATATGTACACCTTTCCTTTTTTTAAAAAAAGAAAGAAACTCCATTAGAAGGGCTGCTGGGTAAATCTATTATATATTAACAACTCGCGTAGAGCTGCTAACAAACGGGAAATATGTTAGAAATTATTTTTAAAAAAAGTAAAATACCTAGCTCTTAATCTGATGAACTTAAACTATAGCAGCCATTGGATATTATTATTTAAAGAAAAATATGTAGTCTTTAATGTAGTGGACCTGAGTTATAATGGCTTAGAAGAAAAAGTCTATACCAGATAAAATAAAAAATAACAAAAATTCAAAATAAAAATAAATTATCCATTTGATTTTCATACAACTCTAAATTAAACCCATACATAGCTAAAATTTGAAATAAAAACTAGATAACAATTAGCGGCTGGATTTGCATATCAATTCTAACATAAAACTAATATCCAAATTAAATAAACAATAATTATAAAATTAACGTCTTAGATTGGAAGAAAAAGTCCATACAAGTACAATGAAAATAACATAAATTCAAGAAAAATAAAATAAAATCAACCATTTTACTTTCATACAAATGCCAAATCAAAACCTATATATAAGTGAAATTTGGCATAAAAATTAGCAGTTGGATGGGTATAGGAATTTTAAACAATGAAAATGAACATGAATTTGGAATAAAAATAAAATAAAATTTAGCATTTGATTTTTATACTGAACTCTAAATTAAAACCTAAAATTCAAAATGTAATAATAAATAACAACAAATATAATAGAATAATAAAAATAAGAGGAAATTATGGATTTTTAATTCATACTAAGTAAAAAAATATAAGTTTTGGTTTTATTTAGAATCAAAATTCTAGAAATATGCTAATTTAAGAAAAACATAAAATAAGGTAAGGGATTTGATTTGTATGTATGTATGTATGTATGTATGTATGTATGTATGTATGTATGTATGTATGTATCTCGTTAACTATTATGTAATAAAGTCAATAACATGTTTTTTATGGATATTAAAAATATATAGAATATACTAAAAATTCTAAAAACAAAGAAAACATTATGATTCTATATTTGGTGGAACTCCGTGGAATAAAGAGACTAAGACGGTGATATGTTGACAGGTATTGATCACTCGGCCATATCGGTATAAGCAATATGATGTGTACTAAGGGCCTGTTTGGCAGGGATTCAGCTTCTCCAGATTCTGAGAATTTGGTGAAGTTGAAAATTTTAGCTTCACCAGATTCATGAAGCTGGACCTGTGAGTACATTAAGAGTGTTTAGATGGATCATCTTGTTTACATTTTAGACTAAAAATATAAACTTAATTCACTTTATTTTAGCCTATAAGTTTCAGATCTCAGGTGAAGCTGAAATCTAAAGCTCTACCAAACAGGCCCTAAAAGAAAGAGACAAGCGTTGCAATAATAAAATTAAAATATGATGATATAAATAAAAAATGTTATGTTATGTTTACTGTTTTGCTATGAAAGTATTTGGGAAGAAAATTTTGGTCACACATAACAAGTATTTGGAAACAGAGTGAGTATATTCTCTCCTCTAATATATAATATCAAGAATATCCTAAATGAAATTCTGCAGATCTATTTTTTAAAAAGAAAAATCACATATACATTAACAAGTCATTTAAACATGCTATAAGGATGATAGATGAGCAATGCGTGAGACACCTTACTAATATTACTTACTAGTATTATATTAGAAGTATTATATTAGAAGGAGAAAGCTACGTGCATGATCGCGCAGGCACGGCCCGTGCGGCAAACACAGGATCTGCTAAGGATCAACGTCGTACACCGTAATTGGTCTAAAAGATTTTAAGTTGGTCTAAACAAACGTACACTGTAATGTTTTTCTACTTTAATTGTCCTTATCTAACAGACGAATTGGGACGGCACGAACAATTTTCATTCATCAAAATTGAGAAACACGATATGAACGACGGTCCGTGTATTTCATTCACATGCACGATCGTCTCTGATGCACGGTTTGGCCAATGATACAGGCTTTGGATGGACTCGATCGATCGGTCAATCGATCCTAGTGCTTGGTGACGTCGACCCATGCTTCCATATCACAATTCACAGAGAATCACAGATCTAGTGCTAACCCCTTGTCCGGTTACTATCTCCATACTGCATGCCTATTGCCTCCTTTCCCGGATTCATGCTATCTTTTCTAGGTCCGTCACATACATAAACCATGCCATATATGTGCTTACCAGGACGTACACCATGTACGTACGATGTAGATTAAATTTTTTTTCCGGAACCGCGCAGAGATTTAATTTGCACCGTATACATGCACCGAGAGACAGATATTAGCCACAAATGGATATCTTGTTATGATAACCAGTTTCGACCGCCGGCGTCGTCGTTCTCGCCGATTTGCCGCCGGCGCGCTGACCGCCGGTACGTCTGATGCAGATCGATCACACGCAGGTTTTGAACGTCGCCATGCGCCCGGTCACGGAATTTCAGGCTCACATGGGATCGATATGCTTTCTTTGTTTGCTCGGTACTCCTACCACTGATATTGATCGATCGTTGGAATGGCCGCCGCTGACTCGGCTTTTCCATGCTATTGTTTTGTCTCCATTGTATGCACTATGCAGCTCCAGTGACCGGCCGGCGATGTGATGTTGATGTTCATGCACCTATTTCAACAAAGTTTCCTTTGTAAACTAAAATAATCTTGGGTCCACTCCACCTCATGTAGCTGTATTTTTTTTTAAGATGATGTAGTTTGTTGCAGCAGTAGCAAGTCCAACAGAAAAATGCTCATGTTTGCCTAACATTATCGCTCATGCACTGCCGTATGCTAGTAGCAGTTTCAATGTTTGTACGATCAAAAAAGGAAATGATGTAGGCTACGGTGCTAAAGCCATACACGGCCCAATTAGCTCTGTGGTTCGATCCAATTAGCCAGCCCACTACGTTCGAGTCATACTACAGGTAAAGGCGCGAGTCCACGGCCCAAAATTCGAAAAAAATGAAAGATCCATCGCTTCCAAACGGAGTCGACATCGGGTTAAGCTAGTGGTTTGACGTAGTTGCGATTTGCCTTGCGTTCTGTGTGCGTCTACCTCTCTCTATCTCAAATTAAGGCTTGACCGATTAGTAGCTGGATTAGTAGCTAGTGCGCATACGTACAAAGTACAGACCGTTGAATCGTTCTGATTAATCCGCTAACGAACAGAATGTCCCGGTCTGGCTATGTTACGTGCCGTGTTGTTTGGGACACCCACACGGTTTCGGTAATCAGCGGACGGAGTACATGATCTTTGCGCCGAGCGGGAACGCGATGCTAGGATGATAGTCATGCAGATGTTCCGGCCTTGGCTGTTGCCTTGCTGGAGGATGCATAAGCGTTTCCAGAAACTATCCCACCTGAACCAACATGGACTATCTGACTAGCAAACTCAGGCCGGGGGAAAAATAATGGACACCACACCAGAGTTTACATTGGTCCCAGGTGGTGTTGGTAGCGATTTTCGTCGAAAATCAATGGGAATAAATTGTAAGGTCAAATTTATTAAACTTGGTGGTCAAGCAACAACGAAATAATTCAAAAATCAACTGGTTTTTACTATTTTTTACCGGTTTACATCGAAAAAGGCACACTCAATGGAAATTGGGAAAAAAATAAGGAAATTAGGGATTTTAATTGTAGGAAATTGGGTAATGTTAGAAATGTATAAAAAATATGGGAAAATACAAAAAAAAATCCAGCATGACCTTTCCTACAATTTAAGACAACGTCAAGTTGTAAAGTACATATTTTGCAGTAATAGCAAAACTATAAAAAAATATGAAAAAATATGGAAAAATTTCATCATGGCATTTGCTATATTTTAAATAATCTCAAGTTGTAAAGCAAGCGTTTAGCAATAGTATCTCAACAAATAACCTTTCATTTCAATACCATTCACAAATCAACCTAATAAATCCACAGCTCAATGTCCATAGCATATGACATTTGAAATCAACATTTCTCACCGAAATATGTCAATATAAGTATGTAACATATGAACACCGGTAATGCATTCTTCTCTAGAACAAAATACACTCTTCACTGCGACAAAATATCTTGTAGTTAGAGCGTTTTTTTTTCTTTTTTACCCCTTTTCTATTATATAGATATAGATTTGGCTTTGCTCAAAAACATCCCAAAAAAATCAGTTTTTCAAAAAAATTCATGGCGGGTGTCAAAAAGCTATTGATACTAATTTTAGAGAACTTCTGAATAAATTTTTCCAAATTTCATGATTTTTTTATTTGAATTGGACCAGTTCCGCTTATTGAGCCGGACCAATACAATCGAAAATCACGAAAATTGACTGATTTTCATCGATATTGTGAACCCTGCACCACACCAACCTGCTAACATGAGAGAGGAGGGATCTTCATTTCTCACCCATTTACAAAGGTGATTTCCGTTCCACAGATATTTCTACAAAGGACGGTGTTACACGACGATATACCATTGAAAACGTTTCCAATGGTATAGGTGAGTTTCACTAAAATTTATCAAAGTTTTGCATAGTTCACAAGTTTTAACCAAGTTTCGTTTGTGTTTTGCATGTTTCATTTATGTTTTAGAAAAGTTTCAAGCAAAGTTTACCCGTGCATCGACAAGTTTCAAAGAAGTTTCATGTTTCATGCATGTTTTCGGATTTTGGAACTCAAGTTTCTTCAAGCTTCAACCGAAGAATTTTATCAATTTTCAGCCAAAGTGTTTCAACAAGTTTTATTAAGATTAAACCAAAAGTTTCAAGATATTCACCAAAGATTCAACACGTTGTAGCAAGTTTAAAGTTTTAAGGATCCAACAAATTTTTCAAAAAGTTTCAGCACGTTTAAAGTTTAAGAAACAAAGTTTCAGATAATAAATTGAAAAATTCAAAACAGGTCCTTTTTTTTTTTTAAAAAAAAGATGAACACACAAGGGTCATGGATCTTGAGATTTAGGTGAAGTAGAAGCACTGTACTCATACCGGACTCCACGTGCTCACCCGTTCGCCCTAGCCGCTGGTCTGCCGCATGCACGGCGGTAGGTATCGTGTGCTTCGCTTGCCGGCCGGTCTAGCTGTGACCACCGTTGTGTTGCTTACTCGCTCGCCTGCCACATGTACCTCTTGCTAGCGCTTGCTCACCTTGATGGGAGCAAACAAGCATACATTGGCGCATGAAAGGAGGAGCAAATAGCAGTGTAGAGAGAGACAGAGAAAGTGTGTGGAGAAGGATTTCGGGGGAGTTTTGTACCGTGATTAGATGATTCTAGAGAAAGCCAACGATGAGGATATTCGATGGAAATATCATACCTTATATTAAAGCCGCAAGGTTCACAGTCAGAGACCACGCCCACGTGTCACCGTACACCGTTTTGCGAAAAAACTCCTGTGTTTCTTTAAATTACGGATAGGTCCCTGCAAATTACGAATAGATCCTTCGCAATTTTTTGTGAGAGAAAGATTTTCTTTTCTAAATCGCATTTGGGTCCCTCGTGCGCCGTTTTACGGAAAAAAACCTCCGTTAAATTCAAATCGCGAACAAGCCCTTTTCTAATTTTTCAGGATAGCGAACAAGTCCAAAAACGTAACATTCAGGTCCTTGCTCTTTACGTTTAAGTCTTTTCTCCGTTTTTCTCGGGAAAAAATGTTTTCGTCACCAGAAAAATATGTTCAGCTTTATTTCTAGACTTTTTCCCTCCGTTCTTTCCGGAAAAAATATTTTCGTGCTCCGTTTTTCTCGTTTTTCCCGGGAAAAATGTTTTCGTGGTCCATTTTTCCTCGTTTTTCCAAAAAAAAATCGTGGTCCGTTTTTTCTCCGAGAAAAACACAAATTTGTTTTTCGTTCACGCGCGCGACGTGCGCCGCGCTTAGTCCTTTCACCATTTTTCCGAAAAAAATGTTTTCGTGCTCCATTTTTCCCAGAACAGCTCTATTTCTAGACTTTTTCCCTCCGTTCTTTCCGGAAAAAATATTTTCGTGCTCCGTTTTCCTCGTTTTTCCCGGAAAAAATGTTTTCGTGGTCCGTTTTTCCTCGTTTTTCCAAAAAAAAATCGTGGTCCGTTTTTTCTCCGAGGAAAACACAAATTTGTTTTTCATTTACGCGCGCGACGTGCGCCGCGCTTAGTCCTTTCACCATTTTTTCCGAAAAAAATGTTTTTGTGCTCCGTTTTTTCCGAAAAAAATGTTTTCGTGCTCCGTTTTTCCCGGAAAAAATGTTTTCGTGCTCCGTTTTTCCTCGCTTTTCAAAAAAAAAATTCATGGTCCGTTTTTTCTCTGAGAAAAACACAAATTTGTTTTTTGTTCACGCGCGCGGCAAAATTTTTGTTTTCGTGATCCGTTTTTCTCCGGAAAAAACATAAATTTGTTTTCCGTTCACGCGCGCGGCGTGCGCCGCGCTTATTGTTCTAGTATATTAGATAATGGCACAAGGTGGATGGACTGAACGGCTCGGAAGAATGTCGGTCGGAAGAGGAGTTGAACCTGTAGTCAGAGGCGGAGCTGATGGTGGGGCTAAGTGGGGCTGAAGCCCACCTGGCCCACCCAGCTAGATGCCCAGCAAAAAAACTCTGTTAACAAATATCACTCCCCTCGTAATCATATTTGTAATAACTAACCCGGCTAACAACATAATAAAAAATAAAGCACACTAACCAGTTGAACTACTTATAACACTTAGATTGCAAATGGTGTCGCACTGCTCTTATTGTGCCTGACCATGGGTCACTAAGTACTCGACTGGTTTGAGCAGCTGCTTCGACTTACTATCTATTAATGAGGTGGCATTCAACTCTTCCTAAGTGAATTCTAACTCTGCATCTCTTTCTATGTGAAGAAGGTCTTCAATTTTAGTCTGCATCAACCTTGTCTTCTTGAGGATATATATATATATATATATATATGATTGGTTATTTGTAGCGACGTCATAACAGGTTATTTTTCATGCTATGATGGTCTTGCCTCGCCGCAGTCACATTTTCATGCAGACATGCAGAGCCTCTCTCTTTGAAAGTTTCTGGCTCCGCCACTGCCTGTAGTACACATAAACTTGAGGTGAAACAATCCCATTCTCGCTGGAACGTGACATACACAGACAATTACGTGTGCACCTCACATCAGAGTTAGCTAGCTTGCCAGATAGTAGCATATTCAAAAATTTCGATCATAATTCATCCAATGTAACCTTAAATCAACGAGAAACAACGCAAATAGAAAATAAACTTCTAAAAAAAATCAAACAAGAGTTCTGAGGGTGCGTTTGGTTGGGTGTACGAGCATAAATGAGATGAGATGGTACATGATGGATGGGATGATCTTAAATGAGATGGTATAGTGAAAGTGTTTGGTTGCCTAAATGAAATGATACAAGATTTTATTTGATTGCTTGGATAGAATGATACAGGATGGTACGAGATGATGTTTGGTTGAAAGGATGAGATTGGATTAAAAAATGGTGCAAGTGAACGATCTGATTCTGAATCGATTAGTTCGGCCAATTAAACGCAGAGACAGAACCAAAACAGCTAACCAAACGCGCCCTAAATTAACGAGCCGGGTTTGAATTGAGAGGTGCAGTAACACCGTCGCATTTGGAAGGCGCCGCCGACGTGACGCCTGCATCCAAAATTCCCCTTCGTTCCTTCCTTCCTTCTCCGTCTTTTCCTTCCTCCTGACCCACCCCTCGATCGAGATTCGTCCTTCCTTCTCCCATACGGCCGTCACGCTGCTGCTGCCGCCATCGTCATCTCACGAACCACCCCCCTTCCCCAACCACTCCAGCATCACACGAACCAATCCAATCTCATTCTTTTTTGCCTCCAATTTGAACTTCCAATCTTATCCCCCAAACCAAATCAAAATCCACGGGGGATTGTGGAAGGGAGCCTGCGGCCGCGCTGGGATTTCTAGATCCAAGTGCCGGACGCGTCGGAAGGATTCTGCCGTGTGATGCGCGGATCCAGGTGAGGGCGGGGGTGGCGAGCCATGCCGGGTGTCGGCGTGAAGATCTACAGCGTCTTCTTCAAGCTCCTCCTCCGGCACCGCCTCCAGTCGCTCGCCAACGGCGCCACCGCTAGCGGGGAGGGCGGCGGCGACGCGGCCGCGTTCGGGGTCTCCTGCCGCTCTGACGAGTCCACGGAGCCGGCCAACCCGGCCTTCTCCGCGGCCGACGGCGTCGCGTCCAAGGACCTCCACATCGACCCCAACTCCTCCCTCTCCGTCCGCATCTTCCTCCCCACGCCGCCGCCGCACCCGCACCTCCTCCACCCGCGCCGTGCCAGCGACCCCGCCGCCGGCGCCGCTGGAGCACCCTACCGGGGGTACCTCCCGCACGCCGTCTCGTCCCCGCGCGCTGCGACCTCCGTGAGGCGCAGGCTGCCCATCGTCGTGCAGTTCCACGGCGGGGGGTTCGTGTCCGGGAGCAGCAGCTCCGCGGCCAACGACGTATTTTGCAGGAGGGTGGCCAAGCTCTGCGACGCCATCGTCGTCGCCGTGGGCTACAGGCTCGCGCCCGAGAGCCGGTATCCTGCAGCGTTTGATGACGGGGTCAGAGTGCTCAGGTGGATCGCCAAGCAGGCGAATCTCGCCATGATGAACAAGGTCAGGGGCGGGGTGGACACGTTCGGTGCGTCCACTGTTGAGCCATGGATCGCCGCACATGGTGATCCGGCAAGGTAAAATTTGTTCGGTCTTCTCGTTTAAAGCTGCATTTCTTGCTGCTAAACTTTAGTACATGGGCTAGGAACATAACACTGCAGTGTCAAATTACCAACGAGTGGGCAAGTCAAAGAATGTAGTGACAATGACAAGATTTTTCTAACTAAATTTCTTCAATGAAAGTTGTAATTTGTCATTCATGACCATTATGTGGGGAATTGTATATGGAAATTTCCCTAGTTTAGTGAGTGCAAGAGATGAAGAGGTAGTTTATTTGATCCATTATTAGTTCAAAGGGTAATAATATGAAGGTGTTAATTTCTGCATGACTTGCCATTTCTGAGTAGTAGCAGGTTTAAAACGCGTAAGAATGTCAATTGAGAAATGTTCAATGTTTAGCAGATTATACTTAGGCTCGCTCAACATGTGATATGTACTCTTATGTTCTATCACACCATCTACATGCACCTTAGCTGTTTGCATGCAGTCTGATGGGGTACACAGGCTCACAAAGAAAAGTTCCACTTGGAGAAGAGACTCCTTCAAAATTTCTATATATTTGTTCACCAGGACTACATTTTCCGCTTGCTGTTGACATTTTTAAGACATGGATGCCATTTTAAGATTTGTTTGACGCTTGGCATGTGCATAGACCTTTTTCTTTGTGAAATTGTCTAGTGCGCATATTTTTGGCAAAGTTATATTCATTTCGAAGGTACACATTGAATAGATAACTGCTAATGGTTTAATGATGTAACCTACCACTGAGATTGTGTCCCACTGAACAAATAGGTTAGGTATTTCAGACTCTAGTTTGGCAACTCCATTTGCATAATATTTCTAATGAAGCTTTATTAAAACTCTGCTTTCGTTAGAATCTGGAGAAGTTCGTATGTTCGGTTGCCCTCCTTTTGGCTTTGTCATCTCATAAATGTTATGTGCATATTGATGTGCTATCTTCTTCTCAACCTTCTTACTTGATATTGCTACCTGATTGTAGACCCCTTGACAATTCAGTACCCACTTCAGTTCAACTTTAAATAGACCAAGTAAATCTTCACTAACATCAACAATTAGTCTTGTCTTGCTACCTAGGAGTTTGTCTAGTCATTTATTGTAGTTCCTTTTGTGCTAACTGTTATACATTGGTATTTCTGGAGCTTGACCGGTTTGTCTGTCTTTTATTTGAAGCAGATGCGTCCTCCTTGGTGTAAGCTGTGGTGCCAATATTGCTGATTTTGTCACTCGGAAGGCAGTGGAAGATGGAAAGCTATTTGACCCAGTTAAGGTTGTAGCACAGGTTCTGATGTACCCCTTCTTCACAGGGAGTGTTCCAACGCACTCGGAAATAAGGCTTGCAAACTCGTACTTCTATGACAAGTCCACGTGTATACTTGCTTGGAGATTATTTTTATCGGAGAAAGAGTTCAGCCTGGACCATCCTGCCGCCAACCCTCTTGCGCCAGGCAGAGGAGGCCCGCCACTGAAATGCATGCCCCCGACCTTGACAGTCATTGCGGAACATGACTGGATGAGGGATCGAGCGATAGCTTACTCGGAGGAGCTCCGCAAGGTTAATGTGGATGCACCAGTCCTCGACTACAAGGATACAGTTCATGAGTTTGCAACCCTGGATGTGTTCCTCAAGACGCCACAGGCCCAGGCCTGTGCCGAGGACATTGCCATATGGATGAAGAAATACATATCCCTCAGAGGGCACGAGTTCTCGTACTAGCTGTAGCAAAGATCAGCATTGTGAAATAGACTTACGGGAAAGCACCGATGTATTCTTTTTTCACCTGGTGATGGGTGGTGCTGTAAATTAAAGGCGAGGAATCAGTTAGCGTAACGTGAGTACCGAGTACTTTTCTCCTTTATTGATGATTGTTGTGAAAGAACGTGGTGTGGAAATTGTAGAGTGAACTCAAAGAAAGACGCTCTCCCCCCTGTAGAGCTCAATTCTTTCATTCCTTTTGTACCCTTTGTGTAATATTTGTCGGGGCATGAAATCAGCATTTTGACGTAAAAAGCACAATTCTCCTGATCCGGTTGCGAAGGATTGATGTGGTTCTATGGCATGTGAATCGCTGATATGGTGCTTCTTCATATGGAGCGTCTCCGTTATTTGCTACCTGGTTTACTTTTCAAATAGAGCACTTCGATTGTAATTTTGATATTATTCAAAGGCTTTCTTGTTCAAATTGCAGAGCGATGCTTAAATAGAAGTTCTCTACGAATGCTTGTTACGCATTTCCTTCAAAGTATCTACTTCGATTTTGACATGCTTCAAGCGAGACCTATTAAAGACATACTTCATGCTTACACCAACAGATTTAAATTTGTCTAGCTTATTGTTCAATCCTCATACATGTTCTCTTGGCAAATGTATTATCTTTCAGCAGCGCTAGTGAAGGGAAGTTTGCTTCCCTCTTCCTCGTCTTTCCAACGAGTGATAGATATATTAAAAAAAAAGAACTAATGATAGATACAAGCATTACACTACATGGCCCGATAATAGGTTAATGCTAGGAAATGATTGTTCTGAGAGATCTTGGCACAGCAAACACATTCCCGTTGTGCTAAAATGTCGAACAAAGAGATGATGATCAGAACTCAACATTAAGCACCCTCTCAAAAAAAATTTAATGAAACCTTCATGGCCTACATGATCTTTCACAAACTGTTCCTTGTTCTGCTCTGAATAAAAGGCTGCACTGATGGTTCTCTTCCTAGGTAGTCAGTTATGATCTCAAGAGGATCTTTTGAGCCTCCTGGTCCTGGAGCCAATACCTGCAATGATGCAAGCATTTTTGAACAATTGCCATGAATATGTGATAAAATAAGGACAGCACGCCTAGAAGTGCATTAGTCACTACCTTATTTCTAAACCGCGATCCTGCATGCTGATTTAGCAAGTCATCTTTAAATTTAGTTGCAAATAGATCAACAGCAAAAACCTGCATTGTACAAATAGATGTCCTTTTCTATTATTTCAGAATATATGAGAAGTAATGTGCTTTTGGAGTAGTGTTCGCTCAGACCTCGCTCCATATGTAACTATAGCAACAGCATCATAGCCAACAGCAAAAGTGGAAAGCATGAAGCTGGGCTGGTCCCTTCCAACAAAGGAATACCCAACAGTACCTGAAAAGGAGCATTTCACCTTCAGTGCTAATCATAAGTAATCTAAATAGTGAATCCATCGTTTAGAATGTACCTTTGGATGAAGATCCCTGACTAAGTCATCAATGTCCACATTCTCGTTTGTATGTATTATCTGATCAACAAGGCCTGGTAAAAGCGAAAAACATGCATAAGTTAAAACTAATGAACAAGAAGGCTATCCTGTGGTCTATAAATTTGCTAGGTTGGTAATGACGGCTGAATTAGCAAGATAACAGTATTAATTATTCACAGAATAGGTGGAAAACAAGGAAAGTGGTCCGTGTTTCAGCTGTTCAAATAGCAGAATGGCTAATGGGTGTGTTATGAGCCTGCCCGGAGCGAGCAGCCTCGTATGCACGAGTCCCTGGACGATTCCCTGGACGCGCGGAGCTCGTCGACGAGTCTGCCGGAGCAGCCCGCGACGCCTGAGGTTTGGCTGTTGTCGGAGCCACCGCCTAATACTTTGGGTTTGGGGCAAATCAAGCATGCCAATTTTCTTATTGCTCTTCTCCTTAAATAGGATTGTTGGAACAAAAACATAAACCGAAACTGATAGCAAAGGATCTTTGGAACAGAGTCCTAAACCGAAACTGATAGCAAGTCTAACAATACTTATTCAATTGCTATCGGATACTACTTAGAAAGGTAACTACTAATCAGTAGTCAGTGTATCGCAAGACTAAGGACTCGATGCCGTCATTGCCGCCAAGTTTGGCCCTGACGCAGCATCTGGATTTGGCTCCGTTTCCTGCTCGTTTGATCGCCGAACTTTTCCACGCCGTCTATAGAACACCCGATCCAGGCTGTGGTTTGTATCAATACTCCCCCCTGAAAAATCAGCTTGTCCTCAAGCTGACAATGAGGGTAGGACTTCCGAAGGTGAACCGCATCCTCCCACGTAGCGTCATCAGCTGATTCGCCGGTCCAGTGTACTAGAAACTGCCGTTGCCCATTCACAAAACGTTGAGCCAACAATTGATGTGGTTCTGTCTGGGCAAGCTCGGTAGGAGGCGCAACGTCTGGCAGTGCCGGTGGAGAAGCTGGAGGAAGGCCCTTAAAAGCTTTGAGGAGGGAGACGTGGAACACATTGTGAATGCGTGAATCACTCGGCAAGGCTAGGCGATAGGCGACTTGGCCTATTCTGGCTTGTACCAAATAAGGGCCATAAAAGCGCGGTGCTAGTTTATGGAAAGAAGTCTGTCTGACCGTGGCCTGTCGATACTTTTGAAGCTTCAACCAAACCCAATCTCCCACCTTGAACTGAACCTCACGATGACCCTTGTCATATTGTTGTTTCATGCGTTGCTATGCTTGGGTTAAATGGCGGTGTCTTTGCTTGGAGCATTTCATCCCTCGACCGCTTGACAATCGACTTTATCCACACTTGTGGTTCCTCACGCGTCTGGCACCAAGGGGAGGAGGCCGCCATAAACTAGCTCAAAGGAGTCATCCGGGTGGCCGAGTGAAAGGAAGTATTATAACAAAACTCGGCCCAAGGCAACCATTTAGCCCATGTTGTCGGTTTGTCGGCTGTGAAGCAACGAAGGTACATTTCGATGGTTCTGTTAACCACCTCCGTTTGGCCGTCCATCTGAGGGTGGTAGGCGGATGATAGCAACAAGGAGGTCCCGCAACGTTTGAACAAATCTTGCCATAATGTGCTGAGGAATACCGGGTCCCGATCAGATACTATGGATTCTGGGATTCCATGCAACCGAACTATTTGTTCGAAGAAAATGTTAGCAACCAGTTGTGTTGTTGCCGGCCGCGGAACTGTCATGAAGTGGGCATATTTGGAGAGACGATCCACGACGACCAACAAGGAGGTCTTCCCTTGGGATTTGGGTAGCCCAGTGATAAAGTCCATCGACACATCTGTCCATATATGGCGGGGAATGGGCAAGGGCTGCAAAGAACCTCCGGTGCGCGTGAGAGTATTCTGTTGGCGGGTTATACATCGACGGATGAAGTCTTCAATCGTCATCATTGCTTTTCCCGAAGAACTCACGCCCAAGCGCCAAGTGTCTTGAGACTCCTTCATGAGCGAGGTCATGCACGGATGCAATCATGGGGTGATCGGGAAGATCTTCTTTGGCACAAAGAGGCGACCCTGAAAGTAGAGCAGGCCGTCCCGGTGTGTCCATTTGGCTGCTTGGAGCGCCGGTTGGTTGCTGTGTGGCATCTGGTGCGGCGGAAGTCTGTTGGAGTTCCTGGCATCGTCGTTGCACCTCCGGATCCTTGCGTAACATGTCCAACCAGTCGGCTCGGGTGATGTCTTGACTGATGGAGATTGCTACGCATAGGGAGTCGGCCCCCGGAACTCGAGACAGTGCGTCGGCCGCTTGGTTTGTCCTGCCCGGCTTGTATTCCACCTGAAAATCATACCCCATGAGTTTGCTTAACCAATGTTGTTGCGGAGGTGTCACTAATGCCTGTTCCAGAAGGAATTTAAGACTGCCATGGTCTGTGGGGACAATAAACTGGTGACCCCATAAATAAGGACGCCAATGGCGCACTGCCTTGGATAAGCCTATTAACTCCCGCTCATAGGCAGCGAGCTTGGTGTGCCGTTCGGCGAGTTTGCGGCTGAAGAAAGCGATCGGATGACCGTTTTGTTGCAATACTGCTCCAATGCCGACTCCGGATGCATCGCATTCTACCACGAAAGGGTGGTGAAATCCGCATCCGAGTACGCGGCGCCGATAGTAGTTGTTGCTTAAGACAGGAAGGAGTTTTCACTCCTCGCTCGATTGAATTGATGGCGGCGGCGATCTTTGTGGCGGCTCGGCGATGGACGCATAGTTTTTGATGAAGCGACGATAATACCCTGTGAGGCCCAAAAAGTGCGTAAAGGTCAGAATCGAGGTTTCGCGCGCCAATCCGAGACGACTGAGTTTATGATCCGCCGAGACGCCATTGTGCGCAATTATATGACCCAGATAATGCACACTTGTTTGGGCAAACGCACATTTGGACTTCTTGAGGAATAGTCGATGTAGACGTAGCCGATCAAACACCAAGTGCAGATGTTTGTTGTGCGCCTCCTTGGTCAGGCTGTAAACCAAGATATCATCAAAGAAGACGAGGACAAACTTACGCAGAAAGTCTTGAAGGATTGCATTCATAAGCGCCTGAAAGGTCGACGGAGCATTCGACAGGCCGAAGGGCATGACAAGAAACTCAAAATGCCCATGGTGCGTCCGAAAGGCCGTCTTGCTGATATCCTCCTCATGCATGCGGACTTGATGGTACCCCGAGCGAAGATCGAGCTTAGTGAAGAAGCGCGCTCCGCGGAGTTCATCCAGTAACTCGTCCACCACAGGGATTGGGAACTTATCCTTGATGGTGTGGGCGTTCAATTCACGGTAGTCCACGCAGAAGCGCCAAGTGCCATCCGCCTTTTTGACTAATAAGACCGGAGAGGAAAAAGGTGAGCGGCTTGGGCGAATAATACCCTGTTGCAGCATAGCGGCACATTGCCTCTCAATCTCATCCTTTGCCTGTATGGATAGCGGTAGGGACGAACCACCACTGGATTTGTCCCTTCGGCGAGGCAAATTCGATGATCACAACCTCTGGACGGTGGTAAGCCTTGGGGCTCGGCAAAGACGTCGGTGTAGGCGTCCAAGATGTGTTGCACCTCAGGAAGGATAAGAACCTCAGCCTGCAGCGCCTGGGGACATTCTTTCCGCAAACCTTGCAACATAATGGGTGTTCCGTAGTGCTGGAAGGCCATCGTCAGGTCTTCAAAACTCCATTCAATCTTGCCCAAGGTGCGCAGCCATTGAATGCCCAGTACGATGTCAAAATTGTCCAGCGGAATGACGAAGAATGGAGCGCGGAAGGCGTGGTCAGTAATGAGGAATTCCACAGCCGGAACCGCCCCTAGACAAGGTAGGTGACCCCCACCCGCCACCTTGACGTTCATCGGTTTGGTTGTTGCTTGTGTCTCCATCCGAGTTGCAGCGAATGTACTCATGAAGTTGTGGGTACTGCCGCTGTCAATGAGACCAAGGAACTTATGGTCGTCGATCTTGATCCAGACTTGCATCGTACTGCCTTGTTTAGGGCCTAAGACAGCCATCATGGAGAGCGATGGGTCTTCGCTGCCCTGGTCGACGTTGTCTTCATCAGAGCCCTCTTCAGCATCCTCCACTTCGAGATGAAAGAGGCGCTTACACCGGTGGTTGCGGGTGTACATCTCATCACAGTTAAAGCAGAGGCCTCTGGCTCGTCGATCGGCGATCTCGTCAGCGTTGAGGCGGCGACGGATCGGCATGGAGGCCGAGCTAGCCATCGACCCAGCTGGTGCTTGTGTTGATGCCGGCCGTTGTAGCCCCGAGACCGCAGAAGGGATGGGAGCAGGCTGCGGCAGGGAAGGTGCAGTCATGCGTCCTCCACCCGTGCTCGCGGCTGGGGAAGAACCTGGGGCGGTGGTACCGGATGGTGTGCCACGGTTGAACGGTGGTCGCACGCGCGTGGCCGGAGAATTGCCACGAGTGGCCGCTTCAATCCACAAGTCTTGGCGGACTTCGGCTTCCCTAGCAAACCCAATGGCCTCAGCGAGATCGCGGGGACGCTCGCGACGGACGTCGGCTGCTAATGTTGCTGAAAGACCTGCTGTGAATGTTTCAATCTGTTGGGAGCGACTGAGTCGTGGTGTGCGGGCGAGGAGACGCTCAAACTCGCGAGCATACTCGTCAACTCTGCCCGCTCCTTGCTTCCAATTCACCAAATCACCCAAGGGCCAATCGTGGAGTGTCGCGTGAAGCGGGATGAATGCCTCCCGGAAATCCTCCCATGAAATCCATGGTTCTTCAAGCTGCCAGTTATCCAAGACGTCCTGAGCTTCGCCTTGAAGGTGTAGACCGGCAACTTCCACATATTCCTCCTCCGCAATCTGGTGCAGGCGAAAAAATCGTTCACACTTGCGCAGCCATGCTAACGGATCTTGTGCACCGTCATAGTCAGGGAAATCAAAACGCGGTGGCCGCGGACTCCATCGCCGGTTGTCGTCGCCGAAACGGTCTCGACCTCCCTCCTGACGGCGGCGCTCCAGGTCAGTGCGTGGCAGTGTGGGTAGCAGGCGGGGGTCCCCGCGTTGCCGCAGCAGGCTGCCTGGAGGTAACGTCTGGTTCGCTGCCGAGGTCTCCCCGTCGGGTATGGAAGCTGGGTCTTTACCGTTCCCAACTAACCCGGCCATCATGGTCTTCATCTGCAGCAATTCGCTCATCATGGATTTCATCTCCTTCATATCCGCTTCGGTTATTAATGCGCTCGTCGTGAAGCCATGAGAGCAGGACCGAAGGAATCTGATACCAACTTGTTATGAGCTCGCCGAGCGAAGCGACCTCGTATGCACGAGTCCTCGGCGATTCCTCGACGCTGCGGAGCTCGTCGACGAAGTCTCACGGAGCGACCGCGACGCTCGAGGTTTGGTCTGTTGTGAGCCACCGCCTAATACTTTGGGTTTGGGGCAAATCAAGCATGCCAATTTTCTTATTGCTCTTCTCCTTAAATAGGATTGTTGGAACAAAAACATAAACCGAAACCGATAGCAAAGGATCTTTGGAACAGAGTCCTAAACCAAACGATAGCAAGTCTAACAATACTTATTCAATTGCTATCGGATACTACTTAGAAAGGTAACTACTAATCAGAGCAGAATCAAGCAAGACTAAGGACTCGATGCCGTCTCTTTGCCGCCAAGTTTGGCCCCGACGCAAAGATCTGGATTTGGCTCCGCTTCCTACTCGTTGATCGCCGAACTTTTCCACACTGTCAGTAGAACACCCGATCCAGGCTGTGGTTTGTATCAGGGTGTAAAATTAAGACACACTATTACTCTTCAGTTAAAATAAGGACATAGTGCTATTCAAGAAAAAGAAGTGACGAGGACATGAGAATCCAGAATTCCAGGCTAGTCGAAGTGACCGGTGTAAGTGAAAATGTATGGTATTTTACTATTTTGTAGGAGTATCACAGCTAGATAATATTTTCAGCTCTCATACTCGTATACTTCAGAAAACTAGCGTATCAGTATTGGATACCGTATCGGATACGGCCTCAATACGTCCAGATACGTATCCTGTCTGTATCGATGAATTTCCTATTTTTCAAAAAAAGAAAATAATTTCCGATGCTTCTCCGATACTTGCCTTATACTTCTCCAATACCTCTCAATCATAATATTTATACCAACTCAGAAAGAGATGCCGGAATCGTTTATTCCCATCCCGCAGCCCCTTCTCGCTCCCCACACCGCCGCCCCTACTCTCTTCCTCCAGACTCCCACACCAACATTCCTCTCCCCTTGTGGATGATGGAGCGTTGAACTCCTCTCCCTGCTGACATGCCGGCTCCCTTGGTCCTCCCTCTAGTTCTCTTCTCTCCTCTTGAATGTGGTAGTGTGGTATACTCAGCCAGCAGCAACCAGGAGCTGGTAAGGGCAGCAACGGCTAGGAGGTAAGACATATGGTTGCAACTGGCATGAATAGAAGCACGCAATTGCAGGGATGTTAGCATGTTACTGAAGAAAAAGAACTATGCCTACCAGTTCTCAAGTAACAGGCTTGGAATTTCAGCGAAGTCTCCCTCCAGTCGAAGACTGGAAAATCTAGAAAAGGTGGCTCTGTTGGATATACGATGGACCTGCAGGATATTGGAACAATTAGTGCAATTTTTTATTTAATGTTCAACAGGTGAGATAATTGGCAATTTAGCATTGGTCAAAATCCAATTTCTCCTGTCAAGAGCAAAAACTGAATAGCCTTTACTGTAATGAGGGCCAAAACGGTATTTTCTAAGCGGTAACAATGGTGCCTAATGATATAGTTAACTTAAAGTAAAACATATTTCTGGTAAGAACCTTTTTTGAGGAAGGATATTTCTGGTTAAAAACTTCACTAAAAAAGAATTTGTAGAGAGTTCCTCAGTATACCACGTGGCTGAATTCATGGAATAGCCTAACAACTTCAGGGAACCGTAGCAACGCTGAATTCCCATCAAACTCTTTCGGACATTGAGATAACAGAACTGCAACCGGAACCTGTCACCAATGATTACTGAATTAACATCACGAAATAATTTGTCATTCAAGTAGACTCCACAAGTGCTTTCCAGTGCTTATAGGTGTTGTGACTTTGTAAGAACAATCTAGAACCGCTTTCCAGCCTGTATTATTTGATTGTCCCAAGTCTTCACTCTTTAATTAACTTTGCTTTAGTAAGATACCTTTTACATTGCAAGCGAGACTAATAATCCTTTTGAAATATGGTGATTCTAGCAAGAAAATCGTGCTCTAATTGCACTAGCAAATATACAGATTCTCTGGGTTACCTTACGTATACCATTAGAACACAGGCATCCATTCTGAAGTGTCACGACACAAGTATGGCCATATTTTCCTTCCCTGTGAAGCAAAAAAGGAAAGTAGCTCATTTTGGGACAAATTTTGTCTTGCAAATGTAGGTTTGAAGCCTAGGACAATTGGTTTCCCTTAGCTGCACTTTGGCAGTTATGATAAGCAAAGCAATAGAGAAAATAGATAAGAACAACTTGCCTGCATTTTTTATGTCAGAAGTAACCGATCGGCTTTCAATATTTTTAATTAAACATCTAAATGACATCACGAGGCCATGAAAACTATTAAGACCCCACCAGCATGCATCAAAAACAAACCTGGAAAAGATATCAAGAAACAAGTAACCCAAAAGATCACTTGAACTTGCATCCCAAACAGAAAAGAGACGAACTGCATCATGCCAAACCACAGCATTCTTGATTTCTTCAAATCGTAGTGCTGCCATAAAAAACAAGAGCAAAATATATCCATGTTCATATTTAATGATAAATGGAGATTTATGGTGTATTGTACTATTGTTTAATGGGTAAAATTTTACCAAATAGATCCTGAAACATCTTCATCATTCCTGATATTGCCAACTTAACAGGGAAGTACTGTTTAATTTCACCAGTGTCAAGGTCAACCTTAAGCTCTTCGGCTCTTGTCATGTAGTATGACAAATCTTCCATGCCAAATTGAGCATCTCCCTCCTCCTTCTACTGAAATTGGAAAATTGGTAGTGACAATTTAATTGATTAATTAAAGCGTGTAATTAATGAAGAAAATTAAGAGGGCAAAAAAGAGCTTTGTTCAAACCTTCATTTCTTTGAGTATGCTGAGCTCTCTATTAGCTAGGTCACTTATCTGTTCTGACATCTCCTCCAGAAACTCTAAGACCTGTAGGTGAAATCCTTTGGCATGAGTGGTTTTCTTAGTGTCATATGCAAATGCAAGTGAACATGAGAGGAGATGCAACAGTTAAACACCATCTCAAGCTGACCAGTTCAGAGTTGACATTGAAGAATGCATTCACCAGGAGTAAGCTAAAAAAAGCACTAAAGCAGATTTGACAACAGGAAAGCACTAACCTTCCTCGATGTCCTTGGCATTCTTGGTTCAATAGCAAAATCAGAATAGTTGGAATACCCCAGCAATCTAGCAAGCCAATGTCTTAGCTGAACCTGAATATATATATAAAAAAACTGCAATTTGTCAGTTCCAGGTCCCCAGCTTAAACTGAAATTACACATGCAAAATATGCATTCATGCTCCCATTTAAGAATTTAGATGCCTCTCACAAGTCACAACATTGCAATGTTTATTTCAAATAATTCTCAAAAGCCTGGATATCAGCACCCTCCTGCACTTTTGAGAAACTCACTATCAAGCGTACTAGTGTCCAATTTCCACAGGTTGAAAGTATCCCTATTTCAAGAAGCTAGAAGATGCAAATCTCGCCAAAACAACTAGCCAAATGCAACATAGAATTGAATGATGCTATGTCCAATGAGATAAAGTGAAACCAGGAATCAAAAGATATAAGTTCCTTATGAAGTCACAGATGCAGTTGGACACTTGGAGTTACCAATTTTTCTAGGATGGCTATATTCTCTTTTCCACCTTTCTGGCCATAAGCAACAGCAATCAGCTTCCTGGTAGAGCCAACCTGGGAAACAATAAAAAAATAGTCAGCAGTTAGTACATACATAACTCTAGTGCAAAAATACCTAACTGTAAGTACACCGCAGCATATAATATTACCGGTTTCTATCCAAATATAACCTAACCTTTCAGGTCACTTCAATATTCATAAGCCACCAAGTAACCGTTCACCACAACACTATAACAAAATATAGGTGCATGATAAGAATTAAGAAAAGGGGTACTGACCTTGCAATGCTCAAGAATTGGAGTCACATGGTAACTGGTCAACAGAACCTTCCACTTTCCATCTGCTTTTTCCAGATCCTGAGTTGAGTAGTTACAGTAACATACGATTAGACAGCAACATCATTGTACTGTCTTTGTTTCACACTTCAGTTCAATCATAAAGTCAGAAAATGTGAAAAGATTATTTAACCAGTTCAAAGTTTCCATATTGTATTTCCTGAAGGTACAGGCCGTTAAGGCATAATGTTGGGAGGGATGATTTGAACACTCCAAAGTCTGCTTACAGCATTCCTAGCTTACCTTTAAGAACTCAAGAGGCATGCCAGCTAACTCTTCCTCGCTTAATAGAAGAAATTTGGTGAAGTCATTCAAATTTTGAATGTACTTCAAATTTTAGGTCATCAATATGAGATTTCAACTTATCCATTTATTTTCTCTTGGTTTGAGTTAGTTTAGCTCCATTGCGTTCAAACTCTCTCACCTGTAACCATAATGAGAGAAATCAGCAAGCAGATACTAATTGGGTCAAGCAATTTGCCGAACCATCTCCATGCAAGTAATATATCCTTCAATAAATTCATAATTAACCAGTTCTACATTTTACAATTCATCTTTGATCTAACTTTTACAGAGAACGAAGATTAATATTTTATGCCAATAAATCATTGCAGAAATTCAAATTGAAGAACAAAGGATAGAGATGAGTATATGCAAAGGCGCATTAGATGAAAAAAAAAGATGCATTATCTAACAAGAACAGCCAAACTATAAGCTCAGTGTTTATCAAACAATGTTGAGAGAAATATGAACAAAGCAATCCTAGCAAAAAGATATGCAGCACTCGGAGATGACCCCACAAGTGTAAAAACATGCAGTTGCAAGTCAGAACATCAGATTATGTATGAGGTTAGTTTCACATGGAGTGACATGAATTTTGTACCAAGCACTGGACAAATCTTGTTGCTTCAAGACCTATTCTTTTGACTTTCTCCGTGAATGCCTTTATGACACGATAGACATCCTCACGCTGCCTGGTCACCTTGCAGAAAATAGCAAGATTCTTATACTACAGGTTCAACAATAATGTATTGGATCAGAGAGGTTAATGACAGGGAATGCAGCTTCTTTTAATAATGCTCTTTTCTTAATCATACAACTTTATACAAAAGCAAAAATGCTGGACCACTGTAATGATGTTAATATATTACAAATGCTCACTGAACTGGGTAAATAATGAGTATCATAGATTCATAGGCATCAAGTTATCAACCTATATGCATGATTCCACACAATTTTTCAATAGTAATCGCATAGCTGTCTGTCTGGAAAATGTATAACTACCAGCAGATACATCCAAGTGATAGCATAGGAAATAAAGTAACAAAATTGCACCTGCACAGCAGAAAGTGGGAATCCAATCGCTTCTCTGCTTCAGCACTGGCCCTGTGTACATCATCAGATGGCGACACCATCCTTGGAAGCACACACGCTTGAACCAGAGGGAACTGCTGGGCATCTAATTCAGCCAATGGTGCAATGGCATTGGCAAAGCTGACCTGCAAAAAAATTCAACACGTACCCAGATAGAAAATTTGTGCCATTATTTGATGTTATTCAAGCACATAAATAACACATCATGCATGCATCCTGCTGGAATCAAGGCTTTTTTTTTATCTGCATATGCACACATGTATTCACTACACACTGTGAGTAACATCGTATTGTAAGTATGTATCTCTATTTCCGTACTACAATAAGGTTTTCTGCAGAATAGAAGACTATGAATCAAATCCAAAAACATACCTAAGCTTTGACAGAAAAATTAAATTCCATAAAACAATCTGATCATTAAAATGCAGTGGCGTCACAGTGTTGCATAATTACTTTATCCAGGGGGACTGCAGCCACCGCATCATATATTTCCTTTGACTTAGCAACGATGCGGTCAGCTAATCTCTTGATCACAGCTGCTGAAGGGTTGACTTGTGCACTAAACCCTGGAAGCTCTGCAACCAACCAATGCATTAAGTCATTAACCATAAAAAACCATATCAATAATTCTCCATAACTTTGCACCCTAAGAGAAAAATTCCTTATAAATTGTCACAACTCAAGCAGAGGCAGAGCCGAAATTTCCAAGTTTCATGCTCCAGTTCACACAACAAAAGGGCGAAACAATTGGGCCATCTCCTGCACATCAAAACAGAGGTTGACTTGTGGACTAAACCCTGCAAGCTCTGCAACCAACCATTAAATCAACCACTCAAAAACCACATCAATAATTCTCCATAACTACACACCCTAAGAGTAAAATCTCGCATAAACTATAATAGTTCGAACAATAAAGCACATATTTGTACGTTTCACCGCCAACTTACACAATAAAAGGGCGAAACAATTGGGTCATCTCCTCTCTTAGCGCACGAAAAACATCAACATATGCTACATTGCTGTATAATTGAACAAAAATAGCACAGGTCTATGCAGCTTGAGCAATCCTAAAGCATCATACGGGTTTGCATTCAAAACTCGAGGGTTTTGCGATGCTCACCTCGCCGCTTCGACCTGCGGCGGGCGGCGACGGCGGAGAAGGCGAGGTTGAGGCCGACGGCGACGAGCGCCGCCGCGCCTGCCACGGCAATGAAGCGGCGCTCCCGCCTCGGGGCGCCATCGGTGGAGCCTCGGGGGCTTCTAGAAGGTTCTGGAGAAGGGGAGGGCGGCGAAGAGGAGAGGAGAGAGGGAGATTTTGGTGGCGAAATGGGTGATGCGAGCAAGCAGCGGCAGCGGCTGAGCGGCGAGGAAGCGGAGGTCGCGATGATATGCGAGATCTGACCGGTGGCTTCCGCTTGGACGGCTGGATTGGGAGAAGATTTTGTTCACGTGTTGCTTAACGTCTTTTGAGTAGTAACAATTTTTGCCTTTCTAGAGGAAACTTTTTAATAAACTGAATTAGATGTTTAAAAAAATGGAATTGCTACGGTTCGGACGTCTGAACGCATTGCAACATTTTTTTCTACGTATGTAACATTTTTTGTCAATACGTGCAACATTTTTCTTCGACAAACAGTAAAATACGGCACAGTAAACGAATGTTGCAAGCGTTAAAAAAATGTTACACACGTCGAAAAAAATGTTTCAAACGTTGAAAAAAAATGTTGTAAGAGACGTCAAATGAAATGAAAAGGTATCGGACGTCCGAACGCTAGTTTTTCCCTTAAAAAAAACTGAATTGCATAAATAAGTAGGTTATTGTCATGCTACAGAAGCATATGTTACCGCTAGACATATGTTAGACGAAATATCGCGCACATCCATGCATGGTCTCTTTACATTTACACGACTCGATCAGTCGATCTACGTACCTACGGCTATTTTTGATATTTATTCCGCGATGCATATTAGTTTCTGCTCCTGTATCTACACCTCGAAAGGAGTCTCCACCGATTTATTCAAGGAAAAGTAATGCTACCACCGTATGTCCATAGCAAACCATGAACCCATTATATGTCGTGGTAGGCAGGTCACTCTTTGGCGAGTACTAGCAATCGGACGTTTCATCACTATTTATTTCGTTAAATACTATGTGCAATATTTTTATCCTCACGGTTACAATATTTTTTTCAACATGTGTAATATTTTTTCACACTGATATTTTTACTGTTATCGAAAGAAAATGTTGCAAGTGTAGAAAAAATATTACAAACGTCTAAGAAAATAAACATTGAATTAGGCGTCTGAACACAAGTCATTCTGTCACTCTTTTCTCGTGGACGCCTGCGGCCTGCCACTGGAATGAAGTCTGTATATTAACTTGTACTTCGTAGAAAAGAAAGTTTCAGCACATCGGCCGGGTGCTATGCCTGCCACCAGTGTCATGCACTACTCTCGTGGGCACGGATCAACGCACGATTAGGAATGGCAATGGGTCCGGGTACCTCTAGATCTAGCCTCCGTGGACCTGGACCCGAGATCTGAAGTTTGGTAACTCGGACCCGGACCCGAAGTTAGTCACGGATCTAAACTCGAATCTGGACCCGATGGGTATCCAGACCCGGACCCAAGTGCAGCATGCCCGCCAACTTGTCGCGTTGGGTTTGAGCACCGGAGAACAGCTAGCGCATTTGGCTCTCGGGTAAGCACACGGATTTGGCCGGTTCGGTGAGAGGATGCACCCAATTGGTCACCGTTCTCGTGCAATACGAGACGAGAAACCTTATGCCGTCTCCGTCTGGATAAAAAGACAAGTTCATTCTGCTTTTCCAATATGACCCCTATTTCGTACTGTCATGGTGCGTTGCGTGCAAATTAACAACGATTTGGTCAGTGCTTGATATTCCGTGGCAACTTCCGGCTTAAGAAGAGAGGGGGCCATGCATGACCATCCTAATATCTCTAGTTACGGGTTCGGGTCTAGGTACTCACGGGTCCAAAATGAGACCCAGACCCAGACCTGAAATAATATACCCGTGGGTTCAAATTTAGATCTAGACCCGCACCCATCGGGTCGGGTACCCGTGGGTACCCGGACCCACAGGTATTTTTACCATCCCTATGCGCGATCGCTCGGCAGGCCCCACTGTCGCACCCACACTACGTACATAGGTGCAAAGCTACTGCTCCCTCTGGCCGCAAAAAGTTATCGCTTTCGACGTCAACACGATTTTAAAACTCAACTTTAATCACTAATTTTTATTATAATATATTTTAAAAATCTAAAAAATCGTAATATTATAAAATTACGATTTGAAACGAATATACAAATAAGTTTCATGCATCCAATCTAAACATTTAAAAACATATCACTAGCTAAAGTTTCAAAAGTTTGATTGCGCGTATTCTAAACTGATAAGTTTTTGTAAACCAAAGAGAATATTGCAATACTAGCCTGTTAGTGTGAATGCATTTTCCGGTGTGAAGGACCATGTAAAGTGGTGGTGGGACTAGTCACATATTACTTATTTAAAGTGAAATGTAATAGCATATAATATTTGTTGAGTACAACCATAGCACATTCGAGTTAACTCTTTTACATGAAGCGATGATGGAAGTGTAGACGCGATTTTATGCATGTGTTGGCCTACCCCACATTGGGTTGGGTTTTAAGCATATTTTGAGTCAGAGTGTTATTAATGATATTAGAGCATTAACATTCGCTGCACGACAAGTGTGGGATAGGGGCGTGTGCATATGACGCATGACGTGTGTGGGCTTGGAGTGAACACATGGCATGGCATATGCACCGACACTGGACACACGGATGTGTACTATGGGGTGATTCTGGGTATCTGCCATGTATGCGATGTTCTGTTGAGGATGTCAATCCTTAAGGGGTGAGTGTAATATATCGGTCCGTTACTGTGAATACCCATATGGAGTGGTGGTGGGATTAATCTTATATTGCTTATCTAAAATGAGTTCTGATAGATATATAATATATGTTGGATCCAAACATAGCACATTCGGTTAACTCTTTTACACAAAAGCGATGACAAAAGTGTAAGTGGGGTGCTATGCATACATAGGCGTGTCCAGTGGCAAAGCTTTGGTAAAAATAGATGATGGGCTCGTAGGGCGAAGTTTCTGTAATTGCCCACGTTAATACCATAGATCGATACGCATGGTCAACTAAATCACGGCCTATGTTGGCACAAAAGATCACGATCTTTTCTAGCCGTCAGTGGTGGACGTAGAACAAAATTTTATGCAAAAAATGCCTAAATATAGCTAATTCATCACAAACAAATCAATTTATGCATACAAAATTTACAGTCATAATAGTTTTAGATTAAAATTAAGAAATGTGCTTCTATGCTTTTCTTTTTTAAAGTTGCATAAATATTAAAGTATGAATAAAAGATAGATAGTGATTACTTATCCCTTCGTGTAAGCAAATTTATTCTCTCAATTTTACTCACTATTAGTTTCTTAGTTAGATACTCTTCCCATTCAAACATTCATCCTCAAATAATAATATTTCATATACAGAGAAATCATGTCGCAATGAAAATTGATATACAAAATTTCACAATATCATTCTCTAAATTTAAGATAAAACTTTCTCTCCCTCATAAATTTTATACTAGACTACTAGTACATGAGATTGAAATTACAACTACAATGACAACAGGGAACGGGGGTTACGCAGTCCGGCACCGGAGGGTGGGCCCATGACGAGTTAAGACTTCGAGTGGATTTTAGACCAGGCTTGTCATAACGACCGCACATGCGAGGAGGTGACGCTGCAACGCCTGTCTGTTTTGCCCCAAGCTTCCCCAATTAGGTACGTTGTCCATATACGCATAGAGGATAAGAGAAGGCCGTGTCCCAGAGCAGCTGGCGAATCCATACACGACCGTTCGGTGTCGTGGCAGCTTGGCGGTTTTCCAAAATCGCCGGATTCTCGATCGGATGCACATGTATAGGCCTGATCTGAATGCCTGATGCACGTCGTTCAGCATCCACCCGGTGCATGCCGTGATGGTCCTAAAGTCGGTGATGGAGTTCGTGGGAAGGTCGAAGGGCAGACATCAACTGGAGCTAACACAGAAACATCAAGCAACTTCGGCCTACTTGACCTCACCTAGACTTGTATTTGTTACTGTACACCCTAACAGAGTAGAGATAACTGATGAGGCTTACTTCACTGGAATAGAAGAGAGTACAGGGAAACAAGGAATTTTTGCTTTAGCGTTGAAGATTAGATCGTATTGCCAATGCAAGTGGTATTAGATAGATACATCTTCTTTTCTACCAACCATTAGATGGAAATAAACGGTCACCTTATCACGTTCAGACAGAATGTTGTCATCCATAGTTGTTTCTTCTCCTGGTTTATTTCGTACTGGTGGCAATTCTACAGACTCTCTGTAATTTGTTTTTCTAGACCAGTAGGGCCATAACGCCCGTCCCATTTTATTGCAAATGAAACAAGCATCGGTTTTAGCACGTCGCAATTTTGACAACAAGGAAACAGATCAAGAGCAGAGCCATCAGCTCTATCTCAATCAAAAACTAAAGAGTAAAAAGCATGGCAAATAACAAAAGAACTTATAGAGGAAATCGGTAATCCCTTGAGACCGTGGGACGGTAGAGTCCTTACCGTGTGCGGCAAAAGGAGGAACAGTTGGCGGGCAACGGAAGAAGAATTTTTAGTCTCCTAACGTAATTTTTATACAAATCTAACCTCCACATGATTTTTTCTTTCAAAAATGGTCATCTCTCCAATCGTAGATACATATATGTCACCTTCACGCCTGTGTACTACAGCAAGTGACCAGGCCCGTGGTAGGAGGCACTGCCGAGCCAAAGCACAACAGTAAGAGCAGTCTCCTGTTGCGCTTGGGGTGCTCACCACCTTGCTACCGCAAGCCTGCTGCGGTGTGCCATCTGTTTGCTATCGTGGTCGGTTAGTCTCCCGCAAGTACCTAACAGCGTTTTCGCAGTCGAGGAGAAAACTATTTTTACAATTGTATATATAAGGAGACTAGATTTTTTTTTAAAAAAAATGTTAACGGGCCAATTAATCTGCGGTTTCAGAGGCAGACGCCATGCACCCAATGCAAAGTTTGTCGAAGGCCACGAGGAATCGACCAGCGAGCGCCCGAGCGTTTGCCCGTGCGCGCGCGCGAGACAAGAGAATTGTTCTGGCGTCTGGACTTGGGTCTCATGGTGACTGCGGGACAAGGTCAAGAGTGGCGTCTGAGCGCTCCGAGAAGTAAAAAGCCTAGTTAGGCCGGCGGAGCACGGCCACCTGGAGCTTTGGACGATGAATTGGCCCGGAAGTAACAGTACTTTAACAGTTCACGCTGCTGCGCTCAGAGCATTCGTTTCGTTCGAGTACTTGTCTGCTAGCTCTCGGATTATACTGAACTTACTAGCACGGTTCGCGTCCAGGAGCAACAGAATTCAGTACCACCACGAAATAGCTAGCCGTCGCATTCCCGACAGGAAACGCCCATACGTAGACAAAAGATTATTCAAGCTTGAAATCTGGATCGATCGATCGAACGACAGATTAAGGGGGGTCTTAGCGTTCGAGTTGGAGACGCCCCTCCCACGCTAGCTGGTGTGCGGACATGTGTTTAATCAGTCGGCGAGAAGTCTAGTCAAACAGTGGTATACGTGCTAGCAACTACTACTTGACGCTCAACGTACGTACGATGGCTGCGCGCGCGTTCGTCTCTCACGGATATATGTACGCGCGTTTCATTCGTGTGTGCCGCGGCTTCAGCTCATGTGCCAGTGAGACGCCGGCGGCGATCAAGGCGGGCTGCATGCTCGGGCGGTGCTCGTCGGTCGATCGGCCTGGTAGTTAAGGAGAGCTCGCGTGCCGCCGGCCATGCCGACCTTAGGCGCCATGTCGATGCAAAGCAGCCCGGACAAATGCAGCGAGGTATACTTTCGTTTCGTTCGTATTATTTCTTTGTTTAGAGGGTGTTTGGATTAGGGTATTTTATTAAGATTTGAGAGAGTGTTTTAGATCTAGTTTAAATTTAAACTAAATCCTAAAATCTCTTAAAAAAATTACCACTCATCCAAACAAACCCACTTAGTAATTTAAATTAAATCCTAAAATCTCTCAAAAAATTACCACTCATCTAAACAGACCCACTTAGTTTTAGGATCGCTTTACTAGTAGTTTTTATGATCATCTGCTACTAGTAGGATAAAAGGATAATGGATCGGTCCTGTCCCGTTAATTAGGGCACTGACTCGTGATCGCTACCTAGCTAGCTGGCTCCATTGGGTACATATATCCGAATCACGATCTTCTTAAATATTTCCTTATTGATTTAGAAATATAAGGTGCATTTTAACTTTACACAAGAATTAATGTTACGATAAAATTAAGAAAGGTACGAAAGAAAATAACTTAGGTATCCCACTAAATTAGTTTGGAAGACGAGAGATAATACTCTGCGTGGTGATAATGAATAAGTGCATATAATTGAGAGAAAATAAATATGAGGTATAGTAAAAAAGCATCACTAAATCTACATAAAAATTTTACATTTATAAAGGAGACAATTCAAATCGTAGGCTGTATATTTCTGGACGGTGAGAGTAGTGAATAAAGATTTGTGTCGGATGGTCAGTAAAAATCACAACAAATTAAAATCCAACTCACCCTGTCACCTGATAACTAAGAAGTCCTGTTGATATGTCCACGCGCGGAGGCGATAACGACTACTGCTACTGCCGAATAGACGGCGTCCCAGCGGTACACCGAAATGTACGGCAAATTTTTGCTGGTGCTGCCGAAATGCGCTATGCATGCATGATCAGACCAAGATCAAGTACTAGCAATAAGAGTGATCTAGCTAGAAAGTCTTGCTGGAGTAGTAAGGCGGCGTACGGCCGGCCGGCGGAGGTGGAGGAGACGTGGGTCGCCGGCTCGCTGCGCTGTAGGACTTGACTCGAGTAGTCGAGTGCCATGGTGAATGTGGGCCAAGAGTGGCCATGCTTTTAGGCCCATATGAGCGTGCGGAGAAGTAAACGGCCCAATTCACGGTCCATGTTAGTTGGGCTAGTAGGGAGGCCAACTTGGAGCTTTCCACGAACACAATCGTAAACAGAAACACTATTCAACAGTATGGCGTTGCTGGTTAAAAGAACAGGATAGATTGGATGTTGAAACTTGAAACCCGCTTAAAACACCATGAAACGTGCATGAATTTTGTTGAAAGTTACTAAAACTTTGAATTTGTATTTGAAACTTGCGCTGAAACTTAAAACTCATTTGAAACACCATAAAATTTGCTTAAACTTTTGAATTTTTTAAAATATTATCATTCAATCTTGAAAACCTTTTGAAACTTCATGAAACATGCATCAAACACATTTGAAACTCGAGAGAAACCGCTAGCTAGATGTTGTGTAAACGCTGCATGTAGAAGCAAGGGCGAGAAGAGGGTGACATCTTTGTTGGGCGCCACGATGAAGATCGCTAGGTGCGCACACATGAGGACAGTGGTGGCCTCAGAGAGGAGGCTAGGGAGCAGATCTGCCAGAGCAATGCACAGGAGGCTAGGGTGGCCTTATGGGTGAGCAAGGACCAAGGAGATGTGGTTTGTTTGATCATTCATGCCTAAGTAGACGGCTAGTTGCTATCCCGTCGGATGGGGAAGTGATGAGATATCATGCTATAGTAGCACTATATCGTAAAACCATATTTTCATGCAACAATCTCACATAAGCCCACTTTTCTTATGCCAAAATTTTGCAAGACTACTTTTATGTATTCAATCTGCTGGGTTCATTTGTCGGTCTCACAAATGCATCCACGAAAAGGAGATTGCGAGACCAACAAGTGGGCTCAACCTATTTGATATGATGGTATTGCTTGAAAATGTGGTTTTATAAAATGTTACATAAATAGAAACATGATTATCTGAAAATTATTGTTTAAAAGTGTAATTTTATTATAGTTTTATTTAGGATGTATAGTTCTGGAAATTTTACTCTTTAACATTTGTTTTTGTCAAAGTCAACTTGCCTGAAAGCTACTAACACTCGGATTATATTAGACTCACACATGGTTCGTACGTGTTCATGATCGAGCAACATAATTCGGTACCGCCACGAAATAATAGCCACCCTATTCCCGGCCGGACACGCGCGTATATACACAACAAAGAAATTTCAAACTCCTGAATGCGCATGTGGTTAATTAGTCTGCGAAAAGTCTAGCTAGTCAAGCTGTCGCGCGTGCGTGTTAGCGCAGCTACTGGACTGCACGTGTCGCGCTAGCACTCTCATGGATTTACCTATGTATGCACGCACGCGTGACGCCCTAGCTAGCTTGTCCTATCAATTCTCTCTTACACTCTCTTAATTTGTTGAGCCCGCTGATCTCCGCCGCCGATGCGCCGACGAGTGCCGGATTAGGAGAGCTCCCGCGCCACCGCCAAGGCGCGTGACCATGCCGCGAGCTCACGCGCCTTGGCGGTTCAAAGCAGCCCCGACGGCAAATGCAACCAGGCACCTACATGCTTACGACGTATTAATTGTTTCTTCATTTAGTTTTTAGGATCATATCGTCATCTGCGTACTACCAGGATAAATGGATCATGGATTAGTAATAGCTACTATATTCGTCCGATCTGGTTGATAACTGAATTGATTCTCATGTATGATCTCGCTACATATCTGTCTGCAGCGAGTATACCCGAATCACCGAAGGTGAATCCTGACGTTCCTAGTAACGAATCATTTACTCCCTCCGTCCAAAAAAATATAAGGCAAAGTATTTTAACTTTGTATAAAGATTAAGGTTATATTAAAGTTGAGAAAGGTACAAGAGAAATCCTCTAACTTAATTGTGTTGGAAGATGAGTTTTGTGTGGATAGTAATGAATAAATGAATATAGTTAAGAGAGAATAAATATGGTATACAAAGAAACGCCCCATTAAACCTATATGTGAGTCTTATACTTATGAATAAAACTACTCAAAAAATAAGCCCTATAAACTTAGACGGAGGGAGTAACATTTTCTGTGTCAATCCATCAGTATAATTCAGTACGTATTTATGTACGATCGATAGTAAGACAAATTAAAATCCATCTCATCCTATCCGGCGAATTTTACTCGTGCTAGCTGTCCAGCTGCTGCTGCTATCTACATATGCCCATCAAGTTTCTTGAAATTCAGGAGCTTCACAGATATGTTTACATGAAACTTGAGAAATTTCTTGCTTAGATGTTTGAAACTGCATGAAGCTTGTCCCAAACTTTCTTAGAACTTGCCCAAAAATCCTTTGAAACCCGCTTGATTTTTTTGAATATTTGGCAAATATCATGAAACTTATATAAAACTGGTTTACATTTGTTTTTCCCTAATTAAAACTTATAACTCGCATGAATTTTGTTGAAACTTTCTCAATTCCTTTATTTTGTTTTTAAAACTTGCCATTGAAACTTGAAATTTGTTTTTAAACACCTTGAAACTTGCATGAACTTTTTATTGAAACTTACCCAAAACTTTGAATTTGTTTCTAAAACTTGGCGTTGAAACTTGAAACCCGTTTAAAACACCATGAAACGTGCATGAATTTTGTTGAAAGTTACTAAAACTTTGAATTTGTATTTGAAACTTGCCGTTGAAACTTAAAACTCATTTGAAACACCATAAAATTTGCTTAAACTTTTGAATTTTTTTAAAATATTATCATTCAATCTTGAAAACCTTTTTGAAACTTCATGAAACATGCATCAAACACATTTGAAACTCGAGAGAAACCGCTAGCGAGATGTTGTGTGTAAACGTTGCATGTAGAAGCAAGCGGCGAGAAGAGGGTGACATCTTTTGTTGGGCCACGATGAAGATCGCTAGGTGCGACACATGAGGACAGGGTGGCCTCGCGAGAGGAGGCTAGGGAGCAGATCGTCAGAGCAATGCACAGGAGGCTAGGGTGGCCTTATGGGTGAGCAAGGACCAAGGAGATGTGGTTTGTTTGATCATTCATGCCTTAGCCACCCTATTCCCGGCCGGACACGCGCGTATATACACAACAAAGAAATTTCAAACACGTCTGCGAAAAGTCTAGCCAAGCTGTCGTGCGTGCGTGTTAGCACAGCTACTGGACTGCACTTGTCGCGCTAGCACTCTCATGGATATACCTATGTATGCACGCACGCGTGACGCCCTATCTAGCTTGTCCTATCAACTCTCTCTTACACTCTCTTAATCTGTTGAGCCCGCTGATCTCCGCCGCCGATGCGCCGACGAGTGTCGGATTAGGAGAGCTCCCGCGCCACCGCCATGCCGCGAGCTCACGCGCCATGGCGGTTCAAAGCAGCCCCGACGGCAAATGCAACCAGGCCAGGCACCTACATGCTTACGGCGTATTAATTGTTTCTTCATTTAGTTTTTAGGATCATCTCGTCATGTGCGTACCATGGTTCACAATTTCATCGAAAACCGCGAAAACCGGTCTTACTGCTGCGGTTCGAAATGCAAAACCGCTCGGTAAACTATTCTAATAAAAAAAAATAAAAATTTTGAAAAAAATTACGTGAGCGGTTTTTCGTGAAAAACCGCGGTTTTTATCAAAAACCGTTCAAAACCGTTTTCGAAGAACATTCAAATGGTCGGGTGAACCGAGCGGTCCGTGGTTTTCGATTTTAAAAAAAAAATCAATTTTTTTTTATTTTTAAACCCTTCGGTTTTTGACAGTTTTCGAGCAGTTTTTCGAGCGGTTTTTGTGAAAACCGTACCGCAAATTTCGAGTCGATTTTTTAAATTCGGTTTTGTGAACCCTGGTGCGCACTACCAGGATAAATGGATCATGGATTAGTAATAGCTACTATATCCGTCCGATCTGGTTGATAACTGCATTGATTCTCTGTGCATCCCCACATCGATTCCGTGGAGGAGGTATGCAAATTTATCTCTGTGCATCCCCACATCGATGGGTGCCACGTGTTCATCTTGCCAATCTCAACCATTCATTTAATTTCTCACTCCTCCCATTAATAACACTATTGATTTCCCACTCCTCCAATTAATAACACTGTTGGTGGGGTAAGGTTGAGATTTAGCTAGATGGACACGTGGCATCCATCGGAATAGGGATGCATATGATTAAATTTGCATACCTCCTCCACAGAATTTATTTCCCTACATATATGTCTGTAGCGAGTATACCCAAATCACCGAAGGTGAATCGTGACGTTCCTAGTAACGAATCATTTACTCCCTTCGTCCAAAAAAATATAAGGCAAAGTATTTTAACTTTGTATAAAGATTAAGGTTATATTAAAGTTGAGAAAGGTACAAGAGAAATCCTCTAACTTAATTGTGTTAGAAGATGAGCTTTGTGTGAGTAGTAATGAATAAATGAATATAGTTAAGGAAGAATAAATAGGGTATAGAAAGAAATGCCCCATTAAACCTATATGTAAGCCTTATATTTATGGATAAAACTATTTAAAAATAAATCTTATAAATTTAAACGAAGGGAGTAACATTTTTTGTGTCGATCCATCAGCATAATTCAGTAAGTATTTATGTACGATCGATAGTAAGACAAATTAAAATCCATCTCATCCTATCCGGCGAATTTTACTCGTGCTAGCTGTCCAGCTGCTGCTGCTATCTATATATGCCAGATTGCCAGCAGTATATATATGCATGGTCACCCTCGATCCATAACGATCACGGGCCAAGATTATTATGCTTTTTCGCAGCTTTTTTTTCATCAGTAGTACTAGCTAGTAGTAAGTCGACGTACGGCCGGCCGCCCGGTTAACTGTATACACTGAAGGTGTCGTCGGACTCAACAAGAAGTATGTGCAGGCGGCGGAGGAGGGGCGGGAGGACCACAAGCCCAAGAACGCCGACCTCGACGACTGGCTTCCCATCACCTCGTCGCGCACCGCCAAGTGGTACTACTCGGCCTTCCACAACGTCGCCGCCATGGTCGGCGCCGGCGTGCTCGGCCTCCCGTTCGCCATGTCTCAGCTAGGGTGGTACGTACTTGTCCATGCGTGAAACACCGCGCGATTTATCATGGAATTGCATTACCGTCCGTACAAATGCGTTGCGTGGATGTGTAGGGGCCCGGGCATGGTGGTGATAGTGTCGTCGTGGGTGATCACGCTGTACACGCTGTGGCAGATGGTGGAGATGCACGAGATGGTGCCCGGGAAGCGGTTCGACCGGTACCACGAGCTGGGGCAGCACGCGTTCGGCGACCGCCTCGGCCTGTGGATCGTCGTGCCGCAGCAGCTCGTCGTCGAGGTAGGCACCGACATCGTGTACATGGTCACCGGCGGCCAGTCGCTCAAGAAGTTCCACGACCTCGTCTGCGGCGGCCGCTGCAAGGACATCCGCCTCACCTACTTCATCATGATCTTCGGTTCGGTCCACTTCCCCCTCAGCCAGTTGCCCAACTTCAACTCCGTCTCTGCCATCTCCGCCGCCGCCGCAGCCATGTCCATCTGCTACTCGATGATCGCGTTCCTGGCGTCCGCGGTCCATGCCGCGCCGGCGGACCACGGGCTGAGGACGACTAGCGCGGCGGGGCGGGTTTTCGGCGCGCTGAACGCGCTGGGCGCGGTGGCGTTCTCGTTCGCGGGGCACAACGTGGTGCTGGAGATCCAGGCCACCATCCCGTCCACCCCGGAGCGGCCGTCCAAGAAGCCCATGTGGCGCGGCGTGGTGGTCGCCTACGCCGTCGTCGCGCTCTGCTACTTCACCGTCGCCATTGCAGGGTACCACGCCTTCGGCAGCTCCGTCGACCCCAACGTGCTCATCACCCTCGAGAAACCGCGGTGGCTCATCGCGCTCGCGAACCTCATGGTCGTTGTCCACGTGGTCGGTGGCTACCAGGTGTACGCCATGCCGGTGTTTGACATGATCGAGACCGTCCTGGTCAAGAAGCTCGAGGTCCGCCCCGGCCTGCCGCTCCGCCTCGCCGCCCGCTCCACCTACGTCGGTACGTACGTAAGACCACGCGCACACACTGACACACTGACGAATTACTGAAACTTATGAACGTTGAAATGAGCAGCGCTGACGATGTTCATCGGCATGACCTTCCCCTTCTTCGAAGGTTTGCTCGGATTCTTCGGAGGCTTCGCGTTCGCGCCCACGACATACTTTGTAAGATCGATCACTTTTCACTCGGAATCACCTCGGTCGATCGGTTACCTTGGATTGCTTGCTTATCCTGTTCTTTTCTTTGGTTTTACAGCTTCCTTGCATAATATGGCTCATTATGCGCAATCCCAACAGGTTTAGCATGACGTGGTGCATTAACTGGGTAAGTTTCAGACTTTCAGTCGACTAATTGCTCCAATTACAAGCCCGAGGTTAATTTCTGAGAAATTTTAAGGTCTGTATCGTGATCGGAGTGCTGCTGATGCTGCTGTCCCCCATCGGAGGTCTGCGGCAGATCATCATTGACGCCAAGAGCTTCAAGTTCTTCTCTTAAGCTCTCCAAGACGTCAGAGGAGAGAGGCTGTTGTAATGATGTTTTTTTTTAATTTATTCAGATGATGTATGTCACGCGTTCTATATGTTCAATAATAACCAGTTCTCGATCGATTGTTAAAAACGAGGCTCGGGATTTAACTTGTAAGATATGTTCATCGTTGTGAACCATGGACATATATATGCTTAGCAAATCTCAATTGAATTAATTCGACTGACTGGTTGAAACTAACAGCTTACAGTGTACTGCGATGCTAGATGGTTTGCAAAGGATCAATGGGGAACGTTTTTTTACCTAAGAGGACCACCTAATATCGAAAAAGTATGTCCGCAGTAACGTACGGAGCCTACGCGGTAGTGACCCAACGGCAGAGGACCATTACGGCAGGGAATCTGCGATCCCTAATATCTCATATGTCATTTATTTTGTCTCAAGATTCACGCTATTTTGTTTTTACTTGCATTCTCTATTCGCAAAATATACATGTACGGATCTCATGGCCTGTTTGGTTGGAGAGAATTGACGGAAGGGAATGGGAATTGAGAGGGATGAGTTATAAAATCCTTTGATTGGTTGGTAGGAATTGGAGAAGGGAATGGGAGTTTACAACTTAAACGTAGGGAATTCAATTTCCTGCCTCCCCCTGGGAATTAAAGTCTCGCTTAATTCCCTTACCTATTCCCATTTCCCAACGATGCCAAGCAGCCATCAAGGTAAAAGATGATAAATTACATGTTCACTTAAAAGCAAAAATTCACCTATAAAGATCAATCGGTATTTTGCTACTTTAAAAGAAGCTAGGGGTGATGATTTTTTCCTGATAAATCTCTATCAAAAACAGAAAAATAATAGAGGGTGTCTAAGAGCACCTGAGTGTTTTTTTGCTAAAAAACACTCAAATTTTGAGCCTTCATATCTCGATCCAATTGATAGAATCAATTTGCCTCTTATTCTCATATTTAAGTACTCCATACACAAAACAAAAAAAGAGTACTCACAAACCAAAAAAAACACTCGAGTCACACTTAGTAATTCTTTTACATCAATTATATGCTAGTTTTACACAAATTAAATTATATAGAAATGATGTGATAATTTGTAAAAAACATTATTTTTCTCTACATGATATTTTATATCAATTATACACTAATTTTACATAAATTAAATTATGTAAAAAGTGACGTGACAATTTGTAAAAAATAGAAGAACGAAACAAACTATAAAGAACACATCAAACAAAAACGTGGATCACAAAGTCAAATATTGACAAAATCAAAATGAAAACACGATGTGGATCACAAAACAATATCTAATAGACAAAAAAATTAAGTTCCCACAAACAAAAAACACTAATATCTAATAGGCAAAAAAGTTGAGTGCCCTCAAACAAAAAAAACACTCAAGTGCAATTTAGCAATTCCCAAAATGATATACCAACAAACAAATTCCATCTTCCAAAATATTCTCTAATAGAAAAAACTGCATACAAGCAAGCAAATAATATCTCTCTAAAATTCTCTAAACAAATAAAAAATAGCGAATCATATCTCTCTAAAATAATCCGCCTCCTCTTCCCTCCCGGCTTCCGCCCAAAGCCCCTACTCAGGCGGTCAGGCCCCGCCGCATCGCCGTATTCGTCTCCCCCTCCGGCCCCAACGATGGAGTCCGAGACGGGGTACCTGGAGCGCCTCTTCGCCACGCGCGACACGCCCGAGCCCCTCGAGACGACGTGGGCCGGCCGGCTCCCGTTGCGGCTCGTGCCGCCTAGGCACTGGCCGCCGCCCGGCTGGGAGGTGGACCCGGACGAGTTGGAGTTCATAAGGGAGGCGCACAGGGTGATGTCGGAGAGGGTGGACATGTAGGCTGCGGCGGCGGCGGCGGGGGTGAGGATTGAGGAACGTGGAGAAGGTGGAGGACGCGCCGGAAGATGTGGCGCTGGATAGGTACAAGGTGTTCTTGAAGCAGTACAAGGAGTGGGTGGAGGCCAACCGGGACAGGTTGGAGGAGTCCTACAGGGTATGCCAGTATAATTTGATCGATTATTTGCGCAGTACTTATTAATCCTACGATTGTTGTAAGTTTACGAGAAAATAGTTGATTCTAGTGGTGCATTGTGTGTGTGTGTGTGTTTTTTTTAAAAAATTCTAGCGGTGCATTGTGATAGTATGATGCAAGGCGAAGGTGTTTATTCAGTGGTTTGTGCTTGTGCTTAAATGGTTGTTGCGGAACCACAACCCCCATATGTGATTTCTTCAGTCACACATTGGTTATGAAATGTGTTGCTCAGTAGTATGTTAGCACCCTTATAGTGATTAGGTATTGATAATTTCAAAAAGAATTACCTTTGTAGTGAACTATTGATTAGTCCAGAAAAAAGTGCCTGTAGTATTAGTTCAATAGTGATTAGTTTGTTCAAAAATACCTATGTAGTGATGATTGCAGTGATGCATTGTGATATATTTTGTGTTTTCTCTGGAGTGGGATATGTTAGATAACTGCGAAGTTAGTTTTTTTCTCCTGTAACTAAGATTTACAGTGATCAGCCTAGCGCTCAAGTGTTGTTAACTTGTTATTTTTTGGTTTAGGGGTGTTACTATTGTGGGTTTAGCAAATCCGATTTCCTGTAAGCTGTACAGCTAGTAATTATTAGTGTTTTGTCATTGTTACAATCCAGGCCAACAATGGTTTTACATCCTTTTGATGATCGCCCTGCAAGATATGAAGCTAGCTTTTGTTGTGGTTTCTTTATATACATGGATTACAATAATTTCGAGTCTTGCTTGTCATCTCCTCGAGTATTTGTAGCGTTTCTCTTCATTCGAGGATGGAGCAGTAATACTCTACTTGGCTATTTCTGTCATGAAGTTTGATCAGGATTACTACCCTGCTAGATGAAAAAGAGGTAACGACTATAGAGAGTTATGGTATGTCGAGTCCTGAATATTTACTGCCTGGTCTATTTTTTTTTCTTGATTCTGTTAGTTGTTGATGTACTGATTGTTTTTGTGCAGCTTGAACTTCCATTCTTCTATCCTGGACAGGTTCCACTAAAACTGTTGATTGTGCCGTCCCTCCTCAGCAACATGTTGACTGTTCTCATTCTAACCTCTGATAAATGGTTGAATGTACCCCACACAGATCTGTTATGGTAAAGTGACATCTGTTCACCTCTACCAGGGAGCTTTTGTGGACGTCGGTTGTATCCATGATGGGTATGGACTCCTCTTAATCTATTCATAATTATGGTTCCATGGCTGATTTAACGAAAGGCCAACATTTTATGTTATTGGTGTAGCAACAGATGTGCCTGCTCATGTGTTTCTTTTTTTTGTCATATTTTTTTTGTTGGCTTGCTATTTATTTGTGATCTGTGAGCTACAGGGAATATCACTATTTATTAAGTGCAAGCTGGCGCAGAACATCAGCACAATAGTCTACCAAATCAGCATTCTTTACTGTTAAATGATGAATGGCACTGACATACTTAACTTTCCTTCAAGAATTTAGTCATCTGTTTTTTTTAAACCATTACTATAGTACATTTTGAATTTCAACCCCAACTTTTAATTGCATCCTCCAATATTAGCTCGTGTGGCATTTACATCTTGTTATGTGTTTAGGTGGGTACCCATAAAAGGAAATGATTGATATTGGATATACCATGACCATTACATGAAACCTGGCATGAAAGTCTATGAGGAGATTCTGGTTGGTAATCTTAAAATTCACTCCTCCAGAGATGCTTTAATGACATATGATAGAGGAATATTCAAGTTATTAACATTGCAAAAAGGATATGTGCTTTTGCATTAGACCAAAGAGTGGTTTTCTTTATTTTTTTATAGAAATATAAATTTTATTTGTTATTTGCTGCTTGAGCCCTGAAAATTTCTTTAACTTTGGTATGTCTTAGTGTATGTATTACCATGGATTTTTTTAAAAAATAATATCTTTTTTATTAATTTTACATAATTAATGCACAAATTTTTCTTTACAAAAATAGGCCTCTGTCGCCATTTGAAATGGTAAAATGCCTATTTGGCATCCACATAGAATTTTCGTCGCCAATTGAAATGGTGATAGAGCTTTGAAATGCAGAGCAGATGATTTTAGACAATGAGGAGGAAGATGCGGATAAATTCAAGGATACAACATACGAGTCCACAATTGATACATCCTCTTGAATGAAGAAAATAGAGTTGAATACAATGAAGGACATTTCAACCAAACATTGCTGAAAAAGAAAGTTGTGTTACATAATCACATATAGCTCCTGATTACTAGCCTTGAATGATCCATTGATCATCATAAGGTGGTTTGTTTACAGTACAATGATTCCATTATGATTTGCTGAGTCTTCATTATTTGTTCTGAACTCTTCCGTTAGAATGTAGACATCAAGGAACTTGACCAGGATGCTACTCATGCTGAGCGTCAGGTACCCTTTTCCCTCATATGTTGGTCATATTTCTTTAACCAATCACTATTCCTTTTGTAATACTTAAATTTAAGGTTTTAAATCACGATTTTCGTGACTTAAATCAAGGCCCCAAAAATACTACAGTAGTTATCACTAGCCATCACGGAAGCTATGCTTCATTGTGTTTTCAATATTATTTTTTTAAAACTATATGTATATAATATGTCACCACTAAACAAATTATAAAAACGTGGTACTTTAGAAGGTATTAATATTTTTATAATGAGTCAAGTTTGGAATCAACAAACATACTAATACATGTCTAAAAGGCCATAAATGATAATATATCATATTGTTCTTAACAACAAGCACTTAATCATTGAGAAATATGAATGTTGGACTATTGAAAAAGGGCAAGGTGAGGTCTTTTATTAAATTTTCTCGTAGTTCAGGCTTATAAGAGATGCATTTGGGCCTTTTAGTAACGTTGGATTTAAAAATGAGCCTAATATTTTGACCCATAGGTCCCTATGTAGGATAACAGAGCTATCGCTATTTAGAAGCTACGTCAAATAGCAGAGTTATTGTTAGCTATTTAGAACACTGCTTAAATTTGATTAGTGCAGCTGATTAAATAAAAACTAATAAAGGAAGTAGACGAAAGAGGAGAGGAGTACAAAGTTGGGAAGCAAGGATGGAAAAAAAGAAATGGATGAGTATGATCTGATGCAATGGCGTCGCTCTTTTGAAGGAAGGGAAGCTCTTATCAGAGACATATGCTGGTAATTGCACCTAATTTCACTGCTGTTACAAGTTCGATCACACATAATGCATGGGTTCTAACACCTAGATTGGCAGTCTGAAAGCCCTTGGTATTTCCTATTGAGGAGCCCGGACGATATGATGTGGATGAGACAGAGGTCTTCGGGAAGGACTATTACGACCCATAAAATGCTATGTACTGCTATGACTACTGGGGAGAGCCCAAGAACACCGAATAGATCAAGCTGGACAGGGATGTGGAGCTTCACAACCAACAGGTCGTTGGGGATGCGAAGAAATGGTGCGAGATATCATGTCCGGAAGGAGGTGAGGCTGGAAGCTGTTGCAGCCAAGGCAAGGCAGAAGAAGGCTTCGGAGCCACAGGAGGAAGAGGAGTACGACCATGGGATGGACCTTGACTCCAAGAAAAAGACCGATCCTTGCGCCCCGCACAGTCGGTTCTATATCACAAAATGATAGGCTAGACATAGCATGGTTTAGATTTAGTTATTTGTCTGTGCAAGAGAGGTGAATATTTGATGCTTAATAGGTTTGTCTTTGTGCCCGCTCAGAGTTGTAATTTTGACAATTTTGCCTATGATGGTTTTCTGATGAATGGCAAGTTACATTTGGTACAAATGAAAAGAAGATTTTAGGCAACAATTCCAAGTCAAAACAAACCAATTTGACTTATTTTAGAATGGGTCCAAATTCTACTCTTAGTCTAGTAGGAGTATAATAGAATGGTTGGATCTATAGACCACGGGTGGGTACAGAAAGCATGAACCAAATATGGCACTCTTTGTTGACTTGACTCCGCATTTGAACCCATTTTTTATTGGGCGACGACCCGGGTTCGTCCACTCGATCAACCCCAGACGATTTAGCTACGTTTACAGGTTGTTGTCGTCATTATTATTAATCTGGCTGTTTTATGCGTCAAGCTTTGTGTAAGTCTTCGACGTTGCGTGGCTGCAAATGTTTGTGCAAGAATGGCAGCTTGTGCCACAGTGCCACCTCCCTTTTCTTCGTTCCATTTTCCAGCTATTAAATTGCATCTTAGATTAACAGTTATCCTGCTGTTCGGGTTAGTGTCCCTCCTATGTGTTGCATGGTTCATTTTTTAGTGACAGTAAATCAGGAACTCTGACATGTCCATTGTCCAGCATCAGCATGTAAATTGCGCATCTGTGGCTTTGTTTGGCATGTGGAACGCAGAAGAACAAAACACCACCCCCACATTCTAGCATCAGGTACATCAGAAATAAACAGGGCCAGATTTTTTTTTTACCTCCCATAAATTTTAAAATGTAAAACCCTATGGACATGCATGTGCATACGCTATCTTAGCCCTTGTCACTTATTAAAAGATGGGATAGACGGTTTTAACTTTAAAAGTTTGCATCAATCTCAATACACATCGGACGATAATAATAGTACATACACTCGTTTGTATATGTGGAAAAGATTTTCCATGTCCCATAAATTTTGAGGTAAGTATTATAGCAAGTTTTTTTTAAGTAGGAATTCCAAGTCTACTATACTGAAAAAACTCAACTGGAGTGTCACCTCACTAAGAGCGTGTTTAATTGATGGGATAAAATTAAATGAAATTGGATAGTCTTATATAATTTGGTTTTATTATTTTGGGTGAATGGAATAGGTGAAGTTAAATGAGATTGGATAGTTTTATACCATTTGGTTTTATTATTTTGAGTGAATGAAATGATTTAATATCTATAGAGAATATTATTCAATTTTGTATTTCATCGTTCTGGAATGATTTTATTTAAACAACTAAACACATGAATAATATTTTTTTAAACCATTTTATATTATATCACTGGTCTAAAACAACCAAATACACCACTAAACTGAGCCCGGATCAACCATAGGGAGGAGCCCAGAGCACAGGACAAAATTCACGCTAATAATTCGCGGGAACAGCAGCTGAATCGCAACTTGCTCGGCATATTCGCCCGAAGGTTTCCCCTCTGACACCTCCCATCCAATCAGCAACTCCCCTCCATTCTCCATTCTAGAGAGAAAAAATTATAGTTTCGAGAGAGAGAGAGAGAGAGAGAGAGAGCAGCCAATAGAAGGCAGTCTCGTCTCAGAAAAGAGTGTTCGTTTCCGTGCGACTGGTGCAGCAGAGAGCAATAAAGAAAATCCTGCAATCGAATACTAGAATAGAGCAGAATTCGCCATTGGTGCAGTGCAGCGCAGAGGGGGAGGAGAATTATAGCATCGGAGGCGGGCTATAAATATAGTATACACGTACGACGTATACCAGGATTAGCCAGGCCGTCCAGGAGCAAGAAAGCCATGGGGGACGGTGGTGGGGGTGATGGCGCCGCCGTCTCCTCGTCGCCGGCCGCGGGCTTCTCCTACTTCGCCGTCTTCCACAACTATCCGCTCGTCGCCGCCGTGCTCGGCTTCGCCGTCGCCCAGTCCATCAAGTTCTTCGTCACGTGGTAACTGATTCCTCTTGCTCTCTTTGCCTCGCGTTCCCGCTTCGCCTTGTCGTGTTCGGTTGCGGAATTGGGGTCGGGCGTGATGTGGGCTCCTGAGATCCGGCCGTCAGGCGTGCGATTCCGTGGGCCAAAATTGCGTCTTGACATTGTTTGTCTCGCATCGCGTGGGGATTTGTCGAGGTCTGGTGGAATTCCCATTCCTTTCTTGGAGATCTGACCGTAAGAATTGGTTCCTCTTTTCTTTTATTTTTCTTTTGTTCAGAGGAACGGTAGATCGGGAATGTAATGTCCTCTTGTATGATGAATTCCGTGGATTTCTTGAATGTTTTTTGGGAATTGAGCTGGAAACGAAAGAAATTGGCTGTGATCTCTTCAAATTTGGTGATAGTTGGTGGGTCTGTGTGTTGTTCTGGGGTGGCCTTTTGATTTGTTCGGCTGCAATGCTTGGCTAGGTTACAACTGAATTCACAGATCATGATATGCATTTGATTCGTGCTGGGTGAACTTATGGTTCTGGAATTCACAATGTCCATAGCGCACTTCAAACAGCATGTTCCGTTCGGAGGACTTTGATCATTCAATCAGAATATCATACAGGACGAAGATGTGAGAAATTTGAGACTCCAATTCTCTCACAAAATATTGTGGATGTGAACTTGCAATCAGCCTTTATTCTGATCATCCAATTTCCGATTAAATAGATGGTTATGAGGCTTCGAATGGTATTATGGTACTATTTCGCCGTTTGAGCCAGTGGCAGAGGATATGAACCCGCAGTGCTTGTGATGTTTACCCATAAAAAATCCATTTTGCTTAGAACCTTAGACATGCATGTCATACTGTTATGTGCTTCATTTTAGCAGTTCTATTTCATCAAGGGATCCTTGTTTCCTTATTTTGTGATTCAACTCTCAACATGTGTTTCACATATTTGGCTGTGTGCATCTTAGGATGCAGACGTCAGGAGTTAATATATTCTTCCATTATCTAGGAAAAAAAACATGTGTTTCACATATGCTAATGTTGCAACAAGTTTAATGTGTATTGGTTCTGAAACGAAGGTACAAGGAGAACAGATGGGATCCTAAGCAGCTAGTTGGCTCCGGTGGCATGCCGTCATCGCATTCTGCCACGGTTACAGCACTAGCGGTAGCAATTGGCTTCCAAGATGGCTTTGGCAGCGCCCTCTTTGCGACAGCAGCAATATTCGCAAGTGTGGTAGGTGACCATTTCATGCCATGTTCCTTTCAAATAAGTTATTGCTTCCTGGTCTTAAAGAGAATGAGCATTCAAATAGTGTTGCTTCGATGCAATTTTCTATCTTGAGTTAGACATTATGATGTTGCGTAGGCATTGTGCAAACGTTTATATTTATTTCCTTTACGTTGATCCAAAATGTTGAGGTCTCAGAAATATCCATTTTGTGACTTGATTGGCAGGTGATGTATGATGCCTCTGGTATCAGATTGCATGCTGGAAAGCAAGCAGAGGTATGCAATAACTGTTTGTGTCTGTCATCTCTGTTCTTGGTTCAACAACTTGTAAATATCATTGGGGGATATCTTTAAAACCAAGTACTAGAATTGACTGTATTACGATGACACATGTAAATTTTACTATTTATGCAGCTATGCTGAACTTGTCCCTCTTTCTTCCTATGTTCAGGTGTTGAACCAAATAGTCTGTGAACTTCCTTCAGAACATCCCTTGTCCGAAACAAGTCCATTACGTGAACTTTTAGGCCATACTCCGACCCAGGTTTGCTCAAATGTCCTCTTCATTTTATCGCAGTTTGGCAGATTGAAAATGACGGCATATATCCATTAAAAAAAGAAAGAGAAAGTGATGATATATTGGCATGTTGCTTACGTAGTTACGTGGATGCCAACTGAACCTCAACCTGGCTTTCCCCATGTCATCAGACCTCTTTTACTTAGCACCACATGTTTATCACATATCACATCATGCAGCTTCGTCAACACTGCTATCTGCTTGTGGCTTTTCATCATAAACAGCCATTTTGTATGCTGCTAACTTGTTTGGTGTTAAATTGCTCCCAGGTTGTTGCTGGCGCGTTGCTCGGGTTTATGATAGCAACAGCAGGGCAACTGTTCGTTGCAGTGGCAAGTGTTGTGTGATGCTTTGTTGAAGGTGCAGGAGAACTACTAGCATTTGCAGGGACTTGAGAAGAAGCTTCTCCAGTGTTCTGTCACTTAGGTATTTGTAAGATTTTTAATGCTGTGCTGTAGTGCTGTTGAAGATTGATGAAGTTTGATAGCACATGATTGTATGTCCAGGGCGATGTTCTCAGGATTGATGTACATAACATTTGTTCGATAACTTAATTGCTCTGGTGAAATCTATAATGTTGTTGTTTCAATGATGATTGGTGACGGCTAATCTTGTTGTTTCATAAGTCCATATATACTTTAATTTGACTCCGAATGCAACTCTATTGTGATCAAAATTTACTTCTTTCAATAAATGGTAAAAATGGCAAATCAAAACCAAATGCTCTCATTCATCTTGTGAAGCTTAGGTTCAGGCTTATAAGCTTCCTGTCGGAATACTGCAACAACACTTCGAAGCCCTGGCCCAGGTGAAAGCTGAGCTGAACAGACTAAACAGAAATGTTGTAAAGTTGTAACACAAACAAAAAGCTGGACAGCCAAGTTATCTACATATATCATATATTGAAGAAAAAAATTATTCACATTGATTTAACATCTCTGGAAGTTCAGGTCAGACGTATTTCAAGGTTATCAACATATGTAAGAAGAATTCAACAAACAATTGGCGGTCCTGTACATGCTTCTTTGCAAAATGCATCACAATTCTGTGTTGCTCTGTTATGTAACATCGTGCAGCTGATTCCTAGCTATACTTAGTTACTGACACTCAAACCCAGTTAGTTACTGAATGGAAATTTGCACATTATTACACCTGTTGCCTATTTAAACACAATTTGAGAAAAGAGACTCCTAACTTCTGAATCTGCAACTCTCACCATGCCAGATTCTGTCTCCATGCTATGTGCTCATCAGGCCTAACCAAAATTACACTTTTCCTATTTATCTGACATATTTCCCTCCATGAAGTAGCAGATGCCCTAGGTATTTCCTCAACATCGACATAGTTTTTCCATGGTACCAAATCAGATATGCTCCCTTTCACTTTTGCATCAACTGAACCTTGTGGCCATATTACACATACTTTGGCTGACAACTTAAGTTCATCTGCTACCTTCAGCATAGCACGGGCAAGCTCATAAGAACCTTTAAGTGGTGCGATAATGAGAACTCAAGTTTATCCCCGCTTACTTGGTCCATTGTTGAGTACACACCCTGTAAGAGATCATTGCTGCCACAATTTGCACAAAAATAGAGGAAACAACTAAAAAATGCATGCATCAATTAGGTGTCAAAGGGGTAAACCTCACTGGAAGCGGACAGTGCTCTCATTAGCATGTGCGGTAGCCGTGAACCAACCTTAGCAGATGGGATGTAGTCTCTTGATGACCTCTTAGAATGCTTCGGGTTTTTCTGCTTGATGAGTGGCTTCAGCACAATCTTCAGCAACTAGGGCTCCTTTTTCATAGCTGAAAGTGGACAAAATAGATCTATGAAAGAAACTTCGCGTACTTGATTATGCTTATTGAGAACGTAGCATTATTGCCAGAGGTATGCGATCTACTCAGGTTGTCCCATCAACTAAAATGAAAAAAGAAGAAGAGAAAAACTTGAGTTCTTTTGAAGAATGATTTGCTGTAATGACGCTAACCAGAAGCCAAGATCCTCTGCAGGGAACTGCAACTGTAGACTTTTCCCTTCATCAAGAATACTTCTCAATCTTGCTAGTCTCAAGGATCCAAGGGGGTTTTTCTCATTCAAAATGTAGTCAGATACTTGTGCCCGACCAATGGAAAACAACCCTTTCAAAACTGCCTTCTGTAAATTTCTGGGAATGACTGATCCTAGGCTGCTGTTGATTACTCGATGCCCTGACAAATACATGCAAAGGGTGCATATCATGAGATAATGACAAGGGGCAGGTTACAATGTACTTCACATTCAAAAGTGGCTTAAGCACAGTTGTACATGTTGTCAATATTTACTTTGAAAAAGAAAAGAACAAAAGAGTTTACGGCCCTCTTGCAGGAGCAGGACATTTTACCTGAGTTTGCAACAGTTGGATCAAGACCAAGGGTAGCACGAATAGACATTGCTGCTTTGAGGTTTTCCACACTAGGTTCTGTATTAAAAATGGCAACCTGCAATGAGCAAGCATGCATGTTTTCATTAACTTTGTAAAGATCTTAAGATTGAATGGACAGGAAGCCTGCAAGAAGAATCTAACAGGCCGGCGCTCTGATTCATAAGTTTGTATTATTGATGGTGCAGCAATGCCATTCATTAGTAAACACAATTTCCAAACCAAATTATGTGCATCTTGAACACCAGTGTTCATTCCTGCAAAAAGAAATCAGCAAGCGCACATTTCTTTATACCTTTGAACTTCAGATGCATAATAATATGTACTTCAGTATCAACATTGAAAATAAACCACTGACCAAAAACACCAGCAGGAGGAAAACAGTGAGCAGCATCACCAACAAGGATTATACGATTGTTGCAGCTAATGTATTTCTCTGCAACTTCAGCATGCATCACCCATGGTTTTTATGTCTAAAACCTGAACATCTGCTGGCTCCCATCCAACCAATTTGACAATAATTTGCTCGCGTACCTAGAATCACCAAAGAAATGCATACACAAAATTTAAGCAGGGATGTAAATATAGCCATAAAATTTACTCTGTAGAATGACCATAAAATTTACTCTGTAGAATGACCATAAAATTTACTCTGTAGAATGACCTGTGTATAGCGTATCAGATACTAATGATAGCAATAGCAGGCAAATAGGAAAAAAGTTATTTCAAGAATACGACAGAAAGTATTTTAGAAATACAAGTCTATACATAGTTGGACCCAGAAAATAATTGTATCACCTTGATGTAATTTACTAAGATTAATAAAAGCTTCCTTTATCAAAAAAAAAATACATAGTTGGACCCATAAAATAAACTTTAGTTGATGTACACAAGTGATGAGGCGAAAAAAATGCTGATGAATTAAAATCGAGATTTTTTTTTAAAAAAATATTGAAATCACCCTAGCGCTGAAATTTTCAAATAACTGCTGAGGAGGATAAAATGGAATCGGAAAATAAGATAGAAGATAAAATTAACGAACAGATAAAGCACTATGTAATTTCACACCAATCGTTCTACTTCTTACATCATAAAAGGCATAGAAAGCATGATAATCTGCTAATCTGAAATACCTGCAATACAAATTCCCCATGCTTCAGGTCATGTGCAACCAGCATACCAACGGCAATGGACAAATACTTTCCAAGATCTCTGCTCAGAAAATGCATACAGACCAGTTTCTGCAAGTTCCTTTCACCTTTCATAGGTATACCAGCCAATTTTTTGAAATAAAGGGCAGCAGCTCTGCCATGCATTAAAGATCAGGAGAGAAATAAAACAAGCAGTTCAGTGCAATACACAAGTCTCTATGGGAAAGAAACCTATGGACACCTACGCCAATCAACCTCCGGAAAGTCAACAATTAATAACATGTCGGTGCCTAAACGGTCACACCTAAAGCACGATATTCTCTAGTGCCAGCCAATTTGCACACTGTGCTTCTAGCTAGCACCATCTGCCCTAGAAGAAGGCCACAGTGAAGCTTTCTCTCCTGCATCCTGCCCCCATTATTAAATGAAGTTCCAATCAAAATGCCATCGTCAGTCAGTTCAATGGAACTACACTCATGTCCCATCAATATCTTGTTTTCCAGCACCAAATCTTTAGTTGAGCTGCAAATCTCATCAGGAAAACATGTCCGGAAGCCAATGCCTTCCAGCTTCTTGGGTAGCCTATCCACTAACTTGTAATCTGCACAAAACACTCGTCAGTCGATCGATCTATGTAGAGAGGTGATAAAGATCACGCACTTGACATGAAAAGAAGCAAACCGACCTTCCTGCTTCATGTGATCAACCGAACCGAGGATGGGACCAGCGAGTGAAGTACAATACACGAACTTCCTCCACAAATCCACTGGTGGCTGAGATCTCTCGATGTCCCCAACGAGGCCGTCCAATTTGCTCAAGGTTTGCTAATACCACCCCTCCTATTAAACCACCGCCCAAAGTACAAAACACTAGAGCTGGAAATGGCAATGTCGAAATGCACTTGACAGTAAACGCACCTCCATAGTGCGGTTGTTGATGAAATGCGCTCGGGCAGTGGCGGATGTAGGATTTTAAATTAGGGTATGCCGAACTAATACTATAATATACAATTCGGTAAAATCCAATGAACAATTCGTAAACAACTACAAATGTTGTTGAAAAATTCGATATCAGTATAAAATAACTAGAAACATGATAATACAAGTATAATTACAATATAAATAGTTCAACATTTTAAGTATGAAATATGCATAAAAGAAGCTTACGCACCTACAATAGTTCAAAGAATACAATATTATTTCTTGTCCTTCTTGTCTGGCCTCCGCTTTCTAATAGCTATGAAACTTTTGATTATATCATTTTCATCAACTTGGAAGAAAATATCTCGCTCAATAAACGTTTTCGGAAAAGAAATGCAATGTTTCCGGAAAAAAGATGAAGCAGCAGCAGCCTTCTTTGCTTCTCGTTTTGCAATGTTTCCGGAAAAGAGATAATGCTTCCGGAAAAGAGATGCAATGTCTCCATTCCTCTTCATAATTCAACAACTCTACAAACAAAAAAAGCAATGCATCAACAACTAACTCTCTAGTCTCTAGTAAAGTAGCAATTATATTTATTTCTACTCTATAAATCAACTAGCTTGCACTCAAATCACATGTAGGATCGATATACACTAATATAGCAATCAGAGGGGGTGAATGATTGCACTAAGCTAAAACAAATTTTATTGATTCTCAAATCACCTCTAAACAAATTATAAAAACGCTCAGCCGAAAACAGATGACACATGTTAACTAAAACAGTAATTTCTAAAGATCCAACCGTTGGATTGATGTGAAATTTTAATTGTAGAAACTAGATTCAATTTTGGAACTAACCCAATAAGAATCAGCTCAATCGAATTTACGGATATAAAGTTATGATTTTCATGCTGATCTGTATAAGATAATGGCGATATTATGGATCAGATAGATCGAATCTACAGGGGTATGCCGCTCACTGCATACCTGTAGATCCGCCGCTCGGGTGCCGAGTAAACTCCATACTTCTTTTCTCTATAACCGTGCATTTGATGCCTGCAAGATTTCAATAAAACGAACAGCCGAATCAATGGCAGCCGAACTAGACAAGAACCTTCATGAGTTCTTGTGAATTTAATCAATTGAGCTCCACTTGATCCACCGACCACCTAAATGAGGTCTGTCGTGCCTGCCCGCGCGCTGCTGTTGTCACACGCGCTGCCGCGGCTGCCACACGACCTCTCGCGTTGAGAGAGGATCATCTTTGCAAATATATGCACGAGCAGTTAAAGAAAAAAGAGCTACAAAGGGCTAAATAAACACAGCAATCTTGATCAACTAGCCTGGGTCTGACCAGTGACACTAAGAAGCCGGGAAACGGCAGGTGTGTGAACAGGATAAGTGCAACGACCGACGGCACGCACCAGGGAAGCATCGCGATGGTCGGACTCACGAATCTGCATGCAGCTGAGCTAGCGTGCAGATTTCTGACGTACAGCTCGTCTACTGGCGATAGGCTGAGCAAACTCAACCCAGCTAAGTGTTCTCCTTCCTGACGCAGCGTGTGGGCGTCGCTCGACGAGGTCCCCGTCTCCAGATGTGGGAAAAAAAAATAGGAGTGTTGGTTGGCCCATGCAGGTCTCGAACCTGCGACCTTCGCGTTATTAGCACGACGCTCTAACCAACTGAGCTAATAGGCCATTTGATTCGTCAAAGGAATATAAGTAATATATTTTAATGCAAACGCCTAGCACAGAACACCACCGGCACTACGCCGGGGGATCCGCCATCCGCGGCAATGGCACGGGGCACGGTGAAAGATGACGATATGTGAAACTTCGACAGTATCTACGCAACTAGAATAACTCTGTTCCCGCTGGAGAACATTGGAGCGATTTACCACTAACATCCGTTATGACACAATTCTCGAATCTCAACGGAGGATACAACTGCAGTTAAGTTTACTTTTAAAGTTGGACAGAGGAAAAGGATGATTCTCAATACAGAGATGCATGCTCAAATGAAGGCAGACGAAACGCAGCCACAACAGATTTGGACCAACTTAATTAGTACACCTAATAAGAGCTGATCGGCATCTCAAAATTGGTTTTCGTCTTTACTCCTTCGGAACAGCACTGGTCAGGAACTCCAAGATGCACCTCTTCAACTCCTGGAATTCTGTTTCAGGTAGAGATGCTTCAACCAAAAATCTGCATAAGGTTGCCTCAGACAATTCATCATAGTCCTTCCTCCTCTTCAGTACCAAATGGCCACTGAGCTCCCAGATTGCTGGATTTATTCTCATGTCAAGGAATTCTTGGCTCGCCTTTCTGAGGGCCTTCTTCTCAGCGTAGCACTGCTCGATCGTTTTGGGGAGAGACGAACGTTAAGCTGTTAACCCACTACTAGAGTATGAACATTTTTCAGAATTAGTACAACTGAGGTTGCATTGGTATTTGGGAGTACCTGTGGTAGCAGGAAAATTCTCTTGCCAGATTCAGAGATAAGGGCATTGAAAGGTCTATTATCCTCTTGCAAGAAGATGCAGACTTTTGAAACCACATCCGACAAATCCTCCAAGCTCGCCTCACCTTCAAATACAAAACCACTTACCGGGTACTGCACCAGCTGAACAATGTTCACACCATTCCCTAAGGTTGTGAGTTTCTCTGTCGGTGCCTTTTCAACTGGATATTGTACTTTCAGATTGTATGCCTGACAATCGAATTGTCAGAGTGAGAATATAGGACACTGAAAGATTCAGGAAAAGTTCTAGTGAATGGCTAACCTGGAAGTGAAGGTGATTGATGGTTGCGAAGCCACCCAGACTGTTATAACCAACTCTGAAGAAGGGATCCCTTGCCTCCCTTGCAACATACATGGCGAGTAAGAAGCTCTCTTGATCAACCATTTGTGGTAAGCAATCCTGGATTCGAGGGATCAAAAGCACATGACAGTACCCAATTGGACTCACCTGTCACAGAGAATGGCAAAAATAAATCAGACTTCCACTCCACTAGAGTGGAAGAAACTATGAGAGGAAGACCCACTAACATTGATCAAAATGGCACTAGGAGAAGCTGCAACAGCATGGGGAGCATCGCCAAAATACTGTGCGGAGTCATTCTCAGTTTCTTGGAATCTGAAGATCACTTCTGCTGGGCTAGCTTTCATGAAATTGAACTTCTCACTGTCAAAAGGCTGGAGGACTTGGTTCATTCCAAATTCAGTCGGTCGTTTCTTCTGGTCACGTCCTTCTATTAACGTCGCCACAAAACCGTGTTCACCAGGTAGCACCTGTTGCATGATTGCAGGAGATTCAGCTAAAAGAACAAATCACCAGAAGATGTCAATGCAGTTAATTGGAGAATAATGTAAAACCTTGGTCTCGCAGGAATCGATGTCATGATGAAACAAGCACCTCGCTTTGCGGTCATCCCACTGCAATAATCATTCAAGTTTCCACTCATTCAGCAGTCTTTCAATTCTAGTTATCAAAGTGTGGAAAAGTTCGTCTTCCAGAGGCGCAAACACTACAAACCTCTTTAAAAAGCTCGCGGAGAAATGGCGATAAATTTGGATTGTTGTCCTCCATGCTCAAGGAACAACACAGGTCAAAACCCTTGCTGCCCATGGCTGTTTTTCTTTCAGCTGGCAGCAGTGTCAAACCATAGAAACATCAACACTTCCTGAGTAGATGAGATGACGTTAAGAGGTTAAATAGTTACATCTTTCCAGTTCATTCAATATACGTTCTACTGTACTATAAAGTAACACAAGTTTGTCAGAATTTGTCTTTTTTATTACTCTTAACATAGGACGAATTTGATCATGAAATTTTATATGTAGATAGGGTAAGATGAGATGTACATCCATGATTTTTTTCAGAATTTTTTTGAAACTTTTCTTAGTTGGATTGCACGGTGATTACACCAAAATCATGATTGCACTGGATATGTCCCCTTTTCTTCATCCTTCCGTGTATAATTCAAGTCAATTGAACTGAAACTAAATTTTTGGATATGTATACAAAAATTCATACATAGCTCTCTGCCATTCCAGATGCGCTTCCCAAGCGAGCGATATAGCTCAAAAACCAAGAACAAAATTCAGATTAATCTGTTCGCACCTTAGCATCTGGGTTCATCTCAATCCAAAGGATGAAAATGGCAAATAAGTAAATATCAAACACCAAATTATTTCTCCATTTCAGCCTCCAGTGTATCTAATCTAGCATATGATGAACTGATGACCCATGGGCAGTGAGAAGTCACAAAAGTTCATTCATTCTTCACTTGACTAAACTCGCAAAAGATTACAGAACCAAAGAGGAGGAAATCCAGCGTACCAAAGAAACCCCGCCGCGCAGTGCTGTTCCGGCGAGTACGCAATGCCGCGGAAGCAACCAGCGACGGAGCGAGAGGGGTGAGAAGAGGGGAGATGAACATGGAAAACGCTCCCTTTTCTTGCTGCTGGGAAAGCAAGGATTGGATCTCACTCAAAGTAAGCGTCGAAACCAGGGCTGAATTTATTGATTTGGGCAAGGTATTGAGCGAGATTGTATTCCAATCACGGACAAGACGATAAACTCAAGCGAATCCCACATTCCCACATCAAGGAGGAGAGCGAGAGATCGATTGATTTCGAGTAAAGAAAGAAGAGTTGGATCTTGTTTCTTGGGCCTGTGGAACTTGGGGAGGAATGGAAGAGGATGAACCGCAGGGCTGGGTAGACGAAGACGCTAGGCGGGCCGGGCCGGGCCGGGCCGTGTTCGTCGATAGTTATTCATGAGCCTAGTGTACAAGCTCCGCCATTGTTTGGGCCTTCTAAAAACTCAACTGTCTCTTGTGGACCCACTCGCAGTGGAACTAACCATGAAAGCGAGAGGCTACTAATAGGGCCAGGCAAATAAACCGGAAATCGAAAACCGAAACCGTTAAAATCGGAACCGAAGTCGAAAAAACCGAAACCAAATTATTCGGTTGTTGATTCGATTAGTGTATGAAATAACCGAATTTTTCCGCTTAATTCGTTTTAACCCTGCTAACCTAACTAACCGAACTTTGATAAAGAGACCCACTAAATCGAAGACATATTGAAAGCTCTTCGTCTGCTTTCCATCGCCACGCATACGATCGAGGCTCCTTCCTCAATGCTGAAACCATAATTGCACATGGAACATTTTAGTATGAAATAAACAACTGAACTGTCCTTAAATTTAGGTGTCAAAAGAGGAGGCTATAAATGGTGGCTACCTGAGCAACAAAGTTGCTAACGACACGACCATCATCATTGCCAAGTTCGGTTAATTCGGTTAAAACCGAAATCAACTATCGCTAACCGAATTGTTTGCCATCAAATTTTCAAATATAGTTCGGTTTCAATTTTTAAATAACCGAATTTTCAAATAAATCAAAAAACAAAACCGAATTTTTCGGTTAAACCGAATACCCAGGCCTAGCTACTAATGTGGAGTGATCACCAGCCCCTTGGTCTTCTTTTTCAAAAAAATAGATTTTTTATGAAAAATTACAAAACTAGCCTCTAACCCACTATGGAAAGTGCCTTCCGCGCTCCCCCTCCATGGTGCACACGCTCCCATGCGTCCCCTCCATGGCGCACACGCTCCCGGGCGTCCGTTCATGCACACGCCATGCCTCCTGCGCACCCTCCTCCATGGCAGCAACCGCATTCGCGCCACCCTAGCGTGGTAGGGCCTACTATCACGCTCGACGCTGGCTCCCACACCCTGACTCTGTGGAATCTCGACATCCGGCGCGACAGGCGATAGATGTTGCCTACCACGCTTTCTGTGGTAGAAGAGAGAGCTAGATTTCTAAATTTTATTCGGGGGAGCCATTTTTAAAGAAAAAAAAAAGGCTAAGAGGACCAAAACAGTGATCACATTCTACTATATCGTAAGTTTGCGCTGGGAAGCTGACAAGTGGACTCCATAGTGAGTTGGGTCCATGTCTGACCACCGCGGCGTTCCAATGTGCTGGCCATTGGGGAGTTGGGACACCTGAACTGAGAGTAGGAAGGGAAGTCGGAACTAAGGTTTAAAATCATTGCGAAATTTTAGCTGGGGACAAGATTTAAAATATCGGTTAAATAAAAAAAATCCAAATTGCTACCGAATTTTTGGTAAATTTTGTAGAAATCTCAGTAATTTTGTCCATTTTTTTTAGACTGGGTTTGAGTCATTACATCTTAAGAATGTTATCTTCTATGAAAATTTTAGGAAAATTCGAATTTTTAAGATGTTTTATAAAAATAATAGAAGCATTATCAGATTTTTATAAAATATATATAAGCTTGATCATGCTTAAAAATTTTATAGTATCATCTTTAGTAGTCTATAACCATACATAAAAATTTCCAACATAATTGAACTTCATTTGTTATGTCTAAGAAGGAATATAAAATGAGACTGTAACATTGTTGGAATTTTAATAATTTGTTCGAGTGTGATCATGATCCAAAATTTTTAGATAAGCTTAAGAATTTCTTTAGGACCCTTCTATAAAAGTTTTAAAAATTATAAACCTGTTTTGGTTACACAATCAAATCTATGTAAGTAATACATGTATTTAGCCAGGTTTTTATCAAGACAATAAAGTTGTCAGAATTTTTAAAAATTTCTCAAGCTTGATTGTACTATAATAATTTTATGAGATCATTAGTGATGCATCAGCACCATCTACAAAAATTGTCAAAATTTTATAACGTGATTTAAACTATTTTTTATTCAGTTGAAATTTGTTGGTAAGCCTTTTATTAGGACAGTAACGCTTTTAAAATTTTTGAAAATTACTCAGACTTATCATCATCTAAAAATTTTATGAGAATATTATTGATGTGTTGGGATAATCCATAAAAATTATTAAAATTTTCTAAAGTGGTTTAAACTATTTGTCATTCGGTTGAAATTTGTCTGTAAGGTTTTTATTAGGATAATAGCACTGTTAGAATTTTCAAAAATTTCTTAGATCTAATCATCATCTGAAATTTTTTTGGGAATATTAGTGATGCGTGAGGACCCTCCACAAAAATTTTCTAATATGGTTTCAACCATATTTCATTCGGTTAAAATTTGTCAAGATTTTAACAATTTCGGTCAAAATCTAAAAAATCCTAGTTTAAAAATCTAGAGTTTAATTTTACTTTTAAAATTTTATCCGGATTTCATCCAAAAATTCTAAATTCTCACCAAAGTTTAGATTTCGATCTCCTCGCAGAAATATTCCGAAAACGAAATTTAAAACATTAGACGGGACGGGGGACAGCAGGCAAACGAAACGAGGAAGGGAGGCGGCCAAAACCTCGAGCCCCCAAACCCTAAAACTCTAGCCCGGACCCCCTGAGTCGCCTCCCCTCTTCTCCACGCGGCTCCAGGGGTCGGAGACGAAGCCGCCGCCGCGCCATGGCGACTCTCCTGAGGCGCGCCTCGTTGCGGCGCGCCATCGCCGCCGCCGCCTCTTGCCCTGAGGTCGAACTCTCCTTCTCTCTCCACTGTGTTCAAGTGTGTCTTTTTTTGGGGGGTTTTGTCCCCGTGGTGTGTTCCGAGTTGAGCTTAGTGCGCCGACTCTGCCGATCGTGAGTCAGAACCCTAGTTGGGTCTCGGGGTTTGATCGTTTGCATATGGAACCTGGGTTTTTTGGGCTCTGGTTTCTCCATTTTAATTTCAATTTCTGACTGCAAACTCGCAAGTCCGCGTTAATCTGCTATATGCAACCGAAACTGCCATTTGTTCGTACTGTGTCATATACTATTTGCTTTAGATTAACCTTTGATGGCATGCTAAATGAGTCTTATACGCTTTAGATTACTAGATTAGTCTCCACTGTCTGTCTTCAGGTTACAATACAGTTCCACCGTCTTTATCCTGCCAAGTTGTATACCAGTATGCACTAAAATTCAAAAAATTACTGTAAGAAATGTGATACACGCACTGGGATTAAAAAAAAGGTACTAGAAATGTGATAAATGCACTAGAATTCAAAAGGCGACTTTTCCTGGTGATCTCGAAAAGGATGCTAATCTGGGCCTGAAATCATCATTCACTTGAATCTATGGTCTACAAACTCTGATATGCCGTTGCTAATGCTTTAGTATTTATGCAGATCTATAGGCAAGGGATCTGTGGCTCCACTTTTCATTGCCGAAATTTCTCATCTAAAGGTTATAGATACCATCTCTTCTTATGTTTTTGGCACATCTTTACCATATATTCGGAATATTGCAACATGTGGTTCAATTGGAATCTGCTTAAATTTGTTGTTCTTATTGTTACATGCAACGCTATACGATCATATTATTATGAAATTGCACTGCATGGTTTATTCTTTTGCTTCCATTATATTTTATTACCATTTATTACTACCTACTGAATCATTTACTGATTCTTCTCTTATTATCTACTTAGCCAAAAAGAAGACAAAGTCAAGTGGAACTGACTCTGGTGAGGAGAATCTGTCAAAGAAAGACTTGGCTTTACACCAGGCCATCGATCAAATAACATCTGCGTTTGGGAAGGGGGCAATAATGTGGCTTGGCCGTTGTGAAGGCCATAGAGAAGTGCCTGTTGTTTCTACCGGGTCTTTCTCTTTGGATTTGGCATTGGGAATCGGTGGGCTTCCAAAGGTATGCTTTACTATACAATGACAGGTCTCTTCTAAGCAGAAGCTCTTCTGTGTTGATGTGTTTGCATCAAAACCTATGGTGCACGGACACGGATACGTCGACACGACACCGACACGGAATCCACCATTTTCCAAAAATACCGACACGGCTATATATATTAAATAATAACAATAATAGTATACATATGTATTATTTTCTATTTATATAATAATATACATATGTATTATTCTCTATTTCTTTACATGATTGTCAAGCTGAAATAATGTAAAGCGTAAACTAGGAACATGTACCTTAGCTTTTGCAATTTCACTTCTAAGCTAAGCAAGAGTAGGTACCGTCATCTTAGAATATGTCTTTCAATCACCATTAGTAACTTTTAGCAAGTGCACTTTGAATTTAGAGTAGCTACTAGTGCCAACATATTTGCAATACTTGCATCTCCATTTCACATTTCCTCTAGACGGACTACCCTTATCTAGAACATCAACATGGTTTCACAATAGAGCCTGATGTTGGTATTTTGCTCATTTTGGGTGGCTAGAGTTACCCTTTAGGTTGCTGAGCTGAACCAGGCTGTGTCATCATATATGTCGGATACGTGTTGAACATTGCAATTATGTATTTTGGCTATTTAATTGTCCAATACATGACCGATACATACCGAGTGGCATGTTGGTGTTGTATCGGTGTCAGACACCGATACGGCACCAAATTGACATGCCGGTTCTACTGAGATCAAAACATCAACAAAATAATGTATACTGTTTACACAGAACTCCCAAAAAATAAATGTGTTCACATTTTGCTAAAGTCAATAGTCCAGTTTCTGGTGTCCTATTGCAATGATGTGTATTCTTTTGTAAAAGTGGCATGCTATTTCTTTGTAGGGACGTGTTATAGAGGTGTATGGCCCAGAGGCTTCAGGCAAGACTACTCTTGCTCTCCATGTTATTGCAGAAGCACAAAAGAATGGCGGTAAACTCCAAAATTTGAATATAATGTATATGTGCATTCTGTGCTTTTCTTTGCTCTAGCAATTGGCTAGTTACAAATAGAGAAAAAGTACACATTCTCCTGTATTCTCTTTTAATCTAGATTCTAGTATGGTAACCATAATAATTAATAAGTATGGATTTTGTAGCATGTACCTATAGTGCTGAGTGCTGACGATGCAGTGATATTATTCATTCATCTGCTTTTATGTAGCATTCACCAATTGTGGTTGTACTAACTTACAACAGCTTGATAGTGTGAAACTTTGTTAGGTAGCCTTGCTAATTATGCTGTGAACATATTTCTGAAGGTAATGAAACAGTTTGCTAACCTGCCTATTGAAAAAAACCTGTTCAAACAATGGGCTAAAAGTTGTAATACTGAGTATTTGTTGACGTCAACTTTGCAATTATTTGTATTATCTTGGATTAATCCACAATGTGTTTTATTGGGGGCCTTGCTATCTATAAGTGATATTATCATTGTGTCCTGATGATGAGAGTATGGAATACGAAGAAAAGCTGATTTTATGTTTACATTTTAAAGTATGGAATATGAGGAAAAGTCGGCCATGGATGGAAGCTCTTTCTTAATTTTAATTCACTTTGTTTCACTAGGAACCTTAATTTTTGCTTAGCATGCGCAACCCTTTTTGAAGGAGTTTAAATCTTAGTTTAAGTGCGCCAGAGTTTCTAGGCCTACTGTCTTGTAGTTCTTAACTTCAATGAAAATATTCTTCTCTGAGTTTTTGTTTTGCCATTTTTCTAGGTTATTGTGCCTTTGTAGATGCAGAGCATGCTTTGGATCCATCTCTGGCTGAGTCAATTGGTGTCAACACCAGTAATTTACTTCTCTCTCAACCAGACTGCGGAGAGCAGGCACTCAGTCTTGTAGACACGCTGATTCGAAGTGGCTCTGTTGATGTTGTTGTTGTAGACAGTGTAAGACCTTGATCATCTAGCCTCGTCCCCCATCTGATTTTCTCTTTTTGAGCAGTACTACTTTCTGTTTGATTGCTAGTGCACTTGCGCTCAAGTTTTTAAGAGCATTGTCCTATTAGCAGTTCGAACATGCTGCTGAATCTTAATAACTAAGGCTTCCTTGATTTGAGAAGTTAGCTACACAGCTCATCTTATTCTATGATGTAGGTAGCAGCTCTTGTCCCTAAGAGTGAGCTTGATGGGGAGATGGGTGATGCACATGTGGCTCTCCAGGCTAGATTGATGAGCCAAGCTCTTCGCAAGCTGAGCCACTCTCTTTCACTTTCCCAAACAATCTTGTTATTTATTAATCAGGTATTAATAATGCTCCATTTTCTTAAGAGTTTGTTGGATTGATTTATGTTGGCATGGATTTCCTTATGTGGCTCATTCGTGAAGTAAAGCACCAAATCAGCAAGCCTTATGATGGTGCTTATATTCAAACTTTAGTCCAGTGTATAATTCCATGATGTTTACCAGAAAACTTCCAGAATTCATGCTGCTAAGGCCAAAAAAGGATGGAATTTTCTGAAGATTAAAAAATCTTAACTAGATTTATAATTTAATCCATTTTATATAGTGATGCAATTTATTCTTCTTGAATCTTTTTGTTCTTTGAGAATGAGTAATTCACACGTGCAGTCTGAGCATTTGAACATGCAAAAATATTTCCATCTATACATTATATCCTGCTTATCTCCATAAAACTTCTATGTTTTGCATCCAACCTAGTCAAATCATCTTCACTTATTTTGGTTTTGTATAATTTGTATTCGTGAACACATTGTAGATCAGGTCAAAGCTAAGCACATTTGGAGGATTTGGAGGACCAACAGAGGTCACTTCTGGTGGAAATGCCCTAAAATTTTATGCTTCTGTTCGCCTAAACATCAAGCGGGTTGGTTTGGTGAAGAAAGGTGAAGAGGTAACTAATCAAGTCATATCCTTAATATTACCTGATTTATAAAATTAACCGATACTTAACATGTGGATATATGCTCACAGTAAGGTTTATTTGAAACAGAAAGGGCCATATCCACTTGATATAATGAGAGCTATTTGCCTATTTCTATTTGAATTGTATCTTGTTGTACAAAACCACTGTTAGACACGCGACACGTCTAACTTTTAGGTGCATGCATATGCTGTCGATATAAATAAATATTTAGCCATGTGATTTTATCACTTGGTGAAGCAAAATAACTGACCCTACAGATTAGCTCCACATATGGTATGAAACATTATAGAACAAATTTTTGGAAATGACGGTTATCACTTCTGTTTGCAGACTATAGGTAGTCAGGTTGCTGTGAAGATTGTGAAGAACAAGCACGCCCCACCGTTCAAGACTGCACAGTTCGAACTAGAATTTGGAAAAGGGATATGCCGCAGTTCAGAGCTTCTTGAACTCGGATTAAAGCACAAGCTTGTTAAAAAGTCCGGCGGTGCATATTATTATTTCAATGGCGAGACCTTTCATGGTAAAGATGCTCTTAAATCTTACCTTACTGAAAATGAAAGTGTTGCGAAAGAAATGGAGAAGAATTTAAGGAAATTGATGGAAACTGAGGCACCTAGAAAGCAGGAGGCTGAAGGCAATTTCCTGGGTGATTTGCCTGAAGAGACCGTCATATCTGAAACATCTTCAGAAGAGGAACTGGCAGCTGTAATCGAAGCTTAACCAGTGATGATAACTAGGAGCAATTATCCCACAGAACCAATAGTTTGGACCTTGAGGGCATGTAATGCCGTGGCAATCACATTTGAACAGCCCACAGTCATTAGTGTGCTTAGAGCCTTCAGTTATTACTGTGCTGGGAAGTGAGGTGGGAGGCCCCAGAGGCTATATGTTATGGTTGAGGCATTTGGGAGGATAAGGATTCAGTAGCATGGAATCATGTATATATGTTGCATATCTTAAAAGATCCCTCGCGTCTAAGTAAGGTTCAGCAACATTCTTGACTGAATTACTTCTATAATTTGACCTCTCCTGCTCCACTTCCCAGTGCTTGCCTGATGACGCTTAGTAAGAATACTGAATGCGTTTGTTCTTTCGGGTGCTCCAGAGGAATACTGAGCCCATGGTACAGGTTCTAGATCAAACAGCCAAACAGGGGCCTCAGCTGATCTGGGCTGCCATTGTTTCTTGATCTGGCAGACTGGCACGTTGGCTAGTTTATGCTTGTAGGCCCAATCTATTTTTTCTAGATATCTTTACGAAGGCATCTTCCCCCTCGTCATGAAATAAAAAGGAGTACCATGTCATGGCTTCTTCTCTCTCAGCAAAAGAGAAAATCATGGCTTTTTTATTATCCAAGAATAGAAAGTTGCATCCTTCCGCGTGGCCGCTGATGCATCCAATGATTTCTTGCCAGTACTAGAATACGTTTTGTTCGTTGCGGTGTTAAAAAGGTTTAGGTACCTCATGGCCTTTTATCCAAGACCAGAAGACAAGGTACTCCTCACTCCAAGTGATCATTTCTCTCTTTCGGCCATTGGTAATCACTCTTTTAGGCTTTTATCAAGTCAACAACTCTAATGAATGTTGTAAGAGCATCGTTTATTGAGATTAGGTTACAATAAGGGTACTCTTCCAATGCAATGGTATAAGCCATTTCTATGAAACCAAGTAGTATAACATCTGATGTGGAAGATTAGTTAAAGGATAGATAGAGTTTCATGTCCGATACAACCAAATTGAGAAAATCCAGGAAATTAGAGATGGGGATTGGTAGAAAGGGGAGAGAGGAGGTGGGGTAGGAGTGAATAAATTAATTTAGTGGGTATTTGACTCTTATAAGGTTTATTTTTTGAATGGTCTTATCCACAAATATAACACTTGTATGTAGATTTAATAAAGTATTTCCTTCTATATTCGTATTTATTCTCTCTCAACCATATGCATTTTTTCATTACCATTCATACAAAATATATCTTTTATCTTCCAAGACAATTAAGTAAGGGTATCTAATTCATTTTCTCTCATACCTTTCGCAATTTCAACATAACCTTAATCCTTGTGCAAAGTCAAAATACGTCTTATAAAAATGAATGGAGGGAGTATTTATTAGGAAAGTTGTATTTGGAGTTATTTCTACATGATATGGTATAGTTAGATAAACTATAATGCCCTAATATCCTTTCTGTTGAGCGCCATGTGCATTATCTAATTGGGCAACTAGTTTTAGCAGCTTGTACTGCTACCTGTTCGACTAAATATCTATTGGTGAGTTCTCTTTCCTGATTGAATGCTAGTTGCAAACTTAACAACCCATAAAGGCATATATACCTGCACTCCTCGGCAAGCAATCGACAGTCCATAATTTCACCAAAGGATCTATGCAATCCTCCAGAGCAACGAAAACAGCAAGAGAAAGGAAGAAGGGAACTTGTTAGCTCATCATGATCAGTAGAATTCACCATTCCGGCCGACGAAATGTTGTTGGCGGCAGCAGCAAACCAGGCAACCGCAACCTGCAGGGGCAGGCAATTTTATAGCCATCGGCGCTCTCCAATCTCAATGCATGAACAAGCACAGCGGCGTGCAGCCGGCATGTAGCTTATTAATTGCCATGGTTGCCGCCATGCCGGGTGCTAATTAAGACAGGCCCTTGTGCTTCGCAACCACCTTAACCAATGCAAACGCCCGCCCGTACGCATCCATGGCAGTGCGGCACAATGGCTGGCTGCTGCGTGCACCTGGACCGATGAGCCTGGACTGGAGGCAGAACACGCACAGACCCATCGCCTCCATTAAAAAATGCCCTCGAGCTACGCGGAACCGGAACCGGAGGGGGAACATCGCCATATGCGCCTCACATGCACGCAGGCCTGCCTCGCTAGCTGAGTCTTGCCTCTCTTGACCAGAGGGGAGGAACCACGTGATGGTATCGTCTTTGTTTTATACTCCCAAACAAACATCGAGACAGTTAGTTAGGACTTGCGTATGTTTACAGCCACTTCCTTCTTTTCTTTTGAGATTCAGAGTGTTGAGGGCAATGAAAGCTGTATCTTCCTTCCTTCTTGTGTATAGGTGGATGCCAAACTTCTATTTGCATGCACAGTACCGGCTTGCCCTAATTCTGTTGGTTATGCCCAACTTGAGAACTTTGGTACGTCTATGGCTCCATGTAGGGCCTAGTATGCGTTACTGTAATCTTTTTTAAAAAAGTCATAACATTCATTTGGTCATTTTCTGGTGAGACTTGGTGGAGACATCTGCTTGAGACCTCAATCACCATCGATCGATGTTTCTGGCAGTAAATAAAGCACGGCAAGGTGAAACTGAAACATTTCAAAGCGCCTACAGTCAGAGAGAGAGAAAAGGACCAGAAGTGTTGGGAGAAATTAAACTGGAAGAGAATCGTATAGTTCTTGTTCCGGCGGCCAAGCTGTTTGCTGCCACGCGAGGCAGTACGCTGAGGAGACACGCACCATCAGGGGCGGATCCAGAAAAATAGGTTATTGGAGTCGTTGGGGTCATTACAATAACTTATAGCTTATATATGCTTATATACTAATAGAATACAATTAGTTTTATATGTGATTTTAGCAAAGTCATTGGGGTCATTTGACCCCATTAATTGTATGTAGATCCGCCCCTGCGCACCATGTGGCCCTCCCCTCCGTATAAGCCCTTGCAAAACCCTGAATTCGGAAGGAATCTTGACACTGCCGTAACTAATTGCACATACAACTCTGTCTACAAAAAATGACGCCCTGATTTTCAAATCAGAACGATCAGCGCCTTGTTTCGCAAAGTATTTTACGAAACGAAACAAAACAGCCGATATAGCAAGCACTTCTGGACTTAATTTTCCACGCAGCACAGCACAACAAACACCGTGATCGAACTGTTTGTTATTTATCGCAATCTTCGCCGACGAACGCTAAGTAAATCTCAAGCCGACACTGGCCGTTGCAGCTATCACGGTTGCGAGCTAGAGTCCATTCTTTGATCAGTACACGTGATGGATGTGAGGAGAGGAGAGGAGAGGCTAAGATCGGATGGACCGATCCCATCTTGCGGAGACAGACGTACGCCTCCGGTTTTCATGCGTGACGTGGACAGCTTAACCCCAAAAAATAATCCAACACGATCGAGGTTGACATAAAGTTGACGGGCGAGTTGTACCATTGGTCGCTGTCATCCCCCCGAAATATGCATAATTAAGCCATCATTGTGCCTCCTCAGCTTAATTCTATATGCTAGCTAGCTAGGCCATCCGAGCCCCACCCATATATACATCCCTCCTAATCTTTTTAGGTCAGTTATATATGCATGCACGCGTGGGGAATGCATGCATCCAGAGAAAAATCCACTCAAAATGAGAGGATTTGAGCTTATTAGATGGCGAGCCAGGGTTACCATCGGTTTGGTCATGCATGGGAAGGTAAGGTTGTCTGGTTCCATGCGGTTAGACTCGTGCGAGTCAGGAAACCAGTGTTTGGTTACTCGTTATATCGTGTGAGTCTGCACCCACGCATGTAAGATGGCTGTTTGGTTGTCTGCGCGCGGTGCGGAGTCAGATCAGCACGATGCACAAAGCACTCACAGCCAGACTCGTGGAAAACGAGCTCCATGACCGTTTCCCTAGAGCCACGATCAAGCTCGTATGAGACGGTAACTAAACAGCCCCTAAGTCAATCAAGTTATCATCTCAAAATGCTGATCCAGTAAATGTACCACTTTTTAGTAACAGTTAAGATCGATATTATAAACAAATAAAAATCGAACCAGAAACCCGGCCGCAATTTAGTTGAGACACATAACCGAGATATGATATCATTAACATACCTATATGTGCAAGAATTGGAGAGCAACCGGCATGGTCACCTGTCACCTTGCACTTTTGCAAAAAGCCCTTCCATTTCTCAAATTACAGATAGGTCCTGTGCAATTTCCTAAGAGACAAAGATATTTTTTCACTTCGCTTTGGGTCCTCGCCCCAGATTTTTACTTAAAAGCCTCCGTTAGTTTCAAATCGCGAACAAGCCATTTTCTAATTTTTCAGATAGCTAACAGTCCAAAAAATAACATCCGGTCCTCGCTTCTACGTTCAGTCCTTTCTCCGCTTTTTCCGGAAAAATGTTTTCGCCACCAGAAAAACCCGGAAAATTTTTTTTCGCCACCCAAAAAACCCGAAAAAATGTTTTCGTCACAAAAAAAACGCAGATTCATCGAAGTTTTATAGCAACTTATGTATTTGCCAACGGATCGTGAATCATGGTTTTTAAAAAAATGTAGATTCGTCCGCAGATTTATAGCGACCCGTGGATTCGACGGTGGGTCCTAACGACCCATTTTTTTTAGCAAACGCAACAAAAAAAACCGGAAAAATATTTTCGACACCCAAAAAAACGGAAACAATGTTTTCGTCCCGCGGATTCGCCGGTGGGTCCTAACGACCCATTTTTTTTAACAAACGCAACAAAAAACCGAAAAAATGTTTTCAGCACCCAAAAAAAACGAAAACAATGTTTTCGTCACCAAAAAAACACGGATTCATCGAAGGTTTGTATCAACTTACAGTGAACACGTAGAGTATTAGGCTCGACAAAAGAATGTTGTCATCTCTGATAATTTTTTCCCCTGGACTATTTTTGACCGGTTGGTGGTTTTGCGAAAATAAAAAAAAGTTTATTTTTCCGAGCCCATGCTATCGAAATTCAACCGGCGCAGCGTAGCGCGCTTTTCTACCTAGTACCTCATATACGCCATGCATGACCGTCGCCTGGTGATTTATGATCGGTTATTTTCCTGATTTCCTCTCCCAATCAATGTACTGAACCCATCAAGGGTACGATTAGTTTGACCAAATTAAAATGACAGAGAAATTAAGCCGGGCAATCAGGCCCTGTTGACCAACTAGCTTTTTGCTCCATCGCAGGTTTTAATTTGATCATAGTTTGATCGGATTAAATGACGACAGAAGGTATGATGGGATGGGACGGGTTTGGTCTAATCTCCATGTCGAGCTGGTGGAAAGCTTAGTTTGTGTATACGTACGTACGTGATAAGCTGTGTGCATTGAAGAGAGGATCGCGAGAGATGCATGGATGGATGCATATATGCGTTTGTTTGATTGATTTGTTTGATCACGTGCCTACGTGGACTTAATTAGGATCATGCATGCGAGAAATGCCGATATATATACACTCAGTGAAGCGGGGGGCGGAGACAATCCAAGCCAAGCCTTGGGCCGGACAATACTTTTTAGACTAATCTATAATTTTATTGATTTGTAATATATTTTACATGAAATTTTCATACTACGCCGGTGGCCCGAGGTCTGTCTCCGCCCCTGCAGTGAAGCTACACCCACTATCACCATCACTCAGTGTACATCAAGATTGGTGCAGAAAAAACTTGATTTAATTTTTGTACATCGTACAATCCATTACATATACAGAGAGAGGATGTGGGAGAGGGTGAGGTGACCCTGTTCAGTACATCATATATTCATATGCACCGTATTTGTACATCACAGAGTAGTACTCTATATTTTGTACTCCTGAATACACCAAAGAAATATACTCTCTGCACATCACAAAATACTCTGTACATCTCAAACGAAAGGAGGGAATGTACTGTACATGTACAGAGAGGTGTTCTGAGTACACAGAAAATGCTCTGTGTACATCACAAAATACTCTGTACATCCAAAAAGAAAAGATATTTGTACACGTACAGAGGTGTATAGAGAGAAGAGGTAGTACATGTGTTGTACATTTACGTTGCAGAGAGGTGTAGAGAGAGCAGAGGAACGTACACGACAACGAGATGGGCGGTTCAGGGGCGAAGCCCGGTTATTGGGCATGGGTGCAGATACATCCCCCTCAAAAAAAAATTAGTTATTACCCCTATATCTTGATCTTATGTGCACCCCCCTCAGCCCAACATGCTGCACCCCCTCGCCTCAGATGTTAAAAACTCGAAGTCAAATTATGTATTTTGTCTATGTTTATATTCTTTTTCCTATCCAAACGTTCTTCATTAGGTAAATATTTTTTATCACTTCTTTATGCTCGTACCCCCCTCTAGTTCTCTCTAGCTTCGCAACTGGCGGTGAAGCGGGTGCATGGCAACGAGGTGGATGACGACTCGTATAAGCTGGAGCATCTCGGGACAAGTACGTGCCAATGTTGGTGGCGAGGACCATGGCGGTGGAATACATGTGTACTACTTGCTGGCGAAGGATGTACATCACAAAATATTGTACATTGCAAAAAAGGAAAGAAATATTGTACATGTACATAAAGGTGTAGGGAGAGGAGAGGTAGTACATGTGTTGTATGTGTATGCAGTATCTACGAAGAGGTGTAGAGAGAGGAGAGGAGTGTACACGGCGATGAGACGGACGGTGAAGTAGGCAGTGGAGTATCCACAAGGGGGGCCTAGGTGGGCTGGAGCCCCACCCGTCCCCCCCCCCCCCCCCCTCTCCTCCCTAAGTTAGATAAATTTAGAGAAAACTCGTCTACAAATTTAGAGAAACTACCGAGTTAAACAATTGGTTCAGTGAATTTTCGATAGAGCTTTTGAGATGTATTGCTTGTTTAGACCCAAGAGATTTATTTGCAAATTTTGAACATGGTAGGCTTCTTCGGCTTTCAGAGATTTATTCAGATGATTTCTCATCATATGATCGTGTGGTTTTGGAAGCACAACTTGACTTATTCATTGATGACTTGAGAAGAGAAGAATTTTTAAGTTGTGATGATCTTGCTAGTCTCGCGGTGATGATGGTTGAAGCAAAAAAGCATGTTGTTTATCCATTAGTCTATAGACTTATTGAATTAGTATTAGTTTTACCTGTGGGTACAGCTACAGTTGAAAGGGCTTTCTCGGCAATAAATATTATCAAGACAGATTTGCGTAATAAGATAAGTGATGACTGGTTGAATGATCTCATGGTATACTACATCGAGCGAGACATATTTTCCAAGATAGATATGGAAGATATTTTGTAACGTTTTCAAAACATAAAAACCCGTAAATATGAACTATCAACTCTTAAGAAGTAATGATCGGTACGTTTTTTTTCTTTGTAATGTTACGTATTTATATTATATACGACTGTTAGATAAGTGTTGGTATTTTTATATTATATATATCATTTTATCATGTTCTATGTTCTAAAAAATTATATAATATATATATATATATATTAGTTTGGAGGTCTCAATTTTAGCCCCCTCCTTTCTAAGTTTCTGGATATGCCACTGGAAGTAGGTGCATGGTGACGAGGTGGATGACAATTGGTATAAGCTAGAGCATGTGCATCTCAAGAGGAGTACATGTCGACATAGAAGACGACGACCATGGCGGTGGAGGAGTACATGTGTACTCCTTGCTGAATTGAACAAGGATGACCCTGGCGCTAGTGTACTCATCAACAACGTCAACGCTAGCAAGGAAAAAGACGGCGTGACATGGTGGGGTCGAGATGGCAAGATCCAGAGGGGGCGGGATCAAGGACGGCGAGAATGGCCGGATCTAGCTAGATTTGAAGAAGAAGATGGATGACAGTGCACCGGGGAGGAGAGAAGTAGGATGGTACCTGGCAGCACGGTGAGTCAGTGAATGCACGGATCTGGTACCAATGAGGTGGATGACATCGGGGATGAAGAAGATGATGTCAGATGGGTTGAGGATGAACGGATCCAAAGGTGATGGGATCGGTGATGGTTAGACCCGACAATAGTGGCAGCGAGCGAGGATGATTGGATCTAGCCGAAGTTGGGGAAGAAGCACCGTCGATCGAATCTTGTCATCCACGATGATTGCGCCACTGGATCCATGCAGACGAGGGGTACACCACCGACACATTCATCGTCCTTCACGTCGGTAGTTCACCGCCCACGCTCTATCACCACCGAATCTTGCATCCATGATGACCTCGTGCACTGGATCCATGCTAATGAGCAGTACAACACCGACAGGCTTGTCTTCTTCCATGTAGTAGGTCCACCTCATGCGGCCGCCACCGGATCTCCTTGCCTCCATCCTCTCCATTGAGTGGAGAGAGAAAGAGACGAGAATGAGTGGGAGAGAGATAAGGGTCAGTGGTGGACTGCAAATGTGTGCAATAACTATCTTTTCTCTTTTATACATAAATAATCTATCTATACTTCCGTGCAAAGCTGGCTACTAAATAAGAGCTAACTCTCTTCTTTCTCCTTTTTTCTTACTCTTCCATAGAGACCAAAACTGATGTGTACAGGTTAAGAACCAGTTGAGGTGGCCTTATTGTACACGCCCTAACATGATTTTAATTCTCTCTCTTATGTCCCTTTAAATTAACTCCGGAATTATCAAAAGAAAACAGGAAAAATGTAGCACAGATCTCGAAAATTGATGAACAGTTTGGATATTGGGTGCACATGAACGTGAGAGTTCATAATCTTCTTATTCCATGCGTGCCTAGCTACCTCTAATCTAACCTAGCTTGTAAGGAGTGGAGGAGGAGTACGTACTCTTTTTCATTAAGGCGCACAGCTTTTAGGGTTTTATGAGCTCTGTCAATGTGTGTCAATGATCCAGCTAATCCGTGGGGGCCAACGTAACAGCTACACATCTGCTTGTGCTGTAGTGCTTGAATAGTTAGGAGTACGTGGCTAGATCCGTAGAAAGTTGGCTGATGAACACTAATCCAAATAACTTCATTTCTTTATACTGCTACGTACTAGCAGTACCATACTACCGTTCTAGTCGACCCGCATGTCAGTATTTCAGTAAGACGATGATACGTTTTTTTAAAATCACGCACTTTAGAATGGTGCATGCATGTATACTTAATCAATATATATGAATATAGATCATATACTACCACAGACAAACTTATACGTACCTAGCATAATTAATTATGAAAGTATTTATATCCCCATAGCATAGCACACATAAGCTGTTCTTTCTTCTGAGCATGTCCGGTCCAGGGGTGGATCTAGAAAAGGAGAATAACGTTGGAGTTAATATAAACTTGTAATACTAACTCGTAATTTGTAACAAGAGTATTATATGTTAATTTGTATATTAAAAAAATCATATGTGTTAGGTTAGAGGACATCGGTATCAACTTCACCGACACACCGAAGATCTTCCTGGTCCAGTCATGAGAAGAACAATGGCGAGTAGGAGTGGCCAAGTACTGTAGCCCGTACGAGGAAATGAAGCATGCATGCAGCTAGCGGCGGGTTAACGAGCTAGCCCACGACCACACGGCCATCGAGCGCAAATGGTTGTGTTGCTCTTCCCCTCCATGCATCGATCCCGGTTCTCCAAGCTTGGGCCACACATGATTTGACGATCTAATAGCTGTCTAGTGAAGGAACACCGGTGACTGACCTAGAATGAAAATATAGTTGGTGTTTATGGATTAAGCAATGGTCCGTGAAGAATTAATACTAATTCTAGATAAGTTGATCAAGTTAGAATCTTATAAATAGCGACGTGCTAAATACAAAGACCGACAAATAATTGGTGGCAAGGTTTTTGTGTACCTTTAGATCCTAGTGACGGAGCCAGGATTTTGTTAAGTCTTGGACGAGAAACTAAACAGCTATTACTAATATCAAAGAGTACGGACATTGAGGTATAAGAAAAATACAGTAAAATGTAAAATTAAAATAATTTTGAACTCTATGCTTAGCATATTAACATAATAGATATCTTGTTGACAAAGTACAGCCTAGAGTGCTTTGTTCTAGAACATAGTGAACATGTTAAGCATGCATGACAGGCTGACAGCCTAGAATACAACCTAGAGGCTAGAGTGCTTTGTTCTAGAACATGTTGAGCATGATATGACATTTTTGCCATATATATTTTTCCTGAATTTCCATGCAGGATCTCCACCAGAAGTTCTTGAGAAACTGCGAGTTCACTTTCTAATTTTGAATTGGTAATTAGTGATTTAATGGCGAACTTCAATTCATTGATTGCTGTCAGTTCCACTTTGGCTTCTCTAGTTTTAGGTCTTTCCTTTTGTTTTTCATCTACTTTTTGCACAATAAACTTAAACAGTATTCCCCATAACATATTAAATTTTGGTAGTTCAGTATTCCTCCATGGCTCCATGCATCATAGTTTCATAGTTTTGCAACATCACCTCGAACTCCGGCAGTCGGCGACGATTCTCCGCAGCAGCCACATCCTCACGCCCCTCTAGATCCAGGCGCGCCAATGGCCGATGGGGCGGCTGTCCAGATCTAGGCGCAGCCACGCAGGGGCCGACTTCTAGTTCCAGGTGCATTGGGCGGCCACCACGACTCCAGGCGCGGGGTGTGGCGACGGCGGCGTGAAGAGCTACTGGGCGTGACGCATCAGGGCAAGCGAGCTGGGGCTAGAGCGTCCTGAGGGTAATGCTGCTAGAGTCGTGGGGCGCTTACTTTGGCTAGGCCTCGGACTAGGGATGGCAACCGAGAAAATCCTCACGGGGAACACTCTGCTATTCTCGATTCCCGATTACTAAATCTTCCCCGTCCCTGTCTCCGTCCCTGTCTCCGCATGCGGGACTTAATTTTCCCCGTCCCTGATCCCCGATGGATTCACGGGACCCCGACGGAGGAAATCCCCGTTTAGTATCCGATTATACATTACACTATTCTAAATTATTGTCATCCAATGAATGGATTAGAAAACAATCTTTTAAGTTCCAAGTTAAAAGCATATGGATACCTTTTCTTACACAACATAGGAAATAGTTCAACACAACAACAATGAATAAATAAATATACATTATCTCTGAATCTTAGAAATTTGGTTGACAAATATACATTTCAGGTCCCCGTCGGGGTCCCCACGGGTAGAAATCCTCCCCATCCCTGTCCCCACCATCCCTGATGGGGAATAGATTTTTCCCATATCCATCCCCATAGGGAACAAAACCTCCTTATCCCCGCCCCCTAATAGGGGAATTCCCCACCAGGGAATGAGGAATGGGGCCCATTACCATCCCTAGACTACACTGCTCCACTAGTACTTAGGCCGGGTCTTGGGTCATTGCCCCCACCGATCGAAGGCCTAGCTCCATCCCTGAGATTCCGCATGTACGATTTTTCTCTTGAGCTGACGTCATGATTCTTTTAATTATATACATAAGCATTTTATCAAACAACTTAAGATCCGCTACATAAGAATTTTAGGATATCTAGCAAAGAAAGCAAAATAGCATAATTAATATTAAATTATAACAAAATAACATCAAACAGTAAGACCAAAATCACATCAATTCATAATAAAGTAAGAAAGTGATGATATAACATTAGTACGAGTGACTAGCTGTAGGGGGCTAGAACCCACCTTAGCCCCCTTGGGTCTGCCCATGAGGAACACAATAATAGAGTACAATGCATATTTAGCTTTTATAGCTTTCTTGAACTTTTTTTTTTACAAATCTAGTCCTTATACGAACCTGACTGCAGAAGTGCTCGTTTATCGAGGTCATATATCGTGACAGAGATCTGAAACTATGACCTACACCTCCGTGGTAGGGCGGTTCAGCAGGGTGTGCTAACGCGGCAGGTAGCAACGTAGGAAGGGCGCATGACCTAACATGATATATGACCACGAGAGGTGACACTCTTCCGTTATAGGATAATATTATTTTGGCAATTATATTTGTACTAATACTAAATTTGTAAAAAAAATGTATGAAAAGACTAGAAAAATTCACTTCCAATATTTTTGGCCGACTCGGAGAAGAAGGAACTTGAGGTCGAGGAGAGGAGCAAATAATGCAGCTGGCTTTAGCACCGGCCCTGCCCAATGATTTATACGATCCAGGAATTTGTTAATCCAACAACCACATTGTTGACCACATAGAAACCTGAATGTGCAAGGAGAGAGAAACTAATCTAAGCAGAGAGAGATTCGAAGGTCCGATCTCCTCTCTCATGTGGCATGCCGATCATTGGCCTTGTACTTTTTTTTCTACTTTTCCCCTGGCGCACCGAGGATAGCATGTTTGTTTGTTTGGGAGACTTGAGGCTTTTATTTGAAAAACTGTGTTTTAGTTTTTTAAAGTTGAAAAACATCTATAATTTTATTTAAGAGGCTGTTTGATAAATATTTAATTTTTTTAAATAATAACATGTAAAAGCAAGTCTCGCTCAACTTTCAGTTTTTAGCTTTTACTAATTATAGTTAGCTTTAAACCTCAAATAGGCCCTCAGTCAATTTTTTTTAATAATAACAAGTTGTGATCCTAATGGCAAGGGCCTGTTACGCGTAAGATCGAGTCTGTCTTCAACAAGCTATGCCCAGTTTAGGACAATTTCTTATTGTGCAGATGTTAGATTCTCCAAGAATCAAGTGAGTGATAGTTTCTGATTTTATGTGCAAATCCGCTTCTGATTGTAGGAGAAGTTTCTTAAGAAGCTTCTTGAAGATTCAAAATCTGTCATCCATCTGATTCTTAGAGAATCTAAAATATGCATAATCAGAAGCTGTCCCAAACTGGATCTATATTTCTTCTATAAACCAACTTATTGCGATAAGCTTTGAAAGAAATTAATTAATATAGTGTTCTCTTCTAAGAATTTTGAGTTAATTATAATATCAAAAATCACTACATTACACAAACAATATATATATATATATATATATATATATATATATATATATATATATATATATATATATATATATATATATATATATATATATATATATATATATAGTAATTACTCCCACCTCTGAAATACCACCTAAACGAACTTGAAATACTCCTTTATCACTTTGGGTATACTCATACACTAATTATAAGATACTCTAATGTGAGATACATGAAAAAATTGTAAGAGAGTCCATAATTTTTAGTGTATTTTAAAAATACCTTCATATACGCACATGAAAAGGAGTATGTCCAAAAAATATGCATACCACCTCTGAAAAAATGTACATACCACCTAGATGATCTTATATACTTGTATACTACGCGTATATACCCTTCGTCGCAGAAGATATCCTATACGTTGTGAGATACGACATAGGGAGTAATTACTCCCGGGAGTAGAAAAGAGGCTTTATATATATATATATATATATATATATATATATTATCACTATTATGTTCTTCAACTGAATTATACTATGCAAGAAAGATTAATTTATGCGTCTTAATTTCCATTTTAATTCCACGTACACTGCTCAAGAGTCTCAGAGCAAATGACCAAAGGGAAGAGCAGCTGAGCAGGGCAAGGTTAGAGAAGTCAGAGGAGAGAATACTTCCTCCGTTTTTAAATACATATCATTTTAGCTTTTAAGTTTTGTTTCTAAATATATGTCATTATATAATTTAAGATGACTTTTTACAATTATTTTCTTCAATATCTTCTTTAGCTATTTTCAATATTATTTATTACCGTAAACTAAATAAGATAAAATATATAATAAAGATAGATAATATAGTATATATATATATATATATATATATATATATATATATATATATATATATATTGATAAAAATATAAAAATCTAGAATAGTAACATCTAATAGGACAGATGGATGCCCTGTCCCCGAGTCCCCAAGCCCTACTAATGGCTGTCGGTGGCGGGGCTCGTGGGGCCATGTGATGTGATCGACATATGCCTCGTCATCGATACTACTAAATATGACGGTGCCTTCCTAGGCTCCTAGCTTAATTAGTTCACTTAATTTTTGTGACACATTTGATCGTTGTCACAAATTAAAATGGTTTATCATTCCAACCCATAACTGTATTAGACTAGTAGTATCTCTCACAAAACTAGAGTTTTGTCTTTCCAGCAGCCTTAGCTCCTTTTTATATTGGGTATAATGATATTGTTGCTGTAATATTCTCGTGTTAGGTTGGAAGATACTTAATGTCTTGTTTATTATTTTAATGTATGTAACTTTTTTGTTATAGAAACGCAATTTGGAGATAAGTTTGTGCATGATAGAGTTGTATATTGCTCTGGTTTTATAGTCTTGAAAGCGTAGGAAGGTCTATTCACGCTGTACTTCTAGCAACAGAATAGATTTTTACTGATCATATCGTTCCTTTAAGGAATTTCTCATACCGGTGGGTCTTTCTTCATCAAATACTCGGCTTTTAAGTTCACATGGAGATAGTGCCTCAGGAAGTGTAGGGCCACACACTTGGCGGCTTCAGAAAAAGCAGGGTGTCAGCTTTAGGCTAGGTAATAGTAGCTTCAAGAGATCAAGCTGTCAGGTTAATTTTGGCATCTATTGCCCGCGTCAAGTATATATTGCCATTCAAGGCAAGCTCAACAAATTCTCTGTTTGTCATATCCGACGTATCTTATGTCATATTCATGCAAAAATAGATTTTACTACTAGTAAAACTAATGTATTGTATGCTCACTTTTGAATCAGTAAAGCTTGATTTATATCTATTTCGTAGATGATCACCTAAAAATTTCTCTAGTATTTTTTATAATTTTCTACTAATTACTGTAATTTTCAGAATGACTGAAATAACAAAAAATAAATTCAATATATATATATATAAACATAGAATTATGCAAGAAAAGTAAACCTAGTGATATAAAGCTTTCAATGTGTACTATGTCTAAGATTCAACAATTTACTTAAAGCACATATATATCTATAAATTTAGTTTCTAAGATTTAATATAAAATTTTAGAATTTATTAACTATTTTTGGGATTATTGGAAACTTTGGGGGCCTTTTTCAAAAAATTTGTCGTAGCCACAAAATAATACATAATTAATTAAAACCTTAGGGGTTAAAACGCAAAAGTGCCATGGTGAGCCAATATTGAATAGGCCATACGGATATTGCTGTGCCAAATATCATATGCAAAGAAGTAGTAAAAGAGATGACACACACACATATATATATATATATACACCATATCAGAAGCCAAGATAAAAGTCGATGACTGCTTTCCTTGAAAGAGAAGAGAATGACGAGGACATCACTAGCGTATATACATTATCTCCCTCCCAAAGTAACATTTCAACACCAACTGCACCAATCATAAGAGCTAAAGCAAAACAAAATCAATTAATAGGTGATTTTTTTTCCAAAGAGTTATACATTGGTTTGAATAAGAATAGATTGCTACCTAATGCTTTTAGATTCATACCTGTTTAGAAGCAATGTATTTTCATAGTTTCTAGGCAATACCATAGTTTCTAAGAATACCATGGTATTTTATACCATGAGGTGTTTGGTTACCATGCTTAGCTTTGTATTAAAAACCATGGTTTGATAGATACCATGGTATTTTTGGGGTATTTAAAACTCCACTCCAACCCAAAGTTTTCATGGTTTTGGCTAGCTTCTTGTCTATTTCCATTCAAATACCATGGTTTGTGATGTTGCATCCAAACAGTTAGTAGTTCCAAGAAATACCATGGTTTTAAATGAGTTTGGTAAAACCATGACATTCATGACAAAACAATTGCAAATCATAGTATACCAAAACCATAGTTTTGAAATACATTACTTCCAAACAGGACCTAATTGTTATTAGATTTCATGAAGAATAAGCTCGGGAGGCTTAGGAAAAACAAACTAATATAACTTCAAAAGCAAAAAAGTCAAAGGAAGAATCGACGCCGAAAAATTAGTCCAAGAGTGAACGGAAGATGGAAAATAGCTTGATATTTTGAAGAATTCAATTTCAATCGGTTTTATAGTGTAGCAACCGATGTACTGTTCAAACCGACTTAATATAGCACAAGGAGTTCTATAAAAGAAGGAGCTTCATCTCAGTTGTAATCAAGTTTTAATATTTAGAAATATATATTTTTGTTCTTGGATTTATGTGAGATACAATTCCATCCGCCCTCACTGAGTATCTTGACTACCATTTTTGTGATTGCCTCGGTGATTGATGGCACAGGGGCACCGGAATCCCGCCGCGTGTACACCTGCTGACCTGTGGCATTGATGGCACAGCCAGCGCAGCGCGCAGCGGCAGGGTGGTGCCAGCGTGGCGCAGGCGAGGGCGGGGCCCGGGTCAGCGGGCGTCATCATTGCTCGTAGATCGGGCGCAGGGGGCGATGCTGTCCATCCACGTGTACGCCGCGACACCGGCCGTCTGATCCGTGGAGCTTAAATTATTGGTGGACGTGGGCCCCGGCCGCAGTGGGCGCGTATCCACCGCCCCTTCCCCATCCTCCGGAGCAAAGGCCGAATAATTTGCAGCGTGCACGCTGGGGGGAAAAAAAAAAGGAGAGAGAAACGTTTTGGTACGCGTGATGTTCCGATATTGCCCTTGACGCCCTATTTGAACACATGGTATGAATCATCGCGAAATTGTGTTCCTCCAAACGGGGCTTAGACTATCTCCAGCGGTATCCCTTCAGCCCCAAATCTCTTCGCAGATAAATCCCAAACACTCCAACGAATTCCGTTCACGATTTCCTTCGAAAGGGATTTGGAGTGAAAATCTCTTCAGAAAAGGATTCTCTTCAATCCCTATACAAAACCCTTCGAGGAGATGCTGCTAGAGATGATAGGAATGAAGGGAATGAATATACGGAAGGGAATGAGGAAAGAGAAGGGAATGAAAGAAAATTGCTGGAGATAGTCTTAGATTTCTTGATATAGGCTATAGTGATCTTATCGATGTACAATACTCCCTACTATTTTTTAAGAGTCGGACGGTTGACTAATGCAGCATTAATCCTAAAGTTCGCAAAAAAAAAAAAAGTCTTAAGAAGGGCACACATACGTATCACGTTGTTTAGGTTTCCATCCATGTTTTTGCCGAAGAGATCAAAAATATAAAAATGGTAGTTTTAGACCAACAACAAGCATGACATGCGAGCACCACAGCGTGGTATTAAAAGTCAGCGCATCACGTCCAGGACAGAACAGGAAGGGCAGTTTCGGAAGGTAAGGGGCGAGCTGAGGTCGCGGCGGTGCAGCCGCAGGCGTGGGGGCGGCAAGCCGGGACAAGGCCGGCAGAGCTAGTGCCGCCCAATTACTCGCTGCCTGCACCCCGCACTGCAGTCCTGCATCCATTCCAATCCATCCTGTTTAACGCTCGTAGAGTGTTGTTGACGGCGATATCGGACTACCGTACAAGGTGAAAAAACAGGTATACATGCATGATGCATCAGGGAGAGTCGTGATCTATTATTACCTGTAAGTCCAACTCGGCTTGACATTTGGGTGGGCAACAATGATGGGTGAATCATTCTGCATGTGCTACTTACAGCACTTGTAAATTCAGATGTCATGAAACTATTAGTGTGGACGGTAAATTACTATCGAGTTCTTACCAGCTAGAGTAGTACTGTAGTAGTACCGATTAATCGGTGACGGTGACTAAATTGTCGTGAATAATTTAATTAGAGTGCAATTAACGCAGTCAAACAATTAATTGACTGCACTCCGATTAATTAGCCGTTTTCTGATTAATCATCCGTCTTTCCTGTTTAATCATGAAAATAGCTTATTTTTATTCACTAAATAAGATAAATTAGTTTATAATATTGTGTCATAGTGTTCACAGTATGTATCTTTTGGATGAAGTATAAACAATAAAAATTAAAATATGTTTTGTAAAGTGATAATTTGCAATAACTTTGGGTAACTAAAATATTTATAATTTATTTTAAATATAAATAAATATATTAATGAGAAAATCCTGTTAAATTTCAATTAATCGGCCGTATTAGATTAATCGCTTAGTGGTACAACGTCTGTTCGTCGAGCTATACCTTTTTACAACATTGCTATTATATACCAAAGTTTCTCATTTTCATACTGTTAGGGATAGTACAACACAAACAACTGAAGAATAATATTTAACATGAAAAAACTCATGCGGAAAAAACCACACAAAACAATTCACTATGAAGCTTCTTCACGGATCGAACTCCACCAGTACGGGTGTGCGACCAAAAGCCAACTGTTGGTCGCAAGCGGAAGGTCGGCGGCCCTGAGGCTAGAGCCACTGATGGGCGGCCAAGTCGAGTGGCGTTGTCGGGTGGGCCGGTTCGAAGGGCGCACTGGCCTGAGGAGTAGACGCTGGCGGTGTGTGGCGATGGCGCAAAACGGCAGCCGAGGCGGACGCTGAGCAGATGGACCAACGCACAGAAGCCGAGGAAGACAGATGGCTTCACGATGGGGCCGAAGGTAGTCAGCCCGGGCGAGGCCGAGTGCGGAGGGCCGACGGTGATGGCAGACTGCACGGAGGAAGACAGCGCGGGATGACGGCTGAAGGCAGAGATGGCGTCGCGTCGGTGGGTGGCCGACGATGAGGTGCGGCCGGCGCGGAAGCGGAGTAGCAGCAACCGGCGGACAACGATAGGTTAGAACCGTGTTGGCTTATATTGGAAATATGGCTCTGATACCACTTGTTAAGGATAGTATGACATAAACAATTGGAGACAAAGATTTAACGTGAAAAACCCCCTTGCGGGGAAAAACTATGAGTGGGCTCGCGCCTCAATCACCAGCACCGGACCGTGCCGCGCCGGCTACCTCCAGCCCCACTTGCAGCTGCTCCCATTGTTCAGAGTCCAACTTGCGGCTGCTTGGCACCCAGGCTCATCTGTCGCCTGTGGACGGAGAACGCCTGTGGAGATTGCCAGTGCAGTGAGCCCGCGAAGAAGTTTGCTGAGGCTTGTTGTTTGCTCGTGAAGAAGTATCATAGTGGATTGTTTCTTGTGATTTTTCCCGCCAGCATTCTTCCACGTTAAATTTTTGTTTCTATTATTTAGCCGTGCATCTATCCTAACACATACATCAAGTTAGCTTTACTGAGTTCTATAGGCGTTATATATGCTTGATTTACTCTTGCCTTCGTATCGCAAATGAGTTGATCAATCTTGGAGGTTTTGGTCTTGTAATGTATTCCGTGCACGCATTATCTCCACCATGTGCGTTCCATACCTTGGTGTATTAGATTAGCCAGCATATATACTTGTGTTTTAAAGGAAACTATTAGTAGTAAGTACTAACTCTTTCCCTTATAAACAAGGTCAACGGACAATTTTCCTGTGTTAAGATTGTTGGTGCAGAAACATCTAGCACTCTCGAAAGTAAACAAGAAAAGAAAGAAAGAAAGAAAGAAGAAAGAAAAGAGAGTTAAGACTAGATCATGACTGCTGCTAAAGCAGTAGTATAATCACTGGGTGAGCTATTTCATCATGCAAATTAGCGGTCAATTCTCTTCATAGCTGCCTTTTCTTAAAACCATGAATCGACCAAACTCGTCCACCCAAACAGTAACATCTTTCCCTTATTCTCTGCTAGTAAAGATGCTAAAAATTCCTTGACACGTGTATGCCTATCATCAACTATGACTCCAAGTGCATGTCGCTTAAAGCCTCATGGTATCTCCTAATTAATTAAAAAACCTACATTTTGAGTGAGCAAATGATCCCCTTTTTTTCTGAGAAACAAAATAGATCAATCTGGTTGATGGTTTGAGTTGTGTGAGGACCCACTAGAAAGCAAAGCTTGATCTAACTCTGACAGATTTAAAATTCTAAAGGGAAATGCATGGAATCGTCGGCCAGTGGAGGGGCCTTTCACACTCTCATAAATTCCTTAGATTAACTGGTTGGTTAGTACCTAAGAAATTGATTAGCATGTCAAGATTTGGTTTTTTTATTCTTCCTGTCTCAGGGCTATGTTTGGTTTTGGCATCTGATGGAATCAAAGATCCCCAGCAGAAGCATAAAAAAATTTCAACTTGGGGAGGTCACTATGCTGGCGCTAACTAGATCTCTGTGTTGATCTTGGTTTGAGTTGTTAAATTTGGGATCAGATTTGCCATTTGCTGCTCATCAATGGATTCTTTAGAAGAACCATGGAAGCGACAGCCAAGTAGGCTTATTTTGTTGGGGTGTTCGACAGAAACATTTGTTGGTTGTCCAAATTGTGGTGAGGCATCATATTACTGGTTTGGCCTATAAAGGGCACCAAGTAAGGTACATTTCTTTTTTATCTCCATGTCGACAATTCTACTTACATGTAGACTAGTTCAAATACACTGATAGGATGATTATACTTGTATTTTGTCAAGGTAAAAGGGAGACAAAAACATTACAAAAGTTTTGACCAAGTTGTGACCCAAGTTAAGTTAAGGATTGCATGTAATCTCAGCCATTCACTGTTGATCAAACAGTTTACATCATGTGCTACAATATTTCGCCTTGGTACCGTTCGCTACAATAGTAGCTACAACATTTTCCACAATTTTTGAGCAGTGCTCAAGAGATTCTTGTCCATTCGGTCTTGATCCAAAGGTTGGTAGTACAACGGCTGAAGTTTATGCTAACGGAACCATTTTCCATGTCTAGAGGGAGGGAGAAAATGAAACATCATGACATGATGTCGAAATCATCTTGCTTTGGTCGACTTTCTTTCGAACTACATGTATTTGACATGTCTTTCTTTAGATGTAATCATAAGTTTAAGAAGAAACTCAAATATGGGATAAACTCTCCATGAATCACGTCATTTCTCTCACCTTTCCTAAAAAGAAGGCAAGTATCCTACCCACGTAAGGTGAAAGGCAAGTATCCTACCAAATAGGCCTTTTAGAAGAATGTATTTTCATAGTTTACAGAATACTACGGTTTTAAGAATATCATGGTTTTTATACCATGAGGTGTTTGTTTACGATGCCAAAATCTATTAAAACCATGGTTTGGTAGATACCATAATTTTTAGAATATTTGAAACTCCACTCCAACCCAAAGTTTTCATGGTTTTGGCTAGCTTCTTGTCTATTTCCACTAAATACCATAGTTTGAGATGTCTAAGAATCTCAAACAGGGGAGTAAACCCTCCAAGAATCCATGATTTTAAAGGAGTTTCCTAAAAACAATGCAAGTTCATGACAAAACAATTGAAAATCATAGTATATTAAAACTATAGTTTTGAAATATATTGCTTCCAAACAGGGCAGTAGTTATTGATAATTATAATCTGATTATTTTTCAAAAATAACTAATATATCTCTCTCTTTTTTTTTATCATAGTTGTTTTAGAATGATTTATCCATATGAAGAATTTCAACAATAAATGTTTATAAAGGTTAGATATGTCTACCTAATATCAATTCCATAATACTTCTTCTGGTACTGAATAACTAACTATAACTTCTACATGATTGACCTTTTGACAAAAGAAAACCACAATCAAAATAAAGAACACAAACACCACAAAAAGAACCCAGCATTCCAAAGTTGCAGTGTCAAATTTATAAATTGCACAAGACACACATGCACACTAACCAACTACTAGATGTCCACATCCACATCTCACATTCCGCAACTAGCAAAGTATTTCCATGAAATGAAAAACATATCCAAACTCCAGCAAGAACATGAGAAAAAAAATTATTTAAAAAACTTCAACCATATTTGTTTTGTAAAAACATTCTGTACTTAAATAAGTAATTAATTAACAGAAAACCCCACAGAAAAAAGGCATTTCATTTTCCATTTCAGGCCCGCCCCTGAAATCTGAATAAAATCCACCCCTCTCCAACGCCCCCCACGCTCCATTTTTCCTCTCTCCTCCTCCCCTCGTCTCTCCCCCACCGCCCCCCGCTCCTCCCCTGCCGCCGCCGCCGGCACCGCCAGAGCCACGTGGACACCCTGCCGAAATGGTGCGGTTTTGACTTGTCTCTTGGCCGTCATGGATCGTTCCTTTCCTTTCCTTTCGGCGCTGTTCCGTTCAAAAGATTAGGATTTGGGGTTCGCTTTGGTGGGATGGGACCTTGGGGTGGTCTGCGCCAGGGTTGTTTCTTTTTGTGTTCTTCTCTGCTCCTTTTCTGAGCGAGTGCCTGCATTTAAGATCTCCGGGAGTTTGCCGAGTTCTTGGTTTCAGTGTGCTGTAAGTTTATGCAAAGGAGTTTCCTTTTGTTGGATTTTTGGTGTGCCATTTAAAAAAATAAAATCAAATGGGAGATTTGGAGAGATGAAAACGATGTTGCAGAGCACTCCTTATCTTGTTCCCTTCCCCATTTGGGAGAAAACCGCTTTAAATCCTAGTTAGTTTGGGGGAGACTTAAGCAAGCTGCCGACCTCCGCTTAATTTTATTTGATTTTTTGGGGGCATGAGGTTAGTCAAATGCACAACAATTGGCACAGTTGGGTACATTGGATTTGGTGAGAGAGAGAGAGAGAGAGAGAGAGAGAGAGAGAGAGAGAGAGATGAACTTGGTCAAAATCATGGGCTCCAGGAGCCGGAAATATCAAATTAGTAATTAATAGTCCTGTTCAGTTAGTAGTTTTCCGAAAGGTGCTTCTTGGAGAACACTGTGATGTAGGCTTGCAGCTGGTAGATTTTTACCATTCTTATCTCTTCCTTTCGTACTAATGCCTGGAAGGTTGCTTTGTCCCATTCTCCAACTCCAGACATGTTCTTTTCATTTGTCCTAAGGGGAAAAATATCTAATTATCTGATATGTGAGTAATGTTGAGAGTGAGCTGCTGATCTGCAATGTTTTTCCTTCTGAATTTTGCAATCAGATGTTGGAGCCCAGGTGGTAGTCAACCATGGATGCAATGGAGGCCGAGGAGGGTCCTTTTCTGGCTAATGATGCCAAGGTTGGTTTTATCTTGATGGCAGCCAGAATATCTATTGTTCCTGTTATTAGTCTTCCTATTTGCAAGTAGATTTTAAAAGGTTGTTGTTTTTTTAAGTAAATTCTCGTATTATGAATACAATCATAAATTCATAATGCTGTTAGATTTCTAGGATGCTTTTTTTTTTTTTAAAAAAAGGGAGTTCTTAGCAGGTCTATTTTGTAATGTGTAGTGCAGATAATTTAAGAAATTACCAGAACCCTATGTCTTCTCTTTTTTTGGGAATTTTGTTTATTGGTACATAATCTGAAGAATTGTGGTTTATGCAGTTGCACGCGGGAATCTGTAGAGCATTTCATCCTGCTGTTTCTAAACTTTTAGCGATTTTCCCTTTCATCGAAGCATCAAGACCCAGAAGCAAGTCTGGCATACAGGCACTGTGTTCACTGCATGTAGCTCTAGATAAAGCCAAAGGCCTTCTTCAGCATTGTGCAGATTGCAGCAGGCTCTACTTGGTAAGTTGTTGTCCCCCTCTCCACTACAGCACTCTGGATAGTATTAGGTTGCAAAATTGCCATGGGGAGTGGCCACCATTGCTTTTGAAGATTATTGGCATTGAAATCATTAAAATGTTGAAGTCTTACACTGATGTTACACTTCCAGGCCATCACTGCAGAAACTGTGCTTTTGAAGTTTGAGAAATCGAGAAGCCAACTTCAGGAAAGTCTTAGGCGTGTCGAAAGCATAGTAACAGAAGATATTGGTTGTAAGGTACGTTGTTCAAAAATTTATTTCCGCAACTAACTTGTGCTTCTAGTCATTTTCTTTGGACCACAAATCCCACATCTTGCCATGGTTTTGCAATTTGGTGTAATTCAAACTATGTCCTGACATCCTAATCCTGTTGTTGCAACAGATTGTAGAGATTGTTGGCGAGTTGGAGGAAGTTGTATTTACACTGGATCGATCAGAGAAGGAAGCTGGTGATGAGGTGATCAATTTGCTTCAGAGAAACAGTAAACTAAATAGTTCCAGTGATAGTGGGGAGCTTGAGGTCTTTCATATGGCAGCACTGAAGCTGGGCATTACATCTTCTAGGGCAGCACTCACTGAGAGAAGAGCCCTCAAGAAGCTAATTGAGAAGGCTCGTTCTGATGAAGATAAGCGGAAGGAGTTTGTTGTGTCATACTTGTACAATCTCATGAGGAAATACTCAAAATATTTCAGAAGTGAGGCCGGTGATGATACCGATTCTCAAGGATCATCTCCGTGCTCACCTACAGTATTAGCCATGGACGATATGTATGGACCCAGCGGAAATGGCCGAGCATTCAGTAGACAGCTTTCAAGCATTCAATCATTCAATTCGAGGTTTGGGTCTTTCAATTCAAGGCTTGGATCATTCAACTGTAGGCGTAGTGGTCCAAGGTCCGGAAATATGTCAATCCCTCCTGAGGAACTCAGGTGTCCCATTTCCTTACAGCTGATGTATGACCCGGTTATCATTTCATCTGGGCAGACTTATGAGCGTGTTTGCATTGAGAAATGGTTTAATGATGGCCACAGCACATGCCCTAAGACTCAGCAGCAACTGGCTCACCTATCTTTGACTCCAAACTACTGTGTTAAGGCCCTAATTGCCAGCTGGTGTGAGCAGAATGATTTTCCAGTTCCTGATGCTCCACCGGGTTCCTTTGATGTAAACTGGAGACTTGCTTTCTCTGATTCTGAGGCAACAGGCTGTGTGTCTATTGAAAGTTTTGACTCCAGTAATGTGAAGGGTGTCAAGGTGGTTCCCTTGGAGAATGGGAGAAAAGAAGAGCCAGCTAACAGTGAATCGGGAACATTAGATGACAGTTCTTGTTATGATTTTGATATGGGTGAGGGTTACCGGAACTTGCTGCTTATGCTTCATGAAAGAAACAACATACGCAGCAAGTGCAGGTTGGTGGAGCAGATTAGGTATCTTCTGAAAGATGATGAGGAAGCTAGGATCCAGATGGGCTCAAATGGGTTCGCTGAGGCGCTGGTTCAGTTCTTGAGGAATGCCGTGCAAGATGGAAATGAGAAGGCACAAGAAATTGGTGCCATGGCTCTTTTCAACCTTGCAGTCAATAATAACAGGTATGAAGTTTATTTTTCAGTTATCTTGGTGCTTGTCAGTTACAACTAGTTGAGTACGTGATCTACAGCATATAAACTGGTAAAGTGCTCTTTTCTCTAGAAGTCTTGCTTATCAAACCTTCTTCCTTGTTTCTTTCAGAAACAAGGGACTTCTATTGTCTGCCGGAATAGTCGACCTACTGGAGCAGATGGTATCAAATCCATGCCTATCTGCTCCAGCCACGGCACTCTACCTCAACCTTTCCTGCCTCCCTGATGCAAAGAACATCATTGGTTCAAGCCAGGCTGTGTCGTTCCTAGTAGACCGTCTGTACAGTCACGAGGCCCGCGACACAAGGGGCAGCTCCTGCAAGCATGATGCCCTGTACACTCTGTACAATCTCTCCAATCACCTGGCCAACATCCCATCTCTTTTGTCAGCAGGCATTGTGGACGCTCTCCACTCTCTCCTTACCAAGTCTTCGTCATCTGAGGGCCTTGGTTGGACAGAGAAGGCCCTTGCGGTGCTCATCAGCCTTGCAGCGACCCAGGCTGGAAGGAAAGAGATCCTGTCCAGCCCAGGGTTGGTCAGCACGTTGGCAATGCTTCTGGACACCGGCGAGCCAACGGAGCAGGAGCAGGCAGTGTCCTGCCTCCTCGTGATGTGCACGGCCGACGACAAGTGCATCGCACCGGTGCTGCAGGAGGGAGTGGTGCCTTCCCTGGTTTCCATCTCGGCGACCGGCACAGGGAGGGGAAAGGAGAAGGCCCAGAAGCTGCTCAGGCTGTTCCGGGAGCAAAGGCAGCGGGACGGGGGGCGGCAACCACAGCAGCAGGAACAACAGCTGCTGGCGGAGACTGGGAACGGTGTCATGGTCTGTCGCCGGGAGCCGAAGCCTCTGTGCAAATCGAAATCGAGGAAGCTGGGGAGGACGCTGAGCTCCCTGTGGAAGAACCGGAGCTTCTCGCTGTACCAGTGCTAGCGGGGTTAAGAGTTGAGTTGATCAGTGTACATGTACATCTCATCCTTCTTGTTTTATCTATCTTCCTTTGTTTCCTTCTTCGCCTTTTTCTTTTTTGCTGTTGTTTCCTTGGGTACAGTAACCCCCCTCGGTGGGGTGATGTAGGGCATTTTCTCATTTTGCCTTCTCAAGATATGTGTATAGCTCATCTTCACTGTACTCTGATTCTCTTCCTCTTTTTATCAGATGCTTCGCTCCGTTTATTCCAACGAGTCGCAAGCAACTGTTTTTATTCTCGGTCTAAAGGATGGTTCGCTCCTCACTGACAAAAGGAAGTCATATGAGACCTCGTCACCTTGACTGACAAGGTGGGCTCTACGGTGGTTATGTGCGAGCTGCTGAAGTTTTGTGCGTAAAGCATCGTTCTTTTCTTCAGAAGGCTCAAACCAATAAACTTGTATACGATAATGCTGCTACTGTTAAGATTACTGACGGTTGGCGTGCGAAAAGGACTCTGGTTGACGCTGCATGCAGTAGCCATGATACAGGGTTAAGATTGAGGGGACATGATCTTACTGAAGATAATGACACAAGTTCTAGCACCAAAAATAAATAAATAAATAACTACGAGACAGCGACATAAGGGCCGACATGAGTGGAGGTATGAAACACATGAAATGGATTTTCACGTTTGACATATGGGACATCACATCACACACAGGGCATGAGCCCTGTGCTGAGACCAAGACACAATATCTTCTAAATTTGCTCCGAATACAAAATTTGCTTCTCTAACTTTCTAAACTTAGGAATTGTTTGATTTATAGCCAAACTTTTTTATACTTTGCCATACTTCAATTATGTGAATTTGACCAAGTTAGATGTCTATTTGGATCATAGCTACACTTGTGGCAAGATTACTTGCAAATCAGGTCTTACATTCAATGACTAAAAAAGTATGGCAAAATTATCTTTTGCCAGCTAAAACGTGGCTTCGATTTTAATGACCTTACCTCAGGCGAGTTTTAAAAAATTTATAGGAACCTTAGCAGCATCACTGTATAAACCAAACCAACCCTCGTCGCACGTTAATAGATACAGTTAGCAAAGAACATGTGCAGATAATTATCCCTGACGAGACGATCTTTTGCCCTAGCAATCAACATGCACATACATGCGTGCTACCTTGCTCTGCAGAGACTGGGACCCGCCCACACCCATCCAAGGTTCAAAAACCGGTGAAATTTCAGAATCTCTCACCGAGATCTTGGATTTTGGCCGGAGACAAGATGTAAAATCCCGACCCGATAAAAAAATAAAATAAAAAGCAAAATGCTACAATATTTTCGGTAAATTTCACTGAAATCTCAGGATTTTTGACCAATTTGGATCAATAACCCTTAATAATTTCATCTTCTATGAAATGTTGTTGAAAAACCAAATTTTTGAGATGTTTTATAAAAATAGCGTAAACGTTGTTACATTTTTATAAAATTGTACAAGCTTGATCATACTTTGTAAATTTTATGGTACCCTATTTAGCATCCTAGGATCATATATATATATATATATATATATATATATATATATATATATATATATATATATATATATATATATAATAATTAAACTTAACTTTTTATATTTAAAAATTCAAAAATAGAGTAAACATAACTAAGACAGATAATATGTTAGAATTTTATAAATTCACTCGAGTGTGATAATGATACAAAATTTTTAGGAGAGCTTAATAATTTCCTCAGAACCCTTCTATAAAAGTTTCAAAAATTTTAAACATGTTTAGTTGTTTAATCAAATCTATGAAAACAATACATGTAATACCGAAAGGCTTTTATTAGCACAGTAGAACTGTCACAATTTTTGAACATTCCTCAAACTTGATCATCATCTGAAAATTTTATGGGAATAATAGTGATGCGTTAGTACCATTCAAAGAAAATTTCAAATTTTCTAACGTGGTTTGAACTATTTTTTATTCGGTTGAATTTTACTAGTCAACCTTCTATAGCATTTTCTGAATTTTTTTAAATTCCTTAGATTTGATCATTATCTAAAAATTTTATGAAAATATTATTGATACGTCAGAACCATCCACAAAAAATTTCAAAATTTTCTAACATGGTTTGCACTATTTTTCATTCGGTTGAAATTTATCAATCATCCTTTTATCATAGCAGTAGCAATGTCATAAGTTTTTAAAATTACTCAGGCTTGATCATGATCTGAAATTTTTATAGGACATTAAAGATTTGTCAGGACTCTCAAAAAAATTACAAAATTGTTTAACACCGTTTCGATCATTTTTCGCTCCGTTGAATTTCATCGAGATTTCGACAATTTCAGCTGAAATTCAGTTCAAAAATTCCAAATTTCAAATTTGATTTATTTTGATTGGATTTCGTCTAAAACACCAAGATTTTACCGAAATTTTAGATTTCGACCACCCCAAAATGAGATCCGTAAACGAAATTTGAAACCTTACATCTATCCTCCCTCGCGACCAAGATTTAAAAGCCACAACGGATGATGCTTTAATGTTTTCTCTTTCAATACAAGTTGCACAAATTTTAAAATAAACGAAAAGGTAAGTAATTATCGTCTATCTTTTATTCGTACTTTAATATTTATTTAACTGTTTTTTTAAGAAAGCATCGCGCTCCATTTATGTGGCGGGAAATCAAGCGAGGAGGCGTTCAGGGCAGAAGAGGCGGCGACGCAACGGCCGTGCACGCCACCGCAGAACCCAGAGGGGGGAAAAAAAGGGGGGGCAGCGGCAACAGAGACAAAAGGAACGGCCGTGTACGCCACCGCAGAACCCAGAGGGAAAAAAGGCAGCAGAAACAGAGACAAAAAGGGGTGCGCAACTCTGTGCAGGAATCCAATTCCATCCCCATCCAGCCATCCTCCTCCCTCGCCCGCCCGCCCGCCCGCTTGCTTTGTTCTGCTCCTTGTCATGCGTCCATGAGCCCGGGCCCCGTCTCTGCCTGCTTGCTCGGTATTCCATCCGCTTCTCCTTCGTGCCCGGGAGGAGGAGAAAGAGGAGGAGGATCGCCGCCGCACGGCGTATGTCGGATCGGGAGCCCCGCCCGCTGCGGTCGATCCGTACGTCCATAAAATCAATACGCCGCTTTCCGTTCGTTAATTCTTCTTCGACCCTCTTTCTGTCTCCGCTGGTTTCCTTGCATGTTGCTTCCATTCTTTGCGATATATGTTACTGGTTTTGATTTGCACGGTGGAGAGGAAGGAAGCGAGTTCCAGACAGTTTGAAGGTGTCGCCGGCTTTGGGAAGTTACCTGTATATGAAAAAGGATGGTTCTTTTGGTGGTGATCGGTGATCAAAAGAGGGTTCTTTACTTCTTTTGGTCGTGATTTGCGGTCAGAGGGATCTTGAGCTTGGGCTGCAGGAGAGAGAGAGAGAGAGAGAGAGAGAAAACAATGATCGGTGTTGATTCGAAGTGGCAATAAACTAATCGACTAGTTAGATGCTTTCCTACTTTTATGCCTCCATGCTATTTCCCTTTTGTGCATGTAATATGTGATTGTTTAAGGTTGCATGCAGCTTCAGACAAGTGAGCATCCCCTCTGATATATTTAGAAGGGGGATCGATTTCCTTTTTAAAATAATTAACTTTCTTTCATATATGTGCTGCTACTGTGCATCATCAGTTTAAACGAATAGTATTTGCTTCTGTGCGACTCTCCAATTGGTTGATTCTGATGAAGTTTTGAGCCCCATTTGACGCTCTGGATTGCTGAACATAGGAACTAGCTTGACGCTGCCTTCACATTTCAGGAATTACAGGGGACGGGAGATGCCTGTTTAGGTCTGTTGCTTATGGCGCCTGCTTAAGGAGAGGAAAGCAGTCGCCGAGCGAGAGCGCCCAGAAGGAACTTGCTGATGATCTTCGAGCAAAAGTGACTGTTCATCACTTGATGATTCTGTTTATTAAGAATATCACTTTTCTATGTATTTAGCAAATTTTTGAACTGCTAATGCACACTTCTTGCAGTTCTATTTTGCGTGTTTGTTGACCTAATGTTGGTATTTTTCAGGTAGCAGATGAGTTTGAGAAGAGAAGAGGAGATACTGAATGGTTTCTACTGTTACTTCCCATTTTCTGTCAAAATCATTTGTTTTCCTTAGATATTCTTTTTGCACAAGTAGAAGTAAGGAATAAAAAAATATGCTTCAAATGGACAGGCCTATTGCTGTTGCCAGTATCTATATGCACGTCATTCTCGTACACCAACTTTAGCTTTACATGCTTGCCCTTTGGATTTCATTGCTATTTGATGTAGCTGCTTTGAACGTAAAGAAAAACGACTTCAGTCGCATAATCTTTTCCTGTTCCAATATTCACCTCAATGGATAGGTTCCTCGAAGGAGATTTTGAGAGCTATGTGAGTCAGATGAGGAAGCCTCATGTTTGGGGAGGAGAACCTGAACTGTTCATGTGCTCCCATGTTCTTAGGTAGGCATCTTTCTTGTGCTAGGTGTATCTTCTTATGCATAATTGTTAGTGAGACATGTCATATTGCAGGATGCCCATCACTGTTTACATGTATACAAAGGGCTCTGATAGCCCCAGGATAATAGCAGAATATGGTCAGGAGTATGGAAAGGACAATCCAATCCGCGTTCTCTACGACGGCTATGGACACTACGACGCGCTGCAGTCACCTCTTGTGAGAACACAATCAAGACTGTAAGTGCAGTATGGTACAAGATCTGACAACTTCAGTTTTCTCTTTGAGGAACCAATCCCTCTGTAAATTTGCAGGAGAGAAATGTAGATAGCGGGAGAATGCGTTATCTAAGCTTCTTCTCTAGGGCGGCTGCATAAGTGTCGACATTTGCTACGACTTGATTTATCAAATTCAGCCTGGCTTTACTGGTCCATATCCTTTGCCCTTCTCCAAGGCTGATGTATAAATAAACTTCAGATGTGTAAATCTTGATCCAATTATAAAATTAGCTGTATAATCTGACACTGCATCCAGCTTACAATGAAATTTGCGAAGTTCCTGTATCATTTTACATCATACATCCTGTTGCTGGAACATACATCTTGACGACTACTGCTTCAAAGTAAATTATATCAGTGAAAGTGGATGCAATCTTCCCTTGTTAAGTTCAGCATCAATTTTCTCCAGGAGGGTTACATAAAAAAGAAGATGCATGCACAATCATCATATTTGGGTTCTCCTTGGACTGCTATATGACTATATGTATATCTAGCACTAATCAATCCCGGTGCTGAGTAAGAGATCTGTCCAAGTCTAGTAATCCACAAAAATGAACTTGGTGTCAAGAAGAGCACACAAGGTATTCCTACAATAATTTTGTAGGGGCAACGATGGTAAATAGCAATCCATTCACGTTGAAATGGAAGATTTTACACACTGCCTTTCAGTAATAAAATTACAACAATCAATCACTTGTCATCTCCTAATCTTCAAGCCATTGATGCTAATTCATAATACAACCAAGAAGGGGGAAGCTGAGGCATGGAGGCCCCTTGACATGCGAAGCACTTTCACAACCTAATGCCCTGAAGAAAAACATGGGTTCGCCAATCACATCGGTGCAACATAACAATGGAAATCTGGTTCTCCAGCCTCAGCAGTTCTGATTGCCTGAGCAAGTGCAGTTTGCTTGGTTGCATTTTAGCTTCTGCATAAATCCATGTTTACATAGTAAGGGCTATATTTTGTAAGTACGTTGAGACTCAAGAATAATGCTCTTTAAATGCCCAGAAATATCTGTCCTTTCCTTTTTGGAAATAAGTACTTTAATTACTAACTCAGCCTACACTTGTGCAAAAATAAATGAAACCTGTTGGTAAATGTGGGAATATGACATTTAAACAAGGACTTCTGAAGTGTATAGTGAGTGAAGCATACCTCAACTTCGCCCTGGAGCTCTCTGATGTAGTGCACAGCAAGATCCAACATGTCTGACGTATTTGTTTGCTGCATGTTCAGTAGGAAACTAGTAAGCATATCACATCACTTTTATTGAATAGCAACTGTATAAATACAATTCAGAATAACAGGATTGGACAATTTAAAAAATGTATAGCAGGACAGCGTATTGAAAGGAACAATGATTACTGATCAAATGAACTGCCATAAAGTAGAGTTCGAACTAATTTAGTTCCGAGTCATTTACAGTCTGGATTAGAATTGTCAGGTTCAGTTGCGTAGTGAGTAGGAACTCCTGTAGTTACTGGTGAAAATTTTATCCGCGTCTGCTGAATGAAATGACAGTGGTCATTACTTATCCCAATGCCATTAAGTTACCTTGTCCATGTTAGGCACGAGATCCTGCAGCTTCTTCAGCCTCTTGCTAATCCTTGTTCTTCTTTCCTAAACAGCTCAAAGGAAAACGATTCCATATTAACATCCAACATCAAGATGGTGCATGCATATAAGAGGAAAAGGAATTCCCATGTTAAGTTATAAGAGAGTGGGTAGTAACTAACCCTCTCAGCGATGCTTCGCGGGTGAGTCGCGCATCCACGCTTTGCACGGGCTCTGCAAGCGATGGAGTCCTGCTGCAGCTGCAGGTAATCATCCATGCCGGACATCTCTAAAGACGACTTCGACAAACCAAACTGAATTGCAACAAAGAAAAAACTTGAAATTAACACAAGGTCATCACCACCGATCAAGGATACTATGCTCTAGCACAAAAAGGAGACCCAATTTGCAGCAAGGAGGCGTGTACATGTGAGTCGATGTTGCTGAAGCTAGTGACCATGTCATCGCCAGCGTCCACTTTGGCCTTCTTGCCCGGCGAGGAGAACATGATGGAGTTGGTGTCATCCCACGAGCTCATGGAGAAGTTTCTGGAGATGTAGGAGGAGGACTGCGCGCCGTCGCACGAGCTGTTGCAGCCTGTGATGCTCTCCCCGACGTCGGGTATGGTCCCCATCTCAGATATCTGCGGCAGGTCTTGCCTAGAGAAGCTCCACTGCGAGCTCAGCCTCCTGTGTGCCATCGCTCCGGCGGCGTCGGTGCCTGCCTGCGAGTAGCTTCCGATGCCTCTCGTCCCAGCCATGCCTGCCATGCATGGACGCACGCATCAATTTTGCAACCATTGGTCCAGATGACTAGCACGCATGTCAGACAGGTGTAGCTCGCTCCATGCCCGCGTGTCAGTGACCGTACGCAACCATTTTTTAAGCCATTGCTAAGCCGACCGATCAACCGCTTCTGTTGCTTTGAAGGGTTAAACACATTAGGTAATGCAACTAAATTTAAAAAAATCTCTGGCCCCACCAGCCAGACAGTGTGTGCCAACCGGCAGAGCCGAGCAGGCGGATGGACCTAAGAATTTGCACGCGCAGCTCGGAAAGCCCACAACTGGTGTGGGCTTGTAGGGTGAAACAAGCGCTCGGACGTCCGATTACTGTTCATCCCATCGGACGCCTCTTGCAACATTTTTTCCCTCCGCGTACAACTTTTTTTTTCCTCCGCGTGAACATCCGTTTACTATAGCAATTTTTACTGTTTGTCGAAGAAAAATGTTGCACGCGTTGGTAAGAAATGTTGCACATGTAGAAAGAATTGTTGTAATGCATCCGAAATTTCGGACGTCCAGCACAAATCCTAGTGCTAGGGGCACCCGCTATCCTACCCCACTGAAGAAAAGCTACCACCACCCGTGTCGGATTTGTCATGGTCTCATCGCATCACATCAGTCGGATTTGGACGCAGCATAATTACCGAGTATGGCTCTACTATTTACCCTACACAAGGCTGTCATGTTCTCGTTACCACTCTCATCTAAAAGGTCAGCTTAGGTAAACAGATAATTCCATTATATCCAATCTCCTCATCGTTTGACCTTTTTACCGTGCTGATAAAGTTCGTAGCGAATCTCTTTTAGCCCCGTAGTGCCGACTTGCTGTTTTGTTATATGCTCACCGTTGCTGTCACTTGTCACTCGCTTTATGCCGACATATTCCACGTAACGGTTCGCAAATGACTTGACTTTTCAAAGTCAACAACCAAGACATATTGCTATAGGTACAATATATATATTTTTTAAGAACGATAGTAGAACACATACACAAAAAAGAGCGTAATTTTGATGACATGAGCAATATGATTGGAGCATAGTCGACAGATAGCACCAACAAATAAAAATAACCACTGTAACTTTGGCCCGTATACCAATTGAAATTACGTAAGAATTTAATGTTACTATCTTCGAGACATATATACTATTCATGCATATATGTATTCTATGGTCAGACCAAAATTGATTCATTCTTCTTGCGTGTCACATCAGAGGTGGACACGACTCATGGTAATTACCAACATAGGTTAGAGAAATCATTGGGGACGACGACCTTAATTAAGAGTCTAAATCACCTGTCGATCTGTGGCTTCTGATCTACACATTACATATCTTGTTTTTTAATGAATAGGTAATAAATCCTAAAAACTAACAACTAAGGCTTATTTGGAACTCAGATTTCTTTTTCTCAGTTTATACAAAAGTTAAACTATTTCTTGCATTCCAATCGAGCATAAAGGTCTTTTAGCAGTGTCAGTTTGGGAATGCCCACGAACATTGTAAATGCTGACTGCTGAGACAAGACATTTGTCCAGGTTCGCTGTAGCTGCCGGATGCTCGATTGATAGCAAGGAACGGTGACGTTACGCCGGCAACATGCAATGTACTAGGCTTAATTTTGGCCACAGGCAGATTCAGTGCATGGACGTGTACAACTTTCTATTGGTAATTAAAGCGTACGAGCATAGTAATTAAACTGTGTATGACCCTGTAAGTGTACATGAAGCCTACTTGTATAAAATAATGAGTCAATCATAGTGCTCCATCCGAGATTATGACGTGCTCTAACAAACTACCTCCTCCAGCCCATTAATAGCTGTTATTTTAGATATAATTTTCACAATTTTAACTATCAATATTTTTAAAAATATTTAAATTTAATATATGAAAATCCTATAGGTAGATTTGTCCTAAAAGTACTTTTGTAATATTATAATCTTACTAGGTTTTATGACTATATTAAATAAAAATTAGTAATAAAAACTATATTTTAGAGGTATGATAACTATTTACGATGGGAGAGAGGACTTTTAATTTTATCTGTTGTTTGAATAATGCAATTAATATTCTACGCCTCCCAGTCACATGCCAACCACACAAATTACGAGCAGTGTACAGTAATATAAAACCATACTTTGACCACCATTTTCCTAATCACTCGCTCACTAAACATCATTACCTAGTATATTAATCAACAGCAGAGTGCGTAGCTGTGTTAGGACTAGCAATTAATGCTGGTATTAGAGTCAAATCCAGCGTAGAGGTAATTAACTCTTTATCTTTTTTTTTTTTTGGCTTTGTGGATAGGAAGCACAGCAATGGAGCGAGTGATCACATGCGAGGCCAGTAATTAAGCAAGCAAAGACGCAACGGGCTAGTGAGCGCGCGAATCATATCATCTGCGCGGAAAGGACAAACCAAACCGGAGCGCGGCGGTTGGGGGCACGCGGAAACACGCTAAGCCTACACTACACGAGCGCGAGCGGAACGGACAAGTCAAGCGACGGCGAGGCGGGCAAAGGCGGAACGTACCGTGCGGGTCGGCCATGAGGCGGTTGAGCAGCCCGGCAGGGGAGCTGCTGTGCCTGAAGAGCGGGACCCCGGGGCCGTCGCCGCAGGGCCCCACCTGCGCGGAGATCGGCGGCGGCGGGAAGTGGATCTCGCCGGAGCCGCCGTAGGCCCGCTCGAGCCCGGAGCGGCCGTCCGTCCGGCAGCTGGACTCGCAGGAGGTGAGCCCTGACGACTCCCCGGAGAAGAGCCGGCTCACGGCCCCCGGCGGTTCCAGCGTCGCCGCCTCGCCGCCGCCGGTGACGGAGTCGGCGATGGCCGCGAGGAGCGAGCCCGGCGCGGAGCCGTAGCGCGCCAGCCCGCCCCAGGCGGCGGCGGCGGCATCGCCCCGTGGTGCCGCGGCGTCAGGCGGTTCATGGCTGCCTAGTTAGTGCCTTCCAGCGATCGATGGAGCGGCGGCGCTGAGGAGCGTATTGCTGTATCGATAATCGCTGGTGCGAGCAGAGCAGGCGACGAGGGTGCTGCGTCGCGCCGTGTGTTCCCTTGCCTCCCCCGCCCCCGCGGGCTGCTTTTAGCCCTCCGAGGCTCCGACTCCGAGCAGCCAGGGGGGATGGACGCACTGTGGCGGGCCCCGCCTCGGGACGGAGACTCACCCGGGGCGCGCCAAGTCATGCCCCATGTGCGAAGCGCGCGCGTTTACAAACGACGACGACTCCACCTTCAACTCTCCTCGCCCTTCGGGTTGGGTTGGGTTGGGTCGGGGACCTCGGGGTTAATTTCCTAGCTAGCTGGTCAGGTCAGATCGGATCAGCCTGCCAGAGACACCACACATCATCAGATATTGCGATTCAGAGCCTACATTTTTATATCAAGCAGTCCATTCCACAGTGATGACATCCTCATCGGTATCAGATAGCGTTGCTTTGCGTCTGTAATTGCGTCTATGGTTAACGGCATCTGCGAACGTTTCAGACAAGAACGGATTATCGGTTCGTCTGTTGCTCCGTAGCGCTGGCTAGCTGTATCTTTCAGGCTGGCAAACTGTATAGTATTCTTGTTTGCCACCCCTGCATCGCGATAGGCTACTGGACAGGGGCTCCATCTTTTATCTTCTAGCCTCAATCTTTTTATTTTGACGTGGAGAATTGAGAGAGACAGAGTGTTGTGAGATTGTTAATGATTTATCATGTTTGATAGTGTTTAATCACACACACACACATATATATATATAAGATTGGGGTGTCTGTTCAGAAGAAGACATCTCTCTGAATAGACACCTTTTGGCAATTAACAACCGCTAATTGTATTGATCACATGGTTCATTTTATAACAGCCCCCCTTGGTCAATTTCTTCACTTGTATATATCTTGTAAATTGCTCTAAAAACCCTGTGAAAAATATAAGGAATAATCGCATGATAAAATATGTCATTGAAAAACTCCTGTAAAACCCAAAGGGAAAAATATCAGGAGAAAAATAATATGGCATAGATATGTATACTTGTATTTATATTGTCTCATTAAAAACCTTATATGAGAAAACCATATTAGAAAAACTCATAAAGGAAAAGAGTGCAATATAATCTGATGATTATTAACAGGTTATAGATTAGGAGTTTACTCCCCCTAAACCTTGCAAATCTCGAAGTCATCTCATTCCAATTCCATGAACATATTTTTAGAATATAGATGTTGGTAAAAACTTTATGAATAAATCTGCAAGATTTTCACATAATTTTGTTTGCAATGTATTTATTTCTCCACTTTTCTGTAATTTATGTGGAAAAAATAATTTAGGAGCAGTGTGTTTAGTGATATTACTCTTTATATAACCTGTATTCATTTGAGTAATACAAACTGTATTATCTATTTTTGTACCCATAGGGAGAGTAACTGTGGCCTGTCCTGAACCAACAATCAATGCATCTCGTCCTGCGATGGTCATAATATTTCCATTTTACTTTGTAAGTGTTTGAAAATATTTTATCTCCCTTAATATGGTGTTAGTGGTACAACTATCCGCTAAACAAATTTCTTCTTCCATCAGATTGCTTCTCGTAACTCTATATAGAGTAAGAGAAAATTCAGCATGAATTTTAACTCATAAAAATAGAATACATACAGCATATATTATTAAATATTATTTCTGAGGTACATAATAATATTCAATGTATAATATTTAGTAGTACAATAATAGGCTAATGATATTTATAGGACAGTAAGGAGACTAATTGAGGTCTCCAAGACTCCAATCATATATTGGGAAGTGAATTCCACAAGCATGTCGTTGATGTTGAGGGATTCATCCTTCTTCTGCTGCTCCATATCTTTATTCTGTTCTTGAGGAATATTTATAGAACATCCGACTTCCAGATTGTCTTCTGATTGTTCGATGAAATGAGTTTCAATCTTATCCCTTTGAGGTTGTTTGCTTTTTCCAATAGATTTGAGGTATAACTCAACTAAATATTTTGGAGTTCGGCATTTATTTGTACAATGATTTGTGCAACTGCACCTCTAACAAGCTTGAGAGTTGTCATTATGGTCATTTTTCTTGAATTGACCTTTGCCCTTGTTAAATCGACCTTGCTACTACTTGTTGTTGAGTTTTCACTTTCCTTTGAATTTCTTGTGGTTCTTGTTGTCGCCACGAAAATTTTTCACACTCTGAGTATTAGAATGTGCTTCAGGCAATGGCATAGCACCAGTTGGGCGACTATGATGATTTTTCATGAGGAGTTCCTCATGTTTTTCAACCTAAAGTAAAGTATATATTAGCTCAGAATGTTTTCATATCGTTTTGACGGTATTGCTGTTGCAATACTCTCATGGAGGGATGGAAAGTAGATAGAGTTTTCTCAATATTATCTATGTCAGAGACTGTTTGATTGCAGAATCTTAATTTTGAGCATATTTTATGAATAGCAGAGTTATAAGCTGCTACAGTTTTAAAATCCTGAAAACGAATGAGTGCCCATTCGCGTTGTGCTTCAGATAGCATAGCAGCTCTATGCTGATCGTATCTCTCTCTGAGTGAATTCTAGAGAGTAAGTGGATTTTCCTCCATTAGATACTCAATTTTGAGATCTAGGTGAAGGTGATATCGTATAAAATGCAAAGATGCATTTTTACATGTATCTAAAATGGCAGGGGCATTTGGTTAAGGTGGAGTTATGGTAGAAGTGAGGCCACGAGGTGCTAAATAGATCTTCATGTCCATTGCCCAAGTTAAATAATTACTTCCATCCAAAGTGAGTTCAACAAACTCCTTTTGAGTAATGTCAACCATATCCTACATGAAATAATCATGTGTTAATTTACTATGAGAGTAAATTAAATCACGTGCATATAGCATAACATAATTTTGGATGAGTCCAAAGAAAAAAAAAGAATTTGGTGTAGACCTATAGTATAGGTGACTTTCATCGCTGCAAATGTTCTGAGATATAGACTTTGTACTATTAAATATTGGGTAATTAAACATAATGAAGGTAATCATCATATTGTAATACAATATAATGTAGACCTCACAGTAATGGGCAAGATATTTGCTACTATGGACACAGACTCCATTCCATAGGAACGAGCATCACTACAGATGCAGCCAGTGCCATAGACTCCATTACCTTATGCTAATATAATAGAAGGTAGTCACCAATTTTGTAAAAACACAGTGACAAATATATCAATATATAATTTGTAAAGACCTGAGGGACTATTATGCATATTTACAAGAGTAAATTAAGTACAAGTGAATTCTGTAAAGCTTTATGGCTTACATAAGAATATACATCATAAAGTATTATGTGATATATTTAAAACCTGAGGGCTAAAAAGAATATTTACATAATGTAAATATAGATACTATACAATTTTTAAAGAAACCTGAGGGCTTTATTGCATAAATACAAAATACATTTATTCAAGCCTATATGTAATTTGTGGAAAACTGGAGGAATCTTTCGCAAAAAATGCCTATGGCATATATACATCGGCCGAGCAGGCCGTTGGCCCATTTCACCGCTGCCCCCAACCCGAGCTAGGGTTAGGGTTTACTCCTAACCCGATGGCGCTGCCGAAGGGGAGATCCATGAGCCCCGATGCTTCGAGCCTATGGATCCACTTGCTGCTGCTGTCGCGGAGAGGGCAAGGCGGCGGATGCGTTGCTCGTAGGGAGACGGTTTGGTGGTCGTCGTAGCCGTTTCGGTCGCCACAGTCATCTCGGTCGCAGTGGCCGTTTCGGTCGTCAAGGACGCACTGGTCATCGTAGGGACGGCCCTTGGCACATACCAAGGCCAACCCTCGACACCCGCCGCTAGTCCTCCATCGAGTCATCGGCTGTCAGCAACGACCTTTCGGTAGAGGAGGTCCCCATGGTAGCGACGGTCGGACCTCCTCCCGCAGCAGCAGTGGTGGAGATGGCCCCTCAGGCGCCACCCCCTTCGGCGAACCCATCGGCTCCGCCTCCTCCTACTGCATCAGTTGCCCACCAGCCATCACGACCTCCGATTTCAGGAGATCCACCTCATTCGTCTCCGGACGTGCTTGGTTGAATTGGTGCAGAGGGAGACAATTGTGTCACTGAGGAGTGAGAAGGAGGCGCAAAACGGCGATCTCCAGATTTATCAAAGAGGTAAAAAATCCGTTGATTGCTTTGTTTTCTAGGAGTGCTATGGTGCTTACCCTTGTGGAATTGCTCGATGTGGTAGAATGAAGCAATGGTGATAACATGTTTTAATGTGGAGAATTGAGAGAGACAAAGAATTGAGAGATTGTTAATGTTTTTTTTTTTAAATTAAAAAAAAATCATTAACAATCTCTCAATTCTGTCTCTCTCAATTGTTAATGATTCATCATGCTTGATAGTATTTGATCACACACACACATATATACACACACACAAGATTGGGGTGTCTGTTCGAGAGAAGATATCTCTCTGAATAGACACCTTTTGGTAATTAAAAACTGCTAATTACACTGATCACATGATTAATTTCATAACACTTTTTATCTGCTTGGATTCTTGGGTAGCAAAAACTCCGCCCGGTTATACATGTGGCGCGGTATTTTTCAATCTGTTGCTTATGTCTATCCACTTATTGTGCGAATGAGTCGATCGATTAGTCTTCTCGCGTCGATTTTATTGATTTCCTTGCCGCGCGGCGCGTCCGCCTCTGCAGGCTCCTCTTTCCGGTGGCGCATGCCTGGAAATCTTGATGTTATCCAATAAGATAAGTTGTGATTAATTGAAGTCAACCACATGCATGCTCCTTCCACAAATTATTCTACCGTTTCTTCAGGCAGAAAAGAACATGCATGCGGCCAATTGACGGGGAACAACAACAACTAGCAGTCTTCCCCCTAGCTAGTTGAAACCTGACGGTAGGCTGATAGCTTTTGTAGAAGAAAGCATCCCTTTTTCAGTTACTCCGAGCATAATTCCTCTCAACAAAGAAATTTTCCAGGAAAAACTGCTCAGTAGAACCACAGATTTTAGCGAAACGAAAGCAGCAGCAGTGGCACCCTCTGATTGATCCAAAAGCGTCGGTTCTTTTCGCGGCAGCCAGCGATGCGATGGCCGGCGCGCACGCAGCTTGAGATCCAGCCGGCCGCGCGGGAAAAGCGTCGTCCTGCGCACGGACGCACCAAGCTTTGCCGTTTCCTCGGTGCGTCCGACCCATGTGAGGGCAGTGCGCAGAACGGCTGTCCCGGAGGGAGGCGGCTTGCAAAGCAGCGATTATTTTACAGGTTCTTGCCTTCCTCTGCAGTTGCTAGCTAAACCAAACGGGCTCAATCTAATCAAGATTACTGCAGGATAACGAGAGCCATAACATGGGGTTGAGGTGCCCTGGATGGCAAACAAGTACTCCTGGTTGGCATGCATGCATGGTGGGCAGTTTTCTGTGGGGTCGCATTGGTGGATCTGGACAACGCACCTTGCTTTTGCTGTTGCAACGAGACGAGATTCTCAGGAATATCTTTAGCAGTATGGGCCGTTCACGATCGGATTAACGGTTGCGATTACGAGAGCATCTCAAGTCTCCAACGCAACCGAGGATGATCCGGTCCTAGGTTTCATGGGCATTGGGTCATGCCAGCGGCCTAGAAACTCGTCTTCGGCGAGTTTAAGTATAGTACATTGGTACGCCATATCATTTTTATGTTGTGCCAGACTAGGTTTAGTCCATTATTTGAACTGTTGCAGAGAAGAGGAAAAAAATCAAGGACGAGCGGTGCACTTTCCGGTGTGGTCGCGAGGACAGAGTGCAGCTCGGCCAGCTGTGAGGAAGAAGCTAGCGTCGGGAAAGAAGCATGCATGGTGGGTGGGGATGGTGGCGATAAGGTGTGAGAAGTTTGGATTTAGCAGCGGCATATGGTCAAAAACTGTTGGACCCGAGGGTGAGGATCATCAAATTCCAACACCGTCGCAATCTTTTTCCTCTTCGGTCGCTGCAATCTTCTTCCTCGAGAAGGCCGGTGAAGATGGTTGCGCGGTGCCTCATGGCCGTATTTGCCAGCGGCATTACCAAAGGACGCTGAATCTGGCATCATGGCAGCGACGGGAGATGGCAATGCTAGGAGGGAGCAAGGGTGAAGGAGGGCGAGGGGGGAGAGAGAAGAAGACAGAGGTGCGGAGAGATGATGACTACGTCAAACGTGTCATGGGAGGAGGCGATTGGGAGAGGTTGTATTTGATGATGGGCTAGACTGCTGAGGAAAGGTAATTGATGATGGGTTAGATGGTAGATCTAATTTTTTTTAAAAAGACTACATTCATGCTATGCCCGCCTAGGTATAGCCCAATAGATCACGTCGTGCCAGACTGCCCATCTTACCGAGTTTTTAGGCCCATCACAACACTTAATCATATCGTGTCACTTTGACCCAAAGACATTCGTGCTATACTTTAGGCTGTGAGGACCGGCCTAAAAAGGCACCGGTCTACTTGTGAGGGTGGCTTTGAGTAAGGAAGCATCTTCTAAAATTGTCATCAGTACGTAACTGAGTTTCTTCAAAACTATGGAACAGAGATAAAATCACCAAAGGCTTTGATCGTGATGTTCGTGAGCTTGTAGTAACTATAACTTATCAGATCCACGAAAAGCACTAGACAGGTGCAGCTCGCTCAATCCAACGAGGTAACGCACTGTTCTCGCGGCTCTGTGTAGCGCAACTCGCCGTTGCTGCGCGTGCGGCGGATTCGCATCCGTAGGCGCTGCTTGAGGCTGCGTTGCACATCCGCGTCTGCACCTTGCTTACCGCATTATCAAGTGGCACTATTAGTGTTTTTAGGAGCGTACTAGTTAGTTCCTTTCGGTGGTGATGCGGTGCTTACGGAGATCGAGGCCGTCGTTTGTTTGTCGTGGTGGGTCGCCACGTACGTATGAAGTCAAGGTCAGGAAAATGTGGCGAGATTAGATGGATGATCGGAAGCGGAATCATTTTGTCAAGCTCAAAGCATAATGTTTCGGCTGGGTGTAGCTTTCTTCCGCGATAGCGATATATAAGCTCGACCAGGTTAGATAGATGCTGGGTCAAAAGCCTTTACCAATGGTCGCGCGAGCCATTCTCCGGATCATAACAGCCTGGTTGCAACGGTCGGCTCCTCCTGACGTGACGGGTGGCCTTTGTTGAAAGTCAGCTGCTTCGTGCCGACTTGCTTCGTGTTGTTTAGTTGCTTTCCGCGGATTGGGCCACAGCGGTGGCACAAGCAAGAGTTAACGAGTAGCACACGTTCAGGAGGCCCAATCGTTGTGCTACGCGCTGCTCGGCTTCACAGGCCAGCCTCCACGGCGCAGCCTTCCTCCGCACTAGGTTAAACCGAACTCTCGCGGCCCATTTTGTCAGCATACGCACGCACGGAAACGCGAGTGGGTCACGCACTAACCGAACGTCTGATCTCCAGTCGGCGCTGCACTTCTCGAGCCCGAGAGACGATCGTCTCGGCTGCAAGCCTGAGCACGCCGTGGGATCGTCCTGCCGATCGAGTACATGGTGTGACTGAGTGAGGCTGTTCTTTCACATCTGCTGAGGGTTTCAGGTTTAATCCGGCCTTACGATTGACACGGTGTGTCATGCACACACCGATACGTGTGTGGTGTCACTGTTTCTTAAACTCTTCGCTTGATCCTGAATATTATGTTCTTCCTTCGAGGACTTGAAATTTTGGAATACTGCATCGTGAGTTGGACGGACCTAAGAGTTGACCTGATGGCAATCAAATGTATGACTAGGAGTTGGGCTGTGTTGGCACATGCACGAAGGTCCTCCGGCCACCGTGACATGTACAACCATCGGCAAGGCCTAGCATGGCATTATGGTACGCGCGGGCCGCCGTCTGGTCATGCAGGCACGAGCACGACACACGGTGCTTGTGCTAGAGCTATACCAACCAGTAGCGGAGTCAGAAATTTTTAAAAGAAGGGGTCTAACAATAAAATGAACCTCCACTAGTGATTGATATTTAAAGTTTAATATATAGTAAGTAAAATATGTAACACTTATAACTTATTAGGAATTTCAAAGTTTAATATATATATATATAAAAGAAGTTTGGCGGTCTTACAAGTAATTAACGGAGGGGAAACAAAAATACCGACGACAGAGATTGCCCACTTTGGTTTCCTTTTCTCCTTTCGCCTTTAATTTCAGTAGCTAAGACAAGTTGACCTTCAAAGAGTAAGATCGAGTAAAATTGAGTTACTGTTATTTCTTGGATTAATGGATTCGAGAACTTGACATTTAGGATCCCTAAGCTTGCGTAGGTGCAATGCATGATCCGTGCATCGATTTGATGATTGATTTCCTTGCATGAGCCGCGTGGGGGCCCGCTCGCCACGATACCAAGACATATCTTGGCTAACACAGGTGTCGCGCTTGTCCGCCGTTATTGTTGTGGTTGCCTACCTCAGACCATCGAACGTCATCGTTGCCGTGCTTGGCCGCCTCCACCCGTACCAAGCTATTGTTGTGTCCACCGATTTTGCTGGATCAGACAGCCTCCCTCGCTGACAACCACCATACACGTGCTCCTCTTGATCTCATCTACTAGATCTAGATGGTTGCGCGGTAGGCGAATCTGGACCATGGGGAGGGCACCAAAATGTTGTCAACTATGGTTGAGATCACTCCGAATGGAGGTGTCGAGGTCGATGGCTCTGAGCAACATAGGCAGAGCCTGCATGGGGACCCAGGAGGAGAGATCGAAGGAGTGAGGGAGGATTGAAGGAGGTTGCAGGAGTGCAGGGGGGGGAGAAAGAAGGGAGCCATAAAGAGGAAGAAAGAGAAGGTGAAAACAAGAGAGGGAAAAGAGGGGACAAAAGAGGCGGAAAAGAGAGAAGGGAAAAAAGGGGGAGAGAGAAGGAAAAAACCGTAGAAAATGAACTATGTAAAATTATGGATGTTTAATTTTTGGGAAAAGTGAAATTTTGTTGATATTTTACAGATATATTTTTATTGCCTTGTTAAAAAACTTACAATGCAGTGTGGGACCATATATATACATGCATATATGTTAGCTACTCGATGTTGAGATCCGCTAACACCTGCCTGATCTCGTGATCCTCCAACTGATGTTGTTTCCACTCATCTACCTTTCGCCAATCCTTGAGGCAGTTGATTGCCTCTACTATCTCGAATGTAAGGGATGATCTCCTTTCTTCGATTATTCTTCCAACCATACTAAATGTACCTTGAAAAAGACAGTCAACACTAGAAATGCTAGGAGTCTAGGACATCTTGTTTGAAATGACATGACATAGGAAATATGCGATGGTTGTCCCTTCACCATTCAAGGAGCTTGACCCTCAGGTCTAAAAGGGTAGGATCGGTGGCTGCAAAGTTGTGAGTGAGCTAGTAATTGAGTTCTGCATTAAGGTTCCACCTTACGGTAGTGAACAACTGAGATGATGAAGAATTGAATTCCTTGTCGTTCATCCTCTTCCATAAGTAGGCCATCATGCTTCCTTGGATAGTTGCACTGCTTGCTCTGAAGCATATGACTCAATCTCATTGATGTCATGTTTTTTTGTAGTACTGTTTGAATACTCTAAAAAGCTCCTCTTTGACATGGTTGAAAGCGGAGGAGAAATTGAGATCAAGTGCCTCGCCTATTCCCACCATAGTAGTTCTTAACCCATCCAACTTTTTGCATGGATAAAAAATAGTAGCAAAATAATATAGATGTGATATAAAACAAAAATATTTGAGAAATTTTACCTCCAACAATGCAACAATAGAGCCTAAATGTGCATCATGTCTATCTAGAAAATGACTCCGCAATTAGCCAAATATAATCAATCACTAAGCATTAGGTAAGGTAGTAAACACCATATAACTCTTTAGGCTCTTTGAAGAAAGAGTATAAAAAATTTGAAAACGATTAACAAGGTCCAAATCAAATAAATAAGTATGATATAATTATCTTGAGCATTTTCATTGATAAAGATAATTATATATTTTTATATCCTTATAACTTTTTTTAGCATGATGTATGTCGAGCTTCACCTCACCATCATGTCAAGACAAAATTTCCTTGGTGTAATATTGTTGACCCTGCAATACTCTGTGAACCTAGCACCACTTGGGGGTTACTTGAGATGCAACACATGGCGCTGCGAATATTGTGCAAATATTCACCAATTACCTTCATATCATCTTGGACAATGAGGTTGATGATGTGATAGACACCTTTGATGAAGAACATATCCATATACATACGAATGCATTTTGAGGGTCGAGGAACTACATGGCCATAGTATTTGCCGAATGATTATCAAGAGTATGCGTTCGGCAATGGCTTCTTCAGTATGTTCGTCATCCATTAACCTAAACCGTGTGATTCTCTTGCTTATGTTCTACTGTTCATCTAAGTAACGGTCAACAACACTAAGATAGTAAGTTATTTGGTAACAGGAAGTCCAAGTATCATAAGTTAAAGCAAAAGAAAAGCTAACTTTAGGAAAATTTTCTTTCAACATAGCTAGCTCTCTATTGTAAATTGCTATAATATCATATTTGGTGGTTTTTCTATTCACATGTTAGTACTGTGATCAGAAGTCGCGTTGGATCATTCTTTCAAAACTATAGCTCTCACCCATAAGAATAGGTGGATCTTTCGAAACTATAAATCACACTATTTCATCGCGTGCTCCTTGGGGGTTATACATCCACGTACTTATAGTGACGTTAGCCGAAAAGTTTAGTTATGTATGCACACTTCCTCCTTGGGTCTGTTCTAGTTTTTGTAGGCACGCGTTGTAGTGTGTTCAAATGTCCCATCCCTCCACTCAAATCTACAGTCAATTTATTTTTGTAATAATTACATGTTGCAATTACTTGCCTTTGGCCATCGACGATTTTGACCCTATTTGTTATGTTCTTCAAGCTATCTGCCCTTCCGCCGATGGATGGTGGGATCGGTGATGATCCTTTGATCTCACTGTGTGACTCTGAGGCTAGGGCCTAGAGTTGGCGAAGGTGATGTCCTCGTAGTGCTTCGTGCCGTCCTTGTAGTGTCCACTGCCTGAGGAGAGTTGATGAGGATTGATGGGAGCATCATCATGCTTTGTAGGGGGACTAGGCAGGAGTTTCTGAGGCTACAAACTTATGCTCGAGTGCCTCCCATAGTTCTGCAGTATTTTTGATTGCCTACATACATCACACAACTTGTCGGATAACATGCTTAGAATGCAGCCGATAAAAACTGTCATAGTTGTGTCGAACTATTTGTTTTTCGACGACAAGAAATCCCTCCTCCAGAGTAGGTAACATGACTCACTGTATATTCGTAGCCAAGAGCCACAATTGGATCCTTGTTTGATATCTCTTAAAGTTAACACCAAAGAACTTCTCTGGTTTCATTGCCTCAATAAAACCAATCATCACAAAGTGCCTATCAGATTTTTTATTGTTATAATTATTTGCACTTTTATGATTATTTTAAATCCTAAAATAGAGATCATTATAGTTGTAATATATGTACTAGACATATTATGAACCACAGAAGATAGCATGATCACGCACTCAAATACAACTATCTCATATATATGTGCTAACAAAATGATACCCAATGTGAACAACATTTCTGCCGCAAAGCATTCCTAATAGGATTTAATTAATAGATGTTTCAATGCAACTTATAGAAAAACGCTCTGGCAAAGGTCGATGCAGAGTTGAGTATATGTCAAGGAAGAAGAAGTAGTAGGAAGCGATGAGCAGTCGTGCGAAGTGCTTCCCAAAAGCCCGATTCACCACTTCTCGTGTAGGATTAAGAGTGAGAATGGTTCTGGAGACACTACTCTTCCTACACCGGTTAGAGAAATTGGGCAGTACAACGATAAGGAACAAGGAGGAAATCTCAAAGATGTGTTTGCAAGGTTGTGAAGTGTAAAAAAAGTTACAACTTCGCACACAATCGGACTTGAAATCATCACACACCATTCACGCGCATACCATGGAGGGGTGATAACGTGGTGTGGTGAGAGAGTCAATCCGCAGGTGTGTTCTTCTGTTAGTTGCTTCAACTAGGCAAGATCAACTTCACCTTGTAATTAAGTTGGTTTCGTCTCACCTAGATTAGCAATATGATACTAAACTTTCTATCTTCCACCGTGCATAAGTAAGCATTTGGAAATTTCTAGAGTTTATGAAAAATATTAATTAGGCCGAGTCCTGTCGTAGTATAACAACCCATACCTTACTAGCACATTTTATGTTGCGGATCCATAATAAAAGAAAAAAAATTAAAAGACAAATGTCGATGCTAACAAAAGATTTGTACCTAGGATTGTTGCTTTATCTTGCGACAATGTCGTCGACGTAACGCTCCATCCATCGATCAGACCACCAAACTACAATGTCATGCATATGTCGATTGAAGATGGAGACACACACTAGCTGTCGTGGCCGTCGTGCCGCCAACGCTTCGCGATGTTGACCAACGAACTTGCGAACACACATACCCTGGGTTTATGGTTTAGATATTAAACTTTAGGAGCACTGCTATTCGCACATAAATGAAGTAGCGAAACGGCATATATAGAGAGAGAGAATAAGAATTTTACATGAAACATCAACTACGTACGGAAACTATCTACTCAAAAGTTAAAATGTGCTCAACTCGCGGGCGTTTTTTTTTTCTTTTTTTGGAAACTCCTACTTATAAATTATTTGCACCATAGATTTTTTTACAGAAAAGAAATCTTTGCTTTGGATTATTTGTGTAAAAAGAAGGGCTTTCATTCACAAGTCAGACAAAAAAGGCTTCTTCTGTACAAGATCCTAGCTCAGGCCTTATGAGCCTGATCGCGACTTCAGAAGTTTGAGGACTATGGAATTAGTTGGTGGGTATTAAAACCACCCGAATGATCAGCAAATAATTGATCAATATAATGCAACAAGTCATTGTAGTATTACATGACTGGAACAAAAGAGAATGCCTCCTACGTGCACGAATGAAGGCCATACCACCCTACTGTACTGTACATGCCCCATGACGATTAATTCCGAATTTATGATGCTGCCCCTTGCTCTTACGTGGCCTCCTCGCTCGCTTGCTTTTCAGGTTTTATTGGGGTCGGTTGGTGATGTGAGAGAAGCTGCCGCTGCATTTGCTCTCTAAAGGGGCAAGGGAAAATGACCCAAACCATATGATATGGTCCCATTTGGAGATCGATCGATGCTCATCGAATTTAGGGCCTATTTGGATATTGTAGCTAGACTGAAAAGATATTTTTGTTTTACTGAGCTATAAAATAATTGTAGCTGACGACTGTAGCTTTTTTCGGATCGTTTAGCAAACCGGCTGTAGAAGACACCTCTTGGTTACACGACGCCCCTATGAATAACTACCATCTCCTAGCATAACTAGAGAGCCTATGTATACCAAAAGAAAGAGATAAAAGCATTGGCAATTAGCATTCGCAATCAGGACAGATAATTGTAATTATTTTGTAATTTATATACTTTGTAGAGCCGTTTGGCTAATAAAGAAGTAATCCCCATATATTATTTTCCTCAACTTATTTACTAGAAGCCCACAATCACATTTTTTATAAGCTCGATTAAGGGATCATAGGTCTTTGACATCGACAGAGGATGCCGGCCGCGAGGAGGGTGAGGAGTCGAGCGACGACCTAGGTGGAGGGCGAAGAGGTAGCGGGCAACCGCTGCAGTGACGACGAAGGAAGGGAGACAGGGAGATAGCGGCCGAGTGGGAGGGATACTGGGAGACGATGAACCGAGGCAGTAGCTGAGCGGGCAGGAGACGGGGAGGCGGCGGCCGAGCGGGAGGGAGATGGGGAGGCGACAACCGGACGAGGAGGAGACGGAAGAGCAACGACCGGGCAGCGGTCGAGTAGGGAGGAGATGGAGACCGGGTGACAGGCAAGCGGGGAGGAGATAGGGAGCGGTGGCCGAGCCCAAAGGAGACGGGAAGACGGTGGCGAGCGGGAGCGAGTCAGAGAGACGGTGACCGAGCGAACAAAGGGCTCAGATGTAAAATCTGCGTTCGCTTATTCGTGTTGTGAGATATGGAAACCTAAACCAAATATGGTTAGGACTCTATCTTTTCCTAATGTGGTCGAATCCGAACTCTCTCTCACACCGTTATATATATCGGGTGCCCCCTCATTGTAAACGATTGAATCAATAAAGCGAGAGAGAATTCCACCCCTACATTGTGTCTATTGTTCTTACTCTCGTGATTGCATCTACTATTGATGATTGTTCGTTGGCGTTCTTCGACGTTTTACAATACATTATCAGCACGAGTCTCTACTACAAGGAGGAGGATCGTCGACGACGAACGAACGACTACTTCCGGCGATTGATCGCCCGATCCGATCTGCAATCAACTCATCGCCATCACACCGGCACTCACTCGGATTGCCGAAAAAGTCCTACGCGATAGTCTACAAAATTTCTCTTGCAAGCCGAATCAAGATATTAAATTGGTATGACCTATTAAATCGTAAATTGAAATCGATCAGTAGATCGAAAATTCTACGCATAAGTTTTAGTAGATCAGGAATTTGGGGATTCTTGCGATCATCCAGTAGATCGTTTCTTCGCTCCATCTCCTCGCGCCGTACGTGCTGGTCCCGTCGAAGGCACCTTGCCATCTGCCCACGCACTCGAAGCCGCATGGCTGAGCTCGCATGCAATAGCGGCGACGTGTTGCCCTCCAATTGGTCCTCGCGCCAGACGCGCGAGTAGCAGCAGTGCAGTCATGCATGTGCGCCCGGTTTGGACAAGCAAGCATGTACCAGCAGGCTGCATGCACGTACTAGCCAAGGCTTCACAGGCTGCATGCATGAACTAGCAAATGCATGCATGAGCTAGCAAGTGCTTCACGGGCTACATGCATGAACTAGCAACCGCTCGTCCTCACGCCGAGGCGACAAAGACGCCAAGAGCATCGGCGGCGTTGCAGATGAGGCGTCGGTATGGTTGAGACCGAGTGGCGGCTAGGGTTCCCTTGCCCTGCCGATCGCTTAAAAGGTTGATGGGCCGGCCGCCATCTTTGTCAAGCAAGCCAGATTATTTTGTGGGCCGCGCCGAGAAATAATTTTTTTTCTTTTGGGTCAACAAGAGCCGTAAAATATATATATATATATATATATATATATATATATATATATATATATATATATATTAGGCTAATTATATATTGATCCTGAAAATTGATTCCAGAAATTGGTTCTTAGGTTATGAACTTCCGTAAAATATTGATAAATTAATTTTAGCACATCAATGGAAGTTCCATGCTTTGGATTCATTTTCTAGCTTTATGCCATGATTTAATATGTGTAGCAAATTTATTTCTCTGTTATTTAAGTAATTCTGAAAATTGCTCAGGAATTAACAGAAAATGCTAGAAAATAATGAAAATAATCGAGCTATCAAAACAGTTTTGGTTTGAGGGCATAAGTGGTTGGGCTTTTGATTTCTGTTTTGAAGGAACGGATGTATGACAATTAGTGTCTAAGGAAAACACACATGAGGCTAGATTTCTTAATTGGCACTCGTAATCGGGAAGTGCTCCCTCCCTCATGTGAGCCCTCGGGGCAGGTTGACCTGGCCAAAAGTTATGTTGACGGAGGCATTCATTACATGATTTCATACCCAACCAACAAGTGCTACATAAGATGTAATTAGCATTATGCTAGGTTTATTTCACGTGAAAATTTATCCTTCTGTTAATTAGTAATTCTGAAAATTGCTTAATAATTAGCAGAGAAAAAAATGTTAGAAAAATCCTGAAAAATCTGTGATAATTATCTATTGAATAGATATAGGCTATACTTTACTGATTCAATAACAAAGCATACAAAATAATATTTTACCTGAAATAAAATCCCTGTTTTGTTTGCATATAGGATATGTCTGACATCGCAAAGAAAGAGTTTGCTGAGCTTGCCCTGAATGGCAGCAACTACCTCACTTGGGCAATGGATGCCAAAATCAACTTGACAGCCCGATCCCTTGGAGCCACAATTTTCGACTGAAGCCGGTGCTCAAACTCTCCTGAAAGCGCTAAGTCTTGTGACTTGCACTTCCTGAGGCACCATCTTCATGCGGACCTGAAGGCCGAATATATGATGGAGGAAGACCCGCTGGCCCTATGGAATTCCTTGAAGGAACGATATAACCAACAAAGATCCGTTCTACTGCCAGAAGCACAACGTGAATGGACTCTCCTGCACTTCCAAGATTTTAAGTCAGTGGCAGCGTATAACTCTGCCATGCACAAGATTGTTGCCAAACTAGCTTTTGTGACGAGAAGATCACGAAGTGAAAAGATTGACAAGACTTTGTGCACATTCCACTAACATGAGGATACTGCGACAATGATGATCGTCATGCAAAATACCGTAGTACTACGGTGATATGCATTACGCTAGAAGCGAAAAGCATGATGAACTTCTAATGAAGAATCATCAAGTCCTACCTAGTGGAGTCATGCATTGCACGAAGCACACGCAAATGATCGATGAGGCTAGCAATAGCCAAAGGCTGCGAAAAGGGTCAAAGACAGAAAGGGGATAAATGGAAGAATGACAAAAATCATAAAGGAAGAGGTAAATCCCAGTGGAAAACAAAAGAAAATGGATCAGGTCACTTCCAGAAGAAATGACCAACAAATAATGTTGCTGATCCTAAATAACCATGCTATAAGTGTGGATGTACTGGTCATTGGTCACGTACATGTCGCACCCCAAAGCATTTGGTGGAGTTGTACATGAAATCCACTGGGAGATTCCAAAAGAATCAAGGGAATAAGACGGAGGTGCACTTCACTTCTCAACCTGTTGTTGAAAATAAAATGGAGTTGGATGGTGATCAAGCCTCCGATCCCACAGAAGAATTTAAGAAGGGCCTCCTTGGTTATGGTGATACTCCCATGGAAGAGGATGATCTCATTGGGGATGAGTTCAAAGAATTCCAGAAGAATAAAGACAAGTCCCAAAAGGACAATATAAATGATTTATATGGAGATATGGAGTAGTCTCCCAGTTTTCTTTTAGAGTCGATGTCATATTATCCTTTAGAGACTCCTTAAGAGCCTCATTTATCAGCTTAGTTTTTGTGTTCCTAAATGAACAATGGTCTACGCTCCTGTTGAGCGATTATCAATCAAATTTTATAAAGTGTGATTTTCCCAGAAAATTTATTTAATCATGCTATGATATTTATGTTGCAATGAAAACCAGAAGTTTATGTTGCAATGAAAACCAGAAGTTCATGTTGCGATGAAAACCATAGTCAAAACCCCAGAAATATTTAAGATCTGGCATGATCGTCTGGGTCATCCTAGGTTGAATATGATGAGAAGAATAATAAATAATTCTGCTGGCTATAATAATAAAAAAATGGCCTTCCAAAGTCAGTGATTAAGAGAATAAAAACTTATTGCCTGACCACTCTTGCAGAATAATTGGCTTCCCACCAGTTGTTGGGGCCACGCAGTGCTGCATACTGCGGTAATAATTCAACTCAGACCAACTGCATATTACGAAATTTCCCCGTTGCAGATAGTGCGTGAAAAAGAATTAAGTATTTCCCATCTGTGAAAATCTGGTTGTGCTGTATACATGCCAATCTCTCCACCACAGCGTACAACCATAGGACCTCACCAGCAGTTGAGGATCCATGTAGGTTATGAATCTCCGTCATGTATTAAAATACCTAGAGCCTATGACAGGGGATATGTACATGGCTCGGTACGCTGATTATATTAAGAACATTTTTCGGCATTAGGGGGAGATAAGTACCACATTTCAGAATGCCTAGTCCTTAGACCCACGCACTAGAATGACCGAACTTGAAGTTCAAGGATAATAAATATGAAATAAATAAGCTAATAATCTGCCAAATACCTTCACTGGTCATAAGGGAGTGAAAGATCTCATATACCTGAAGTATATGCACCTGAAAGAGTGGAGATACCCTAAAAGGATATTGAACCTACTCTTGACCCTCATAATAAGAAGAGGGGAGGCCTCGGTGTCACGGGATTCAATTCGTGGAGCGTCCATGATAGAAGAATCGAACAAATGAGAACACTACCTATAACAGTGGAAGAAGCTCAACTTGATGTTGAGAAAATCCCTGAAGTGAGCCAACCTGGAGATGGTAATATTTCTGAAGTGATCCATTCTGAAGATGATAACCCAGCGTATATTTGCACGCACAATTCCACGCTGGAAGTCGGTGTTGGTGTTATGCCCTTGAGGTAGTCATATAGATGATTGTAACATGACTATGCTTATGAATAATAATATGATTATTGGTCCAATGAATGTATATCATTATATTGATCAGCAAGTGTGTGACTTGCTTATGAAACTCTACTTATTGATATAATTCTGTAAGTATCTCTGATCGGGTATCATCGTATAGGACAACGATGAATAGATCAACACATGTATTGATCGATGATTATGTTTCATAGATCATAGGATATGGAGATATCATCAATACATTGTGAACTCATGATGAAGAACATGGGTTAGATAGACCCGCAATGGGACACTGCGAGAATGTTATATTCTTATGTGTCATCAGTGTATCTCATACATAGTGGATGTATGATCCTTAGATATGAGATTGTCACATTCCCTACATGTGTAATAGTTTACCTTGGGGTCACCAAACGCTATTTCCTAACCGGATAGTTATAAAGGTAGCTTTCATGTTTGCTATGAAACATGCAGAGGGAAGTGAGCAGTCAAGATGGAATTTGTCACTCCGATGTAACGGAGATATATGTCTAGGCCACTCGTGTGATACGATTAAGGAAGTGCATGGCCATGCCGTGATTGAGAAGTCAATCACAACATATTAATATATCACAGAATCACGAGATGGATTGAATTATCAAGGATGACATACTTCTAGCCTTGAGTTCGATCTTCATATAGTTTGGCAAATGGATTATTACATGAGTACTTTTGAAAGGTTCTATCTGATTTGATCATATGCGTTTGGGAGTTGGCATGCTCTGCAAGAACCGCTACCGGCTATTGGATTGGAAAGGGTTTTCGAATCTATGTCCAAATGTACATGAACCTCTGGGTCACACACTTAATGGGATACATTAATTCGGATTGGATCCGTAATTAATGGACCTCGTGGGCTTAACTTACCGATGGGCCTGGCTTAGGGTTTCGTCGCGTGGCTATATAAGGAGAGGAGAAGGGTGGGCGTGCATGATGTTGTTCATGTCCGAACCTAGCCTCCACCTCTCATTGCCCTTGCCGAAAGTGACACGGTGCTTGCACGCAACGCACGCAGCGTTCCATCTGGGGCGTGTGGGCTGCTGTGGTGATCTTTCTTCTGCTGCGGCGTGGTGAGATGAACCGCAATGAGGACGATCCGCGTGGGGCGATCCACTACACCAGCGCGAAGGATTCCGCAATCTGCGCGTCTAGTGGTAATCAATCTGTGATCCCTTTCTTGCGAGTAGCTTTTACGGTTATGTGGTAGAAATTTTAATTTGTGCTAGCGTAGCATCTGGCGTTCCCCAACAGTCGGAACATCCAGACTCCATCGTTGTGGGAAATCACGAGGAGCTAGAAGAAATTTATATAGATGTATCCCCGAAGTGATGCAGGAGAAATAAATAAAAGAAAAGACTACAATTCTTGACATATATTTGCCTCTAAAATTGCTAAAAACGGATCCAGATCCAAAATCCATGGCGAGTGCGAAGCGCTCGAGATAGGGTCAAACAAAAGAAGCAATTTGAGGCGGCTAAGCTAATAAGAGGAATATTTACGGTCTGTTGATGAATATTTCCTAAAGTGATTCCTACTTGAGGATCAAATGGGTTTTTCATCCAGAAGAGAAATAAAAATACCCAGGTGGTGAGATATAAAAAGCGAGGCTTGTAGCACAAGGATTCACGCAGAGACCCGGCATCGATTACGATGAAACCTATTCTCTGTGTTGAGTGGAATAACGTTAGATATCTAATATCAATGGCGGTGGCTTAAATTTAAAATGCAGGTTGATAGATGTGGTGACCGCATATTTATATGGGTCATTGGATTGAACATTTATATGAAAGTCCTGAAGGAATAAAAGTCCGGATCCTAATAATCGCAACATGTATAGCGTCAAATTGCAGAGATCGTTATACGGATTAAAACAGTCGGGAAGAATGTGGTATAACCGGCTTAGCGAGTTCCTCCTGAAGAAGGGATACTCTAATAATGATGATCACCCCTGTGTGTTCATAAAGAAATCCCATAATGAATTCTGTATCATCTCAGTGTATGTCGATGATCTGAATATCACCGGAACCATAGAGGAGACAAAGGAAGCAAGTGCTTACCTCACGACGGAGTTTGAGATGAAAGATTTGGGTAAAACCAAATTTTGCTTAGGCCTACAGCTAGAGCATCTCCTAGAAGGAATTCTTGTTCACCAGTCCTTCTATACCCGGAAGGTATTGTTGAGGTTTAATATGGATAAATCACATCCCTTGAAAACCCCCATGGTCATAAGGGCCCTCGAAGTGGATAAAGACCCATTCATACCGAGGATGGAAAATGAGAAAGTCTTAGGACCTGAAGTCCCATATTTAAGTGCTATTGGAGCACTCATGTACCTTGCGAACTGCACAAGGCCTGATATTACATTCGCAGTGAATTTGTTAGCAAGACATAGTTCACTCAACCGAAGACATTGGGGTGTAAAGATCGTACTCGAGATATCTCCAAGGTACTCAAGATTTTGGGTTGTTTTCGGAAGAACCAAGACTTGACCATAGTGGGATATCTGATCTTGGCTATCTGTCGATCCCCAATGCCAAATCTCGGTGATTTTGTGTTTCTCTGCGGTGGTACACAAGTTTTTCTGGCGGTCTTGTAAGCAGACCTAGTAGCAACTTCTACCATTCACTCGAGATTATAGCCCTGTATGAAGCCTCACGTGAATGTGTTTGGCTGCGACGTGTGATTAGTCATATCCAGAAGTCATGTGGCCTTAGCACCGTCGATACCCCCTCAATTATCTATGAAGATAATTCTGTTTGTGTTGCACAAATGCAATTGGGTTATGTAAAAAGCAATATCCCGAAGCATATTGCTCCTAAGTTATTCTATCCTCACGAACTCCAGAAGAGTGGTGAGATAAGGATCCTGCAAACTAAGTCATTTGAAAATCTTGCAGATTTATTCACCAAGTCCTTGCCTAAATCCATATTTCAAAGATATGTTAAAGGCATTGGAATGAAAAGACTTAGAGAGATGCAAAGCTCAGGGGGAGGAAACCCTTGAACTATAACCCTTATTGCGTTCCTGAAGATCGTAATAAAATCCTGAAGGTTATATGTTGTACTCTTTTTCCCTTTGTAAGTTTTCCTGAAGTTTTCTCATATAAAGGTTTTTAATGAGGCAACTAGTGCAACATAGCATACGAGTGCGATGTGCTCTTTTCTCCATCTCCTTTTTCCCACTGGTTTTTGAGTGGAGTTTTTAACGAGACATATGCATTACGCGGTATTCGACCAAAGGGGAGTGTTGTGAGATAAGAAAACCTAAACCAAATATGGTAAGGACTCTATCTCTTCCTAATGTGGTCGAACCCGAACGCTTTCTCACACCGTTATATATATCAGATGCCCCCTCATTATAAACGATTGAATCAATAAAGCGAGAGAGAATTCCACCCCTACATTGTGTCTATTGTTCTTACTCTCGTGATTACATCTACTATTGGTGATTGTTTGTTGGCGTTCTTCGACGTTTTACAACAATTCGAAATTTCTCCCTTTGTGCACATTGCGGAGCTAGCATTAGTGGTGGCATAGGTCGGCGTTTGACACAGTTTGTTTCGGTCGTCGTTACGTTGTAGGGGATCAGGGGTTAGATAGATAGGAAATGCCGTTGCAACATGCACATCGTAGGGTGGTCCCGTCGTTGACATTTGCCTTGTCCAGCCAGCTTGCGCGTACGGCGCGGTGCGCGCGTGAAGTGAACATTGTTAGCTAGCTACTGTCCGGCCGTCGAGCCTTTGCAGATTAAGAGAGAGATAATAGTAATAAATAATATTATAGCGCCGAGAGAGATGCATACCGAACTGTGTTGCCTTGCCGCTACGTGGCCTCCTCCCTCTCCGCGCTTACGATCGTCTGCTTGCTGGTGTGGATGCACTCACCTCTTCTTCCTCACCTTCGATTGCTTGTTGTACTAATACGAGCTCTAGTCTAGGCATGGACCGCTCTTAATTCCTCCTGTTGATTTCTTGCCTGTCCCAGCTGGCCCCAGCATCAAAATGACCAAACAAATTAGCTAATATTTGCGCAGTATGTATGAGATTAATTAACATGATCGCAACCATTTTACTGCTATTGGAGGTACAACCGTACTAGATGATGACCCCATTCAGAACGGGGCGCATTTTCGGAAATGTCGGTTTAGTATGTGAGTTTGGTTGGCGGAATTTTCTAAGTATTCTCAGGAATCCTTTATTAATCCTATAATATTAACTTGTTTGGTAATCTGAACCAGAAATCTACTACTATCGTTTAGGGGACTCACTTTTCGTGCGGAAAACGATGTCTATTTTATGCAGACGTGCTTTCATACTTTTATTTTTGACGGTTATATAAATATTAAAGTGTTGGATCCCGGAAAAAACACTTCTAAAATTCTCTGTGTATACTGTACTAGTCCAAAAAAACTAGTACACACAGCAGAAATGTTATCACAGCAAAATTTTATGACAACATATCCAACACATTTTATTAATATTTAGAGTTTACATAAAAAAGGTGGCATGCAGGCTAAATAATAAAGTAATGGAAATAAAGAAAATAGTTGTAACATAAAAAGGTGGCACGCAGGCCAAATAATAAAACAACGAAAATAAAGAAAATAGTTGTAACGTTCAATAGATTTGCCACAGGCAATCAACTGGGAAGCAGCCTAGTCGATCTGATTCTTACTATCATAGAACTTCTCTTTTGAACAAAGTAAGTAAGGGTGAGTATAAAAGTACTTAACAAGTTACACAATAAATACAGTAATAATGCAATAGATACAAAGGAAGGTCATATGATTCGGTTTAGCGTAAAGCAGTAGGTTTTTCAATATTTTAAGTATTTTTTAAGGCATAATTTTTAAGAAAGATGTTCTTTTAACAAATTTTTAGCGTAGGAATCTCTCCTAGAGTTAACCCAATTTTTCGCAATCAATGGATTCACTCCATCTGAAACCATCTTTTTAAAATTATTTTTGAAAATATTAAAATCTAGTCCGTGGAAGGCTTGCTCAGCATGCTTATAACCGCGGGCGCGGCTAATCGATTAGTTTTACACTTTGCAGATATTGTACAACTTTACCCACAAAACAAGATTATCTACTTTTGCCAAAAAACACACTTTCTTTGGTGTGTCGGCAAAGAAAATTATGACAAAGCTCCCATAAAGCTCCATCCTCGTAGTCATGCCCGCTGAGGTTTCACCGCTGGTAGGGTTAAAACCACCTAGTCTAAAAACTCTCTCTTGCGCCGAGTGGCAGTCTTACACCCACTACCACTTTTAACCTTAATAGCACGACTGTTCATGGTATGTTGCAATACAGATAGTCAGGTATGTCCTATTCTAGACTTGTGGTAGTACAGTATACCTTTATATTCAGCGTAACACAGACCCAGTTCTTAATTGACTAGATGAACTTTCCACAGCTCTCGTGCCTCATGCACCAACTAGTCAACTATTCTCGCCCGGTCCAAACCACATTTTTAATTTTAACTTGATGCCATAGAATTGCACATAAAATGATGAAGCTTCTAAACATTACTTTATTTAGCTTGAATCCCCAAAAAGTCCTAATCTCAGTTCCAAACATGTATAAACATATTTCTAATTATTTTGATATTTGTATTTATATATCTTATGATTACATCGGAACAAGGTATTCAAATTTCCAAGGTTGTCTTAATCAATTTGGAGATTACCTATTTTAATTAAAACTGGGATTGAAACTATATTGCTAAAATTATGCATGCAATAACTAAAATTTAAAATATAATTTTCAATCTGAGATCAATATGTTTAAGGATGTGTAACTTGCCTTGGACGAAGAGTTGATGCTCGAGATCATCGACAACGAACCGTTCCAACTCTTCAAAATCTACATGCAAAGAATATCCAATTTCAAATAAAATCCAAATTAAATAACAAACTAGCATAAAATAAGTAGAGTATAATTTTATATAAATTTAGGAAGAAAACTTAGGTCAATTGGACTTAAGATGAAGATGATCGGGCCTTTTAAATAAAAAATTGACCTCTCGCCAGACTAGGAGAAGAAAAGGTTGCCGACAGTGTTCCGGTAATAATATTTAAAATATGATTTTACACGATGTAGAGGAAATTGAGAAGAAGCCCTGGTAAAAGTTTGTGACCTAGTGGAGGTCAGGAGTAGTTGGGAGAGATGATCGAAGTTCGAAAATAATGGCTTGTACAGGGAGATTCTATGGATGGATTGGAACAACTCAAAGCTGCCGATGTGAGGAATGAAGAGAGGAAACTGGGGTTCAATTTATAGAGTAATCGAACCAGCGGATCGTCGTGAATTAGTTGTCGAAGGTTTGGCTGGAATAGCGCCGAGATCGTCGGAGATAATAACGGATGGAAATCAATGAGGGTTCGAATTAGCGGCCATACTGTAGCTCATGGGTGAACTATAGCTGACAGATGGACCGGAGAAGCGGATCGGGTAGTATGAACAGTTCCAAAATAATTAATTTTGGAAAGCATCTAATTTTCAATGGAAAATTCAGATTAAATGAGGAAAAATAGCAATTAAATTATCATAAATGTAGGAAAATCAAGATGCTATGGTTTCAACAAATAAATCATGAATAAATATTTTAAAATAATATAATATTATTATTTGTAACACGATAAATAGTTTTTAAATGTTAAAATTCTTTTTAACTTGCAAAAATAATAAAACAACTCCAAAAAATTCTAGAAAAATTCAAAGAAATTAACTAGGCCTTTTGAACTTATAAAATTATTTCCAATTTATATTTGCATAATTTTTATTTTAAAAATTACTAAAATCTAAAAATCTTTTAGAAAATAGCAAATATAGTTAAAAAATTTGAAAAATTTCTAGAGTGATTTTGAGCTTAATTTTTTAATTTAAATTTTTCCTTTTTATATTAATTTTTATTTTCTAAAAATAGGAAAATATGTTTTTATGAAAAAATAGAAAATTCAAGGAAAATTATTAGAAAACACACAAAAAAAATTGAATCATTCATTAAGAAATTCCAAAGAAGCCAACAAAATAATATATATTTTTAATTATAAATATTTTATTTTTATAAGCAAAATTTTGGAATGTTACATAAAGCATGAATGAAAGGTAGCTAATGATTAGTTATCCATTCATTTGCTTTAAGATTTGTATAACTTGTATTAGGAGGAAAAATGTTTAAACACCGCTCCTATATTATATTACCAAGGGAAAAGGGATCTTTTCTATTGCACTTTTATCATTTGTTTTAAGTTATCATAGTCAAAATTGGAATTTTCCGAAATCAAAATCCAAATAATAACCATTTTTCAAAACATGATTTTGCAATCAAAATATCAAAATTTGAGTCCTAAATTCTGAAATCTTAAATTCAAAATTTTTCAAGTTTGAATTTCAAAATTCTATTTTTTGAATTTTGGATTTCAAAAATTAAAGCTTTAAAAAAATTAAATTTTATAAATTCAAATTTGAATATTCAATATTTCACTTTCAGACGTTGAATTTTGAGAATTTAAATTCCAAAATAGAAATTTTAAAATTTGAACTTTTGAATAATATGAATTGAATTTCTTTAATGTTGCAATTTTAAATTGTAAAATTCAAATTTTAGTTTTAAATTTAATGTTTATAAATGTTAACCTTCTATGTTTAAAATTTCAAATCCTACAATTTAAATCTATGAACTTATTGTTTGAGTTATAAAATGTTTGGACTATTATAGGGACCATTTTTTAGTTTACTCGAAACCAACCAAACGTTGAAATCTAATATTATTGCTAATATGTTTACAAGTAATCGTATCGTGAGAAATATTATATTATAAATATGAAATTATACTTATCAAACACACCCCAAAATCTATTCAATAGTATTGAGTTGCATGCACCAGCCAGTTTACCCAAAAACTTAAGCTGATAAAGAAAAATAGATAATTCCCTTATATTTTAGCACTCCCACTCACATATAGGCTCTCTCAGATTTAAGACGTGGAATAGAAGTGGGTTATAATTATTTTTTTAATTGCGTCCACAATTAATAGAGGGGGAGAAATTGAGCTAAGCTTAATTCCCATTGATGGTCTGAAAGTGCAGGTCCCTCTCAGCAGCTAGCTCCATCTCTCTCTAATGACCAGCGGTGGTGACAGAGAGTGCGAGAGTGAACAGTACTGCAGAGTCGCTTGCTGGAGCGAAGTCGGCTGAGCTAGGTACTCAGAGCAGCAGGCCGACATGGCCTATTATCGGCCATCCAAATCATCCAGGGCCTGTCCTCCCCACGAGGAGCCTGAAAATGATGCCCAATCTCTCTCCATTAACTAGCTAGCAACGCCAACAGAAATGATCTCCTCCTACCACGCCTGCACCCGTCCGTTTCTTTCATTCATAGGCCAGCTGATTGGGTCGACGTTGATGCGTACAATCATGTGGGTCAGAATGGCGAAACCGACCGGCCAGAAGGAAAGCACCACCGATTAACTTGGGTTAGCAGGCCAGTGATCCCTGCACATGTCGCTAGCTTGTACGTGCTTCACAATCTGGGCGATTTTCTTGTTGATTATCTGGTAACATGTACTCAGATTGAGAGTGCGGAATTGGGGGAGCAAGTAGGGCTGCTGCTGAATATCTTGCTTCATTTTCTTCTATATTTGTAGTTGCATGTGCAGAGCTGGGCAGGGCGGCTTGAGTACTGCATCAAGTTAAATCGTACCACGTAAGCGTGTCTGATAACGCTGAAGTCTAAAGGCCACCTCTGACTACAGGAATAGCTTAACTGGCACTAGTTGTCTATACACTGGACTCCATGTGTGTGCTTCTGCTGCTCGATTCCAAGATGACAAGTGCGCCAAAAATAAAGTGATCAATGCAATCCTAGCTGTTCTTATTAGAAATGCATCGGGAATCGGTGAAGACGTGTTGTCAACTTGCCATATGGCCTTCTTTTGTCTGAAGAATTTAAGAAAAGACGGCAGAGTGATGACTTTCGGCACGAAGGGATGGAGGACTACAGTCATAGGTTGCATACATGGCCTACTTCCAAGTCTCGTTTTTTTTTCCGAGGAAAATCAGTAAGATCAAAATAGCCTGACAAGAATGCGTAAAGAGAAATGAGTTCCCCCAAGCGCCCGCCTCGCCCGCTTCGCCTCCACCGAATCCTTCACCGCATCCACCAGATTCCACCTTTGTTGCTCCTGATTCGGATGATTCCCTTCCAATCAGCCGATCCCCCCAATCCCTGCAAAGTCCCTCCAACCCTAATCCCCAGCCCCAGGGTTCCCCTTCTGCGTCTGCGCTGTCCCCCCAGAGGGTCCATTGGAGCTCCGACGAAGAAGATGACGATCTCCTCGAGGTGGTTTCGCCTGGCCAGGTGCATCCCAGTCAGGGGCTGCATGGCGGCGTCCAGGATCGTCAGGTGGTTCATTTGTCCCAGGGCCAGTCGGTCCTTCCCCTTTCTCCCACTGCTCCCTTGGGTGTTGGCGGCGTTAATGCCCCTTTGCCTGCATTAAGGGGCCTCCTCCGGCCTCCAGGTCTTCGCGCGGCTCTACGCATTGATGGTGCTCCTTCGGCTTTGGCGAAGGGGAAGCAGGTCATCCTGGCGCAGGCATCTCCTTGTCTGGCCGGATCTTGTCCCAAGGCTTCGCCTCTCTGTGCGGCCCCGAATCTTTTGCTTCCTCAGCCCGCAGATTCTGATTGGCAGCAGGTCAAACCGAAGCACTTCTGGAGGAAAAGAAAATTCAATGCGCATCAATTGGCTTCAGCTACCACCCCGTCCGAGCTTTCGCAAAGGCTCTCTGCCCTGCTTAAATCTCAGTCCAAGGGTAGGTGCTTCAGGTGCTTGGCGTCAGGTCACTTTGTCGCAAGCTGTAGAGCTCCCCCAAAATGTCTCTTCTGTGGGCGCTCTGGTCATCGTGCTAGGTACTGCTTCTCAAGCTCGCAGGCAGCCCAGGCTCCGCGGCCACCTGCCGTCCTCCCCCCGCGGCCCCCTGCCGTCCTCCCCCAGCCGCGGCCGCCCGCCGTCCCCCCCTGGAAGGCAATGCACGCTCCGAGGTTCAAACCAGGGGATCCGGATGACAGGCCGGAGCTGGCTCGCCGGCATTTCCCGTTGTCTTCAGCTGCTACCGGCCTCGAAAGGGAGTTCTCCAGATATGCTGTTCTCGTCTTTTCTTTGGGTGACCAGCAAACTTCGGTTAGGCAGATGCAGCGCCTCCTTGCAGATCATTACAGAGCAAATAGAGATGACTTCAACGTGTCCATTGATGAGCAGCGCAGTTACTTTGTTCGCTGCAGCTCCTTTGACCTCCGCAGCGCCATGCTTCAGGATTCTAGGTTCATCCAGGATGGTTTTGACATCAAAGTTGTTCCGTGGACGCGGCATGTTAAAGCTGAAGCTGCTTGTGCGCGGTTCAAAGTGAGGCTGTGCATTGAAGGCATCCCACGCCATGCGTGGTCTGTCCAGGCGGTATCCCCTCTCATTCAAGATGCAGGTCTCCCCTTTCCTGAGCTAGATGATCCAGGTACTGACAACGAAACGGCTTGTCTGTGCCTCTGGGTATGGGCCCGTGATGCCGCGGCTTTCCCGAAATCAGCGATAGTCTACATTGAGGAACCATTCAGGAGGTCTCCTCCGTTCTCTGACTTTCCTGAATTGGGTATTCATGGTGACGAAGGGTCCATGGAGAGGCCGCCACCCAGGTTCCTGTCATACAAGGCACTGTTGCACATTGACCAGGTCCTCGACTTTGAGCCGCCTGACGATGGACTCGCCCCCATCTTCGCTTCTCTCAGTCCGGGTCACAGTGATGTAAGCGGCGAGATGTCGCTTGCGTCCTCGGAAGATGAATGGCCTAGGCGTCACGTTTACGCCTGGCAGCTAGGCGTAGTGGATGGCGCTCTTCCTCGAGGCTCGATCCATTACCGTCTGCGATCTGAGGGCGAGGACCGCTCTCCGCCCGAAGGCGGGCGGCCGTCGAAGAGCTTCCGGTTGGGATGTGCCGCCTCCGGATGGCGGCCTGGGTCGCCATTCAGGCCAATCTTCTCAAGGGGGCTCCTCTCACCGCAGCACGAGGTTTCAGGGTGCAGGTCGTCGTTCACGCGACTGCTCGGGTGCTCTGGCCAGCAGTGTCAGGGAACAATTCAAAGCTCCGGTGCCTCATCAGGTCAGTCCAACCAATGCTGCTCCAGGTGCCTGCGAGTTGCCAGCGTCCCAGGTCGTTCCTCCGTCTTCTCAGTTGCCCGCCATGTCTGCTGCTTCAGCCATCGCTGAGCAGGAGATTCTCATCTCCAGGATGGGCAGTTTTCGCCTTGATTCCCCCAGGGAGGATCCCATGCAGGTAGAGCTGATGTGTAATGCCTTGCAACCCGAGGTGGGTTCTGATGATATTCGTCCCCAGGCTGACCGAAACCTTCTGGAGTTCCTCGCTTCTGTCAAGCACAACCTGCAAGACCCCATTCTGCCTGACATGTTGCAAACCTCTCAGAAGGTCTCTGTCTCCAGACCTCCGGAGCGCCGCAGCGCGAGGTTGGCGGGAAAGAAAACAATCAAGCTTTCGGCGACTCAAAAGGCGCAGCTGCACCTGGCGAAGAAGCTTGGGGTTCTGGCCCCGGATGAACCGCTCGATGAATGTGCTTTGCAGTCCTACCTTCGCATCTTCTGCAAGCCTTTGTCCGCTGAAAATTTGGCCGCAATTGCGGATTTGGTGGGACTGGCAAGCGGGAAAGACCTGACTGCCGCCTTGGGGGCGGCGGTGTCGGAGATTCAACCAGCTTGATGTGTGTCTCCAGTTTGATGTGTGTCTCCTGTTTGTATTTTGCGTCATGTATCGCTTTTGCGTCCTGTTTGTCGCTTGACAGCAGCTCCTTTGCGTCCTGTATGTCGCTGCATTCCCAGGTTCAGTCGGCCAGTTTGTATTTTGCTTTCAGTCGGTCCTGTGTGGCCTGGGTCTTGATGATAATGTCGCTGCATGGAAGTTCTGTTCTTAAGTCCAAGTTGTCCGATGTTAAGTCCATGTTGAGTCATGGTGGTAGACAAAACTCAATGTCCTCTTGTTTTCAATGCTTGTGTCTGTTGTTGTTTCCTTTTTCCTGTAGTGTTGTAAGATGGGCAGATGCCATGCTTGTAGGTACTCCGAAATACTTCTGTCATTTCGGATTTGGTTTCATCAAAGATATTATTATATGCGGCATGTTGCCTGGGTCCAATGGGGATCTCTGCATTCCTTCTTTCACATGCTGTTTTTCCAGTGGTCTAAACTATGAAGCTACTCAGGTTCATAGAAGTTGGTCTTGGCTTAGCAGGTTCCAGGGCAGGGGGCAGGGGCTTCGGACCCTTCATTCATGGCTCAACAGGACGTGCGTTTCTTGAGTTGGAATGTCAGGGGCTCAATAACTTGCAAAAAGGGCGATCATCGGGAGTTGGTCTCACGAGAAAGGGCCACCATTGTGTGTCTGCAGGAAACAAAGCTTCAAGAGATTGATAGGTCCCTTTTGAGGAACCTGCTAGGTGAAACTTTCCAAGACAATTTTTGTTTTCTTCCGGCGCAACAAACAAGAGGGGGAATTCTCCTAGCTGTCTCATCTGTGCATTTTGGGATGTCTGACGTTTATGTCGGATCATTCTCGATGTCTGCGACAATTCGCATGAACAATGATGGTGTCTGCTGGGCTTGCACAGGGGTATATGGCCCACAACAAGAGAGCGAAAAGTTACAATTCTTCAGAGATCTCGACCTTGAGATCGCATCGCCATGAATGGCTTATAGTAGGGATTTCAATATGATTCTGAGGCTTGGACAAAAATAATTCCAACTTGAGCAGGAGGGTAATGGGGGCCTTTCAAAAGATCTTTGGGCGATCTGAGCTCAGGGAGATTAGGTTAAATGGCAGATTGTACACTTGGGCGGATGGAAGGGAAAATCCTACGCAAACAAGGATTGACCATTTCTTTGCTTCAAGTGAATGGGACACTCTGTTCCCAGACTGTCATCTGCAGGCTTTGTCCAGTCTCGTTTCCGATCATTGTCCTTTGTTGCTGCAAGGACAGGTCACGCCGAACAGATTCCGAGGGTTTAGGTTAGAGAGCTTCTGGACCAAAATGCCAGACTTTATCCACGTGGTACAGCGGTGTGGGACCAGCGGTCGATCCTCGAGATGCTTTGCGTAGGTGGCACATCAAGTTAGCCAGATCGCAAAGGCGTTGAAGGCACAGGCCGAAACATTCAGGTGATCTTTCCTTGATTCAATATCGCGGCCGAGGTTATCTTCCAGTTAGACAAGGCGGAGGAATTTCGACAGCTATCGGGTCCTGAAAGGGAGTTTCGGGCCAGTCTGCGCTACAGGTTGCTCGGCCTTGCGGCGGTTAAGCGGAGTCGTTTAAGGCAACGCTCAAGAATGACATTCATCAAAGAAGGAGATGCTAACACAAAATTTTTCCATATCAAGGTGAACGCTCGTAGGACGAAGAATCATATTCAATCTATAGAAACCGACAGGGGTACGGTCCATTCCTTTTCGGACAAGCAGCAAGAGATCTTCAACTACTTTCATCAACAGCTTGGCACAAAAACACAGCGCTCTCATCGTTTTAATTGGGACTCTCTAGGTCTCCAACGTCATGATTTGGACATGCTTGACGAACCCTTCCTCATGCACGAGGTTAGGGAGGCGGTGTTCTCTATCTTGCGTAGAAAGCGCCGGTCTGACGGGTTCCTGGTCTCTTTTACAGTCGTCTTTGGGATATTGTTTGCGCAGATCTCATGGATGTCTTTTCTCAGCTGCATGGCATGAGTGGGCGACATTTGCGGTTGCTGAATTGCGCAAACATTGTGTTGCTTCCTAAGAGACAGGAAGCTTCTCGGGTCGCTCACTTCAGGCCGATCAGCCTCATTCATAGCACAGGGAAGATTTTCTCCAAGGTGCTTGCGAGAAGGCTCGCATCTCGTCTACATGACTTGGTCCCTCAAAGTCAAAGTGCGTTCGTCAGTAAGAGATCAATTCAGGACAATTTTCTTTACACAAAGAATGTGATCACACAGTTGCACAGGAGGAGGATCCCTTCTCTTTTCTTGAAGTTGGATATTGCCAAGGCATTCGACTCAGTCAGTTGGGAGTTCCTGATCGATCTGCTTGCTCGACTGGGTTTCGGGCAGCGTTGGAGGGAGTGGATTTCCTTGATCCTTGCATCCTCCTCTTCTAGGGTTCTTCTTAATGGGCGCCAGTCCCCAAATCCAAAGATAGGAGAGGGTGCGACAGGAGATCCGCTATCTCCTATGCTATTCATTTTGGCCATGGACCCTCTGCAGAGATTAATTTCCAAAGCTATGGAGGTGGGAGTCATTTCCGAGATCCCGGTCGGTTGGGCAAAATCTCGGCTCTCCTTATATGCGGATGATGTGGCCATCTTTGCGTCCCCTCGCAGGGAAGAGCTTCGAGCTTTTCAGGACATTTTAGTCTGTTTCGGAGGTGCTACCGGGCTGCATAACAATATCCACAAGAGCGAGGTCTATCCCATAAGATGTGATCGCTTTCGACTTGGAAGCAATTTTACAGATTTTCCGCTTGCGTAAGAGCTTTCCATGCAGTATCTAGGTCTTCCTCTCCGGTGTGAAGCTCAAAAGATCGATTTTCAGCCCCTTATTGACAAGGTCTTGCTACGCTCTGCGAGATGGAAAGGAAAGTTGTTATCCAGGGCCGCTCGCTTGACGCTTCTAAACTCGGTTCTGACGTCTCTTGCAGTCTACCACTTAACGGTATATCCTCTCACCAAATGGGTAACAAAGAGACTTGATAGAATCCGGCGCAGTTTCCTCTGGAAAGGTGAGCATGAATGCAATGGGGGCCACTGCCTCGTAAATTGGAAGAAAGTCTGCAGGCCCAAGTTGCTAGGGGGACTTGGGGCAAAATGCTTGGATAGATTTGGTCGGGCGCTTCGGCTGCGATGGTTGTGGTATGCTTGGAAGGATCCAAACAAGCCTTGGGCAGGTTCGGAGCTCCCCTGCTTTGCCTCTGACTGCAGTTTGTTTGCTGCAAGCACCATCATCGTTCTAGGAAATGGTGAATCAATGAAATTTTGGGAATCCAGATAGTTCTGAGGAAAAGCACCGCAGAGTTGGCGCCGTCTTGTTTTAAGTCAAAAGGAGAAGAACGAGCCTGATAAAGGAACTCCTTGCATCGAGGATTTGGATCCGACTTTTGCGCAGAATCACAAATGAGGAGCAAGCTGCGAGAATTCTTTTGCCTTTGGCGGCGGTGCAACAGTGCAGACTCTGACCTCACACGGAGGACCAAATTGCACGGAGGTGGACTTCCACGGGGAGTATTCAGCTGCCTCGGCATATAAGGCCCGATTCATTGGTTCCGCCGGACCACAGCTACAGGATGGTTTGGCACGCGCCCGGTAGAGAAATCTGATTTTTACGCTGGCTATTCATACGAGATAGGATTCTCACGGCGGATAGGTTAGCTGCTAGGGGATGGCCTCATGCAACCTCTTGCGTTCTCTGTGGATCGGACGCAGAGATGGCTTCACATCTCTGCTAATGTGTCCTTTTGCAAAGCGGGTTTGGAGGAGAGTGCTTCTACTCACACAAATCGATCTAGTTGCTCCCCAACCTTCGGGAGCTCACATGGAGAATTGCATGGTGGAAGAAATCTCGTCTCTCGGTGGTCATGTCGAGCGGAAAGAGTTCGATGGGGTGGTTACATCGCACTATGGAACATTTGGAAGGAAAGGAATTGTAGGATTTTTCAAAACATCTACATTTCGGTGCATCGGTGGCGATTTGGTCGTCCGGGCGTGCGTAATAGATCGTGACCTTTGAGATGCTTGATCTTTAATTCGGCCGGTTGCGACTTTTTTTCGTGTGAATCTAAAAGTGTAGCTTAGTCTATAGTTCTAGTGGTTGAGGCGGTCTCGACCGCCTTGTCTTGTTGCTCTCGTGGGCTTCCGCGCATTTTATTCTCGCCAGTTCAAGTCTTGTAAACCCTCTCCATTTATCCCTTCTTAATGCATTTGGCGAGCTCCTGCCTTTTCCTTAAAAAAAAAAAAAAAAAAAATAGCTGATCTGCATATATTTATATAAATAAAAATAATAGATAATATTCAAAGCACCTCATTCATTTTAAGAAAAAGAAATTCTCATAATAATCTAAAAAAGAAAAAATCTAGAAATTCTCACATTAATAAAAAGAAAAAGAGTTTTATATCCACCTCCTATTTTGGTGGACCAGATTATTAAGGTACAGATTAATCATATATATAGATATTAGGGTTATATAGCAAATACAATTGTAGTTCAGTCATAGTAAGTAGAGTTGTATATCAAGATAACTGCATCATAATATGTAGCCGCACAGTTATATGGGTAAATCTGCTAATTTATAGTAAAAATAAAGTCACAATGTACATGAAAAAGAAGAAACAATGTGCGAGGGTAGGATATTAAAATAATTATCTAACCAATCCTGAATCTGGGGGAAATATTTTTTCTTTGCCCAATAGGTAACCACGGCAAATTCAGCTGCAGTCTCATTATTAATCGATACAGCAAATCACCCTGTACTGGATGAGTTAATTTAAGGTCAAGAAAATAATGCATGAATGATGAGTTTGTGCTATTCATACCAGTCCATATATGTAGGCTGACTTTTCAAATTCCGATTTCGAGAATGAATTGACAGTTTGTACATATGCCTGAATGGTCAGTTTTGTGGGTGGCAGGGTTTTAAAAACTGTTTTTGAAAAAATCGTCTGAAATTTGAAATTTGAAATTTGAAAACCGTAAAAACCGCTCAAAAATCGTTAGAACCCGAAGGGTTAAGAAATAAAAAAAATTGGAATTTTTTTTCAAAAAGTCGAAAACCATTCGGTTTTTCACAAGAAACCATTCAGTTTTCACAAAAACCAACCGATCAATTAAATATTCCTTAAAAACGGTTTTCAAGCAGCTTTCAACATATAAATTTTTTCAAATTTTTTGAATTTTTTTAGTTAGATCAGTTCATCGAACGGTTTTGAATCTCGAATTGCAACGATAAAATCAAAAACTACGGTTTTTAAGTGGTTTTTACCGATTTTTGAAACCCTGGTGGGTGGTACCGTGGTAGCAGAGTGTTACTCACCCTCATATATAAAAAATTGAATGGTCCTTGCCTCGCTTGAGTGCATTTGCTTTAAGTTAAAACCATTTACACTTCCCTTTTAGATTATTAACTAGATATATGCAGACCTACCACCACATGCACAGCCGCGGCTCCCTTTAGTGCCGTCGGACTGCAACTTAAGCAATCTCCGTGGGACTGTTCGATCGAAAAGCGATAGCTAGATCTTTGATAGATCACCATAGCAAATTCACTGTGACATTTTTACTGTAGTGAATAATGCAGCAAGTTATTGTAGCAATTTATTTTGCCAATCCGGACTATCCGTAGGTTCGATTGAACGGTGCCATCGCCTATAAGAAATTACTTAAGTTGCAGTCTTTATGAGACTGCATGGGAACCGCATCCCCACACGCACATATACGATTGCATCGTTAGCATAACCTAGTATCACGAATGTTAAAGATAAATTCACTTAACTCACCGAATATAGGGACACGCTCTTCCCACTGAGGTGCTAATATTAGTACTTGTTTTGTTTGTGTGTGTGGGGGGGGAGGGGGGCTGAATGTAGTACTCCATGTGGTTGGTTGGCCTGACCGCTTTGTTGCCATATTGTTAGTCAGAATACCAGGACAATCCAACTTTCCCAATTACTGAACTCCATATAATCATTAATCAGAAGCAGAAGAGAGAAGAATTCTTCTTTATGTTTCCTCACAACGTCGTTGAGCTTGCAAGATTTTGTTCCTTTTGGGAAGGATCGGGCATGCAATGCGAGGAGCGTGTCAGATGTCATCAAGATCCTGAGCAGGACACTGCTGTGCTCTAAACTAATCGCAAGATATGGTTCTGTTTTTATGTATTCCAGAAACAGCAGTACAAGGATTGTGCAGTTGACATGTAAACGTCTAGCGCGTTACGTACGTGTGAACTGTCTGATATGATTCACAAGCAGATTTTCTAGTAGCAGTAATACCATGCCTAGCTAATTACCATGTTAATGTAGCAATCCATTATGTAACCAAGGAGCCAATGACAATTGTCCTAAGGTTGCCAGGGCAGAGGCATGATCGTTTATGTGCTGACAATAGCGGGATCATGGGATCCGTTTAAGACCACTGTTACACTCCGATACCTCTTTTTTATGCGCGGTAGCCTTTCATCTTCTTACGAAGGTGGAAGGGCAAGTAGCAACAGCGACAACATCTGGATATATATATATATATATATATATATATATGCAGTGATACCAACTGGTACGCCGATATAGGCACAATCGACCACATCATGTCTGATCTCGACAAGCTCAGCATGGAGGAGAAACATCACGGCAATGATCAAGTCCACACCGCAAGTGGAACAGGTATGACTATTGCACATGTAGGTCACTCAAAATTCTTAACATATAAATTTCCCTTACAACTTAGGAATATTCTTCATGTTTCTCGAGCTCTGGTGCTGATGCTCGAACCGGCACACACTCCATTAAGACTTGTCTCAAGAACAACATCAAACAGACGAAGAAATATACCAATGGGACAGTGCCCTATCCTATCGGTAAGCAGGCACTAGTTGGGAGTACAGCACCAGCGGAGAAACGGTCATGCTCAAGCTCAATGGAAACAGGCAATGGACGATGACTTCCATACACTAGTCAAAAATCAAACCTGGTAGCTAGTTCCACCACGGAAAGGAGTAAATCTCATTGATTGCATATGGGTATATAAGGTGAAGAGGAGGGCTGATGGAGCAGTTGATCGCTATAAAGCACACTTGTTTGCCAAAAAGTATAACCAAAGATATGGGCTAGATTATGAGAACACTCTCAGTCCTGTCGTTAAACCTGCCACCATTCGGCTTGTATTAATTATCCATTGCAGTGTCACGAAGTTGGCTACTTCGGCAATTAGATGTACAAAATGCATCTTTGCATGGGCGCTTGGAGGAGGGATTAGTATACATGAGGCAGTAGAGACACTACTCAATCAGCTGCGAGAAGAATTTGCCATGAAGGATCTAGCTGAGTTGCATTATTTCCTCGGAATAGAAGTCGTCAGGGGAAGAGAAGACAATATTGTTCTCATCCAACGCAAATATGTTGAACTACTTCGGCAAGCAGGGATGTAGGAGTACAAACCGGCCGTAACTCCTACGTCAACCTCTAAACAGTTGACAGAGTTAGGTGGAGAACTACTTTCAGAAGAAGAAAAAAGCAAAATATCTCATCGATGTTCGAGGGTTTAGTACCTAACACCCGCAAGACCAGACATCTCCTATTAGGTAAACAAAGCATGCGAGTTCATTGCTTCACCGACCAGTTCTCATTGGACAGAAGTCAGGAGTATCCTCAGATATCTGAAGTCTACCGTGGAGGCAGGACTCAAGATATCGCAACCCAACTTGCTTAGTGCATTTTCACATGCAGACCGGGCAGGATGTCTTGATGATCATCGGTCTACAGGACAGTATGCTGTGTTTTTTTTGGCTCCAACTTAATCTCGTGGTGTTCAAGGAAACAAGCTATCATCTCGGTCGAGTACAGAAGCTGAGTACAACTCATTGGCAAATGCGACGGCTGAACTAGTTTGGGTGCAATCTCTTCTCGGGAACATGAAGTGTTTCAGTCCCGGCCACCAAGCTCGTTGTGTGACAATCTTGGCGTGACTTATCTCTCTGCAAATCTAGTGTTTCTTGCTAGAACGAAACACACTGAGGTCTAAAGGGTGGCGCAGACACTCTTAGATATCAGGTTCCAAGATCAGATTGCAGATATTTTCACCAAGTCGCTTGCCATTCGATCATTTGCCGCACTGAAGTACGATCTCAATCTGGTTCTACCCGGTTGAGATTGAGGAGGGATGTTGAAATAACTACGTCAAGTATGTCATGTAACAGGATCTTGTAGAATCCTGATCGTATCAAACTCCCTCCTGTAATCACGTCTTGTACAGCTGCTATCGCTGGTTCTATTCTATATCCGACAACTGAGTACATAAAGGGATACTGATGGCTGCGTTTGAGCGTCGTGTTCCTCTGCACTCGATCCATCTCGGCTAGACTTTTAGCAGTTTGTTAGAGCTTAGAAACGGAAAGCCATGGATTCTGCTTCTATGGCAGCTAGAGGACATGAACCTAGATAGCCACTCGACTCAAATATCTTGATGAGCTACTTCCGCTGATACCATCATTACTGGAAAACAATATATTCCGCAGTTGCAGTATTTTCTGAGACAGAAAATCTCTATATCCTAAATCCTTTTGTTGAAATTATATCGAATGTTGTAGTTTATAACCGTCGTAATAGCCCTCTATAATAAACATAAACCGGTAGACTTACCCGCTCAACTATGCATTTAGATATTATGATACAATTGTCTTTGATGTACAACTCTAATTCTAATTATTGAAATACAATTGTATTGTTATATAACTCTATTTATATATGATTAATCCCCACCGTTATAATCTGACCCTACCAAAATAAGTGGTGGAGATCCTTCCTTTGATATACAACTTTACTTTCAATGATTAAAATACAATTGTATTTATTATATACGATTAATCTACACCGTTATAATCTGGCCCTATCAAAATAAGTGGTAGAGATCCTTCTCCTTTTCTTCCGATTAATCTGAGAATTTCTATAATTTAGGATTATTGTGGATTTTCTTACTCTTCAAACAAAAGATGTGCCTTAAATATCACCGATTGTTTTTATATATAGAGAGATATAGATATATAATTGTGATATCTCTACTACTTCTAATTAGGAGTTGGTGGTGGTCGTCCGTTCTTCACTCTCACCACTCCAACCATACTACCCTTCCCTTTTTCCAGTCACATCAGTGATAATATGGTCCCACAAACCCTTTATCACACTTGTCAGTTATCGAGTGTCGTGGATCCCGTGCAACTTCTCACCACAATCACCATTAAAGAAAATATTTTTTTAAGATTTTGTAACATCCGAATGTCTATGTCAGTTCAATAGCACAAACTAATCGAACACAAAAGAGAACGTATGTGTTGTTTTCTGAAAGTCCTGTGGTGTCTATGTGAGTTTTACTTGATTTTTGTCATAAAAAAAATTTTATCGCAAATTGAGTTTTTGTTGCAAAGCACGGGCACATGACTAGTCTATTCTTAAAAAGTAGTACTAGTTTGGAATTGATACTATAGAATATTGGACAGAGATATTCCTATGAAGTAGGAAAAGGGAAGAAAAAAGCGGCTGCATGGTTGGCGAGGGCCGCGGGATCCCAATTTCAATTAGTTTTTGCATTTTGATTTGGTCCAGACGGTCGATGAGCTGCAACAATTTCTTAAGGCTGGTCGTGATTTCTTCACCAGAAAATATAACCAGATAAAGGATCAAAACAAATAAAAATGCTGAAAATAAAGGCAGCTTGGAAGGCTAGTCACTAGAACGAATAAAATCCCAGTGGACAGCCACTCGGAACTCCTGATTGGATCGGAAGGAATCTCTGATAATCATTACACAACTTTAGAGAGGAATAAGTGCCTTAAACTAGTACTTCCTAATGCTATGAATACCTGTCATTTTAGATATCGATACGGCCTTCAAACATAGTTTTGATCACCAATCTCTAATATAATATATTTATAAAATCTAATAATCACAGCTTGCCTGTTTTCAAAAAAAAAATCTAATAAAATTATAATAATGTGAAATTACTTTCCCAGACAAATCTAAGCATATGATTTTCACTTATCCAATCTAAATATTTAAAAAATATATTGTGGTCAACGTTTAAAGGTTTAACTGTATTTATATCTAAAACGACAACTATACGTGACCGGAAGAGAGGAGAGGACCGCTGTAAGAATAGCAGGATAGGCATTTATATTTCTAGTCGAGATTGCTGTTAAGCTTGTTCGAATCCTGGAAAGCACAGCTTCCCATGACCCGATTATCTTAGCCATGGCATTATTATCATCTGATAATGTACTTGATATTCCACGGACGTCATTTTCCCAAAAAAGAAAAACGAGCTAAAGATCTATGGGCATCCTTGCATATGTTTGCTTGAGCCTTTTGATTTTCTTTGAACAAAAAAAGAGGATAAATTTCGTGAGCTGTTCTTCTGCCAGATCGTCGGAGTCCTATGTTTCCAAGCAACAAATATACGGTGACGTTCTTGCAATATGCCGCCAAATGCCGTGCTATATTTTTGGCAATGCAACCGAATCCGTAGCGAACTAGCATTCTGCTTTGCTGATAGTCTGATCCTCGCCGTCTGTTTCGGATCCGACGCTCGGATGGGGTTCAAGATTTAGTAAACCCCTCGCATATCTCCTCTCGTCTGCAGTGAAGCTCAAGGCCCGAATCGAGCCATGCCGATACATCAGCACCGGCGATTGACACATGTAACAAAAACTCGTATAATATGGAGTAGTCCAACAAAGAGGAGTGTAGAGTTGATCTTGAATATTGTCCATGAAAATCGAGCAAATCAGATCAGTTTTTACTCTGTGAGAGAGAGAGAGTTTGTATGCCCTGTTTTGAGGCTTTCTTTCCTTGCATGACCAGTTGACCACTGTACAGTGTGTGCAGGAAAAAAAAAGAATTTTTTGTTCGTGGTCTGTATGATGACGATTAATCTATACAGAAACCAACAAAAGAACGACCTTAAAACCCTCAAAAAAATAAATTATCAGAGAGGATTAGTGGCCGGTTAATCCTAATCACAGCCGGCTCGGTTACTGGTTAGCCCCTCAGGCTCAGATTAGGCCGAGAGTCTGCACCAAGCCGCCCATCTGCAGAGCCGCGTCCTGCCACGGCAATGCGCCAGCGCGCTGCCGGCCCACGAACTCGAACACCTTGGCGAGCACGCCGCCGTCTCGGTGCCCTGCTTTGGCCACCCGCGGCTTCTTGTCGCTCCTGAGCAATGCGATGTACGTGCCGAGGTCATGCACGGCCGCCAGGTCGCCGACCTTGAAGAAGTCGAGGGGGAGCTCCACGCCGACGTGCGTGTAGCAGGAGCCGCGCCACGGGCGGAGCACCCCCGTGGTAGCCTCGTTCAGGAAGACGCCCGGGAGCTTCGTAATCGGGTCGTGGACGTTGGCGACGCGGAGCGCCTTGACGCCGAGCTCGTCGCAGCGCGCCTTGAAGGCCGCGTTGCCGACTCTGGGCCCGCCGAAGGAGAAGACGGTGACGGGGGTGGCGCGGCCGGAAGCTTCGCTGTTGAGGCCGAGCTCGGCGAGGTCGTACGCGAAGAGCAGCGCCAGGGCGCTGCCCATGCTGTGGCCAGCGAGCGTGATGCTCATGTCCGCGCCGAGGTGGTTTTGGAGCACGATTGTATGAGGCGGGACACCTCGCGGAGGAGCTGCTCCCGGCAGCTCCCAGCGCCGCCGAAGCGGCAAGTCTTGTCGGCGGAGGTGTAGAGGCTGAGGAAGCCGGACTCGACCTTGACGTCCGGGCGTGGATCGCAGGGGTCAAGGCGCGCCGGCTCGAGCGAGCTCATGAGATTGGCCATCCACTCGGAGGGCGTGACGGTGCCGCGGAAGGAGACGAGCACGTCCCGTCTCCCGAGCCGCCGGGTCATCTCGTCGGTGGACACCGCGACGTACCCGATCCACCGGCTGCGGCCGCTTGTGGACGCCTCCATGGTGGGCACGGTGACGTCCGCCGCCGCGTAGATGTACCTGGTGACCTCGTACCCGGCGCCGGCCATGCCCACCTCCTCCAGCATCCGCTCCCTACCGTACTTGCAGTTGAGGTACCGCCGCGACGCCGGGTCGAGATCGAACGCCTTGTAGCAGGCGTCGACCAGCTCACCGTACCGCGCCACCTCGCTCCTCAGCACCGGGTGCAGCGCCGGCTCTAGCAGCCCCTCCCAATCGTCACACCCCTGCAGCAGCCTCCACATGCCGGCCACGGACGACGACGCCTTCGCCGCCCCCCGCGCAGCACTCCTCGCTGCATCCACAGCCGGCACCGGCAAGCACGCCACCGTGGTGCTTCCTGCCGCGACGGCTCTGCAGCGCGCAGCGCAGGGCTTAGTAGAGCAGCCGGTGGTCGGGAGAGTGGCGCGGCATTGCGGCTGGAGCGTCATTGCCACCGTTGCGGCTGCGAAGGCCATGAGCTAGCTGCGGTGGGAACGCGAAGACCATAGATGGAGAGGGAGAGGCAGGGGGGGAGGAATGGGATGATGATGCATGGGCGCGCGCGGGGGAGGGCAATATAAAGGGCGGGAGTGAGAAATGACTTCGCTTGGGGTGGCTTGCACGCATGTCCCCCTCAATCTTGTGGGAAGCGAAGCTGCAGTTGTTGAGTGAGTCGAGTGTAGTTAGGATTTGATTTTCGGGCGCGAAGCTGCCTTGCTACTGCAGCTGCCGCCGCTTTTCGCAATAATACATTAATAGAGGTGCTTCTCTGCGTCACTTTTTGAAGGAGCACGAACGAATGATATGCGTCACTTTTTGAAGGAGCACGAACGAATGATAGACGGTGATTAATTACCCATTCGCTTCCTTCAAGATTTACACAACTTATATTGAAAGGTGATGCATAGAAGCACTATTTATACATCAATAGTCCCCTCGTAAAGTTGCCTGGTTTGATTTTTTAAAAGAAAATAAAGATGGGGACTAATTGTAATTGCGCAGATCGGTGGAGTAATAATTCACTAATTTTCGTGGTTTTGGACTGCTTTGGAAAAATGGTTTGTGAATTGGATGGAGAGTGATGATGTTTTCATCTGAGATGAAAAGGGAGGGAAAAAGTATCAGGCCATGTTCTCGCTCTGACTCTTGACTCTGGCTGAATATATTATTTTTTAGAAGAAAAAAAAGAGGACTAATTGTAATGCGCAGATCAGTGGAGTAATAATTCACTAATTCTCGTGGTTTTGGACTGCTTTGGAAAAACGGTTTGGGAATTGGATCGAGTGTGATGATGTTTTCATCTGAGATGAACAGGGAGGGAAAAGTATCTGGCCTTGCTCTCTCTCTGACTCTTGACTCTGGCTGCATATATGTTTGGCAAGTGATTGACCAGTTGATGATTAAAGTGCTTTTATTTTCAGTTTTGCTTCTTTGTTTTTCTGGTTTGGTTGGGGTTGGTTGATGAGCTGAGATTCCCGAGGATGGTCGTGATCATAATTCAAGACTCTAAGACCGGGAGGAATGGGATCTCACCACGGATTGGTTAGATCCTGGGTTTCTGAAGATCAGGGAGGATGAGAAAAAAAAAAAGAACGGCAAATGTTACAGGGAAATGGATGCTACCTCGGTGGAAGCAGAGCAGTATCGAGCTCCCTGACTGAAGTGGTGGTGGTAGGAACAATCGGGAACATTCAGATTCAGAAACTGGGTTTCATCTCCAGTACATTCAAATTTACATGGACGAAGCTTGCCAGATTACTAATAAGTCATCGCCAAATTGGTTGGTTGCAGCCTTGCAGTTGCAGGTAGACAGACAAATCGATCGGTTACTAACAGTAATCCATCAGTTTCCGAAAAATAACAATAACAGCTGACCGGTCAAGCTGTCAGGGTGGATTCACATTAGAAGGGTTATTACTTGCTGCCCATCCGAAATAGCTCGTGTTGTTGGGGGCTTGCATTGCACCTGTATGTAAGACCCAGTATAAGAAATAGGCATATGCTTACAGTGATCCTGATGACTAATTTTCGTGGGTCGTAGTCCGACAAAAGCAGGGTCCTGCTCAGCACTCCATTTTCCGCTTTTACTAGATTTTAATGGGCCAGTACCTGTACGAGTACACAATGTGAATGCTGGAGTACATTGGCGAAGCGTTCTACTCCAGAACTTCCAATAATACAGGGGACCCAGATTTTTATGCTAAAAAGTGGCGAAATCTGGGCTGATTAATGGCCAATTAAGGAGCTGGTTGGAAGGCAGTTAGGCCGAGCCCTCCCGCGCCTTGCTCTTGCACCGTTCGCGGCGCCTACGTGGGCGAACCGAGGCCACGCCGCCGCGGCCCGTGACGGAGCTACGTGGCCACCCCCGCCGCGCGCCTTTGGGGATTAATTAGCGGTCGGTTGATGACGTGGACCGTGCTTAGCTCGCCACCGGGACAAGGCTCGGCTCGCGGGCGAACATCGTTAGCGACGATGATAACGTCAGGGCTCGGGGGGCCGGGACGTCTAGCGCCCGTGATGCGGCCGTCTTGGTTCCTCCCCGTCCCCTGCTTTTTCGGCCATTAAACTGGGCGATGCCCGGATCCAACAAATCAGGTTTCTCTAGGGCGGAAAACTATCGGCGTAAACCGGATCTGTGCTCCGTGTTGCGCCATCAGGCGTGTATTATCCCGCGCGGGCGGAGGGTTGATTGGCCGTTATTGCGAGGGTTGACAGGATTTAAGAGAGGAACAGAGCGGGATTTTAAAAATTCAGGCATGTAGCTCGAGTGTTGACTTCCTGCTGAACGCTGTCATAGCGTAGGCATCCGTGTGGTTGGAGATCTCGTAGTTGTTGTGGTGTAGGCATCGATCACCACGTGGTTGACATTTTCTCCTCTCTCGCTCTCTCTCTCCTTGTACGGTCTTGAGTGAACATTCGATGCACTGATCACTGAAAGGTACCCTTTGCGGATTTAATAAGTCCAAGCTAGGCAAACGCATTGCTACTAGCACAAGAGGGTGACCTGCTTGGGCTTCAATTTTTGTTTTAGGTTCATATCTCAAAGGTGAATCAAATCCGAAATTTTAGTAAAATCTTGGACGAAATCCTATCAGAATTAAAAAGAAAATTTGAAATACAGAATTTTTGAAGAAAATTCGGCCAAAATTATTGAATTCTCGCCAAGAAATGCCAAAATCTCGGTGAAATTCAACCAAGCAAACAATTATCGAAACGATGTTAAAAATTTTTGAAACTTTTTTCAGATGGTCTTGAGACATCGCTAATATTTCCATAAAAAATTCAGATGATGTTCAAGTCTGAGGAATTTTTTAAAATCCTGATAGTGCTACTGTCCTGATAAAAAGCTAACCGACAAAATTTGAATCAAATGAAAAATGGCGCAAATCATGTTAGAAAGTTTTTAAATTTTTTTTATGGTCTTGGCACTTAAATAATGTTTTCATAAATTTTTAGATGATGGTCAAGCCTGAGGACATTTTAAAAATTAGGACAGTGCTACTAAAGGCTGACCGGCAAATTTCAACAAAATGGAAATGGTTCAAACCACATTATAAATTTTTGAAACATTTTTATGGTCCTTAAGCATCACTAATATTTCTATAAAATTTTCATATGATGATCAAGTCTGAGTAATTTTAAAAAATTGTGACAGTGCTACTATCCTGATAAAAGTCTGATGATCAATAGATAGATTTGATTGAGCAACCAAAAAATGGTTATAATTTTTAAAACTTTTACAGAATGGTTTTGAGGCAATGATTAAGCTGTCACAAAAATTTGGATCATGATCACATTCTAGTAAATTTATAAAATTCTTACAATGGTACTGTACTATTTGTGTTCGTTGTGTTTTTTATTTTTGAAAGATAACAAATTAAGTGCAATGTATTCATAGATTTGATTAAGCAAACAAAAAAGTTTAAAATTTTTATAAAATAATTACAAGACAATGCTTAATCTCTCATAAAAATTTTAGACCATGATCACACTCAAAAAATTTATGAAACTCTGACAAGGTTACTATTTCAGTTATGTTTATTCTGTTTTTTATTTTTTAAAGATAAAAATGAGTTAAATTCTTTTTAAAATTTTTCTGTATGATCATACACTAGTAAAGATCGTATCATAAATTTTTCAGAGTATGATAAAACTTATGCAATTTTTATAAAAATCTGATACTGTTTCTAATGAAATTACAAAACAACTCAAAAATTCAGTTTTTCAACAAATTTTCGTAGAAGGTGACTTTCTTTAGGGTTATTTGGCCAAATCTGATCAAAAAAGTCAAAATCTGGTCAAACAACCTGAAGCCGAAATTTCTTTAAAAAACTGTAGTAATTTGAATTTTTTTCAAAACTTTTTATCTAGCCAAAATTTTGTATCCCGTCTCTGACCGAAATCCGAGATCTCACAAAATTTCACTGAAATTTTATTACTTGACCCCAAGTAACCAACCAAACTTGTAGTACGTGGCCCTTCTCTCTGTGGACTCTAATTAAGCTCTCCCGTATCAGGCAGGTACTGCATGCGTCGCTATGGAAGTACTGATAATTAATTAAGCATTTTTTCATCTCTCTCTATATTTTTTTGTGCTTGCTTGCTTATTAGTCATTACCACCTTTGCTTGTTCAGCTGTTCCTCTTTTAGTTCCTTCTTTGAGTGTGTGTACTCTAGATTCTCCCTTACCCCATCACTCAACTCACCGAACCAGCAAAGCTAACCAAACAAAACAGAGTCACATGCTAGCAAGAAACTGCCGCGACACGTAGAAATATACTAGGAAATTTTCCGCGGCGTAACACGTCACGCGTGTCGTTTTTTCGAAGAAAAAAGTTTTTTTCGACGGCGTTTAATTTTTTAAATCGTCGAAATAATGAGCGAAATGGGGGAAAATAGAGAGATAGAGTTGTAGAAATATCTCTTTCGACGAATTATTTGGAAAATATTGGAGACCGAGCTGGAAAACCGCGGCGGGGAAAAAGTCTAGAGGGAAAAGGGCGAAAAATTATTAGAGATGTCAACCTTCTTTTTGTCGAGTTTAATACTCTACGCGTTCGCCGAGTAATAATACATGTTTTTTAAAATATTAAAAACTCGCGGTGTAACACGCCGCGCGTGTCGTTTTTCCGTAGAAAAAATTTATTTTTTTCTCGGCGGCGTTTTATTTTTTAAATCGTCAGAACGGGGAAAAATAGAGAGATAGAGTTGTAGAAATATCTCTTTCGACGAATTATTTGGAAAATATTGGAGGCCGAGCTAAAAAAACGCAGCGAGGAAAAAGTCAAAAGGGAAAAGGGTGAAAAATTATTAGAGATGGCAACCTTCTTTTGTCGAGCTTAACACTCCACGCGTTCGCGGAGTAATAATACATGTTTTAAAAAATATTAGAAATCGACGCGTTCGCGGAGTAATAATACATGTTTTAAAAAATATCAGAGATCGAGATAGGAAATCGAGTTGTGGAAAAAGTCTAGAGATAGAGCTGCACAATCATCGAAATAGGGAAAAAATAGAGATAGAGTTGTAAAAATATCTCTTTCGATTTAATTATTTGGAAAATATTGGAGGCCGAAATTTGGAAAACCGCGGGAAAAAAAGTCTAGAGAGAAAAGGGTGAAAAATTATTAGAGATGACAACCTTCTTTTGTCGAAGCTTAACACTTGTCTGCTGCGTTCATGAGTAATAATACATGTTTTAAAAATATTAGAGATCGACGCGTTCGCGAAGTAATAATACATGTTTTAAAAAATATCAGAGATCGAGACGGGAAATCGAGTTGGGGAAAAAGTCTAGAGATAGAGCTGCACAAATATTTCTGGCGACGAAAACGTTTTTTTCCGGAAAAACGGAGAAATGACATGTTTTAAAAAATATTAGAGACTCATGGCGAAACACGCCGCGTGCGTCATTTTTTCGTAGGGATTTCTTTTTTTCGGCGGTATTTTATTTTTTAAATCGTCGAAATAACGAGCGAAACGGGGAAAAAGTAGAGAGATAGAGTTGTAGAAATATCTCTTTCGACGAATTATTTGGAAAATATTGGAGACCGAGCTAGAAATCCGAGGTGGGGAAAAAGTCTAGAGGGAAAAGGGTGAAAAATTATTAGAGATGACAACCTTCTTTTGTCGAGCTTAACACTCTACGCGTTCACGAAGTAATAATACATGTTTTAAAAATATCGAGACCGACGCGTTAGTGGAGTAATAATACATGCTTTAAAAAATATTACAGATCGAGATGGGAAATCGAGGCGGGAAAAAAGTCTAGAGATAGAGCTGCACACATATTTCTAGTGACAAAAACATTTTTTCCCGAAGAAAACGGAGAAAGGACCTAGATGTAAAGAGTAAGGACCTGAATGTTACGTTTTTGGACCTGTCCGCTATCCTTAAAAATTAGAAAAGGGCTTGTTCACGATTTGAATTTAACGGTAGATTCTTTTCGTAAAATGGGGCACGAGGGACCTGAATGCGAATTTAGGAAAAAAAATCTTCCTCTCACAAAAAAATCACGAAGGACCTGTTCGTAATTTTCAAAAGAATCAAATCGCGAAAAAAATTTTGAGCCGAGCCGGCGGCTCGGCTCAAATCGCTACCAGGCCCAGAAGTTTTGCATCTTTAGGAAAGGAGTTATTTCCTTCACTAGATATTTATCATTAGATTACATTTTACAACATCTTCGAGAAAAAAAGAGATTACATTTTACAAGGGGGAGATCAGGCAAAAACTGTACTAGATTGTTTCAATCTGCGCAATCAGCTCCCCAAAGTCCAACTTAGTTGGTTTGAGATCCTAATCCATTTTTCAGTTTGGTGTGATCATTCAAGCCCATTAGGTCTGATTTTGTTGATTTGAGACCATTCCACTATTTAATTTTGCTCGATCAAGCCCCTTTATTGCTCAAAATGATCTAATCTGGTCCTTCCAAAGGATATATCTATGAAATGGGCGATAATTTGGGGCACTAAATAGCGGCTTCAATTTAATAATCATAACCAGTATCTAGACCTGTAAGCTTCTCGTGGAGAAATATTTCCCGCCAAAACAGTAGATTAGCAGCAACGATCTGTATATAAAAAGACCTGTAGTGTATCATCTTTGTAGAAAAATAAAATCTTAAACACGCTACAAAAAGTTTTAGTGACAGCATAACATCGTGTCCTATCTGAACTAACAATCCACACTGATCCAAATCTGTAGCCGCGCGCGTCACCAGTTTGTCTGATGAGATCTCACCTGACATGCGCCCGCAAGACGCAGCTGACGAGATCTCAGGGCTCGCATTTGCGTATGCGATATGTGAAGACGTGAGGAGTTAATGAGCATGGCAAGAAAATGTCCTACTCAACCTACAGCTGATAGGGGGAGGCTAGTGTGAGAGTGGCCATGGCTGACTTGCTGAGGCTGACACTTGGTCGCCTTCGTCGACATGGCGGATTACCAGCCAACCATGCCCGTCAGGCCCTAACCTTGTTCTTAATTCCCCGCTAAAGAGATCGCTCGATCCATCGCCGTCAATCCCTTCCTACCCAACAGAAAAAAATGATCCGGTCGATCGGAACCCCGTTTCTACAGCCTCGCCGACGCGAGCCCATGATCGATCGACGTCGACGATCGATGCAGGGTGCGCGCGCGCGTTCGCTGGCCTGGTCAGTTAATAATTTGGTGGAATTGACCGATCGGCCGAAAGGGCATCAGCGAGTCGTCGCCGCCGGCGTCTCGTTGACGCGCGTCGTCTGTCTCCCGGTCGAAGTTGGCTCAACGCATGCACGGTCTGTGGCCACCGCAACCAATTTTTGGAAGGCCTTTTCTATTCAGTTTTGCTAATTTAAGATTGTGAATCGCTAATTTGAGAGCGTTCTGCGGCTGCTCTCTCTCTCTCTCTCTCTCTCTTTTGATAAGTGACAGCAGTTATTTTTTCCTCCACTTAATTTCTCCCTCAAACTCCCACCATGTCCTTATGATAAATGACAGCACTTTCTTTATTTTCTTTTCTTCTCTATTCCCTTTTCCTTAAACTCAAATAGTTTTTATATTTCAATTTTCCCCTATTTTTGAAAAGAAATATTTTTTAACCAGTTTAGAAAGTTTTTTAGTTGAAACTTTTCAAACCAAATGTTTGTTCGTATAAAAACTTTTTGAACTAAAAATTTTTGAATTGAAAGTTTTCGGTGTTGGAACTTTTTTATTTGAATTTTTTTGAGTTGAAATTTTCTAGTTGAAACCTTTTGGTTTAAAAATTTTCAAGTTAAATTTTAAATTGAAACTTTTTAAATTTTAAATTGGAAATTTCGAACCAAAAGTTTTTTGAACTGAAACTTTTCAAAATGAAACTTTTTGAATTGAATTTTTTCTAAGTTGAAACCTTTTGATTTGAAAATTTCTATTTTTTTCAATTAAAATATTTTGATTTGAAGCTTTCTAATTTGAAATTTTACGAGTTGAAACTTTCTGATTTGACTTTTTTTATTTAATTTTTTTTCCAATTCAAACTTTTGTTTTAAATTTTTGAAGTTAAAATTTCAAAATTTTAATTTTTATGTTAGAGAGGAAGGAAGGAAGGTGGGAGGAAATGAGTAGGGGAGGGGGAAGATAGAGGTAAATAGAAAAGAGAACACATGGCATCCTAAAAGTATGTAATTAAATTTATTAGTTTGAAGTTATACTTAAACTAGTCATACCCTTTGAGGTCACCCTCACCAATTCTTTGGTAAAAATAACCTCATGTTGTGACATATGGTGGTACCTCCCCTTTTCTCCCCCTTCCATTCCCCCTCAAATGTTCTCCCTCCCCCCTAATTTTTTTGTAAGAAATATTTTTAACCATTTTGAAAGTTTTTTAAATTGAAAGGTTGAACAAAAAGTTTTTGAACCAATAGCATGTGAACAGAAAATTTTGATTCATGAGTTTGATTTTTTTTTAAGAGGAGAAGGAAGGGGGTGAGAATGGGGGAAAGAACGAAGAGCGAAGGACAGACGACGCTACGTGCAACACCACACTCAAATTAGCAACACACTTTTTTGTTTCTTTTCCGATGGCGGATACCATCACGCTTAGACGTTAGACTCGCTTTAATCCGCAACGGATTGGGATTGGGATTGGGATTGGGATTTGGATGCATTGCATCCGGTCGGAGGCATGTGTCGGAGGAGGATTAACTGAACTAAGCCTTTTGGACTGGGCGCGCACCGCAGCCCGCGAATAGTTAGGTTCGGCTCCAACCAATCAGCGACCGCGAGCATGCGTGCTAGCTGCTTCTCGGAAACGTGGACTACTACTCAAAACACACTTGCCTTTTCTACCCTGTTTGCATCAAAATTTTATAAACTATGGTTAAATTGTCAGGCTAAGAATAAACGAGTACTCTGGTTGATATCAGACATGGAAGGAAAAGTCAAGATAGAATTATGACGGCTATTGATTCAACTTTGGAAAGTTCTGCTTAAGTAAAGACTTATACGGATCATGATGGACAACGATATCAGAGAATGATATGATCGGCCAATGTGCTATAAAAGATGGATGAGGGCAAGCGAGAAAGACAACACAATCAAATCAAACAACTCGCATTACATTTTATTTACTTTTCTCTCAATTAGGAGTAATTTTGTAAGTTAGATTCTCTCTTGTAAGCTGATTTTGATCAGTAAATTTGTGTATCGATCTGATTGTTGATCTCCATTGATTACGCTAATCAGGTTTGATTTTTTTCGATTTTATTGCACATTGGCTTCTTCCGGAAAGTCTGCCTTTATCTATCATCTATTCGGTTCTAATTGGCTGTTTAGAATTACTGTTACCATATATTTGATCGGTTTTTGAGTTGTTTAGATATTTACTAATTGTTACACTAGATAACTTTTAAGCATATTTTTTCATCTATCTTACCGATTGTAGGATAAATCGGTTGGCACGCTCTTAACCCGATATTCATCGTGTGTTTTAGCCGATTAATACTTCGTCACATTTTTGGGTGTATATATATATATAGGGAAAATGGTTCCATACTCCTGGGTGTACGTAAATATATAAAATACGTTTAGGTACGTGGAATAATATCTCGTCTGATTAGTATACTTGCTAGTTTTATAAGCCTGCCTGCACACGTAAGTACGTGCGGATCTGGTATGGTTCGATCACGCTAACGTAGAACATGTTCCGCACTTAAGTCGGTGACTGACACGTAGCGTAGGTCTGGACAAGTGATATACATGAGGTTTCCGTGGTGGTCAGTGACAGGTGGGTCCAAGCTGGCGAAGTCGGCGCCTGGGCCTCTCCAGCTTTCTGGGGTTTCTATCTGGGAGTCGTAGATGGCGTTGAGGCCACACAACGCAGATTGGCCGCGACGACGTCGAAGCTTTTTGTCAACAAGAGAGGGAGAGGAGAGTAGCATCGGTGGAGTTAATGCCCCTCGCCGAGCGCCACTGCCTGTTGCCCTCGCTAAGCGTGTCGTGTGCGGTGTAGTAGCGTATTAATGGCCTCCTTTGACCGGGCACTCGCTCATGCAGTGCGCGCGCGCGCGTATTAAATTCCACGGAGCGATCCATCATCGGCCGGTCTGCTCAAAAGCGCGGCTGAAAAGCGCCACGCATGCGAGTTGTTGAGGAGGATGTTTGCGTTCCAGCAGCAACCGCTGGTGAATATTTAGTGTTATTTTAGGTTTTATATTCTCTATCAAGAACCTTGAATCGGCTGCTCCTCTGCGGAGTATTTTGCAAGACGGATATTATAGCTAGGAACAGGCATTGAAAGCGCATACGTCCACCACCGCCTGAGATGGCTGGTGCTGGACCGTCAGCCTCCTCCTGGTGGGCATGCCACCCGCAGAAGCATTCCAAAGCAGCGTCGTAAGGAGATCGACGGAATTTTAGCAACCGTTATCAAACCGTCTTTGACCTCATTTCACAGGATGTGGCCATCCAAGAAATGGCATGTGGGTAGCCGACTGTGGCCATCACACTGCCCTAGAGGATGGTGTGCGACAAGGAAACTTACCGGACAACTAAGAAAACTACGAGCAAGCCACAAAGAAAGTGCTATGTTGCTAAGCGAGTTTTTTTTTTTGTCGCATTTTGTTTCCTCCGCGTTTCTAGCGACAGTCTAACTGAGCTTACTGCTCTACTTAAATGAAAAATAGCAGTGCTCCTACTAGCTAGTTCGTTAAAAAAAATTATTTCTATTAAGGTATTTTTATAAGAGGTTGTAACACTCATCATTATTATATCTTTAAATGTTGAGTAGAGAGAGGTATAGAAGAAGAGATCGATAAAAAGTTAGTTTAAAATTGCAGAATGTCGTATATTTAAAAATAAAATAAAAAAACTAAAATAATGTATATTCGAAAATGGGGTGAGTACCTCTTTCGGACACATCGGGAATCGGTGAAAACTCAATATGGACTTCGGGAACCAGACTTCGTCCAGTTGGCGCCCTTGGAGCAGAGCTTACGTCTCATTCTTCTTGCAAAGCGCAGCAGTAGAACTCCCGTTGGCCGTTGATGCACTACATAACAATGTACATCGATTAGCGCAGTGTCGAAACTAGAAAATTTTCTATAAGATATAGATTTCACAAATATAGCTCTACAGTTTTATACAGTAACTTTGTAACATCATAAATCCAACATATATATTTAAAATTTGCTAAAAGTACAATTCAAATAATTCAAGTCTTAAAAATCACGAACCACCAAATTCGAAACTAATTCAATCAACAAATTTAATCTATTAAAGAAATGATCTCAGTAACATTTTTCAAAATTTTAGGGTGCCGGGACATAGCACTGCCCCGGAATTAGCACCATCTACTTCTACCACATTACATTTTTGCACTTCGGTGGGTCGGCCTAGCTAGATCCTGTCGATGATCTATATTATGTTAAAGGTAAACAAAGAAAGAGAGAGAGAGAGAGAGAGTCGTGACTACTCGATCCATCAAAATTAACCTCTCTCGAGTTGATCGAACAACGCTGCAGTCACCGAGTTGGATGGAGCACATGCCCATTTATGTTGCTGGATACATGTAGCTGATCAGATCAGCGTTGACAATGCGTGTCTGAAGAGCGGGGGTACGTACGTAGGTGCTCCCCGCAGCATGCATGGGTGGCGCCCCCCGGTTCCACAAGATCTTGGCGTGCGCTTTTGATACCTGCGCCCCGTAGGTCATCCTGACAGTACTAAACTGTGACTTTGCCATACCATCGATCGATCACTGGTTGGTGCCGTGGTGAGTCTAGCCATGCAACCTAGGGGCGTCGCTTGTAAACTGCGAACACCGTTGGTCGGTTGGCCGAGGAAGACAATCAAACCGACGTCTCGAGTTTACTTTTGTCGAACTTACAACTTTTGTCAAACTTACAAGCCTGCCTAAGTTCCTCCTAATTTCCGTTGGTTACTCAAACTAGCTCCAACGCATTGCTGAAAGTCAGAGGAAACTCGACGAGCAGTGCTTTCGTGATTTTTCTCTCGATATAAGTTGAACATTTGTGCTTTAATATTTATGTACCTTAAAAAAAGTATGAAAGCACCTCTTGAACTTGACGGATATGTTGGGAGAAGGTTTTTGTTCTGAGAGAGACAGAGAGAACGCCCCGGCGAAACCACCGTCGCCCCCGGCTTGCCGGGCGACGTAGAGGGGGACAAGAGGAGGGAAAATAAGCTCGGATGGTGAAAGTTTTCGGGCGTTTTTTCAACTGGAAAGTCGTCGTTTTCGAGTTTCAGAGATGTGGTGTTCGATATGGAGAGGTAATTCGTGAAGCTTCTTGGCGACTGACCGGTGCAGAAAAAGGGGTGTGCCTGAATTATTTTTTCTCTCGACTGTCAACTTGTTTCAGTTTGTTACGTCAGATTGGAACAAAGCTGGACTCGTCTTGCTCGACCTTTGCCCTGAACAACGAACGAGACGGGAGCGAATAACGACGATCACGACGAATATATCTACAACTTTGGATTGGTTTGTCCTGACCAATTCGATATTCCAGCATGTCAAGCAGCGAGTTGAGTAGAAAACTGTTTCTTTGGATTGCTTCTCGTCATCGCGATTTCCTTGGTTCTTTCCAATCTGATGGCACATCTTTCTGGTTTTTATTTTTTCCAGGAATCTACTTTCAGGAGACGATGATGATGATAGATTGGGCCCCTTAAAAAGGTCCATGACAACTTTACCTGCTTGCTGGGACCGACATTTGTTTTGGTGTTTTTATTATGGTTGGATGAGGTCGTTGAGGTGCTCGACCTAAATCTCTGCCTATTCAACTCACGTGGCTGTATCCTCATCACCCTCTAGTTGTCACACATTAGCACTTAGAATACTAGTATACTACTACTTCATCTGTTCTTTTCTGACAGAGAGCAAAAAGGACTTGAATGCAGGTCTCCACGGGAAAGCACTGAAACTATATATGCCATTCCATCGAACAAGGGAAAACCTGGAAAGTCTTGTAAGTAAGCTTTTTTTACTGAATTATTCACAATTTCACATATTTGTCTGCAAAAACCTTCACCTTCAATCATATACACCTGGTTCAGAAGTCGTCTCTGTGGCAAACAAGTCAAAATGCACCGTACATGATTGCTGTGCTAACTGGAATTGATGGGTACAAGAAGGTTGAAATGCACTCACAGTTCAGACCAACAGAAAGAAGGTTGTAATGCTTTCAGAGTTCAGCAACAGAAAGTAAATGCAATATCATGAAGGAATTTCCTTCTTCTATACAGAAATTAGTTTTTGAATGAGCACATAACTCATGGCAGTTGAGATTTTACAGTGGATATTTACATGTACTGTAAAAATACCAAAGCTACAAAACTGCTTGAAGCAAAGGTTGATACTAGAGGTTTAATTTACTACAATTTTTCCATAAATAATAAAGGCAGTCTCCGTTGATCTTAGAGAAAGCCTATAAAAAGCTGAATACAACAATGCTAACATCAAGCTATGTTCATCAGGATGGGCCGCAGGCCTGCTTCAACACTTGATTCTTCTACTTACAGTCAATAATCTGTATGTAACCAACCTCACGTAAAGAACAGATGATCCTAAGTTTTTAAGTTCCTAACTTACGTACAAAAAAGAAGGCAAGCTGCATAATTGATTTACACAGCATCCTCTCTCGCAAACGAATCATGAATGAGTTGGTTTCGTTTCCGTGTTTCTATAACCCTTTGCATGGCATAGTGACACCTACAAAGCATTATATCAGTTCTATTAGTTCAGAAAATACACCAGTGAACAGTGTTGTAGTAATCTTTGTTAAAAAAAATCCATAACTACAGAAGCGTCAGAACAGTGGTACTCAAGCAAAACAAGCATGGATTTGTAGTTACAGACTTACACTGAAATAAGGGCTAACAAATCTGTGTAGTTTCAATCCAGCTAATTCTAGAATGGTTTAAAATTCATATTCAATCTTCATTTAGAATAGCACAGAAATTTAGCCTTTAAAATCTAATGAACTTTCCAAATGATTAGAGTTTTGATCTAATGAATTTTCCAGACAAGTATAGTTTTGAGGATATACCTCCAAGGGAGATGATCAAGGAACATGCGAGGTGTCACAACAAGGTCCATAAAATCTTGCCGATTAGCTATAAATGCTTGGTAACTCCTGTTCTTGTGACGAGTCACAAGTGTCTTCTGCAACGAAGTATTACCATTCTTTACTGGAACAATATAAATAATGAGGCCAGGAAGATACACCTCTGGTGATTGCCCATCAGACAAACTTATTGCACACATGTGATTGTTAGGAGCGGATGAGAGTTCAGTACCATTATTTGAACAAGGTGACCTGTATCCCCTCCGCATTCATTCAAATCATCGTCTGGAAAATTGACATCTCTGTATGCATTAATAGGTTCTCCAGAGTGCGAAACATCCAGAACACTGCAGGAAGCAACCAAGCATTTCCCTCCATTACCAATGTCAGTCGTTCTAGATCTTCCCAACTCATAGTTGCTTGTTGCAGTGGAGCTAATTTGATGTTTTGGAGTATTTATCAAGCAAGATATAACTTGGCCGAAGAGAAATACACCACCTCTAATGGTATGCATCAGATTCTTTCCATGGATTTGATCATTACTTAGCTTTGCCTGACTGACTGTCTGAAGAGCACTGGCAGAAGCACAATGATCCACAACATTTTCATTGTATCTTTTGATGCTTGTGCCAACTAGTTTGCTAACATTAGCAGAATTTGGTGAGGTATCCTTTGAGAGAGCTCTTATAGCAGCACCACGTAATCTAATTACTGAATTCATGGATAATCGTGCGGAAAATTCATCATTGTGGACAATGCTGTAAGTAATGGACAATTAATAAGAAAATCACATGCTGTTACCATTATTAGCAAATAAATAACTGTACAGTAAGTTCACTAGTATCACGATTCGAATTTCACCTCGTAACAAACTGTGAGCATGAATCTGCTATCACATAATCCACACATGGTGCGGCTCCATATGCATACACATGTAATTTTGGAAAGCGTCCGTATAGCTGCATGTTATAAAATACATGTTGACTGTAAAAAGTGAAAATAATTGCATGAAAACAACGATTACACAGAACACTTACAACACATAACTTCCCTATGGACTCGAAGATTTGACACAATTTAGTCTAAGAAAGCATGTAAACTTGCATCATAGATGACACTTATGAAGTTTGTCCCAACTCCCGTATCATTGTAAATTTGTAATCAATAAGTTGTTAATAAGGGTTAAAAATAAACAAGCATAACGACTTGCTAGGACAGATAGCTTCTAATAACAGCAAAATAAACTCCATCACCACTCCAACCAAGCTATGAATTCCTGAACACCTTTAGCATTTCAATGTTCCATTTCATGCTCAGGTGCAAAGCTTTCCGCATATTCTTTACTCTGTGATGCAAAATAAGGGACCATTTAAATCTGATAATTAGAAAGGGTTGTTTGCTTGTTTATCTAATGAGCCTATATTGCATGGTGCGACCTACTGTAGTGTTGTCCCAAAAATTTGGATGGACAACACCATGAAAGATCCCTTTAAAATTCTCCTGTTGGTGCATCACCTCTTCCAGGATCCCTGCATTCGGTGACTTTAGTCACCACAGCCAAAGTTCCAAACAGTGAAACCTAAAGCATCCTACCAACGGTAGGCTGGTCCCATCAACCAAACAGCTTCAAGGTTAACTCAACCGTTAACAATTGTAAGAACATAAGAGTATTACAGAAACATTTTGGTCCCCCATGGGCACGTGCCCACATTTGTGAAAAGTGAAACGCCCAAAATAATTCATTCAATCTTCTAATCGAAACTGACAATTCAGAATAATCAAGTGACATGAAATAAATTCCCCTGTACATTGAAAATAAATAGACTTACCCTAATACCAAGAAGTGCAGCTACAGCACCTCCTAAAGAATGTCCAACAATTTCAATATTGTATCCATGGCACTCACATCCAGCCCCAAGCAGAGAAGATAAGAATCCAGCTGTCACTGCTTCTGACTTATCTGAAGGCAGTTTGATGGCAGCAGTTAATAGCATGGCCATCTCGAGCAATTTGTCAAAGAATAAGGCACTAGGGTAATAAGGATTATAAATAAAAATCAAGAAATCATTTATTGCAGTAATTGAAGTGTTCTTGTTTGTAGTTAGTATACTAAACTACATGAAAAAGGGGGAAGAAACAATAATCGAAATCATAAATAAATATAACATGCTGTACATATTAAATAAAAAATAAATTTGCATTTGGTGTCATGTTAACCTTGATGAATGGGCTGCCCTTCAAGCTTTGCGTACAATTCTCGAGCCGATTCAACAATTCCTGCATGTCCATGGTGTGGAAAAGACGAGAGGACAGCTTCCTTAACTTGAGGGGACAACTGATCAGAACTGAAATGGAACAAATCATTTTATCAGGCAAATGAAGAGTTCAAATTCATAATTGAGTTCAGAGTGACCATCAATAATATAGTGAATGAGAACATTTTCCAGGTTCAATCATCGCAGCATACTAGTAATGGGGAGTTCCAAATAATTCATAAGTAGCCATCTGAGGAGAATCATAAAGGTAATTCATATATATGCCTTATTTTCCAAAAGAAATCTACAGTGTACTCATGGTAAATTTCTTATAAGAAATAAGGCTGAGGTAGAGAGAGTTACTTGATCAGCCCATCCAAGTCATCCATGGTAAGAGAGCATTCCCTACACAAGCCATCAGTTATAACATCTTCTGGAGTCTCAGTTCCACGTATGGCAATGACTACTGTTTTCAAATCATGTAGGACGACAACAAAATAGGCCACCTCACGTTTTTTCTGCAAACAGAAATAAGTGACCTTAAATTGGTCACAAGAAATTTGTAAATAGAAGTTGATGTACTGGATGTGCTGATTTACCTGGCTAACACGACCTTTTCGAAGGACTTCCGGGGCCACATTGACGTATTTTAGGAAAGCAGCTGCATGCCCTCTCCACCAATTATCACCTTCAAGGATTGGTCGCCTATGGAAGTAATAAAGTTTTATAATCATGATTATGTACCATGCAACAAAGAAAGAAGAGACATCTCATAAAACTAAACATGTTTCGGCGTCTTAACTTATTGGTTTGGATGCAAATGCGATCATTCTTTCATTCTTTTTGTTTCTCTCCTTTTTTGAGTCTTCCACTTTAGTTTTGAAAGGAGAAACTGCAACACCTCATATTTAAGGAGCTCTTTTACAATACACAAGAATCAAAATGTGCCGTCCATTTGTTTAGATCCAAAGATTGAGATTAGATTAGATTTGACTATACTACCATATGTAGTATGGGTAGTATAATCCGTAAAGGGATATAATGGTAAATAATTTTCTGAGCCAGCACCCAACCCTGTGTCTCGTGGAGGGGTATAATGGTAATTGAGCAAAATAGCATTCAGCACATACGACCCCAAGTCAAAGACCGAATGCCCTCGACAAATCAACAGTCAGATTTAATTTCTACTACCGCTATATACTACCATGGTAGTGCACAGTAAAAATTCTCTATTTAAGAGATTGTGCTTGGAGAAGAAAATTTTATCAACTTAAATGATTCAAAGGATTTGAAGGGACTTAGTAGTTAGTAGCTTCAAATTCAGAGCAACCATTTCCCAAAAGGAGGAGGAAATCGATTCATAGTGATCGAAATGCAACAACTTAGATGAGCCATGTATATGGCTCACCACCAAATAACACTACTTGATGTTCTTATTTTTGCCTCAAATAATTAACAGGCACCAGATTCAGCAAGCATGAATTATCTAAATGTTACAGATGACGGCTGGCACTATTACATAACCATCCCAATCCCTAAGTCATTGCTGCATGACATGATCTAATTGTTGGTGTCAAAGTCTTTTAAGAGGGCTCACAAAATTACCTGCTGCGAGTCCATGGAGTCAAAATACCTTGCCTATTGAGCCAAACACAGGGAAACATCAGAGGATTCCTTCCAAAATCAAGCAGCGGACCCTGCAAGGAGAACATGTAAAAAATGTACTGGAAACCACTGAAATGGGGCCAAGTGAAGGATGGAGAGAATAACTGTATAGGTAGCTTCAGCAAATGGATGGAAGAGAATAGCCTCTTGGATTAGATCCTGAGGAGCCTCCGCCTGTTCTTTTGCAATGACTGTGGACAACTTAGATTTCTGCAATAATGAAAGCCCTGAAAAAAATCATAGGACACCAATATTAGTACTGAATAATAGTACCATGAAGGCACATCGTCAAACTTTTCTCCTTTTTTTTTCTTTCAGTAATCAGATCAAATAATCAAAGTTTCAATGAAATTCATAAAAATATGGCTCAAAATGTTCACAAATAGCAGAGCAGACCAACCACAACCAGAGCTACTAAATTACTGACATTTTGAGATGACTACCCATATAAATAGCTGCTAACTTGATCAAATGGATATTACGTGCTTTTACTGATTAGGAGTCCAAGATAAATTCACAAATAATCACCAAGATTGAACAGAACTTAGCTATGAATCACAAGGTAAATAGAAAACCAACCTGCTATGAGCTCAAGATGACCAGTTCCAGATGCACGATAAGCCATAAGATCACCCAATAATTTTGCCACAACACATATATCGTCATCTTCCAATACACTCCTATAGAGGTGAAGAACAAAGTTGCTGAGGTTGTTCAAATATCAATGCAGCTAGGTATATCATTCAGCACCAGAGAGAAACATACGAATACTTAACCCGCCCAAGACAACATAAAACCTCACGGATGCCATGATCAAACACCTCCCTGTAGTGAGCCCTCCACGCAATATCATGGGATGCATAAAATGACCTCCATCTTAACACATCAGTACCTGTAGTGCACTGAACTATAGTTGCCACCCACATGATGACAAGAAAAAATATTAATAAGATGTGCTTCCAGTCACTGTTGCCCTGTTCCGGTCCTGATAAAATTCACATACATGACTCAGTTATTAGCATTATAATATAGGAATTCCCAAAAACCCTGCATCTAACAAACTGAATTATTAAAGACAGCCTTTTGTTATATACATCAGCTTCACTCTTTGATAATACAGACAATTTAAGCATGATATACAGGGATACAGTAAATAAAAGACTAAGTTATATATCAGCTTCGCTCTTTGAAAATTCATATAATTTAAGCACAAATGACATGGGGAGAGTAAATAAAGAACTAAGTTCTTTGTACTTTATGCAAATTCAGCATCTTCTTTGTATTTTATGCAAATTCAGCATCAGTTTCTTTTCAAATATGCAAAATTGGTGCAGTAAAATGCACTGTTGCACGAAAGACAGCCTTCAAGTCATAGATACGGTGTCAAATAATTTCCACGGCCTAGGAGCATATACAAAAATCTCAACAAATATCTTACTATCCTATTTCAAACAACATAGTCCGTCTATAGCATTGTGCATGTACCTGAAAAGCACTGTTTTGAAGAACCTCCAGCTGAGAAATCCTTCATAATAATACACATCAAATAAAGCGCCAACACAAATTGCAACATTGTGATGACCATTCCAAACCTTGTCCACCAAAGCCATCTCTTGTATCGCAGCTGTGCACCAAAAAAGAATAACCTCAGTTTCAGATATTACTACAAGCATCTGAAATCCAAGTCAGATATAAATTGTGTTAAACACTGCAACGTGCAATCCAAACTATCAGTAATAAAGCTCTCGCTTGAAGTAGTGTCGAAACTATCAGTAATAATGCTCTCACTTGAAGAAGTAGTGTCATTGACCCGAATACTGATAAAGGGTAAATTTACCGAGACAAACTCACAGCCATGCTTTGTACGACAATAGAATCGTTCAGTTAATTCAGAATACCCTTCTCTCGTGATGGGTCGCCGGACATTTCAAAGACCCAGCTACGCTGATGGCGCGACCTGCAGAGGCAGAGCCAACGATCCAAGCAGGCACCGTGCTTTCGGTTCTACCAGCGGCCAACAGGAAGTTTATCATAAAGCTGGGAGCAAGCGACACGGCCACCACCGCCATCTTCTTGCGCCCATGGCAATCCTCAGGGGGCGAAGCCAAGACGGGCCCCGCCCACAGAACCTACACGGCATTGCAAGCTCCCAGCGCCAGGGAAGCCCAGCGCGCGGACCCAAGGTCCGGAACCACCAACGGCCCCGAATCCAACATGATCACCACTTCCCTACCCCGCTTGGAAGCCCAATTGGCGAAACAAAATTGTTCTGTTGAGCAAGCTCCACTTTGGCCATGGATGCAGTTATTACTGTTACCCCCGAGCTACAAAATAGCTTAGCTCCCCAACCCGTTTTTCAACGATTAAACATTTCCTATTTTAGGCATTGTTTTGCAGAGTAGTAACTAGCTGGAACACAAGATCGCTTTGCTCTTTGCAGCATACCCGCGAGAGGTGGCGGAGGTCGCGCTCGCTGTCGACGTGTGCCCCGATGGCGCCGGCGGCAATCGCGGCCCCCGCGGCGCCCTGCGCGAACCCCGCCGCGGTGGAGGCCAGGAGCCTCGCCGCCGAGGCGGCGGATGCGGCCGCGGTGGCGGGGCCGAGCGAGCCGCAGCGGCGGCGGAGGTGGAGGCAGCGACGGCGGCACCGGTGGAGGCGGCGGCGGCGTTGAGCAGCGCCGAGCAGGCGGTGGCCCAGCGGACGGTAGCCAGCACGCCGGCGGCCATGGGGCTTGGGCGGGCGCCCCGAGGCGAAGCGGAGACGCACGAGATCAGCGCTAGTTGGGCGCAAGATGCCAAATGGCCATTGCTGCTGTTTGTAATGATGAGGTGCAGGGGACAAGAGGTGGGTCCCTGCGTCAGTGAGTGCGTGGTTTTCCGTAGGCATCTGGTTGGCACTTGGCAGTTGAGCTGCTCGCGTTTGTTGCGAGCCTCGTACGGAAGGCACTGCATGCGAAATAAATTTATTTTACTGTTTACAGTCCAAAACTATGACTGGTAGGTCGGCCCGGAAAAGGGCCCAGTCAGCAACCGTACGCGATGTTTCCTGATAGCTTTAGTTCGCACGCGTAGCAACAGCGGTATCTTTCCGAGTTAGAAGAAAATTCACTGTAAATTCGGCGTGACATGTGGGTCAGGGGAGGGTTGGTTATTTCTGGGTCCCACATGTCATTGTGGTATAGAGTTGGGGTCGGTATGATGTGGGGACAGGTGAGAAGAAGGTTGGAGTCAGTAGTTGGCACGTCGTGCGGGTGATTAATGGCGTGTGTTCTAGAACGTGGTGTTTCTGCTTTATTAGGGTCGGTACATTAATGACATGTCAATTTACTCTTAGTCTATATAAATTAACTTTATTTTATATAAAATATTAAGAAAAGAGAAATGATAAGAAAAGATAAGGGCATCTCCAATGGTGCTTCAATTAAATTATATAAATAAGGTTAATCTCAACATGTGATAAGTACAAAGTGAAACGGGTGAATATATTCTCTCGTATAATAAACAATATCAAAATGTCACAAATTGTGTTTTGCATTGATCTATTTTTGAAAAAGAAAATCACATATACATTATTAAGTCATTTAAGATCTTTTGCCCAAAAAAAAATGTTCTTGTTGCCTAGACAGAACCAGATGAAATATAGAAAAACATCTTCTTTTCTCTTCCTTTCTCTCCTGAACTGGAACTCATATGTTTCACGTTTTCTCCGGTGTAGATTGAGGGAGCGAGAAGGGAGGGGGGCAAAGGCGATAGCATATGGGATGTCTTCACAGAAAACAAAGGTTTGTTTGTTTGGGTTCCTTAATAATGTTCTTGACATATACCGATTTAATTTAACTAGGTGACTGGTGTTCAAACGCCTGTACTTTCAGATCATATCTTAGACGGAAGCAGTGGAGAACTTGCAGTAGATCATTACCATCGATACAAGGTAGTAACTAGCATCCCTAAGTTTTCAAACCGTTCTGTTGTAAAGACTAAAGAGTCCCAATGAACATATTTTTCAACTAATATGAAAACTGTTTTTACCTCTTGTTTCAAAGGGATTTCTGCCTATGACTTTATTGTGTTTGTACAATACATTGTTTTGTAGAGCAGTAATCTCTTGTTTGAACTGTTTGGTATGAAATTTTTAGGAAGACATTGAGCTCATGGCCAGTTTGGGCTTTCGTGCTTATAGATTTTCCATTTCTTGGGCACGAATATTTCCTGGTATGTTAATCTTAGCATATGGAGCTTCACATATAAATAACTATGCACATGGCATGCATTGCCAGATAAATTGTGCATTTTATCTATTGTTTGTCATCCGATAAATTTTGCATTTTATCTATTGTTTGTCATCCTATCATTTTTCCATGCTTAAGATTATAAGTTTATCATGCCTGCAGATGGCCTGGGCAAAAAGGTCAATGAACAAGGAGTTGCCTTCTATAACGACCTTATCAATTTCATGATTGAGAAAGGTGGCAAATGATTTACCTAATACCTTAAAAGGTTACAGTGCTTCTAGTTATTAACCACCTATCTGTCTGACTCTAGGTATCGAGCCTTACGTAACTCTGTATCATTGGGATCTTCCATATAATCTTCAAGAGACTCTGGGGGGCTGGCCTTCTGACAAGATTGTGTAAGCCATTGAAGGCATCTTAACTTTACACTATGATTCAATATGTGAAGTTTTCTTAAACACTCGCATGAATGATTATTTATATGGGAGATTCTTTCTAAGAAAAGAGCTTTGTTTAGGAGTGCTTGCACCTTGATTTGGTGTATTTTATCTGAGTTTCTTACTGCCAAAATATACCAGGGCGTACTTTGCATTATATGCAGAAGCTTGCTTTGCAAATTTTGGAGACAGAGTAAAGCATTGGATGACAATCAACGAGCCTCTTCAAACTGCAATTAATGGTTATGGGATTGGATGTATTGCACCTGGAGGATGTGAAGGTGAAACTGCTAGATGTTACTTGGCCGCCCATCATCAAATCTTGGCTCATGCTGCTGCTGTTGATGTTTACAGAAGGAAATTTAAGGTTTGTTTAGGCTCTTATCCGAACTATCGGCGTGCGAGGGCTTTGTTTACTGGCCACTTTCCAGTTTGGTCATCTCTGTTTCTTTCCATTTCTTTGCATTTTTTCCAAGCTTCATACCTACGTGCTAATAACCTCGTATCTCTGGAAATTGGAATGGTGAAGGATTGAGGCTCACTAAATGGTGGTGAATTGGTGTAAATTAATATCTAAAACTATTTTTATTTTGATTAATTATGGAAATTAATAAAATAATGACTAAACTTGAAATATCAATCTAGAATAAATAATCTAATACCATGAAAGAAAACTAGACTAAACATGCATGCTAGAAAGTAATTGTACGCAAAAAATAATTAGTTGATCGAAACCTATACTCACTGATTTTCTTCAAATAATATTTATATGGATCCCTTTATGTCAATGCATGAACCTCAAATAACCCCTAAAATTTTTCTCTAAATTTCCTCTTTCTCTTCCTTCTAACCTCTCTTCCCCGTGGTGAACTGTAGCCACCCCTGTTGCGCACTGTAGCAAATCCTGTTTGCGCACTGTACCACCGAAACTTGTACTTGTTTTTTGCTCCTGCCGCCGTGCTCTTTTTTTTTTTTTTTTTTTCTATGCATCGCCTCTGTGACTTTTTTTTTCTGCAGCCACTGGAGCGCTCGCTCTGGCATTTCTTTTTTTTTTCTTGTGGCACACGCCTCTCTTGCTTTTCTTTTTGTGCAGCTCAACCAAAACCAGCTGGTGCTCTCCTATTTAGACCATGTTTGTTTTAGCTTTTAATTCTGGATTCCGACCCTAAAAGTAGAATTAAAACAAATAGTCTTATTCTAGAATCGATTATCACAATCCAGTCCACCCATATACACTAGAATCCACAATCCACTTCATATGTGCTTTTGGATTCTAGCTTTTGAAGAATCAACTTCTCTACAACCACAATCTAGAATCACTTTTAGAGAATCCAAAAGCTGAAACAAATGCAGACCCTTATTCTTACCAAACTCTAACCTCTTGTCTCAATAATATACATGCACGCATATCCATCCGCACAATTACATACGCCCAATACATGTATAGATGACCCAAACTCATATATACATGCGTCACGGCTCATTTGCCAGACTCGCATGACTTGTTCGCTTGCATGACCAGCTAGAGGCTACACTACGTCGTCCATCTGCGAGATCTCACGCGTCTCGCCTCATTGCATCTGCGTTCTTCACATGCTATATCTGCACCTCTGCAATCTTGTGTGCCACCTGCACTTCTACAACCTCGCGTGCTGCGCTGCACCTGCGACCCTCGTGTGCTGCTCCTGGGACTACGCGCCACCTGCACTTCTACAACCTCACGTGCTGCGTTGCACCTGCGACCCTCGTGTGCTGCTCCTGGGACTACGTACACCAGCAGAATCTCCTAACCTACGAGCAGTACGCCTAATCAACGTCACTTTGCTTTGAACGTGTATCTCGTAGTCTGTGATCGGGCGGTCTCGACATTTTGGGGGTCCGGCGAAAACTTATATGGAGGCCCTATACCCTATCTACCTCCTCATATATAGCTTAAGTGGAAGAGAAAAATGAGAGAGAGAGATATAGGCCAAATTACTAATGTATAGTCAAGCTATAAGCGATTTCAAGGCACTTATTATCTATTACATGTGGACCAACATTTAATTTTATAGACAATGCTATAGCTAATCTATTGGAGAGGTTGTCTATATACTATCTATAGATGACATAGATATTTCTTATAGCTAGTACCATTGAAGATGACCTTACGTAAGAATCAGCATAACACGAAAAACAATGTATAATGTTGTCTTACCAAAATAGGTGGTGAAGATTTTTTTTATATGCATCTCTATTCCTAATTATTAAAATACAATTGTATTTATTATATATGATTAATCTGCACCATTATAATCAGATTCTACGAAAATAAGTGGTGGAGATTCTTCCTTTTTTTTCTTTCGATTAATATGAAAATTTATAGAATTGATAATACTACCTCTATTATTACTCTTAAGAATCGCGTGCCCGAAGCGTTTGAAATTTGGCCAATGGTAAACTCGGCTAAAAATCGTGATTCGATCCTTTTAGAAATTACGGATAAGTCATTAGCGATATTACGTGAGAGGAAGATTTTTTCGCTAAAATCGCGTTCGGGTCCTCGTCGTCATTTTTGAAAAGAACCTCCCGTTAAATTCAAATCGCGAACATGCTCTTTTCTAATTTTTCAGGATAGCGAACAGGTCCAAACGTAACATTCAGGTCCTTACTCTTTACGTCTAGATCCTTTCTCTGTTTTTCTCGGGAAAAAATGTTTTCGTCACCAGGATTATGTGTGCGGCTCTATCTCTAGATTTTTTTCCCACCTCGATTTCCCATCTCGATGTCTAATATTTTTTAAACAAATGCGTAGAGTATTAGATTCAGCAAAAGAAGGTTGTCATCTCTAATAATTTTTCACCATTTTCCTCTAGACTTTTTTTTTCCCGCGTTTTTCAGTCGGTCTCAATATTTTTCAAGTGATTAAATCGAAAGAGATATTTCTACAACTCTATCTCTCTGTTTTTCCGTTTACTCATTATTTCGACGATTTAAAAAATAAAACATACCGAAAAAAAATTTTTCTCTGGCATACGTCTTGGCGTGTACGCCGCAAAAAAATTTCTAGTTATTGTGGTATGTTCTTACCTTTGAAATAAAGGAGATGTCTTAATTATCACAGTTTGTTTTTATATAATAAATCATAGATGGATATACAGACACTACATCCGTAATCCATGAAGTCGGATGTAAAGGCCACGGGACCATCGGTGTATATGCCGTGCGATACATTACATGTGCAGGTAGACGTGGTGGCTGCGTGTGCACATGGCTGGTTGTGCGCAGTAACAGTGGTGGCATGGAACAGGTAGGAGCGAACGGCGCACGACGGGTCCCGGTCGGGTCGAGCGAGCTACAGCATTGCACTACACCGCACTCTCCGAAACGATGCAGCTAGACAGACAAGGACGGATATCTCTATTCCCTGCCCCGAAAGACGCCGTGTGAACCATGCGAACCAAGCAAGCAGAGCAAGCATGCAGCGCTAGCACGATGGTTCCCTCTCCAACGGCCGGCCGTGGTATTCCGGCTTGCCATACAGCAAGCCCATACCCATGGTCACACGGAACGACCGGGCTTCCATAGCGGGCGCTAGGATACGTGGTGCTGGTGGGCTTGTTGCCGCGGAACCGGATGGGCTGTTGGGCTGGTGAAGCGAAACTAGTGGCCGCAGGGAGAGTGGCGCGCGCACGACAAGAGAGGTGTTGTTGGACCAGGGGTGGCAACGCTCGGCAGACTCGCGTGGCCCGAGATATTTCACGGACGGTTTGAGCTGCCTGCCCTGCGCCCGCGTGCAGTGCAGTGCGGGTCCGCTCCGGCCCCGAGTTTTTTATGGAGTCGGTCTGCCTAATAGCATGCCGCAACGCAGTACTACGAGCTGGGACTGGGAGTATGAGATAAGGGTGCAAACGGAGCGGATAATTTCCGACCGACCGAAGACCGAATTCGTTTAAAATCCGATTCGAATTCGAAAAAATGATATCCGGTTATATCCGGTTATAACCGGATTCGATCCGGATTCGAATCTGCCTATCCGAAAAAAATATGGAGTAAGATATGGGAAGAGAAGTATCCGATCCGTATCCGATCCATACCCGCATATCCGAGATATCCGAAAAATATCAGTGTAAATGAGTGCAATAGATATCCGATAACGATCCGATAAACATAAACATTCTACATCATATAAGTTCATATGTTGATTGGAATTATACTTGGTGCATATTATTCTTATATAGGAAGGCAACTATTATTGAATTTGAAACACTTATATGTCTCCAAGGTTCTAGTAAAGTTTGTGTATTTAATATCTGCGACATATATAGTTTTCGCTTTCACGCGTTATCCGGCTAACTATTAAGTGAATCGAGACTAACCGTGATCCGGACGATCGTATTAAGCTCGTATTGGCAAAAAGTAATCCGTATTAAGTATTGAATCCGGCCCGTCTCAATATCCGATTCTATATTCGAGAAAAAATTTGGAATAGGATACGGAATGAAAGCGAAATCCGTCAAATGTCCGATCCGTTTGCACCCCTAGTATGAGACAAGTTGGCTTTTGCTTTTCCCTAGCACCAGGCACTGCAAGCAATGGCATTGCATACACGAACGAGACACATGAATATACAATAGTACTACTACATACCACGTAGGAGCAGGACCACGAAGAATCTAAGCTTTACTCCTATGATTGACCAAGAACCACCCCGTCTGTGGTCTCTGTGGTCTGTTACGTCTGTACCAAGGCCGGGGAGCTAGGAAACCAAGGAGCGCATGCGCATGCAAGAGCAAGAGGCCAAGGCCACGTGAAAGTAACGCCCTAGCTAGCCACCTCCTATGTACACCAAAGCTTCAACGCATGGTCGGGTCAAACGTCGTCCAAGGAAGTTTCGCATCCCATCCGCGTATGATAACGAGTAGTACTAGCTAGTTAACACCCTAGCAAGGCTAGTCAGTAGTCACTCTCTTTTAGGGAGAAAAGCAACAGGTACGTACACCACGCACGTACTGGATGATTAAACTAGCTAGCTAGCGCCTGCATCAATGATGCGCGACGGACTACGACAGCCACAAAGATCATATTGTTCCTCCAATGAAGCAGATAGCGTGCATGCATGGGCAACAAACGTTCGAGGTAGCTAGAAATTAAGTACTGTCACGCATTTTTGTAACCTAAGATGTACTATTTTGCTACTCCAAACTAAAAGCTGAATTTGCATATGGCTTTTTAGTAGCTCCTGGATGAACGCATGCACAAGTCTCTGTCAGAAAGAACAGAAGAAGAAAACAGTTAGGACATCTCCAATGGTACTAGTTATAAAAAATATCTATATCATCTATAGATAGTACATAGACAAGCTCTCCAATAAATTAGCTATAGCATTGTCTATAAAATTAAATATTGGCCCACATGTAATAGATAATAAGTGCCTTGAAATCAGTTATAGCTTGACTATACATTAGTAGCCAGTCTATATCTCTCTCCTCATTTTCTCTCTTCCACCTAAGCAAAATGCTGAGATAGCATCCTTATAGCTAGCTGAAGTGGTACCATTGGAGATGCCCTTAGAGGAAAAAAAATTGGCACGAATGATCAGACTCAAAGGTCATAGACTTGGTTAGACTGCGATAGGGCTAGGGTTACCTACTAGTGGTAGCTGCTACTTAGTAGCTAGTTTTGTACGGGAGTATAGATAGGTTATTTATGTATAAGATAATTATTGCATAACATTTAAAGACAATGTTTAGAGACAGTTATTATACAAATTAGCTTTTAGCTTACCATTAGCTAGCAGCGGACTTTACTATTGTACTTACCCTAAGCAGTAAGCACACGTGAGAATGCGAGCCGGTCTACGTCTTCAAATCAAAAGTCTCACCGAGGCTAGAACCACAAAAGCTGCCCAAATCAAGGCAAATGTTATTAGCGGGATTAACTCGCCTACTAAGCTCCTATTCCTCCTAGCTTAACTTTCTCTCCCTCTCCACTCATTTTTAACTGCATGCAAAGTGAAGTACTCTATTGTCCAAGTTTAGGATATAGTTTTTAATAGTTTAGTCTATAAATATAAGATATATTTTATATTTTAATGCAAAAATTAGTACGATCTTTCTTTTATATTCTAATAAATATCCGATTTATCGATATTCTTTGCATGCATCGTTAAATATAATGCTTAGAGAAAATAATTAAAAATAATTTAGTTATTGTCAATACTTTCTTTTCCTGATTAATCTAAGAATTTCGAGCTTTTCTTTTTCTATGATTAATGTGGCAATTTTCGACTTAGAAGGGTACATTCTAAATTGTATCCCTAATAAATGGACAACGAGATGTAATACTAAATTAAAGATATATGAAAAGCTAATAAATTTAGGATGAAACCTAATGAATTGTCTATATTTATTTAATTAGCACGATAAAACCTATTTTAAATAATAATTTGTTGAAATATTTAATAGCTAATAGTGTGATTAAAATCTTATTGGGTAAAAAGAGAGAATTACGTGAGAGTGATATCTATATACATAGACAGAGAGAGGGGTTGCAATATATCATTTTCGCAGTGCAATACAACATGGGAGAGTAACATTGAAATCTCTTACTTTCCGGACTCTAGTTGTACTTAATCTGATTGTGTGCATGTTTGCTATCATATTTATTTCAGTTTCCATGTCGAACACACTTTTCTAATTATTTGTTGTCTATTACATATAGATCTAAGCTATAGATAAAAATAATTAAGGAGGTTGGACGACCAAGATTTTTTCTTTTTGAGAATAATGTGTGATTTTCTATCAATTTTTCTTTTTCTCAGATTAATGTGGGAATTTCTAGCTTTTTTCCCTCTAGGATTAATGTGGTGATTCTAGAAAAACCTTCAATTAGTAGATATAAAGATACTTAAGAGTAAAAATGCTATAAAATAAGTCTGCCAATACTTAACTTTGATTACTCCAATTCGTCCTTTTTTTTCCTTGCATTTTACTAGTAGTTACTCTTGCGATGAAGCCATGTCGTTTGTCCCCGATCGGGGCATCTCTTGTTCACTTGCTGGTATGCCGACAACCATAGCTGCCACGTCAGTCAGTCTAATTATCCTTTATTTTTGCCAACAAAGAAAATGGAGATTATTTCATCATTAAACAAATTGTTCATGTGCTATGTGTAATTATATGTTTAGATAAATGGAAATGTTCTTTGCTTTTCCCCGTAAAAAACATGAACTACTACTGGTATATATTTCTTTACCAAAATACTAAATCGAAGTTTGGAGAGACGAAACTTAATACTGTACTACTATAGTGACTTCTTCTGAATAACTAATCGTCAGTGATGGGCCAAAATATTTACAATGAATTCATGCACACCTCATGCATAGTACTATATATTGCAAAAACTTTTCTCCTACCTTGCACATACGAATAAAAGATCGATACTCCTAAATAATTGGCATGCAGCTTTTTAAAAGACAAAAACATCTCATCTTCACCTGAAGAAGACTCTTGTTGGATAGGCACGAGAAAAAACTTTTTAAGCTTGCTTCGTTTCTTCGCTTTTCTCTTTTCGTGTTCGTTTATGGCTGGACGTTTTCAGAGGGATATCGATCCATGGAGAGCAAAGTGGCGAGCACGTGGGTCAGCTCTCGATCGTATCATAGGAGTAAGCCATAACAGAGACTCATCTATTGCATCCAAGACCCACACGTGTGAGAGTCCAGACTAGGTAGAGAGATCAACTTGAGTAGAAGATTCGCGCATGCGCTTTATCGTTCCAAGAGAAGATTGGGCAGTCGATGGTGGTCTGTGGTCAGTGTGTGCACGTGAGAAGGGCAGTCGATGGTGCATGTTTTAATCTGCAAGAGCAACTCGTGGTCATGTATAGATTTACTCATGCATATATTTATGCGTGCAAGATCGTTTTTTTTGTCAAATGGACTCTGCATACGACGACGTGGAATACCTACTTGCATATAATCAAGACACGAATTACTTGGATTCATGGCCGGCTTTCGTATACGAGTAACAGATCAGAAGAGAAATAAAAATACTCCTTGTTGTGTGCAGCGGCAGCAAACTGGATCCCATGCCAACTCCCAACCCTAGATCCATATCCCTAGAGCTGGGAGTTGGACCGGGCTTTTCACAGGCGGCCCAAGGCCGGTCGATCTTGACCCAAGCACGCAGGTCCCACGAATGGATTTGGGCGGGCGGCCCGCCAGCTATAGGGCCGGGCCGGACTAAAATGGGGCCGTCGGGTGGCCCCCTACCGACGATATGGGCGGGTTAGCCGTTGAAGACTAAAGCCTTAGAAGCCCGTGGGTGACCCAGAGGCCCTTAGGCGGAACACGTGAGGCGCGGCAATTCAACCTAGTATAAATTAAATTAGCTAACTAGCTTTAGCAAAACATGCAATTTTAGTATAAATTAAAATTGCATGCTTGTATCTTGCATGCAACTATACGCATTAGCAAACCATGCGACCATACGTATTTAGCAAACCGCCAAACCATGCAAACCATACTAGCAACGTCTATATATACTAGCACGCAATTTTTCTCGGTGCATGCACTTCAGCGCTAGCTTCCCGCACTTGCTGACGCGACGAGGCAAGGCCACGAGGGGCCTAGTAGGCGTGGCGTCAACGTTGAGAGAGAGTGAATGAGTGTGGGTCGGGCACGAACTTCGGCGACTCGACCCGCCCGTGCTTTTGGTAACGGCCGGGCCTTGTAAAACATCTCTCGTTTGGCTCGGCTTTGGCCGTTAGCCTTCCGGCGGTTGGTCTAGCTCGCCATGGCGGCCATCAGGTCGGTGCCATGCCAGGCTACCCAACGCCAACTCTACATATCCCCAGTCTCCACCTTATGATTAGATATTCACACTACCAGAGAGAGGTTAACTGAACCATGCAGTTAATTAATCTCTCCGACTTTTAATAGATGAGGTTTAGATTTTTTGTTGTTGTTGTAACCGATGCATATGTGGAAATAATTAAATCAGTTTTTCTTCATTAGCTCACATATTGTTCTTGGATGATATATATTACTCTAATCTATAGTAGTAGTATAAAAGACTAATGATATGTATTTATGAATGCAGGAAGTAATAAAAGACTCATCCCCTGATTAAGGGACACCTCATGTGGTCTGAGACTCCGAACCCCCTCTAGCTTTGACGGTCAAAGTTTTAAGCGGAGCAAGGAAGGCAAGGGGTGCAATTACCAAGGTAAAAACACACACCCTATCAGCCCTTTCTTACCCTCGACCTCTCCTCCCCCATAAAGAGAGAAGAAAAAAGCACTAGTTTTTTTTTTCCTGTATTGGCGTCTGATAGCAGGGAGTGAGGGAGACACTATTGCTCTTAGCAGGGAGGATCCTATGTGAGGTTTTTAGGGTATATACAGTAAGACTATTTCGGCTGACTCTTAGTCTGTATACATCAGTTTTGATCTATGTAGAAGAGTGAAAAAGGAAGAGAGAGAAAAAAGATGGCTCTTATTTAGCAACCAGTCTTTGCATGGAAGCATAAGTATATTATTTATGTACAAGAGAGCAAAGATAGTTATTACACACATCTAAACAACCTTTAGAGATAGTTATTGTACAAACTGACTTTTAACTTACTATTAACCAATGGTAAACTTTACTATTTTAGCTGCCCTTAGAGCAACTCCAACCCAAATCCCTATATTTTCCCTCTACACTCATTTAGGGGTGGTATAAAAATTAGGGTCATTCTATATCAAATTTGTCTCCAACCCACACTCCTTATTACTCACCCTTATTATTTATCTAAATATTATTATTACTTTGCACCCATGAATTATTATTTTAAAATGAATAAAAAAATGCCAAAGAAAATAGTAGGGGCAAAGAGAAAACCCCTAGATGTAGGGGTGAGAAGAGGCCTCCTTAAAATAGAGATTTCAAATAGGGGTTGGGTTGGAGCTCATATTTTTTTAATTCTCTTTATAATTTAAGATAGAAGAAGATTTAGGAGATGAGTTAGACTTACTCTTAGGCTTTAGCCCGTTTCTTGCACGTTTGGAGAGAGGATGGACCAGGGGACGAAAAGTTTTTATATGGGCGGAAGACAAGGGTTCATGTCCTCATCTAGGGTGCAGGTAGCACGTCTACTCTCCTTCCATGCACGAGAGAACCATTTTTATTTTCAGGCTTTTCTGCTTGTCCTTTTCTTTTGAAGCAAAAGAACTTCATATTTCCTTCATGACAAGCAAAGTATGATGTTGTACTTGCAATGTCTTAGGCTACCTGAAACTGGTATGAACAAGTAACCATATGTTGTGCATTTGTAGTGTTGCTTTTATGTATTTTTTTTTATTTGCTGCTATTTGTTTTGGGGATGATGAAATATACGTACTGAGGTGAGGTGAGCTTTCATCAAATTTTGAATGGAAGTTTTTGTCCAAATAAAATCATTTGGTAACATGGGTAGATGATAGTGCTAGAGATCAAACCTCCTGCCGTAACCTGAAGCACAATGTATTGATGGATAAACCCTTTTCTGTTTCTTAAGATACTTATATTATTGTATATATTTTTTTTGCCCCAAGACATGAAGCCCGATAGCAAATCACTGAAGTCAAGTTTAGCTTGATGTTTAGTAAAACTAGGATTAGGGCTGACCTAAATACCGGTTTGTAGCTATTTTAAAGGAGACTAATTGGAAAAGGTTTATTAGTGTATGATTGGAGTATGTATCATATTTTTCCTAAACCATGTTAGTTGTACTAACCACATATCACTAGAATTACTACTACGCTCCTATGTTTATAGGGGAAGTATTTTCCAAATTATCCAAATTTAGGGCCTCACTACTGTACATGCCACCCTTGTGGGTGTGTGTATGTTTGTGTCAGAGGAAGGAGAGCATAGGGCTTTGTAAAAAACCTTGTCACGGATTCAGCTTCTGCAGGTGATTAATTTGTGAGTGGTTTTAGGTTTTGAGGAGAGAACCAGGCCAGGCCTTAATTGCTCGTATGTGGATTCTTCAGTCTTGAACAGTGTTTTGGCACATAGCTAGGAATAATATACTTCTAGTTGGAGGCATACAATGTAGAGTATATGTCAACTGCATGCATGTATGTCCAGGCACCCAATTAACCGTGCATGTGCATACTGTAAAATTGAAAAGAGAGATGAAAGAACATCTGCTTATGAATTGAGATCCTAGACAAATAGAATGAAGCTTAGATCTTGCAACATTTCTTTTCTCCAACAAGGATTTTTTAATCATTGTTAATATCAACTTTCTAGTCAAAAGGCCGTGACAACTCATACTATAATTGAGTAAAGGGCATCACCTTAATTAGTGCTACATGTACATGCAGGCATCAGAATGTAGGCATAATTAGGCATGTTTTGAGGAAAATGAGACAAAATATAGTGGACTCTCCCCCAGAAAGCAGAAGCAAAAAGTGGCTTATGTTCAGTTAAACCATGCCACTGTTTTGTATTGCACTCACGTTACAAAATACAATTTTTTTGAAAGCTTCTCCTACGTACATAAGGTGTGCAACTATAGTAGTAGCTAGTCTCACATGGTACTAATCTCAAGGAGTAATACTATATTTTGTATAAATATCTACCCCAGTAGCAATGTTGCTGCTTAATGCTCCAAAACTCTCTTAACCTCTCCCTACCTTCCCTAATCTTAAATTCTTAATCACCAAAATGGCTTCTTGATCTCCCCCTCTACTTCACTACTAACAAGCTTAAGTAGCAACCATAGAAGCCAATTAATCGCATTAACATCTTGTTTTAGTGAATCAATCGACCATGGCCGCTGTGAACAACTGGCTGGCCTTCTCTCTCTCCCCGCAGGAGCTCCCGCCCTTCCAGATAGACTCCACCCTCATCTCCGCCGCCGCCGCCGACGACGTCTCCGCCAATGTCTGCTTCAACATCCCACAAGGTACATATCCATATATTCATATAGGCATATGCTTGAGTCCACGCAGTAGTCTTAGTACTGATTAAAACGTGAAATCTCGTTAATTTGCTATTCAGACTGGAGCATGAGGGGATCGGAGCTATCGGCGCTCGTCGCCGAGCCGAAACTGGAGGACTTCCTCGGCGGCATCTCCTTCTCGGAGCAGCACCACGAGGCCAGTAACATGATCCCTAGAAGTAGCGCCGCTAGCTACGCGAGCTCAGGTAGTAGCGTTGGATACCTTTACCCCAGCTCCTCCCTCCAGTTCGCCGACTCCATCATGGTGGCCTCCTCGGCCGGTGCCGGCGTCCACGAAGGCGGTGGCATGGTGAGCATCACCACCACCACCACGAATGATGGCGCCGCCATTAACAACGGCGGCGACATCGGGTTGTCCACGATGAAGAATTGGCTGTGGAGCCAGCCGGCCCCGCCGCTGCCGAGGATGCAGGCGGTCGAGGGCGCGCAGGCGGCGCAGGGTCTCACGCTGTCCATGAACATGGCGGGGACGACTCAGGGCGCGTGCATGCCGCTACTCCCCGGAGAGCGAGGCCGTGTGCTGGAGACCGTGTCCACGTCGGCACAGGGAGGTGCAACGGCTTTTCGGAAGGAGGAGGAGAATGGCGGTGGCAGTGGTGGAGCCGGTGCCATGGTGGCTGTCGGTGCGGAGGCGGGTGGCAGCGGCGCGGTGGCTGAAGCGGCGAGGAAGTCGGTCGACACGTTCGGTCAGCGGACGTCGATTTACCGCGGGGTGACAAGGTAGCTAGGGTGCAATTATATATGAAATGGATAGAACTAGCACAGATTAATTTGATGCTTCTCCTTTTGGATCGAATGTGTAGGCCAGGGGATAGATATGATTTCGATAATGTAGATGTATAAGGATGTCATTATCTGAGACATGATTGTGACATAGTAGTACCTTAACAAACTTAATCTTCTGCTTTTGATTGGTTTTAGGCATAGATGGACGGGGAGGTACGAGGCTCATCTTTGGGACAACAGCTGCAGGAGAGAAGGGCAAACTCGCAAGGGTCGTCAGGGTACTAACGCTATGTAGTGAAGTTCAAATCTATTTAATTGCTACGCCGTGGCTAATAATTTTCCCAATGCTGTTAATTGACATTACGTTCCTTTTTCATTGATCATTTCGTTCGATCTTGCTTTGTGGGATTATGCTCGTTAGGTGCTTTGCTCTGCTAGGATCCGTGGCGCTTCATCTTTGATCGTTTGGAGGATTTGGTCCGAGAGGCCCATTTTCTCTGAAAAACTCTATTGTTTCGCTCTTTCCACCATTCCCAACAGTCGATAATCGAGTTTGAACACCCTTTCGCAGAGCCGTGGCGCTAATCAATCAAGATTCCATTGTTCAAGGCACGCCGATGGCCCCATTGGTCCATGCGGTCGAATGCGGACCCATTGAGCAATGGAAGACCATATCAATCGGTGGTCACATTCAACAAAGAGGTGGAATATGTTCTAGATTCGGTTGCACATTTGGCAAAAATATTGGTTTGGCCAACCTCTAGTTGCAATCTTTCCGTCCATAATCGATTCTGCATTGCTAGCCACGAAAAATCTTTGAGCGTAATGCGCCCATGCAGCCAGATTGTTGATGAAACGACTTCAATGCACCATGAATTGGATGTTATATGCCGACGAGGCGAATAGGCACCGTGAGGTTTGCGTCCATATGAAACCATCCTCTCGTCCGGACCGAGCGGCGTGGAGTGCACTTTAACCCATAGATCGACAAATTGTGGTAGCAATGGAGGTGAGGTGCCAATGTGCCGCATCCAATTATTGTTGTGCAGGCATCGCAACCGATATGTTTTTCCTCCGGAGAGCTTGTAAAGTCTTGGAGCGATTTGGGATGGTGCTCGACCAAGCAACCATCCGAATTCGGCTAGCTCTTTGCCCATTTCCAATGATGACTTTGGTGACAACCATGAAGAGTTCTGGTCATTTCGGTCACACGGAGTTGGCGCCCTTTCCACGGTCTATCTAGGTCGATATTTGAGCGAGCCATCGGAGACGAAGGGCCCTTGAGCTTTCGAGTTCCAAGACACCAAGGCCTCCATATCGAGGTCGCAGACGGTTGTCCAACGGACCTTACAGCTCCTCCATGCAAAGCCGCATTGCTGCCCATAGGAATTTCCTTCGAATCTTGTCAATATCTGCGATAAATTTCTTTGGCACCTTCAATGCGGTCAATAGGTAGATCGGAATCAAGATAGGCAGATTTGACCGAATCAAGCGCCTCCCATTGTGAGATGTGCTTGCGTGTGGCGAGTCGACGCAACTTTGTCTCGAACAGTGAAGGTGGTTGCGTCAGGCCGAAGTACAAGTGGCATTCCTAGGTAAGAAATAGGAATTGAGATTGGTCCCGGAATGGTCAAGCATGGTCTAATGTCGAGATGGCGACCGGATTGTGGCTATTGTGCTTTTTGCAGTTGACTTGAAGTCCCGAGGCCCGACAAGCGTGAAGAATATCCAGATCGCTTGCGCTCTTCCTTAACGGGTTTAGGAAGATTACGACATCATCGATACATGGACAATCGTGAAGAACTCGCAGATCCGAGAGCGGGTTAGGACACCGTCACCGCCGCTTTGAGGATGTAGTGAAGCGGTCTATGGCCAAGATGAAGAGGTAAGGAGATAACGGATCCTCGGCGTAGTCCACGCCGATGAAAATCGAGGGCCGGAGCCCCATTGAGGAGTACGGATGAGGTTGTTGATGCAAACGGTGGATAGCCATGCCGCCATCGGTTCCCAAAACCACGCCGCAAGGTCAAGGAGGTACTCCCACGAGCGAATCAAAGGCTTTCAATGTCGCTTTAACATGAGGACCGGAGAGCGCGACGGTGGTACGCCTTGGCCGATTTTGGACGAACGAAAATTGTCCCGGATGCTTGACGAATGAAAGCACTCTGAGGATGAGATGAGAGAATGTAAGTGGTCGGACAGCGAAGCCAACACTTTGGATAGAAGCTTCGACATGAGTGGATGAGACCGACGGCCGAAGTCGAGCGCAAGGAGCCATCCTTCTTAGGAATCAATGCAATGGAAGCGTGTTGAGCCTCGAGAATGCCGAGCGAGCGTAGGAATGTCATAGAAAATGGCCATGACATCCTCCTTGATGATCTCCCAGAATGTCGAGAAAGTTCCAGAAGCCATCGTCCGGTGCCTTCTCAGAGCATGATCGCGTTGAGGACCTCACTTTCGTGAAGTCCATCCAATGTAGCACTCGTGGTGGGAATATCTAGACAGGCCAATTGACACGAAGGAGCATGACCTCTTCACCCCAGAACGCCGAGAAATGGTGGAAGAGACAAGTTCCTTGTCTTTGTGGAGTGTGGCGATGGTGTGGTTAACTCGAGAGATTGGATGAAATTTTTCGACGACGTCCGTTGGCCTTGAGGTGGAAGAATCGAGTGTTGATCTCCTTCCTTTAGCCAAGTTATCCGAAGCCCGCCGCTGCTTTATCCACGGCCGGCCAAGGATCTTTATCTTGAGCGCTTTCGCAAATGGTGCTCTGGCGTGAGAGCACCCTAGATTCTCGAAGCAACATCAAGGCGCAGAATGACTTCATTTGCCAAATGGAACCGCTTTAGCATCACGGAATAAAGAGTTGCTCCAAGAACGTAATGCCTTTAGGTCGCAGAGAGCTTTTGCATTGAACTCAACTTTTGAATCTACGCAGTCTATCTAGGTAAGCGAGATTTGGATCGAACTAAATTGGTTTTGTGACATTTGGTTGATGAATCATTGTTTTCTTGGGTTTCTCCATTTATGTAATTTATGTTCATCTTGTAACACTGATAGGTGGCTATGACAAAGAGGACAAAGCTGCTAGAGCTTATGATTTGGCTGCTCTCAAGTATTGGGGTCCGATGACGACAACGAATTTTCCGGTACGTGAACGGAGAAGGGATTTTGACGGCCTTCTCATCTATTTTTGGTGGAACATTTGGCTAGAGAGAACCCAACAAATTTTTCAAGGGACGGTTCGAACCCGAGCAATGTGGCCACAAAGAATCGTGGGATCAAGATGCTTACCCGTGGTTTTGCTATGTCAAATTAGCTTACAGAATTACTCAGTGAAAATTGGTGGTGCCCCCCCACTTTCTTTTTTCTTTCTATTCCCGTTGTTTCTTTCTAGTGGTATCGATGCTTTCGGTTAGTGCTGGGTTATTGTGAGGTTTTTTCACGGGTCCAGTTTTTTCCTTAAAAAACAGGACCCAAACTTTGGTTTTTCTTCTTCTTAATATATTTTGCAGCATTTCTCTTGCTGCTCTTTTCGAAAAAAAATTCCGGTACGTATATATTTCATCTTTCAAAAAGTACTTATATATTTGAACACTTACTATATCCGTGAAAAATTGAGTCTTTTTTATTGCTCGCTCTTTTATTGGTTATATATCTAAGGCGAATGATTAGCACATCTTTTTGTTTGGTTGCCTGCCTACTGAAGTTGTACTTAAAGACGCATATATGTTTCTGAATTTTTAGGTAAGTGATTACGAAAAGGAGATGGAGGAGATGAAGCACATGACAAGGCAGGAGTTTCTAGCATCTTTGCGAAGGTCAGCATGAAAATGCATGTACTCAATTCCTTTTACATATAAATGTTTAGCAAATTAATCGATCAACAATGTAATTTGATGCTTACTCCCACCAATCCATATGAGTGCAGGAAGAGCAGTGGTTTTTCTAGAGGTGCATCCATTTATCGTGGAGTAACTAGGTATGCATCTATACATGTACTCCCTACATGCTTTGAGAAAATAAATAAATGCATGATTGGAGAAGATTAATGATGTTCTACCTGGACACTGTATGAAGGCATCACCAACATGGGAGATGGCAAGCAAGGATAGGAAGAGTTGCAGGGAACAAGGATCTCTACTTGGGCACCTTTAGTAAGTATACATATGTGCATTGCAAAAGCTAGTCACATCTTGCATGCAATGCATACGGCGACCGTGCAGCAAGCAACAGTGTGCATCAATGTACGTAGGCACCCAGGAGGAGGCGGCGGAGGCGTACGACATCGCGGCGATAAAGTTCCGCGGCCTCAACGCCGTCACAAACTTCGACATGAGCAGCTACGACGTCAAGAGGATCCTTGAGAGCAGCGCGCTCCCCATCGGCACCGCCGCCAAGCGCTTGAAGGAGGCCGACGCCGTGTCGTCCGCGCAGAACGCCGGCGTGGTGAGCTTCGACTTCGGCCACATCGCCTCGCACCTCGGCGACGGCGCCGTCGCCTACGGCCCGCACTACCACGCCGCCGTTGCGGCTGCGTGGCCTACGGCCATCGCGTTCCAGCCCCAGCAGGCGGCCGCGTCCTCCGCCGCCGGCCTGTACCACCCCTACGCGCAGCCGCTGCGCGGGTGGTGCAAGCAGGAGCAGGACCACGCGGTGATCGTCGCAGCGCACAGCCTGCAGGAGCTTCACCAGCTGAACCTCGGGGCCGGCCCCGGCGTCGGCGCTCACGACTTCTTCTCGTCAGCACAGGCGATCCACGGCGGCCTCGGGAGCATCGACAACGCCTCGTTCGAGCACAGCACCGAGTCCAACTCCGTCTACAACAGGGTCGGGGAGAGCAACGGCGATGGCTACATGACGCCGCCGTTGATCGCCGCGGCGGCTACCACCACAGCGATGATGAGCCACGAGCAGGTGGTGCAAGGCCATGCACGGGCGGCACAGGGGATTAAAGCTGGTAGCCTGAGGGATCACGACGACGGGAAGAGCGGGTACGAGAACTTCCTGGTCAGCGCAGAGGCACATTGTGGCGCCGGTTGGATGGCTCCTTGGACGCCGGCCTCAGCGCCGCCCGTGGCGGCCGCGACGAGCAGCAGCGACATGGCCGGGGCCTGCCATGGCGCGCAGCTCTTCAGCGTCTGTAACGATACTTAGGTAGGTTAGCTAGGTAGGCTGGGCTATCTTCACGTACGTTCAAACACTGACATCACATAACATTTAGGGTTCTTGAGATGATAGAGACCGTTAAGTTGTTATTGTTATGTTCTACTATTCATTAGCTCGTGGTTGGAAGGTGTTCTTCTGAAGGGAGGTAATGGCGTGTATTAGTTACTTTAGACGGGTAGAAGTGGAGGTATAGTATAGTGATACGAGGCTTTGCCCGATCTTCATAGCATAGAATTTGGTATTCACATACTCTTTTTGATGAATACCAGTTAGGCTTGTTGAATTTCACTTTTCGATTCATCAAAATCACGCAGCTGGTTGAATTTCATGGATACCGAGTAAAGGATATTGATCTCCCAATTTGTCATAGAAAGGCAGAACAATTTTTAGAAAAAGTTGCCCAACTCCCCCCTTTATACGCATACAATGAAGAAGAACAAACAAAGAATTCTAGTAGATACAAATAGCCATTGTTAGATATAATCACGGTGCCTCAAATATCTTAACTTACCAAACAGTCATATCCATTTAGATTCTATGTTGGCTATTTAAGCTAACTCCTATGTACTTGTAAAGATTGAACCATGTAGTGCATTTGTCGCTATGAATTTTTTTCGCAACAATTTTTTACGTAAAATCTTGTGTCTCCTTTTTATGCATGTGTTTGCATCTAAAACCTAATAGCCATCTTATTAATCTAGTGTTGAGTCCCTTTACAGGGACTAAACGAGAATATAAAAGGAAAAAAAATAGAGTCAGCACTGTTGCGCAACATACTGTAGCAAAATCTGTGACCTGCAAGTCATGCCAAGTTGTATTTACACTATTTGCAGTAGATTAGGTTACTGTAAGCCGAGTCCATATGTACACTACAGAAAAAGTATTTATTTTCCACGGCCATAAATATGGTAGACAGTCAAAACACCCCGTCGATCAAAACTATACATTAAGATCGACGGCCGAAAGAACAACCGTCTACCCTAAACGTAAAAAAAGTGCGCCATCTATCCCGCCCTGGAATGGGGAAAAAAGTGCGCCGTACGGGTCAGGAATCTTCCGCACCCAAATTTGAAATATAGCAAATAATATATATATATACGTATAGACCGGTTTGAGGATATCATCGCAATTGTGACATTTGTTTTGGCATTCAACATTTCTTTTTTCAAAGCATTCAGTACGCATATTTATGTTAGGATTGTACAAATCAAATATATATAGACCTGTATTTAATTAAACTAGCAAATTTACCCACATAACTATGCATCTAGATATTATGAAACAATTGTCTTTAATATACAACTTTACTTTCAATTATTAAAATATAATTGTATTTGTTATATAACTCTATTTATATATGATTGATCTGCACCGTTATAATCTGGTCCAACCAAAATAAGTGGTGGAGATCCTTTCTTTAATATACAATTCTACTTTCAGTGATTAAAATACAATTATATTTGTTATATATGATTATTCTATACCATTATAATCTGGCCTCACCAAAATAAGTGATGAAGATCCTTCTTCTTTTCTTTGGAGTAATGTGAGAATTTCTAAAATTTGGGATCATTGTAGGATTTTCTTACCTTTTAAAATGAAGGAGGTGTCTTGAATGTCAGCGATTGTTTTTATATATATAGATAAAATACTAGCAGCTCTGTATCTCTAATTAAAATAATTAAATATCCAGTAAAATTAGAGTTTATTGGCAATATATAACGTGATTTAATAATTCTTTTCAACCAAATAAAATATTTAACTGGAAAGATGTAAGCGTACGTGTGCTTGTAAAATTTGGAATGGTTGGTGTGGATGGCATGCATGATGATGTATCGATCTTCACGGCATGGAAACTAGCTGATTCTTGTCTTATGATCAAGGCTGGGGAGTCGAAAAGAAAAGTTAATTTAGTAGTAACAATTCTAGATGCTACTGTATTGTTCTTGTCTATGTTGCTTCGGTTGAAGTGTTGTTTTCTATTATCCTGTTCCTGTGTTGGGAGCGGAGGGCCCATTTGGATCGCGGCTCCTGTGAGCAATCAATGCGAGCTCGCCAACAGGCGCCGCACGATCAAATCTGTGCGGTCCAGATCAAAGCTGTCCTTGTACTCACCCAAGTTTCTTCATCAACGTTGTCCGTATCCGCGCTTGCCCCTCGGCTCCGCCCTCGCTGCGTTCCTGTCGCCTACGTCGACCGCGGCAACGATTTGACTCGGTAGCGGTACGCAGACGTAGATCATCGGCAGATTCGACTCACTTGGCAGCAGGGGCGGATCTATCGTTAGGACGGGTTGAGGCGCTAGCCCCACCTTCGACCGGCCGCCGGTGGGACCCCCCTCCCCGGATCCCAGTCTCCCAGCGGCATTTTCCGACCCCGTGTAAGCAACAACATCAAACATTCAGACTTCAGGCATTCAGATTTCAAACTTCAGAGCATCAAACATCAGACATGGGCTGGTGCCACCAGTGGTCCAATACCACATAGGCCAAAGGCAAATGACATCTGTACAATACCTTATTCAGCATATTCTGTAGCGCCACCGCCGAACCGCACGGGAGAGGGTTTCCAGTCTTCCAGTTCCAAACTCCAGAGGGCTGCGCCTGGGCTGCTGGGCGAGGCACCGGGGCCGGGGTCAGTGCCGCCACGCCGGGGCCGGGGGCAGGACTGGGGAAGGCGAGCACACGTGGGCTGCGAGCCTGCGACGGCTCGACCGCTCAGCTTCGACGAGTTAGCTGCGGGCGAGGAAGAAGGTTGACGCCTGGGCGGGGAAGGGAGGAACGCCGGCGTAGGCGCAGCGGCCGACATAGGAGAGCTGGAGAGGAGCCGAGTCGCTAGCCGAGGCCGAGTCGTCGCCGCCCACTCGCCTATCGCCCAAACGCCAAAGCCGGCCGAGAGGCAGAGAAGAAATGGGGAATTGATGCGGAGCCCCAAACCACGCCCCACTCAAAGCAGCAAACAATCGGTATAAAAAAATTCCCCATTGACTCATTGATAGTCGGTACAATACAAAAAGCAATCGGCAGTCGTTATAAAAATAGGTTAATTAGATATATGCCACTGTAGGAATAGGTTATTCGAGATTTGCCATCGTTCCTTTCGTATTTCTAGATTTCCATTCTGAAACCGTGTTATTCTAAATATGCCATCGCTCGCGACACGTGTCACTTGGTCAAACCGAGCGCCAATTGGACGATTTTGCCTCCGCATCAAAGTCTTGTCGAATTTTGTAGAAATTTCCAAAAAGATCTGAAGCTAAGATTTTTACCTTGGTGACCCGAGATCCTCATCTACCTCTGGTAAAAATATAAAAAATTAAAACTTACATTTGAAACTTTTGGAAATTCAAAAATGGAAAAATAAAGTTGAAAATAGCAATGTCAGAATTTTTAAAATTTAAATATAAAAGATAAAAATTTTAAAACTTTATATAAGATTAATAATACTATTTCAGATCTTGAAAAAAAATTCATAAAATATTAATACCATTTTAGCCTTAAATTAAATATAAAATAAAAATAGGCGGAGGGCAAAATCGTCCGAATGAAATTTGAGTCATGCGCTTAGTTTGACCGAAGTGACACGTGTCACTGCAATGGCATATTTAGAATAAACACGGTTTCAGTAATGGCAAATCTAGAAATACGAAAGGAACGATGGCAAATCTCGAATAACCCATTCTTTAAATTGGCATATATCGATTAACCTATAAAAATTGATGTCGATCTCACTTTCACGGTATAAAATTGCGGTGCTTAGTCTCGATACATTAATAAACAAAGGACAAAGTTAGGCTAATCTTTATTCTATTATAAACTGGTTGATTCTTTTATTGTCTCGCTGATTTAATTTATTTTATTACAGCAAGTCAGTCAAACTAAGTTATAAAAATAGAGAACCAAACGTTGCACAATTTTTTCCGGCGAAGTACGAGTACTAATAACCCACGAACCAACGAAGGCAATATGTCTCAACATGTTTTTAATTCCAATAAAATTGTTGCTAATCCAGCGCGTCGCAAACAAATTGAAACTTATCCTAAAGAGATTAGAGATCAAGTGAGGAGGGCATATATATTGAAGAGTCCGACTCAACCAATCGGATATGCTTTTCCAAAGAAGATTCAACATGGGGAATCAATGTCATTTCAAGGATCATGGTACAAGAAATTCGATTGGTTAGAATATAGTATTGAAAAGGATGCCGCCTTTTGTTTCTATTGCTTTCTTTTTAAGAAATCAGGATAACCTACTCACTTTGGGAGGGATGTCTTCACAAAAGTTGGCTATGTGAATTGGAGAATGGCAATGGAAGGTTTCTGATGAATACTCATACCAGGGATACCCCTAGCAGGCCGGAACACCAAATGGGCCGTCTCAGGCCCGGCCCTGTCGAAGGCCTCATTGACCACGAAGGATCTCGGCCTCGATCAAGCCCGCGGGCGCTCCGGCTGCCTCGGGTCAGGCGCCCACAGATCCCGACTGGTCTCAGTCTCGGCGTCAGGTAAACCCCGAGCTGGCCTCGGTCAGGCGCCTAGCAGTTCAGACCGGCCTCAAGTCGGCAAGCATCGCGAGCCCAGACACGGCCTCGGTCGGGGCCCCTAACGAATTCCGACCAAGCAACCTCCGCCACGTCGCCGGTCGACCTCAAGCCGTCACCTGCCCCCGTGAACACGACGGCCATGCTAGAGCAGGTGGCTCCTTCTCAAGGTGACCAGGGGGCCGCCAAAGTCAAGCGTCAGTCCCTTCACCCCGTCATGCATAGTGGAGAGATGCGCTCCCTTTCGAGGCGACACCAGAGCAGTGTAGTAGCGTCGGCTCCAGCAGCGCCAGAGGCGCAAAGCGCCCTTCGATGGAACGCCGCTCGCTGTGTCTACCAACCGAAGCATGGGATGAACAGGAACCTGACAGTCACCAGGACCGAAGACCGGTACTCCCGGGCGTAGCACACCCCTACTTTTCTTTTCTAAATTCCCGTGTAACCTGCCCCCTCCACCTATATAAAGGGAGGCAGACCCTCAAGGAGAAAAACTCACTCAAGCAGATCCGAAACATAGACGAACTCATACGAGCAGACTGAGACTTAGAACAGCTCTAGCTCACCCCGACCACACTCAAACCCGAGCACACTGCTCTCACTCCTCTCACTCGGACGAGGCGCCAATGGCACTGCTTATGATACCATTAAAATTTTAGATTATTATCAAGCTTTTAATTTTTATAAAAATCTGACATTATCTCTGTTCCTTTTTATTAATTGTTGTTTTTTATTTTCTAGCTGCACAATATGAAGTCTAATATTATTGTAAATTTTATTACATGTTCCTTGGATGCTATTTATGATACCATTAAAATTTTAGAGTATGATCACGTTTGTAAATTTTTATAAAAATCAGATAGTGTCTCTATTCCTTTTCATTAATTGTTGTTATTTATTTTCTAAAAGTATTAAATGAATTAATAAATTGTTGAAATTTCTGTAAGGTGTTTTATAGATTAATTAGGATTAATTTAGATTTTATGAAATTTATCTGAGGTGTTTGACAACCAAATTCAAATCGTTGACTGTGAAAACCGTTCGGTTTCTATCGATTTTCATTTGATTTTCGATGAAAACCAAGGCCGATGGGTGGCCGATTTCTCATGTCAATTCAGTATTATAAACCCTGCCACCAAGTTGCCTTTTCCTTCTTTTCCTCACCGAACAAGCTTCCTCCTGCATGAAAAGGCCATTTTGATCTCTCCTTTTTTTGTTTCCTCCTCTATTAACAATCACACAGATGATTGGAAGAGAACAAATTAAGAGGAAAGTATGTAAAGGAAAAAAATGCAAAGATCATTGTTGGTTAAACCTGCTCAATTCATTCTTTTGTGGTGTAGAGCAGATAGGGTAGCCTGCAAATCTTCAACATGTTTGACCAAGGACACCTACTCTTTCTGCCTTGAGAGGTTGCATACCTGCTATGTTTTGGTGAGCAGGCTATTATATTTGAGCAGTTGAAGCTACACATACCTCTCACTTGACAAGATAGAAAATGTGGCAGTTAATTTTCTCTTCTCTTATTGGATTCAACTTGGTGACTTCCTAGATGGATTAGATGAACTTGCAGCTATAAATATTGTTAATGAAACATATATGAAATAACCATCAATGGATAAAGAAATTGATTGATACAGTGATACTGTATCAGGCCCTGGCACTGAAAGAACTGTGCACTCAAACTGACCAGAAAAGGTTTCACTATGAGCGATAAAGGGCAAAATACCTAGGATGCCACACGGTAGATGTTTTCCAGAATAGCTTCGATTTACTTACACCACTGTGAGCATTCCATAAAACGGCATATTAGGTGCTTGATGAATTGACATCACAACAAACCTTCCCTATTGTTACCATCACAGTTTTGTAGTTGAAGATGATGCCTAGGAAATCTTGACTTTTATTTCATTTGATAAAGAGCCTTCGATAGCATGTTTCTCCTAAGTGGAAACACCTGGAAACTAGTCAGTTTCAATAAATAAGGCTGTAGCTTTCACCACTCGATCTATCGTGATCAGAGCTTATAAATGATAGGCCTTTAAAAAATCCTGGGGTCGCACAATACGGGTTGCATATTTGTATATTACCTGCACAACAATTAGTATATATGTATATACCATCTTGAAAGAGCCTTCCACAATTTGCTATCCAATAGAAAACAACAAAGTATTGTGCTCTTTTAGATTCAAGTGAGATGAATTCAGTATGCAAGATACATTGCAAATATGTAGACGAAGAGCCTTGGCAACTTGCAAACCAACTTTAATCTATACACCATGCATAAATATCGCTACTTGAATTCATGCCAATTTACCACAACATCGCTACTTGAATTCATGTCAATTTACCACAACACAACTAACAAATTGAAATACACTAGGCAAGGAATTCATTGTTTGAATTCACCCCACTTGACGATCTTGATCGTTAGTCTCTAATATAAGCCTAAACTAAAAGAATTATTTTAGATAAAGTGGGTATGGATTTTAGATCAATTTTATATCAGTTACAAGTCTAACCTAAGATGTATTGATTCAGAATCGTGTGATTTTAGCTACTCACATAATTGTGATTGCTTGGAAATTTACATTGTTCTTTAAAAAAAACATAGAAGCAGATTTATAAACACCATGTAAAGTAGTACTACAATTACAAAAGGTTATCTTAAATGTCAATAAAACACCATATTCTCCCAACCTGAAATCAAGTGGGAACAAACATAAACATCCGAATGACCATATTAACCCCTCACCATTCCTTACTTGCTCTCTCTCTCTCTCTCTCTCTATCTCAAACATTGCCACCTTGAACATTATAAATACTCATTCATACCAAAGCCAAAATCATTCGCATCCCCCCTCTTCCCCTTCTCACTTGAGAAAGAATTGTCAAGCCATGAAAATGAGCATTAGATGCCAGCCAAAGGGTCACCTATGGCTGGTCCTAACTATGCAGATTGGAGTTTTTGCAACGCTAGGTGAGGGAGCTACTAGCTTGTCATCGTCTTCTCTTTTCTTATCACCAACATATGCCACTGTTATTAAGGTGATGGGGAAGGTGTACTGCTATAGATGCTTCAACGAGGCACACCCAGAAGAATCACATGGGAAGGAGCACCTGAAAGGTGAAATTTTTGCTATAAGCCCAGTTCTCATGATCTAATCATGACAATGTAGTCAACTTGGAAAAATATCAATATTGATTCGTGCTCATAATTATCTATTTATGTTGCTTACTTGCTTAAACATTAGTTGTTGACATACAAAATGACTCACGTATATCACCCATAAGGTCTCTAGGATCAATTTGAGCTTTGTGTTCATTATTATCTGTTCAAAACTACAAAAATCTGTCAATGGTTGTATAAGAAGAATGCGCAGTTTTACTTTGCTTCCTGGCTTTTAGAAGCCCTACACATACTAGCATGCCATACATACTTACTTAAAAGTCAAAACATCAAGTTGCTGACTAGAAATGTGAAAAAAATAGACAAATGATGCAAACATTTTAAGAGTGTGCATCTGAATCATGCATTGTGAACCAAACTGTAGTAAAGCACAAGATGGACGATGTTTGCAAGCTAAACATGATACCCAAATGTCCTTCTGTGTTTTATACTTCGATTTCTTTTATTATCATGCTCTGGTGCGGGAGCCATGGTCAAGGTCACTTGTCAGGACAATGATCAGGCATTAGTGGGGTTTGGCTACACTGAATACAATGGAAAATACAGCGTGAGCATTACGGGCTTGCCACTTAGTAGCACCTATGGGTCTGACTCATGTAAGGTTGAGCTCCATGTGGCACCAGGAGGATCTAACTGCAATGTGCCAATTGAATTAAATTTGTCTAGGCTCAGCGTTTACTCCAAGTTCAACGACGAAGTGGTTCTCAAAGCCATCCAAGTAATGGCATTTGCATCCAAGAAGACCTTTGGATGTTCAAAACCTCACATTTTATCACCAATGTATCCATATAATTTGCCACCACTCCGCTACTAGTATCCCTCACCATTTAACTACAAGTTCCCACCGTTGCCATATCAGTATTCACCACCTCCTTTTAACAAGTTTCCACCTCCATCTTACCAGTATCCATCACCTCTGCAGAACTACTCTTCGCCACCACCTTACCAACAGTCCACACCTCCAAACAACTACTAAGCTCCACCAACATCTTACGATTATCCGCCACCTCCACACGGCTACAACTCTCCATCACCACCATACAGGTATTTACCACCTCCATACCACTACAACTCCCCACCGCCACAATACTAGTATTCATGACCTCCAAACAGCTACATATCTCCACCACAACCTTACCAGTATTCCCCACCTCTGTATAAATACAAGTCACCACTTCTACCATTATCACCAATGCCCCCTTAATACTATAACTCTCCACCACCTTACCAGTACTCAGCACCTCCATATAACTATGTATCTTCGCCCCCACCTTACCAGTATTTTCCACCATTAGAAACAAAACATCTACAACCAAAAGTTCCTCGTGCAAAGCCTCCACCAACATCTTCAACATCTCCACAGCCTCTTCACCACTACAGCTCTCCACCACCACCTCAACTTGATGACATGTCATCAACACCACCATCTTTGAACTCCTATCAAACCCCATCACCAATGAATCAACTGCCATAAGCGTCAAGATCAAGGCTCTTGCCAGTATAAGTTTTCTTTTAGGCTTATGTGGTTGAATAGAAGCCTAATCTAAAACTTTTCATAGTATGCATCATATCTTTGAAATTGAATCATTGTAATGTGAATTCTTAACCTTTAAAAATGGATCTTCTAGACTCAAGATATATAGCTAAATTTGGGAGATGATCGCTAAGCAATTATATTCTCTAAGTACAGTGATATGTTACTCACACGATTTCATCAATATCCTTTCAGGATAAGGTGTAAGCAGAATAAAAGTAAGATTGAAGTTTAGCTCAAGAAGAAGTGTTGTAGTCGAGTTTTAGTTTCCATTGCAATGTCTAGAAATGTTTAGAACTACAGTTTCTAGAGTTATTTTAGCTTTCATTTCATTGCCTAGAGTTGTTTCAGCAATGTAATCATAAGAATGATGATCCTTCTTAGTATATATACTGAATCCAATATATGGTGTGGGTTACAGCTCTAAACTCTTTTCTAGTAGTGTGCCACTTAATTCTCAATAAAATGGAACAAATCAGAGGATCTTGCGCCTCATTTGTTTTAAAACAGGAGGCTTTTCCCCAATTTCATAAATGAGAGGCTTTTCCCCAATTTCATAAATGAAACTGAAAGCGGACTTTGTGCCTTGATTGGCTACTACACTTATTCCCATTTTATTCCATAGTTTATACTGTGGCATCTGTGCAAGATACAGTAAATCCAGAAGAGAGCTCTCCACCATAAAAATCCAGGACTCAAATTCTATTCAGTAATCAAAATTGAGATTAGAAGACAATGTGCATATCGATCATTACCAATCATCTCAAAGTATGATATCATCAACAAATCGGTGCAGTTCCTAGATAAAATAATATATAGGATCTAGCACCCAACCTGTCAGGAACCCAAAATAATCCGAAATCAACTTTGAATGTGGATGACAATTTCAAAAAATATTTGGAGAAAAGAATAAAAACAAGAACAGGACATGTGATAAACGACCCTAACAAACTAAGGAGAGTAAAGTATGAGAATCCAAGGTGACTCCTCTTTCTCATTCACCAGACTTAAAGTGCAACTGATTACAAGTTTCAACCACCAGTAAAACTAAAAGATATCAATAACAACTAAAAGCAAGTGAAACGATAAAAGTTACAGCATAGTGATTACAACAAAACCGATACACTTCTTCCACCGTTGGATATGGTTTGTGTTTTCCCTTTGTAACCCAGCCATCTGATGACACTTAAACAAACTCGGTGAAAGTGCATCTAGGCACTTATGTTATTTTGGTGATTAATGACAAATGCATATAATGACAATCTATGTAATTGTGTAAATGCTTAACTTAGTGCTTAACAAATGACAAATCTCTAATATGATTATATTGCTATGAGACTAACATGTTATTGCCTAATTGAGTATCAGTCTCATCTATTTAAAGGAAAATCAAGTGGGATGGTTAGCAAAGATAAGGTATGCAATTTTGGTATCTCTTCTATATTTGTTATTGCATTCCTTTTGTGCAAATGCATAGTGAACTCCAAGTAGCATGTTGATTATATATATGCACATTAGTTCATGTCATATTTATATGTGCATATATATTCATTTGAGTTCATTATGTGCTTTGTTTTTAGTATGCATATATTAACTAGAGTTAAACTTCATATTGCTATAGATTGACTTGGTGCATGCATGTTTTAGTTGTATATCTTCTCATGCAATTCTCTTAGTGAAGTTTAATCTAGTGTTGGATCATATATTTACTCTTATTCCAAATATTAGTTGCACATGTACAATTCGTGTATATTCTATCATGTGCTTCATTTAAGTAAAGACTGTGATCCTTGCTATAATTTAATTGATTCATCATATCGGCAATTACCTCTCTAGTGCATATAAATCAATTACATATTCATCATGATGCACTTAGTAGAGAATATTTCTTATGTCAAGTGTTTCCATTTATGTTGTGCTTTTTTATATGAAACACTTGTGGTAATCAACTGCTCACAAATATCAATTTCTTCATATCTATTGAGCTTTTGGGACTAATGCTCTTTATGAGTGGTTTGGAAAGAATTAGGTCCCGTGTGTGTATGATGACCAAGGTATCGTGGAGGATGGTCGTTAAGCCGAGGTCAACAAGACGGCGGTGTCACCAAGAGTTGAGGACTAAGTCAAGATCGACTTGGCGTGGAGATCGTCGGAGAGGATGATCAAGTCAAGGTTGATAGGATGAGAGTCTCATGAGGTGAATCGAGTCAAGTTGGACGAGGCGAAGATGTCATCAATTATATGGTAAAGGTCTTCATGCACCCAAGATTAAGAAAGAAGACTAAGAAGTGACTATTTCTAGACTTTATTATCTTTGATTTAATTTGAGTCTAAGGATTGTCGTACTATTAAGAGGGATGCGACGTCGAATGACTTTTAGATGTGTCAAGTGCTCAAGTGATCCATCCTTGTGAAACTTAGAGAAAGAGTGGTGTTGGTGATGCCGAAAAGTGAGGGTTGTAGGTCTCCCTTAGATTCTTTATGAAATCTGGATTTATCCTTTGAGATTTGGGTAGTGAGACCTTATTAGTTGTGTAGCCCTCGTTCTTAGCTTTTCGTAGAGTCCAAAATCACTGAAATCGGAGTCTGGAGTCAAAAGTTATGCTCGTTTTCGTCGGGCTGCTCAATCCAATCCGGAGTATCCGGGTTAAAGTTCGGAGTATTCGGGTTGGTTCTCTCGGTTAGGTCAATCCGGAGTATCCGGGTTAAGTTCGGAGTATCCGGGTTGTCTAGAGTATCTGGGGTTAAGTCCGGAGTATCCGGGTTGTGCGCAGTCCCAACGGTTAGATTTTTTGGGACCTTTATTTAAATCCCTCTCCTTCCTATCTTCAAAGTGGCCGTTACTCCACTGGTTTGAGAGATTATCCTCTTGTTCTTGAGCCCCCAAAACACATCTTTACCCTTAGATTTAAGTGATCCCCTTTGTGAGAAGTGTAGGGAAGAGTTTGAGGAGTGAGGTGTTAGATTGAGTGTGATTTGAGTTGTTGAGCACTTGATTTCATCTCCAAGCTTGTTCTTCGTGAGCATTTGTTACTCTTGGAGGTTGAGGACTCCTAGACGGCTAGGAGGTCGCCTACGAGCCACCGGAGCTTTGTGTGGTTGGCCGTGGAAGTTTGTGAAGGCCAATTCCGCCTCCGCAAGGAAGGAATCGAAGAAGTGAAGACCCATGAGTGCATTTGTGCAACACCTAAGGAAGAGGGTTGAAAGAGACCCTCCAAGTGTGACCAAGCCTCAACCGTGAGTGCATTTGTGCAACACCGGAGAAAGAGGGTTGAAAGAGACCCGGCTTAAGTGAGACCGAGCCACTAACGGAGACGTAGGATCCTCAAGGATCCGAACTGGTGAAAAATTATTCTCTACTTGCTTACTTTTATTCTTGCTAGAGCATTTGATTTTGAATCTTGAAATTGCTCGATCTACTTTTCTACTATGTTTGGCTCTAGATATATACTTGTTCGACATTCCTGGTAGTGTTTAGAATCTTTGTGTTCAAGTAGTTTGATTAAAAGTTGAAGAGATTACAAATTTCATCTCGAGGTGCCCAACCCGAGTATCCAAGACAATCACCCGGATAGTCCGGATTTACCAAAGTATCAAGACCACTTACCCCGGATAGTCCGGAAATACCAAGTATCCGGATCAAAGGCCGGATAGTCCTGACCGACCTTCTGGATTGTTTTATTCCGCTGTGATTTAGTTTTAAATTTATTATTCACCTATTCACCCCCTCTAGGCGACATCCCCTGTCCTTTCACTAGGCAAAGAATTAAATTCACCACCAACTCTATTGATGTCTTCGGCCCACCTAGAATTCATATTTAGATTAAGAAGGACCTGACAATTTGCCCCCCTTTGAGCAAAGCTCTTGTCCTCAAGGCTTGAAGTTAGGAAATGTACTCTAATAAAAGTCACACCTTCCCTTGTGGAATCAGTCTCCGACAAGTTAGTCCAATGTATTAGCCACTGAGTTACTGCCACCCCTTTTCTTGGAATATTCCAGCGATCCAACGCCGCAAGAGGCTCTATCTTGATTTTACCATCAGAAATTACAAGAGGAAGTCCAGCCATTGTAATTTCTTTGTTGCCTACATGCTTCTTCAATTGACTAATGTGGAAGATTGGATGGATACCAGAATCATGAGGTAATTGGTGCCTGTAAGAAATTGTTCCAATCCGGCTCAGCACCCTAAAAGGCCTATAGTACTTTGACCATAGCTTCAAAGAACCTCTCAAACCAAAGGCATTAAGTTTGTACGCCTGCATCTTCAGATATACCATATCTCCCACATCTAGAATCCGTTCCATTCTTAACTTACCAGCAAATAGCTTGATTCTATTTTGGGCTTGAATCAGATTTTCTTTAATTGGTTTCCGCATTTTCTCTTTCCTCCAAAGTTGCTCTAGCTTCAGGATGTGTGTTACTAGGTATACTCAACTCTGCTAACTGAGAAGGGTAATATTCATACAAAGCTTGAAAGGGTGTTAACTTCAAAGAAGTGTGGTATGTAGTATTATACCACCACTCTGCTGTTGCAAGCCACTTCACCCATTTCTTGGGCTCCTGAAATACCATACTTCTCAAGTACGCCTCCAAGCACTAATTAACCCTCTCAGATTGTCCATCGGATTGGGGATGGTAGGACAAACTAAATCTCAATGAAACATTAAGCATTTTGAATATCTCTCCAAATAGCTGACTGGTGAAAACCCTATCTCGATCAATCACAATCGCCAATGGCATGCTATGCAACTTGAATACATTATCCATGAAGACTTGAACTACTTGCTGAATATTAAAAGAATGAGATAGTGCCAAGAAATGTGAATATTTGGTGAACCGATCAACTACCACTAGTATTACTTTTTACCTTGTGATATGGGCAATCCTTCAATGAAATCCATGGAGATATGAGTCCACGCCATATCGGGTACCTCCAAGGGGTCCAGTAGCCCCGGCACATGTACATGCTCGGTTTTGTTCAATTGGCACTCAGGGCATTCTCTTACAAATTCCTCCACATTACCTTTCATTTTAGGCCAATAAAAAACTCTCTTCAACCTTGATATGTTGCTCGAAACCGAATATCCACCTATGGTTGATTGATGATAGCTTTCAATTAATCTCTTCCGAATGTCATTCCCTTCTCCCACATAATTCTTTCCCTTTCGCTTGAGGATTCCCGACTCCAGGGTGTAAGGATTTTCTTATCTCTGACTGCTCGGCTATAGATTTTTGAATCTTGGACACCTTCTGATCATTTACATAGCTGGTCAGTACATCTTGTATCCACTCCAGCACCACATATGAATTAGCCCTACATGTAGTTTCCTCCTTGAGTTGGTGATCTCGCTGGGACAATGCATCTGTGATTTTGTTTTATTTTCCCTTCTTATATTCCATTCTGTAATCAAATTCTAGGAGCTTTAGTAACAACTTATACTGAATACCTTCCTCTAATTTTTGTGTGGTAATAAACTTGAGGCTTTGTTGATCTGTTTTGATGATGATCGTATTTCCTAGCAGATAATGCTGCAATCTTTTCAGAGCCTCCAAGATAGCTATAACCTCTTTATCATAAATAGATTTGATTTGAGCCCTTGTTCCCAATGCTTTGCTAAAGTAAGCTATCGGTCCACCCATTTGCATGAACACAATGCCTATTCCCGCACCACTAGCATCGGTTTCCAAGTGGAAAGGTTTGCTAAAATCTAGTAAAGCTAGGACTAGACATGTGGTCATGAGTATCTTCAATTTCTCAAAAGCATTTGTCTATTCTTGACTCCAACTGAAGCTATCCTTTTTCAACATACCAGAGAGTGGCCTACAAATCTGTCCATACCCAGGTACAAATCTTCTATAATAACCTATTAGGCCTAGAAATCCTTTCAACTTAGTAATCATGTCAGGTCTTGGCCAATTAACCAATCTACAATTTTTTTTGGATCCGTTGACACTCCTTTTTTACTTATAATGTGTCCAAGGTATGATATCTCTGGAACTGCGAAAGTACTCTTACTCCTCTTCGCAACCAACTAGTTCTTCTGCAATATCTGTAATGCAAGTTCGAGGTGCTTTTGATGGTCTTGAATATCCTTACTGTAAATGAGTATATCATCGAAGAAAATCAACATAAACTTCCTCAAATAATCTGCAAAAATTTGATTCATTAGTGCTTGAAAGGTAGGAGGAGCATTACATAAACTAAAAGGCATGACAGTGTATTCATAGTGACCCATGTGAGTTCTAAAAGCTATTTTTAGAATATCTTCCTCATTCATTCTAATCTGATGATAACCAGCTCTCAAGTCTAGCTTAAAAAATATGGTTGCACATGGAGTTCATCCAATAAATCCTCAATCACCGGCATTGGAAATTCATTCTTAATTGTGATTGAATTCAATTGACGAAAATTCACACACATCCTCCATCCACCTTCTTTCTTCCTTACCATTATGACCGGAGAAGGGTATGGACTTGAGCTTGGCGAATTTCCCTGTTCCAACAAAGTTTTGATTATGTCCTCCAAGTCATCTCTATGATAATAAGGAACTCTATAAGGACGTAGGTTGGGTGGTTTAGCCCCTGCTTTCAGATTCATGACATGATCACAACTCCTTTTTGGTGGCAGTCCATTTCGCTCCTCCAATAAACAGGCACATTGTTTGAGTATTTCCTAAATTTCTAGTGGAACCTGAGAACCACTATCCCTTGTCTCTGCGTCCGGTGTGTTGATCTGAATAAGACACCCATATTCCCTTCGGTATCATTCTCTGTAATTGGTTGGCAGTGATACTGACATTAGATGTGAGTTGGGTATAATCCTCAAATTGTATGGGTATCCCTTCCTTTTGAATGGTTAACACTTTCCTCTTAAGATCCAAAACAATTGAGTTGTATTCATACATCCAATCAGCTCCCAATATGAGGTCATAATTACCTAGTTTGAGTAGCCTGAAGCTGGAATTAAAAGGAATACCCTGAATGTGATATTGAAGATCATTTATCTTAGCATCCGAGGGGAGCTCTGCTCCACAAGCTATCTAAACTCTCCTTTATGGGACAAACTCCATTGTGTATCCATTTTTCACAGCATATTCATAATCCATGAATGAATCTGTGCTTCCACTATCCACTAATACAATCGCTCTCTTATTGCCAATACACACCACAAGTGCAAAGTTTACAAGTTCTGAGCTACCATGCACTGCTTGTATCTAAATTTGCGTCCACTTTTCTTCAATGTCAGTTTGATTAGGTGTATTTGGGCTACCCGGTACAGTTACATACCCTTGCTCATTAATTATTTCATTTCCTCTCCTTCACTATCTCCATCTTCCCCTTGCAAAAAAATAGTACCAGTGTGCAACAGGCCCACACGGTGCAACGGGCATAAGGAATCACCGACACAGGTAGAGATTTTAACAAAGAAATAAAATCTTTTTCATAAACACATCAAAAAAGGAAAACAAATTGTCGTGAATTTTTAAAATCACAAAATTTCGATCGTGATTTCATTTTTTTTATGATAGCTCAAGCATGCCGTGAGGACTCTTCCAAAAAGTCTTAAAGAATTTATAAATTTAGTAGCTCAATCAAATCAGTGAACTTGTTTTAAGTGCGTTAGTAGCATTGTCAGTTTTTAAAATCGCAAAAGTTTGATCATGATCTGAAATTTTTATGGTAGCACATGCATACTCTCAAGACCCTTCTCTTTTCAAAAATTTCCAAGAATTTGCAAATTTAGTAGCTCAATTAAATCAACAAAGCTGCTTTAAATGCATTAGTAGCATTGATAGAATTTTTAAAAATTGTACAGATTCAATCATGATCCAGATTTTTTATGTTAGGCTAGGTGTGCTTTGAGGACCACTATAAAAATTTTCAAAAATTTATGCCATGATTTAATAGTTCAATAAAATTAGCAAAGCCTATAGTGTTCCGAAAAACCCGTTTTGGCTGGGATTCGAACTGTCGACCACATGCGTGGGGGCCAAGGGCTTTGCCGAGCCAAGCGGCTTATGTAGAAAGCGACGTGCACTAAATATCTGAGTTTAAGGAGAAGGCACTGTAAATCCGCACGACGTGAAGGCGCGGGCAAGCGTTTGTACACTGGATCATTTGTCTGTAAGTGAGGAGGGAAACCTACAGAGCCTATCAACACGAACTAGTAACTTAGCAGGCGACTCTGTGATCAGAACCCACCTGAGAAGAAGATTGTGGCCGTGGAAGCGACGGTCCCTGATCATGTGGCCCGCATCGCCGAAGTTGGCGGCGCTCAGGCCCTGCGGTTACCAGAACTAGGCGTCGCAACGGCCGATCCGCCCGACGTAGAAGATCCGGGCAATTTGGGTGCGCTTGGGCCTTACGAAAGCGGAGTTTTATTTGGGTTGGGCCATCGGGGACACCTATACTGTGCAGTGACGTCGCTCTCGGCGGTTAGCTTTCAGCATCAGAATTTCCGAACTCAACCGTACGGTGCGCCACCTACCAAGCACACGAAGACATGATGAGATCATTGCATCCTCGCATCACTGTGGGATTTGCATCGTCCGGTCGGAATGGACACATTGACTGCCTTGGTAAAGATTTAATTTATATTGCGATGTTCACTCCTTAAAAACTTCACATAAAAGTCAGAATATTTTATACTAATTTGGAACCTAATAACAGAAATGCTTATAGTAAGGAGAAGCTTGCTAGAAGCTCTCGAGTTTGTCACTTTTCTAATTCTACTAGATAAGGAAGCAAGGCACGCTACCTAGTGAACGAAAACAAATTTATGTTTTTTCGGAGAAAAATGGATCATTTAAAACAAATTTTATCGCGTACGTGAACAAAAACAAATTTGTGTTTTTCTCGAGAAAAACGGACCACGGATTTTTTTTTGGGAAAGCGAGGAAAAACGGACTACGAAAAACATTTTTTCCGGAAAAACGAAGACGAAAATGTCTTTTTCTCAAAAATGGAGAAAGGATTCAAACGCTACAAGACATCGCGCAAGTGAGCGAAAAACAAATTGTGTTTTTCTCGAGAAAAATCTGCCACGATTTTTTTTGGGAAAACGGACCACGAAAACATTTTTTCCGGAAAGAACGGAGGGGAAAAGTCTAGAAATAGAGCTGAACATATTTTTCTGGTGACGAAAACATTTTTTCCCGAGAAAACGGAGAAAGGACCTAAACGTAAAGAGCAAGGGCCTAAATGTTACGTTTTTGGACCTGTTCGCTATCCTGAAAAATTAGAAAAGGACTTGTTCGCGATTTGAATTTAACGGGAGGTTTTTTCCGTAAAACGACGCACGAGGGACCCAAACGCGATTTATTAAAAAAAATCTTCCCCTCACAAAAAATCGCGAATGACCTATTTGTAATTTACAGGGACCTATCCATAATTTCGAGAAACTCAGGGGTTTTTTGCAAAGTGTCGTACGTTGACATGTGGGTAGCCTATCCTTGCCGGAACCTTGCGATCTTTAATCTATGGGATGATGTGTAATTTTTTTCTTTTCCAAATTTGACTTATTTTCAAATATAATTACAAAAACAGTCTATTCTCCATTATAAAAGCGTTAGAGTGTGACACGTGTCACCTTCACGCTTTCTTACTTTGATATAGTCTTGGTGGCTTCTGAGAAAGTGGTTGCGTTTTATGATATTTTCGTGGTCAGAGATAAAACTAATTTTTAATCATAAATTTTAAAAATTACATACGAAACGCTCTTGACTCTTGTCTGCCGTTTTCAGAAAAAGAAGAGTAAGTAGACCAAAAAAAAAAGCCGTAAACAGACGAAAGAAAATGGGAAGACCAGAAAGAGGTTTTCTTCTCGGCGTTTTAGTGTGTGCCGATGATGAGATTGAGGCTGGCGTTGCAGGAGGGCAGAGGGTCCAGAAGCATCCCAAACTTTGATGCCAACGGAATATGACTGACATATTCTCCGCCGCTGCTATTGGAGGCCGGAGGCTAAGACATATCCAGTCCAACTGCCATACGAATCCAAGCTACTCCTATGCAGGATCCAAAACCGGCGAATTTCGGCGAAATTTCGGTTTTCGCCCCCGAATTTATATATGCCGCCAAATTCAAAAATTTAAAAAATTTGATTTTGCTACAGTGCTGCTACAGTAATTTCGGATTTCGGCGAAATTCGGTCGAAATTCGCCGAAATTTCGGGTTTGGAGTCCGGATTTTCAAATTTTTGGCCGGATTTGAACGGAATGGGTCCAATAACCCTTAAGAAAGTCTTGTTCCATGAAAATTTGATGAAAAACTAATTTTTGAGATTTTTAAAATTTAGGCAGAAATCTTGTCAGATTTTTAAGAATTTTTAAAAGCTTGATAATGATGTGAAAAATTATGGTACCATTCTTAGTAGTTTGGGATCATACAAAAAAATTTCAAAATAATTTAACATCATTTGTTATCTTTAAAAATAAAAACCGAATGGACATAATTGGGACAGTAAACTTATTATATTTTTACAAATTTTCTCCGGTGTGATCATGATCTGAAATTTTTATGACATATTAATAATTTTCTCAGTACCATTCTATAAAATTTTCAAAAATTTAAATTTTCTTTGTTTGCTCAATAAAATCTATCAATGCAGTAAGCACTGAACTTATATGATTGCAATCTGCTCTGCACAGTTTTCAGATTTCGGATTTTGATTTATCAGACAATTCAAATATTTTTTAAACTTTTTGAAAATTTGTTTTTCAAGTTTATTTCAGGTAATGATCCTTATTTAAAATTTTCAGCTCCATATATTGTTCCAGGAATTTATAAAATTCTGACAATGTACTGTGTACATATTTCTGTTTTCTGTTTTGGATTTATCAGGCAACTCAAATATTTTTATAAATTTTGAAATTTTGTTTTTAAAATTTATTTGAGCTAAGGATTCTTATGTAAAATTTTTAGCTCAAAATATTTCTCCAGGAATTTATAAAAATTCTGACATTCAAAGTACTAGTTTTCAACTCTCTCTGTGTTTGAATTTTTAAAATTGCTCACATTTTATCATCATCTGAAATTTTCCAGATATATCATAAGTATGTCAGGAATCTCCACAAAAATTTCAAAACTTTCTAACATCGTTTGTACTATTTTTCATCCGGTTCAAACTTGCCAATCAACGCTTTCATCTACATAGTATCAGTATTTGAATTTTTAAAATTGCACAGATCTGATAATCACCTGAAATTTTTATGAGAACATCTCTAATGTGGCAGGAACCTACAAAAAAATTTCAAAATTTTTCTGCGTCGTTTGAACCAATTTTCAGTCAGTCCAATTTGGGCGAATTTCGCAAATTTCGGCGAATTTCGGGTATTTTCGGCGAATTTCGAAAATTTCGGTGGAAATCAAACCGGATTTGAATTTTGAAATTTGAATTTTGAATCTTGTCCGCCGAAATTACCAAATTTCGCCGAAATTTCGATTTCTACCGTCTCCGAATTTTTTTCTCAAACGAAAAGTTCATCCTCGCTCCTATGTCCTATCTCGCTTTTTGTTCTCTTCTCACTCGAATAATACCTAATATTAAAGCTTGCAAACTTCCCGAGAGGAGAGCTCCGAGAGGAGAGCTCCTCCACCTCACTTTTGCGATTTTACAAAAAAATCCCTGCGTTTGTTGAAATTACGGATAGATCCCTGGAGATTACAAATAAATCCTTCGCGATTTTTTGTGAGGGTCTCGCGTTTAGGTCTCTCGCTCGGCATTTTATGGAAAAAGCCTTCCGTTAAATTCAAATTGCGAACAAGCCCTTTTCTAATTTTTCAGAATAGCGGACAGGTCCAAAAACGTAACAATCAGGTCCTTACTCCTTACGCCTAAGTCCTTTCTCTGTTTTTCGCGAAAAATTGTTTTCGCCAATGTAAATATGTGTGTAGACTTTTTCCCATCTCGATTTTCCATCTCCATCTCGATATTTTTATATCATGTATTATTACTCTATGAGCAGCGTAGAGTATTAGACTCGACAAAAGAATGTTGTCGCTTCTAATACTTTTTCAACCTTTTCCCTATAGACTTTTTCCCCATCGCGCTTTCCCACCCTGCCTCCAATATTTTTCAAATAATTCATTTGAAAGAGATATTTCTTCAACTCTATCTCTATTTTTTTCCCCGTTTACGCTCATTATTTCGACGATTTAAAAAATAAAACGCCGCAAAAAAATGTAATATGGGAAAACGACACGCGTGGCGTGTTACGCCGCGAAAAATTTTATATCCTTTCAGCCATTTCGCTCGATGTTTCGACGATTTAAAAAATAAAACACCGCCGAGAAAAAATGAAAAATTTCCTACGAAAAAACGGCACGCGCATACGCCGCGAGTCTTTGAGATTTTTTTAAACATGTATTGTTACTCGGCGAACACATAGAGTGTTAGACTCGACAAAAGAATGTTACCGTCTCTAATAGTTTTTCGCCCTTTTCCCTCTAGACTTTTTCCCCACCACGGTTTTCCAACTCGGTCTCCAATATTTCCCAGATAGTTCATCGAAAGAGATATTTCTACAGCTCTATCTCTCCATTTTTTCCCTGTCACATCGTTATTTCGACGATTTAAAAATAAATCGCCAATCGAAAAGAAAAAGAAATTTTCATTTAAAAACCAAGACGCACGTCGTGTTACGCCGCGAAAAATTTTGTGTTCTTTCAGTCATTTCGCTCGTTATTTCGACGATTAAAGAACTAAAACGCCGTCAGAAAAAAAAACTACGAAACCCTGACCGATGGTATTACGCTGCGAAAAATTTTCTAGTGTTATCCATACATCTTCGTCTGCTGGACACGAAGGCTATCGCCAACAAGGTCGGTACCTTCTAAAATCCGAAATTTTCATAAAATCTCGTTGTTTTAAATAAAATTCAAACGAAATTCAAAAAGTAAAGTTTAAATCTGGAATTTTTTAAATAGGGATTTCCGAGATTTTGGCAAAATTTCCGAAATTTCGTTCGAACTTGCCGAAATCTCATAAATTTCAACCGAATGAGAAAAGGTTCAAACGACGTCAAAACATTATGAAATTTTAAAAATTTTTGAGAGTGGTACTCTCCTGATAAAAGGTCGATCGGCAAATTTGAACCAAATAAAAAATAGAACAAACCACATTATAAAATTTTGAAAATTTTTGTGGATGGTCCTTATACATCAATAATATTTCTATAAATTTTTTAGATGATGAACAAGCTTCAAGAATTTAAAAAAATTCTGACAGTACTATTGTCCTGATAAAAGCCTTACTAGCAAATCTCAACCAAATAAAAAATGGTTCAAATTACGTTAAAAACTTTTGAAATTTTTTGTGGATGGTCCTGATGTATCATCAATATTTTTATAAATTTTTTATATGATGATAAAGCTTAAGAATTTTAAAAATTTTTGACAGTGCTACGTCATGATAAAAGTCTGATGATCAATACATAGATTTGCTTAAGCAACCAAAAAAGGGTTAAAATTGTTTAAACTTTTAGAGAAGTGTGCTGAGGAATTTTAAGCTCTCATGAAAATTTTATATCATGATCACACTCTAGTGAATTTATAAAATTCCTAAAATGATACTGTATCATGTGTGTTCGTTGTGTTTTTTATTTTTGAAAGGTAACAAATGAAATTCAATGTGTCCATAGATTTGATCGAGCAAACAAAAAATTTTAATTTTTTTTAAATTTTAGGGAATGGTTCTGAAGAAATTTTTAAGCTCTCATGAAAATTTTGGATTATGATCACACTCGAGTAAATTTATAAAATTCTAACAAAATTACTATCTCAGTTATATTCATTCTATTTTTGATTTTTTAAAGATAACAAATAAAGTTCAATTATTTTGAAAATTCTTATGTATGATCCTACACTGCTAAATATATTATCATAAATTTTTAGAGCATGATTAAGGTTGTAATATTTTATAAAAATCCGACAATGTATACCGTATAAAACTTTGTGCCGATACATGTGCGCCTTGTTGACAATATAGTACGTCGCTACTCGCTACTAGTACAATCTATCCGTTATTTAAAGCAGGAAGCAAAGTGCCCTATCATCATCATCATCATCATAATCTCTCAGTCAGTAATGGGACCAACAAACACTAAATGCAGAATTTACCTCGAGATCCAATTCTCACCAACTCCATACCAGATGCAGCTATGCTAAACCATGTCTTGTTCATGCCGTAACTTTGATTCCTTCAAAAAAAAAGGGGAAAAAAATGTGAAATGGCCAGAAGAGCCTGCAATATAAAATGGGGTTGGAGCTTGGAATCAGCGATAAACTGGAGGAAACTGCTCTGCACTCTGCAGAAGAGGAGAAATTACCAAAAACGTCCTCCCACAGTCTCACTGCTCTCTCTGTCAAGTCCAGTAAAGTGGGGAAAAAAAGAGGAGGGGAAGAAAGGGGGAGGGCTCCTCGCAGTTCGCGAAGGCCAGGCTGCACGGTCTGCACCGCGATCCGCCTTGGTGGGCGTTCGGCTGTGTTCCGTTCTCGCCGCCGCTCGCCTGGTTTTCTTTGATCCAGCCGTTCTTTTGTATTTCAAGGACCAACCTTTGCGGCGGCTTATTGGTGAGTGCTGTTAATCTCTTCTTTCCATACCAAGGTCGATTCTAATCAGTACGAGTGATGCGGTTGTTCCATCTTGGATTGTCTGGTCATACTCGTACTCTCGTAGAGCGGCGGCAAAGAACTGGTCGTGAGAAGATATGCTTTTTTTTCGTTGTTTAACTGTTGTTCGAGGAACCGGGGAGGCCTGTTTCTTGATCGGTGCAACTGTTTCGCGTGAGTGTTCACCGCAGCTTTTTGGATTTTGGTTAGAGAAATTGTTCGAATCACTTCAGTATTGGTTTGATAGTGCTGGGGTGCGCGATTTTGTGCTGCGGTAACTGCTTCACTTTGCAAATGTTCTTGATCCGCTGGGGCCCACCAGAACGCAAGGTGTTCAGGAATTAGGGTTAACTGGATTAAGTTTTTTTGAAAGGCAGTTAACTGGATTAAGTGAATAGAACTTTGGTTTGGTTTGGGTGTGTTCTTGGTGAGGGTGAGTGAATTCTCACATTTCGAAGTGGCTCTTTTCCTCGGGTAATGCAGTTCTGAGTTCACTAGAACATCTCTATGCATCTGATTGTGCAATTCTCTCTTCTCATTTTCCTCTTATGTAGAACTGCACTTGAGATAGAGACTGATTTTCCCTATTAGTAAGGATGATGATGTGCATGCGTTATCTGATTGTTCTTCAATTTGGATGCATTGTTCGAACTTGTGTTCTAGTTTGAGGGGCTCTAGTTGATTGGTCTATTGTTCTTTGGTGGATAAGACATGAGACTGAATCACTGAACTGGCTCACTGTTGGAGAAGGGGGAATACTGGTTGTGCGCCCTGCCTTTGCTAGAGGAATTAGCCTTTTGTTTTGTGATTAGTCATGTCGTTTTTTATTTGTTTCTGTCTCCTCTTTAGCCAGGCGTTCTTTGAAAAATCTTCGTGGGAGCTAGTTAGCGATCAACGGCAAATTTGCTTATGTTGAGAAAAAATAACATGTATACTTCTTGAACAGTTTTTCTATTTCTTACCAATTCTGTTTCTTTTCACAGAAAATATTTGATTCTCCTTTGCTGGAGTTTACCAATGTCGGCGGGGGCCACTTTAAACTGGATTAAAACCCCATTTGACACCCGAAGATTTCATGACTTTTCTAGTTTAAGGTCCTTCCCTCCCTCACTGTTTCAAGACAATCCTTTGAATGGCTCCCTTGCATTTTGAAACTAACAATTGTTACCATTTATTGTAGTTTTAGATGCCGAAACAGTTTTGGATCAATTCAACCTTGCTGGTTGGCAACTGATCAGGACACATCCCTATTCAAAGTTCGTGTGGCTGCAGATTACTCGGACTCAGTGCCAGATTCAAAGTACACAAGAGATCGGGGTTACCATCCTCTTGAAGAAGTTAAAGAACGTCCAAAGAAAAAGGATCTTTCACTGTCAGATGTAGAAACGGCTAGGACAGTTGTAGAGGTAACCTAGTGCAACTAAGCAGTGCTTTTGTTACTAACGAGTCTAGTCGTTCTAAATTTCTAATGTTGCATTGGGAATTTGGGATGGACCCAATTCCATAGTATAAATGCCTCAACCTAAACTCCGAGTATACAACTATAAATCTGTAAAAGCTAACACTAATGCTCCTGTTGTACAAGTAAACTGGTGATTTTATATTTTTACCTAATAGCTTACCATATGCTGTATAACATTTCCATCTTGTCTAGGCCAATAGCAAGGGATTGCTTGTATTTCCTGCAAGGGTGCATAATGAACCTCATGGACATGTTGCTTGGTCAGAGTTTCAGTATGTTGTTGATGACTATGGAGGTAATACCTTAATGTGCAACCAAAGTTTTTACAACATAGGCTTCATAGTGCTCCTCTTGTGAACCTAACACTCTGTGAACTTATGTACAGACATTTTCTTTCAAGTACCTGACAATGGGAACATCCTGGAAGATGATGCTGCAAACAACCCTGTGGTAAGATCACTGGTTTATAAGGGTGAGGAGCACCCCTCATTGAGCTAGCTTTTTGTGGCCTAAGTGTCCGATTAGCTGCGACAGGCGTGTTCATGTTTTGGCGTGAGTGTGCGTCGTGTGCTGTTCGGATCAACAATTGGTATCAGAGCCTAGGTGGCCCCAGATGGTTCCTAGATAATCTCGGCCCAATGTGTGAGGGGGAGATTGTTGGGAATAGTCCCACATTGGTTGTGGAGAGGGCTTGAGCATGGTTTATAAGGGTGAGGGAGCACCCCCTCATTGAGCTAGCTTTTTGGGGGGAGATGGCCCAAGAGACCTTGGCCCGCCGCTGGTTAGGCCTGCGACCAGGTGGCGTGTTCGTCGCTGCAGTTGTGGTGGCGTGAGTGCGTCGTGTGCTGATCGTGTGGCGATCAGATCAACAAAGATCACTCGTGTTTTCTTTTCTGTTGGTGTCTCTTGACAGATGTTTTTGTATGATTGCTAGTGCTATACCAAATGGGTCACAGTTGAGTTTTTCTGCAGCAATTTGGTATCATGTGGACCCTGGGACATACCATCCATCTAGTTTAGTGCTGCTTTTGTCATAATGTTTCCTTTTTGACAATCATGTTATTCTCAAGTTTAAATTGTTGTGCATAAATATTTTGATGGGGATGGTCCTTTTGCTTAGCTGTTATTGCAATGGCATTTTCATTGCAGACAGTTTTAATTGGAATGGATGGTCCTACTGTTGGAGAAACTAGTGTGGTAATCAGCGATTTTAGCGATTACATGGATGTCGAAAATTTTATAGACATGCCCGATGAGAACTACAGCAAGGTTTGCTAAGAAAGTTTTTTGCTGCTTTCAGATGGTATTAGTGGTCAGCTTTCTATTTAGCAACAAGTCCTGTCATTATTGATATTTCCATTGTGAAATGTCACAGATTGATACAGAAATAACTGATATTCTTATAGAGTGGGGGATGCCAACAACAATGCGTGCAATACATCCAATTTATTTTGCAAAGTGTTTGACAAAGGTAAGCCATCAAAAGTTATTGCAGACATCAACCATTGACGTAGTGAAACAGACAACAATTTAACTAGGAAACCTATTATCAGTGTGATGGAGGCAACAATGTACATACTGTAAGTGCTAACATCCTATTCTTTAAAATAGTCTATTAAACTTGTACTGTTATGAAGGGTTCAAATTTGACCTTATAGTTAAAAAAAAGTAACAGCCTTCCCCTCTCAGCTTGACACATCAAGACCAAAAAAAAATGTAGATAGGAAATTCAAGATATGGTCGCATTTATTTCAAGATGCAGACACCCTCTCTGGCAACTGGAACAGGGAAAAAAATCCAAAATGTGCACTCAGCCAATCAAAGAAAATAAAGACAAACAGCACGTTTGTGTCTCTCCGAGAGATGCATTCCGTCAGTTAGTACTAGTGGTGGATGGAAGTTATCCTCAAAAGTGAGTGAAGTGTTGAAGATATATCATTTTAAAGCAGTGGCGGAGCCAGAAATTTCTAAAAGAGGGGGCCTAAGAATGAAATGAATCTCTACTAGGTTATATAAAGTAATCAACGTGTTGGCTCTTCCACATTAATATGTACAATGAACTTATAAGAATAACCAATAGTCAAACGTTCAGTTGTACTTCCATGCATAATGCTCCACTGGGAATGAAAGGACAGAAAAGAAATCTTTCTTTTGTTTCCTTCATTGCTCATAAAAGAAAAGAAAATGGTAATTATCTTATTTTAGAAGAGAAGGGAAGGGACATGCCACATATGAAGCAGTGCTCCCAACACAACATTAGAATATGTGCACTTTATGAAAAAGAAAGAAAACTCAGCGGAGTATAGGTAGATAAACTTAACAATATATGGATGGGCACCATGGAATGACAAGAGAATGAACAATAGGGTAAAATTTACGATCTGACATTATGGCAAGCGATGCTACTTAGGCTCTACTTTGTAGTTAGCAATCAAACTTGTTTGTTTAAATTATTGAAAGGAAGTTGCATCTCCTTTTTATGACTACTTTCAAGGAGAGACAACAATATTAGCAAGTGAACTTTTTTCTTCATGAGCCGCCGGGGGGGCCTAGGCCCCACCACGCCCCCCCGACGGCTCCGCCACTGTTTTAAAGAACGGAGTGAATTTTGGATCTGCAAAACTGACCTTATTATATTATTTACTCTAATTTTCCCGTAGCAGTTCATTAAAGAGTAAAATGCTTTAGCAAGCATATTTCATAACCTGCATGATCAAAAGGAACACTACGTTATGCCCATCATTCATCAAACAACTCAAGTTTCAGAGAGCTAGACAATCACATTATGTGTGTGTTTGTTATGCAGGCTGTTAATGATAATCATGGGGAAAAGATGGATAGTCCATCAAATGGTCTCTCTATTGTAGGTTATCTGAGACCTGCTTTCATAGAAGAAGAATCTTATCTGAGGAGGTTATTTCATGCTGAATGCAATGGTGATGGTTATTCGTCTGGTTTGAGAGGTACTTCTTAACCTGCTCTTGTTTACATCCATCACTGCTATTCTTTGATCCGATTTTTTGTTCCAATAAATAGTAAATCAAACAGATGAATACAATAGAGAACATGGGCCAGCTTCTGGAACCTATGGTCTAATGGGTAATTTGATCAGTTGAGATCTTTCATTCAGTTACCCACTTGCCTTCAGTTCTTCTATGACTAATATAAGTGAATATTCAGATGATGAGACAGAGAGATTTGACTTCAATAATGTGGGAAGCAGCACTGATTCAACAATCTACAAGCTGGAGATAATGACAATTGAGTTGTTTTCCATCTATGGGAAGCAGGTAAGTCCTTCCCTATGTATTGCGTTGATATTGGTTCAGAATATACACATTGGTGAAGTAAAGGAAAGTTTGGTCCATGTATTCCTTTGTAAAGGGGAAATGGGATATTATTAGCATTGTTTTCTTGGCTTGGTAGTCATGGTCATTGCTTTCATTCTGTTGTTTGCTGCAGTTGATGATTGATCCACAGGACTTTCAAGATGCAGAACCAGATCTTCTTGCAAATTATGCTTCAGAAATTATAGAACGCATCCAAGAAAACAGTGATCAGTGTACCATGGCTCTCAGGTCCCTTTGTTGGAGGAAAAAAGGCCTTACTGTCGAGGTGTGTTTGGGTTATTTAATGGCTTAATCTTGTCCCTTGCTCCTTCGGGCGCATGAGAGAACTCTGTTTATGACTTTACATTGCCAACCGGATTAATACTTCTTTCAGTTCTTTAATGGCTTAATCATGTCCCTTGCTCCTTTGGGTGCATGAATGAATGGGAGAACTCTGTTTCTGACTTTATATTGCCAATTGGATTAATACTTCTACTTTTGTTGAGTAAGCTAGATTTGCAGTATGATACATTTTACGGGAGTTTCTTTTTAAAAAATATGTTTGATAGGAGGCAAGCTTGATTGGCGTTGACAGTCTTGGTATTGATGTAAGAGCTTTTTCTGGCTTGGAAGCTCTGACTGTTCGATTTTCATTTAATGCACAGGTTAGCTCTTAGGCTTAAACTTCTCACATAACCTCTGGCCTTCTCATGGATCCCAGATTAATCATTCTGAACCTTTGGTTTCAGGCGCTTTCTCAACGTTCAGCAGAAAAGAAGATCAGGAGAATGCTTTTTCCGCGATATCAACGCAAGACTGTAAAAGCTTCCACTGAAGATGAATGTTAGCCTCTATACTTCTTTTCCCTTCGAACACCTAAAAGTGCTGGCGAGGAGACAAGGGTGTAGGGGGAATCAGCACAAGATCTGCAATGCCAATTTGTTAGGAGAAGTGCCCATCCGTCAACTATGAAATGGCCTCAAGGATGAGAGTACTCGGTCGGTGACAGAAAGGTTGATCACCCATGGTTTCTGACAAATAAGGTGGTGTTCTTGTAAAGTAGCAACGTTGGATGCTGTGTGATTCGAGATGTTGGTGGCAATCTGCAACTTACCAAGTTTCATCAGACATAAATTTCCCACTGAAAAAGAATAAGCTGTAAGAAAGGCCAGATTAATAAGATCTCTTTGGCCTGAAATATCTTCCTCTTTTTACTGCAACTTGTAACTAATTAGCTGTCATTTTTTTTTTCATTACTGAATAAATGTAACTCCGATGTCAGTATGTGGCTGTTAACATCTTGATGGTGTCACATTTAACAATCAGCTTTTGTGTCTGAAGCCTGAAACGCGTGCGTACTTCGTCATGAGTACTAAGCCACATCAGATAGAAAGTATGCTTATTGCTTACCGTGTTTTGGATTAAAGTTTGCTTATTGCTTACCGTGTTGTGGATTAAAGAAACTCTATGGAATGGAATGGGGCCTATTTGTTTTGTAGATGGATAGCTTTTTTTTTTTGTTTGGTTCAGAAAAGTGCCTTTCTACTGCCGTTTCTCTGATAAGATTGTGACTGAGGTTTAGCAGATAATGTTTGCGCATCGATAGTGGCCGTCGACGTCCTGAAAAGAAATGGCGACGCCTTCTGTAAACTCGATACACGACCGGTGCCACTACCTCTGTTTCTAGCCGCGGCGCTTTTTTGTAAATCGATTCGATGAAAGCCGATGGAGAAGCCTTTGGCGCCATCTCAAAAGGCTCGTGGAAAAAGAGCACCCGAAATGGGTGGGTGGAACCAACTGGCCGGCGGCCGCCGGCGTTTGCTGGGAACGCCGGCGCGGCTGACGGAAGAGTCGGGCGGGAGGCGCATGTGCAGTGAAGTGTCCTAGACGAAGTTGCATCTGAGGCGCCTCTTCTTCGTTGTTTGGCAATGACATCTGAACATCTTGCGGTGTACTTTCCTTGTCTTGTGAAAAGAGATCCCTGTTATAACTATAACTTTAATAGTTGTACATGGATCGCTAGATAAAAAGTGATAGTCTAGATCATTTAGGTACTATAGTAAACATTGTGCCGGAGCCCTATTGAGTAATCCAGAACATTGCTTACATGGATCGAATAATCCCGATGGCCGGCGACTACTTAAGTTACAGTTCCGTAACGACCGCACATAATCCCTTTCCCCATCTTGCATGTTGTAGTTTTGCGAAAGTTCTCTAAACGCAAAAGCAGCACGTTGAGCAGTGGAGCGTTGGTGCCTGAGTGTAAATCTGTCACTCGGTTAGCTTTAACAAATGGCACTTTCTGTCGACCAATGCATATTCCCGTCAAGCACAAAACACAAAATAGCCAAGCCACATTCCGCACAGGAATTGACACATCGCTAGAGACACAGAGTAGATAAGGAGAGATCAAGCGCAAGAATCCTCGTCGTCTCGTTCTAACCCGTACGGCGAGAGACCGACGTGAGCGGAAACATCATCATGTAAACAAAGAGAATTTTTAAATTCCATTATACTAGCAGGACATACTGGATAATATAAATCAGATTTAGCCATTGTATTCAGACTTTTTCCATTTATTAATGATGTTCTTTGTATTTTGTTACCACAGAGAGAGTATAAATTTTACCAAATTCTAGTTCGGCACTGCAGATCAGAAAACAAGACCTCCGATCAAAAGAAAAGCTCGTTTTAGAGTAGATCGAGAATAGCAGCACTGCAGTTTTTACACACACAAACGAAAACGAGAGAGAGAGAGAGAGACAGAGAGATCCACGGTAGGTCAAGAACCGATCCATCAAAATTAGTGTACGAAAGAGCTCGAGATAAAACCGCACGCGGAGGGAGAAACCCCGAGAAGCAATCCATCAAATCAAGCGCGAGCCCTGACGTCTCCGAGCGCGAGAGACGGCGGCGACCACACGAGTAGGGCCCCGGCCGCCCGTCTCGTAGCTTGCAAGCTATGCGCCGACGAGAAACAAACACGCCCAAAGGAGAGACACAGAGAGAGAGAGAGAGTCGTCGTTGTCATAACGCGTCGTCGGCGGTCGGCCTGTTGCTTGCAAGCGGTGCTACCGAGCGCGACGAGTCGGCGTCGAAAATTACATGCACGAACAGAGGACCATACGCAGTCACACGTACCGCTCCACCGTCCGGAGACGAGAAAGAAAAGACGGATACATGTTCTCCTCGTAGTTAAAGGCTAGCTGTTTGGTGGATGAGCTCTACCGTTTCTCACCATGCGCTACCAAATTATTAGGTGTCGTGGTCTGCATTAGTTGCGCATCAGACTAATCATCCCGCGATGAATGAAAGCTTGTACAGATTGCTTTTCCTTGTGTTGAGTTTGTTTTGGTGGCATTGAAACACTTCCCATCCATACTTTGTACTGGTACCGACCGCACCCTGTGTAAGCACATACTGTTGACTCCTTTACGTAGCAAATTAACTAGCAAATTGCTCCGGAAAATAGTTCCAAACTTCCAACAGTGAGAAAAAGACGATTCAACCGAACGGTTCCAACGAGTTTCGCACACGTTTAAACTCGATCGAACCGCATAACATTGCATATTCTGAAATAACGTAGGCAGTGAGCCGCAGACGATTTCATCGAAGGTGAGACACCGGTGCCCGTGCTCATGAGATTGCTGAAGATGAAGATGAGACGAAGGCACATAATTTTTCAAGCATACCTAAATATTACAAATTCAAGGATGCGCATGTGGCCTAGTGGTGGAAGCTCGGATATTCGTTCCGATTCGATTCTTAGGATCGATATGGTGTATCGTAATTATTCAGAGTACGTACATATGTGTAAATTCAGTGGGAAAACATATGCTCATGTTCTGTTTGACTATAAAAAATTTGCAAAATTTTCTTGCATGTATAGTAAAATGCACACGTGTATGCGCATATGTCTCATTGTACTTAAAAAAAGAAATTCAACTGATGACGCCATTTCTTTTTCTGGGCAGGTGTTAAATAGCAAAAAAACAAAAACAGAACACCTTCGTACATGTGGAAACGGAAGAACGCGTGCCACTGTTGTATGGGTCCCACCTGACGCCGACAGCCAGCAGTAACTGCCCTCCTCTGCCTCCTCAAATACGAACACGACTCGCTGAGTTCGCTCCGAGCATCCGATACTACTACCACTACCAGTCCACTGTATCATCCATCGATCACACAGCGGGAGCGCCATGCCGGCGATGGACGCCATCATCAAGCCGTTGCCGCGAGCGCTCTCCCTCGCGGCTGCGGCGGTGGCGACGGCCACGACGTCTCTGCTCCTCATCTCCGTCGTCGTCTACCACGCACGCTCCCACTCCACCTCGCCTCCCCCGTCCACCAGCGCCTCCACCACCGCTGCGCTCCCCCCGGCCCCCGCTCCATCGCCGCTCCCGGAGGACCCCCACCCCCCGCCGCCGCCGGTACCGCCCTGCCCGCCCAACGCCTCCCACCTCATCCCCTGCAACGAGCCCCCCTCCGGCGAGCGCCACTGCCCGCCGCCCCCGCCGCCGCCTCCTCCCCACCCGCCCAAGGACCCACCGCCTCACCCGCCGCATCCCCGCACCCTCCGCCGCCGCCACCCTGCCGCGTTCCGCCGCCTCCCAGGTACCTCCCGCCTCCGCCGTGGCCCGCTCAGCGGGAGCGCGCGCGGTTAGCAAACACGGAGCTCCCTCTGCTCACCGTGGCCAAGGCGGCGGTCGTTCAGGAACCTGTGCACACGCGCGGAGAGTGGCTTGTGTTCCCCAAGGGGGTGGGGACTTACGTCGAGCAGCTGGAGCTCATCGTGCCGCTCCGCGGGGGCGCGGTGCGAACGGCGCTCGACGTAGGATGCGGGGTGAGTTGTTGAACTCAAATAATTTGCTGTTTTTTTTATCTGAGATGTTTGGGTCTTCGAAGAATACTGAATAGTGAATGGTTAAAATTGATGTGTGTCTCTGTGCCTGTGACAGGTTGCGAGCTTTGGGAACTACTTGTTGAGCTATGGCATCCTGACCATGTCTATTGCTCTGAGGGACAGACATGGAGCACAAGTACAGTTTGCCTTGGAGCGTGGACTGCCTGCGATGATCGGAGTGCTTGGTGCTCACAGGCTGCCATACCCGTCAAGGGCCTTCGACATGGTGCACTGTGCGGGGTGCCTTGTTCCATGTACTGCTCATGGTAGGACATGCAAGAAATCATTACTATCCGCGACAAAGCATATTTCCTGATGTCTTGTTCATTAAACTTTTCTTCGTGTCTTCTTATGATTGCACATACCAGTAGTTTCTTGAAAGTTCAAATTTCTACCGGTAAATGTTGCAGTCAGTGAGCAGAACTGCTGCCGATATGTTAACGTCATGTGCTAAAGCATTACGTTGTATGGTTGAGTGCTTTGTTCTCATTCACCTATAGCTGATTCCAGATGGACTCTATATGCTGGAAATTGACCGCCTTCTCCAACCTGGTGGCTACTGGGTTTTCTCTAGGCCACCCATCAGGTGGAAATCACCGTACGATGGTTTGAACCAAACGGTCAAGGACCTGCAAGACGAGCAATTAGCCATGGAAGATACAGCGAAGAAACTTTGTTGGACAAAGGTTGCAGAGAAGGACACAATTGCTGTTTGGAGAAAGCCTATAAATCATCTGCAGTGTGCCCAAGAAGCCAAGCTCTTGAGATCACCGCCGTTCTGTACAGGAGATGACCCGGATAGTGCTTGGTAAGGTTTTCCTTGTCACCTTGTAATTTGCTTGTGCAGGCTTCTTTTGTGGTGAAGCATAATATTGCACAATTTTATTTTTCGATCGTAATATCATGACATCCTCCACCTCATTCATGATCATCTGTGGCTTTTACAATCTGTACAGCTGTAAAGGCTAATTCTCTGAATTAGTTTAGTTTAGTATCTGGAGCATTTCAAGAGAGTTAAGTTAAAAATATGACTAAAATAAAGTTTATCTAAGTTATACCTTGAGTACAATAAAGTGAGAGAATGAGTACAGCACCAGAGTATCCAAGGAGCTTACTGCCAAACAGGAAAAAAACAAGGCACTTGTTGAGACGTCAGATAATATAGTATATGACTCCGTTGTAGGCATTGAATGATTAGTCGTACAATTCGTCAAATATGACAATATCATAAAGTATGAATGATTTTTGCTATATTATAGGTACACAAATACTTCAATGTGTATAACTCGTCTTCCAAGAGTTGAACTTGTCAGTGATATTGCTGGTGGTGCAGTGGAAAAGTGGCCTCAAAGACTCGCCGCAGTGCCACCAAGAATAGCCAATGGGGAAATGAAGGGGATATCCAATCAGACATACAAACACGACAATTTAATTTGGAAGAAAAGAGTTGATTTCTACAGAACATATTTAAAAAAATTATCTCATGGGAGTTACAGAAATGTCATGGACATGAATGCTGGCTTTGGTGGTTTTGCTGCTGCTATGTCGAAATATCCTGTTTGGGTCATGAATGTGGTTCCTGCAAATATAACAAACAGTACTCTTGGTATCATCTATGAGCGTGGCCTCATTGGAACATACATGGACTGGTAATGTTACAGAGCAGATATTTTTCTTGTAATGAAGTACGGTTTCTATTTTTCCTGTAATATATAGTAAACAACTCACTCATTATCTTGAGCCATTTTTTTTTTCAATATTAGGTGTGAGGCTTTCTCTACTTATCCACGTACATATGATCTGATACATGCTAATGGAGTATTCAGCTTGTATATTGACAAGTAAGTGATTCCTTACAATTCACTTTGCTCAGTTATACTTGTTTGGAGGCAGAACTGCCTCAGAAAGACACAAGAAAGGCATTGCTACTTCGGCTATAAAAGGCTTCTGGTTCACCTAGTTTGATAGTGCCATACTGTACTTTAACAGTAAGAAGTACCCAGTACCCACTGCCCCACTACCCATCATATGGTTCACTTAATTTGCTAGTGCCGAAGTCTACTTAAACTTTAAGTAGTGCCCACCACCCATCATTTGGATGTTGGCTTACTAGCTTTGCTTTTCTAAAGGAAAGCAAGTAACTGACATGAAATGGGCTCTACTTTAAGGCAGTGCTTGAATGCCTTAATTCCTGAATACCACTAGGACTAGGATATGTAATCTCTCCATCTCCAACACTGCACCTTAGGTCCTGAATAATAGAATGCTTTTACAAAGCACATGAACAATTCTTGGTTCAGAATAGTCACCATGCAATTAAAGATTCTATTTCACCGCTCCATCTTGACACACTCTTCAGGTGTGGCATTCTTGATATACTGCTTGAGATGGATCGCATTCTCCGGCCAGGGGGCGCCGCAATAATTCGAGACATAGCTGATGTTGTCAAGAAAGTAAAGGAGGCTGCAGATCGGCTACAGTGGCATAGCCGAATTCTCGATACCGAGAATGGGGCCTTGGATCCTGAGAAGCTTCTCATCGTGGACAATTCTCGCTCACTCCCAGGGAGCTAAAGCAAGCAGCAAAGAAATAATGGTATCTGATAATACTGTATTATGACAAATTCCACCCCTTCTCTCATCTTGAGAATGGTTGGCTAGGATCTTATTACCTGTACAGAAGAGAGGCTACAGTTACAGTTACAGATCAAGATAGGCGAATAATCCAATAAATACATTTGAGCTGTTGACTACACTGGACACCGTGCTTCGTTCCAATATGCTACTAGCTTGTACTACTTGAGCAGCATGATAGCACGATTTCCGAAGCTCTGACATCTGGTTGCCGCCAACATGATGTTGGACGTGAAGTATGCAACCGAACTCGAATCTGTAGAGATATATTTTCTATATGTTTGTGCAGCTGTACAAATTTTGTGATAAGTGACGTGTATGTGAGGAATTAGGGCCTACTGTTTTTTATTTGGATTCTCTAAAAGCTAATTCTAGATTGTGGTTTCAGAGAAACTAATTCTCTAAAAGTTGAAATTCAAAAACATATATGAAGTTAATTATGGATTCTAGTATATATGGGTGGGCTAAATTATAAAAATCAATTCCTAAAATCGGATCTGTTTGTTTTTTATTCTATTTTTGGGGCTAGAATATAGAATCAAAAGCAAAACAAAGCCCTTAGTCAAAACCACTTTTGTGTCTGCCTCGGTTTGCTCGCTAAGCAATGTCATAATTCATGAAGGAATATACCACTACTTTATAATCTATAGCATAGTGTATAGTGAGCTGTGATTAGGTTGACAAATTTTTATTCTACGTTTAGACCCAGAATCAGAAACAAAATAAAAACAAAGGCCCTTAGTCAAATCCGCTGGGCTCATAGGACGATCGAGTTCTCTTTCCGGCAATGCTTCATTTACCAACTGGACAATGTCATTAGCGCTGTGTCCGTAGCCAAGAAGAAAGAGAGATCAGAACACTGCTGACACCGTAGTTAAATCCTGGTCCAATCTGCACCATGAGCAGATCCAATCATACATTAGCCAATGTCCTTATCTTGCATTATCATGTATTTCTCACAACAGGGAAAAAAAACTTCCTTTTGTTTCGGTTAAAAATGGCATTTCGGAACCAGTAAAACCCCAACAGAAAAACCACTAGCTCACCTGCGGACCTGCCGCGGCCGCGTAACTGACACGTGGACCCTAATGAGCACCGCCTTCCAGCCTCCACCACATGTGGGACCACCCGCAGAGACACGTCCCGCCGTCCCATTTCCTCGCTGTTTGCCGTTCCATTTTTTCGGCTCTTCCCAACTTCTTTTTAAAAAAACTGCGCGATAAACACTAGAGAGACCCCCTAAAAAATAGAAAGAAATAGAGAGGTAAAAAAAAAACGACAGACACTGAGACGCGCTATAAAATGCGGCCACCGCCTCCGCCCCCCACCCCCCGAGACGAAGGACGCGACGCCGCCTACCCCGCAAACCCCTAGAGGTAGGTATCGCCGCCGGCCACAAATCCTTTCCCCAAAATCCCACCGCTCTCGAGTCTGCTCGATCCCTCCGTTCTCGTTTCGCCTCGCGAAATGCGCGCGATCGGGTGGGGTTCGTCGGCTGAGCGCTGAGCATGGAGTAGGTCTGAGGCTACGCGTTCGTGTTCGGTGATTGCCTGATTGGGGTTAGGTGAGAGAGGTTTTTTTGGGGGGGAGAAATTGATTAGGCGTGTGGTTTTTGTGATCATGGCTGATGGCTTGGATCTCGGTACTAGTAGTCTGTTGCTGTTTGCGTTTGGTTCAGTTGCAGTTGAGGTATGCGATCGTGTGGGCTGTGTATGATGTGGTAGACGATGAATTCGGCAATGAAATGTTTAGTGCATGTTAGGCGTTTTTTTATGGTCGAGGCCGGATATTTCCGTCAAATGGTGTAATTCATTTTTAACTGATTACATAAATTCCTTGTACTATGATGGAGGTGATCTGCATATACACGTGAATTTGTCTTCTTCTTCTTCTTTTGCCCCCCAACCACCACCACACACACACACACACAACAACACACACCATGCTTTGTTTGATGGAAGCACCTTTTGATGGATGAAAATGCTGACCTAAACCCTTGAACTATATATATATATATATATATATATATATATATATATATATATATATATATATATATATATATATATATATATATATATATATATATATATATATATATATATATATATATAGTTATATATATATATATATATATATATATATCGAAAACCGATGCTACTTTCCAGCATAGATGCTTGTTAAATGACGTTGTTCTAGAATTTATGCTTCTGTTGGTTGCAAACTTCTGCGACATTTTGTGTCCGCTTCAGTGTTACTTGGACACGGACACGTGAGTCGGAATCCGACTCAGATTTGGGTGTCTGATTTGACAAAATTTTTGGGACACGGGGAATGCTACTTGGAATCGGCCACGGGTGGTGGAATCTGAATGGGATTTGAGGTGTCCAATTTGGAAAAAAATTTGGACACGGTGTCCGAGTAACACTAGTCTGCTTCATTGGTAAGGAGCTGACATCGGAGCTCAAAAGTTAGCGATAGTCCTAGGCTTTTTGCATGTAATATCCATGTTTTCCATGTTACATTTATTCCACAGTGCTTTTGGTGGAAATTTCTCAATATCGAGAGTATAAGCTTTTTAGCATTACAGATACACATTATGTCTTTGGAAAATTTGACATAGAGTTTATGCTTTATCATGGCACATCAAGATGTTATAATGTTTGTGTTGATAATGTGACATTTTCCTGATAAAATTTATGTGCTTCACAGAGTAGGGGTAAAATAGAGCAAAGAGAGTAATGTGGCGTCACTGGATTTGCTGCAATTGTCAAGTGAATGAGTTTGATCAACTTGAAGATGGACACGCCAAGGTCCCAACTAATAATGTAGATGGTATGCTCATTTGACCCTGCTTGAATCCTCAATTTTCTGTTTTCTAATTCTCATGCCATTTTAAAACTAAAAGTATGATTCTGCTGCTTTATCTAAGATTCACCTTTCTATAAAGAATTTGATGTTATTTTCTCTTCTTTGTTTAGGAATGACAAAGTCTCTGCAAGATTCTGCTACTGGAAAAGCTGAGCCACGAAATTCAGCTCTCCCTATCAATATTCCTGTTCTATCCTTGGACGAACTGATAGAAAAGACTGATGATTTTGGGTTGAAGGCTTTGATAGGTGAAGGATCTTATGGGAGAGTGTACTATGCTGTCCTTGATAATGGGACAAAATTGGCAGTGAAGAAACTTGATTCTACTGAAAATGAGCTCACATCAGAATTCTTGACCCAGGTTGGCTTGCTATTAAGATTGGAATTATTCTTTGGTTGTACCTCTGGCGCTTTTCAACAGTTGAAGGGTTCCTAAACAGTGATGCTTACTTCCTGATGCTAGGTTTCCTTGGTTTCAAAATTGAAACATGGTAACTTCATAGATATGTTGGGGTACTGTACAGAGCGTAATCTTCGGATAGTAGCCTATGAATTTGCCACCATGGGTTCTCTGCATGATGTTCTACATGGTACGATTCTGCATATCTATTGTGCTCTACAGTTTGATAAAAAAGTTTCTATTCTTGTTGGTAACTTGGGTTTTGGGGTAGTATAGCTAAGAGGATTATTTGTAAGTGTTTTTTAAATTTGTGTTAACAGGTAGAAAAGGAGTGCAAGGTGCACAACCTGGTCCAGCACTTGATTGGATGCAGCGAGTGAAAATTGCTATTGATTCTGCCAAAGGACTTGAATATCTGCATGAGAAGGTTCAGCCTTCTATTGTACATAGGGATATTAGGTCAAGTAACATCCTCTTATTTGAGGATTTCAAGGCAAAGATTGCAGACTTCAATCTCTCAAATCAAGCTCCAGATATGGCTGCTCGGCTGCATTCTACTCGCGTGTTGGGAACATTCGGTTATCACGCTCCGGAGTAAAAATCCTATACTACCAAATGTTTACAACGAATTAATATTTGGATCACTATTTTACAACTAAATTCAGTTTTCCTGTGCAGCATGTACTTGTCTAATTAACTTTGCAAAAGAACAATAAGCCATGTGATATTTATATAGTTTGTCGAAAAGGAAGAAAATATTCATGTCGATAGATAAAAGTGAATTTAGGACTCCTCAAGCAACATTAGAAACCAATTCTACTCTGGCATATTTTTTTTACTCAAGCAAGTATTTAATCTGCTACAAACCAGTTACTTGTGTAACTAACCAGAAACTAGTAATCTCCACCTAGCTAGCACTAGCAGTGACCATTTTGCTACTGGAGTATTGGTTATCAAAGCTCTTGCTTGAAGTGATGTCATTGCCGGATGAATCCTAAAAATGCATATTACTGTATATAACACCATTTTTAAATATAGTATTAAACACATTATATAAACTTTATGCAGGTATGCAATGACTGGTCAGCTGACCCAGAAAAGTGATGTATATAGCTTTGGAGTTGTTCTCTTGGAACTTCTGACCGGAAGAAAGCCAGTGGACCATACAATGCCTAGAGGGCAGCAGAGCCTGGTTACATGGGTAATGCTCACTTCCTAGTTTACTCATTTCTGATGATAATAAAACACAGCCCCATCCTTAATTGGAGACTTTTGTTAACTAGTACTCTAAGCATGACTCGCTTCTGCTTTACAGGCGACACCGAGATTAACTGAAGACAGGGTGAAGCAATGTATAGATCCTCGGTTGAATGGTGAATATCCACCAAAAGGTCTTGCAAAGGTCCAACCCCCAGCACCCCACCCCACCCCACCCCACCCCACACACACACACAAGGATAGCAAGTCATGACCTATTTTTCGATGTCACTCTTTTCCTTAGCATTTTTCATCATTGCAATGCCTTAATGCAGCTTGCGGCAGTAGCAGCTTTGTGCGTGCAATATGAAGCCGAGTTCCGTCCAAATATGAGCATCGTGGTGAAGGCTTTATCCCCACTACTCGTAAACAATCAAACTCCACCTGCACCACCACCAGCAACTCTGGACAGTTGACAGACAGAATTAACCAGATGAATAAGTTCGTTCAGCAATTTGTCACTAGATAGCTAAATGTATTTAAGGGTTAGGAAGTTATGCTTGGGTTGTTGCGCAGGATACTCATGCTGCTACAGGACAACTTTTCATGTCAGGCTGCAAATATGCTAGGAACAACAGCTTGGATGATCTGCAACTCTCAGAAAATGGAGCCATCTTGTCAGATTTGTGCCACTGTCCGCACGTACGTAGGTAGGACGTCTTTCGGAGGAAGAGAGTAACTTTTTTATGCTTGAAAATGGAATGTCTGCAGCAAACAGTGTCAAAAATCCATTGAAAGGAAATCGCAAACCTTTCGTGTCATCTATAGCCAAGCCTGCGTGTTAAAACTATAAGGATACAAGGGATATATGACTGTTTTTGGGCCCTACGTAGTCTATTCGATTGTTCCTATGTATCATCTAGGTAGTACTCAATCCATTCGTGGTGATCTGAATACTCGAGACAGCCATGGCCAAGAGCTAGCGCCTACAGGACGGCGGTGAGATCAGAACGGACCTCCCTACTCCAAATATCATGTAATTTCGGATTAACGAATCAGGAAAACGACGGGACGGGATAGATATCCACTGTTCGTTATCGCTATATTGATTTCGAGGCCCATCGAGTCTTCGCCTACCCTGGTGGCGCGTCCACGGATATCCACCAGGCGCTAACCCGCTCGCCCGTCGTCACCAACCACCTCTTCCTCCACGACCAGGGAGAGGCGCTCGCGGCGTCCGGCTACGCGGGGGCGCGTCGGGGTCTGTGTTGCCACCTCCGGCCCCGGACTCCCGGAGCCACCAACCTCGTCACCGCGCTACTCGACTCTGTCCCCATGGTCGCGAGCAAGTCCCCTGCCGCATGATCGACACCGACGCCTTCCAACAGACGCGCGCCCATGGTGGAGGTCACCCGCTCCATCACCAAGCACAAATACCTGGTCCTTGACGTGGACGACATCCCCCGCGTCGTGCATGAAGCCTTTTTCCTCGCGTCCTTCGGCCGGCCGGGGTGTGATATCCCCTTGCCGCTGGCCAAGCGACGTAAGATTTGAATCACAACAGAGGAACTGGAGGCCGGATACAGAGAACAGGAAGAAGAACGAGTTTGGGGAGGAAGAGATGGCCTGCGCCAGAAGTTTCTTAATTGCTCAACAAGCCAATGTTCTCGGTTACAAAAAGTTTATATACTCTCCCTCTTACCCCTCTCATAACAACCTCACGGTAAAGAGTGTATACCGACAACACAATTACGACTACAGTAAAAGTAAAAGTATACTCCCGCCCTTGCTGAGTCCAAAGCCGACACTCGCTGCTTCATTCCGACTTGGTGCCGAGTTCACTCTGCATTGCTTCAGACACATCCCCTTGTAATGCCTGTTCCAACCCACCGGCTGTGACATCTCCCCCTACCTCAGAACTTGCTTGTCCCCAAGCAAGCGCTCCAGGAAAACGATGCTGCAAAACTGTTAAGTCTTCCCAAGTCGCAGAATCAATCGGAAGACCAGTCCATTTGATGAGACCTTGCACAACAGCAGCATTCCCCTTTTTTACTAACCGGCGTTCCAGAATGCGTTCCAGGCTAGTGTCAGTGCTACCCAGATCAACAACATTTGGTAAAGCAGTAAACACCGGTGAAAAATTGGGAGTGAAGGCCTTCAATTGAGACACATGAAATACGGGATGTATGAGACTGTGATCCGGTAACGCCAACTTATAGGCCACTTGTCCAATTTTCTCCAGAACTGTATAGGGACCAAAAAACTTGAATGACAATTTGGGATATGGTCGGTTGGCAACCGATGTCTGGGCATACGGCTGGAGCTTGAGTAGCACTTGTTCTCCAACCTGAAACTCCCGCTCTTGGCGAAGCTTCATTCTATTTTGAGATCGGGCCAAATGCTGTTTGAGCATCTCATTGAACTGGCTGCGCTCCTGCAACATATGAGTGACATCCAGTGTGGAACTACCAAACCCTCTGGGCATCACCCCATAATGTGGATCAACACCATACAAAGCCTTGAAGGGAGAACAGCCTAAAGATGTATGGAAGTGATCGTTGTGGGAACACCATGCAATTTCACCACATTATCCAAAAAAAGCTGCGCCACCTGAGGAGCGGTAAAAGGATGACGCAAAGCAAGGAAATGTGCATATTTTGAAAACCGATCAACAATGACCATAATCACATTGCAGCCGCCCGACAGTGGAAGCCCCTCAATGAAATCCATTGTAATGTCTTGCCAGGCTTCATTCGGAATTGGAAGTGGTTGCAGTAAGCCTGCTGGATGGGTGCGTTCCCCTTTTGCCTGTTGGCATATAGCGCATTGTTTAACAAAATCCATAACCATCTTCTTCATGCCGGTCCAAGAGAATAACTTCTTCACCCTTTGATAAGTTGCTTGGACACCAGAGTGCCCTCCAATGGCACTGGAATGGAAGGCGGTGATAATTTTTGTTTGTACTGCTGAATTCGCCCCCACCCAAATACGTCCTTTCCGTCGGATGAGTCCTTGCTGTAAGTCGAACCCCTCTGCATCGGGATGATGAATAGCTAATTGGGCCAAACGCTGCTGCGTAGTCTGATCAGTAACATAGGTGTTAATTATTTCATGAAGCCAAACGGGGCGAACTTCAGTGACATTCTGCAACACCATCAAGTGAGCCGAACGGGACAAAGCGTCGGCCACAACATTTTCTTTGCCTTTTTTATAAACAATCTTAAATTGCAAGCCCATCAACCGGGTCATGGCTTTATGCTGCATGTCTGATTGCAAAAGCTGTTCTTCTAAGTAGCTCAAACTGCGATGATCAGTATGAATGGTAAAGGCCTTGCGTTGTAAATAAGGGCGCCATTTTTCAACAGCCAGTATGAGAGCTAAAAACTCTTTCTCGTATATGGACAAGCCTTGATGTTTGATACCCAATGCCTTACTGAAATATGCCACTGGATGACCAAGTTGCAGCAACACTGCTCCCACACCTTTGTCGCAGGCATCGGTCTCCAATTCAAATGGCTGCTCAAAATTAGGCAGTGCAAGAACAGGTGCTGACGCCATCGCTTGTTTTAACTGAAGGAAGGCTGCTTGCGCTTGATCATTCCATGCAAAAGCCTTCTTGCGCAATAATTCAGTTAACGGTTTGGCAATCAAACCATAATGCTGGACAAATTTGCGGTAATAACCCGTGAGCCCTAAGAATCCTCTCAATTCAGTGATAGTCGTTGGTGTGGGCCAATTCAACATAGCTGCTGTCTTTTGAGGATCCGTAGCAACCCCTTGATCTGAGATAACATGACCCAAGTACTCAATCTGATGTTGGGCAAAAACACACTTGGATTTCTTCACAAAAAACTGATGTGATCTCATCATACCGAGCACTAGGGCTAGATGGTCCAAATGAAGTGCCAGAGTAGGACTATACACAAGAATATCGTCGATAAAGACTAACACAAATTTGCGGAGATATGGTGCTAAAATAGCATTCATCACGCATTGGAATGTAGCGGGAGCATTTGTGAGGCCAAAGGGCATGACCTTAAATTGATAGTGACCATGGTGTGTTTTAAATGCAGTTTTAGCTTCGTCCTCTTCTTTCATTCGAATTTGGTGATAACCCGCTCGCAAATCCAATTTAGAAAAGAATTTGGTGCCAGCCAACTCATCCAGTAATTCATCAATGACAGGCATGAGAAATTTGTTTTTAATTGTCAAATCATTTAGACGCCAATAGTCAACGCAAAATCTCCAGGATCCATCTTTCTTCTGTACTACTAGGACCGGAGAAGCAAAAGGACTCATGCTATGCGAAATAATTCCAGTTTTTAGCATCTCAGCTACTTGTTTTTCTATTTCATCTTTGTGTAAAGGAGAATACCGATAGGGCCTGGCATTGATCAGTATTGCTCCGGGAATCAAAGGAATTCCATGATCATATTCACGTTTTGGTGGAACGCCCTGTGGTTCAGCAAAGACATCCTAGTATTGGTCAATCAATGCAGTGACCTCCGAATGTGGCGGACAATGTTCTAGGTCATGTGTTTGTTCAACCACAGCGACAGCCCAAATTTGGTTGCCCTTGTCCCATTTGCCGAACTGTTCAGCCGTAAGAAACTTCAGTTCGTTGGATTGCCCCTCACGAATACCTTGCAACTGAATCGGTACCCCTTTATGCTGAAACTCAATCAATTTATCCTTCCAATTACACATCATTGGGTTGTGCTGTTGCAGCCAGTCCATCCCAAGAATGGCGTCATACGCACCCAGATTCAGCACACGGAGATCAGTTTGGAAAGTGTGGCCCTGCGTCCACCATACCAATTGCGGCACCCATTGATCACAATGCATCTTTTGTCCATTAGCTACTCTGATCTCTGTTGGTTGCATCGCTTGAGGAATACAACCTACTTTCTGAAGAAAACCAGTATGAACAAAACTGTGCGAACTACCGGAATCCAGGAGGATTAACATGACTTGATTCCGAACCAATGCCAAAAAACGAATGGTTTCCCCTTCTTCAACACCAGACAAAGCATTAAGAGATAAGTGATAAGCTTCCTCCTGACAAACTTCATCGATCTCCAATAGATCCAGAACCTCATCAGATAGCCGATCTTCTGGCACCTGCATGGCCATAGCTTGTAATTGTGCCGGAGCCACCCTTTTACAATGAAGATGATGATTGGGTTTGTACTTGTCGCCACATTGGAAGCATAAGCCATTGGCACGACGATATTCCTTCAATTGCCTGGCGCGCCACAATTCTCCTTGACCAACTTTGAATTTGTTATTGGCATTGTCCATTTTAAGCGCACCACCCCCTTCCCGGACAACACCTTGTTTATGCTTCCAGGATTTCGCGCGATCCAGCACTTCGGTCTGAACCTTGGCCAACAAGGCCGCACGTTCAACCGTATCAAGCACTTGACCCTGAACTGCTCCCCGCAATTCTGGCTTTAGGCCTTTAATAAAATGCAAGACAAACAACTCTTCATCGTAGTAAGGATTATGCACAGACAGATCATACATTAGCCCTTCAAAATGAGTCTTATACTCAGCAACAGAACCGGTATGTTTGGTATTCATCAATTCGGACAACAAGCTCTTCTGATCAAAGGCCCCGAACTTGGTCTCAACGGCACAGACAAACTGGTCCCAATTAGCAACCTCATGTTTAGCCTTATGAACCTGCCACCAACGTGCTGCATTCCCATCCAAATGCATCGTGGCCACCAAAATCCATAGAGCTTCAGGAAGGTTAAAGATGCGAAAATAATCGACACATTTCTCCTTCCAAATCCGAGGACTCTCACCATCAAAACGCGGAAAATTAAGCTTCGGTAAGGGGGTCCGAGTTCCCCCTCCCGGGTCCCGCGCCTGAACCCCATTAGTATTGAGATGATCCAGATGACTTCCAACAAAACCTCGAGATCGGATAATACCTGCGGATGACGCTGCTTCTTTACCCATTCTGGCCCAATTCTCTGGTGGTACCGGGGTTAATAGGACTTTCCCACCAGATGGATTCCCCGATCCCGATGCCTCCCCATCTTTGTTGAAGTCGACCGCCTTCCCAGCAGTGAGCCTCGCCACCGCTTGAGCAGTCATTTCCAACTGTCAGGCCAGCGTCTGCTGGTCTTTGGAACCCTGTTCAACCGCTCGAGCCGTGAATTCCGTGCGCGCTAGCAGTTGCTGTTGTGTCGTATCCATGAGTTCCATGCGCGCGAAAATGAGATCCAGACTCTCCTTCATTCCCGTCCATCGTTCCTCCTCCTGCGCGGCAGCCTGCTTCATTGCTGCCAAAACGAGTTGCGTCTGGATGGAGGGTTTTGTAGGAGCCGTGATGATCGATTGGTCAACCGAACGAACCGGATTTGGGGATTTTACCGTTCAGCCGACCAAATCCTTCGATCGCCACAACAGATCAAGCAAGCCAAGTTAACCAGACTCGGTAACCAAGGTTTATGCGGAGATTCTCAGGATCAATTGATCAATCCCAATTACCTCCAACCCTCGTCTAGAATTTTTTACAACTCAGCCGGAATGATCGGAACAAGCTCTGATACCAAATGTGATATCCTCGTCACTGCCAAGCGACGTGAGAATTGAATCACAACAGAGGAACCGAGGCGGACAGAGAACAGAAGAAGAACGAGTTTGGGGAGGAAGAGATGGCTCGCGCGAAGTTTCTTAATTGCTCAACAAGCCAACGTTCTTTACATAAAAAGTTTATATACTCTCCCTCTTACCCCTCTCTTAACAACCTCACGGTAAAGAGTGTATACCGACAACACAATTACGACTACAAAAGTAAAAGTAAAAGTAAAAGTAAAAGTAAAAGTATACTCCCGCCCTTGCTGAGTCCAAAGCCGACACTCGCTGCTTCATTCTGACTTGGCGCCTAGTTCACTCTGCATTGCTTCAGACACATCCCCTTGTAATGCTGTTCGACCCAATTTGGTTGTGACACGGTCATACCGGTCGATATCCCCAAGGACATCCAGCAGCAGATGGTCAGATGGTCAGGGGCACACCGATGAGTTTGTCGGTACATTATGCCTTCCCAAGCCACCGTGACCAAATTGCTCAGCGAGTGTGCCTCCTGTTGGTCGAGGCACGACGTCCGATTCTTTGTGTTGGTGGTGGCTGCTCTTCATCCGGTGATGAGTTGCGCCGCTTTGTTGAGCTTACTGGGATCCCAATTACAACTACTCTGATGGTCATTGGCAACTTCCCCAGTGATGACCTGGGGATGCATGGCACAACATATGCAAATTATGCAGTGGATAAGGCTGACCTGTTGCTTGCATTTGGTGTACATGAAAAATCGAGGCTTTTGCATGAAGGGCGAAGATTGTACACGTTGACATTGATCCAGCTGAGATTGGTAAGAACAAGCAAAAACATGTCTTCATTTGTGCAGATGTTAAGCTTGCTTTGCAGGGCTTGAATGCTCTGCTAGAAGCGAGCACCGCAAGAAGAGTTTTGGCGCAATGAGTTGGAGCAGCAGTAGAAGAGAGTTTCCCCTGGGTACTACCTTTCCTAAACTTTGAAGAGTTCCCGTCCAGAGGGCCATGCCACGTCGCCGTTTTCGCGCGGTTCGGCTCGCGTTCGCGCAGCTCGGCTCGATTGGCTCGTTGATGGCTCTATCGTATGAATCAATCCCACGAGCGACTTCCGTTCCGTCCCCGTGCCGCGAGAAAAATCCCCATCTCATCGCCTTGCTTTCTCCGTCTATGGCTCAGTCCTTCCCATGCCACCGTCGCGGTCGCCCCTATCTCCTGCAGTTTATGTTGTTGCTCACCGCCACTCGCAGCGTCGTGGGCTTCCTCTCCTAGGGTCCTCTCATCTCCCCACGGTCACTTTGCCCCTGTCGCTCGAGGCCATCGCAGCGCTACTGCGCCGCCGACATGGGTAAACCCCTCTTCTTTGGACCTTCGTCCTCTCCCTCCTGTCAAGGCTTTCTCTTGTGTTTCGCCTCCAGGAACCAAGGTAGTCCACTCTACTGGCACTAGATTGCCTTACTGCATCCGCCTCCAGATCCTTCACCTTCTCCCAAGATGATTCCACGCTCTTTCTTTCTCCCAATTTCTTTGCTAGAATTTGATGCCCAAGAATAAGATGAAGAACTAAAGTTTGATGGTTTACCTGTGATTTTTGGTGCCATAGAGAAAGGAGAATGAAAATGGATGGTTCTAGTTTGAGTGACATCGACTCGGTGTAAGTGTTTCTGAACCATGTAACTGCAGTACTTTGCTTTGTTCATATCGTATCAGTACATGTACATGTACTTAAGAAATGCATGTGTATAGTTGGATTTGTGGTGCCTTTGCCGATGCAGATGTGCACACCATCTGTTTGTGCATATGCACGAGGAGGAAGGCTGTACATAGGACGAGATTAAGGACTGCGCCAGAGTGGACTGAAGGCTATGGGAAACAGAGAAATGCTGATGTATAGGACATGTATATTGCATCCATGTGTAGAGAGTCATATTAGTCTGTAGTTGGCCACTTTGGTCACATTTTTATTTGTTGTAGTTGCAGGTTGTTGTGATCTTTTATTCTGTTATTTGTATTCCGATATAGTAGTTCTTTTCTTTGTCAAGAATTTGTGCTCCGGTTTTCACTTTGGTTCAACGTCCTGTAAGGCTTTTTACAGTAAAGGTTTCCTGTTGACCAGTTAGTTCATATGCATCACGATCAATTCATATGGGAAACACAGTTTATCTTCCTGCCCTTGCTAATACTATTTTTTGGTGCTCTATGGTTTTTATTTTGTCATCTAATTGTTGGGCAAGATTTGTCCTTAGCTCTGATCTCTGTGTGATACAGCTACTACTAGAGGTCGGTTATCCATGAGGATTTAATTGTTGTTTTACCGATTTACATTTCCATTTGTTTATTTCTGATCTCTGACCTTTGCCGTTGTGTTTTGGTGTCTGCAGTAACAACACAAACACATATCCTTCTTGAATTTAAAGCCAGATGGCGTGATTCAGAGTTTGTTCTACAACAAGAACAATGATTCACTTATTACTGTGTCAGTTTATGCATCAGGCCATTTTAGCACATTAAAGTGCAGAGCAACCCCAATCGACTATGAACATATGCTGCAAGGAATTTCCCTATTTTCTTCATAGCGCTTTGTTTATGAGTTATCAAAAAGCACTCTTATGACTGCTTAGTGTTTCCTATATATAATTAGTTGCTATCTGTGATTTGTCCTATGTGTGAGTTATGCTACTGCATTTTTAGTTGGTTTTGAGGACAACACTGTTGTTTTCATTAATGCTTCAATTTACCGATGTTCTTCATCTCAGTTAATGTAGTTGTCGATTTGTCATATTTACATGTTCTGCCAGCTATGTATGGAGGAATCAGTTGGATGTTTGGTTTCTTTTCAAATGCAATTTTGAAGTGGTCTGACTTTGTGGAGTTCGATGATGTAAATGGAAAAGTGCTCGCTTGGCACAGGATGGGTATACCTTTGTAAATAGTTCATCACGTTGCATGTTGTTCTTCACAGCATTATTGATATAATGCCCATACTTTTATTTGCAGTATCTATAAGGCTATTGACTTGAAGAACTACTCCTTTCTATATTCAATACCGGATACCAATGTGCCCGCTTATACACCTATATGTTTTGTTTTATTGGTCTCATGATGAATACAAGTGCTATTCGTAATAATTTCACATCTTAAACAGGGTCCTGAGAGATTGCGATTATCACTTGTGAGAACACTACCAAGGTTTGAGAATTGTGTGATGCTAAGGCCAGCTTATGCCATTGAATATGACTACTTGCCTGCTTATCAGTGCTCAAGATCACTTATGACAAAGAAGTTTGAGGGTTTATTCTTCTCTGGCCAGATTAATGAACAACAGGACATGAGGAAGCCACAGCTTAGGTTTATTCATATTTCTGATCTATCATTCATTACATTGCATATGGTTGTTGAACCAGATTTTCTAGATTATAAGCTTGCTCACTTTTGTTTAAGGGGTATAATTTCCGGAATTAATGCAGCTAGGCATTCTGATGGAAAGCCACTAATCATTCTTGAGAGGAAAGCGATTACATAGGTATCGATTAATGATCTTGTTACAAAAGATCTTAGGAGCCTTATCACATGCTAACAAGGTCTGTGTTTTCAAAGACAAATGTTGTTGGTATTAATGCTTAAAGGAACTGATGTAATATTTGTATTTAATAGTTAATACTAGAATTTGTGTTACTGTGGAAGGCTAAGAATCTCTGGTCATCAATTTGCCATAGAATAACAATCATGATTCTAATCAGGGAATGTGTATCAGATGGAGCGATTTAAAATTTTAAATGGAGGTGTTAGCGATGACAACCTGATTAGAAAACTCCATGTTGTGTGCATTATCTGTTATTATCCATTAGAAGGAATTAGGGAGCTTACCATTTTATTAATTTAATGTGACTCTGAATCACAGCTTTATTGACATTATTTTACGTTGCCACTAATGGCCATTCAGCCATTCAGAACACCGTCTCATCGCTTCGAGCCGATAAAACTGATAGTCGGCTGACCCCTTTGGGATGAGATATTGGTTTAATAGATGATAAGACGCTGGGAGATTTATCGGTCAAAGCAGGCCCGCATTAAAGAGGAAAAAGAACGGCTGAAATCTACAAAAATATCAGGTAAGCTCTATATATTTGAAGCTGAAATACTGCTAAACTTATGCCAATTTTCTAGATATTAATTAAGATGCACCCATTCAGTGCAGTTACCAGCATGGGTCCAGGTGCTCTAGCTCTGTATTTCCATTTGCAAGAGGTGTAGGGTCGAGGATGCGCCTAGAGGGGGGTGAATAGGCGTTTTACAAAATTAATCGCTCACTAAAATCGATCGATCTAATACACCCCTAAGACAAAACCTAATCAAAGATATATGCGGAAGCGATAAATAGGTTTTGACAATTAAAGCCTAAATCAATTAGGCTCACTAGTGCACTAACTAAATTATGTCTCTACACAAGAATTCCTAAATTGATCAACTAAATAATACTAGCAATTCTAATTCAAGCAATTGATAAATATTCAATAATGTAAAGTGCTTGAATATAAATAAGACAAGAGACAACCGATATTTTTCCGTGGTGTTCGGAGACTTGCAGATCTCCCCTAGTCCACGTTGAGGCAAGCCCACACTTGGACGGCTCCCGCTCGAGCACCCGCCTCTTTCCACTAGTCGTGGTTTTTCACGCTTGCGCGTAGGCTCAACCCGAACCTTCACAAACTTGCGGGGCCTCTCACACCTCGAGAGCTCCTCCAAGACGACGCCTCTCGCCGTCTAGGAGCTCAAGCAACCTCCAAGAGTAACAAGCCGCTCCTTCACTTGAACTTCACCGAGCACAACGGATGCGCTCCCTTGATCACCAAGTGCAACACATGCACAAGGCCTCACTCAAGTGCAACACATGCACAAGAGGCTCTCAATCACTTCCTAATTGCAACACATGCAATTAGTCTCACTCTTAAGCTCAAGAGGCAAATGGAGAAGAGCAACACATGCACACAACTCCCACACACAAAGAACAACTGCTCTAACACCCCCAAGGCCTCCTTTTATAGCCTCCATGCCAAAACTAGCCGTTGGGGGGCAAATTGGACTAAAATAAAGATAAACCCTAGATTACCGCCCTCGGGCGTAGTACCGCCTTTCATCGTAGTAACGGCTACAAAACTAGCTTCATGCAGACAACAGTACTACCGCCTCTAAGGGCGGTAGAGTACCAAGATTCTTGATACTACCGCTCCCATTGCATAGTGCCCTCGGCGCCGGGAACATCTAGCAAGGACTATCACACCAAAGGCGGTCGACCAAGACAAAATCATTTCGGAATAAAGCTAAACACAACTTAGGCTGAAAAACACATTTTGCAATCAACTCAAAATCTATTTGCATGGAATAAAGCTACCGGAGAAAAAAACCAACTCCAAAATCAAAGGCCTCTAGATATCAACACATTCATACACACGCAAAACACATTTGCACCAACTTAGCTCATGCTCAAAGAATTCGCCTCAAAAACACATTTTGCAATAGTCAAAATCTATTTGAGCAGGTGCAAAATTTCGTCCATATGGCTAACCAAACAAAACCGTCGGAAGTTTAGAAAAATTCCAGATTTCAACTCCAAAATCATTTCTCCAAACTACAAAACCTACATTCTTTGAGCCTCTAGATGATCAACACATGATCATACACACGCAAAAAATCACATTTGCACCAACTTAGCTCATGCTCAAAGAATCTCAACCACAATTGCAAAACACATTTTGCAATCAACTCAAAATCTATTTGCAAACCAACGTGACTAAGCAAATCAAACCCGAAGTTTATGAGATTAATTCCCCAGCCATGTGAAGGTCAACACAAGACCCTTATCAACTTGCCAACACCTTGCAAGCCCCACTCACATGCTCTAGCCATGAATCAACACAAGACTCATAAACCTCACATGCTTATTCGCATAAACGAACTTGCAAAAACACATTAAACTAATTTCATGCTTGAGCACTACTCTTTGCAACACATGCAAAAGTCTAGCTCCAAGCAACTCCATAAATGTCAAATCAGAGTGCATGAACTCTCTAATTGCAACACATGCAATTCTCTAGTTCCTTGCAACACCAAAACCAAACATCAACTAAACCAAATCACACGTATGAGCTCTTTACTCGCAACACATGCAAGCCTCTAGCTCCATACAAACACACAAATACCAAATCAACCATATGTGCTCTCTACTCACAACACATGTGAGCCTCTAGCACATACACAACCATAAACACCAAAACCAAGCTTGAGCTCTCTCCTTTGCAACACATGCAAAACTTAGCTCCAAGCAAACACAAGTTTTAGAAAGATTGTTTTATGAAACCAAAGCATGAAGCTTCAACTAATGCAACACATGCAAAAGTGAACTTCACGCAAAAAGCCAACGATTAGCTTATCCTATTTGCAACACATGCAAATCAAAGCATTATGCGAAAACCAATGCAACCAAGCATAAGTTTAACCCATTCGCAACACATGCCAAATGGTTAACCCTCATGCAAAAACCAAATCCAAATGATTTGAGCTTGAGTGAACGCGGAATGAGATCATCAACACATGATGAAGCTCAAACAAAGGGAACGACCCCTCTTAATAGCACGGCGATAAAATCTTAGACTCAAGGACTACAAAGTCCTTAGCCTATCTAATTATACCTTCGCCGCCGCGCGCAAGCAATCCCCTTTGGGGTCTTTATGATCATCACTTTGATACTCCCCTGGGATCGTTACCCTTCTTTATCTTCGGGATCCATTCTTGACGCCCATCAACTCATGATGCCGTCCTTGTCCCGTTCTCATCATCTCATCCATCTTTGGACCTAACTCAATCACAACTCATACAAATAGTTAGTCCAAGATGCATGGTTATCTCAATTATCTCTTGCACTCCATTAACACATAATGGATGCCTTTAGATCAATTGAGCACAACCTAAATCAATTGAAATGATTTAATTGTGTCTTAAGTATAATAATGCAACTCATGCTTCATTATACTTAAGAGCTATTCATTTGTCCTTAATTAATCAAGGAACACCATCAACACATGATGAAATGTTCTTTAATGATTAACAAGACAAATGAACTCAATTTAAATTATCATTTAAATTGATATGAGTATATATTGACTACACAAGTTTTCATATACTCATGTTGATGAAAAGAAATGATCTATTATGTGTAAGTTATATGGAAATGATCATTTCTCTAAATCATCAACTATAGAATAAACCCCACATGTATATGTGCATAAGTATGATTGACTTGGACATAATATGCACATATTCAATTTGATCGTATTGGAGTGTATCCTATATTATCATGAGTATACTTATAACTAGGCAATTCAAATATATACTCAAGAATTTAGTTTCTTTGTCTTGATCCTTATGTGTGTCAATAACGAATCGATCAATACAAAGAGACTTTCAAGTTAAACTACAAACTCCCCCTAAATATGTGCATCTATGTAATATATGGATTGAGAAACATAATGCACATTTTGTGGTAAATGTAATGGGGACATTCATACTTTAACTTGACTCCAAAGTATGCAACTAATACTAGAATGAATATGCAAACATACCTTGGGTTTTCCATTTTTCAATGCGATGAGACTAATCAAAGATATTCTAAATAAACAAGTTAGTCTCAATATAAGATTTGTCATTAATAACAAAATCACATTAAATGGATAATCGCAATATTAGATTTGTCATTAACACCAAAACCATAACTAATGAAGGTTGAACTTACAAGAGGTCAATTTTCTGTTGAGGTTACTGCAGTATCCAACCAACCTGTAAAGGATTCATCTACACTTGAAGCCATACTGAAAAAGCCACATGTACAATATAAACTTCTTGATAAGCATGGATATGGAAATAAGCATTTATCTCGAATTGAGAAAGAATGTGTGGAGATTGATATCAGGTATGAAGGTTTCATAGCACAGCAACAGTGTCGATTACAGCAGATAATTTGCTTTATGATCATGTGCTTTTGTTTTGAAGTAAATTTATATAAGACAATTCTTTGAACTGCAAGAAAAATGGTTCATACATGATACATCATTTAAGATGCCCAACAGTAATGCATATCGTATCCCTTGTGCAATTTAATTGCCATTCTATGGATTTGGGTTATTTTTTCTTTATTGAGCAACTTGTTTATCTCTTTGGTAGCTGTATTCTGTTAGAACTCCCAGCTTGCAGTAGTTGATTTATTTTATCTTTATCCATTGTAATAAAGAATGTTGGTGTAACTTTTTCTTGCTTTGCTTGAGAAAAGACCCGCCTCCATTGAATTTGATAAGTTCAGTTGTTAATACCTCTTGTTTTTCTACTAATGTTGGAAAACTTCCCGTGCACTCATCGATTTGAGCCGAGCTGGATGTGTTTGTATCAACCGTTTCGCGCATTTCCTCGATGATTTAAAAAAAAAACACCAACGAAAAAAAGCGAAATTGTTTCCGCGAAAAAATAACGCACGTACAGATACGCCAAGCTAAGCTATCCTAGTAAGAGTATAAGACTTGAAGAGGAGACCCCACCACAACATGCTATCTAGGTACTTGACGAGCTGACCAAACGGGAGGCGATTGTTGCTACTGGTGTTGGGCAGCACTTCACGTGGGCGGCCCAATCTATCTAAGCCTATGCTGAACACGGTTCTAAATTTCATTTTCGGTTTACATCTCGTTACCTTTCAAAATAAAAAATTTTGGTGAAATCTCGTTATTTTGGATGAAATAAAAAAACAAAATTCAAATCCGAAATTTTTTTGATGAAATTTCGGCCAAAAATCCGAAATTTTGTTCGAAATTGCCAAAATCTCAGCAAAATTCAACTAAATGAAAAATGGTCCAAACGATATCAAAAATTTTGAAATTTTGGGGAGATTCTTGGTACATCATGATGTTCTCATAAAAAGTTCAGATGATTATCAAGTCTCAGAAATTTTTTAAAATTCGAACATTGCTACTGTCTTGATAAAACACTGACCGGCAAGTTTGATCTGAATGAAAAATGGTGCAAACCACGTTAGAAAACTGAAAATTTTTTGTACACGATTATGATGCATCACTAATGTTCTCATAAAATTTTTAGATGATGATCAAGCTTCATAAATTTTAAAAATTCATACAGTACGATCGAATGATGACCGACAAATTTCAACCAAATGAAAAATGGTTCAAACTATGTTAGAAAGTTTCAAAAAATTTGCGGATAGTCTTGATGCATCACTAATGTTACCGCAAATTTTTCAAATGATGATCAAGCTTTAGAAATTTTCAAAAATTGTGACGGTGCTGTACGGTTGAGAACTTGAAGTTGCTAAGTTGCTTGTGCCGTATTCAATTTTTGATTAAGCAACCAAAACAGGTTTAAATTTTTGGAAAATTTTACACAAGGGTTATGACAGAATTATTAAGCCCTCCTAAAAATTTAGGTCATGATCAAACTTGACAAAATTTATAAAATTCTAACATGGTTACTACCTCGTTTATGCTAATTATGTTTTATTTTTAAAAGATAACAAATGAAGTTAAAATATTTCAAAAAAAAATCCTATTTAATCCTAGACTTCTTAAGATAGTACCATAAATTTTCATAGCATGACAAAGCTTCTTTAATTTTATTAAATTCTAACAGTGTTTCTGTCGAAATTTTAAAATGTCTCAAAAAATAATTTTTTCGACAAATTATCATCAAAGATCACTTTCTTATGGGTTATCGATGTAATTCCAGTCAAATCAGGAAATAAAACAGTAAAATCCGGTTGAATTCACGATGAATTACTGTAGCAATTTCACATTTTTTATCTGGTATGTAGCTTGGATCTCGTGGGGGCCTGAAATCCGAGATTTCAGTGAAATTTCATGAGATTTCATCAAAATTTGAATCCATGATGCTGATACTATTGCTAAAGAATCATGAGATGTCACGAGGTATCAGCTTGCTTTTTTTAGGAGGTTTTTATGATGTCCCATAAGGTTCCATTAAGTCCCATGAATAAGTTATGTGAGGTTTTCATGACTAAGTATCGTTATGTTTGATGATTAAGTTTCACGAGGTAACAAGTTAGATTTATTCATGCAGTTTTTTCACAAAATTCCTATCAAATTTCATAGGGTTTCGTAAGGTTCCATGTATAAGCGTCATTAAGTTTCATGAGTTTTCACATCTACATCCCAAAAGATTTTATCCTGGTTTCATATCATAATTCCATTCAGTTTCATGAATAAGTTTCAATGTGTTACATGACTACATTTTATTAGTTTTCATTATAAAGCTTTCCTTTTTCTAAGTTGTTTCACGAAGTTCCCATAAGTTTTTATGAATATGTTTTATCAAGTTTCAGGAGTTTCCACATCTATGGTTCAAAAGGTTTCATATTAGAAACTCATTGAAAACTCCAAGTTGGTCTTTGGTCAAAATCACATTAGTGCAAAAATTCAGAAAAAAGTCATTTCACCCCACTCTATCGCTTTGTAAAATTGGTACTTGCTATCAAGAGAGTACCGCTTATATAGAGCTGTAGTTATTTTCTAGAGAGGACTGTTATGGGTGCTTGAGCGAAAGGTGGCATTACCGCAATGCTAAATTGATCGCCGCTTGGGATTTTTTTCATTACGTGAACAATGACCGTAACTAGAGAAAAGAATTATAGGATTCAAATTAATTAACGAGTACACCTTTGGTGAGAATATTACTGATTGTATTGTAAAAGCTATGGAAGATTTTAGCCTTACATATAAAATTTTTACAATAACATTAGATAATGTTACGGTAAACACTTCTGCAATGAACGTTCTTACTCTGCCTTTTAATTTGTACGCTAAATCTTTCTTGTTACATTAGTATTGTGCTTGTCATATTACTATTGTATTGCAATAGGGATACGTCTACGTAAGTTTGATTTGGATATGCCAATTAGATAGAGCTCTACTTACTTGATGCTTAAGTTACTCATACCCTGTAAAAGCACATTTTCTGTTTTTATTAATACACACTATCGTAGTTAGGATGATCAACCACTACTCACATAGCAACATATTGATGAATAGTTGTTGTCATTTTTGGAACTTTTTTATAATTCCACTATTAATTTATCTAGAGTTTATTACTTAACATCTCCTTTAATTGTGCATCATATTCTAGAGATTGGTACTCACTTAAGGAACCACGAAAATGGTAATATTTTGTGTGAATCTGTTTATGCTATGAAATAAAATTTTTGAAATATTGGAAAGAAATTCCTATGTTATATGTATTTGCATTTATTTTAGATCCTAGAGCTAAAGTTCGAGAATTTGATAATGTTCTCTCACTTCTAAATGATGCGGTCTGGCCTTGTCTCATTTGAACCATTTGTATTTTTGGCGCCAAACGGCCTGGTCTCATCCCATTCAGACTTGTGCCGCATGGCACGGCCTGAAGCCACCTAGGCCATGGCCTCAGCCGGTGGGCCGCACAGCCCTGCATATCGTATCCCTTGTGCAATTTAATTGCCATTCTATGGATTTGGGTTATTTTTTCTTTATTGAGCAACTTGTTTATCTCTTTGGTAGTCAGATTCGTTAGAACTCCCACTTGCGATGAGTTGATTTATTTTATCTTTATCCATTGTAATAAAGAATGTTGGTGTAACTTTTTCTTGCTTTGCTTGAGAAAAGACCCGCCTCATTGAATTTGATAAGTTCATTGTTAATACCTCTTGTTTTTCTACTAATGTTGGAAAACTTCCTGCACTCATCGATTTGAGCCGAGCTGGATGTGTTTGTATCAACCGTTTCGCGCGTTTCCTCGATGATTTTTAAAAAAAACACCGACGAAAAAAAGCGAAATTGTTTCCGCGAAAAAAACAACGCACGCGGCGTATACGCCGCGCAAGCTATCCTAGTAAGAGTATAAGACTTGAAGAGGAGACCCCACCACAACATGCTATCTAGGTACTTGACGAGCTGACCAAACGGGAGGCGATTGTTACATCGGTGTTGGGCAAGACTTCACGTATGCCTAATCTATCTAAGCCTATGCTGAACACGGTTCTAAATTTCATTTTCGGTTTACATCTCGTTACCTTTCAAAATAAAAAATTTTGGTGAAATCTCGTTATTTTGGATGAAATAAAAAACAAAATTCAAATCCGAATTTTTTGATGAAATTTCGCCAAAAATCCGAAATTTTGTTCGAAATTACCAAAATCTCAAAGAAAATTCAACTAAATGAAAAATGGTCCAAACGATATCAAAAATTTTGAAATTTTGGGAGATTCTTGGTACATCATGATGTTCTCATAAAAGTTCAGATGATTATCAAGTCTCGTAAATTTTTAAAATTCAACATTGCTCTCTGTCTTGATAAAACACCTAATCAAACAAGTTTGATCTGAATGAAAAATGGTGCAAACCACGTTAGAAAACTGAAAATTTTTGTACACGATTATGATGCATCACTAATGTTCTCATAAAATTTTTAGATGATGATCAAGCTTCATAAATTTTAAAAATTCATACAAGACGATCGAATGATGACCGACAAATTTCAACCAAATGAAAATGGTTCAAACTATGTTAGAAAGTTTCAAAAATTTATGGATAGTCTTGATGCATCACTAATGTTACCGCAAATTTTTCAAATGATGATCAAGCTTTAGAAATTTTCAAAAATTGTGACGGTCTTGTCATCGGTTGAGAACTTGAAGTTGCTAAGTTGCTTGTGCCGTATTCAATTTTTGATTAAGCAACCAAAACAGGTTTAAATTTTTGGAAAATTTTACACAAGGGTTATGACAGAATTATTAAGCCCTCCTAAAAATTTAGGTCATGATCAAACTTGACAAAATTTATAAAATTCTAACATGGTTACTACCTCGTTTATGCTAATTATGTTTTATTTTAAAAGATAACAAATGAAGTTAAAATATTTCAAAAAAAATCCTATTTAATCCTAGACTTCTTAAGATAGTACCATAAATTTTCATAGCATGACAAAGCTTTTTAATTTTATTAAATTCTAACAAGTGTTTCACGAATTTTAAAATGTCTCAAAAATAATTTTTTCGACAAATTATCATCAAAGATCACTTTCTTATGGGTTATCGATGTAATTCCAACAAATCAGAAATAAAACAAGAAAATCCGGTTGAATTCACGATGAATTACTGTAGCAATTTCACATTTTTTATCCGGTATGTAGCTTGGATTCGTGGGGGCTCAAATCCGAGATTTCAGTGAAATTTCATGAGATTTCATCAAAATTTGAATCCATGATGCTGATACTATTGCTAAAGAATCATGAGATGTCACGAGGTATCAGCTTGCTTTTTTTAGGAGGTTTTTATGATGTCCCATAAGGTTCCATTAAGTCCCATGAATAAGTTATGTGAGGTTTTCATGACTAAGTATCGTTATGTTTGATGATTAAGTTTCACGAGGTAACAAGTTAGATTTATTCATGCGCTTTTTTCACAAAATTCCTATCAAATTTCATAGGGTTTCGTAAGGTTCCATGTATAAGCGCCATTAAGTTTCATGAGTTTTCACATCTACATCCCAAAAGATTTTATCCTGGTTTCATATCATAATTCCATTCAGTTTCATGAAAAAGTTTCAATGTGTTACATGACTACATTTTATTAGTTTTCATTATAAAGCTTTCCTTTTTCTAAGTTGTTTCACGAAGTTCCCATAAGTTTTTATGAATATGTTTTATAAGTTTCAGGAGTTTCCACATCTATGGTTCAAAAGGTTTCATATTAGAAACTCATTGAAAACTCCAAGTTGGTCTTTGGTCAAAATCACATTAGTGCAAAAATTCAGAAAAAAGTCAGTTTCACCCCACTATCGCTTGTAAAATTGGTATCGCTATCAAGAAGAGTACCGCTATATAGAGCGGTAGTTATTTTCTAGAGAGGACTGTTATGGGTGCTTGAGCGAAAGGTGGCATTACCGCAATGCTAAATTCGGTACTGCCGCTTGGGATTTTTTCATTACGTGAACAATGACTGGTAACTAGAGAAAAGAATTATAGGATTCAAATTAATTGACGTAGCACACACTGGTGAGAATATTACTGATTGTATTGTAAAAGCTATGGAAGATTTTAGCCTTACATATAAAATTTTTACAATAACATTAGATAATGTTACGGTAAACACTTCTGCAATGAACGTTCTTACTCTGCCTTTTAATTTGTACGCTAAATCTTTCTTGTTACATTAGTATTGTGCTTGTCATATTACTATTGTATTGCAATAGGGATACGCTCACGTAAGTTTGATTTGGATATGCCAATTAGATAGAGCTCTACTTACTTGATGCTTAAGTTACTCATACCGTAAAAGCACATTTTCTGCTTTTTATTAATACACACTATCGTAGTTAGGATGATCAACCACTACTCACATAGCAACATATTGATGAATAGTTGTTGTCATTTTTGGAACTTTTTATAATTCCACTATTAATTTATCTAGAGTTTATTACTTAACATCTCCTTTAATTGTGCATCATATTCTAGAGATTGGTACTCACTTAAGGAACCACGAAAATGGTAATATTTTGTGTGAATCTGTTTATGCTATGAAATAAAAATTTTGAAATATTGGAAAGAAATTCCTATGTTATATGTATTTGCATTTATTTTAGATCCTAGAGCTAAAGTTCGAGAATTTGATAATGTTCTCTCACTTCTAAATGATGCAGTCTGGCCTTGTCTCATTTGAACCATTTGTATTTTTGGCGCCAAACGGCCTGGTCTCATCCCATTCAGACTTGTGCCGGCATGGCACGGCCTGGAAGCCACCTAGGCCATGGCCTCAGCCGGTGGGCCGCACAGCCCAGCCTGTTTGCTAGCCGAGTCTAAACGGGCTGGAGCGTACCGTGCCGAGCGGCCCGTTTGGCCACCACTGCAGTCTCATGGGTGTCTATGCCTTTGCACACGATGCTCTCACAAAGCATGTGTAGTATCGGCCAGCCTGCCCGGCACTCTCTCCCACCGGTATCACTTCACATCCCCGCTATATCTCGTTCCGTCGTTTCGTCTAATTCCACCTTCTATTCATCATCTATCAGTTGACATTAATCATGCGAAATCTCATGCTAACAACTGCCTAGTGACCAATCCGTCAAATTACACGGTCTCACTGTCTTATAATTTGTCTTATCAATTGTCAGGGGGTTACGGGAGATATCGACTAGATAACATGTCCCTTGGATTACCTCAGCGTCGTATAACATTGTGATAATATGACGATCCAAGATGTTAATCAATATAACCTTAGTGTGGTATAACATTGTGATTGCCATGCGCGGCGCCACTCCGTTCACACCCCGCCGCAACCTCCCAACTTGGCGGACCGCGCTTCTCCCTTTACGCGCTTGGCAACTCAATTCACAGACAAAACACGCACGTCATCATAGCGAGAAGCCTTTCCCGATGAATGAGGCGCAGCTGAAGGCGTGGGGGCATCAGTTGCTCCGACGCAACTGCACTGTACACACAAGAATCCATTTGCTTCGCAGTTGAAACAACAGAACTAATTGCTATCTACATAGTATATACCACGCGACGGAAGAATGATACTCGGTCAGGGAAAGAAAAGGAGACTAGATAGATTTATTCTCGCCCATCTTATCACATCATATTTGCTACAGCAAGGCCAAATGTATTCGTTCCCTCGGGAAGCTCGCCGTTGGGCCACAGCATGGCAACACTAGGTCAAAAACACTATCAAGGCTATATAATCTTTCTATCGTCGAGTGCAGACGCTATGTTATTAGTAAGATCTATGCTGCTCCTCTCCTGCTGAGTGTTGAGGGGATCAAGTGTCTCAGTTGGCAGCTCTGTCAGAAATGGAAGAGTTCAGATATGCATACGGCACGGATGAACTGCACTTGTTAATACAAATCCCTATTTCCTCGCAAAGAATAAAAAAGAACACATCTCTACCAGGGCCGTAAGACAATTAATTACGCTCTAGAAAGAAGAACAAGAAGAAAACCTCGGATATAAAATCAGACGGGAAGAAGTGGCTGCCTCTCATCAGATCCATGGTGGTGTTTAGCCTATATGTATAGATGGAATGACTGTTAGTTATCCAAATAATAATAATAATGTCATCGCTTGAATTCTATATAGTATTACCTCACTTGCCACTGAATCTGTAACATTGACATATACAGATCCCTTTAATCTGCTGAACAAGGCAACCATCAAACGGTCAAACCAAATATATCACTAAACAAACTTGGATGTCCACTAAATGCTTCACATGAAGTGCACCATGTTTTCAGTGGTTAAGTAGAAAACTTTTTTTTTTCTGAAAGGTGGATCTCAGAATGAGACTTCAGAACAGTGCCAGAGTACCAGCTACTAGAGTGTCAAGACTCAAGAAAACAATAGGACTAACCTGTGATCCTGAGCATCAGCCATCTCAATTTTACTGCTTGGCACTTCATCCTTAATATGATTAGAAAGATACTGAAAGAAAGATCGACCAGAAACATGTCAGGGTAGGCAAACTTCAATATTAACTGAATTAACACAAAAAGAAAAGCAAGTTACCTGATGCATAGATATAATTACTATTGATATTCCAAGAACAAAATTTATAGTCAGAGTATGACCAAACAATACAGCAGACGCTACCCCAGTAAAGATTGTGGCGACTGTTGATGAGTACTTCTTCAAAATTGTATCTGCATTCATCATTATTCATTAATGCGCTTGACTCTTACCACAGTTCACTTGCCAAAACTAACCTATAGCAACCAAATTGCGCATCACAGAATTAGCCCATTCATGTGTGTGTGATCTTAAGACTAAATAACCATTGATCAACATATGTTGCATGGTCATGCTCATGCATGGCAATTTTTGGTGGGCACATGCAATGCAAGTAGCATAGTAAATCCTCAAAGATAGAACAATTTTTATTATTAACCCCTCACTAACTTTATTTACAAATCTAACTCTTTTGGCCAGCCATCACCCGTTGCCAAACAACATTGGTGGTCGTGTGACCAAACAACATTGCCACACCACTAGTGGTGTGGGTGGCAGGATTTGGCCATGCCATAGTGACTAGCATGGCAGTGTTGTCTTGCCATGCCACAAATGGTGGCATGGCTAAAAGGGTCAGAATTTGAAATAAAATTGGTAAGGGGTTAATACTAAAATATTATTTAATGAAAAAAGTTCTGAAAGATACTAAATAAATGCAGTACCATTTCAATAGCATGTGAAACAATAACTAGGGAGCTTTTTATGCTGGTAATATACCTGCATATTTGAAGAAAAATGACGAAAGTATGCCCTGTGCAGCATTGTTGCAAATAAGAAACATTGTGGCTTTTGAATGCCCTTCCAGAATGTGAAAGCTACTAGGTCCTGGAAAATTTACACAATAGCCGATTACTTATGGCAGCATCGCACATTCCAATATTCCATAGCCAAAGTTGCATCAAAGAAGTTTAACACATATCATGCAAGAGAACACTTCAGAGACAACACTGTTCAGTCACAAGATGTTATGCGTGTTGTCCAAATAGTAGCAAACGGAAAGCATAGTTAAATGAACAACACCTTGAAATGAAAAGCAAAAGGCAAACGGAAAAAAGAAACATTCTATTCAGTTTTTAGAAATTTTAGATTTAAAAATTAAAGGTTCTAAATTTGATTATTAAACTGGTAAGCCAAATCGAGTGGAAAGATATACTATATAATCATCAGCCACACAAAAATTACTGAAACCAACCAAGACATTGTGCAAAACAACTAGTGTTCAAAGAGTACAATTGACATGGGACAACAACTACCTATTCAAAATCTCAAGCTCACATGGAACAACAACTAGTATTCAAAGAGTACAATCAACAAGACAGCACAGAAAAACAGGAAAGTTGAAACCAACTTATACCACATTATGCAAAAAGTACATTGCTTCTCATGAGACATGCATTATCAACAATTACCTTGGATGATGGCAGTGATCACAAGTCCAAGGAAATTAAATATTGCACCATATCCATACAGAAATAAGTTCTGTAAACATGAGATGAAGATCATGACAAAAAAATAGCTTTTAGAGAAATAAACAAATACATAACCAAGATAGCTTAGGACATTGTCATTTAGTAGCACATGGTGCCATTGCAAAATAGCCAGAAAAATAATACATACGGATATGGTCATACCTGAAGATATATACTGGTATCAAACTGGCTTTTCAGTGCCTTTTCATTGTAAACTGAAGCCAATGCAGGAACTGTTACCTGATTGCCACAAAGGTAGCATGGAATGTCAGATGTCACCTTTAAGTCTGCTCTTTACAAATTTGCTTTTGAGTACACAATCAAATGAAAAGAAAAGCCCCAAACTGTCTTCATGTGAAGTACTTGAATGTATAAATTTTATCCCAGAGTGCTTACAGCCTGTTATTTTGCTCCATGGGAGTTTACCACAAGTTCTGAACCCTATCATGGTACATATTGAAGTTCTAGAAAAATACAAATTGAACTACAATAATATGATTGACAAGACACATTGGTTGAAACCACAGGATAGCAGGACCCAAGCAATGTATCAATGAGATAAATGGTTGCAACATTTATAATTAGCTAAAGCTAAGGAGCAGTGCATATAGAGCACTGTACCAGAGTCAACTGACTGCCAGAATGCCATGCTTGTATTGTATATATACAAGAAAAAAAATACAAATTAAGTTTGGATGCGTAACAGTTAAACTAGCCCCCCAAATTTCACAGGAGATATGTTATACTCTAATCCAACATGTTAAATAGAGCAGCACACTGCACACTACTCAGGTACAAAAGGATGAAATGAAGTATGAGATAAACGAATTAACAAATGAACCAAAAAGTCAAAACTTACATAACATAGTGTATATAGGTAGGCTCCAGCTGCAACAGGAAGACCAAGCGCACTAGAACCTTCAGGCAGTGATTTTAGCTGATTAACAGATATTCCAATTAACAAGAGAGCAAGGGCTTCCCACTGCCAACAAACAATAGCATAATGTCAATTACACAAGTTCATGGCATCTCCAAAATTATAGCATTACATTTAGAGATTAGTCCACAGAAATGAAGAAATATAAGTGGGCATTTATCTTTGAATTGTACCGACTCAAATTGCACATACGTTTGGACCACCTGTACATTCAAATCTTGGAAAACAAACATTTCAAAAGTTGAACAACATGACTGGTAATAATTAAGAGCAAACTTGCCTGAATTGTAGAAAAACGCCTCCTCATTATCACCTTTAGGAGCACAGCGATTACCAGAACCTACAGATATCAATATAATATGAATATATGATTACCAAAACACTCACAAGTGTATGTCAGATAAAGCCGGACTACAAATAAATGTTAAAGACCAACAGGTACATTACAAGGTTGTGATTATCTGGAGTTAATAGCTCTCCTTTTAAATATAACATGAACAAAAAAGTGTGTGCGCGTCCAAATGAATGTGTGCACATACATGCATGGGTGGGTGGGTGCATGCACAAACCTTGAGATTACGCAACTATTAATATTCCTCAAACATCTTTTAATACCATACCTTGAGGTTACCCAGCATTTTCACTGTTGCAGGATTAAAATATAGCTGCATAACACATGGGATCAATGGTTAGAAAAGATGTACCAGATCAAAGCTACGCTAATACAGATGTTGGGCTCCTCTATTTTGGTTTCTCAAAGACATAAAAGAAGAAAATGTCACTATGCCATTCTGATTTCTGAGGTGCTTATCAATTCTTTACCTGCATTATAAATTTCATGTAGTTGTTGATAGCATAGAGAAGAGCAGGAACTGCAAGAAGAACATTGTTGCGAGCAGCCTGCTAGGTGACGAATAATTAGCATGGCAGATAAGATCACTAATTTTCAGCAACAATACTTCTGTCTTTATAACAAATAAAGAAAGATCGATGGTCAGTAGAAAGCAATGAATGATTACAAGATGTGCTTGTATGGAAGTTCCATGAACTGTCAACAAAGTTATGCTATCATGTATCAACATGATAGTGGCCAGGTAATGGGGATTGACTACTTTTTTCAAAATAAATAGCATGTATTTCCATAAGGTGAATTTTTCAAGTGAAAATCAATGCTTGAGATTGAAATCAGGTAAGGAATTGACCAGATCCAATGCATCAGCATGACATACTTGAAGGTCATATTACCTGCAGAAATGTTGAAACTGTGAGAATTGGTTTTTCTCCCACCTTTAGACGCCTAGCCTACAAAAGGCAAAAGCCAACTTGACAAGGGCATCAAGGAAATTACTAGTATTTACTAGTCAGCGCTAAAATGCAATGTGTGATTTTTAAACATAATGTTCATTCCACTCACTGAGCAGCATACTCAAGTGTAACTGCACAAACAAACAAAAATTGCCATCTTACCTTACAGAAATTAAATTATTCTGTAATACTAAAGAATATGGATAGAAAAATGCATTATACCAAGCAACAGACCACAATGGAACAATAGATGATTCCACATACCTGGAATAATAGCATGATGATGGCAAATATAATTTTTGTAATCTCTGTCAAGAAGTTCACACTCACTGGACTAAATTTGAATTTCCCATCCACTTTACACATGTAGACCAATATAGGCTATAAAAAAAGAGGTAGAAAATGTGTCAAGCAACATAAGAACTTATAATGTGGAAAATTGCCAATGAGTTAACAAAAAAATGTACGAGCGTGGCCAGTTGGATACAAAATTTGTCAGTGAGTTGTACACAAGTACTCCAATTCAATACCCCAAAGTATAGCAGTTGTAATTTAACCAGACATACCTTTTTTTAAAAAAAAAAGGGAAAAAAAAGAGGCTACTCATGTTAGCAATGTTTACTCTATAGTCTAGATTCTAGAAAAAATTCACTATCAGTAATGCAAAGCATGGAATGGTCATGATACTAAGTAGGCATTAATTGTTCTTCTAGCAGCTGGCGTGAGCATCTAGACTAATGCTAAGGGCATGTACAATAAGACCACCTCAGCTTACTCTTAGCATGTACACATCAGTTTTATTCTATGTAGAAGAGTGAGAAAAGAGGAGAGAGAAGAAAGCCAACTCTTATTTAGTAGCAAGCATTGCACAAGAACATAGGTGTTATCGCCGGCTAAAACCGGTGTTGGAGCTGGCGTGAATCGCTTTTAGTGTTGAAGTTAGTGTTTTACCAATAGCCACAAAGATGGAGTTAGTGCTAAATGCCCAAATTAAATGCTTTAGTGTTTCTCTAGAGACAACATTTAAAGATGGTTATTGTACAAACTAGCTTTATTGTTTCCTCTAGATAATATGGATGAGAGATAGAGTAAGCAGTTGGGTTTATTATTGTACTTGCTCTAACAGCAGTATAGATAATATAGGTAAGAAATAGAGTAAGTAGTGGATTTTGTTATTATACTTGCTCTAACAGCAGTACAGGGGAGCATTCAAGTCAAGAATCCAAACTACCACTACTTATTCGTCTACAAGAATCAATGAAGCCAGTCATGGAATGATGTGATCGCCTCCTGTTACACATTTGCATGTGCCTCGATCCCACAAACTTCTGTAAAGAAAACATACGTGTCTACCGATGACACCCTTCTTCTGCAATATTGGCAGAGACTAGTAGAATTAACATCATTTTAGAGAGAAAAAATCACAGCTCATGAAACTCTTTTTTTTTTTTTTGGCATGCACTGTAGTTAACCAAATGCACAAATCTACAAACTTTCGTGACATCATGTTTTCACTAAACAGCAAGTCATCAATCCAAAATTCAAAAACACACAATTGTCCTCTTCACAAGTCGCACATCCCATCGCAACCACCACCGACGATTCAATCGCCACGCGGCACTTCGCGATTCGAGACCAAACGCACTGATCAAACCGAGCCGGATCCAAAAGGGGAGCAGTATTCACCTGGAGGCCGGCGAGGACGCAGTCGCCGGAGACGAGGAGGACGTTGAGAGCGCGCTGCCGCGACGACACGGTGCTCCGGTGGCTGTCGTACGCTTTCGACACCGCCGCCGGCACCGCCACCTTCGCGTGGCACACGCTGCATTCCACCTCCCCGTTCATCTCCTCCTCCGCCACCGCAACAGGCTCGCCAAACCCTACGATTCCCATAAGTCGCGCCAAAAATCGCCGAAAAAAATTTAGGAAAAACAGCAAAATAAAAAAATAAATATCGCCGAAAAATCAGGCCTGGGCAGGCACGAACCGTGAGGGAAAGGTGGGAACCCTAGCTGCTGGTGGGCACGTCCACCATGGGGAGCTCGTGGGCGACGGAGGCGATCGCGATTCGAAGCTTCTCGAAGGAGCGAGCGGGCGACGTCGGAGAGGGGGCGGAGAGGGGAGCGGAGAGGAAAGATGTAAAAATAAATATTCCGAGGGAATATCCCACGAGAACGAAAGGGAAAAGGGCTTTTCTGTGAGGTTTTGTGTTTCTATAAAAGCCCTCGGGTTTTAGTAGTTTCCATAATACGTGCCTGTAACATCCTTATCCTCTTCAGCGCTTCCATGATTGGAATTTGGAACCGATGAAAAGTGTGATACATGTGAAAACTTTGCGGTTAAAGCAAAATTCTAATCTCTCCATAAATAACTAGGATAAATAGACATACTCTAGCATACGAAAAGCCTGAATTGGTAATGTATCAGTGTATATGATTTTATGAATAAGGATATATACAATGTTGTGACATCAATTGTCTATATGATTTGTCACGTAAGATTTTTACTGTTATAAAAGAAAAATAAGTGAGGAGAAAGTATAGCTGTCTCTTTGTGAAGATAGGACCGTATAGACAGCATAAAACACTTTACGTGAGTTATTATCTATAATAAACAATTTTTTATACTATAACCAAAAGATTGGAGAATCTAATTCAAACAACCTTAAGATGCCATCTATTTGTTAATAAATGACATAAAGCGATATATAAACAGTAATTATCTCTACTATTGTTAACGATCTTATGGTATTAGTATCGTATCTTTGTTTCCTTTACAATCCAAAAAGGTATAGTTGCTAAAATTGCTTGTTCACATGTTGCTGATGTCTTCAAATTCCCTAATTTTTTATAGCGAGTTAATTATTGCCATCTTAGGCTCTTAGCTTAGAATTCCTAGCATGATCCAAATCGTACCAAGAGTGGACATTTCAATCTTTAAACAAGCAGGAAGTGCAAGGTCCAAACTGCAAACTTGGCAAGGTCATTTCATTTCTGCTTGCTCACCGGTCACCAGTCACCACCGTGGAGGAGACTAGCTGAGGATAGAGACGACAAAGTGGAGACTACCCAAACAAGACCTGGGTTCCCGAAACTACCCCCACCATCTAGCCGTATTTGCAAGCGACCCCTCGAGGAGTTCGAGTGGGGAGAGGCATTTTCGGTATTTCGTATGACACAGGTGTGGCCATGCGGGAACGGTTAGGCGGATTTCATTGCGGGTACGAGGCTTCGGTAAGCGTAGTCCAGGGTCAAGGCTCCACATGGAAGCTTCTGAGTCATCGGGAGCCGTACGCGTGCCACGTGCACTGCGTGTGCGGACTGGCGACTCACCGACACAAACAGGTTTTTTTTTTCTTATAAATTATTATATTCAGTGCCTCAGTGGTGAATATTTATATTGGGGATTTCTCTGCAACAGGATCACCTGCGGTTGCAGTAACATTAAGCAACTGCACGTGGTTTCGTCCGTTCATTTTGGTTTCGTACGTTCATTTTGACAATGATTTCAGATTATGTGTTTGATTTATCTGTATCCTATAGTTGCATGTGATTTCGTCCGTTCATTTTTAGACGATGGTTTTAGATTATGTGTTTAATTTATCTAATCCTATCAAGAAGACCATGTGCTCTACTCAAAGTTGCTAGTAGCTGAAATGCTTAATCACTTGCTTTCTCCATTGGACGCTATGTAAATCCAGTAAGAGCATGTAATCTATGTGTTATTAGTAGAGGGATTCCCTGCCTTAGTTTGACACTGATATATCAGTTAGATTATAGTGCTATGATCTGTGCTCAATCAGTGGTTGGATCCCCTGCAGTACCTTTTTTCAGTTAGAAACCACAGATTCAGTTCAGTAGGATCACATGATATACACAATATCAGCAGCCGCCGTTTGTTGTTAGGTGCATGAATAAATCTTTTTTTCAGAGCACTGGTTTATGAACCCTTGCAGTTGCAACATAGCAGAATCTACAAATCTATTCATGCAAATCCCTACAATGTTTACTACTTGAAAACAAATCAAAGTTAAAAGGGAACAGAGGAACCAGCCATACTGGAACTAATCCAACAACGGATTAGCCACCAGGTACAGTACAACAACTGGAGCAAACGCTGCACCATGCAGAACCCCCATGAGGAAGGACAAGCTTCTGATGCTTTCAGAAAAGCTCAGACCACGGATCACCTCGAGTTTCCTTGTTGTTCCGCGGTGTCATGAGCCCTCTCCCTCTGAAGTTTTGCAAAAGCATTGATCAGTTGTGTTTTTGCCTCGATACCACAAAGCACAAACTCCTCAGTCTTTGCTCACCAGATCTCAAAACCATTATAAGCAGATTCTTCAATTTCGACCGCCCCCAGTTCAGCCCGTCATACCGTGCACGTTATGAGATGTACCTGCAGACTGCCAACCTCTATTAGCTGCAGAGTTTGACAGTGCAAGCAACTGCCTGAGCCCAATATTTCAGCCTAGCCTTCACTTCTTCTGGATCATCACCTGCCAGAGCCAATATTGATCAGCAAAGTACAGTAGTCCTTCTATAGAATAAATCCATCACAAAGGGAACAGGATCTCCAGATTAAACAAACAATCCAGGTAATAGCTATGGAGAACACATTGTGCTGCTGATTTTTTTTCTAAAAGACATCCGGGATAGGAAGAACAACATTTCTTCAAATTTGTGCATTTGGTTTTGAAGAGGAAATATGCGTTGAAAAAGGAGAGAAGCATAATTCCCTGTGGGGACTACTCTTGCTCTGCTTTATTTTGAAGTTTGTCTTGGAGATGACAGTTGGTACTTCCAAGAAAAGTGACATCAACGAAGAAAGCACATGTCAAGTTCTTTGAGCTTCTGTTAAGTGATATAATTGAGAATACAAGTATTGTTTTCCTCCCTTCACCATTATGAAAAATTCCTATCTTTTCATTTGGTATCATTTACATATAACCAAAATCATACAATGGACGACAACAAAAAAAGTTGGTAGAATATTGGAGCGTTTATCATGCTCATTCCTTTTATGAACAAAGTAAAAGGAAAGGTTTATGATGCTCCATACCGAGCATCTTATACAGTACAACATGCAAGCGGCATCAAGACAAAAGGTAAAACAGAAATCCATAAAACAATAAAAGGATTGAATCAATATCCTAAGATCGAGAGTTGAAGAAAGCAATCAGAACTCAGAGCAAATCAGTATGAATTAATAAATTTTCAATTGATTTCCTTAAAGGGATACACTCATTAGCTATCCACAACACATGTACAGTTCTTTTCTAACAAAATTATTATTGTAACTTTGTATGTTTATAACAAATACAGCTGGTGCATCGAACGAATTGAGCAAACCATTGTTAATAACTACACGAGCAAGCTTCAGCAGAAAATATGATCCAGCACCTAGGACAATCGAAATTATACATCCAGCCATACACTAATTCACCAAAAGGTGCTTAATATTCCTTAAAAAAAACCCGTTCTACAACAACCTGGATGCATATTGTTTGATACAAACTATTCAGCATGAATATCGGGTGTCCTTCGTTCGTAACAATTCATCCGACAAGCATCAGAAATTCAGAATTCAACATACTGCCGTAGTATTAGCATTCTATGGTTCATCAGTTCGATGACAAAATTCGACAAATTAAACTGCAGTGTAATCTACACGGAATTCAACATGCGAGCTAATGGGAGGAACGCACCTGATGGTATATTGCAAACATACTCTCATGCTACCTGGGCAAAACACAATAGAATCAAATCTTCCGCGCACAATGAAGCATAGTTTGCCACATGCATCTCAATATCAAACCTCTCGACCACTCCCCACCTAACTGAACCCAAAGATCCCATTCTCTATACCCAAATCCACATTTAATTCTCCCAAAATCACAGAGCTCCCACCAAAACGACAGAAAAAAATCCCACCTTTACCGCAAAAAAGTATTCACATCATCCCAAAACTAAAACTTTACCAAAATTGAAACCTGTAGAGGAAAAAAAATACCAGGGCCAGAGATTCTCCAGTTCAGGAGGGGCGGCGCCTGCGGCGCTGCGGGCTCCTGCCCTGGCGCCCTCTGCTCGTCGAGGAACCTCCACGTCATGGAGTAGCACAGCTCGAGCGCGGCAGCGTCCCGCAGAGCTCGGGGATCTTGTGGTACGCGAACCCGAAGCCGAGATCGAGGCAGCCCTTGAGCTCCACCAGGTCCTCCTCCGTCAAGCTCCTTGTCCTCCCCACCACGCCGCTGCCGGAGGCAGCTGCCTCCTCGAGCATCATGAAGCTGCTGCTCCGCCGCCTCCGCGAATGCCGGCCGCTGCTGCTAGGGTTGGCAGCGGAGAGGGGGAGCTGCGGCTGCGAGGAGTAGGCGGTGGAGGAGATGGGCGCCATTTCTTGCCTGGTTTGGTTGCTTCGGTTCGGTTCGGGTGGTGTTTCAGGTCATCAGGTGGGCTTGGGCGCTTGGCTCTTGGCGACTTGGCCTATTTATAAAGAGGTACGTATTTCTTGGTTAAAAAAATCCCTTTCGTGGGTATTGTTTTTGGATTAATTTAGGTGATTTTTGGAGTGTGATTTTTGTTTTTATAAGTTGGTTCTATTCTAGTCATGCTATGCCTAATGGCCCAGCTATCTTTCTCTCCAAAAGAGGATTTTTTTTGTTTAGTTTTGCATCATGACATGATGATATACTCCAAATAAGTGTTTTTTGTATAGTAGTACCTCCTTGTGAGTATACATTGGGGTTGATGAGAAAAAAAATGGTCGGATCTCATATTCAAGCAAATTATGCTATGCTTGATTCATGAGTAAATCTCACTCTTGCGCATTGAGTTTTCACTGTTTTCTACTTTTCATACAGTGTCAATGTCGGTATCATGAATATCCACAGCTGTTAACTTTTTTTGAAGGGCACTTTGTACAATACCAAAAACCGTAGATTCGCATAGTGGTGTTCATATGTGCTTTTTGGGGGAATCTGTAAATCATCTGTGAAACTGAAAATGTGCCTACACGCAATAAAAGTAACCATCTCCGATATGAGGTTACATACTTATAATGGATTTATCAATGTTTCGCCTTTCTTTGTCTTTCTATCTCTTCTTTATTTTCAGTAATTCAGTAAAGCTTTGCTTTGATCTCCATTTTAAGAGAAGGAAGTTAATACTTCAGTAATGTCAAAAAGGTTTCAGCTTATCGCGCGGCCACCGGCTGCACTACAGGATTGACACTATTTTCGTCCGTCAAAAACCAACTAAAATAAGGAAAAAAACCAATGAAAACGAAAATAGAAGACGGCCGATGAAAATAGTGGCCGTCAACCAGCCTAACCCGCGCTTACTGACGTGGCAGAGCTATTTTCGTCGGCCCACGTCAGCAGTTGTCCACATAGCGCCCTGATAGCTATTTTCGTTGGCCATGGCCGATGGAAATAGAAACAATAACCGACGAAAATATCTAGGCGCAACCATGTGTGCTATTTTCGTCAGCCGAGGCTGACGAAAATAGCATGTCAGCCCAAGCCGACGAACATAACTAGACCCGGTCACGTGTCCTATTTTCGTCGGCTAATAGTCAAAAAAAAATTGGACCCCCCAAGCGTGATGACAAATATTTTCGTTAGCCTTGTCACGGACTCACGGATACCGATGAAAATATATATAATTTTGTCGGTTCCTATCAGACCGATAAAATTACTCGGTTATTTACGTCGGTCTATTTTTAGCCGATAAAAAAAATTAAAGCCAACACAAATACTTTATTTTCCAGTAGTGCTGGGAGCAGGACAAGGACCGTTTTCTCTTAACCCTTTGATTTCCCATCAACTACTAGTGGCAAGTGGCCACATGCGCAGCAGTCTAATTATTCCCAAGTTTCTAGAAGTGACCTCTCTTTTTAAAAATTGGCTAGAAGCCCTAACATTTATTAAAGAAGAACAACTACATAGACTATAAGGCCGTTTCCAGTAGGAGTTTTAACTGAGTTTCATTCTCATTAAATAATATGACACATCATCATATTTGGTGATATGGCAAGGTAATTATAAAGAGAAAGGTAGAGAGAGTTTCATGGGAGGTGAGATGAAACTTGAGATACACGGTTACCTAGATAAAAGCTGATGTGGCACTCTTGAAAACTGAGAAATGAAACTATACACTGAGAATAGCCTAAACACACATCTATCAACACGTGTCATGTCTGCACCTGACCCTCGTGAGCACATGGGTCAAACGGAGCTAGTAGCCGAACAAGCCAGGCGCTCCCCTGCGCCTTCTCGACACCATCCATGCACGATCCTTCTCGACACCATGCATCTCGTGTAGGGATGGCAATGGGTACCCGAAACCCGATACCCGATGTGTATTTACTCTATTAGGGTACAAATCTGGTTCAATAATCATACCCATGGGTATCTTAATGGGGAAAACCTTCACCCGTCGGGTATGACGGGTACGGGTACGGGGGTATCCGTTCACCCGTGGGTATGATCCACCCGCTTCTCACTTGATGAGGTGAGTGTTATCAAGTTCAACTTGTTCATCATGCATCCATCAAATTTCTTCATTTCTCCAATACGATACAAAAGTACATAATCATCAACCATTAATGAGAAACATATCATCAAGTTGATATGTTAAAAAATCGAAAAACTTGAATTAGCTACACATTAATGCGGGTACGGGTTACCCGTCGGGTCCCCGTTACCCGCACGGGTACGGATATGGGTAAATTTTGTATCCGTATGCGGGTATGGGTATTATAGCGGGTGAATTTTATTAACACGGGTACAGGTACGGGGTGATGATACCCGCTAGATATATACCCGTTGCCATCTCTAAATTCACATGTACCCCTGGCCCCTCGGAGCTAGCAGCTAGCACTGATCCTACATAAGAACCGTAGTCACTGTAACCACCAGATCAAACAATTTGAACATTGCAGGTGTTCGTGGGATTCTAAAGTACTCTCTCCGTCTAAATGTATAAGATAAATTTTTTATTGACATAGATTAAAATATATTGAAATGACTAATTACTCTTAATTATTAGAGAAGTGTTCTATGTTTTTCTTTTTAAGAGTTGCATAAATATTAAAATATAAATGAAAGGTTCGTTTGCTTCAAAATTTGTACAACTTATATTAGGGGAGAAAGTATTAAAGCACTGCTCTAATTATCATCACTAAGCACTAATTTCAATGCATATATGTATAAAGTAAAGATGGATATTTATTAGAGGTATAGAGGGAATATCACAGTAATGTTTGCATCAGAATTGAATTACGCTCTATATTTATTAAGAGGTCTATTAAAAAAGATGCTTTATAAATTTGAACGGAGGGAGTTCACCGGTGTTTTCCAAAAATGCCAGCAGATTCCTGTCGGTTTGAACCTAGCCAAACCAATCTTGGATGGTAATTTCAGCTTTTGATATCGATTATCGGACTCGACCATATAAATATATTTAGAGAGGTATTTTCATGCTTTTATTTTTTTATAATTGTATAAATATTAAAATATAAATGAATAGTAGATGATGATTACTTAACCCTTCGTTTGCTTCAAGATTTATACAATTTATATTAGGAGGAAAAACATTGAAACATTACTTATGCCTGATTTTGTCAAATCACAGCTATGACATCGTAAACTCTCTGTTGCACACTAAAAAAACAGTGCCGATTATTACCGGAGCACGAGCGCGCGTGTCTCTTCCTAGTGATGAAAAACCAGGAATTAACCAACCCTCCTCCGACTCATTGAACCTTAGTTCAAAATCCCAAGTATCCACCAACTGAACAAGGCTGTTTGTAATGCGCATACGTGGACACGATGGGCCCACCGGAGGGGGATGCTTACGTGGATGGATAAGAATAAGCGGGGAAGTTGTGGCGGAGCGGCGGCGAACGCCGGTGTCCCCTCGATCGGCCTCGCCGGCTGAGCTCGTGCCGTACCCAAAACCGATGGATGGATGTGCGGCAGAATCTTTGCTTCGTCTGACGGACGTACGAGGGGCTCGGCTGTAGGCCGCTCGACCAATCATTTTGATCCCCGGCTCGTTCAGCCTCACCTAGTACAGACCTGTTGGAGCAAGCACCTAGGTTCCATCGGTTCAAGGATATTTATCATGGTTGGGATAAAGCAATTCAAATTCAAATCTAGTTAGAGGGATGAGAGATGGATGTGGCAACTGAATTTTTGTTTTGATTTGAGGGATGAAAGTTAGATTGTGAATAGGACGAAGGTTCATATTTGATTGGTAGGATGAGAGTTGGATGGCCTCATTCAGCATCTACGAGAGGTATTTCCATTTTTTAACCGCCTTCGTCGATCCGATCCGTCGAAGTAAACAGCGAGATAGATGCAAATAGATGAATCATTTTATCCTATTCACCCTTTTGCCATTAAACCAAACGGTCCTAACTGTCTCAACCTATGCAGGCCACACACATACAATGCCTACATCAATCTAATACTCCCTTCGTTTTTTTTGTTAGGCGTCATTTGCTATAGCTCTTATACCAAGATCAAGTAATTAATTACTTTTATACCCCTAATAAATTATAAGGTTCTCATTGATTAGTGCTTGAAACAATGTGACGAATACTCATACCAGGGGTACCCCACAGCAAAGTATACATGCCCGTATTTCTCTCAGTCATCTGGGTTCGGAGCCCAAATCAGCGATGCTGCCGAAGGTGAGAGAGGGTATTACCCGAGTCTCCATTCCCACAGCAAGGTGGGATTATCATTGAATATTGGCCGGATCACCGAATAAACCATCTTGGGCCCGGTCTTAGCCCCAAGGGGCCCCGAAGGACCCTCGGCCCCGACCAGGCCTCCTAGGAGCGCTTCCGACTCGGGCGCTGGTCAGGCGCCCCCGCCGGCCCCGACCAGGCCAGGGTCAGAGCACTAAGGAGCTCTAGCTTGACGACCCCCGCCACATCACCGGTCGGCACCAAGCTTGCACACCGCCCCATGGACGCGATACCATGCCGGGACAGTGGCTTTCCCCAAGGTGGCGAGAGGGCACGAGTCAAGTGCCCGATCCACTCGCCCGCCAGTATAGTGAAGAAGCGGCCTAACCGAGGCGGTGCCAAGGCACAAGATAGACGGCGTCAAGATCGACAAGTAAGTCTGGCAGCGCGCCTTCCCAATGAAGCACCATTCATTGTGTCTACCAACCCGCATGGGTAAACAAAGAACTCGTCACCACCAGATCAAGACCAAGACTCTGGGGCATAGCATACCCCTACCTCTCTTCTCCAAATTTTCGTAACCCGCCCCTCCGACTATATAAAGGAGGTAGGGTCCCCGACAACAGGCGAATCCCTCATTCTTCCATATCCCACCTCGCTTGCTCTCCGACCGAACGATCGATCGAAGCTCCCGAGCCATTGTTGGACGAAAGTGCTAAGGACTGTCCTTAGTCCTCGCATGTAATCCGCCATACCCGATCAACGAGATCCTCCACCACAAACCGAAGTAGGACGTTCACTGAACCAAGATAAATCGAGACTCCTCACCGATCCAGTGTTCATTCGAGGCTTCTTTAGCCTAACCATTCGAGGAAAGGGGACGCGTGATCCCCTATACTTACAAATTTACTTGCCGGTTATACGAAACACCGACACAATGCATCACTGTGGCTAGCTGGTACACAACAGTAATTGGCATGCATGCGCATTTGAACCCACGAAAAATTAGTTCATGCATGCGCGTTTCAACCTGTGTTACGAAGAAGTAGTTGTTGCCTAATGCAAATCCAAAAGTTAATTGCCGCCTAACACAAAAATGAAAAATTAGCTTCTACATAACGCTTCATTTCAAATGAAATTTTGGCTATTACCGCCTACTAATTCCAATTGAAAATTGATAATTAATAGACGTCTATAATAGTGAGAAAATATTATAGGTGGACACCTACGTAGATAGTGAGAAAAATTATAGATGTTAAATCGATGTAGCTTGATGCCCTGATCATTGATAATTAATAGATTACCTAATACCTATTATAGATTAGTATAATAGAAAACATATAATAATTAATAATACCTTGTCGTATGGCGATAGACGGCGATGGCGGTAAGCGGCGGCGCAAGGCGCAGCAGTTGTCTCCGATCACACGCTCGATGCTTATTGTTAGCACACAGTACTTCACTGCCTTGAGGATTAGACAAATAGTATTGTATCAAAAACCAAAAATGTCTAGGAAAATTGGACTTCCTAGCAATTCTGTAGACCAATCACATCACATCAAGTTTTAATCGTTAGTTATGTTTGTCTCATGTAATCGTTAAAATAAAATGGATTGAATAATCAATGACTAAATGCTCTCGTACACTACTCGGAGCCATGCAAAATAGTATGGATCGATGGACTAGTGTGTGGCCACCGCACCGTAAGAAGTCTCGGAGAAACAAGCAAATCTATCGTGTGTAGACATACCAGTAAGAATCGTAGAATCTCGCGCTGCGCTCGCGCCGTCGTGCGGAGTCACGTCGCGATCGGCCGGAGTTGCGCGGCATGGAGAATGAGAGATAGCGAGACGTCGGTCGGTCGGTGACTCGGCGTTTCAATGTCTTGTAACATACTCTGGCTCTTTGCATGCATGAGCCGATCATGGCGGGCAGCCCCATTACGCCCAGCCCTCCGCCATCAGACACCTACACTTTGCACACATATATAGTTGGAACTATCTGTCGAGCTCGAGCCAGTTGTATCAGCTATGGCGTGCAAGCCAAGAGGTATACCTATAATAAGCAGAATTATAGCGATCGATCGATTGTCTAGCCAGCAAAAACTCTTGCTCTCGATTAATTGTACCCCACTTGTCATGATTTACACTTTTACTCAGCTTGCACAACCGTATTGGGTATTTGGGTGTGTGTTGTAGCTGTGCAAGTATTCGTCTAGCCAAAACCGCAAGATCTACTGACTAAATCATGCAGCAACCAAAGCTATACACATACATACAGTACTAGCAGACATCTAAAAAGGTGTGAAAATTCGGTCTACCTTACCTTTCATTAGCTACCAATAGCGTCATAATTAGTTTAGCCCATCCCCTGCCCTAACATATAATATATGTGTGCTCTACTCTTTTCTACTAGCATAGTACTAGCCATCATTTGTTACTTAATTAAGCACTAAGCAGAGCTACTAGTAGTGTATTATTCAGACCAGGTTGTTCTGAAAAGGTGCAGTAGGATGGATGTAGCCAAGAGCCAGATCCATGTGGAAGCTTCTAACTAATAGTAATCATCTTGCTACAATGGACGGGTGTATGACATCCTAAAATTTGCATATTTTTGTTTAAAATATTTAAATCTAAATCCCTGAGATTTTTCCAAATTTTTTTGGATTTTCTAAATGCTTTTTTCCTATTTTCAGATTTATAAAATAATTTACTGTGGATAGATTTAAACTCCCATATTTTTGAAAAAAAATATATCCTATAGTATTTTTTAGGATTTTTCCATAATTTTTAGCGCTATTTTCTATATTATAAAGGCCATCTTATTTAACAATTAAAATTAATTTGAAAAAAAAAAGAAAAACCCTCTCTTGACAATGGGACTGGATCCCACAATCAGGAGCTTTTTCTCACTACTACAGAAAGGCCTATATAAGACGTCTCATCACAGACAGTTTTTGCAAACCATCTGTATTAAGACTAATCACATACGATTTTGCACCACCATCATAACTTACATGATGGGCTAAGAACTGTCTATAATAAGCCAATATCACAAACGTATCACATACTGTTCTTAGATAGAACCGTTTGTGATATTGGCTTATTACAGACGGTTCTTTAATATAATTGTCCGTGATAACACTCTCTTAGTATATAACTAGGTTATTCGCACAGATCATTCAGTTACTAACTTCAGCACTCAAAACCCTAGCCGACGCTTTGTCCCCCACCGCGGCACCTCCCCCCAACCTTGACCGGCATCCCCGCCTGCGCCCTTGACCTCCCCTCACCGGTGACTGCACGCATTGGTTGCCCTCGAGCCCGAGGCTGTGGAGACGACGACGACAACCATCTCGATCGCGAGCATCCTCCTTCCCGTTGGCTACTCCTCCTCCCCGCCGAACTCCTCCTTGGTAAGTACCTTGTGTCCTTGTATTAATGGATCGATGGTTATGATTGTGAGGCATCATCATGTGATTTTGATTGTGAGGCATCGATATCTACCTAGGGCATGCTTGTGATTGTGAACCAGCGTCAATTGCTACACTTGCTCTTGAATACATGGATTCTAATCATGTTGCAAATTATAAATATCATGTTGCAGACACAATAGCAATTGAAAATGTAGTGAGTTGCTATAGTTATAACAAACTCAAAGATATAGACAGTAATGCATGTGATATAGACAGTATGTCCATACATGAGTTCAGATGTGACTCGTAGAAATCACCTACATTTGGGGATACTAGTCTGTATGGAATAAATTACAATTATTTTAACATGACCTCATGAATCAAATAATGGGCAATGTCCTGATCGATCACAAAGCCGCAAACTATGCAACATACAGTTAATAGGTTTGGTCTGCAATTCAATTCACCAATTTAAAAGCCCTAGAATCTCCAATCAAAACTATTCCTTATCTAACTTTGAATAGTAGATATGTGAAAGCTTAACTAACAATTGGACCTTTCTGTTGTATGGGTGAAAATATATAACATATGCTATTTATATGTCAATATGTCATCTAGCTCATCAGGTTTGGGGAACTATGTGATGTCTCAAGAAACTAGATGTGTTGAATATTTTAGCTCTTTGACAGACAATTCAGAAATGATGCTTGTTTTAGAACATTATTATCCTGTTCGTGCCATCTCCAATTCTTGCAATTGGATTCAGTTCTCTGGGCCCAACTGAAAGACGAGCAGCAAATGAAGCATAATCTGAGTTAGGCTTGGCCTGCTTGACATATGGACTTGCGAATGCTATTCTTTTTTGCATAGCTATGATCATGTTGTCTATCTATGAATATTAGAAATTTCTTGTATGCACACTATCTATCTGATATGTGAGAACATCATTTTGTTTTTGATCTCAATTAATTAATAAAATTGAAATCTGATTTTGGTACAACAAACAACATGGAAAAGTTGTTAGAAGCTAAACAAAAACTTGAGGTGGAGATCGAACAAATAAAAGGCAAGTCCGAGTTAGCTGAAAAGATTTATGAGATGAAACAAGAATTGAAAGACGTAGATGACAAATTACAAGATATTGAATCTCTTAATACGACACTCATCAGCAAGAATCACAGGACGAATGCAGAGCTGGAAGAAGCCAAATCTGAGCTTATAGATGTAATATAAAGGTTTTTAGTACTGAATTCGATGTAGTTACTGATAATATACCAACATTCCCTTTTCACAACAACATAATCGCTTTTAATTTGTAGGAATTAAGAGATATGACTAAAAATTAATCAGTTATTGGTGTCAAACAAATCAGCACTGTACTAGAATTATAGAACTTCAAAGAAAACCGAGAAACCTCTATTACGGAAGCTATGGCACATATGATGGAAACATGAAAAAGTCCTAAGGTTTTCTTGTCTTGAACTATGAAATAATGTAGTTCTCAATGTACAACTGTTCATATTTATGGTATATATTATATTTTGTTAATGTATTGTCACTTGAACTATGAAATATTTCGTTATCATATTTGTGGTAAGGTCTTCTTGTGTTGAACTATGAAATAATATTTTTTCCTACCTCTCTTGGCAAAACTTTCATGATTAGTATATGTTGTTCAAAATTTTTTCTCTTTAGATATTTCTGCAACGATATTTACAAGACACAACCAATCATTGATTTTGCAATTGAATATCAAAACATCCTAGATGCATTGAGGCAACAGCTTGTCTGATGAGAAGGGATCTCAAAATCTGAACATTTATAGCACTTTCATCACCTTCTTATTCTTCTTATTCTAATATTGATGGATTCCAACGCAAAATCCAATTCCATCAACAGTTTATCCTAAAATAAATCAGAGCATGAACTTTCATGATGAAGTGTTGATGGAATTGGATATTGCGTTGAATCCATCAATATTATAATAAGAAGGTGATGAAAGTGCTACAAATATTCATATTTTAATACTCTCCTCATCAGACAAGTTGTTGTCTCGATGTATCTAGAATGTTTTGATATTCAATTGCAAAATCTATAACTGGTTGTGTCTTGTAAATGTCGTTGCAAAAATATTTAAGAAAAGAAAATTTTGAACAACATATACTAATCATAAAAGTTCTGCTAAGAGAGTTAGGAAAAAAAAACATATCACACACGGTTCTATTTAAAAACCATCTGTGATAACCTCTTATCACAGACGGTTATAATTAAAAACCGTCTGTGATTACTTATCATCAAAGATGATTCTATCATAGAATCGTCTAAGATATTTTCTCATCACGGATGGTTTATAGATAGAACCGTCTCGGATAATAGTTTTTACTGACGGTCGAAAACCGTCTGTGATGTGCTTTCTTATCACTGACACAGGTTTACAGATGATTCACAAAACCATCGGTGATGAGGTTTTTGAACTGTCTGTGATGAGCCTTTCTGTAGTAGTGTCTCCAACGAACACAAACCAGTGGGCACCTGCTCCTCTATCTCCTGCAATGCTTAGCTTTGAAGCTTCAGGGTGTGTTTGGCAGGGATTCAGCTTCTCCAGATTCGTGAATCTGGTGAAGCTGAAAATTCTAGCTTCACTAGATTCGTGAAGCTGAAGCTGTGAGTACATTAAGAGTGTTTAGATAAATCATCTTATTTACATTTTAGACTAAAAATATAAACTTAATTCACTTTATTTTAACCTAAAATTTTCATATTTCACGTGAAGCTGGAATCTAGAGCTCTACCAAACAGACCCTTAGAATCACAACAAATCCCTCGTCAACATTTTCCAAAATTATGCCAAATTGATCCCCAGACTTTCCTCTTTTCATTCCCAAGCTCCTTTTCCCAAGTTTGTAGCCCAAATTTTGTGTTCTTTCCTCCCATCCAAAATCAATTTCAAATCAGTTTCCATGTATTTTCTTGCTCCTCTAGGCTGTAAAAGCCACCCTGGGGGTCCCTTCCTACCCTAGAACATATTGCACAGCTTCTCAAAGCTTCTCCCGTACCCTAGCTTTCGAATTTCGTGAAGTTCCAAGGTGGTCTTCCCGAATTCCAGCCGTGCAAGCCCGCTGTCACACTGGAGCTCCTTTTCATTTCTAACAGCGTCACTGGGTGTGCTTCGACCCTAGAAAACTTTTCCATCAATCAATTTGGGTTTTGGTGCACTCAATGCGAGAAATTTTTTGATTTGCATTATCAACCGTCGTTGCTTCCCCAGCGAAGTTTGTTGTCGTCAACCAACCTCTGACCTCGCCGCCAACGCCCGTGAGCTCGCCACGCCGGCGCGCTCCCTAGGCGCTGGCCAGTTAGGCACCTTTGCCCCACCCTACGAGGTGCTAGCCAACGATCAGAGAGCAACACTCTCTGTCGTGTGACCAGATTCACGTGTGAACAGTACAGTGCAGCTGTAGTACATGATGAATAGTGCTTCTATCTTTTATGTATTTTTGATCTTTTGAAAGTTCGTTCTCCTCCGTTTGAACTCCAAATTTAGTGATTAAAATTTCTAAATTCAAACTCTAGCTTACAGTACCAATTTTATAATTTTTGAATTTTATTTGTATTTATTTTATTTATTTGTGTTCACTTTTCTTGTATAAACGACATTGTCAGAGAAGTCCGGCGAAACTAACAAGAAGTAGAACCAGTCACCTTCGACGAAGGCAAGTCTTCTTTGATCATGTTGATACCAAATTTCTAAAATGCTTATGTCGTTTTAAATTGTGCATACTTACTTTTATGCAATGTATTTTAAATTCATTCATAGCCTTTAGTTAAATTCTAGAATTGTTATGACTTCATTGGCATTGATCATGATGTACCATTGTCACCCTAGCTGGTATTAGCTATATTATTTGATGACGGTTAGTAGAGTAGCATCATACGGTAGAATTGCTTAGTCCAGCTTAAACGTTTCGGTATTACGCCATTATGGGAATCATTTCAAACATGTTTGAATTCATTTGTGAAACTGTGGTAATAGGTATTGCTTTTGTTATTTAAATAAAATAAAATAGAAAAATAGTTTAGACCGGGGCGGGTGGATTGAATGTTTGGCGGGTGCAGGAAGCATAAGACTTTGAAAAGTGATTGTTTTGCTTTAGTCAATTAAGGACCAAAGCATGTGTTATTATGAATTGAGCACTACCGTACAACCACAAGTCTATATGAGTATGACCTGGCTAATTAATTTGTGCATCTTATTATTGGCTTCGCCAATTAGAGGAATGTGGGTGTTAGATGGAGAACTCGCAAAGCGCAAGAGGGGGCTTCCGACTGGGCAGATAGAACCCTTTGGCGGTGAAACCTTAGCGGGCGAGGTTAATAGTCGGTTTGTACATTATAAAGGCCGTGTTGTGATCATCCTAGTCTCATTGTACAAGGCTAGAGTGTTTGCAGACATTAATGATTGATCGCATCTTGTGAGTAAAGCTATATACAATCTGCAGAGTTAAAACTACTTAAGTAGCCGTGCCTATGGTCAAGAGCGAGCAAGGTGCACTTTCGCATTGTAGATTTTTTGGTTTTATTTTAAATAGAAATAGTGGTTTGAAAATCTGTGAGTAGTTGGAGCTCTTGGATTATGGTTTGGCAGATAGAGTCAATCGAGTAGTTTGAACATGTTTTAGTTGTCTTATTAACTTCAATTATTACAAGTACATTTGGTCAAATGATGCTTTATAAAATTATTAGTGGTATTTAAAGTTTAAACATTGCTTTATGCTAAATGAGCTATATTAAGCATTCAATTATTTAGCATTGTATATAGTTATCATGCATTATGTTTCTAAGACTTATGGAGTGCATTTTGTCCTCAACCCTGCAACATACCAATTTTCCACAAAGAAATGCGCTAAAGCAGAAGGTGACTATGAGTTCTTTGCTTGTGGTTACGATGAAAGAGATTTGGATTACTAGGACGCACACCCCCAGTCGATTGCCTATTGGGCAAATGAATGGGCTTATCCTACTGTTGTTTATTTCGTTTCTGCTACTACTTTATTGTACTCAAACCATGAAGCTGTTTATTTGCAATGATTAGCCATAAGGCCCGTACCTTTTGCTTAATTAATAATATTTAGATTCGTGATATGGATGTGTTATCATCGTTGTTTCCACTGTGTGCACTAGTTTTTCTTGGACTAATGCGATTATATACAGAGGGTTCGGATTTAGAAATCTGATCCTGACAAGGTGTTAGAATGATTGGTTGCGCGAAGACCTAGACCTACACCAACAAAACAATGCCCCTATATCTATTATATATTAAAAGCTCGTGAAAAGCTAGTGAGGGAAAAAATAGGCTAGAAAATTCTCACAAAAAGGAAAACATCTAGCCCTTAATCTGGTGATCATAACTAAGTTGAACTAAAGTAGCAATTGGACGCTATTATTTAAAGAAAAATAGATATATAGTCGATTCAAGTTATAACGGTTTAGATTAAAATAAAGAGTCCATGCCAAATATAATAAAAAAACAGAAATTTGGAATGAAAAATAAAAAGAAATTAGCCATTTGATTTTTATACAAACTCCAAATTAAAACCCGCACATAGCTAAAATTCAAAATAAAATTTAGATAAAAATTATCAGTTGGATTTGTATATCAATTCTAATCTAAAACCAAAATTTAAAAATAATAATAATATTAACGTCTTAGATTAGAAGAAAGAGCCCATACCAAATACATTAAAAAATAACAAAAAATTGACATAAAAATAAAAAGAAATATGCCATTTTACTTTCATATGAACTCCAAATTACATGTACATGGTTCCACTTCAGAATAAAATTTACCGGTCAGATTTGTATACTGAATCCTAAACAATAAAAATTAGCATAGGTTCAAAATAAAAACTAAAGGAAATTGGCCATTTGATTTTCATACGAACTCTAAATTAAAACCTAAAATTTAAAATTAAATAATAAGTAAAACAAAAAATAAAAGAAGAATAAAAAAAGAAATTAGGGATTGTTTTTAATTCTATACTAAGTGAAAAATATAAATTTTGGCTTTATTCAAAATAAAAATTCCAAAAATATGCTAATTAAAAAGATAAAATAAGGTAAGGAATTTGATTTGTGTTTGTGTGCGTGTATATAATAAAATTCGATGTCACGTTTTTTACAATCGCTAAAAAATATAGAATTGTTTAAAAATTCTCAAAAAATAGAAAACAATCTGACTCTTTATGGGGGACCTTTGTCGAATGAAGAGATTACGAAGGTGATACATTGACATGTGTTCACTCAAATATACGGGTCTATGCAATACGATGTGCACTAAAAGAAGAACCGTAAGAAAGAGACAAACATTGCAATAATGAAATTAAGAGATGATGCTATTAATGTAAAATGTTATGCTATACTATCTTTACTGTTTTGCTATGTAAATTTTTGGTGAAGAAAGTTTTGGTCATATGCATTGTTCTAAATAGCTAGTTATAGCTATATTACAGCTTTTTTGGACCCCAAATGCGAATTACAAGCCGATATTTCGCTATATTAGCTACAAGTGTTATAGCTAGCAATAGCTTCGCTATATACCTAGTTTGTAGCTAATAATAGCTCCGTTATCCTACATAGGTAACTACAGTCCAAATATTGAGTCCATGTTGAAATCTAACATTACTATAATGCTCAATTGCATCTCTTATAAGCTAGCACTGTGAGAAAATCTAGTAAAAGACCTTATCTCGCCCCTTTTCAATAATGCATCATTCATACTTATTAGTGATTAAGTACTTGCTGTTAAGAACATTATGAAATAATTATCAATTGTGGTCTTTGATATGTATTAACATATTTGTTGATTCCAAACTTGACTCGTGTTTTTATCAAAAAAATATTAATACCTTCTCAAGTATCATGTTTTATAATTTGTTTAAAGGTGACTTATATTATCTACATATTTAATTTTTAAATTTTTTAATACTGAAAACGCACAAAGAATATCTTCTATGATAGCCGTTGTAGCTTTTTTAGAACCTTGATGCGAAGTTGCGAAAATCATGATTTAAAACATTGGTCATATGTAACAAGTACCGGAAAACGGAGTGAGTATATTCTCTCCAATAATATATAATATCAAATTATCATAAATGGAGTTCTGCGACGATCTATTTTCTAAAAAGCAAAATCTCATATCTAGTGCCAAGTCATTTAGACATACTTTAAAGATGATGCAGGCGCAATGCATGGACCATCTTACTAGTTATTATTATAGAAACAGATTATCTACGCACAGTAGCACTGACGAAGAGTCGGAAGGAACTTAAAAGATATTTGTTTCTAGTTAGAGTAAATTTCAGAAAACTACAACTTTACTGTATAAACTATAAAAAATACATTTTTAGCTTCTATTTTTCAAAACTACAAATTAAAAAAAATTGTATCACAAAACTATATGTTTTAAAATTGGCGAGTTTGGTCATATATCGTAGCCTCACGTGTGAGTGTAATGGGAAATAGGGTCGCTTTAGAGTTTAGACTCATAATGCAAGCAAACATTCACACCTTCTGCCAGGCACTTTGTCTTTTATGCTTTAGAGTTTAGACTCACCACTTTATTTTTAGCTTTTAGTTTTTTAAGACTTAACTTATCTTTTAAATAAGAAAACAAAATGAAGATTGGAATTGGAATCTTCACACCCTGGAACAGTCACTGTTGATATGCTCAGAACCCTCATGCACCATGAGGAACTAGCAGCATTACATTTGCTTGGACGTAAACCTACATCACCATTTTATGCCTACAATTGGATGAGGAAAAAAATGGGCAGGAAAGTATTTGCAATTAACATGAGTACATGGCATAGGCAGCATAGCATGAAGAAAGGCGAAATCAAAGTCATACGCCAGCAAGGGGTGTCCTAAAAAATGTGTTGACAAAGTATAGCTATATAGGTCTTTAGTTCAATATGAACAGGAGTCGGGCGTTCAACAACACAATTTCAACTTTTGAGGAATCATGAAAATGATTGCAAATAATTAGTGATAATAACTTCACCATTAGTGTTACACTACCAAAGGGAAAGCCTAATTAACAACATGGGGGCAATACTCCTGAAATAATTATGGGATGGCTGCCCATAACATTTGAACAAGACGAGAGGGTATGCCAAGAACAGAATTTCTTCAGTTTAACTAGATGTACTACAACAGTTGGACAGATAACCAGTACACTGAAATATGAAACCTCAAGGAAGTAATAAAGTTGATCTAGAAGAACTATCATTTCCGCAATCATCCTTGAGCTTCAGGTCGAAACTGCAATAAGCAAAAGGTTCGTGTTCAATTTCCAAGTCAGAAAGGAGATAGTTGGCATCTTGTTGACCTGCAAGAAAATAACAGGCTTGTTGGAGCAGTTACCAAAAAAAAGTTTTGCATGCAACGGCACATGTATATCATCCTAGCAACTTTCTGCATAAAACTGCACTTGATTAGTTACACGTCTCCAGGGTGACAGGAGAGTGCATGCATGATGTTCATAGCAAGAACATTTTTTCATTTGGAGCAAAAAGCAACTGGCCCTGGTTTGGCAGAAACTGAATGTAGATCTAGTTCATTTATAGCAGGTTACTAGAAAGCCATGCATCTGTGTAATTTCTTGTCACAGACATACATGTGCCACTGCATGTAAGAGGGGCAGAAGAAATGAGGGAGGCGAACCTATTCTTGAGCTTAAGTGTGTCGTTGAAGGCAGAAACTCAAGATCGAGCTCAAATTTTGCTTTATCATCTGGATCCACCAATATCTAAAATACACAAGTAATGCAATTATCAACTTAAAGGTAAACAACTGCATACTATGCATCCACATGGCATCAGCAGAACAAGGGCAAAATATTTCATCTTGTACATATCAGTAATCACCATAACAGTTACAAACTTTTAGGAATGGATGGAAATAGCATACCAATCTACTCCAACCCTTACTCTAATTTTGCAATTCCATGTTTGTAACATAGTAGTGCGCCAGGACATCAGCTAGCCTATGAGAAATGCTAACCATCAGCGATCAGAACAATCCGAATCTTTTTAACAATTAGTTCACTGCCACTGCCATTTTACTCCAAGTTATTCGTGATATTAGTCCTCTTCATTCTAGTGCATCACCAAGATGCACAACTACGTTTGATCACACAGTTGAGGGAACACTCCAAATTAGCAGAAGTTACAATATACCTCCGATGGTACATCAATGTCGTAGAGGCTGTCCATGGAAAGTTGCAAAGTGCCCAGTGCCTTCTCCACCTTCTTCCGTATGCCTGATTCCGCATCCCAAAATAACACAAAACATTGCAAGGACTTAGCACATACAAACAATGTAAGAACTTACCATAAGAGAATACTGGCATAAAGGCAGTTCAGTGGAACAAAAACATACGCTCTTCTCGCTTATCGCCAATCAGTTCCTGCATATCATTTCCCGTGAAACTGGCAATTTCAATTCCACCCTTGGCCCACTCGCAACATTTCATCCAATCCTCGTCACTCAGGTAGCCAGGCTTCACCACATTTTTGGATCCCCCCACAGTTGCTGCTGCAGTAGCCTTCCCTGCAGCGCTGGCCGGCGGAGCTTTCCCAACTTTACTGAGGTCACCTAGGGCTTTCCGTTCTTGCCGCCCCGCCCTCGCCGCGGGTCCGCGCGCACCCCCGGCCTTCTTCCCATCAATGCCTTCTCATCAAAAACACGGACGCCGCAATGAATCAGCATGTTCCAAAAGAAAGAGTTCACCATGAATTCAAGGTGGTAGGATAATTACCTCGAAAGATCGGCAGGTTCTCGTTTTGGATGATGATTGGAGCCCGCGAAGCCATCCGAAAACCTTTCGGCCAAGCAAATAAAGCCAAAAAAAATCAGTGATTCTTGCTGCGTTGTAGCGAACAATTCGGTGAGACAGTGACACTAGTGGATCGTGCACTTGGCCTCCTCTTGCTCAAGCAGTTAAATTCGAAACGAAATGTGAAATTGATGTACGAGGGGGCGATAAAATCCTAGAAATCGCACGGATTAGTGCGCATTGCGCAAAACCCTAGCGTGACCTTGGACTTTGGAGGCTTACTCGGAGGAAACCGACGACCGTGAAGTGGATGGAGGCTTGCTGCGAAAGAGTCCTGAGGAAACGGGGACAAGTCACTGTAAATAGAAGGCGGAGAAGTTAGTACGTAAATGCGAGCGTGATGTAAACAAAAGCCGAAAGCGTAAGTAAGAGATCACGTATTTAGCTCTACAATGTTAAAGCATAGCCCTAAGTTATAGGTGCATAGTGTGCTCACGCCTATGCAACGCTTAGACGTAATTAAATTTTTATGTGAACTTACGCAAGCAGAGCTCGAGGTTCAAAATCCTGCCAATTTTTTTATGTGAACTTACGTGACCTAAGCTCAAGATTCAAAATCCTGCCAAAATTTCAATTTTGGCCATGGATAAGATTCCAAATCCCAACAAAATTTTTAAAAATTGAAAAAAAAATTAATATAGTAATTTCAAAAATTTCATGTATTTTGACCGGATTTTATCTTTTTTTATCGGTTTTTATTGTTTTTGGACCAGATTACGTGCCAATTTATTTTGGAGAATTATAATGCCATTTATGAGGAATAGATGTAAAAATTTAACAACATACTCACAAATCGAATTTAGCTCACTTTGGTAGAGCAGACAGGGGCATGAAGTCATGCTAGGTCTCGACTTCAAATCTTGAAGCCGTCATTTTAATCCGGCATTCTTTTGGCAGAGCAAAAATGCGAAAATTAAATGGGATAGCAAACGTCATGGGACTCAAACCCACCATGACAACGGTAACACCCTTACACTTCACCAATTGTGCTAGATAGCCCATCGAGAACTCATATTTTTTTTTCAATTTTTCTAGCCTCGGGAGACCATTTGAAATCAGCGAAATTTCGATGATTTTGACCGAAATTTCAAGTATTTTGACTTGATTTCAAGTTTTTTGCACTGACTTTGGGTCAATACCTCTTGATAATGTTATCTTCAACGACATTTTTTGAAAAAATGAATTTTTGAGATGTTTTATAAAAATAATAGAAGATTGTCAAATTTTTATAAAAATTTACAAGCTTGATCATGCTCTAAAAATTTTATGGTACCATCTTTAATAGCTTAGGATCATACAAAAAAATTTCAAAAAAATTAAACTTCGTTTGTTATCTTTGAAAAATCAAAAGCACAAGGAACATAAATGAGACAGTAATCTTGTCAGAATTTTATAAACTCGCTCAAGTGTGATCATGATCCAAAATTTTTAGAGGAGCTTAAGCATTGCCCAGCACCCTTGTCTAAAAGTTTCAAAAATTCTAAACCTATTTGGTTGCTCAATAATATATATGGAAGCAATACATGTACTCAACAATTTTATCAGAAATTCAGGAAGAGCATTGTCAGAATTTTTAAAAATTCCACGGGCTTGATCATCATTTGAAAAATTTATGGGAATATTAGTGATGCGTCAGGACCATCGACAAAAATTTTCAAAATTTTCTAACGTGGCTTAAACCATTTTTCATTCTGTTGAAATTTATCGAGATTTCGGCAATTTTGGTTGAAAATCTCGAAAATCCCGGTCCAAAAAATTCTGGATTTCAATTTTGCTTTTTGAATTTCATCCGAAATTTCGGATTTCGATCGATATGTAGTCCAAAAACAAAATTTGAAATCTTATTTCGGATTTCGATCGCCTCCGAGATGTAGTCCAAAAACAAAATTTGAAATCTTGGCGGAGCTTGTCTAAACTTGAAGAATAATGTGGCAAGAATGTGAACTCTCTTTTCACGACAAACTATACCGTAGCATCCATGAACATACCTGTACTTTCATTTATTCTGGGTTTCTACAACAGTAACAGAAATTTGTACACCTTGTCAAGAAATGTACACTCAAAAGAATATAAGCTCGAAAAAAAGGGGTGAAGGAAACGGTAGTAAGAAATAGCTTTAAGACTTGTAATTTGTAAACTCTTTTGTATACAGACTTGAAAACTAGTTTTGTCAGGTTAATTTGACGCCATTGTAGCACCACTTTACCGTCCAGCCGCTTTCAAGAACTTGTCATATGGGCTTGCAGATGGCAGCCTGAACGACCGGTTGGATTCGCTAGATGCTAAATCACTGCAGCGTATGCACTTCTTCCTTGTCGACTGCAATTCGGGCTCGGATCGAGCAGATGACTGCAAATTGTGACGAGATGTCAGGACTTAGGAGAGTTAAGATCTGTGCGATGATTGATAGATTTTTCTGATAAGATGCACATGCCTCATTGGTTTCCAGTCCATTTTCCCCGGTTGAGCCACGATAATCGGTCCTCGAGTGCTTGAGGCTCAAGAGAACAGACACCTTTTGTTGCTTGTCCATGACTAGGGCTTCACATTGGCTCTTCATCTGATCGTAAGGTATAGGATTGGCAGAAATTGGAACGTTAGCAACCTGCCTTGCTGTCTCATGAACCTGCAAGCAAGTAGTTCACTTACAAACAGATGAGGAGGCTGCACATTGTCGAAAATGAGCAAAGCATTTTTCAGGTGTCATTGTGTAAGTAGAGATGGCAAGTACAGATTTGATTAGCTGATTCACGTTTAGAACATCCGATGAAGCCATAGATACTGATGTTTTCCTGTCGGATTGATATCCACTATGTTCAAAAACGATGCCGTCGTCGTCATCCATCTCAGAAGGAATTACATCCTGAAGGCACAAAACATGCACCCAAAATGTTAGGACATAACAGCACTAGTCATAATAACACAAAATCAATTATTTGTGAAGGATCAGTATGGACCTCATCAAAACAGCCGGCATCCTTTCTGCGTACATTGAACAAGAGTTGTGGTGTCTCCATGAATAGTGGAGCACCAAGAGGAAATGAATCGTCCAGGGAAAAGCCTTGAAGAAGCTGTTCTTCTATCCCGTTAAACTTCTGCAATTTGCAGTAAAGACGCTCGATTATCAGTTATGTTCTTGATTCTGTACAACAAAATCAAAAGGATATTCTGATCAAGTAAATCTGAATATACACCTCTGGTAAATTTTCAAATTTCTCCTTGAAGTAGGACATTAAAATTTCTTTTAACTGTCTATCATCCTTACTAACAGCTGAAAGAAAGACCTGTGCATCCCTTTCATCTTCCTTGGAACCGTAAACCATCTCACCATTAGAAGACTGTGCAGAGGTAGAGGTAATAACAAGTCTACAGTCATCAATCAAGCAAAGATGAGGGTCAATCTGCAAAATGCACAAAACACAGCACATTACATATTCATAGTAATTGCATGGAATCTATGCAAAGCAGGCAAATTCAAATAATTTTCACATGGTGAGAATAAACAAACCATTTAATCTGGCACTGCCACTTTCACATGAGGAATTATCTGAGGAACATCGGCAACTTTTGCTGAAAAAATTAGCATTGCCAATGCCATTGTATACAAACACCTTCTACGAGATGGCTGCAAAGCATCTTCATTTACAGTGGAAAAAAGGTAAGAGTTAATCAAGCCATGTATTTGCCTGATATACTGGTATGAATTATGATCCATAGGAATATAGGATAGGGATCATTGTCTTTCATTTGTTAATAGATAATGAAAATTTTGAACTTTTTTTCCCACATAGCCCCTCTGAAAATTCTAAAATTACGCCGTCTTCATGTTTTCTTGAGAAGACCCCCTCAGAACTTTTCAAAATATCATCTAGGTTCGTTTTAGTGCCCGTTTTTTTTTTGTGAAAAAGCTTCCAAAAGTCCCAAAAAAATATATCTCGAACCATTTTTCACCGTCCTATATTACATCTATGTCCCTTTTTGCGAAAAAACCTTAAAAACCCTGAAATTAGTTTTTTTAAGACGTGGGCCCTCTAAAAAATTTCAAAATTACGTTTGGTCTTGTAAATTTTCAGAATTACATCTAAGTCTGTTTTGATAGCCGATTTTCCTCAAAAAATCCCAGAAAGTCCAAAATACTATATCCCATCCATTTTTCCTGATAAGGCCCCAAAAAAACCTGAAATTCACTTTTCTATGTATATGCTCTTCGAAAATCCTGAAATCCAGGTCTTTTTATCATAGGCCAAAAAATAGATATTCGTTTTCCTTTCATGTAGGCTCCCAAAAAATTCCAAAATTACGTCCGTATTCGTTTTTCCCTGAGAAGACCCTCTTGGGAATTTTCAAATTACATCTTGGAGGCACCAGTCTTTTCATGAAAAGGCCCCTGGAAATTTCCTAACTTACATCTAAATTCCTTTTACGCGGAAAAGCTCCTAAAAAATCCTGAGTTTCTTTTTTTAAGCACAAGCCCTTCAAAAATTCTAAAATTTTGTCTAGCTTCACTTTTTCCTAAGGAGACCCTCGAAAATTTTTAAAATTACATTTAGGTTCGTTTTATCGCCTGATTTTTCAGAAAAACCCCACAAAACCCAAAAAAAATACATTCCCATCTATTTTTCGCCGTTCTAGATTATGTCTAAGTCCCTTTTTCGCGGAAAAAACTATAAAAAAATTGAAATTCGCTTTTTACCACGCATACCTTCTGAAAAATTCCAAAGTTACATCTAGCTTTACTTTTCGTAAGACTCCCTCAAAAATTTCTAACATTACATCTAGGTCCATTTTGAGGCCTGGTTTTTAGCAAAATAAATCCTATAAATCCAAAAAATTATGCCCCTTCTGTTCTTTTTTCACGTTGAGGCGCCCAAAGAAAATCTGAAATTCACTTTTCCACGCACATGCCCTTTGAAAATCTTAAAATCTAGATATTGTTTTTGATAGGCCCCCAAAAATCTAAAATTTGTTTTCGTTTCCCTTTCATGTAATCCCCCAATATTCCGAAATTACATTTCAAAATTACCCGTGACAGCTTCGACAGATAACACATGTTCCCTACTGCAGCAGGTTGTGATAGGTGTCTATTGAGCTTATATACTATGGCACCCTGTTTTACCTAGTTTGAGTACCGTGGTACCCCGTCCTACCACGTTGTATTAGCTCTGCACCAAGTTCTTACCGTGGTCGCGTCCGCTGCTTACACGTTAAAAAGAGGATTATTTTTATAAATTCACTCATACCGTCCAAATTTGCAACAAAAATGTGTCTAGGCTAAAAAAACAGCTAAGAGCATGTGCAGTGGTATAGACGATAACTGTCTGTAATATATCTCCATATCATCTATAGACAACATTAAAAATAACTCATATAATGGATCGTCTATATAGTTGTCTGTAATGATCTTTTATCTAATTAACAGACTGTCTATACAATAGAATATAAAATAGAAAGCTGCCTATAAGATAATCTGTTAAATGGTAGATATCAACTTTCTCTCTCATTCTTCTTTTTTTTCGTATCATCTAAAATCTTACGTGGTATAATTGTACATGAAAACTGACATCTAACGCCAGACATGCACTAAAGACACGCACCAATAGTTCAGTCAGTCACACGCGTCCGAAGGCTGAACTGCCTTCGCTTTCCAGTCTCCACCACCTGACGCGATAAATATTCTTCAACCACCGCGGCACCGCGCGATAAATATTCTTCCACAGCACGAGAACGAGATGGCTGCGGACTCGTAACTCGTTCCGTCGTTCGTGCCACTGCCCGAACAATCCCCACGTCGAGCGTCCCCGTAAGCTCATCTCACGAGACGACTGCACGTACGAGATATCGTGTACCGGCAGAAACATTACGATCCGCGATTCTCTCACGTTTTCTCGCAGGGCTCTCGTCCGAAGGGCCACACTTCGAAATTTGCTCATTTTACATCACACCCCAACGCTTGCCATACAATACATTTCATACCCTCTATGATAGCAGCGCGGGGGGCTCATTCCTAATTTCGTAGCTTTATAGGGGCAAGATTACGAACCGTGTCGCACTTTTGCTTCGGCAAGCGGCCGCTCCGCTCCTCCTCGCCAAGTCGCTGAGGGTGCGAGTCCACACACTGTCGAGTTCCTCCCCAGAAAGATTCCATTTTTTTCCCCTTCGAATTCTTTGCCTCCTCACCTCGCCTCAATTCGAACACACCAATCGCTCGCGCCGTCGCCGAATGCCTAGATCCCCACTACCTCCCCCTCGCCCAGCATCCGAATCGAAGCAATTCTAGGGTTTCCACCCCAAGGCCTCCCCCCAAATTAGGGTTTCCATTTCGGCCTCTGGGAGCTGAGGTGGGTGTCGCGTGCCGGGCGCTTGGAGCCGGGGAAGAGCGCAGGGTGCGGAGAGCTGGGGTTTTTCTTGGCCTAGAGTTGGATTTTCGGCGCAGAGATGGGATAAGGAGTGTGAAGATTGGAGCTTGCTGGGAGTGCGTGCGTGGCCGTGGAGCTTCGGCGAACTGAGGTCAGGTTAGGGTTTGGTACTTTGGTGGTGTGTGAGGAGGGGAGCCGGAAATGTTCTATTCGCAGTTCATCTTGGCCAAGAAGGGCCCCCTCGGGACCATATGGATTGCTGCGCACTTGGAGAGGAAGCTGCGCAAGAATCAGGTTGCAGATACGGATATCGGCGTCTCTGTAGGTGGGTTACCATTTCTGTTTCAGAAGGTTTTTCGGAGCTAGGGTTCGTATTATGTAATTTAGCTTGTGCCTGTTACGACTTATGACCTGACATAGGTTTAAAACAATGACATGACATGTAGATAGGTCAAATGCTGTTTTTGTAGTGTTCGTTGGTGCTGTTATTGCTGTAGTTGTACAATTTTTTTTGCTAACTTTAGCTAATTTATGGTTTTTCTGTATGCTTACTGCTTAGTTTTTGCTAGTGGATTAGTAAAAATGCTAGCCTTTTCGGATTAGTGCTAACAAATTGCTAGTTGTTGCTAGCAGAGCTGCCATCCTTTTCTGAGTATGCCAATGAGTTGCTTATTGTTTTTGTTGAGAGATTTAGTATTTTGCCACTTCAAACATGTGGCTTCGCAAATTTGCCACTGGACCCACATTTCATTGACTCAGATGGTCCCATATGTCATTGGCTCAAGTGGTATCATAATCAAAGAGTCAATCTTTGAAGTGGCAAAATACTAAATCTCTCTTTTTGTTTAGTGCATGCTCATATGCTGGATTATCACTATTGTAATAGCGGACACATCACTTTGTGTGCTACTCCTTCTTGCCACCATTAGTAAAGTAGAAGTTTCAACCTTTTTGAGTTGTATGGCTTGTTAGTGTCAAGGGTTCTGGTGCATTTTTGTTTACTGTCAGTAGAGCTGTAAATTTTTTCATTCTTTTATAGGTTTCTTTTTTGCGGTTCTTGTTTTTTATTGCTTTCTGGGGGGTTAAAGAAAATGACAACTTTGGTCCTCACTAGTCAATGGTCACTAGGTCACTAGCTTTTTATGTTCTACCACAGCTATCCTTCTCATCAGTGGAGTGGCGAAGTCAAACCATAATTGTCAAGTAAAGCTTATTAGATTGAGGATATTAGCAGTTTCCTATGGTTTTAGACTGCTTCTAATGTGTGTGACCTAAGGAAAATTGCTCACCTTTCAAGTTAGACTACCACTTGAGTAACTTGACTGGTTTTTATCTTTTTTGTAAATGATTATCACTGCTATACCAGTAGACAGGGAGGACCATTTAAAGTTGTTGTGTTATTAATGTTATTATTCATAGTCAAGCCAGCTCAGTTCTTGTCTTAAAAGGAGAAGAATTCGATATCTCTATGGGGATTCGGATATACATAGGCATCAGAGGATTTGTAGAGATGTAAACACAAGTGTAGTGTTGTGGGCCTTGATAGGGTCTATTATAGAAAAGGGAAGAGAGGGCCGCCTGTGGCCTGATCCTTGGGCTAAATAAGGCCAAGTTAGTATAATCCTTAATTACATTACCGTATTTAGGAAGGAGTCCATCTCCTAGTCTAGGAAGTAGTCCATCTCCTTTTGTTTCAAAGAGACTATAAATAAAGAAGAAAGACATGCGAAAAAAACACGCCTTGTTGCCACCAAACCTAATTCGGTATTCGCCGTCGATAATCGGCCGTGGTGTCGTCTGATCCCACTACTCCGGTGTGGCGGCCGCCAGCGCCACCCCTTCCTCCGTCTTGGGATTGCGCCCGGGCACTAGGGCGTACCAACGGGAACACTCACAACAATTGGTATCAGATTCAGGCGATTCTCCGGCTATGGGCTCTGCGAGAGAACGCCACCACTGAAACAAATAGTCGAGAAGATCCAGCAATCGATGGTGGAGTTGCAATCGATGATGGCTGAGATGCTCCGGTCCGATCGGGGCAAAGGTCCGGCGGTGGAGACAGGACACCAAGATGAGTCGAGGGTCAGCGATGCGCCAAGGGGAGGCTTGGGGCATCCAGGGCTCTGTCCGCCCGCCATCCAGGCCGCAATTTTCACCATGGCCACAGAACTTATGTCCCGCCCGGTGAACCGGCCGAGCGACGGTGGGCACCACGGACACCTCGGTATGAGTTACCAGTGTATGATGGGACGGAGATCCGCTGCTCTGGCTCCGACAATGCGAGCGCTTCGCGCGTGTGCACAACGTGCCGCCCCATGAATATGTAGAGATGGCCGGCTTGCATCTGCGTGGCGAAGCCCAAGAAGTTCTGGATAATTGGGAGCTGGACGGGGTTCCCATCTCGTGGGAGGACTTCTACAACACCTTCTTGCTCCGATTCACTCGTCACCACAGCGCTGGTCCCTTAGGCGACTTGGTGAATTTGAAGCAAGGAGACCGCCAGGCGGATGATTACAGCAGGGATTTCCAGCGGCTCTTGGCTCGCGTTCCGCGCATGGGGAAGGAGGACCAGATCGAGACTTATACGGCGGGACTCTCCATCACCTTGGCGGCCGACGTCCGCAGGGACAGGCCGCGTGATCTGGCGGAAGCAATGGGACTAGCCAGAGAGGCGGAACGGAGGGAAGATGCATGGGTTGCCAAGGCTTCACAAGGGCTGTCCCAACCGGGCCGACACCGCCCTACTTTCACCGGTAGTGGCGTCTTTACGACGGCGCCCATACCAGGTGGTCTCTTCCGAGGGCACGCATAGGCCCCTGCGACTCCGCCGACACCTCCGCGATCCACAGGGCCGGCGACGGGACCAGGAAGTAGCCGCATGGGCCTTGCGTCGTCGAACGGGTCGTCAGCGGCATCTTCGCCATACCGGCTCCGCTTGAGTCAGGATCAGCTGGCGGAGCGACGCGCCAAAGGTTTATGCTTATACTCGTGGACACCGCTGCAAACGTTTGTTTTATCTAGAGGCTGTCGAAGAGGACGAAGAAGCCTCTGAGGGGATAACACTGGAAGCAGAGGAGCCGTCCCTCTCAGCTATGGCATTGAAAGGGCCCCTGGTGTGCAGCACCATGCAAGTTGAATTGGAGATGCAGGGGTGTCGCCTTCTCGGTTTGGTGGATAGTGGGAGCACTCACAATTTTATCAGTGGATATGCGCCGAGTTATTCACGCGCACCGAAACAGTGAGGGCCAACACAGCGGGTCGCCAATGGAGAGCAATTGCCATGCAGGTAAGATTGCGGCAGACGGTTCGCATTGGTCGCCAGAGCTTTCAGGCGCCTTCTTAGTAATTCCATTGCAAGGCTTTGATGTCATCTGGGTGTTCAATGGCTCGCGACTTTAGGCGAGATCCGCTGAACTTTGACTCCCGGTGTTTATCTTTTGAAGATGGCAACAAAACAGTCACCATTACGGGCATCTTAAGAGAGAAGGGTGCTACCAGTTTCCTTCTTCAGGCCGATCAGGAGACACAGTTGAATCACCTTCTGACTTCCTTCCAGGATGTGTTTCAGGAGCCCCAAGGCCTTCCTCCTATCCGACCTTGCGACCATCGGATTTGTCTTCAGGAGGGTACCAATCCTGTGGTTGTCCGGCCCTACAGGTACCCCTATCGGCAAAAGGATGAAATAGAGAAGCGGTGCGCGGAGATGTTGGCTCAGGGAATTATCAGGCCAAGTCGATCTCCTTTCTCTTCACCGGTCTTATTGGTGAAAAAGGAGGATGGCTCTTGGCGCTTTTGTGTGGATTACCGGGAGCTCAACGCTAAAACAATCAAGGACAAATTCCCGATTCCAATTGCCGAAGAGCTCTTCGATGAGTTACATGGTGCACACTTTTTCTCCAAATTGGACTTACGCTCCGGATATCATCAGATTCGGATGCATGAGGAAGACATTCCGAAGACCGCCTTCCGTACTCATCAAGGCCATTACGAGTTTTTGGTCATGGCTTTTGGTCTCTGCAACGCCCCGTCTACGTTTCAAGCACTGATGAATACCATCTTAGGTGAATTCCTCCGCAAATTTGTCCTGGTGTTTTTTGATGATATTTTGATTTACAGTGCATCGTTGGAAGAGCACCTTGATCATTTGCAGCAAGTATTGGCGAGATTGCGTGTCCACAAGCTCTCGCTCAAAAAGTCCAAATGTTCTTTTGCCAGAAGAGAGGTCCTCTATCTTGGCCACATTATCTCAGCAGAAGGAGTGGCTGCCGACCCCCACAAACTTCAAGCCATAGCCCAATGGTCAATACCGACATCGGTCTCCGCTCTGCGCAGTTTCTTGGGCCTTGCTGGTTACTACCGTCGGTTTATACAACAATATGCCACCATTGCTGGACCTCTGACCGTTTTGCTCGTCGGCAAGGGTTCCATTGGACCTCGGAGGCGAAGAGGGCCTTCCAACGCTTAAAGAACGCCCTCCAATCGGCTCCTGTTCTTCGCCTCCCAGACTTTGATGTGCAGTTTGTAGTGGAATGTGATGCTTCTGGTTATGGGATCGTGCCAAGAAGCTCGGCGGAGAGGACATCCTATCGCATATTACAGCCAGCAGTTGGCCGATCGCCACCGCAAGCTGGCCGCTTATGAAAGGGAACTTATAGGTCTATCCAAGGTAATCCGTCACTGGAGACCATATTTATGGGGTCGTCCTTTTGTCGTGCGCACAGATCATGCCAGTCTCAAGTTCCTCCTGGAACAAGCCTTGGTTACTCCGCCACAACAGCACTGACTGAGTAAACTCATGGGATATGACTTTTCGGTTGAATATAAACCAGGCAAGGCGAATGGTGCCGCAGATGCTTTGTCGCGTGCTTTTGATCCGGCTCCAGTCTGCGCAGCTATGTCCTGGCCGGCAGACTCATTGACTCACCGATGGCATGCAGCCTTACGAGCCGATCCAGAGATCCAGCAGCGCTGCCTTCAGGTCCCCGCAGTTCCGCTGTCCTCACCTGCCACCAGCGCGTCCCTAGCCGAGCCTTCCAGTGGCTCCAGTCGATCAGCAGCAAAGGCAGCAATACCCTCACCCCGGTGGCAGGTTCACGATGGGCTTCTTTACAGGTCGGGCAAGTTGTTCATACCGGCCACATCACCCCTCAGAGATCAGATTGTGGCGGCAGTCCATGACCTTACTCACGAGGGTGTCCATAAGACCTTACATCGTCTCAGAAGCTCTTTCTTTTGGGAGGCTCAACGTCAGACTGTGGAGGCTTATATATCCAATTGCTCTATTTGTCAGCAGAACAAAGCCAGTTCCCTCTCTCCGGCCCTGCTTCAACCTTTGCCAATTCCACAGCAAGTTTGGGCGGATGTCTCGATGGACTTTATTGTGGGTCTCCCAAAATCACAAAAGATGTTTGCAATTTTAGTGGTGGTCGACCGTCTTTCAAAGTACGCCCATTTTCTTGCCTTGCAGCGGTCATCCGCGGCTCCCGTGGTCGCCAACCTCTTTTTTGACCAAGTGGTCAGATTGCATGGCATTCCAGAGTCCATTGTTTCGGACCGTGATCCTATCTTCATCAGCGCCTTTTGGCAAGACCTTTTTAAAAGGTATGGGACACACCTTCTCACTTCATCGGCCTACCATCCGCAAACCGACGGCCAAACAGAAGTAGTCAATCGCACCGTGGAGATGTACCTTCGTTGTCTCGCAGCAGGTAACCCTTCCACGTGGGTTCGATGGCTTCCTTGGGCCGAGTTCTGTTATAACACTTCTTTCCATTCTGCTCTTCGGATGACGCCTTTTGAGTTGGTTTACGGGCGGCCAGCCCCTAGCCTACTGCCGTATACACAAGGCGCATCAGTTATTGACAAGGTTGATTGCCAGCTCATTGAGCGGGATGCCCTCCTGGAGCAGGCTCGCCGGCACCTCCTCAATGTCTAGAATAGGATGAAGCAATATTATGATCATCGTCATCGAGAGGTGGAATTTGCAGTTGGCGATTGGGTGTGGCTTCGCCTCCAGCATCATCGCCAGAGTTCAATGCGGCCATCAGTCCAGACAAAACTGTCTCCCAGGTTCTTCGGTCCATTTCAGGTGGCAGCCAAGGTTGGCAAGGTGGCTTATCGCTTAATACTGCCTGCAACGTCCCGCATCCACGACGTCTTCCATGTCTCCCTCCTCAAGGCATTCAAGGGTACCCCACCAACGTCGATTCCCCCATTACCAGTGGATGTCTCCCCTGCGGTTGATCAAGCCAGACCAGAGCCACACCGTCTTCTCGCTCAACGATTTATGAAGGGCAATCGTCAATTTCTCGTTCAATGGACAGGGGAATCCGAAGATGATGCCACATGGACAGACGCCATTGTTCTCCGGCGTTCTTATCCGGATTTCCAGCTTGAGGACAAGCTGGTAGTCGAGGGGGGGAGTACTGTTGTGGGCCTTGATAGGGTTTATTATAGAAAAGGGAAGAGAGGGCCGCCTGTGGCCTGATCCTTGGGCTAAATAAGGCCAAGTTAGTATAATCCTTAATTACATTACCGTATTTAGGAAGGAGTTCATCTCCTAGTCTAGGAAGTAGTCCATCTCCTTTTGTTTCAGCAGACTATAAATAAAGAAGAAAGACATGCAGAAAAGGCACGCCTTGTTGCCACCAAACCTAATTCCCAGGCGCTGCCGTCGATAACCGGCCGGTGGCATCGTACCGCCCACTATCCGGGTGTGGCAGCCGCCAGGCGCCACCCCCTTCCTCCCGTGCGGGATTGCGCCCGGGCACTAGGGCGTACCAACGGGAAGTCGGGAACACTCACAACATGTAGCATCTTCTTTGATTGTATGCCTGATGCTGTTTAGGTGTCTTACTTACATTGCATGCATTTGTGTTACATGTAATGAACAGCAGCACTGTATGATGGTTTTGGTACATAATGGCTCTATGACAGTGTGTTATAATTGCAGTGGAGCTAACAGGAAAGGACATATACCTTTTTCTAGTGTCATGATCATGCAATGTTGTAACCACGTGGTTAAGGGCTTAAGGATCTGTGTTAGTAGCTGTCAACTCGTGTGCAGTGTCCCGGCATGACTAAAATTGAATGGATATTTTCGAGAAGTTTATTTTTATTTTTTTGCACTAAATGAGTAGATTTGCAACAAAATAACCTTTTCATGGATCATGTTTGAAAACATTAGATGTGAAAGTATTTTTTTTAAACATCTGCCCTTTCAAATCTAACAATCACTAAAGACTATTTTGTTTTATTTTTCTTGACATGAAGAATTCCTTTTCTTTCTTTTACATGTATTAAATGAAGCGTAAAGTGGGATGAAAGACTTCCTGTAAATGTGCAATTGTAGTTGTTGATACATTTAATAATCATTATCAACATATGATCCTGTAGTGAACGCATGGTGTATAAAATTATTAATCTAAAGAAAAAAAGGAATGAGCTTGTTCTAAACCCAGACAAAGCACAGAAAGATGATTGTTTGCAAATAAAATCCAATGGATAGAAAGTTAAAGAATTGAAGAGTAAGGGCGCTGTTGCACCTATTAAATAATTGCTTTGAAGCCAAAAAGACTGCCCAAGCATCTTCAGATAAACTTCAAGTTATCTTCAAGCCTGTATGCTGCCCTAGTGATGAACGAAGTTACGCGGGTCATACAAGGAGAGATCTCTTGGTGTGTGTTTTTTGATGATGATGTGGTGCTAATTGGTGATAGTAGGGTAGGTGTGGATAGGAAACTGGAGCTGTGGCGGAATACTTTAGAATCAAATAATGGAACAATGACTTAAGATCGAAGGTTTAGGGGATTTTTGACTTTGATTGAGTTTCATTCTTAGCCTACCTGAACTTATTTGGGACAAAAGGCTTTGTTGTTGTTCTATCTTCAAGCCTATACGTGGAATATCATAACTACCATTCACAACTGTATTATGGTTGTGAGTTGATTAGATTGCCTCTTAGTGACGGTAAAATCTTGATCTTTCTCATCTTTATGTTTATCGAACTGTGTCAAAAGTTATACCCAGTTAAATAATACTCCAATTAATTTTTTTCATGTGAATTGTTCTATAGCTAAAATAAAAAAAGATGATGCTTCCAAATATAGACAACAATAATGCTCCAAAGAGGTACCAACTAATTCATCTCATTATCTTATTACCACATGATGTGCTGTATTATGATTTATGAAGAAACTTGGAGTTGAATCAATTAGGCAGTGACGATGCATTGTATTATGAGGAACGTTGGATTTTACGAGTTCGGTAGTGAAGAGGACAAACAAAAACCCCACCTAGCTGAGAGCTGTGCACAAACCGAAAACTTGTTTGGTTATTTTCCCCATTATTGTCAGGTTGCATCGGGCTAGGGTGGCAATGGTTTCGAAGCAACCAAGACTAATATCAATATACATTCTATTTTCCGTGCACCATATTATATTGTGTATTAAACCATGCCATGCATAGATTTATGGGTCTACCAGCCTATCACTTCACAACGTCTCTCCATGTTACATTAAGGGACATGGAGCCATGGGATTTCTAAAAGCAAACCACATGCAGGTTTCTTAGTTCTTAACTAGAATATTTTGTAGAAAATTCAGCTTACGTATTACACAACACATATTAAACTTTAGGCCCTGTTTGGGGGGCTTAAAGCCGGCTTCAGCTTATAAAAAGCCAGTAAGCCTCCTCAAACAACTTAGCTTTTAAGCAGCTTTTGACATAAGCTAAAAGCCATATATAACTAACAAAAGCTGAAAGTTGGGCTGGACTTGCTTTTTCAGCTTATTGCTGAGGGAAATTAGCTATTTATTAAAGGGTCTCTTATAAAAAGCTACAGCCACTTTTCAGCTCAGAAAACCAAAAAGTAGCTTTTAAGAAAAGCTACAGCTCCCCAAAACAGGCCCTTAGAGCCATCAGCCAGTGTAAGGTTCCATGCCATGAAGGCATGGATTATATCTAGAGCGCACAAAAAAAAAGTTCACACATGAAAAATTGCAAGCTGTGTCATGATTGGGGTCTGTTTGGTGGATTGCTATTATCTTTTCATTTTGTTCCTAACAATTTGGGATTTTGTATTATTATTTTGTACGACACTGTTGAAACTTTTAGCTATTTATGGTTCTATTTTTATGATTAGTGTTGGTTTACTTTCCTCTTTTTGTATTACCATCATAGAAATTCCAGGAGAGCTTGCTTGTTTTCATGTGCATGGTGGATTGTCAATTATAACTATAACAAAATAATGACAATGATAGGTTTTAACTTCCTCTAATGAAAAATGGAATTTTATGAGTTGTTAGTTTAGCTTTCTGTTAAAGGAATTATCCTACTATATCATGAGTCAAGTGGCCTGGCACACGTGAAGATGCTTTTGGCCTTATATAGCTGTTATGTTTCCAGCATGCTGTGCAGTAGGCTCTATCCTTTTGTTCCGCTACCATCCTGCTCCATAAATTGATATGCCCTTGACTAGCATGTGTCCTTGATTTATGTAATTAAATGGGCATAAGTGACTACTGACTACGAAGCACCAACATTGTTGAGCAAGAACATCAGCTTAAACAGTTAATTGGTTGAAACATTCATCTTGTTTTTTTTCCCAACGAATGGAAACAAAGATGTCTCACAAGGCTTTAATATTTGTAAATAATCAGCAGTTTGGTAGGTAATACACAGGGAAAGTTTTCATTACAGCATGAACTCAAAATTTAGAGCAGTTGATGCCTGGCACTTATTTTCTTCAAGGAACTAGTAGAGCATATTTTTATTATATGACTTTGCCAGCCAGGTGGACAGTGCAACCCACTTCCATCACTAAAACAATCTCTATGGCAATTCCAAGGATTTTATAATAGAATGCTGTTTTCTCCTAACATTTCTCCTCTCTGTCGTCTGTTTCCTTTTATATTGAGCTGAGTACTAATCATCATTTTTCCTGCAGATTCAATTATATTTCCTGAGGTTCCAATTGCACTGCGGTTATCAAGCCATCTTATGTTAGGTGTGGTCAGAATCTATTCTCGAAAAGTGAACTACCTATTCCATGATTGCAGTGAAGCTTTACTGAAGATAAAACAAGCCTTTAGGTCCACCGCTGTTGATCTTCCCCCTGAAGAATCAACTGCTCCTTATCATTCTATAACACTTCCTGAGACATTCCATCTTGATGACTTTGAATTACCAGAGGCTGCATTTCAGGGGTAAGGTCGTGACTTCTGTTGTGTAAGGTAATTATTTAAAAATGTGCTCTCCAGTTTTATAAATACTTTCCACCATGATCCAGCGACATTGATCATCATGTAAGCACAAAGGAACAGATCACCTTGCAAGACAACCCAGAGAGAACAGGATATTCAACATCCCAATTTGGCCTAGATGGTTGGTCCTTTCTGTATGCACATCTTCTATTTTTCTAATTTTGAAGTCAGCATTTTAATCATGTTAAGCTTGTCTAAATATACAGAAAGATTTGGTGATGGCAATTCTTCACATTTTGGTTTGGATTTGGAAGAGGTAATCTCAACTTACTTAACCTTTCTCCATATAGCTTTTACAAATTTCTGTTATCCGCATCTTGCATTATCTTCTCTCTACTGTTTAAGATTCCTTTTGATATTCTTGATTGATGTCTTCCCTATCCTATTGTAGATGTAACAACAACAACAATCAAGCCTTTTGTCCCAAACAAGATGGGATAGGCTAGGAAAGAAACCCAATCAAAGTCAATAAAACCCTTAAACCATTTATCTTGGGTCATGGTTCCGGTACGTGGATCGCAAACTTCCATGCACTCCTATCCAACTCCAAATCTTTGGAAACGTCCCAATCCCTCGAGTCTCTTAATTGTTTCTTTCCATGTTAGTCTTGGTCGATCTCCGCCTCTTCTTATGTTTCGAGACGACTTAAAATTCCACTACGCACCGGTGCCTCAGGAGGCCTCCGTTGGAGATGTCCATCTTTGACGATTTTGTACAAGCTTTTCTTCAATTGTTGCTACCCCAACTCTTATCACATATATCATCATTGTGGATTTGATCTCGCCTTGTATGACCACAGATCTGCTACAGCATTTGCATCTCTGCTACGCTCATCTTCTATACATATTGTCCTTTTGTCGCCCAACATTCCGATCCATACAACATCGCAGATCTAATTGCCATCCTAACTTACCCTTTATCTTTTGAGGGACTTTTCTATCTCATAGGACACCCGATGCTTGGCGCCATTTCAACCACCCTACTCGTATGCTGTGGCTCACATCTTCATCAATTTTGCCGTTACTCTGTGGCATTGATCCTAGATATCAAAATGTTTCCTTCCTAGGCGCTACTTTTTGCATCCAGACTAACATCTCCATTACTTGTCGTAGCACTGCTGAAAACACACCTCATGTACTCAATTTTAGTTCTACTAAGGTAGCGTTTGGTTGAGTGGACAAGGATGGATGGGATATGGCGATTCCTGGATTTGAAGTCATCCTTTTGTTTGGTTGGGTGGATGGATGGGATATGGCGATCCCTGGATTTGAAGTCATCCTTTTGTTTGGTTGGGTGGATGGATGGGATATAGATATCCAGTTTTTTGGAATATTCCCTCAATATGCTGGATAGAGCCATCCCCAAAAAAATGCTGGACGAGCTCATCCAGTTTACTGTATTAAGAGGTGAACTCGCTCAAATTCAAATTTCGCCAAGTGTACTCAGTCAAATTCAATTTTCGGTCAACATGTGGTCAAATTTTATTCAAAAATTCAAATTTTTGTCAAAATTTGTCAAAAAAAATCAAATTTTGTCCGAAAATGCAATTTTCAATGATATTTTGTCCGAAATTCAAATTTTGTTTAAAGATTCAAATTTTGTCTAAAAATTTCAAACCGAAATTCAAAACATTGATTACAACTAGCTCATCCATCCACCCAATCAAACAAAAAATTGTCTCATCCCTATCCACCCAACCAAACAGCCACCTAGATGACTCCATCCAACCTCATCTAGACATCCAAACGCAGCCTAAGTCTAAAACCCTTTAATTCTAAAGTCTTACTCCACAACTCAAGTTTTCTATCAACACGTACCCTACTCTCATCAATTAGCACCACATCATGAGATTAATGCTGCATTGTTCTTGCACTATGTATGTGGATTAGAACATAAGGATGGGAACACATAGATAATTTAGAAGGAAACTCATTCAGACACGTGCGTGGACATTGGACGGTGGTAATGAGTGTGTCATGCACTAGTTGAAATTGTTTGCTTTTTTAGTCTTTTAGTTGTATAATGTATTTGGGTTAATTTTGGTTTGTTACGTGTTAGACTTGTTAATTCATTGAAAACGAGGTGACAGGTGGTTTATATATGTTGCAATTGAAGAAAGCCCTATATTTCTTGTTAATCTCTTACTGTCATCTCCTATCTCTTAATAAAAGAGCAGGAATATCTGGTGAAAATGCGACTTGATGAAAATTCCACAAAAATCAAACTTAGAAGTTTTCAGTACTTCTCAAAAGATTATGAGATGTAGGGATGGTGTACTTGATATCTCTCCATAGTTTTATGATCAAACTCAAATCGTATTTGTGAATATACCCCTACATCTGGTAATTTCTTTAGATTTTTTTTATCAATTTCTAAGGCTCTTATTTTCACCTGATATTTCACATCATATAATACCAACATTAAAGACTACTCTCTTCAAGAGCTGATTTTATTTATTTTGTCCTCAGGAATTAATGCTGAGCAAGGATCAATCAATTCAACTTGAGTCTGATGATGGGTAAAATCACACGTTTTTCAAACACTATTGTTGTTAGAGTCTTTTGGAAATTATATCTATATTATCTTGTCTGTCTGCAATGTTCTGTATCTTTGCTCTCATCCCGAGGGTTGACTTTTGTGGTTCTCTAGAGAAGAGTTTAAGTTTCTCTAGGCTATTTTATGTTTTGATTTTAATTTCTGACCTTGTACCATAAACTTGGACTGATCCTGTTAGAAGACCAGTTATTAGCTTCTGCTGGTAGAGGTCCAGGTGTCCATATATATTAACTGTTTGCATGCTGGGTTGCAACATTCATCGATTTGTTACTCATTTTATGAGAGCACTAATTTGTTGCCATGTCATTTTTAAAATGATGTTGCCTTGCATGCCTTCTAATCATGTTTTGTTACATTTACATTGCTTGTGTCTTTCTTTTTGTGCCTCTCTCCAGCATTATCATTCAAGGCCGATCATCAGTTCATCCTACTGATATGGATATTGATGATAACCGAACTAAAGATGAAAGTGCTGAAGGATACAACAACATGGATGATGGATCTTCTAGTCACAGCAAGCGAATTCCATTGAATGCAGATGATATAGTAGGAAACAGTGTTCCTAACTGGAATGGTTACAATGTGCAGACCCCTGATTTGAATGATATGCTATTGCACAATGAAGGTGACGCAGGGCCATCGGCTTCATACTACCAACCTAGTCCCTTCCCTTGTGATGAACCTACATCACCAGAGTTTGTAAGTGCCCAGGCCCCAGCTACACCTGGCTTAATGGAAGAGACAGTTCCTTCCAGAGTGCATGAAAGTCCTGTTCTGAGTCCACAGCGAAAAACTTCACCATCAAGCAATGATGAAACTGCAAAGGCTGACAATTCTGTTGCTCCACCCGCAGAATTTCTTCATTCAACCACATCAAATGCTATTGCTAATGATGTTGTGGGTGCTGAGATGACTGAACTTGGATTGGCTAAGCCTGTGCAGGTTGAGTCTTCTGGTGCTGTACAGGAGATGACAACTGAGGATTTGCCACCCCAAGTTCAAATATCAAACTTGGAAGCTATCGTGGATAAGTCGTTCATTTCAGAGCCATGCGTCGATGGTTTTACTGAACCATCTGTGATAGAGTATCCAACACAGTTTAATGAACCATCGGTTGACGTGCAAGGTAAAGTTGACTTATCTTTGCTAGTTTTTTTCCGTAGTCATGGTGACCAGCAGAAAATTTCAAGACCATTTGATTTGTCTTATTTTTATTTTTTGGCAGGGGATAATCTGCGTGCGTCAAATGCGACGGCAGCAAGTGCAGATTTCCAACAGAATATAGAAGCAATTTCACAAAAAATGGCATCTAGTGATAGACCAAATAGCCTATCAGCATCAGATTTTCCAGAACGTGAGAAAATGCTGTCAGCTCCAGATGTTGAATGCTACCAGGCAAATGACTTGGGGCAGATAACTGCAGAAAAAGGAATAACTGAATCTGATGGAAGTAACAAAATAGGTAGTCTTACTAGCAGAAAAAGACACTTGGAGGATAGCTTACCAGCTCCAGAAAGTGGGACTACTGAAAAGTTATCAAACAGACCACGTGGTATAAGAGCCACTGACGCTATTCCTGATGACGATGATTTATTGGCATCTATTCTAGGTACAGATGAGTTTATAAACATGTCTGTTGCCTGGCTTTTGCTGCATTATCTAATTACATGACCTTGTGTTAGTTGGTAGAAGAACCCCTGGGTTGAGGCTTGGTTCAACACCACTACCATCTAAGGCATCATCTTTGAAACGCCCGAGGTTGGCATCAAAGACTGCTACGCTCAAGAGAAAAGTGCAAATGGATGATGCGATGGTTATACATGCTGAGTATGTATATGCTTCATAATGAGCTTGTTGGTGGAAACTATGTGACTTTTTATTAATTTATTGCTGTGTCCTTGAATTTTACTGTCACTTTTCCTCCTGTTCAGAAATAAATAGGATAATCTTGCCCTGAATTCTTAATCTTGCCCTGAATCCTTACTTCCATGACTTCATACTTGACTTTAGTACAAACATAGAACATCTAAGGCACCATCTAAGGCATCATCTAAGGCATCATCTTTGAAACGCCCGAGGTTGGCATCAAAGACTGCTACGCTCAAGAGAAAAGTGCAAATGGATGATGCGATGGTTATACATGCTGAGTATGTATATGCTTCATAATGAGCTTGTTAGTGGAAACTATGTGACTTTTTATTAATTTATTGCTGTGTCCTTGAATTTTACTGTCACTTTTCCTCCTGTTCAAAAATAAATAGGATAATCTTGCCCTGAATTCTTAATCTTGCCCTGAATCCTTACTTCCATGACTTCATTCTTGACTTTAGTACAAACATAGAACATCGTCAGTGGAACATTAATTGTTTCATCTTAATGTGCTTGCTTTTAAGTGTAACATTATTACCTGTTCATTCTTTTATCACTGCAACGAACTTGTTTGTAGAAATTTTGTGACTTTCTGTTTCTAAAGAAGAAAATGCTGCAGTTTCCTTGAAGTTTTTCTTTGTTGTGGTATTTTGTGGTCTTGGATGAATAGGGTTTCTTGGTCCTAATTTTACTACATCCACTTCATCATTCCCTTTGGAGCCCCCTCTGGTAAGACTACAGAACATTGCTGAGAAAAAAACTCTGCAAGATTTTGAGGTATTAGTTAATGCAAAATATACTTACCAAGCTATTGCACCTTTAGAAGTGTCCTATTGTTGTCTGTCTGTATTGTACTGTTATTCTTCATTTTACAGTTCTATTGTAATTTCTGCATAGTGTATACACACACTGATTGATTTGTCTCTGGAAACCAAATTGTAGACTACTTTGTCCAAATTATCTTCTAGTGTGAGCTTACTTACTGACACTGTCTCTTCCCTTCTCCAGCACCATACGGCAGCAGTTGATTAGTACTGAGGATATAAGACGCATTCGTAAAAAGGCTCCATGTACCCGCTCTGAAATATGGATGATTGAGAAAGGTTCACTAGAAGATGATATATTCCATGAACCCGTCTTCTCTTGTAAGTTCTCTAAATTGTGTTTGATTTTCTGTTTCCTCTTTGCACATAAAAATTAAATTCAAGTAGGAAAGAACTGAAATAGAAATGAATTAGTTTAGAAATCTGAGGATGGTTAATGGTTATTGTGGTGATCAGTTCCATGTTCTCAAATTTTACTCATGGATGTTTTTGTATCCCAATCAGGCATATGCAAGGAGCTAAATGACTTGCACTATCGGACCTATGAGACTGTCGCTCACCTCACCGTTCAGAACATGGAACTACAAGGGCGACTAGACATGTCTCAAACTATCGAAGCAGATAGCAACAATTTTGCATCTGGTGTTAAGGACAGTGCAGCTCTTGATCACCAACTTCATATGTTGCTACCAGATGGAGCTCAATCAGACACGATGCACTCAGAAGCAACTTATGTAGTAGATGCTACAGCTGCATTTGGTTTGCAAATACCATATGACAAACAGATTAACAATGAATCAGAAAATTTTGTTGGCAACACCGTTCTTGAAGAAGCAACCGAACCTTTCATTGGTAATGAAAAAGAAATTGAACTTGTTGACAAAGCAAATGCTAATATGAGCAACAGTGCTCAAGTCGGTACACTGGATAAGGACCGCTGTCAAGATGTTACAGCCGATTTGCAGGGGAGTACTAATACCGATACACCTCTCTTTGTGCTAGATGACATCACCCTTGGTTCTCCTAGGATAACAGATGCTCCAGATGTGGTTCTAGATAGCTCTGGCCCAGCTTGTGCACAAACAGTGAACAGCATGAAAGGGGAGTTGAATGACATTGTTCACGGCGATGTTAATGCATTTGAGAATAAGGAGTTGCCCACTTCTGATATTACCGGTTTTGAATTTACTCAAAATGGCTCTGGTTTTCCTCAACCAATGGAGGATGAAAATGCTGTGTCTGCTATGGGAGAAAATTCTGGCTTGCAAGAAAATAACGCGGGATCTCTTATCGATCTGGACAACTTGGGGCATCAGTTTTCACTGAAGGAATGCAGTGTAAGTCCATGTAGAAGTTTGTACTTATATACACAGACACTTACCAGATGCTTTATGTTTCTGTTAATTGCTTAATGGAGCATGTTTTTTACTGGCCACTTCTGGCACATCTAGCTATACAAGTACTTGCACTGTTTTATTCAGTTGTCATTAAGGCCATATCACAATTGGTAAATTGTTTGAATTACAGGATTTTGGCAGTGCGATTCATGGTGTTGATACAGGTAATCCTTCTGTTCTGATAGAAAGCAGTATCTTTTGTTCTAAATTCTAATGTAGCGTGGAGCATTACAGGAGATTTTGTTGATGTTGCAGAAAATGCACGAGTCATCTACCTCCTTGATTAGTGTTTTTTTTGGGTCTGTTTTAAATTGTATTTTGTTACTTAATACACAAATTTTGCGGACGGGAATTCACACTGTTGACTGATCTTATAATACAGCAAGTCTTTCCCGATCATACACTTACTATTCCAGTCTTGCATTGTGAGAGATTTATCAAGCTTTTATCATAGTACTACCCTCCCTTGTTTCAGATTTTCTAAACTATGATGATGAGGTGGACTTTGATGAGGCAAATAATGATGAGCCGAATCCTGATGAATTCCAGTCTCTTGACAACAGTGGTTGGTCTTCTCGTACTAGGTATGGTTGAACTTAGCTTTGTTTCCTTCAGAGTTTAGCATTCATACTTCTTTCGACTTTATGATAGAATGTTGTTACAATTGCTCCGCAGGGGTGTCGCAAGATATCTCAAGACTTTATTCGATGAGGAATCTGGTCTGGGAAGAAAGAGTGTTGCCATTGATCATCTATTAAGTGGAAAGACTCGGAAAGAAGCATCAAGGATGTTCTTTGAGACTTTGGTATGTCATCATCTATTTTGATTGATGTTTTTTTTTTTTTAAATTCATTCTAAAAGAAACGGAGTACCAACTTGCAGTACCAGTGTGTCTAGGCACTTAGGATTGCATTTTAATTTTAGAGATTATGTCTCAATTTAAGATTGCATTTTACAATTAATATCTTGTGAAAACATGCTGCTAGCGTCATCTCTTTGGATAGTCTTTCTTTGACATGAACCAGTTGTTGTACTTGCTGTCGAACTAGATCTGCAACACTTTTGTACTGAATTGCTTTGTTTGAAGTTGAACCACACCTGCTGACATCTACCACAGTACTTATGTGCTCTGTTCCATTCCCAGGTCCTGACGACAAAGGACTACATTCATGTGGAGCAACCAAAGCCCTTCAATTTTGTCAGTATTAAGCCAGGGCCAAAGCTCCTCAAGTCAGATTTCTAGATGGAAATCAACTAGCATGGTGTGATACATACATCTTACCATATTTGTCGCATTACCAACAACATACAGATGTCATCTTTGTCGTCACCCCCCATTTTTGTTTGTTCTTAATTTGTGCCCACTGTAGTATCTGCCGCACTAATCTGTGTTGTCCAGGGTTTAGAAGGATTGTGTTGTACTCCATGTTGGTCGTTCGGTGTATATATGGTTAGCTTTTGTAAAGTTTATTATGTAATGTGATAGCGTCAGCTCTAAGTTATTGCATATTGTTTCTCTTGTACGATCCTTAAAAATTGTGTACCTCTGATTGATACTATTTCAAGTTCCTTGTGTTTCACACCTCAGCTGTTACCTGGAACCCCCCCCCCCAAACCACCACCACACACACATCATCATCAATTCCTGAAGTGGGGTGAAAGGGAGATGGAGTTTCTCTGTTTTAGTGTGTATATAAGTACTGTTTGTTGGGTGACTCCAAATTATAATACGATGAATAGGACCAATGACAGAGAGCAAGCATATTGTAGCTTTAGTAATATATCATTTCATAAAGCGACTTTTGATCCATATGTAGCGTACTTGAAGTGATGGTAGTGCATGCTCTCGCTATACCCAGAGAAAAAGAAGTGGAAAAAAAAGGAGATGTAGGTGCAAGATAGAAAAATGGAAGTGAGCAAAGGAGACGGATTAAAAATGCTGGAGGATGACATGTAACAGGTCATGCCATCTTTGATCACCGGACCAAAGAGCGTAGGAAAAGCGACCAAGAAAGGGCGAAGAGCAGCGAAAGTCGATGCCAAAATTGCTATAGCGTTTTTGTGTCGTATGTCTCTTAACTAGTTGGTGGTCTCAGGCACAGCTAGTACTTAGCTACTAGTTAGCTAACATTGGTAGCGTCCTCCGTGCCAGCTCGGTATTGGATGGGCGACACAAGGCACTCGTCTGGCATGATGTTAGCCCTTGCATCCAGTCACTAACAAACAGATGCTCAGAACTTCAAATATCTTAAAACTCCTCGCTAGTTCATAGCTCATACAAAAGTTTAAACCGTGTACAAAAAGCCTTGCTCTACTTGATTCGGCGCTTCAATCCGTCATTTGTCTGTCAGGCTTGACATCGGACCCTCCTGATCTCACCACCACACACTTGAAACTCGCAGTCTTTCTTGTCTCATAGATAAGGCATACAATTTTACGACCTGTGTGCTCCTCTAATACCACACTACATTGCGTTCCATATACTGACCGGTTAACTGAAAAGACCTGACAAGAAGTTCACGGTTCCAAACCGAGAATCCGTATAGCTCATGCCTCACAGAGGGTAATTAATAAAAGAGCTCTTTTACAGTACCCCTCCGCGCGCGGTTTTGGCACGCGGCCGTGCGTAGCCCATCCGTCTCACCTTGAACGAATTGGTACGCTGTACGCGCGCATTTCGCCGTTCGCGATGGAAGGCGACGACAGTACGTACTGCAGTGTTCTACGAAATGATCAGACGGCTAGCTCGTAGTCACGGTACGGTGACAAGCTTAGCAAGCTGCACGACTTGGCATGTCTGAACCTAACCAGCAGCTAGCGTCCTCTCCACTCAGCAAGCGTCGGTGCATCGCTTCCTCTTTCATTCTGTACTTACTTGTTCTTTTGTTCTGTCTATTGGAAGTTGGTGTCTATTGGAAGTTGGTTGGTTAATCTATACTTCATGTTTCTGCAGTCAATCGCTTCTGAAGATTCAGAAGCAGCTGGTAACACTTTGCAAGTCCAGAAGGTCAAACTGAAAATGAAAGGAAAAAAGTGTTTGCCTGAGGTGGAGATCAGATCACAGGTATACACGTGTGGAATGGTATCTACGATGAAATTCGCTGCCTTTTGTCTCCTTGATTTGTAACTGTATATATGTGTAGGCATGATTAGACACAGAAAGTTCAGTTGTGCGGTTTACCTTGTCATTTTATTCAGCACACAAGGCGCATAGGCCATGTGACGTTGTACCTTGTCGCTGGCTGCTGATGCATGATACATGTCGTCCGTCCGTGTTCCTCTATTATGGCTTCAGAATGATTCAAGAAACCCCAGTACTAGACCCGGTCCACAGGAGGAGCTACCAGGCCCAGGGTGAGTAATGGAGTCTCACGCTCTGCTCTGTGTATTTTATGGTATCAGCTGATCACCTTCCCATACAAGATCACGCAACCTGGTCAGAAATTAAGAATTCAAACTTTGCCTTTCGCGTATTAGTGTGGTAAATGAATAATTTTGACCCTGTTTTGAACGACCGCAGTGCCAAAATGAACCTGTGTGCTGTCGTTAAAAGAGGGTTGATCTATAGTCATTCCATTTTCCATAATCCCAAATATCTACGTTTGAACTTGCTGATGGAGGATTGATGGGCTCTGTTTGTACGGTAACTTTTTTTGTGATCCCAAGTTCTCAACCCTGAAAACGACCGAGAAACAGCAGTTAGGCATATGCATGTAGTCACATAAACCCTAACATAATCAACAGCAGTCAATGGTCTAATCAAACCAAAAAAAATCCAACAAACGAGCAACCATGTATACACAGGTGCTCATGTCCCATCTGCTTGCCCTCTCCTTCGTTGAACGGATTGCTTCTGTAGCCTATGTGTCTTACTTTTTACAAATCTTAACCTTTTCTATACATGGATTTACAAATTTGACCTCCCTCCTCTACTGTTATAGACGCGACAAACGACACGATCCTCCGTCAGCCACCGGTTTGGAAAGCGCGTAAGTCGATCGGCGCTACTGGCAAGCAGTGACCAAGTGTCACAAATACCAAAAGCATGGCCGAAGCTCGTTGCTACACTCGGGTAGCGCGGAAGCTACCCGCCGTTAGGCCACACTGCTTCCGTGGTCGTTCGAGCTCCGCTGGCTTCTGTACTTTTTGGGCTCAGCAGGAGATATATATCACCTGTTATGTTTTCTATTATAAGGTAGGAGGCCAAATTTATAAATATATATATGGAAAAAAAAATTAGATTTGTAAAAGATAAAGTGCCGAATCTAGATAAACACCGTGACGATACATGGGGCGAAGACACTGGAGAAAGGGTTTCGGTTGCCAGTCGACATCATGCTCCATGCATCATCCACTATCAAAAAGGACACTTCGTGATGAAGGGAGCCAGAACAAAAGACTTCAAAAGCCTGGCCCACAAAGTGATCAATATATTCTGCTATCACCGCCTCACCGGTATAGTAGGAGGGAAGGGGAAAAATAAAAATATATAAACGTGTATATATATTTATGAACATCACGGATCGCAATAAAACAAATAAGAACTCACCGTAATATTAGAGAATTTAAAGAGAGAATAAATAGCAGTGAATGATTATGTAAAGAATCACATAAAACCCGCATATGACAGAATAATTAAAAATGGGAGATAAGGCCACTATTTAAATAAAATTAAAACCAAAGTATCAATGTACCATGTATATTAAAATACACCAAATTAAAATGTGATCAATTAATAAATCCTAAATTACAATAAGCAATCTATTTGTACCAATTGAAACTAAATCAGGAAAAAGTTGGACGCCATAAAACACGCAATAATTTAAGTGTCACATGAATTTAATATTATATGATTTTAGGAGTCAAACTGAATCCAGTAGAAAGCCACCTTTAGAATCCAAGTAAGGCCGAATATTTCAACTCTATTTTAGACAATCTTCTTTTGATCATAATTACAAATTTTATATATATATATATATATATATATATATATATATATATATATATATATATATATATATATATATATATATATATATATATATATATATATAGCATCAATGCATGGGAAAAATACCTTTTAAAATAAAATCACAAAGCAAGATACGGTTGGAAAGATGGTATATTGAAATGGCTCATCCAGCAAAAGGAGCCAATGACGTATTTATATTTATGGTGAGTAGAGGGCGCCATTTGAGAAGGAATGTAGCCGGTGGAGCCCTCTACTAGGCTATGATATAAGGATGAATAACTACATTCAGACAATAAGCTATATTTATAGTATCAACTATAGTGTGTGAAATCAGTTAGAAAAGATTATCCTATAAAAGTATTGTGATCTCTACGTTGGGGGATAGATAGATAACTAGGGCGTAAAATCTGAGTATGCGGAAGGCCTAGAGAGACGACGTGAATTTGGAACCCAGTTGCGAGCTGACGTGTTCCTGGGCGCTATATTTAAAGCCATGAATTGAGTACTGCTAGTAGTCGGAATACAACTATTAGCTGTGAGTCGGTGGGATGGCCTAGGGAAGGTATCCATGGCATGAGATAGCAGGGTTGGAGATTAAATACTGGATTAGTGATAAACATTTTAGGACCTCACAAGATGAGGTCACTATGGGTAAAGTGGTAAAAAATGGTTAAATCATAAATTCATGCCTATCTCTTGGATTGAAGGTTACAGAAGCTAAGTCTACCTTATATACGAGTGCTGGTAGCTAATTCTCATAATTAAAATACACAATTCTTAAAGAAAACCAAAACCTAATTTCTGTAACAATGGATTTTGACGGAAGGTGTACATTGAATAAATATGAGAGATCATATATTACATTTGTTAATAATGCTTGCTGAGTATTTTTGTACTTACTCTTACTTAAATTCCCCTTTACTTAGAGGGTGAATTCTATGAATCCACCTAAGAGGTATAGGGTGATGATTACTTGCAGGACTAGGACTATGAGGAGGATTACTACTAGGCGGACTAGGTGGTTTGTTAGGCTATACCTTAGTGTCGGTATTTCGAATACCGGCAAGTAAATTTGTAGTCAAGGGGTCGCACGTTCCCTCTCCTTGAATGGTTAGACTCGAGGAGCCCAAAATGTATACTGATTCGGGCCGAATGTCCCTACTTCCATTCGTGGTGGTTCAGATACTGGTGCAGAGGGTCGCACAATACATAAGCGAGGGCTAAGGGCTGGCCTTGTGCACCTCGTTCAAACGGAAGAAGCAAGAACAGTTTGCTATAAAAGCCGTCAAAAGCCGTCCCCTTCCCTGAGGGTCCTGCCCTCTTTATATAGACGGAGGGGGCAGGTTACACGGGAACTTGAAAAAGAAAGGATGGGGTGTCCTACGTCCAAGAGTCCTGGTCTTCGGTCTTGGCGACTGACCGGCGCCTGCTCGCTTCATGCTGGGTCGGTAGACACGTCGGGTGGCGTGGTTTTCTGCTTCGCCGGGAGTTGGTGCACCTACCCTTTGCGCGCTTGTTAGGCGCTGACGCCGTAGCGCCTGGCTCTAGCGTTGCCTCGGGAAGGAGCGCGTCCTCCCACTGTGTATGACTGAACGACGAGACCGGTGCTTGACTTCGGCAACCTCCTCGCCGCCTTGGGAAGGAGCCACCTACCCCCCGCCCGGTCACTCTGAGTCGTCGTGGCCGTGGGGCAGGCGGCCAACTCGAGATTGACCAGTGATGATCTGGCGCCCGACCCTTGGCGGAGATTACCTTGGCTTGGTCGGTTATGGGCGCCCACCCATGGTGGGGTCTGACCGCCCTTGGCCGGCTGGTCGAGGGCGGGGCGTCCGACCCATGGCGGGGCCTGGATGGCCCTGGCCAGGACTAGAGTCTTTCGAGGCCCCGCGGGGCCTTCGGCCAGAGTTGGACTCAGGGCGGCCCATTCGGCGTCATGGGCCGCTGGGGGTACCTATGGTATGAATATTCGTCACTTAGCTTTTGGCGATCTTTAGGGTAATTAGTTAGATGTATTATATTTTTGTTTTATTTGGATTCTATGTATAATTAGTGTGTTGGACTTGTAGTCCTACGTGGCAATGGATTGTAATAAGTCCCGTTTCAACCTCTAATTATTGTTCTACTGTAACATTCTAAATACGGTGTATTAACTGATAAAGCATCGGGTATGCTTGATATTTTATTAGCTAATATATCTATATATGCGTAATTACCTTAGCGTAATAGCGGTGTTATTGTCTTTACTCTGGGATAATTTTGCGGGTCACCACACCATCCAAGCCTGTTGATTCAACTGGGGAGGACAACTAGCCAGCTGTAGCTCTTTCAAAACATTTCATGTCGAGAATGTCTTAGAGTTGTCTTTGTATCTAACAGCATAAAAACCTATAAAATGCATAGAGTCGGCGCTAGGGTTTACAAAACCAAATTAAGGTTGAAAATCGAAGATTCGGCGGCACCGATTTATCACGAAAATCAAACGAAAATCGCCAAAAACCGATTTTTTATTTTTTTAATTTGACCAGTTTACCGATCGATTTAGGATTTCGAATCGACTCGATACGGTCGATATTCACGATTTTTGATTGATTTTGTTAACCCTGGTCAGCACCCATGACCGTGGAAATTGTTTGTGGTTTGTGGGAACACCACATTATTTTTTTTGGTAAATGCTGAAGGTAAAATTGTTGGGCACATTGCAAGGATGGGGAATTTGTTGGAAATTGACATTGTGGATGGTTTCAGGAATACGATGGTTATTTTTAACTTCTGGATAACTATTTGTGTTTGAAGAGCTCTTTGAAACAAGATGTGGACGATAGGGTGCAAGTGAATGTACGGACACTGTTGTGTATATATAACCACATCTGGATGCAACGGCTAATTCCACTAAATTTGGAAGCAACGGTAACCTTCAACAGTTGGGGCTATAAGTAACTTTCATTTATTCGAAATAAACTTTCATTTGAGATCGTATTTATCACATGATTAGTTTTAAAAAGAGATGCTATAAGATATCTTGTGCCATAGAAAAAATTTTCCCCGAGGTTGGCCCATTGTATAGTATTGACACCAAAGGATTGTTCCCTTCCTTTTTTTTCTTTTTGTAATATTAGAGCTAGCTTATCTTTTATAGCCAGTAATAGGGTTAACAATACCGTTTCGACCTCGGTTTTCAACGAGCAAGCGGTACCCAAATTCGCAAAAAATCAAACGATATTCAAAAAAATTGAATGCTTTTAAAAGTCAAATAAATTTGAAATCTAGTCAAATAGCGAGCGAAATTCAAACGAAAAGTTCGAAAACCTTTCGAAAAGCGGCGAATTTTGAGCGATTTTCTCGAAAATTGGCGATAGATTGAAAAATTGGAAAAAATGTAATTTTTTTTATGGAACTTTTTTCCTAACTTCGTTTTGCAAAAAAAATCACATCATAGATCATAAAGCTATTAATACTAATTTTACAGAACTTCTACATAAAAATTTTCAAATTTTTTGAATTTAAACTTGAGCGACAACCCGAACGGTATACTTTTTCGAACCAGCGTTGTACAAGCGAAATCCAAACGGTTTTCGATGAAAATTGAAGCCCTGGCCAGTAGAGCTTGCTGGCCTCCGGTGATTACCCGTGCAAGATGACAAAGTTCAACGTGCGACGTCTAAAGATTCCTCCTCCTTTGAAAAGCGAGATCGAAGAGGTTCGGGAGCTTCTTCCACTTCTCCCTGTTCCACGGCAGGAAGACAAGAACCGAACCAGCTACAGCGGACGAGATCAATGAAAAGTTCAGAGAAATCAAAGCCGCAGGGGCAGCACAGCCATTTCTAGTGGCCGGCGCCCAGAAAACCACGGTGACGACGGGTGTTGGCACTGGCGCAGCGCAACATGCCTCCCGCACCGCACTCCACGTTGGTCGGCGTCGGCGAGCGCACGCTACGAACGAAGCCTCCGCGTCGATCGGAGCGTAAAGAAGACGGGGGAGAAATCATCGAGCCGCACGGAGGGGGACGGTGTTTCCTGCCCGTTTCGCACGGGGCGACCACTCGTCACGTGGACGTGCTGCTCGCTCGATCGCCTCGGCTGATCAACTGCGGCGCCGCGCCCTGAGGGCATCCTTGCATGCATAATATTGCTTGCGTGCCGACTTGCCAAGCAGCAACAGTATCTAACTCTGACAGTCGAATATCTAAATATAAAATATGTGTCTCTATCAGAAACTCAAAGGTCATACCACATATGCTAAAGCAAGCGTCAGGAAATTTCGGATATCACGGGTTTAGATTCTACGAGATAAGATATACGCGGAGGGGATATCTCCATACAAGAAAGGATTCGATTATGTTCCCATTTCGAAGAAACCAACTCGAATACGCCTGACATCTAAAAAAGTTTGTATGTGATACGAAAATCATGCCAGTGATGGATTCCTCATCGACTACGATCCGATACTCCAAACCGACTACAACGACTCGACCTAAGGTTACCTCGACTATGTAAAGACGAGGGTAGACCTCATCGAAAAAAAAACAATTATCGAACTACAGACCATCTAGAGCTAGACAAGTGAGAAAATCCCTTTCGAGCAGAGTATCCAGACACAATCTTCATTGTAACTAGAGTTAGACATTCTCTTTTGTACTCTGTTCATTATCTTCATACGACATTCATACAGCAGTAGGATATTACTCCGTTCGGGCATCCAAATTTGCCTATATTATATGTTTCTAAATTCGTATTTAACTCTACTGATTTTAAAGATACTTGAAATATAAGTCTACTGTGGATTTATAACCTTCGACACTGACCTCTGCAGGCGTTTTCGTGATGGTTATCGGTTGCCCGAACAAATGAAAGGACATTCGTCCGGCATCGGTCGAATGTCAAGCGCAATGCAAAAGTGTCATGGAAATTTTGCAAGCTTTATCCACTGTAGTACTAGTAACATGTGGTGGGGTAGCAAAAGAAAGGGACAAGCGAGAAGTACCACGCCGTGCACAGAGCAGTTCACAGGTTTCTCCATCGCCTAGCCCTAGCCTCACTACAAATCGTAGAGTCAGTTCTGCAGTTGCAACCGTACCGAGATTGGTTGACTTGCAGACCGAGCACGGCATCCGTCCACGTTCACCCGATGCAGTTTACGAGTCCGCGTCTGACAGAGCACGGAGATTAGTTTACTTTACTAATTTCAAGGCCGATAGAGAGAGTGATTAGCTAATCTGCCAATGACGTCACGTGAGTTAACATATTGTCGGATCAATCTTTCCACGAAGCACTCGCTTTAGTAGAGCTATCAAACCGTTTTTTTTTTTTGGAATTTAACCTCCTTTGACTCTGGAGATAGTTCGCAAAAATGGTCTCCTACTTAACGGTTAGCAGCGGAGGTAGCAGTGGCACACTTGCCTAGCTATGGCAGGACGGTAGTGGTAGCAGTTAGGCTCTCTTTGTTTGAGCGTGTGCTTTTAAATTCTGATCCTAAAAGTAGAATTAAAAATAAATAGTCTGATTTTAAAATCAGATTCTCACAATCCAGCCCACCTATATATACAAAAATTCACAATCCACTTCATATGTACTTTTAGATTCTAGCTTTTGGAGAATCAGTTTCTTTATAACACACAGCTCGTAATCGCCTTTTGAGAATCCAAAGTTTAAACAAAATGAATCTTTCCCGAGCTCAGCAGACAAAGAAAAACTTCCTACTCGTCGCTCGGCAAGTTATTTAGTGGACATGATTTTCTTTATCGGCAAGTCGACTCAATGAGCACGAATTTTCTAAAAATATATTAAATTAATCCATGTGGCTTAAGAAATTAGCTAATCGGTCTAGTACGTGATGAACTGAACTAATATATATTATTATGAAAGTATAAGACAACTGGTCTTTCAAGCCTTTGTGATCAACAGAGGAGCATGTTAGGGGTGTGTTTGTTGTATAAATGTTGGAAAGTTGAGTGAAGTTTTTAGCTTGAACAAACAATTTGAAGCCCAACATGACACTTCGTAATGAAGGTGTGAATCACATAGCCTGTAGGGTTTGTTGAGGTGCATATGTTCACCTCGCTACACCTAACATACAAATGGTAATATTTACAAACCATCAATCCAAACTATAACTAAGATATATGTGTGCCTTTTGGAATGAAAAATATTGGAGGGATGAACAAGAAGTCAGATTTGCGGTCATACATCCTATGCTTTGGTGTTTATTTGTGTGTTTCCCTTAGAGAGCCTGATGTGGTGGGTCTTGACCTTCTTTCATTTATTCTCGTACCAATCCACCCAAAATTGATATTCTAGGTCCAGCTTAGGCTTATCCTACAATCTCACCTTGAGTAGTGGCATTGGGGACCATCGATGCCTTTCCCTTGTCTTCCCCCTCTCGGCCTTTGCCTTGTTCGAGTGAAGGTCTCGGACGCTTTAGGATAGTTCAAAATGTAGTACACCTGAGTGGCGATGTCTGGATGTGTGGACTAGATGATCCACACAAGATCATTCTAGTTTCACAATGGGCACGAAAACTCCGGTGATACATGTGCATCCTTTTAAGAAATATTAGGGTAAGTTCCTGCCTTTTTGGCAAGCCATTTGTGTTTATGAAGTATCTTTGTGTAGTCTGGCATCCCCAACACTAGTGGAGTTACCTCATCTACCTCTCTTCTTTTCCCTCGTTTTAGGAATAAGGTTGAGTGGGGTGTTGCCATAGTAGTGGAGACTGCCCTATTTTTATAGCCGATTGTTGTGTAGTGTTGCATGAGTATATTTTAGTGCACGGAAATTGCAGTAAAGTTCGTGAAAAGGAATCTATGATCACAAGAAAAGTTTGTGAGATGTCCAATCACAGGGTAAAGATGGTGCGAGTTATCAAGTCATTGAGAAAAACTAGTTCGTCTTGTGAAGTCACTGAGAAAAGTTAGTGCATCTTGTGAAGTCACTGTGAAAAGCAGGTGCGTACAATCAAGTCACTGAAGAAAGGTAGTATTGTGCAATTGAAATTAATACATGAATAAAAGAGAAACATAGTAAGAAAGCAAAAATACAATGAAGAAAGGTACCTTATTAGGCGCTAATAGAAAGGCATCCAAAAACACATTAATATGCATCCAAAGCGATATGTATATCTAAATTCGCAAAATTAGTGATATGATAATAAATTGTAAATGATTAGGTACATTCAAAATAAAATCAACATACCACTAAGATGCTAGCTCGAATCATGAGGTAAATTCATTCCGCGAGTTCTCATGTCTTAGAAGCGTTTTATTATTATAACATCATCAATGCTTATAAATATCTCTAACTCGATGTAGCATACCATCAAGTCATTGAGCCAATCATCCGCTACCTTGCTGCTCAAATCTATTTCGATAATATTTATTAATGAAAATATTCTCTCAACCGATACCGTTGCTACCGGAAGGATCAATGTGAACTAAACGAGGCGATATACCAATGGAAAATTTCTATCTTCTTTTGTTTCAACCATCATTTGAGTAGGTTTTGAAATATCACGATATCTATGAAATTCCTGACTTCTTCTAATATTGAGAATGAATGTTTGAACCTAACTTCTTAACAAGAACCGGACAGCTATAATGAAATCATCAACATACATCTCAGCAAGTCGGACAAGTTAATTTATCAATATCAAACTTAGAGAAGAAGTCACTTCGATCAAGACAAGATATGCATACCAATAACTCCAATGAAACTTCATTGAAATGATGATTCATCTCATTTATAGTTGCATCAAGAGTAACATTGAAAATGTCAACTTTGTAATAATGATATTAAGTCACAATATGCTTCCGATGCATAGATTTATCCATAACTCCAATAACAATTCCACATGCCTCACAAAAACTTTTGACTTATTCGAACAATGGCTCCTACCCATTGTCCCTCGTTTCTTGCGAGTGTTCTTTTATGTTTTATAAAATCAGATAGTTTCAACAATGTCTTTATGCTTTCTTTGCATAGCAAGTGACAGCTCATTTGTAATGCTCATTAAGTTTATTAAAAAATACATGATGAATACAAATTCAAATCATTTTATTATTTTAGCAAACCTGCTATTCCACTCTGATTTGAGTTTTGACGAACATCTTCACTTATAAGCTCTAATACATCCACCACAGACTGGACCCACGTGGCACCAGCAGGCCGAAAGCATCTGCCTGCAACGGTTGCTAATCAAAGTGATCAGAAAGCAATAAAGGCATGTACTGTGCCAACAAGATGTACAACGACAGTACATCTTTACGCTGCCTAATCATCTGTCTCGCGTCAAAAGTACTGCTAGTACGCGCATAGCCACTGTGCTTAAACTGTTAGGAGTAGATAGCCGAGCCCAAGCCCCGGTAGGTCAAGTGTCCAAAACGTAGTACTAGTATGCATGTGGCGAAGACGTACAGGGCGGGTCGTGCTCTCGCTCGTCTCGATCGTCTTGAGTTGATGCGAGAGCAGATGGCGACTCCCGCATTTTAAGCAGCGTCAACAATCGCAGTAATGGTTCCCTAAAAATAGGGGAAGTTCAGGTCGTGACGTGATAATTAGATTAGCAGAGTTGCGAATTATCCCTTCATGGAGGCAATTTGGTGAGCGCTACGTGCGTGTTGAGTGTTGACGCGCGAAAGACGATGCTGCTGCTACTTCTCTCGCATATATAACCGTTTGTAAAGCTAAAGCTTTAATTTGCACGAAGCATGAATTGGATCGACTTGCTTCCGATCGTTCGCTAGCTCTAGCTGGAAGCCTTTGTAGGACAATAGATCACTTCTGTGTCTCAAACTAGAGGATCGATCAGTGCCCACGTATGTACTGCACATGCGTAGGGATGGCAACGGGTCCGAGTACCTCCGGTCCACCTCCGCGATCTTGACCCGAGACCAAATTTAAACCCGACCTGCACTGGAAGTCACCACGGTCCAAATTGACCTGCACCTGCACCGATGGGTATCCGGACCAACGGCACCCGGACCGACGGCAAACACAAATTTTAGCCATTCATTCTTACGTATACTCGCAAAGTTTTTTTTATCGATGAAAAACAAAATCCGCGTGTTCTACTCGCGGGAGGGACGTTGCAAGTACCGAACCCAAGTTTGCATCAAGACGTTGATCCATCACGCATGCAGGGACGTCGCTTATGTAGCCTTCTCCCTACTCTCAACCAAGCTCACTAAGCGATGTGGTACTAAACTTCACTAAGCGTTGGCGTTGCGCATGGAATGGGAGCACCGCACGGCTGCACCTGTGCGTGCATCGCCCCGCACGTGGGTGGGCCAAGCCGCCAAATCCCGTCAGGGTCAGGTCGAGCAACTCGAGCATTTGTTGTCTGTTGATAAAATGGGTTGGGCTGTTTTCGGTGGACGAGGACAGAACGCGTTGCTCGAGTTGGGTCGTTTTCAGTTTTTCTTGATCTAGCGTTTGTTGTCTGTTGAACAGAACTTGAGCATTTGATCTGCCGACTTAACGGGTCTGGGTCCGGATACCCACGGGTCCAAAATGAGACCCGGATCCAGACCCGAACCCGAAGTAATATACCTATGGGTCCAAATTTGGACCCAGACCCGGACCCATCGGGTCGGGTACCCACGGGTATCCGGATCCATAGATATTTTTGCCATTCCTACACATGCGCATTTGTACGCAGTGTAGCCAACTGCCTTTCGTAGGTATGACCGAGCACCGACGAGGCTAAAAGAGGCGAAAGTCATGCGTAGCGAGCGGTACAGAACGAACGTTTCGACGATGGGATCACCTGGGACGATTTTAAGATGGCGCCACCACCAGCCACAGCGATAATCAATGTGTTTCGCGTTTGCCGCGCATGTGGAAAACGCAGAGGCTGGCATTGGCAGTTGTGCTTGTGCACTGCGCTGTCGGAGTCCGAGGTAATTACAGGTGCGGTAATGAGTGCCCTTTCGGCTGCAGCATCCAGAGGAACACGGACAGGGGGAGTATCTCTCCCTTCCAGCTCAGACCCCGCCGTGCAGAGAGAGAGAGAGAGAGAGAGAGAGAGAGAGAAGGGAAGGGAAATGCCACGGAAAGTACACACGTCGAGGGAAGGCAGGTCAGCAGGTGATAAGATCCACCACCTTCCCGGCCGTTCGCCTTGTCCCACGTCGGAAGCGAACAAAGGCATGCAGATGCAGGTCTGGCCGTCTGCTCAGCTCAGTCGCCGTGCCGCCCGCTGTATCGCTGCCTGCATACGTGCCACCCCCAAATACCCATCTCAACTGCACTCAACAGAGCTAACAGTAACTGGACATGCGCATTTGTACGCAGTGTAGCCAACTGCCTAACAGAGCTAACAGTAACTGGAGGGCTAACGCGAAAGCACCGGGTCACCGCTTACTGCTACATCGGTCGCATGTGCTCACTAGTCACTCCCACGCTACTTGTTAAAGCGTAAGTGTTCACAGTAAAAACAAAGTGAAACTGTAAGAACAACAATGCGCTACTACTGGTAGTACATCATGTGCTTGCCCACAAAGACAAGAGGCCAACAAGTTAATTTGTTGTTTCTCTACGGTCTCACGGCCAGTCAAAATTTTCGGCCGTGCTTGCATGCTGAGCAATCGTCTCGGCCGTCTGACCTAGATTTGAGCTGTATTCCGGTATCCATGGCGCATAACAAAGAATGAAGACGGCCTCACTCACTGCCATCACTGGTTACTGCTTTCCAGGAGATCTCAATTGCAGCCACACCCTGAATACGGAAACCTACTGTGTATATTTATTTGTGACAGGATCCAATTGCTAACCCAAAACCTAAGAACAATTCTTACCAACTACATGAAAAAAACAGCATTTTTGGAGTTATAAGCTCAGCTAGCTGTGGATACACAGGAGTATTTTACTCGTGCTTGTTCTTCTGCAGTTCGCCTTTCCTCTCCAACAACCACTCTCCAATTAAACAACCATACACGGCCAAACAATGAGAACAAACCAAGCGCACACCAAGCAAGCAACAACCACCACCCGGCCTCTCGCCAATTAAAACCACCACTGATGAGTGATGACCAACCCAACCCCCAGGAATGCTTGATTTGACTAAACAGAAAAAATCCAATCAAAAAGCCATTTCAACGAGAGCAGGAGCAACCGAGCAAGGCAGAGATCGAGACTCGAGAGCAAGCAGCGGCGAGAGGAGAGGAGAGGAGAGATGACAAATTCAGATTACTCCACCTCCATGTAAGCTGTAGCCACCACCGCGTCCACACCTTCTACCCTCTCCTCCCTCTTTCTCTCTCTACTTCCTCTCTCTTCCTTCCAAGATCTACCACACAGAGTGAGGTCTTGCTCTTGCTATCGCTCTTCCTCGGCTTGCTTCTTCCACGACAATGCCGTCTTCTCGGCTATTCTTGCAGCTGCTGCTCCTACCCGTCCTGCTCGCTTCTTGCGTCAATGGCGCCGACGCTCTGGCTCCCGCCACAGCGAGGAGGCAGCTCCACCAGCCCTTCCTCCCGGACCAGTCCGCACCGCCGTCCTCGACGCCGCCGGCGCCGGCGCCGCCGTTCTTCCCCACGCTGCCGGTGCCGCCCCCTCCGCCGACGCCGACCTCGCAGGAGCAGCCGACGTACCCTGCTCTGGTGCTCCCCAACACCACCTCGGGGGGCCGGACGGCACCTCCGGACGGCGGCAGCTCGCGCCGGTCCAAGAGCTCCTCCAAGCTCGTGCCAGCCATATTGCTGCCGCTGCTCACAGTGGTTGTGCTCGGGCTGTCCATCGGGTTCTTCTTCTCGCACCGACGGGGAAATGCCGGCCGCGGGGTAGGAGGCGGGTGTGTCGGTGGCGCGGAGGACAAGTTCTTGCACCCGGAAAGGGCGAGCCTCTTCGCCCGCGACGAGTTTGGCGGGAACAGTGGGGGCGCGCCGGCCGCTGCGTCGGCCGAGTTCCTGTACGTGGGGACGTTGGCCAACAGAGGGGACGCCAAGAGCAGTGACACGACGTCGTCCGGGGACGAGGAGTCACGGAGCTCCGGCGGATCGCCGGAGCTCCGCCCGCTGCCGCCGCTGGGGCGGCAATGCGGTCCGCGAGGTTCGAGGAGCCCCGGCGGGGCCTCCTCGTCGTCCGGACAGGAAGAATTCTACTCGCCACGAGGATCGTCGAGGACGTCGAGCTCGCACCGGACGCTGGCAGCGGCGGTCCAGGCAGCCGTGGCCGCGTGCGATCGCCCGAGGAGCGGCTCACCCGGGTCGACCCTGAGCACGCCGTCGTACCCGTCTTCGCCCGGAGCAACGATGTCCCCTGCACCCGCCTCGCCGCCTCTCTTCTCCAGCCCCGGTCAGTCCGGCCGCCGCTCCGTCAAGTCAAGACCCGAGAGCGCGCGCGACGTCGTTGGCCTCCCGCCGGCTCCTCCACCCCCACCTCCTCCATTCGCGCCGACACTACCACCGCCGCCTCCTCCTCGCCGGAAACCATCCTCCCCATCACCACCTTCCTCTCCCTTCGATAAAACGTAAGCTCTCAGATCCACCACCGACACCATTTCAAGAAACCCATTTACCCAGCCACCATCCCCACCAACACGTGCACACCCACCTCCGCCGCCACCTCCTCCTCCTCCGCCGCCGCCGGTGGGCTACTGGGAGAGCCGCGTCCGGAAGCCTGGCACATCCAAAGAAACCCGGTCGCCTGCGCTATCTCCGCCACCCCAAGCCACCAATTTCAAGAGCGTTCCACCCACCGACGCGTTGCCCAGCCGGCTGCCGGACAGTGCGGACCATGGCGACAAGTCTGGGGAAACGACGCCGCGGCCGAAGCTGAAGCCGCTGCACTGGGACAAGGTCCGGGCCAGCTCCGACCGAGCCATGGTGTGGGATCAGCTCAAATCCAGCTCATTCCAGTGAGAGCTCTGCAAAATTCCCGTCTTTTCCATCTCAAATCTGTTCTTGGTTGGTTGGTTTGTTAATCAGTTTAACTGAATTCTTGTAGGGTGAACGAGGAGATGATCGAGACGTTGTTCATTTGCAATCCGGCGAATGCGGCGCCGAAGGAGGCGACAAGGAGGCCGGTGCTGCCGAAGGCGGAGAACAAGGTGCTGGATCCAAAGAAGTCACAGAACATTGCCATCTTGCTGCGCGCGCTGAATGTAACCAAGGGAGAGGTCTGCGACGCCCTCTGCGAAGGTGAAGAAGCTCTTCTTCATCTCGAACTACACGTGCGAGTTCATTAAATTTTAGGCATTTTGGTGATCTGCAAACTGCATTGGATTGAGAAATTGCTATGTTCGCAAAGCTTGCTGAATTGACCCATAGCTGGATGATCTCTAATTTACTGACATTTCGATGGAGTCATTTCACTCGTGAGTCATGTTTGATCATACATATGCGAAACTACATATGCCAAGCGTCTGTAGAGTTTGGTTGGGCTTTTAATACGCTTGTCTGAGAATGAATGCCAGCATAGAGCCGTTGAGAGTCGTTGCTGAATCAGCCATTTTATGCTGAAACTCACAAGGTACTTATGAATGATTGAATTTGGTGCAGAGAGTTATACCTGCGGTGAAATGTTGGAGTAATTATTTTGTGAACATTAGTCTGTACTCTCTTCGTAGTTACTTACTATAGTAAAACTCCTTTTTCACTGAATACAATCCTGCCTCTGGTGCAAATCATTGCTAGCAAGTTGTATTATTGCAGAGCTCCAGTTAGTTTCTAGTCGAGCCAATGAGATTGAACCTTATCAAATTTTAGGGAACTTCACATTTCACTTAGTGTTTATTATCTGTTTAGATGATTAAGGGATGCTTTTTGACAACTTCAGAAAATGTACATGTTTCACACTATCCTCTAACGTGCTCCCAATTTGCCATGCCTGTTCTACAGGTAACATAGAGAACTTTGGAGCAGAGTTATTGGAGACCTTACTAAAGATGGCTCCTACCAAGGAAGAGGAGATTAAATTGAGAGAATTCAAAGAGGAGATCTCTCCTATTAAACTTGGTCCTGCTGAGAAGTTCCTCAAGGCAGTTCTTGATGTGCCTTTTGCTTTCAAAAGAGTAGATGCAATGCTTTACATTGCTAACTTTGAATCAGAGGTCAATTACCTGAAGAAGTCCTTTGAGACCCTAGAGGTGAGCATTAAGGCATCTAACTTTCGTTTCAATCTCATTTTAGTATTAACGACAATTTATCACCTCCCCTTTCTCGTGAACGATTCTCTTCTTTAATTAGTTAATGATCTGTATAGAAAATAATCAAAAAAGTAATTTAAATTGTACCTATAACTAAGTACATGTAACTTCTTCCTTGACAGACTGCTTGTGATGAGCTTAGAAATAGCAGACTGTTTCTGAAGCTACTTGAAGCTGTTTTGAAGACTGGCAACAGGATGAATGTTGGCACAAACCGTGGTGATGCGCATGCCTTCAAGCTTGATACTCTACTCAAATTGGTTGATGTCAAAGGCACTGACGGCAAGACAACCCTCCTGCACTTTGTCGTGCAGGAGATCATCCGATCGGAGGGTTCCCGCCTCTCTGCCAGCAACCAGTCAACTCCAAGAACTCAAGCAAATCCTCTACGAGATGAGCTTGAGTGCAAAAAGCTTGGCCTCCAGGTAGTGGCTGGCCTTGGGAATGAGCTCAGCAGTGTCAAGAAGGCAGCTGCCATGGATTCCGACGTGCTAAGCAGCTATGTTGCGAAACTTGCTGGAGGAATAGAAAAGATCACCGAGGTATTGCGGTTGAATGAAGAGTTGAAATCAAGGGAGGATGCATGGAGGTTCCATGACACAATGCAGAAGTTCTTGAAGAAGGCCGATGACGAGATCATCAGGGTTCAAGCTCAAGAGAGTGTTGCACTGTCGCTTGTGAAGGAAATCACAGAGTACTTCCATGGTGACTCTGCAAAAGAGGAGGCTCATCCTTTCAGAATCTTCATGGTCGTCAGGGATTTCCTCTCCGTTCTTGATCAGGTCTGCAAGGAAGTCAATAGGATCAATGACCGCGCTATTGCCAGCTCCGTGCGCCATTTCCCGGTGCCCGTCAACCCAACGATGCCACAGTTGTTCCCGAGGATTCACACATTGAGAGCTGGATTCTCCGACGACGAGAGTTCAGCCACTTCAGCGTCTTCTCCGTGATCACTGATGGTCTGTCCATAGAATTTTTCTCGAACTGTCGGTGGAAAACCTCCAGAGGGCAGAGGGATACTGATGGTGGTGGGCTATTCCTTTTTTCACCTTTTGTACCTGTAGATTGTAGAATGTATAAGATTTTTGCAAATATTTATTTCTATATATAAGAAGGGATAAAATCTAGATCAGAGGGTGAAATAAGCAGCTCATGTATGTATGTGGTCTTCAGTCTGTACATGACATGAAGTAGTGAATCAGATGTTGATATATTCATCGCCCCGTACAGTGCAGTAACAATTTCAAGTACGCCGAATCTTCAGAATTGTAAGTTAGCTGAACTCGGATGTATTTGAAAAAGAAAACAAAATACACTAAGCTCCGGTGGTGCCAAGAGTAGGGCCGGAAATGAGCCGAGGTCAAGTGAGTCTGGCTTTCCAACCTCGCGCTCCGTAAAAATTTGAGCTGAGCTCGAGTGAGTCTGAGTTGAAGTCCGATCCTGGACATGGACCCAAGCTTAGCTCAAATAAGCTCAGTAATAATAAATAATTCAACATGCACTAATTTTCAACAATAAGGAAAGCTCAAGTTCGGTAAAAGTTAATATGCATTAATATTTAACAAGTAACCCGTAAATTTATCAAGGCTCACGAGCTATTTGAGCTCAGCTCATTAAAGCTCGTGAGTTCGGTATCAAAGCTCGAGCTTAGCTTGCTTGGAGCTTGAGCTAAACTAGAATTGGGCCTAAAGTGAGTTAAGCTCGAGTAGCTCGCGAACCTCAAGCTTTTTTTACATCTTTAGCCAAGAGTAATGCTTCTATATATCACTCTCTCAATACAAGTTAAACAAATCTTAAAATAAGCGAACAGATTAATAATTACAATATGCCTTCTATTTATACTTTAATATTTATACAACTTTCAAATAGTGATGCGTAGAATTACGTTCCAATCATCAATAATGTTTTGTCAGCACTTTCCTGCACAAATGGTCCATACTACATACAACTGTAGACTTTACCTGACAGTTTTATCTATAGCAGAATAAACTGGGATATCTATTACAGTAGTATACTGTAAGCTCAGAAGTTTAACTGACCCTTTAACAGAAGCAACTCCAGGTTACTTCCAGTTTGAGCACCTGAACTGAGTAGTGCCTGTTGCTTAACGAGCTGAGCATTTCATCGCCATGTGAGCAGTGAGAACCATATATAGTTTCCATGGGCATGTTATGTGTAGTAATTAAGGAGAGAGAGGCCCGGTAGTTCGTGTGGCTACAATCGTTAGGTCCCTATCCTCATGTGGGCGTGACAACCATGCCTTGTATGCATGCCCACAAAACGTTGTGGCATGGCCCCCTTTCCTACCAAACTCTTCCCTTGCCATTCTGTAGTAAACCCCACGCGCCCCTTTTGTCTCCTGTACCGCATGGATGGATGCTTTGGTCTAATGGCCTCAATCATTGGCCCCAAATGACAAGAGAAGTTCTTTGTTTTGGACTCTTAAGCACGCAAGGGATTGATTAGGCAACAAATGAGAAGCATATGTCAGAGAACTACGATTAAGAAGTGTTAAGAGTACATGTCCTCAGTGACAAGATTATTAGAGAAGGAATATAAACAGATTTATATCTGATATGATTTCTTTCATATCTCTAATAGATCGACTTGAACTCCAAGTCACCATATACTTTATAAACACACCCTCAAGACTTAAAACAATATATCAAACAACTATTCAGGCTATTCTATCCTCTGCCCTGCTGATCTTGCTGTTCCCTGGTATTCTGCGGTCAGTCAATGGGATCTCAGTCCCCACATCAAATTCGCTGCATTGGGGATGCTGTTCTCGGCTAGCTACCTGTCGTCTTCCTCCGCGAGCACCTAGCTACCTCGCGCGGTCGCGCCCGTTCGCACGCTCCCGCCGGCCTCCACGTCCAAGCCGCTGCTTGCTGCAGTTGAGAAGTTCAATCTACACGTCTTCCTGTCTTGTTTAGATTGATGTTCTATTGTTTTCGTGATGCACATGCCAGCCTGCTACAGCAAGCGACTCTGCCGCCGTACGTCGTCCTTGGGTACGCTGATTTCCTTCGTTGACTTCCCTTATTTTATTCCTCAGGAGTGAAGACCTGGCGTTTCGACACAAGTCATATCCGATTCTCTACCATCTCTCTTCTTTATTCCTTGCAATTAGATCCCGTCGGAGATAAAATCCAATGCAAGTCGAATGCAAGTCGTGGTGTATTAGGATAGGATTTCGAGTTAGAGATAAATTAGATTTAGAGTTTGGTTATAATACAGTAGAGATTGACATTATAAATAAAAGGTTGAGTAGTGTTTCCATGCTTTCCCTCTAAACATAAGTTGTATAAATCTTAAAGTAAACGAAGGGATAAGTAATAATCACCATCTACCTTTTATCCATACTTTAATATTTGTGCAACTATTAAAAAGAAGAGCATAGAAACACCTCTCTAAAAGGTTTGGGATCTAATAGGACACACACGAACATGATTGCTCTCTAAATTATTATATGGTATTAGAGCCATCTAAACCCTAAAGTGAAAAAACTCACCTCAGTCGATATGTTGGCCACTGATGTCCTATTGCATGTGGTCTGCCATGACCACGTCGCACGAGAGGAGGCCAAGGCTAGTCGGGTTGTGTGAGGGCGCCGCTGTCACTTGGGGTAGCCGGGCTACCATCGCCTTGCGGATTTGCCGCTACCAAGGATGCTGTTGACCTTGGTGCCTAGATCTACTCGAAAGTGGAAGAACGCTGCCGTCGTCGACGCTGTGGCCTTCTCGGTGCCCGCAGGCGGTGGAGGGTGGGGGCTGTAGTGGAGAAACGGTGAAAGTCGTGATGCCAAGGTTGGAAAACAGATTTGGTTGAGGACAAAGACAAATTCTTGTGAGCAAAGCGGCAGCGCATGGACTGGAGTAGTGAGAGAGGAGGGTGAGGCCGACCAAGCTGAGGAAAAAATAGAGGAAAAAAGGTAAAAGGTTGACTTTAGCCAAGAGAAAAGGAGAAGGAAAAAATAAAATAAAAAAGAAGAGAAAAAAAGAGACAGAGAAAGGAAAGAGAAAAGAAAAAGGAAAAATAGGAAAAGGGAAACAAAAAAGGAAAGAAAAAAGTGAGAACAAAAAAGAAAAAGCAAAACGAGATAGAAGGGTACATAGAGGCTAGATGTGTTGTTACTGTGGAGGTAATGGTTGAGGAGGCTTTGGTCTCGAGGATTTTAGAGCAAGGTAGAGGTTATGAGACAGGGGAAAAGATCACTCAGGATGTAGCTTTGATGGAGTTGGTACCAAGAGAGGTACTGGTTGGCAAGCCTAGAAGCAATATTGGGCGTGTGCTGATGATAGTATTGGTAGTGGGAGTAGGAGTTAGTGTTAGCTTCGGTGAAGCTATGACTATGGTTATAGTATTGGTGGTAGCTATCAAGGTGTTAATGCTATTGCAAAAGTAAGCGTTAGTGGAGAGGTTCGGAGATCGGTAAGATAGAAGGCAAAGGTTGAGGTGGTCGAGAGTATGTTAAGAGAAAGGTGGTGGGAGTCAAGGTGGTCAGAGGCATGTTGGGATAGGTGGTGGAGGCCGAGGGTTTGAGGAGGAGATGGTGGAGACCAAAGCTTGAAATATATGGATAGAGATGGAAGAGACCAAGACTGTGGATGTGGTGAAAAAGACAAAGGAGACTTGATGTTAGTTAAGGCTGCATTGGACATAGTCAAAGTGATGAATCATAGTGGGTACTATGGTCGATGCGCGTAGATGAAGGTACTCGGAGGTTGTATCCATGTGATAGTGTTGGACATGGCAAGAATAAGGCAAGGATGTCAGTTTTAGAGGTGGTGTTGATCATGGCATCTGAGTTAGCTTTGGATATCAGAGGTGGATGTTATGGTGGTTGTATTTGTCATCATGTTGGTGGATCGATAAAAATAGTTATTTTAAGGGGGAGTGTTGCATTATGTAATAAGATGACCATGATTGTATCTTATGCTAATCTTAATGGGAAGTATTGGAGACAGAGTCCGAGTCTTATGCGATTCAGAGCGTATTAGGATATGATTCAGAGTTAAAGATAAATTAGAGATAGAGTTTAGTTGTAATACGGTTGAGATTAACGTTATAAAAAAAGAGTGTGTGGATCCAATACGACACTCATGAACACGATTATTCCGCAAATTTCCAACATCCAATCTGCTTAGTGATGGATCTAGGAAAAAGGTCATCGAGGTCATTACGAATATAGGAAAAAGGTCATCGAGGTCATTACGAACTCATAACACTAACTTGTAACTTACAATAAGATCATATGTTTATATACTAAATGAATCATGTGTATTGAACTAAAAAGTGTCGGTGTTTCTTGATCCTTATCCATATACTATAAACCCGCCCTGAATATGCCACCACGTTCTGTTTTTGCTTTAATTTGCATGGCTGCACAACATGCATGTGGATCCGGTGTTCTTTTGCGTCCAATCCTTTTTGACATGAGCTTCATCTTTTGGGGGAGTTGCTATTTTTTTTGAGGGCAACATCATTCCCAGCTACCGCCTCTGGGTCAGCACCTCCCGTTGCTACTCCAGGCCACCGCCGCACCACTCGATGTCGCCACTGGATCAAGTTGCTGCACCAAGTTTTTGTGTGTTTGTTGGGATCCCATTTTGGACCTACATGTGGTGGTAATTTTGCTAGTATTTGGGTTGCCACTGGGGCACTATGTGTTGCTGTGTCTGATACATGCTTGCTTCCTTTTCGACGACCTTGATTACCCTAGTCTTCCCCGACTTCTTTCTGGACGATAGAAAACTTCACCAATGGCTATTCACATGGCACTATGCATTGACTTAAACATTCTTGTCGGCTTCTTCTCTGGTCTGAGTGTCCGCAACACTCCCACTATGACCGCCGAGGGATGCTAGAGTATATGTCTTTACAGCAAGACTATTAGGGATATAATAGAATTATATTTGTATTTGATATGGTTCCTTCCATATCTCTAGGAGATTGGCTTTGAACTCCGAATCATTATTTACTCTATAAATATGCTCCTAAGACTCAAGCAATGGCTATTCTATCCTATAAGAAGTACGAGCATTTTAAGGATAGGGGAAAGGGGGTCGAAAATGATGCTTAATTTCTAGATTTTAGGGAGTAGTTTGGAAATGGAAGGTAGAGAGGGTCCAGCCATAGCAATCTTCTAGGGGCGGCAAGATTCTAATTTGGAAAGGAGAGAACAAGTAAAAAGCATCGCATACATGCATGCATGATGGATACTAAATACTAGCATGATTTGTGAATGACCAGCACAATGGAAGGAAGCCAACCACGATGGCACTTGGAACTACTCTCAATCTTGCAATGACACCAATCTTTTATTCCCCTACTCCATCATAGTCTCATGAGTCACACATGCAAACTACTGCTAGTTCAATGATATCATGTCCTAGGAATGTATTGTGATTGCACTGTCCATCAAAATTGTTTTCATGTTCTTTGAATACTTCCATCACAATCCTTTACCCATTATTAATGTATAGGCAATGAGTATCCAACCCATAAATCAAATACTAACTAACTTTTCTTAATTAGGGATGCACCTGCTGGATAAAAATATCAGATACTTGAGCAGAAAATATGAGCTTGTTACATAGCTAATTTTGCCATTTTAGCCCAAGCACAGCTCCTACAAAAGAGGCACCCTTCAAGCCGAATCTAGTACTTCATTTCCTTAGGTACTTCTCTTTTGACAAGTAGAAAGCAAGGCAGCTTCGCTTGGCTTCGGCAACACTTCATTTCTAATCAAAGGTGTGGAGTATGGTGACTTATATCTAGCCTTTGATTTAAAGAGGTGTACTAGATGAATAATAATAGAATTAGGATTTCTACTTTATTTTGGAGTAGGGTTCTTACTTTTCTTTGCAAGAGGACTAAGGGGGCTAATATAAACCCATGGAGGTGGTGAAGAAGCCGAGTAACCAAAGAGCAAGCCATAAATATTAGATTCAGGTACTAGACATAGTTGTCATCAGTCAGTCAGGTACTTTTTATGAATAGATATTAGATTCAGGTTGTTTCCACATATATTTGACGAGGGAGATGTTTGACAAGAATTTCTACGCCCGACTCAAGGAATTGCTCACTTGGTGGTTTGCAAGGAGTATGCAATTATTGAAGTGAGAATAGTTATATTAGGGGAAAATTTTGCTGGTGCCACTAAAAAATGCCTAATTTCGCTTCTGTCGCTACTCTTTTCCTTGTTTCATTTTTTCTATTGTTGTTTTCACTTCATTCTCATTTTGCCATTTCCGTCAGTTGACTGTGAGTTGATCGTCAGTTGGAATTGTTCTTTAGATTTTGATTTTTTAAAGATAACAAATGAAGTTCAATTGTTTTGGAATTTTTTTTGTATGATCGTAGATTGCTAAAGATGGTACCATAAATTTTTTCGAGCATGATCAAGCTTACACGTTTTTATGAAAATATGATCATACAGAAAACTTTTCAAAAGAATTGAACTTTATTTGTTATCTTTAAAAAAAATAAAAAATAGAAGGAATAATTTCGACTGACGGTCAACTCACAATCAACTGACGAAAATGGCAAAAGGAGGAAGAAGATCTAAGACTAGTGGCAAAAATGAATGAGGAAAAGAGTAGTAGCAGAAGCGAAATTGGGTATTTTTTCGGTGGCACTAGCAAAATTTTCCCTTATATTAGAGATGTATGATAGAGTATATCGCGCATTGACAGAAGTTCGATATATTTCCGGCTTAAAGAAAAATCAAATATCTATAAGGTCACACAAACTGAAAAGAGTGTGAAGTATCGTTTCGAGATAGAGTCATCAGTCATGCGAGTTACTTGTATAGGGTAGGTTTATATTATATCTCATAAAACTCTGATCCGCTTGGGCTGCCGCGCATAAGATGTAATAATAATTTAAGAAATGCAACGCAGTTAATGTCTAATCATAATTATTAAATGTTTTTACATCCAGCTTGGAACACTGAGAGCATGCAAATGCAGATACAGATGCTACGCGCTATCACGTGAGGACGAGATGCACACAACGAATCGAGCTTTGTGCAGTGTGTCTCGCTTTTCGCAGAGATCCCCATGGCTTTAGCGTTCAATCGTGATGAAGTTGCAAAGTATTCCTTGTTTTAAGTTATCATTAAAGGGACGGGTGTCCCCTGATGCTTCAGATCAGAATATCAGAACGATGCTGTTTTCAGAAGTTCAAGCTCTGCTTCTGCATGACCAAAGTAGAATGATTTCAGCACAATACAAGTGACGGGGAACAGATCTGACTGAGACTGCTAATGGATGTGATCACTGGACCTAAGCACTCAGTTAAAAAAGGCTTGTGTTTGTTATGGTTAGGCTTGTGTGTCAGTCAGATCATTGACTAACATCGCACAATTGACACAACACAAGCAAACAAGCAAGAAACAAAGCCAATACCATAGCATTGCTTACAGAAGAACCAAAAGAAGGGGAAAGGAGAGCAAGAGCAAAGGTAGAAGAGTATCGATCAACGGAAGAGCATCGTAGGGCATCTCAATGCTCTGACGAGCCCCTCGCAACGGCCTGATTCCCGTCCTGACGCTACGTCATATCCAAAGCCGGGAATGCAACGGCACGAGGCTCCAGAAAGTGAGCAGGAAAACCATCTTGCGTAGCTGCGATTCTTATGGATGGAATAAAGCAGCACCATGCAATTATCGTCCATCCCACAACGATAGGCCCCTGAACAGAAAAGAAAGTGTGCCAATAGATAGGGGTGCAATCGGATCGGATTCGGTCGGATATCACTCTTTCCATATCCTAAACCATATTTTTTGTCGGATTCGGATAGCACCGGATACGGATACGGCGCGGATAATATCGGTAGCGGATTCGGATCGAATACGGAGCGGAATCGATACGGTATCGAATAATTTTTGTCGGATAACGCGCAAAAATAGATACCGCATAAAGCACACATATAACACTGATTAGCTAGCCGATGATAAGTTTCGAAACATAGAATGACACATAAATAATATTACAATAAGTCGATAAAATGATCATGAGGTCCACAACTCCATTTTTCATAAAGTGACAATACAACTCCATGTTTCATAAAGAGACAATACGACAAGTCAATAATATTTAGATTACATCATAAGGAGTACTAAATTAAGCTAGCAACATCTCAAGCAGTCAATCATTCTCATTCGCCACCATAGTCTCATCCTACAAAACAAAAATCAACAATAAAGTTAAAATGGAAAGTAATTTTTGCCAGAACAAGGTGGCATGAGCCATAAAGCCAGCTAAGTATCATAGCAACAACACAAGGCAAATCATCATAAAGGTGCTGGCAGTAGTAAGTTGCTCCAATGCTAACTCCAGTAACATGAGACACAGAGCCCAGCGACTATATTAGCATCAAAATCCAAGAGTGCTTAGTGAAGCTGTCCCCTGGAAGGCTGGAACCACATGTTGCTGCTATTCAGGTGCCATTTAGATGAGTTGATATCAATGCTGCATGCAAATGAGTCCAGATCATTGATAATTTCTGATTCTTGGGTTACTAGCTAGGATGTGCTGCATGCATTGCTAGCTCGGTAGCTCCTAGTTAATCTGCACATGCCATTTATTCCAAATAGCTCACACAAAAAGAATGTTCGACTAGCCTCATGCAATTTGGCTGTTTCCCACAATAACTGACTATTCTTATATTATGTTTACCATTACAGTAAATAGGTGTGGAGTAATTAATTGGTTGCAGCTATTTGGCATGGTTTTCACATTTACAATCTTCATGATCATCGGTTATATTACTAAAGAATGTGGACAACAATTGCAAAACATCTAACAGGTAATATCATGCCAACACTTTTGATTAGCGGATCAAATCATCTCAAACAATTTGCTAGTCAGTTCACAGCTCTAATGACAGAGCAATACAAAGTAAAAAGCATAGGTTAATCAATTTCTAATGACAGAGCAATACAAATGTGCTGAGTGCTGACCGGATGCGAAGGGATCCGGAAGGCCCGGAGTAGGTGGCAGGAGGGGGCACCACGACGGCCGACGGGCGGAGGCCGGAGGCGGTGGCAGAAGCCGGCGTCGACGGATGGACCAAGCAGCGAGCAGGGACTCCAGATCGGGGAAGGACCGAGTCACCGAAAGCAGGGGGCCCGACGGATCGCGCGCAAGTGAAGGCGGCGGCGGCGGAGTGCGGAGAGGGCGGCGGCGGACGGGTTATGAGGGGCGCAAGGGGCGAACCGGCGAACGGCGATGGAGTCGGGACGGTTGCGGAGGGCGGCAATGGCGGCGGAGTCGGGGAGGCGGCGGCGGCGGAATCGGGCGGGGGACGGCGGCGGCGGCGCGATGGAGTCGGGGAGCCAGGGAGGGCCGGACGGTTATGGAGGGCGGCGGCGGCGATGGAGTCGGGGAGGGCGGCGGCGGCGGAGTCGAGGGGGGCGGCGGCGGCGATGGAGTCGGTGGGACGGGAGGACGGAGGACCGAGTCGAGAGAGGAAGAGAGGAGCTAGGGTTTAGGTTTACGGTTAAGTCTTTGGCTCTTTGTCTTTCGCGGCGTCGGAGGTCAGGGTCGGCAAATACTTTCGGATATCCGGAGGAATTAATTCGGATATATCCGAAAATTTTCTCGGAATATACCGATCCGACGGATAGTGCTCTCCCGAATCCGAATCCGAATCCGAACTAAAATATCCGAAACCGAATCCGAATCCGAAAATTATCCGGAAAAAAAATCCGAATCCGATCCGAACCTGTCCGGTCGGTCGGTCGGTCGGCAAAAATCCGATCCGATTGCACCCCTACCAATAGACAATAGCTTCCATCCTTTCACCGGTCTTTATTTCTAAAACGGTTCCATGGGGGAAATTATGACATGCCACTTTGCCCTTCACCAAAATCACAAGTCAGGCAGTGACCAAACAGGGCACACACCTTCGGCCCACCACCCACAAAGCTAAAGGGATCTTGAGTCTAGAAGCCAGAACTTTTCTGTCCCCCTAATAGTTTTTTTTTTTGCAATCTCGCCTCGCTTTTCGAACAAAATTATAAAAATAATTCTCTCCAATTGCGGAAGGCATTGCAGGTAACACGTGTTACCTGACATGCTCCCCTTCCTCTGCAGCACTGAGCCCATTAAAATCAGTTAATTAATCGCTTAATTAACCACTTTAATTAATTAATACTTAATGAATTGTTTACTTAATTAAATCACTTAATTACGAGGCTTGCTTAACCTACCGAGCTAGAATGCTTAGCAAGTGTTGTTGCCGATCTTCCGCTGCTCAATAGCACTGTTGTCGAGCTCCTGCTATGCGGCGGGTGCTACCTCGGTTTGGGAGTGCAGTAGGTCATACGTGTTGCCTGCCGCGCCTTCCGCGGATAGGAAGGGGTCTATTTTTGTAAATTTATTTGCATGAGGGTCAGATTTGCAAAAAAAAAAAAGTGTATCAAGGGCTAGAAATGCTCTGGCATCTTGAGTCTAGACTGTTAAGTCCCCTAGTGGAAACTTTGGTAAAACAGAAACAAATTTTCACATTGGGCCTCATAGAGTTAATACAACAACAAAAGCAAATTAGCAATGCATGTCTCATGTGTTCAGAACTTCAGATTAGAAGTGTGAGTTGTATGCAGCGGAGTGTTCCCTGACATGAATTCAGAGCTTATTGGCAGGGAATTCTGATTCTTTAAGCATTCATTTGAACCAAATTTAGACTAACGACAGATTATATAGCACATCTGAGACAGGATGATTATTATGATATTGAATAGATACACTAGAGTAAGATAATACAACAGGGGAAACAATTACTGTGTAATGTTTCCTTGACTTGCTGCAGGATGGCTTAGTTTGTGTCAGCTTTGTTTTCAGCAGCAGCCTCACCCTTCAGGAATTGTGAGAACCACAGGGCCGATGCTTTAGGATGTCGGGCAAGCCCATTCCTGTAATCAACGTAAACAATACCAAACCTCTTGGTGTATCCCATAGCCCACTCAAAGTTGTCCAAGAATGACCATGCAAAGTATCCACGAACGTCAACACCATCCCTGTAGCAAATAATTAGTTGCATCAGTATCAGTTGATTTTGTCCTAGTTGTGCAATAAACAGAAAACTCAGCTTACTTGATTGCTTGTGCAACTGCAGCAAGGTATCCTTTGTAGTAACCAATTCTCTTTGTATCGTTTAAGACCTGGTCAAGTGTTGCCGCTTGATCGTCTTCCTCATCCATGCCTACAGGAAACAAACTTCGTAAGGAAAACATGCAAAATATTATTTAATTCAGATTACCCAATATCACTCGTAACAAACATTATCAAGTGTGCTACCAGACCTTTGGTCATCACCCATCGGGCACTGGAATGACAAACAGTTATCACAGTGGTGCATTTCACATGTCAGATTTAATATACGTTTGCCAATGTTCCACAAGTGAAAAAAAATCAGACATTTGGAATTGGTTCAATTTACACAAGATAGGCTCAAAGTTTTTCAATATGCATATTTGTAATATTTGTACTAGCCGGTTCAATAGAATGACGTAAATAGGAAGGAACACTATTTCCAAGTTGGCACAACTGAGGCAGTACATACAACCCAAAAGTTGGCATTCTTGGGCTTGCTTGGCATATTAGGCAATATATTAAGTGGTACAGTAAGTTTTCAGACACTGCAGGTATATACCCATAATGTATCTTGTTCTTGTAGACGTACTTCCCCAATGCGTATTACAACATTGGAATGAAACTCAAAATTTATATGCCATGATGGTTGAAGTGTCATCGATCTGGATTATCTTACCGGAAGACAGAAACCACAAAAGAGTAAAAAGGACGTATGATTGGCTATCGGCAGTTATGGACTATATAAAAATTTCCATCTTTCAACTTTGATTGGTGCAAAGGAATGACCAAAAAACTATGATGGCATTGGCTTATATAATATCAAGATATTTGCTTCCAGTGCGTACTATAGTGCTCAGTGTCATTACATATTTCCCCGGCCACCTGTATTGGATGGTAGTGATATGGCCAACCTTAAACATAATCTATTCCACCCGTATACTTTGAAGTTATTGATACAGCTGTGCTTGTCTATGATTATTACCACATTGCTTTGCTTTTGTCTCTCATGTAACGTGTGTACTCTCTATTTATAGACATTCGGTATATACAATACTAATGTATCAGTTATATCCCACAATTCCTGATAGAAGTGAATAGTGAAATAAAAATACCCTCAGAATTTACATGGGTCTGGAGTTCAACACAGAGACGCAGGCAAATAGACAACTTAATTATGTAGGACAAATGGATATATTTCTGTATTAGGAATACTAGTCAGTAACCTGTGCATCTGCACGGGCTAAATTCTTAGATACAGTCACTTGGATCTCCTAATTTGAATTGTACTTGATAGCCAATTATAATCTTGATCTGTTAAATGGATGCTAAATATTTTTCTTTTCTCTATTAATGTGAAAATTTTCTCATAGTTCATAATTAGTATAGTTAATAGATTATATTACAAATTTTATTAATTTTGTAATTTAGCATTGTAATTCGCACACAAATCAAAATTTTAAGCATCCTTTAATTTATTCCTAATTTGTATACTTCTCGATTGTACCTTTGGTGGATTTTTTTTCTAATTTAGGCTGAAATTGTATAAAAATCCATATTCTATTTTTATTTATTATTACTCGAATTTTATTTTTAGGTTTACTCTCAAATTATAATGGAAATAAAATTACTAATTTTTATTTTGAATTTTAGTTAATTTGGCTTGTACTTGATATAGACTCGCTGTGTCAAAAAAGTATAGGACGTATTTTTAATGGTCTTGTGCATAAATATATATTATATTTCATATTTCAATACAAAATTAGTATGGTCTCTTCTCTATACCACTAATAAATATCCAACTTTACTTTATATCCTCTATATACATGCATTGAATATAGCATAGCGAATATGGATAATAATTAAGGATTGTGCAATATCATTGGATGATCATTTGCAATATCATCTTAGTCTATGTGCTAAAAGAAAATACACCCTATAAACTTGGACGGGATCAGCAATATCATCTTAGGCTGGAATTCATATGAAAACTTATATTTTTATTTATTACTATTCTGAATTTATTTTTAAGGTTTACCTTAGAGTTTGTATGAAAATCAAAATTTTATTTTATTTTATTTTTATTTCAAATTTTACTTAATTAGCCTTGTACTTGAGATATACTTATTGTTTTAATTTGCTACTTTTTTAATTATTATTCTAAATTTTAGTTATTTATCTTATTCTTAGTGCCAAGAGAACCTTATAAAGTTAAACGGATTGAGTAATTATTATTCAAAGCTTGTATATGTTTTCGTACGTGGAGTGGATTTTTTGAGTTTTAGGTTGGAATTCATATGAAAATTTATATTGTTATTTATTTCTATTTTGAATTTATTTTTAGGGTTTAGTTTGGAATTTGTATGATAATTTTATTTTTATTCTGGATTTTACTTAATTTGGCTTGTACTTGAGATAGATTCATTGTTTTAATTTTCTATTTTTAATTATCATTCTAAATTTTTGATATTTATGTATTTACTTTGGAAATCGTATGGAAGTCAGATTGCTAATTTTTCTTCATTTTTTATTTTGAATTTTAGTTTACTTAATTTGGCTTGTACTTGAGATAGACCCATAGTTTTAATTTGCTAATTTTATTTAATTATTATTATGAATTTTAATTATTTATGGATTTACTTTGAAATTAGTATGGAAGTCAGATTGCTTATTTCTTTATTTTTATTTCGGATTTTTTAAATTTATATTGTACTTGACATAGACTCTTTTTTTAATCTAAACCATCAGAACTCGGACCCAATAAATAGATGGCCAGATCTTTCTAGTTAACGTGGAAGTTTCCTCGGAGTGCCTAATTAGTATAAGTATAGATATAAGTTGCACCATGTTCATTTTAGGAAGTATGGAAGCCTTACCATTCTCAGTTACATAAATTACTGGATTTTCGTATCTATTTGCTATTAGGGATGGCAACGGGTACATACCCGCTTGCATCGCCACCCATACCGTGCATTCGCCGATGAAAAATCACCAGTTAATTTACCCGCATCAACCACGGGTAGAACTTCTTCCCATACCCATACCCGCGGGTCCTTTTCACCCGCCGGTCACCCATACCCGTTAATTTAGTGAACACAATTTTAGCCAATAGCTCTTCTCCGACGTTGATGAGTAAAGGAAGTAGAATCATAATGTAAGTAATGTTGCATCGGCCTATAATATCGCTTCGGCAATGAAATTGGGTATCCGAATGTTGAGGAAAAAAAAGCTATGCGGAAGACCATGATATTTAGAATTAACCTAGCTTCAACAAACTTCAAGAATCAAAGAATATCAATAATAGTTACCCAGATTTTTTAGGATGAAGCTTCAAAACTTCAAGAACAATTTATTGATGATCCTGTGATTGGAGACACTCTCTCTTGAATTGGAGATTTGGATTTTGGACTTTTGGAGTCTAGTTTTCGAGGCGGAATTGGAGATTTGGACTTTGGAGTCTAGTCGCCACTCGTCAATTGGGCTCGGCTTGGGCCGCTCCCACTTACACGGTAAATGGGTAAACGGCACGGTGGAAGTACCCGTCAGATTCAATCATACCCGATGGGTACGGGTTTCCTCCCATTAACGTACCCACGGGTATGATTATTGGACCATATTTGCACCCTAATGGAGTAAATACCCATCGGGTATCGGGTTTCGGGTACCCATTGCCATCCCTATTTGCTATATACTTAAGTATTTTCCGAAGACCCCAAGGAACAATGAAAAGCCACTTGGATGCAGCCTGCACAAATGTTGAGATGATATGTTAGCAGAGATCCACAGAATTTACACAGATGAGGAATAGTCGAGTTCTGACCCTTTCGCCAATTTGTTCACCAGTATTCCATTTTTCTGCCAAAAAGAAACAAATGTCAGCATTATGACAATATCAATCACTGGGGTGGCAAAATTTGAAGGGGGCAATTTTGAATAAATCTACATATGATCGCAGATAACTCAGGCAAAACTGCAACGCTAGTAGTTTTGCCTGCATTGATTTGCAGTGCTACTCCAAGCTTGGAAAAAGGAAGCAGAGGAGGTAAATGGATTCCAAGATTGGTAGTAAAAGACTGTGGCAGTGGAAGTGGGCGTCAGCAGAAGGGCTCCTATCACATGAGAAAGCTATTTGTTTTGATAGACAAGGTTAGGTGGTTACATACTTGAAAGATAATTAGACTCCCACACATGAAAGCCTCTTACATCTATTCTAACTAATTTTAATTTGCCGCTTCCACTGTCTACATGCTATATTATTTTTTTTGTAAAAATAATAATACTGTCTCAGGGCTCCCGTTGAAGCATTTTTTAAAGATAAAAAAAGGAGATATCCTGATAGCTGAAGTGTGGTACCTATTATATCAACTTGTTGTACTCGATAGAAATAATTTTTTTCTGGATCCTGATGATGAGCAATGAATCTCGAAGTATAATGATTTAGTCCAATAAAATCAATTTTATTCCTAATGAATTCTCTCTCTTTCTCCGAAAAGGTTGGAAGATTCTCGCCCAGCCGCTGACGCATGCTTTCCGGGTAATCACCAAAATATATTGGGTCCAGGTACCTTCAAGGAAAGGGAAATAAATCAGTAGGACAAGATGCAATATCCTAGGCTCACAGAACAAAAAAAAAGGTGGGCAAATTATACTACACAAATTGCAAACTCCATGAAAAGAAAACAAACAGATTGAATCCATGAAACCATTAAAAAATCCCTGATGGTCTCTACAAGTAAAATTTATGCCTTGTGAAAAATAAATTGCAGGAGAGTACTGCATCAAAGGTAAAACATGTGAGAAGCTATGGCTGTATGCCATAAGAAATATGAACAGCATCTGTACCATCCAAGTTGAAAGTCAAGCCTTCGTTCTGCCGCAATTTGATCTTCCATTTTATCGGAAAATGGCTCTGCCCATTCACTATCAACAACCAGCCCTACTTCACCACCTTGTACAGCCTGTTTTTGTAACATGTAAAACCATCAGCAAAACAAAATGTACTGCAGGTGTGAACTGAATCAACTGATGGAGTGATGATCAGGGTACCAAATACTGGTGGTAACCAGCCAGTTACTAGGTCTTCGAGCCCCAAGTGGTATTTACAATACTGACAATACGCCATTTGTTAATTCTGTTTGCGATATATATCGGTGTGTGTGATGAAGATTATAAATTTGACAACAATATTTGTGAGAGTGTGATGATTAATGGACAATGATATTTGTTATGAAATAATTTACTTTGTGGAAGAAGGTACTGTGTGTGGTTGGTTTTTTATTTGTGACAGTAGTTGCAGCGCAAGTAACAGGGGTGCATCACAGGCCGGCCCTGGGGGGCAGGGTGGGCCGCCGCCCCGGGCCCCCAAAATTCTAGGGCCCCCACCCAGGTAAGTAAGTACATGTATTATGTATAGGCTCAAGATGCTACAGCTGCATGCAACGCAGAAGAGACGCGCTGCTGGTCTTCTAGTCGCTGGAGTCCAGGAGGCAGAAGAAAAAAAGATTCCTTAGGCGGAACGGTTGCGCATGCATGCGAAGTCGCGACTAGATAATCTAGGTCTTCTCAACGCCACGCACTCACGCGGCAGCGGCAGCGGCGCGACTCGTCGATTAAATCGCGACGGGGCACGGCTAGCGGACGTCTCGGGCTCTCGGCGCGGGTGGCGATCGCTGTCTCGCTGAACGGCTGAAGAGGTAAGACATCGTAACGAACGCCGGCCGAACGGCTGCGCATGCGAGTATGCGACTAGATAATCTGGGTCTCAATTCTCAACTCAATGTCATGTACTCATGCGGCGCAGGCCCAGCGGCAAACTCGTCACGACGCACGGCTAGCGGACGTCTCTCGGCGCGGGCGGCCCGTGGCGGCGGCTGAAGACTGAAGAGCTTCGTAACGCAGAGCTTGCGCATGCAGCGCATTTGGGATCTAGTCATCTTACTCATCTAGCGCCAGAACTGACCCTCAGACCCTGGTGAACCAGAAAAGAGAGTAAGACAAGACGCATACTCTAATCTCTAATTCTCTATTCGGCTATTCTCTATTAGTAATTTAGTAATCATTTGTACATTGCACTATTCAACCCCTGATACGTTTATTTTTATTTTCAGCGCTTTGTGATATCATGTCATCCAGAAGGTATCCATCCGGTAGCGAAAAAAGGAAACGGAAAAAACGTGCAGATGACTTCATAGAAACGCAAAGAGGATCTATGGACAAATTTTTAAAGAGTAATACTAGTGCTTCGACGAACCCAAATAATGAGTTGGCGATAGTTGCCGTGGAGGAAGAGGAACCAGCAAATGAGATTTTTGAAGAAGAGGAAAATGTTGACATCAACGTCGATGATAACAATGTAAGTGGCCCTGAGAATCTAGCTAATTCATCGGGTGCAAATGCACAATATGCTAGTGTTGATGAACAGTCAGTTTATACTTCTGATATTTATGATCCAAGAAATTGGGATAATCTTGATAATAAAGCAAGAGACATATTAGTTGAGAAAGGGCCTATAAGAGAAAAAGGTATGGAATTCCCTCTAGATGATGCCTCAAGACATTTTTCATATGCTCATTATCATAGAAAATTAAGCAATGGAGAGGTACATGATAGAAAATGGCTTGTTTATTCAAAGCATGTTGACAGAGTTTTTTGCTTCTGCTGTAAGATCTTTAAGTCTAGCACTAGCAAGAGTCTGAGTTCATTAGCACACGAGTTCATTAGCAAGCGTCGTGCCGTGAGGAAGAAACAATTTGATGAAAGTAATTGCTAAGAAGAAAACCTAGAAGCTGAGAGGGCTTTTGAAGTTAAATATTTTTTGGTTTTGGTTGATATGGCGATCACTTCTTTGAAGACCAGATTCGAAGAACTTATGGTGTTTAAAAATATATTCGGATTTTTAATGAGCTCAAGCACCTTGAAGTCATTAAATGATAGTGAACTTGAAGAGTGTTGCACTAAATTTGCAGATATTTTCTCTCATGATGGTTCATCTGATGTTGAGGTACATGATCTTATTTCTGAATTAAAGATTATGAAATTCACTTTGCCAGATGACGTATTGTCTGCTATGGAGATTTTCGAGCATGTCAGAGATGTGGATTGTTATCCTAATGTCTCCATTGCTTATCGAATCTTATTTATCGTGCTCGTGGATCGTTGCATCTACTGAAAGAAGCTTTTCAAAATTGAAACTGTTGAAGAACTATTTGAGATCAACAATGACTCAAGAAAGGTTAAATGATTTGGCGACTTTATGCATCGAGAAGAAGTTATTGGATGAGATTGATATCAATAGAATAATCGATGACTTTGTATCACAAAATGTTAGAAGAAATTTTTTAAGATGATGTCAAGTGCCAAGTAAGTGTTTATGATTACAATTTACATTTGTCATTTTATAAACTTTAAAGTGTTCTATAGAAGTAATTTTTATGCATTGAATATTAGTTTCTTCAATGATGTGTGTTTATAAGACTATATATATATACACACACACATAGACATATATATATATATATATGAGGAGGTAGATAGGGGTATAGGGCCTCCATATAAGTTTTCGCCCCGGACCCCCAAAATGTCAGGACCGGCCCTGATCACAGGACTACGAGATACACGTTGCAGCGCAGGCGGACGCAGTTAGACGTACACTGTAGGTTAGGGAGATTCTGCGCGGGTGGCACGTAGTCCCAGGAGCAGCACACGAGGGTCGCAGGTGCAACGCAGCACGTGAGGTTGTAGAAGTGCAGTGTGCGCGTAGTCCCGTGAGCAAAGACACGAGGGTCGCAGTAGCTGCAAAGACGCGAGGTTGTAGAAGTGCAGGTGGCACACAAGATTGCAGAGGTGCAGATATAGCATGTGAAGAACGCAGATGCAGCGAGACGAGACGCGTAGAGATCTACGCAGATGGACGACGTAGTGTAGCCTCTAGCTGGTCATGCAAGCGAACAAGTCATGCGAGTGCGGCAAATGAGCCGTACGCATGTATATATGAGTTTGGGGCTGTCTATACATGTATTGGGCCGTATGTAATTGTGCCAGATGGATATGCGTGCATGTATATTATTGAGACAAGAGGTTAGAGTTTGGTAAGAATAAGGGTCTGTTTGTTTCAGTTTTGGATTCTCTAAAAGCTGATTCTAGATTGTGGTTGTAGAGAAGCTGATTCTCCAAAAGCTAGAATCCAAAAGCACATATGAAGTGGATTGTGGATTCTAGTGTATATGGGTGGACTGGATTGTGATAATCAGATTCTAGAATAAGACTATTTGTTTTTAATTCTACTTTTAGGGTCGGAATCCAGAATTAAAAGCTAAAACAAACATGGTCTAAATAGGAGAGCACCAGCTGGTTTTGGTTGAGCTGCACAAAAAGAAAAGCAAGAGAGGCGTGTGCCACAAGAAAAAAAAAAGAAATGCCAGAGCGAGCGCTCCAGTGGCTGCAGAAAAAAAAAGTCACAGAGGCGATGCATAGAAAAAAAAAAAAAAAAAAAAAGAGCACGGCGGCAGGAGCAAAAAACAAGTACAAGTTTCGGTGGTACAGTGCGCAAACAGGATTTGCTACAGTGCGCAACAGGGTGGCTACAGTTCACCACGGGGAAGAGAGGTTAGAAGGAAGAGAAAGAGGAAATTTAGAGAAAAATTTTAGGGTTATTTGAGGTTCATGCATTGACATAAAGGGATCCATATAAATATTATTTGAAGAAAATCAGTGAGTATAGGTTTCGATCAACTAATTATTTTTTATGCATAATTACTTTCTAGCATGCATGTTTAGTCTAGTTTTCTTTCATGGTATTAGATTATTTATTCTAGATTGATATTTCAAGTTTAGTCATTATTTTATTAATTTCCATAATTAATCAAAATAAAAATAGTTTTAGATATTAATTTACACCAATTCACCACCATTTAGTGAGCCTCAATCCTTCACCATTCCAATTTCCAGAGATACGAGGTTATTAGCACGTAGGTATGAAGCTTGGAAAAATGCAAAGAAATGGAAAGAAACAGAGATGACCAAACTGGAAAGTGGCCAGTAAACAAAGCCCTCGCACGCCGATAGTTCGGATAAGAGCCTAAACAAACCTTAAATTTCCTTCTGTAAACATCAACAGCAGCAGCATGAGCCAAGATTTGATGATGGGCGGCCAAGTAACATCTAGCAGTTTCACCTTCACATCCTCCAGGTGCAATACATCCAATCCCATAACCATTAATTGCAGTTTGAAGAGGCTCGTTGATTGTCATCCAATGCTTTACTCTGTCTCCAAAATTTGCAAAGCAAGCTTCTGCATATAATGCAAAGTACGCCCTGGTATATTTTGGCAGTAAGAAACTCAGATAAAATACACCAAATCAAGGTGCAAGCACTCCTAAACAAAGCTCTTTTCTTAGAAAGAATCTCCCATATAAATAATCATTCATGCGAGTGTTTAAGAAAACTTCACATATTGAATCATAGTGTAAAGTTAAGATGCCTTCAATGGCTTACACAATCTTGTCAGAAGGCCAGCCCCCCAGAGTCTCTTGAAGATTATATGGAAGATCCCAATGATACAGAGTTACGTAAGGCTCGATACCTAGAGTCAGACAGATAGGTGGTTAATAACTAGAAGCACTGTAACCTTTTAAGGTATTAGGTAAATCATTTGCCACCTTTCTCAATCATGAAATTGATAAGGTCGTTATAGAAGGCAACTCCTTGTTCATTGACCTTTTTGCCCAGGCCATCTGCAGGCATGATAAACTTATAATCTTAAGCATGGAAAAATGATAGGATGACAAACAATAGATAAAATGCAAAATTTATCGGATGACAAACAATAGATAAAATGCACAATTTATCTGGCAATGCATGCCATGTGCATAGTTATTTATATGTGAAGCTCCATATGCTAAGATTAACATACCAGGAAATATTCGTGCCCAAGAAATGGAAAATCTATAAGCACGAAAGCCCAAACTGGCCATGAGCTCAATGTCTTCCTAAAAATTTCATACCAAACAGTTCAAACAAGAGATTACTGCTCTACAAAACAATGTATTGTACAAACACAATAAAGTCATAGGCAGAAATCCCTTTGAAACAAGAGGTAAAAAACAGTTTTCATATTAGTTGAAAAATATGTTCATTGGGACTCTTTAGTCTTTACAACAGAACGGTTTGAAAACTTAGGGATGCTAGTTACTACCTTGTATCGATGGTAATGATCTACTGCAAGTTCTCCACTGCTTCCGTCTAAGATATGATCTGAAAGTACAGGCGTTTGAACACCAGTCACCTAGTTAAATTAAATCGGTATATGTCAAGAACATTATTAAGGAACCCAAACAAACAAACCTTTGTTTTCTGTGAAGACATCCCATATGCTATCGCCTTTGCCCCCCTCCCTTCTCGCTCCCTCAATCTACACCGGAGAAAACGTGAAACATATGAGTTCCAGTTCAGGAGAGAAAGGAAGAGAAAAGAAGATGTTTTTCTATATTTCATCTGGTTCTGTCTAGGCAACAAGAACATTTTTTTTTTGGGCAAAAGATCATGCGCTCTTCCCCTTCATCCTTTACTCCCCCGCTTGTTGATCTCGAAGCTAAAGCTAGAAAGGTGAACGATTTTTTGGGGGAAATCAATCGACTATCTGATGTCTAGCAAAACCCTTTTCCTTTTTGGTTGAATAAATGAGAAGAAATGGGAGAAAGTTTCAATCTCGCCAAAGTTACAATCTTGTATTCTGTGAAATGAAACAAACAAACCATCCCACGTAATTTCCCAAGATAATAGTTCCATGAGCTTCTTTATTCAAACTAGCAAAATGGCCCGCGCATTTGCGCGTGCATCGTCCTTAAAGTATGTTTAAATGACTTAATAATGTATATGTGATTTTCTTTTTCAAAAATAGATCAATGCAAAACACAATTTGTGACATTTTGATATTGTTTATTATACGAGAGAATATATTCACCCCGTTTCACTGTACTTATCACATGTAATCGAAACTTTCTTCTACGAATACATGCATAGCAAAATAGTAAATATAGCATAACATAATATTTTCTATTTATATTATCATTTCTTAATTTTGTTATTACAATGCTTGTCTTTTTCCTTTAGTACTTCTTTTATTGCACATCATATTGCTCGAGGGAACAACTATCATGTATCACCCTCTTAATCTCTTCGTTCCGTGAAGATCCACCAAATAAAGTTAGAATATTTTTTTGAGAATTTTTAGTATACTCTATATTTTCTTAGCAACTATAAAAACTTGCAATCGACTTTTATTACATAATAGTTAATAATTTATATATACAAATCAAATTCCTTACCTTATTTTATTTCCCCCCTTAAATTAGCATATTTCTAGAATTTTAATTTTGAATAAAATGAAATTTTATATTTTTTACTTAGTATGGAATTAAAAATAATCTCTAATTTCCTTTTATTTTTATTCTTCTGTTATTTATATTTAATTTTGAATTTCAAGTTTTGATTTAGAGTTCATATGAAAATCAAATGGCTAATTTTATTTTATTTTTTATTCTGAATTTATGTTAATTTTCATTTGTTATTTTTTATTTAATTTTGCATATCGGTTGTACTATAGAAATCGTATACAAATCGAACTACTAATTTTTATATAATTTATAATTCTGTATTTTAGCTATGTACATGTTTAATTTGGAGTTCATATAAAAGTTAAATGGTTGATTTTCATTTATTTTTAATCTGATTTTTGTTATTTTTATTGTTCTTAGTATTGGCTCTTTCTTTTAATTTAAGCCATTGATTTTATTTTTATTTATTTTTGGGTTAGAATTAATAATACAAATCTAATTTCTAATTTTTACCTAATTTTTATTCTGAATTTTAGTAATATACGTGCTTTAATTTGGAATTCATATGAAAATCAAATGGCTAATTTCTTTTTAATTTTTATTTCAAATTGTGTTAATATTTTGTTGTACTTAGCATATACTTTTTCTTTTAATCTAAGCAGCTATAACTTAGATTCGCTAGATAGATGGTTAGATTTTTTTGAAATATTAACATTCAATCTAATGGCTATTATAGTTTAACTTAGTTAAGGTTCACCAAAAGGGTTACATGTTTTACTTTTTTATGAGAACTTCTAGCATATTTCTTTTTTTAACAACTCTACATGACATGCTATTGAAGCGCCGTAAAGCCGATCTTGATCACATGACCCAGTATAGGATGAGAGTAATGCTTTCTGATGAAATCCAAAACACTATTACTGCATCAATTGTTTCCTTTGATCAGGTTGGTGCCACACTTGGCGTTGAATCTATCGTAGATGAACCCAGAGATAAAAAAAGAACAAATCTAAGGAATCCTGATTTTGTGGGAGTTAGATTGGAAGATCAGGAGGCGCACTTTTCCATGTCAAGAAAGAAGTAGCGATTTCTATTTTTGTTTTGGCTGTGTAAGGAAAAGGATTCGAAGGGAGATCGAGTTTGTGCAATGTTGTTATAATTTTCCCCGTCTTTTCTTTCCTTGGGAACACTTAGATGGGGAGCACCAGCAAACACCATGGCATCCACAGGATAAGTCTATGTTCAGTAAATATCTTGATTTATTTGTTTATCGACAAAACTGATCTAGTTTTAGGGAGTTCTTAGAAAAACCAAATCAAATACAAATTAGTTTTGGGGCTACGTGACTTTTGTGTTATGGCTGAACCAACATGAGGTCATTTGTATTTTCTTTAATTGTATGCATTGAGTCACTGATTTTATACTACAAAGTAATATATATCTCTACTCAATAGCATCTAATGGTCAATATGATGCATTTTTAATTAGGGTGCATCAAATTAAAGGCTAGATATTTTACCTTTTTTGTGAGAATTTCTAGTCTTTCTCAAAGATCCGATGGCAGTTATAAATAAGGCCCACTAAATTGAGGGCTAGATGTTTTGCTTTTTTTGTGGAAATTTCTAGTCTATTTATCTTTTTTCTTAACAACTTTCGTGAGCTTTTAATATATAATAGATTCCCTCTCTTCTCTCCACTGCAATTAGTGGACGGAAAATTCTCTCCTTCTTATCTCTCTCTTTCAACTGAAGTTTGTATAGCACGTTGGACTCGCCCTTCAACTTCCATTTCATTTGTAGTAAACATTTCAACAGGAGTGACAATTGAAACCGAGCATACGTACAAATGTTAGCCAAAACAGGAACGCTAGTATAGTAGTAGCTAATTTGACGGAGGGGTCCTAGTCCTACACGCAGAATGCCAATTCAGTTCGTCGTCGTTTCTAGGCACTGCTGCTGCATGTTCACAAGTAGTCAATGAACTAAATCGCCATCGCATATCGATCTAGACTTATGCTGATCAGAAAGTGCCAAAAGTAATAGACTTACTGTGATGGTTCAGAACTAAACCGATATACCACCCAGAGACCATTCCTACGAATTCCACTACATGTGCGCGTCCTAAATTAGCAGGAGCACAGTCTGTAGGCAGCGAGCCACGCGGCGCACGAGGCCACGAGCGTGGAGTAACCAACGGGTATGGCCGAACGAGGGATGCGCGCGGTTGCGCGAAGGATCCACGGCGATATGCCCGAGGGTGGCAGCGGCGGCCGGCGCGCGAGATGCGATGCGGTTGGCGAGCGAAGTATGTAGTACCTGGTAGGCGGAGGTGGCGACGCCGAAGACGAAGCCGTCCGGGAAGTCGGCGCGGCTCACTTCCGCCTCGCGCCGCGTGCTCTCCATTCTCGGCGGCGAAGAGGTCTCGGTTCGGTGTGCGCGTGGCAAATTCGAACGATTGCGTTTGGGTAGCAGTTGCGGGGTAGTCGAGCTGTATAAATAGGCGCAGAGTGACGCGGCGAAAGTAGTGACCTGTCCGCGGGCGTCGGGCGATGCTTGTCTTCTGATTGGCCGAATCGGCTTTCTTCTATCCTTGTTTTCCGGAATTTGAGTTAGAGATTAAGTGTTTATTTGGTAGAACTTTCGATTCTAGCTTCATCTGAGATATGAAATTTGTAGATTAAAATAAAGTGAATTAAGTTTTATTTTTATCTAAAATGTAAACAAGATGATCAATCTAAACACTCTTAGGCCCTGTTTGGGAGAGCTCCAGTTCAGAACTGAAATTATTTATAGGCTAAAATAAAGTGAATTAAGTTTATATTTTTAGTCTAAAATGTAAACAAGATGATCTACCTAAACACTCTTAATGTATCCACAGCTCCAGCTCCACAAATTTCTGGAGCTAGAAATACTCTGCTCCACCAAATCCACAGATTTTGGTGAAGCTAGAGCTGTCCCAAACACCCCTTTAATGTACTTACAACTCTAGCTTCACGGATCTAGTGGAGCTAGAGCTCTACCAAACACACCGTAAGTCTGAGAATGTAAGACACACCTTGGCCAGTTCAGACCAGATTACATGTCTCTTTAATGTCTTTTATATATTTGTGCTTTTCTCTATTGTAATATAAGATTTCGTTATTTTCACGATAGAAACTACTTCCGCACATATATAAAAATACAGTGATCGCGAGAAACTTCCACATACGGTTTCCCACTAGCATGTACTTGGCGTCCACATATGCTACACAACTAAACTCTAGACAGATTGGTAAGAAGTCCTACTGTGCTGCTCTTCTCCCACTCGGATGATGTGAAACACCCCAAAAATTTCAAAATTTATTTAGTTATTTTATTTAGATTTTATTTGAATTTTTCCGAATTTATTTGAATTTGATTGAGCCTTTTTGAATTCTTTCCCTTTCGGGAAAATCTTCCCCCATTTCCCGCTTTCCCTTTTCGAAAATGTGTTTCCCTCCTCTTTTTCCTCTTGGGCTGCTCCCCCTCGGCCCGCTGGCCTCCGGCCGGTTTCCCCCTCCTTTGGCTTGCAACCCCGCTCGGCCCACTCCCCTTTCTTCCCCCACGCGGCCCAGCTCCTTCGGCCTACCATCCCCCGGCACAGTCCGGGCCCCAGCCCAGCTGCGCCAGTGCCAACTCCCTCCTTCTCCCTCCGCTCTAGCGTGACCCGCTCCGCCTTGATGTCCCGTCGTCCTCGCCACCGCGAATCCCGCTGCTCGATGCGTCGCCTCCGTTGTCCCGTCACTCACCGCCCACTCCACCGCGAATCCAGCCGCTCGCCGTCCTTGCCGTTGAAAATCGCCAACTCTCTCTCTCTCTCCCCGCCGTTCTCTCTCTCCTCCTCGCGTATAAATACCCCGCCCCCGCCCTCCATTTTCGTCGCCCAGACTCGCCGGTGAGTCCTCTCCCTCCCCCACATCCTCTTCTTCCCCCTCCGGCCCTCCCCTACCCGCGCCATGAGTTTCTTCCCCGTCCCCAGTGCCCTTCCGCCGCCACGCCCATTCGCTCTCTCCCCCACCCAGTTTTCCCCGCGCCTGAGTCCGCCACAAGGCCTTCTTTCTCCCCCGCTACTTCTTCTCCTCTCCCGCGCGCTAGTTCGCCCGATCGCCACTCGTCTTCCTTTCGCTTCGACGCCGCCTGCTCCTCTCCCCGCCTCTCTCTCTCTCCGCAGGACCCGCTCGGCCTCCCTCTCGTCCCGCCAACCGGCCCCACCGTTATCCTCACGCTGCTATCACCGAGCCCACCCGTCGTGACGATCAGGCGCTTTGTCCACTGCCTCGGCTTCTCATACAGGCCAAGCCCTAATCGGCCATACACAGTCCGTAAGGTCACAGATGGGCCAACCAGCCATGTGGGCGATTGCAATCATCATGCGCCCATCAAGACAAGAGTTTTTTTTAATTTTTTTCGGATTTTAAATAATTTAAAATCCGAAAAAATAATTAAAAATCCTCAAAAATTCCCCAAAATCCAAAAATAGCCAAAAATACATATTCTTGACCAGTTCAAGCCGCTAAGTCCAAAAATGATCTCTGTTATGCCAAACCAAGTCCAGAAAATTTCCAAAATACCCCTAAGCCCTATTTTGGTCATTCTCTCTCCCTTCGATTTCTTTTTTTTCGTTTTTTCTTTCTTTGGTTGTTTTTATTCGTTTATTTATTGATTGTGTTTTCTCGCGCTAGATCCAACGTTGGAGCAACCCCTAGAGCGAATCCCGGAGCAGGAGTCGTACATGGAGCTACAGTAGGAGCAGGAGCTATCCGGAGCCGGCCACGACTACAGCGACTTTCACATAGGAGAGCCTTCGACTCCACAAGGCAAGCCGCACTCCTTGAACATATTGATCCCATTTTTCGTATAAATACTGTATATTTTGCTATTGCATCATTGTCTGCTAATAGGGAACTAAAAAGAAGCTAGTTTAGAATGACTTGATTAGTTAAAACTCACTCTCTTGTTAAAGTCGTGTTGATTATGCCATATTCAATTGTTAACCCTAGGTTATCATTAATGAACCTTCATAGATTAGATATAATAATCCTTCACATTTATGAACTATTGTTTAAAACCCCAGAGTCGTGACTCGAGGCGCATTTTCAAAAACCTGCTACGGTTAGGGAAACAGTGTTGGGCGGACCATGGAAGGTGGATGCTGGCCCAACCCCCAACCGATGATAAGCCCAAGTGTGGTCTGGTGATGGGTACAGTGGTACCAATGTTGTGGTGTGTATTGGGGTGTGTCTTCGGCATTTAAGGATTAACCCTCTTGGGCAAAGTAAACAACTTCAGTCCTCTCTCAACCACAAGTTGGGCTGGTCAGCTCTGTTGACCTGATCCAACGTAGCTCGGTATATTGTTTTTCCCCTTGGAATACCTACAGGAGGTAGCTACCATTCTGGTAGGAGAATGGATCGCGTAGCGATAGGGGTGGAACAGGAATGGGATGGCCATTCACCGGTTCTCACAATAGTAGGTATCCACAGTTGGCCAGATCGCATCTCCCGCCGTGGCCAGTGGGTCCTACTGGGTAGGAGCTAAAGAGGGGAAATCAAATGAAAAGTTATGTTCATCTCGGTCGGGCCGCATGCATAAAAGTTGCATGTTAATCCGGTGGTACTAATGACCGTGGATATCTTGTGGGTAAAGTTAAGTAGCTCTGCAGAGTGATCTAAATGGTATTTGAATACGCCGTACTTCCGGTTAATGAAGCTGAGTTAATTTAGGGTGATTCCTATAATCGAGCTCAAGTAGTTTTAATCATAAACTCGTCGTAATCTGGATTTTGCTAATAACTCTCTATGGTGATGCTGTTGATGGTTTGTGCTTTAGATGTAGTATAAAATTGGTTTTTAACTCATGCATCCACCAAATACTTAACACTAGTGCCAATCCCTTGTAACTCCGTACATCTAGTATTCAAAATTTCTGTGTGGCTTGTTGAGTACGGTTGTGTACTCACCCTTACTCCTAATCCCCTTTTAGATTTCAATGAAGCTGGCGAGTTTCAGAAGAGCGTAGAATGGCGATGATATTTGGTTTTGAATGCCTTGATCTATCTGCTCAAACCTTTCCTGTTGATGTTTTGTAATGTATTTGATGTCAGCCGCAGCTCTTTTGTAAAACTTTGGCCGTTAGGTCCTTAATTTATCTATCAAATGTTCGCATTTATTTTTATATCTGTCAATGTACACTTGATTACGTATAGCTAAAATTCTGAGTAGCTGTAAAGGTATTTATACGCACCCCTGAAAAGGGCGATCCGTCACATGATGGTGGTTTATTTTGACGAGAGCGAAGCTGTCACTAATTAAAGTCGCTCGCTACTTTATTTTCAAGTAAAAAACAATTGAAGCCAGTTTGAGAGTCCAATGTGCATCACGCCATTAAAACTGGATTGACATAACGTGTGCTCTATTTGGATACTCATGCGTGACCGATGCATCGAATAGAAAACATAGACACAATTTGCAACCGTCCATCTGTCCTGACGTGTCCATTAAAAAAATGTGAATGGCCGGCCAAGCCTTAATTATAGAAACTTATGCAATACTTCAGCTTATCTTCGAAAGAAAAAGGCAACATACACCATTCCAAGAATATGGTGTCCAATCGCACTCGCAAAGATGCAGTTTGCATCAAATGAAAAATAGAAATATGACAGTTGCTTTAACTCGGATGTCATCTTGATCATCACCACGAGGTCCACGACTGGCCATTGTTTAGTCTCCATAATATAACGACCAAGACTATGTATGGCTTGCATAGCAATTGAATACATTATCACACTAATATTTTTCTTCATTTGTGGTTGTGCAGCTTTTGATTGCTTCCACCAGCAGCGTGCTCACAGATATCAATTGGCAGCATGAATGACAGCATCAGCAAAAATGCAGCTCTTCATGCAGCAAGTCAATAGTGAATGTTCTTATGCAATCCAACAGCTGAATTTTTAGAGAGAAGCGGTAAAGGCTGAAAGATTAGCTGAAAAGTACAAAATGACATGATACATTACTCTGCCAAATTCAATTACGATTGTGGTTTGCACTTTGGAATATCTCAGAAGAGGTCATCGAACAGAGATCCACTGAAAGAAATAGCAAACAACAAACTAGAATGACCTATCTAAAATGGATTAGAAGAAAGTTTACAGCTATCAATGTTACGCTAGTCCCAGCTAGATCAGTAGCGACGAGAGATTTGGGGAAAAAAAAATTCCTAGTACAGACTGCCAATACAAAGGTGTATACATCAACAGACGTGTGAGTTCCTCCAGTACTCCTTTATATTACGACTAGAAATGTTGCCAGGCTCTTGCTTTGTGCTAGTAACAAAGTAACCATATACAAAATCAAACTAATGCAAACACATGCTGTGTGCGTGCTCCCATCCTATTGGCTTACCAATCACCAGAAGATGCCAACACCATGCCAACTACAAGTAAACAAATTACCAAAAGTATGCAACAAAAAATGTGCGCCCACTGACAACTGACCACAATACAACAATATGTTACGCAACGGAGCTAGGAAGAGACCATTTTGCAACAGATCAACTGCATGATGGATGATAAACAAGAGTGAGCAATCACAAGCCCTAATTGTGGTTTGAGCTCAAGGCACAATAGCTTTATAGCACGGGTTCCATAAATGGTATAGAACCAACCACTACTTGGCGGCCAGCAATAACTCCCAATAGGTTATCGGTGCTAATCCCTCAAGTTTTGGGCCTCTTGGGAGAGGCTTTCTCATTAGGCATCTTTGCAGCAAGCAACAGTTTTCCGTTGTTTCCAGCGAAACTGAGAAGACTCAACATTTTCAGTGTTTTCTGTTTTCTAAAAGAACAGTCCTGAATGATGTGTTTTAAAACAAAAAACTTCAGAAACTGCCTAGTTTTCAATAAACAATCGTGTCTCACACATGTAAAGAGCATCTACACCTAAATGGGCACTAACTACCTGATTATTAAAATTCGGTTTACTTTGAGATTTCACTTACCACTTACCAGTTAGCACTAGCTGCTAGCCGCTGGGGATTGAACCTTGCTCTAAGTAAAAATTCAACGGTATGGCTCAGTAAGGTAATGAAGTAATGCCATAGAATACAAGGGCAATGTTCTGTGTCGTCAACATATCACAGACGAAAGAGAAACCAAATGAAATACTGAACTGTCTACACTAAACTCATCAAATAAACAAAAGAAATTAGTCATACAATTGAATTATGCTTGGAATAATGCACATCAAAAGCCTTAACAGATAATTGCACACAATTAGAGATGCCATCTAGGTAGGTTGAGTTATCAACAAAATACACATAAAAAATTTTACTCTATTGGCAGACTAAACTATTGTCATGTCCTTAAATCAGATATTGGTGCCTACAAGTAAATGAATTGCATATTTACAATTTAATGCTGGCATTCTGATGTTCTACATGATAGTTGTTTACAGGGAAGTTCTTGGATATCAGGTACTACAGCACTAAGAGGTATGTGCTGCTGCATTGACATTTTCTCTAACATGTCTGTATTCTCCTTTGGTAAGGCATGAGATCAGATGGAAAATGATATGTGGAAATTGTCTCAGTTATAAAAAAGAAGAAATTCTAGACCAAAACTAAACATTCTTCCCTGTCGGTCTAGCAGTTATAATATAAATGCAAAATTATTGTCGCATCTAACAACAAACACGCAAGTACAAAAGATGGAGTTTCTCACAAGCTCACCAGAGATGCAGAGAGCAAAAAGAAAGCACTGCCCCAAAATTGATTAGCAGTCTTGTCATTTCAAGCGTGTCCTAGAGAAACTATGCTTCTTGGCTGGCTTTTGACTCCTCTTCCATTTCCAACTCCTTGACTGCTGCTATGAGGCTGCGAGTAATACCCTTGAGGCATAATCCACTGTCTTCCATTTCCTTCAGGAGCTTCTGAGCTGCTCTCCAGTCCATAGCCTTGAGACATAATGACTGGATAAGTTTGTTATACTCGTCTACATTTGGCTGCAACCCATCTTCCTTCATCTCCTTTAGGCACTCAAGGGCTTTCTCAAACTCGTCCATCTTGCAGTAACCACGAATAAGTATGTGATACATAACCCTACTTAGCTTTGGATGAATCTTCTTAGCTTCATGAAGTAGAGCATGGGCTTCATCAATCATGCCTCCTTTTGTGTAGCCACTCATGATCACACTGTATGTATAAAGATCTGGGCGAATTCCTCGGCTCTCCATTACTCTCATCAAACCCTTTGCATCCTCCATTTCTCCCTCTTTAGACCATGCCGTGATTACAAAGTTGAACACTGCACTACCAGGAGCTGGGCCAAGATTCACCATCCTCATCAACAATTTCTTTGCATCCTTCACATTGTTTGTCCTACACAAACCATGTATAACCACAGCAAAGGACTTGCCTGCATGCTTAAGAGGCTCTCCTTGGTACTCTTCCAGAAGCTCCAGAGCCGTACTGATGGTCTCATCGTTCCTCGCCAAAGCACCAACAAGGAAATCCAAGGCTGATGTTGGAACCTGAACCTTCTTCTCCTTTGCTGCTAGGTATACTGAATGTGCCTCCTTCACCTTATTCCCCTTGCAAAAGAACGTCACAATCTCGCCGACCTTGTCCCCATCAGGAAAGCACCCAGAGCTAACCATCTTCTCACAAACTATCCATGCAGCACCAACCATGGACTTCTTTCCAGCTGCTTGAATCACCAGATAATAGCTGTCGCCATCCGGAGTACAGCCGAACTCACTGAACTTGTCAATAACATCTAGTGCTGCCTTCGACTTCTCCAGCTTCCAAAATATTGCTATCACTTTATTCAACACTTGAGTGCTCACTGATCCTGGTACATTGCCCATTTCCTTAACCAAATCCCACAGCAAGTACGCATCCATCTTGTCAATCTCATCGGAATCAGCAATCTTGCTCGCGACGATCTCGAGATTGGCAAGGCTCTTGGCAGCGGGGTTTTTCTTCGCAACAGACTTGAAAAAAAGGAGTAGCTTTTTACCGGAGCAGTGCTCGGCAGAGAGAAGGACGGCGTTGAGCAGCGGCTCGGTGAAGTCCACGACCATGTCGGCCAGGGCGGAGGGGATCTGGTCCTGCGGAGTGGCCTCCAGGACCGAGTGGACGCGGGCGACCTCCTCATCGTCGGCCACAGCTTCGGCGACGTCGGAGGAGGCGAAGATGTCATAGGCTTCGCCGGCGTTCTCTTCCCAGAGCAAGGTCAGGTTTTCCTCGCCGTCCTCGGTGGGATCAGCCGAGGCGGATGCGGCATCAGAGTAGGAGGAGTCCGGGAGGGGCTCCGGGGAGGAGGAGAGGAAGCGGGAGAGGGCGCGTGGGGGTGGGGGTGGGGCTCGGGTCAAGGTTCGAAGTGGAGATGGTGGCGACAGTGGAGGCGACTTTGGTACGGAGGAGCGGAGAAGGAGCAGAGCACGAGCTCGCGAACGCCACATCGTCGTCGTCGTCCTCGGCGGCGGCGAGGTGGTGTTGTGGCCGATTTGTGTGGAGGAGGAGCGGAGTCGGAGGGGAGGGAGAAGGTTTCTTTCCAGGGTGTAAGGCCGTAGACTATTGGGCTGGGCCTCATAATCTCCATTTTTCTGGACCAACTGGAAACGTGTTTGTTCCTCTAAAAGAACTTCTGTATCCACTTTTTCTCAAAAAGAAAAAAGACATATCTGTACTTTTTTAAAAATATATATTACTTTGTACTGTTCATGTTTTTCCTCGAAAGTTTTCAGTTTGAGTCAAAGTAGCCAATCGATTTGATGATCTGCTCCGTTCCACATAAGAATGTGAATCAAAATCAAAATTCCACATACGCGTTCTGATCGACTCTTGCATTCTCCAAGAGCAAAATGAGAACAAAGCAGATGAAGATTTTATTTCCTAAGAAGGAACGACACAAGGTTTTGAGTCACATGCTGTGAGATATGAAATAAATTCAGAATGAGTTTGAACATTTCCAAGATCTAGTGCCTATTCAATTCAACACGCTTCTCTGCACTTTGGCTTTCTTAATATTACTAAATCTGGGTAGTGCCTTCTGTCTCTTCAACTCAACAGGCATGTGAAAGAAATAAAAGATCCACAGCTCCTTCAGAAAATGCATCGTATAGATTTGTTACACGCAAATCAATCTCCACAGTCCACGACTCCACACACATCTGAAGGTGTCTGTCCATCTATGCAGTGACCTCAGCTTTGGCGTTCTTAGCATCTTCTTCATCTTTGGTCGATGCTGCTGCAGCTCTGTCCTGCTCTTTCTTCTGCGCCCTTATCAGCGCGCGTCTTGCCCGGGGACGCAACTCGCGTACTTGGCGTGGTGGCATCACAAAAGGTTCAAGAGGTCGATCATGAAATGGATGCTCACCTCCAGAAAATATCCTCAATTTGCGATCCCTATCCTGGAGGATCAAAACAGTACATGTTAAATGGCAATACTATACCAAGGCCCTTCAACAATTTGAAAAGCAAACAAAAAGGAAGAATATCCTTTTTTGTCCAAGTACTTGATTATACCAGAGTGGCAAGGAAAAAAGATTTTATTTCTCAGATAGTACAAATTTCTAAAACATATAACAAGGATAGACCATGACCCATTGGTATACAGCTTCATATGCAATATAAGCCACTTCTAACAACACGAAAGAAAAGATGGATGGATTTTGTTATGGGTCGACCGAGCCCATGAACATTACCCACGGGTACTGTAGCAGCGGTCCAGATTGCTTAGAAAATAAGAAATCAAGAGTTAGGTTAGATTAGTTACTATAGATTAGAATATTGCTTTCTTAGGCTCCAAATTAACCATCCTATAAAAGGGATGTCATGTATCACTTTATGCATCCAAGCAATGAGTAAACCAAGTCTCTAGCGATCAGGCCGCCATCGATAATCGGCCGGGTTCAGATACCAAAGCGCTTAGCTTCGACAACAACTCGTTTACCACGTTAAGAGCCCTATCTCATCCCCGCTATGCAGCGGATCGTGCACGTAATAATTTGGTATCGAGCCGACGATCCTCCTACCACGGTGACCATCGAAGATCGCATCTCCAACCTCCGTGCCTCGCCGACCGAAGGCCCAACGCTTCATCTCGTGCGAATCTTCCAAACTTCAACCTTGAGGACAAGGTTGATTTGCAAGGAGGGGATAATGTTATGGGTCGATCGAGTTTATGAACAAGACCCACTGCATCAGAGCAATGTCCGATTGCTTAGAAAATAAGAAATCAAGAGTTAGATTAGTTACTATAGATAAGATTAATTACTATAGATAAGATTAGTTACTATAGATTAGAATATTACTTTCTTAGGCTCCAAGTTAGCCATCCTATAAAAGGGATGTCATGTATCACTTTATGCATCCAAGCAATGAGTAAACCAAGTCTCTAGCAGATCAGGCGCTGCCATCGATAATCGGTCAGGTGGCTCAGATGCACCAAGGCGCTAGCTTCGACAACAATTGCGTTTACCACGTTAAGGGCCCTATCTCATCCCGCTATGTGCGCGGATCGTGCACGTAATAATTTGGTATCGTAACCGACGATCCTCCTACCACGGTGACCATCGAAGATCGCATCTCCAACCTCCGTGCCTCGCCGAATCAAGGCCCAACGCTTCATCTCGTGCGAATCTTCCAAACTTCAACCTTGAGGACAAGGTTGATTCGCATGAGGGATAATGTTATGGGTCGATCGAGTTTCATGAACAAGACCCACGGGCATCAGTAGCAGCGTCCGATTGCTTAGAAAATAAGAAATCAAGAGTTAGGTTAGATTAGTTACTATAGATAAGATTAGTTACTATAGATTAGAATATTGCTTTCTTAGGCTCCAAGTTAGCCATCCTATAAAAAGGATGTCATGTATCACTTTATACATCCAAGCAATGAGTAAACCAAGTCTCTAGCAGATCAGGCGCTGCCATCGATAACTGGCCGGTGGCTCCGTACAGCCAAGGCGCTAGCTTCGACAACAGCTCGTTTCGCCCACGTTAAGGGCCCTATCTCATCCCCGTTGCGTGTGCGGATCGTGCATGTAACAGATTTTATGATATGTTATTGGATTTGTTCTTCAATATACACAGTTCTGGCTTAAAAATCTCAAAAAAAATCCACAACTAGTTACAGCACTACATCGACAAATTCTGGCAGATCCATAGGCACAGCGGTTTACTTCAGAAATGCATCGCAAAACTTAACTAAGCCAAAAGTTGCAGTGTACATACAAATAAACATCTCTCGTGGATTTTGCTTATATAGACTGGTATCTCATGGCTCAATGAATCATAAGAAAAATAGCATAATCACCTGTTCATCAATGCAAGATAAAAGTGCCTAGTCTATAATAATATAATTGTTATCACCATAGTTGATACATAGAAGCATCAACGCAAATATGTATACAGCAATCTACATTATAGTCTATAGATTATGTAGATTACTCAGCAAATAAAGCTAGCATTAAGTCTTGAACCAGAAAAGGAATGAACTAATGACCAATTCTAAATTACAGAAACAAGGAGAAATGAAGTTTCACTTACATCACGCAATCTATTGCGGGGAAGCATGCGCAGGACAGCTTTGCGAATCACTTCAGTTGGGTCTTTTTCCATCTGGTCCTTTAGTCTCCTTTCCTTCAGATGGCCAACATACCTTTTGAAAAAATGCACATAACAAAATAAATTAATAATAATACAAAATAAGGAATTCAACAGTATTTGCTAGAAATTTACTAACCCTGTGTGCCAGTAGTAAATTTTATCAGTCATTTTTCTTCCTGTAACATTGATATCTTTTGCATTAAGTATGATGCACATGTCTCCATTTTCCACATGTGGTGCATAGGTTGGCTTGTCCTTGCCTTGAAGCACAACAGCTACTTGGGATGCCAACCGTCCAAGTACCTATCACAAAGACAAAGTAGCTTACTGCATAATCATTTCCCCTTATTACATCTGCACAACTGAAACCAGCAAAAGAATTCTGACCTGGCCCTTTGCATCAAAAACACGCCATCGCAACCCCTCTAAATTGATTCTTCTCAAGCCTGCAAGTGCTTTCTGCACGGTTCAAAAAGGAAGCAACTGTCGGTGCCAGTACTTCATGTTTAGCTAGTGCAGGTTCAAAAACTGCATTCATGTAATTCAAACTTAAGAAACTAAACTATCAGCAGGATCCAGAAAAGATTCATGCTGGATAGTTATTTGGGGATTTCAATCGCAGACTTCTTTCCTTTTAGGGGGGAACAAAGAGATGCTGGTTCTTTCACTCAATGCAATATGACCACAGAATATAGATAACAAACCGTTGTCCAAAAATTGTATAAAAGTTTCTTGTCACAATAGCAAAATAATCAGAAAGAACAACTTAAATTTGCACCATTTCATCAGCATGTTAACCAAATATGTTCCGTGGATTCAGTGGCAGGATGAGTACACTAACACTAATGACAAAATTGCCTAGCAAAGGCAGCTCAATATGCATAAATCTAAATGTCGTCAATGTCCCATTTCATCCGTCAGCGCACCATAGACCATAGTTTATTCACACAAATCTAAAATTCTACAACCCAGGATACAAGGTAGAAAACTAAGAAAAGTAGTTCTTCATAGAAATAGCAATGGATAGATTTGGGTTGTACCTCTCGAAAAGCTCAATCTATATTCAACCAACATAAAAGTATGCGCAATCAACCAAGCCAATCAGCAATCATTTACAGATCCTTGGACTCTTGACTGCCACTAACTGAATCTACAATGCGGGCATGGACTACAAATGTGCCCGAAGCCAAACAGCCGGACCACCTGACCACCGGTATCCCACTCGCCTTACAACCCAGAAAGCCAACCTCCTGGATGCCACTCGCTCATGAGGATCAGAATCCCGGTTAGTGTCCACCGCCGGCAGCCGAGTCACAAGCGACTCGCTGTGCTGACTCCCGGAGTCCATCCGGCTGCACTACGAACACCCTCAACTATCAGACTCCCGCCCACCGCGCGCCACCAACGACCGCCGCCCCGTTTCTGCGGCCATACCCTCCGAATGCGGCTGCGCCTACACCGCGTCCGTCAGCAACAGCTCACGTCCGCGATAAGGCCCTGATGGGCGACGCCTCCCAAAAACACCCACCCCCACCACCCGGGCTCTGTGGAATGCGTGTGCACAATCACCTGATTCCGCGGCATACCTCGCCCACGCCGCCGCCGCCGAGCTAGGTTCCGTTAGGATTTCAGCGTCGGGCGACATGTGGAAGAGGAGGACCGCGTGGCTTTCGGGAACCAGGGTACTGCTAAAGAGATAGACACGTAACTCACCTTCAGGTTGCCGGTGAAGGCCGGCGGTGCCGCAGCCATGTCAAGCCGCCGTGGTTGCCGGCGGAGGAGGTAGGAGAGACGGGGCCGAAGCGAGCAGCGGACGGGGTCGTCGTGCGCCTCTTGCTTTCCCCAGGGTTTAAGGGCCGTAATAAGCCCATTTCACTATCTAGTTCGCTAATCCTAATTTGGGGCTAATAGCACTGGCCTCCATTATATTGGGCCGTAGACTTCATGCTGCTAGGCTTAAAACCTGACGAGTTGAATTGAGATTTGTTCTTCCCTATTATTTTACTCTCTTTTTTTTTGAGATTTCTGATCTTTACTTTTAGAAATCCATTACGAGAGATGTGTTTTTTCTTTTAAAAAGTTATATAAATATTAAAGTATGAATAAAAATTAAATGATAACTCAACTCTTCGCTTACTTAAAATTTGTCTAACTTGTATTAAGAGAAAAAGTATAGAAATACCCCTCCCATCTAGTATTCTTGCAGAATAAAACAAGGTGTAGAGTCTTTTTGTCGACCTCTCGTACGAAAAGGAGGAGAACGAGATTCACAACTGTGACTTGCTGCTATCAGAATGGTATAGCTTGGGAAAGCAGTGCATTAGATTGCTGCACCCTCCAAGGAAGCAAGCAGCATGGGAAGAAGCCCAAAGATGAGGGCCTGCCTAGATAATCTAAGTTTATCAAGTCAATCATACCTGGCATGTACTGCAAGCTACTCAATCAACCCATCATTATTACAAGTTGCAATCTTGCAGGCGCCGGATACATGGATAGTAGTATTCATACGTAGATACGGGCACGCACGCGAAGAAGACGCATGTGCGATGGGAATGGAGACGCTGCGCAGGAAGCAGCTCCTCCTCTCGCTCTCCTTCCTCTGCCTCGCCGTGCTGCTCTCCGGCGCGCTGCTCGCGCCGCCCGCCTCGGCGGCGGCGGCGGGGAGGAAGAGGCGGCGGGCCGGGTTCGACTACTACGTGCTGGCGCTGCAGTGGCCGGGGACCGTCTGCCGCCAGACCAACCAATGCTGCAGCTCCAACGGCTGCTGCCGGTCGCATTCCTCGTTCCTCGCTTGATGGCTTTCCTTCCCATTGTCGCTGGATTTTTGTCTCGGCGAAGCTCATTTGGTTTCCCTTTTGCTTTCTGCAGCTCCAAGCCTCTCAAATGGTTCACAATTCGTAAGTTTACATTCAAATCGCTTTGCGTTCCTAATTTGGATGTTGTGGGCACTAGAGGTGGGCGACATGCCGTGCCGAAGTGGCGCGACACGGGCCTATTGTGCTTCGTGTTGAACCACTCCAACCACAATGTCTTCTATCTCAAACCCTTTTAGGATTCTGTTGCAACGCACATACACCCTACTAGTATTTGCAGAATAGTTGCACATTACTACCAAAAATTTAGGTTGAGACAACTGCGTCACTTGAGATGCTGATCATCAATTCATTTTCTTCACTTGGGCAGATGGGCTCTGGCCACAGTATAACTATGGGGGATGGCCATCATGCTGCAGACCCACCACATTCAACATTAATAAGGTACAAACGTCACAACTTTTGTTTAGGATGAGATGTGCTCATTTTTCATCTCAAAGAAAAAAAGAAGTGCTCATGTTTTAACCCTTTTTTCTGAACTATTGCAAGTATACCATGTCCATGTACTTTTACATCTGGTTTTTGCTTGCCACAGATCTCAATGTTGATAACGATACTTGAGAAGTACTGGCCGTCCTTGTACTGCGGCTCTTCTTCGACCTGCTTTGGTGGAAAGGGAACGTTTTGGGATCATGAGGTACAGAGGTAGTGATTGGTGTCTTAACATTTGAGATTTGATTAAGGGAAGCTGCTCACTGGTTTTCTTTTGTTTTTGTGCATGTGCTGATGTTTTAACCAACCTTCCTCAGTGGGGTATGTGATTTCTGAACTTGTTGACACAAATACAGTTTCTGCTCCGCAATGGTGAACTTGTCATCATTTACTAGTACTTGTACATCGAACTGTTATTCCATCAAGTGATCCATTTTTGATTCCCCTTACAAAATAGTCATATCCTCCACTGAATTTGCTGTTCTTGCCTACTAAGCACGAAAATATTAACTCGCATTTTCTGTTGTTTCAAAATACCCTGTTGTATTATGTATTCATAATTTCATATACCATGAATAATGTCAGACCTCAGATCACTAGAGAAATATGTCTATACTATACAGTTACATAGCATGACATGTGTTTGTCATTAACTCTATACACCGGGTAATAACAATTTCAGCTGCTCTTTGTTTTTTTACATACGATGCCCTAATCTAGGTTACAAATAGATTTGAAGCTACATGAAAAGGGTTTATCTATAATTTGCGGGCATAATCTCACCCAAGTCTACTAGTAACCTCCTTAGATGTGCCAGATGATGCAGTTTCAATGCACAGCATCTGTATCTAACATTCTTCTCCCTCTTTTTTTGGGCAGAAACTCATGGAACATGTGGTTACCCTGAAATACAGAATGAATTCGACTACTTCTCTACAGCACTTTCCCTTTACAGCAAATATAATGTTACGGTTAGTATAGAGTTCTTGGCTTGCCAACATGTCATTCTGTAAAGCTATGAGTAATCATACCTAGTCTCAACGTGATATTTCTCTTCGCACAAATTATTTGAGAATTGAGATTGTAACGTTTTGTCAGCACAATAATGTAGTTCTCTGGTCTTGCAGAAAGCTCTGAGAAAAGCACACGTTTATCCTAGGAGTGACAGAAAATACTCAGTCAAGCGTATCGTCGCTGTAATTGAATATGCTTTTGGGGCAATGCCATCTCTTGTTTGTAAAAATGACTCAGTTCAAGAACTGAGGCTCTGCTTTCACAAGGATTATCAGGTAATTTATGTTATTCATGTTCGCTAGTGCATCACATTGTGGTAGATATTCATAGTTCTGGAAAAACATTAGATGATGTTGTTCCAAAATGCTGGTTCTAATGTTAAATAGACATTATGATGTCATCATTTCCTTATAGCCAACACATTCAGATTAAGGTAAACCAGTTAAAGCAGCTTATTCTAGTATAGTGGTTTTAGAAGAGCCTAACTTCTAATAGACAGTAAGCTTTATTGACTGTAAAAACCAAGAGAAAACGTACACAGAAATGCTGAGGTAGAAATGAATGTACCACCTCTCCAAAATCCTTCAACTTAGAGTATGTATAATAATAGAGACGACCACTGTCTATATACTACTCCATATCATTTAAAGATAAAATAAAAGACAGTTTCTACAATATATGATATCTTAGGTTGTATCTACGAGATTATATAATCTTTTAATTATAGCATAAAAAGTGTTTATTATAGACAATAACCCATGCAATAGTATTTTATGATATCTATATTGTCGTCTCTACATGAAAAGAGAACTATACTCTCTCTCCTCCTTCTCTCTTCCATATTAACAAAAATCTTATGTGGTAAAACATATAGATCCTCACATCACACTACCGTACATGCACTTAAAAGTTAGCATGTAGCCGTCGTTTCTAACATTCATGGTCAAGTACAGATTCCTCAAATCACGCGCTACGTTTCTAATTGTTCTCTTTGCAGCCCCGTGATTGCACGTTGGAGGCTGGCAATGCATTGAGCAGAAGAAGCCATTGCCCTAGCTATGTCACTTTTCCACCATATAAACCTTATAGTAAGTTGTCTTTTTGTCCCGTTATTGTTGCCATTATCGTTGACTAAAACGAGTACAGAATACATGAAATAGGAAGTTAGAAACCATATTTCCCATCTGCTCCTTGGTTATGAAGATAGGATTGCTCAAATAATTCACTTATTCCTACCGATTTTAATATTGCCGTCTGGAGAAATACTACTTGTATCATACTAATTCATCATTCTGATTGCAATGACAGCGCTGGTTAATGCTACAGAGGGAATCAGTAACTAAGTTGATGATGAGCCACTGGCATATGAGTAGAGCTCACAGATAGTATTTACATGTCTAGATGAGCCTGATGGCTGAGGTGTACAGAGCGACGTCATGCCGCATAACATTGTCAGTCATTGGATAGTTCCTGGTTCTGTAGTTCTTGTGCATTCCCGAATGATAGGAAACATAGAGCAACAATGCCGATAATGATAGCCCATTGAGAATTTCATGTGAATATCTGAAAACTTCCGGTATCTGCAATCCTCTATGTCCGCAATGTTGAGGGTTGCCCATCCTATCCTCAGAATCGCAACACTCCAGGAGTGGCTAATTTCAGCTGTTTACCATTGCTAAGTTATACTACACCCTTTCTCCAAATTGCCTTTGCTGAATATATATCGAAAGAAATTGCTACTAACAAAAAAAAATGGACGTTGCAGTCTTGTAAATGATAATTCATCAGCATAACTATGGTGTAACTCTGAAGATCACATGGCAGCATTTCTATGCGAGAAATTGAATGTAGCCTTCGCGCTCTCTCTTCCGTTAATGCTACGCACCTCAATTAAAGGGCCACAAGTGCCTCGTTTCCGATGTTTCTTTAGACAAATGCGTGTTACTTACGATTTGATCAGGGCTAAGAAGCAGCTTGCACTTTTGCTTGTTTCTTTCTGTGGTGTCAATGGCAACGGGGGATATTCCAAAAAAGATGCTTGAAAGGTATCTGACCATGTAAATTGTTGTCAGTTACTTGGAATCTGACCACTGCTGCCACGCCTGGCCGCCTTCCTCACTGTTCGTCGCCTCCGTCGGCTCACCTGCATGCACCCCTCCACCGACCGCTTCTCCCTTGGCTAATTGAGCACAGTCGCAGAGCTTATTGCACCTAATGGAAAAAAACTATGCAGAATACTCCTACACCATGTAAATTGCTGTCAGTTACTCAGGAAGGAATCTGACCGCTGTTGTCACGCCTCGTCACCTCCCTACCTGTCCATCGCCTCACGCCTTGTCGCCTCTCTGCCTGTCGGCTCACCTTCACCCCTTCGTCGACCGCTTCTCTCTTGGCTAACTGGTCACATTCCAGAGCTTATTGTACCTCCTGAAAAAAGTTATGCAAATTACTCATATACCATATAAATTGTTGTTAGTTACTCACTTAGGAATTCTAGCCCGGACGGCACCCTCCCTGCAAGTTTTGGATCCAGGAATTCAGGGGGGAAATAATGGCACATCTCGAATTCTCACCCTAATAGAGAAGCCAACCGGTCGCGAAGACCACAACCACTAAATATTTTTAGATGGACTATCTACTTGTTTGGCGAATTCCAGTTATTAAAGATGATTGCGCTAACAAGTAATTTCGTTTTTCTTTTAACAACCGAGCTAACCAACAATTTCTATTCAGAAAGCGAAAAACCATCGACGGAAGGAAGATTGGTCCCTGGTATAGCAGCTTGGGCTCCACTTGCCTGTGACACCACCGTCACAATCATAGTTAATAATATACTCTCGCTATCGAAGTTTACAAGACGTATTTTATATTAACATATAGACTAATAAAATATTAAAAATATTAGATTACTTCTAATTATTATCACAAAGCACTATGTTTAATATATATATTTAGGAAATATAAATTAATTGCGAATATTTATTAAAGATATAAAGAAAATATCACAGATTTTATATTAAAATATGAAATATATCCTACATTTATTGGCATAAACGTAAAAAAAAATGTGCCTCGTAAAGCCGGAGACAATAACGACGACTCCACGAGGTAGGTGTGCGCCGGCGCCGCCACGCCGTACCTGCTGGTGATCTTGGTGCTGCTCGCGATCGATCTGTTCGGCACAGGGTTCGGCCGGGCGTCCGTGGCCGTGCGCAGGAGTTCGACTACTACGCGCTGGCGCTGCAGTGGCCGGGCACCATCTGCTCTCCACCACCCGCCACTGCTGCGCCACGAACAGATGCTGCCGGCCGGTACGTGCGCCGTCCTCCTTCCCCCCCCTCCTTGTTTTCTCCCACCATCTCATCCTCCCATGGTCTCCTTCCACCTCCGGGCGCACGCTCTCGTTAGGTCAGTTTGGGTGCGATTTTCGCGCACGCGCCCTGCAAAGGATTTCTTTCTGCGCGCATCCTCACTCCTCATGCCATTCTTTCTCTTGTACCGCGTGCACGTCGGAGCCTCTCCACACGTTCACGATCCGTAAGTGCGCAGCGCGTCGTCTCCATTTTTTTTTTGGTTCACTTCCTCATCGATGTGGATTCCTGAGCGATGTGGCTCCAGTTCTGTTAATGGAGCAGACGGGCTATGGCCGGACTACGATGACGGGACCTGGCCGTCGTGCTGCCGCCACACCAACTTCGACATGGACAAGGTGCTAGTGATGGAGAGCTTAGCTCTAGTTTACCCTGTCATGCATGTTTAATTCCGTAGAGGATAGGAGAAATTCTGCTATTCTTTTGTGCTAAGTGCTAACCTTGTTGATGGTTTCATCCTCATCAATGTGGTGTAGATAGATATTGCCCCTGAAGCCGACGCTTGACAAGTACTGGCCGTCCCTGTGCTGCTCATCCGCTTCCACCTCCTTCGGTAGCAAGGAGCCCTTCTGGGCTCATGAGGTACACTAGTATCAGAGATGATGGATTGTACTCCTAAAAGTACTCAGTTGGGATTGTAACTAAACCTTTTGGCTGCTTCCTTGCCTGTTGTTTGGCATAATGGCATCGGCATGTGCTGCTCCATTGTTCGTCACTTATCTTCAGTGGGGTAATTTTCTCCGACTCACTCGACCCGATGAAATGAACTTTTGTTATAAGTGAGAATTTATTAGGTTTGCTCTGTTTGCTCAAACATTGGCGAGCATTGCATGATGCATAACATGAGATTCACATCCACTCCTTGCTATTACTCACCTTTACTTCTTTTTCTCACTTTTTCCAGAGAAGCATGGACCATGCTCGTCCCCTGTTGTTCACGATGAATTACAGTACTTCTCCACTGCCCTTCACCTCTACTTCAAATATAACGTTATGTTAAGCATCTGCGCTTTGACTCCTTAGTTTTAGTATGCCGTTGGTTTCTTCGGTAGGTTACAGAACCTGAAGCCTGAACCTTTTCTGTTCCGAACTAGCTTTGTTTCCAGGAAAAAGGAACTTAGAAACACTAATATTTGTAGTGTGTATGAATCTAACTCTTGTCAAACTGTGTCATAGAAATGGTGTCTTTTTTTTCTATGATTAAATTGTATTGTAATTGCAGGAAATGCTGGTGAGTGGAGGTATCCACATTTCATATTGTAAGAAATATGCACCGAGTGATGTGATCAATGCCATCAAACATGCTTTTGGGGCCTCGCTGCAAATTGTTTGCAAGAAGGGCTCAATTGAAGAACTCAGGTTATGCTTCACCAAAGATTTAAAGGTCAGCTCTCTTTTTGTCCTCGCACAGGTCCCTGCAATTTGTGCCGTGAAAGAACTAGAGATGTGATTACAACCAAGTACTGTTTTTTAGAGTGATCACGTCTTAAAATCTTTTTTCCTACCGAACCGACAGTTGCAGTTACATTCGCTAAAATTTGAAGCATTTTTCAACCATGTTGCTTTCTAGATATATGGTCAACCAGCTCTAAATCCTGATAACCAAATAGTGGAAACAAAAAAAAATTAGAATTCGAATGCCTCAATTGTGTCTGGAAAATGATGGTTTGCATGCTGCTCAGCTTGCGTTTCTTCGCGTCTGAACTCGAAACTGCTTTCTCCTGTTGCGTCGTAAATATGTGTTGCATTTTTTTTGACAGGGAACAGTAGGGGAGGGCCCTACTGATAAATTTTAATTAATATATAGTATATAATTAACTTAATTACATCTACAGGATCCAAAAAAAACCTCTATAACATAGGTTAGCTACTACTCAAGGCAACCAATTACAAGATATTTAATTCCTACTAATCCAGCTTTCCAAAGCATCAACCATCTTAGATTCTTAGAGGAAATGCTGCCAGTGTTCACTACTGAATATTTTCCAAACTAGTTAACCAATGTGAATTTGTTCTCAAAGTTGGAAATGTCTGCCAGTGTTCTTTGTCAAAATGCAGGTTTCTGCTTGATCGCCACATTTCACATGTCACTTATGTTGTACAATAATGCTCACCTCAATTTATATTTTCAGCCTCGTGATTGCCTTACTACGGATGTGTTTGGTAGAGCTCCAGCTCCACCAGATCTGTGGATCCGGTGGAGCTAAGTATTCGTAGAGCTGGAGTTGTGAGTACATTAAGAGTGTTTAGATGAATCATCGTGTTTACATTTTAGACTAAAAATATAAACTTAATTCACTTTATTTTAGTATATAAGTTTCAGATCTCAAGTGAAGCTAGGATCTAGAGCTCTACCAAACAGGCCCTACGTTTGCAATGAACAGAAACTTAACGAAAAGAAAGCATTGCCCTCAATACATCGCCCTGCCAACATATGATCGATCCCCTTGGTAAGTTTAGTTGCTCAAATAGAACCTTCTAAGCATGTGTCATTGTTGTTCAACCCCTTGGTGCGCATGCTAACCCTGTCTTCTGAATGTGATTGCAGTACTTGCGAACTCTACTGGAGATATTTTCGCACAAGTCAACAGCAATGAGGTGTATGCATCTCTTTATACAGCCTAAGATACAATTACCGCAACCGAGCATTACATGGCTATGATGAAATGGATCTCAGGTTTATTCAATTATTTGTAAAAAGTAAACATGCCACGTCAGAACAACAGATGATATGATTATGTTCTGAAAATTTACCTGCTCTGTGTACCATGGGAGGTTGGAAATAACCGATGTATATACACGTTCTGTGGCTGGGCAAGACCCTTTGCAATTCATTAAATTGACTACGTACGGGGCCACTGCTTTAAACATCTCTGGTGATGAATACTGTATAGATCCAGTACATGTATTTGTGCACAGTCCGTGTTGATTAGAGCTAAGACGTCATATGAGTTAGAATCGCGCGATACATTTTCAAGTGAAAATGAATCCAGATGTCAAAATTGTGACATGTTGTCATCAATTATGTAGGTTCCCTTGTACAGGCGAAAATGCAGACTCTCCCTTCGCACCCGTGAACTGTAAGCAAACACAGACCAACGGCAACCGGATATAGTACAAATTAAGCGAACTTGCCTTGCGTTAATCGATCACCGAATCCCGAAAAGCTAAGTGTAGGAATCACATCATCCATTTCCAAGTAGAACAAGTTTAATCAAAATCTTGCGAGCAAAGTCAGTAACTTCGCTGTGCAGCACAACGCCGGGGCATATTAGGACAGAACCGCAGACTAATTTTGTATCTGTAGTCAACACTAACGCCTCTAATCTCAACACAGCCTGGGCCATTTCAATGTCCATGCAGCCGAAGTTTTTCAACGGCGTCGGAACTCGAGGAGAGATTTTGGTCGTGAATTTCATGCAGCGACGCACGGTTCACACATCCAAAATGCCCAAATCTGCAAAAATAAGACAAGTGTGAGCGCAGCTTCAAATGTTAGTTAAAAAAATGTCAAAAGTACGTGTGGTTTATGAATTGTTAACATGACAAGGTATGAACAAGATGAATGTGGAAAGCACTGTTCCAATCTTGCAAAAATCACAAAACAACAGATCCTAGAGTACACATACTTATTGAACCTGGGCACTTGCAGAAGAAAACAACTTGATGGTATTTAAGTAGGACGTACAGGAATTAACCACTTACCACCAGAAACCATGAACGAAGGATTGCACATGTGATGTAGGAAAATGCCTGTATATACAGCTCCATGCTCCAGTATTACTTCACCAAAAAAGGTTTAGGACTGCCATACACATGTTGTGAGGAGGAAGATCATCTAAAGCAAGCCCACTTTACCCATATCCTGAGATAATGAGTAGAAAGGTGATCTGGTATGTCTGCCTGCAGGAGCAAGATGACAACCATGAATGTACCAAACAATAATTGACAAGACTAATTTATTGACTTTGATGATTAAAGCAGTATTGAGCAAGACAGAAGATAGCATACAATGTCCCACGAAGCAGAAAATTCATCAGTTGAAATGTACCATCTTCCATTTTGTGATTCAATACCCCTCCTGTTGGAAGTTCCAAGTTCGAGCAGCTGATCAAGATTATCCTCGTCAGAATCATACCTAGGTCGTCTTCTCTTCCTATCTCTCTTTCTTCTTTTATGACTTCTTTTAGTGAAATCCTCGTCATCAGTATCTGACGCATGCAAAATCAAGTGCCCGTCATTTTGAACTAACGAGTAATCATCAGCCTTGCGAAATTCTATTTTGTTACCAGAGAACAAAGATTCGCAAGAATCAGCTGATTTGCATTCTTTCGACAATTCACAAAAAATTACCCAGGACTGAATGCCAATCCACTTAAGTGCATCAGGAAATTTTGTACCCATGAATTCCTTCATGAGAGCAAAATGATCGGCGTCACTCAAGTGATTTGCGTTCTTCAAAAGCTCTTCCATCCGCACTAGTTCTTCCTCTTGTTCTTCATCATTCATGAGGTGCCAAAGTTGTCTACCCTTGGCAATGACACAGTTCAACAGGATAAGATCATCCAGAGATATGTGATCGCTATGTGCCGACAAAAGAACCTCAAGCCAGCAGCATGGGAATGCTAACTCCTTGCACTGTGCATTTGGACTGATGAGCTTGCCTAAAGCTTTTAAGAGATCAAGAAGCCTCTGTTCGTCTAGATGAATAAGAAGATGCTGACAAAGAGAGGAAAACTGCTCCTCCATCAAAAAATCTTCAACTACTCGCCATGCATCTTTGGAATTCTCCTCATACATCAAATAGACGAATTGATCTACAAAATATTCTGCATCAATTTGCAGTATTTCGCCCTCTTTGATAGAATCAGCAAGCTCTTCAGAAGTCCAGAAGTCTGGGACATACTCCAGGAAATTTTCAACTGTCTGGAGAACATCAAGATCACGAAAATAATGAGGCTTAGTAGCAACAACAGCAGGAGACTGCCCATGCTTGCCTTTCCACTTAAGCTCTTCCCAGCAAATATCACGATTGACAAATGCAAACTGAGAAAGTGCCCTAGCACCTTTTTTGTGTGTGGATTCCCCAGTAACAGCGAAGTGACCAAACCATTGCATTATCCGCTTCGGGTTTCCTGCATCACAGTATAGGACCAGTAATGTAAGCAACGGTAGATGCTCCAACTGGCATCTGAACCAATTCCAGCTGCATTGCAACAATGAAAGGGAAAATACCATTATGCCTAAGCTCTAACCCCTACCATGTTTTGCTTAATTTGATTAAGAGATTACTAAAGACGCCCAGCACAAAAAGGTACATAGATGTTGAGTAAAGTGTGTTCACAACCAAGGTCCATACTAATTTTGTTAGAAAATTACAACACGCAGATATTCAAGAACATATATGCAACAAACAACTCATGTAAGTAACTGCAAGATGTTTCTTGATAAACTGCAGAACCACACTACATCGAGAAAAGTGATCACTACCTAAAAGGCAAATAGAAAAAGGCAGAGAGAAAAGGTAAAATGTTACTGCAATGAAGACATAATTTCATTTTTCTTTTATTTTATGGCTGTGTATTATTGTAATGCCATGTTATGCTACTTATATGATATACATCACTAACTGAAATTGGGTCCATGTATATCTTGAACTATCAACAGGCTGAACAGATAACTTGGTCACTTTTACACAATTGTAACCGATGAACTAATGAAATTATTGTACATAAATTTTTTAAACAAGTATATTTCAACTAGAATAAATCTGCTGTGAATACAGAAATTGGTGAATTGCAGCAAGGAAAAAAATAAAGGAAATCCAAAGTTAGGTGAGTAGCAGCAGAAAAATACAAAGATTATCAAGTTCTCAGTGAAATTGCCTTGGAAGAACTCCTCCAGCATATGACATCTTTTTGCTAGAATAGAACCAGCCATTTCGGGCTTCTTGTCAAAGATCATCCGCAGCAAGCGGGAAGCAACATCTTGTCTCGAATTCTTCATCTCCAAGAGATCAAGGAACAGGTCGCGCTGGTCACGTGGATCCAGCAAATGGACAGATGAGACAGTATTGCACAGCCACAACCGAGCCTCATGCCGGCCTCCAGACCTTACGACTGACTTCATTATGGAGTTGGCCTTGTCTAGAAGAGATCTCCTCGATTTCACAGCATCTGTATTAACACTACCACCATCCGTTGGCACTTGCAAAAAGAGCTGAACCATTCCCCCAGTGAAAGCTTTTACCACCTGAAGTTGACAAATACACCAAAGATACCTCAATTCTCCATGGCAATTTAAAATCGCCATCAAACTAACATATAGAGAAAAGGGCTACAATTTTGAAACCGAATTACTAGCAGAGCAGGAAACGGCATAGAGATCAGCGTATATATGACATGACCGCGAACCTTGAAGACAATTTATTACTCAGTGCACGAATTGAAAAAACAAAGTTAAGCAACTAAGTATCTACAAGCAGGGGCGGACCTAACGTGGGGCATGGGGGTTTTTAGAAAATAAACTGCTATTAGTACTGCACCACGCAACAATCTGCATGCATTGGAGTATCCATCCCAGAAAGAAAGATTTGGATGAGGTTGCTCAGAGCAAAGAATCAGCAGCGGCGGAGTCAGGATTTATGTATGTCTCGGGTCGAAAATAAGTAACTGTTACTATTGTCAAAGGCTAACATCTAGGTATAACAAAATTACAGCACAAATACAAATTTCAAATAAATTTGAATTCCATACTTAACATTTCAATAAAATAGAAGGATCAAAGGAACAAAATTTATCACCTTGCGCACGGGAGGACGTCCACTCTCAGTCTCTGCCACTGTCAGCACTGGCCGGAGCCGGAGGCACCGTGCGGCTTGCGGCCGACGGGCGGGCCGAGGGCCAGAGGGCGGGGCCGCGGGGGCTGGGGTGGCGGCCGGCGGGCGGTGCCAGGGGCGGGAGCAGACCGAGCGGCGGCAGGCCGTGCCACCGTCGCCGTCGGGAATGAGATCTGCCTCCAGTCTTCCAGCAGCCGAGCAGCGGGCGGGGCCGGGGCCAGGGGCGGCGGTCGTGGGATCTGGGATGAGCTTCACTGCCACAAAGTTGAGGATCTGCGGGGCCAGGGCGGGAACGGCGGCCGGCGGCGGCGTGAGCGTGACCTCGGCTCGGGTTCTCTGGCCTGGCCGAGACGCGCCGGCCGCCGGAGAAGGGGGAGGGGGGTTCTGGAGAACGGTGGAAACGAAGGAGGGGGAGGAGAAGAGCTCACCGCGGCGGCCGCCAGAGAAGGGGGACGTGAACGGTGGAAACGAATAGGAGGCAGAGAACGTCTCGGTCGCTAGGGCGAAGCGATGTCCGGAAGCGTGTATCGTCTTTGGACGGGAAGCAGGAGGAGGGGACAAACCTCTTGCCACATGGACCGAGAAGAATAGAACGAAGATGCCCGTCTCTTGTCAGTTGCCTCCAATCATACCGCTCGTGTGGAATGGACGGTGCAGATATAGAGTACAATTACGTGACGCCATACCGACAGGCCATTCGCAGCGGAGATTTCACGAGAATTTTATTCCTATTAAATGATGTGACACATAAATAATTTAGATGACATGGTATGATAATTATGAAGGGAGAGGGGGAATGAGTTCCTTCAGGATGAAACTGAATGTACACTGTTTCCAAGACTATGAAACCTGTTGAAACTAGCACTGAGAGCTAGAGTTTCATTTCATCCAACTTCGTTCAATCTTGTGCCTTGTAATTAAATGCGATGGTTAGCATATGAAACCGTGTATTATGGCCCTTGTTTCATTCATCTACTCAAATCTCTTTAGATGAAATGGCAATCTTGGAAACCGTGAAATGAAACTCTCCACTGGGAATAGCCTTATAATACGGTTCGAACCGTATAGCATCTGACTGTGCTTTAGTTTTACTTCGATTTTAGGCTAAAAACTCCCTTAAATAGCATGGCTGTAAAGCAGTTAGAAAGTTAAGCTAAAGCAGAAGCACGCTCAAATGCTACAACTGCTATGGAGGAATTTTCCAGCTGTTTGGAAGGAATGGAATTGAATGCTCTTGGGGAATTTGGAGAATGCAACCAACCTAAAAGTCCCTGATGGACCTGTAGCAGAAGTACCCTGGCCCTGGGGGTCCATAGCAGAAACTTGAAAGTGACCATAAGCAGTTGGGCCGATTAAGCCGTACTACCGAAGGATATACTTCGTTTCGAGATTTAATTATGATTCAAAATGATTTTCATGGCAGGGATTTAATTACAATTCAGAATTCAGATTGATTTTTGTGATTAGTCGCAGGATGGTCAAGCTTCGTTCAGAAGCTCATGAGTTCGTGTTGAATACTTCAAAGTTTTGTATCTTGATATTAGAGTATAAATTAAGGCTAGGAACATTCTGCAAATCACCATACTATAACAAAATATTAAAACAACAATTGTGAATAAACTGCTCTACCATACTATAACAAAATATTAAAACAACAATTGTGAATAAACTGCTCTACCATACTATAACAAAAGTATTTTGTAGATTGGCAAATATAAGTATTAAAATAACCATTGTGAATAAACCGCTCTACAAAGAAGTCCAATTTCGGCAACTAAGATTTGAGTTCTCACGGCAACTAGATATGGTCAAATGGAACGGAGTCTCTCACTTCACGTCTTCATTTTCCATTTCATTCGCATGTAAGACTTCTAATATAAAAAATAGTCAATTTTAAAATCTATATTTTTTTATAATACAAATTCCCCCCAAATATGTATTTTTGTAAAAATAGAAATTTGTACAATAAAAATTTACTCAAGAATAGTGCTACTATACATCTTCCTCTCAATATAAGTTACAAAATCTTGCAACAAACAAAATGACATGTAAAATTCACCCATCCTTTATTTATGATTAATATTTATACAAATTTAAATAGCAATACAAAACATCTCCCTCAATAGAAACATTTCGTCGAAAAAATTCATCCCACTGTAAACTACGCTACTAAATAACATTCACAACATAAGACCATCTCCAACAGCATTCCTCAAATCTCATTCCCTATATCCCCATATACAGAATTCCCTAAAAAGATTCCTTCCCTATATCTCTTCCCTCTCCAACAGCATTCCCCAAATCTCATTCCCTATATCCTCACTCCTATATTATAATGCTATTTCATAACCGCCATACCAGTCACATTTATTTTTTAGCGGAAAAAATTCAAACGGCTATTTTTAATTACGGAAATTTAAAATTCAAAATTTATTATAACGGTCAACGTAACGGCTATATTGCAACGGCTATATTTGAACGGCTATATTGCAACGGCTATATTGCAACGGCTATATTTCAACGGCTATATTGCAACGGCTATATTTCAACTGGCTATATTGCAACGGCTATATTTCAACGGCTATATTGCGTGACTATATATACACGACCATTTGCACTTCCAAACCACGCCATTTCGAATGTTCACTATCTAGTATATCTCAATGAGTCGTCATAACTTAGTTCGAATTTCTCTCGAAGACTCATCGCTCGGATGACGACGATGAATCTCTTCTTACAATTGCATTTCTAGCACAAAGACAAGATGAGTTTGTGAGTGCTCGACGCCGTGGGGGTTCTGTTGTTGGCCATCAATACATACATCGCAATAGAGACGAAGGGCATGCCAGGCTATACCGAGACTATTTTGTCGATCTTCCTGCTCACTGCCCAACCTTCTTTCACGGAGATTTGTGATGAGAAATATTTCATTTCTTTGTATTTCTGATTGATCATCTTGTATATGGCTCATTCTTCTTTTCGGCGCAGGTTTAGAATGAGTCGTTCTCTATTTCTTCGCATATTGCATGCTATAGAAGCCCATGATGATTATTTTGTTCAAAAAAGGAATTGTGCTGGAACTATCGGGTTATCTTCTTTACAGAAGGTAACTGCAGCACTCCGGATGATAGCTTATGGAGTACCGGCAGATGCTATTGATGATTGTCTACGGATTGCAGAAAGTACTGCCATAGAGAGTCTTAAAAGGTTTGTGCGAGCTATTACTGCCATAAAGCAATTTGAAGTTCACCGCAACTTGAACAATCTTTGTAGCATAGTGGTGAAAAGACTACAAGTCGAATCGACAGAAAGTCGAACTGGAATTGCTCTTCTTGCGACAATAGCAAAACTGCACTTCTTCGAGAGAGAAAACACAGATTTACTCAAGTGCATACAAGGAAGCAAATCGGACATATCAATCAAACTAATCACTCACTATGATTTCATGATAAGTCCTAGCATATCTCGACTCATACCAAAACCAAAATAAGACGATCCGAATCAATCACATGGATAAACAAATCCAACATATATTACCAAATGCACTAAGAAAGGATCGATCACGACATAGACACTAACAATATTACTTCTATTGGATTCAAATTACCCAAACAACACATCACCTCGATCGGAATCAATCACATATTACTTCTATTGGATTCAAATTACCCAAACAAAGACATCACCACGATCGAATCAATCATATGGATAAACAAATCCGAGCATATCCAAAGCAACAAAGACATGTAACATTGAGTAAAAGACGGGAGTTGCAAAGATAGTGTGCCATCACCAAAGAACACTACATTATTTCATGAAATAGGATAACGAAAATATTACAGGCCTTAAATAACCATTCGGACATTGTATCACCACACCGCACAAACCTTCTTCACTTGTAAAACATTGAGTAAAAAGATTGCAAGAGTATATGACCAAACCATCGAATTGCCCTCTCTAAAACATGAAATCAATATATCAAGATATGTTGTCAAGTCATACAGGATGCTAGAATAGTAGAATGTATAGGGCATTTCTATGTTTGAACCTCTACAACTGTCCAATTATCCTAAACAGCATTCCAAACATCGATGCTAGTGTTCAATTTGTGGCGATTTTGATATCGTGTCCAAAAATGGGGAATAGGGATTTCTACAATATAGACTCATACATGCCGAGATCGAGATATTACAAGACCCGCCACAAAGAAACCAAAACCCGAATTTCCTAAATCCACCAAAGGTTCGATATGAAATTGTCATCATTCAATTATGTTTACCACTAAATGTTTCTAGAACCACACGATATTTCCCACATTCTCACCAACAACAACAAATCTCTTCTCTTCTGAGATTAAGGGTTCATACCTTTATAGATCGGCTCGATCCCGCACCTACTCGAGGTTGAAGACGACGATGCGAGGCGGCCTGGGTTGATGACGAAGCCAATACCAGATCTGCCGGTTCACGTCGGGGACAAAGCAGTTCACGCCAGGGACGAAGCAGTTCACGCCGGGGACAAAGCAGCAGCTAGCCTCCACGCAAGACCAACCGGCGACGGATAGGCGGACCGGTGCCTCACCTCCTGGGCGTCGTTGCACAGAGATGCGGCTCGGGCCACTGGTCCCCTGAACGTTCCTGCCAGGCGCGGGAGCCACCGACCTTCCTTCACGATGGATGCGAGCAGGATGGGGAATGAGATCGGAAGAGGAGACAGATTTCGGAGAAATGACGATTCTCTCTCCTAAACCTAAATCTCGGTAGCGCTTTCGGGAATCTGTTGGAGAGCCAATTTCACGTTTTGGTTGTACAGCTTCCCTATAATATGAGATGGAGAACCGGATAGGTAAGCTGTTGGACTTGCTCTAATTAAAGGCACAGCCAAAGGTATTCCAACAGTAACAAAATAGTGAAGGCTTCGGCTAACCTCTCCATAGGGCTTCATGCAACAGTAACAAACTAACAGCCTAATATATGAAAAACAAAATTTCAGGTTGAAATAAAACAAATCAACTTAACATAAAGACTTTTGTAATCCAAAAAGACAGAATGGAGAAACCAAACGAAAGATGCCAGATCAACTAATTCAAAGCAATATCCAAACGGCAGCACATCTTATAATTTAGATAATCCATAACTCCAGCTTGATACTCAAAACTGAAAGAAACTGGCTTTTTGTGCGGAGTGCCCAACATAAACAAAAATGCCTGTTGCAAGACTACAGCTAAGGATAAATGCCATAGATTAAGTTCGTTTGGCAGCATAAAGATAGCACTACACGGTAGACTACACCGTTCACTCGTCGTCCTCGTCCTCATCATCATCAGCACCGGTGGAGGAGTTGAGGGCATTCAGCCTTTCGACAAGCCTGGCCTTCCTTTCCTCGTATGTGAGCTTCTTAAGGTTGTACCTGCAACATAGTCAAGTTTAGATTGAAATCGTATCAGGGTGGCAAAAATTATTGACGGGATTGCAATCATCAGCTAGTTATAGATACCGCTTGTGGGTCTTGGGAGGTTTCTTGGTTGACTTTGCCATGGTAGGATCAGCACGAATGGCAGCATGAACCTTCTTGTACAGAGCTTCCATGTCATCGGCCTCAATTCCCTTCTTGGTGTATTCACTGAAGTGGGCTTGATACTTCTCTGGTTCCTCCTCAGCCATTGACTGGAATAAGAGTGGCAAAAGACAAATGAGAACAAGTCAAACATAGTTCAAAAAATAACAGTTGAGTAAATTGATTTAGGCTACTTGATATACATAAGATTTAGCCTTCTAATCTTTCTGTCAGGTCGCACAACATCACAATAACATGAGGTAATAAAAAAATAACATTGTAATATCATAAGAGCAAGTGTTTCAACTCACCCTCATGTACTCAGCAACATGTCCTCCATAGATGTACTTGCGGTGAATCTCAGCATCCAGCTGCTTCTCATCCTTCTTGAAACCAGCAAACCTCTTGTCACTGTGCGGAATGTCAAGACCACCATCCAAAGCTCCCTGCAGCAACAAACAGAATTACACCAAGTGTTAAAAAATACTCCAAGGGATGCCTATATTTCAAACCAAAACACAGTGCTGAAGTGTAACAAAATAGTGAGCAAGATGTCCCTCCACGTGAAACCAAGATGAAGACATAAATGAGAATGCCTATTTTTCACAAAGTTGACCAGCACAATAGGCATACTGTTTACTGAAGATAGAATGCTAACATAATGAAATCAACACAAAATTTTCATGGGCCAATGGTGAACATTAAAAGAAGTCTTAAATCTGAGATAGCTCAAGACAATTTGAAATCTGCCTGGGTCTTTTATGCCAAAAACTTTGTGTAATTGCCTATATAATGACAATCAACCATCCAGAAGTGAAGTTACAAGTATGCAATGACACCATAAAAGCAACACATACCTTAAGGGCACCAAAGACACGGTTTCCAGTAGTGGTCCTGATAAGGCCAACATCCAAAAGAGCGCGGAATGGCCTCCTCTCATCAGATGGCTCAACAGAGAAGTCCTCCCCAGTGGCCTAAGTTCAGAATTAGCCATCATTACATATGTTCATCAAATGCAACATGAGAAATATTAGGGGAAAAAATAATCTTTCAAACGAACCGCACCTCAACATTGCCCTCATATTCCTGGTCCAAATCACGGAGCTTAAGCACACGTCGAGCCAAAAGCAGCCCAGTGCAGTAGGCTACATGATGCATTTGAACAGTTGGATCAAATTATCATATACGCATCGAGATAAAAAGCAGCATTCTGCGCATTCCTTTAGTTGATGAAATCTACCTGCAGCATAGTTGGTGAGACCAACTTCAAGACCATATCGTGGCAGCTCGTGAGAATAGGCAGCAGCCATCACCATATCACCAGCAATGCTAGCAGATACAATCTGGGCAGTGATGCCCTTGTTGGTCTGGAGTTATATTGTTAAGAAATACAATATGCTTCTACATAGTAAAATCATGGTAACAATAAGCAGAGCAGATATGATTAACCAGTGCACGACATGACAACAAAACACTTAAGGATACAAATCGCACAACAAAGCGGTACTTCGGGGTATTGTACTTGTTCTTGTCCTGGTTAATGAGCCTAATCCTGGCCCTGTAATCAGTCTTCCCCTCTGCAAGCACAAGGACAGGAAAAAGAAGTCCATCAAAAACACTTTCAAATGAAAGAAGTACTCAAGGCATCAGGTGACAGGATTAAATATACGTCTCCTTCTCTTGAACTTCACTTGGAATCGCTTGGAATACGCATTGGTCTTCTGGGTCTTGACAAACCCCCCCTAAATAAATAACCAAAAAACATATGAATACCACTGTAGACCTAAACAGCCAAAAAGCTACTAAACATACACAGAGGACATATTTTTATTTACTGGTATGACCTTAGTTTCAGAAATTCTACAGCACATGACGGATCAATGTGTTTTGATCAAACTGAGTGAGAACAGAAGGTGTATTATCGTCACAAGAGACAACTGAGTTTATTATCTTCAAGACAAATTAAAGATAAACACTCAGAAAACAAAATGTTGCGCTCATCACCTAAACATTTAACTGGCAGCACTTCATACGACATATGTAATTGTAGATTCACAATATACCTACGGGTAAATGCATGAGCTAGTGTAGATCTACTAAACCCTATGATACAAAAAAAATTATGAAAACACCAAAGTGTCCCAATCTTTGTGATGAACAGCATTCTACAACAGATCCCAGCCAAATCGAAACGAAGTCCACAAATCCTACCTTATGTAACAAAAACTTCGCATATGCGCTAATCACTAAACTAAACCTCCCACAACCGTACGAATCTAGCGAAACATGGCTCTAGACTTGCAGTAACAACACCAAATCCACACAACAAACCACAAACCACAAAGACACATGCGTAGCAATCACCTAGAGCAGGTGCACAGGGAGTGGAACGGTTCCAGATCTTACCATCTCGCTCGCCTGCTGTGGCTGAGGCGGGTGCGGCGGCTGCTTTCGTTGGCGTGGGAGAGGAGAGGAGCAGGGGGAGAAGGGATGGGCTTATATGCGGCTCTCCTCGGGGCGCTTTTATTCGCTGGGAGAAACCCTAGAGGCATCGGGTGGACGGATGGGATTGGGGACTGGAGTGGACGGTCCAGATCGGTTCGAGGGTTTGTTCTCCATGCTAAATGGGCCTCCCGGTGGTGGTCTGGGTTATGTGGCTTCGATGCGTTGTTGGACTGTGGGCCTGCTATTTATGAAGTGGCCGGCTAGGGGTGCTAGCCCAGCACGAGCACGGTACAGGCCCAAATATTGTTTTTTTTCATCTAATCCAGTCTACGCCTAAATAGCCTAAAAGTAAGGGGTGTTTAGGATAGCTCCAAATTTACTAAAATCTGTGAAATTAGTGGTGCAGTCTTGTTCATAAATATAAAGTATATTTTATATTTTAATGCAAAATAAATATGATATTCCCTATATACCCCTAAAAATATACATCTTTACTTCGTATTCTCTATATGCATGCATTGAATATAATGCTTAGTGATAATAATTAAAACCAATCTAATCATTTTCAATACCTTTTTAGTCTATGTGCCAAAAAAATATGCCTTATAAATTTAGACAGAGGGATTGCATGCACAGTTAATCTACCTACAATTCACTTCCTATTTCCGTGATCTTTTCTTACAAAAAAATGGTGTTGATGCTTGGAATTGTGCCCTAGCCAACATTATTTGAGGGAACTTTATTTATGTCTACTAAAATATAATACAAAATGCATACACATATTAGTTGCAAGAAAATTCTATAGTTTTTCTCTCTTACTTCTCCCTACTGCTTGACACTGTATGAGTAGCTGATGACATGGAAAAAATGTAAAATGAAAACACATATATTGTAGTCACTCATTTAGTTGTTATCTATCACTTTCCTTATAGAGGAAGAAAGCCTATGTTGTTCTTAAATAAGGGAACGAACGAGAACGAGGAAATATGTTATTTTTGCAGGTTATTATTTTTGTATATTTCATCTCTCATCCCAAGCAACTAGGAGTCCATTTGGTTAAGGACAAATGGTAGATGGGATGGCTACATCCATCCTTTTGCAACCATCCAACTGTTTGGTTGGATGAGATCAGCTAAATTTTAGCAATATTTCTTGTAGATACGAAATGAGTCTATCCCATGAAATTACCTAGATGCAGCCGTCCAACTTTTATCCCACCAATTAAATTTGAACTCTCAACTCTCCAGTCAAATAAAAATTTGACTTATCCCTTTCATCTCTCATCTATTCAAACAAACATAAATTTAAATGACTTTATCCTACCAAAGTGTATGGCCCATCATATCCACTCTTTACCTTTGAACCAAATATACCCTAGATGTCGTATCAAAAATCAAAATACTGATTCAGCAGCTTCTTACATGCTTTTTCTCGAAGGAATGCTAGCTATTTCTCTAGACAAAAATATAACAATACTAGTAGAGTGCCCGTGCGTTGCAACGGAATATTTATATCTTTGCGAGGAAGGCCTTTGTGTAGACGGCGATGTTGGGGTCATTAGCATCCTTTTATCAGTTCACAATCATTTATGTGTTAAAACCATGCTGAATTAAAAAAGTTCAGGTTAGTTTGGTAATTTAGCAAGAAAATAAGCCTTCAAACTAATTAAGGTAGCTTGTCAATAACACTTATAGAACTAAGCATATGACCTCATCTATTCCTGTTGGCGTACCGCCTATTAACAGTAGATAAATAAAGCTCTATGCACAATAGCTAAAAAAAACTTTTAAGGTAAGGTAGCTTATGGTCTCAACCTCCAAAAAAAAATGTGTTACCATTCAATTCTTCATGAGGTTGCAGTCAAGGGTAGCAACTGGCTCAATAAAGTCCAACCAAATCAACTCTTCTTTATTTCTTTCGTTCAGTTTATTATAATTCCCTCTTCCAATGATCCAATCAACACACAGAACCATTACAAAGCAGCATGACACCTCAAATTCAAAGAAGTGCACAGCACACAATGAGTAGGGCAACAATCAACAAGCAGGATAAAGCTAGGTGTTTTTTAACCACTTCAATATTATTATTCAGATACAAGACAACAAACAAAGCTGCTACATAATAATCAACTTCCAAGGATTATTTCTACTTCATATCCAAAGAACAGCACTAAGTACCTATTGCACCCTTTCATAACAACTCATAAAAAGATATTATTTAGCCTCTCTGAAGTTTTTAGACTTCCAGGTACTTGTTGGCTTTGTGGGCATCCTTCTCCTCTTCCATTGCAGTTCAACACCCTAACTCACAGAGCTTCTCGAGGTAGACGAGCGCATAGGATGTCTCCAGTGTGGGGATGATGCCCTCCAGCCTAGAGACACGCATGAAAGCTGTGTGTGAAGATCAGGAATGTAAGAGTTAGATATCAAACATAGTACACTCAGGTTAGAGAAGAATGTTAAATTCCATGTTCCTTTTCACCTTAAAGTTTGAGAGTACCTTAAATCTGGCAGGGCACTAAGGCATAACTTGCAGTGCATCAACATGCTAGCTACCACTTCAATTGCATAAAAAACTACCTTCTCGAAATAGTATCACAAATCATGTTCTCAACTATACCAAGCTACAACCAGAACTGCATATGAAATTACCATATCAGCACATCATTGCATATCATCTCATGTCTATGCCATGGCAATCACCTTCCCATGTTGTCGGCAAAAGCCAATATGCTTCGATGTTAATTACGGCACCGAAGCTCTCATTTCTCATTTGATTTTACCATACCGCAAGAATCCACATGCAAGTTATGAGACATACAACCATTATTTTCAATATAGCAATAAGATGACTTTTTTTTGGTTTCTGTTCGATGGAGAAAATTTAACCGTCTAAACCGTGCCTTTTCACGATGACATTTGTTGTAAGGTGTAGAATAAAAATAGGGAAAAGGGACACATGAAATCGAAGCTTTTTGTTTCGAAAAGATTTTGGCTCTGCTCCCTAAGGAGCATTATATTGTGTTAAAAAATATTTTGAAAAAAAACAGGGCAAAAGAAGAAAAGGGATGCAAGAATGGAGCGGATAAAAATACATATGAAATTAAGGTAGTATCAGACAGATTCCTTGAATTTTATTTATACCGATCTCCAACAATTACTAAGCTTGAATGGTGGCAAGTCAAAAGGATTCCGAAGCACATATCCGAGAAAAGGACCTCACTTAAGCAATGCATTCGATGGGCATGTTAGCGGAAAATAATTGTTATCACATGATCACACTCATGATGACCGATCAAGATCCTAAAGATAGTGCATCCCGCCACGGCCAGAGAAGCAAGCAAGAAGAGCATGAGACAAACAAATACAGAGCAAGAAGAGCATGCAGGATGAGAAAAATATAGGAAAAAGCGATTGGGTTCTTGGTAGTGGGATATCATAGAGCGGTGTTACAGATGTATGGGGAGCCTTCCAAATGTAATTAAGATGATAAGATGAAAAGGAGGTGAGAGGCACGCCATCACAACACAGATTGCGGTTGGTGGCCTCCACATCGCTCTTTGCTTCAATGCCTTCTCATGAGCCTCACACAAGCAATGGTATTCATCTTCCGCTAAGGAACCTTTCAAAATAGAAACAACTAATTTATAGCAACGGAGAAGTTGGGTCACGTGGATGTGGACAAACTAACAAAAGCGATGTGGACAATATATATCAACATTTCTATCTTCATAACCAAATAGTATAAGAAAGCATTTCAATACTAAATAAAGTGAGTGGACAATATAAATCAAAATTTCTATGAGAACGTTAAAAAAATTAACCTTTTAGAAGCAATGATCTCAAATATATGAACTGTCGGGACCTAGTTCTTTGGAATGAACTGAATTCAACTTGGTAGGTATATGTACTGGATTATTGAACAATCCACTCTAGAGAAAGAACGGGATAATTATCAGCCTCTAAAAAGAACTGCCGAGACAAAACTCCCTTCGTTGTTCATCAAATCTTGAAGCGTGATAGAGCAACTCTGATGCAGTCTATGGGAGACCAAAATATAACGCAGGAGTAAAACATTCGGGTGAACCAAAATATGACGCCAAAGTTTCTGGAGACCAACACCTACTAAGCTCAAAGGAATGCAATTCTAAACAAAGAAACTTTACCGAAAGTAAGCATCATGCGGCTGCAGAAGTTAAACAATGAGGCGAACCAAATATTTACACCAAAGGCCATAGCTTTCATACATTCAAGCTAATCGCCGAGCATTCCAATCAACAAACCAATTCGACATCAGCCCATGCACCGATCCACCAAGCGAAACATAATAAAATCACCAATCAGCATAATAATGAAATAATTAGGCGGAGGAGATTACCGATTTGACACATCATTGCGCTTGATGCACTTGCGATTGGAGAACACATTCATCAAAGCGACGAATGATCCATCGCTCCTATCCTCCTCCGTCTGCTCCTTATCTACATCGGACAAAGTAAAATCACCTCAAAATGAGAAATTTTACCAAAAAGCTTGCAAAATTAGAACTTCAACGGCTCACCCAAAATTCGCAAACCCAACCTCGATCTGCGTCGTGGGGGCTAGGACAATGGGATCTCTACCCCGATTGGGAAACCGGGGAAGAAGGAAGGCGACGAGCCATCCCGGAGACGACGAGATGTCAACGGGTCGCGGATCGAACGCCAATCCGTCTCCGCCAGATCCACTGCCGCAGTGCAGGCGGTACTGGCCGCCACTTGGGGCGCCGCCACACATCCTCCGCCTCGCGCCCTCCAACGGACTACCCGACGTGGCTGCCGCCGTCTTTGCCCTGCTCTCTTACTCCTTCCCATTGTTCACCGCCACACGACGTCCGACCCCATCGATCGCCACCACCTTCGCCTGCGCTAGGTCCTCCGCGCTCCACCACCGCCGCCGCCACTCTATGTCAATCCAAAGGCTTCGACAAACAAAGTTGATCAATGTGAAGGAGCCAACGAGCAACTATCAATACCATTGCCCATCACAAGAAACAAGATTGCCAAAGCTAGGAGAGAATTTTACTAACCTTTCGTGTATGTTGACATGTTGAGCTCTACCGCCGGTTGCTATCGTAATGTGCTTGGTCAGATACCTTTGCTTTGAACCATCTGGTCAAGCTAACCTCAACAAGATGGGCATCAACCAAACCGCCGCCTTCAATCATCGTCACACCGAATTGGAAATGATCCTCTGGTATACTTCATTTAATCTAACAATTTCTCGAGTCTGCATGGAAGAGAAATTTTAGGATCTTAAGCAGATCAAAGATTTAAGTGCTCACAAGTCACAAAGAATGTGCTCATAAACGACTAAAGGAGGTTTTAGCCAGACCTTATTTTCCAAAGACTTTCTCCAATTGAAGTTAATATCCCCATTAATCTCCCAATTCAAATTCTTTGAATCCTGCATTTGTAATACAAATTGCAGCTTAAAATACAAACAAACTAGCATTTTCCTTAGAAGGATGATATTTATGAAGGCACAAGCTAGCTTTGAAATGAGTAATTTCTCTTGAATTCAAGTCCACGCTAAAGTAATGGATTAGCGATAAAAAGTTGTATAGCAACATTCGATAAACCGAGGAAGGAACACTATCTAGCAAGTCGATTACATTGGCGAGCTTCAACACCGATTCTTCCAACTGCTTTCGGTATCAACAACGGCTTGGCTTGCATAGGGCAGTAAGACCACTTGCCTCAAATTCTCCCCGAAAAGATGCACCATACACCAGTATCTTTTTCGGCTTTTTCGGGATGCAACCACGAATCACACATCTAGTACAATATGAGCACATAGATTCAGAACGTAACAACTAACATCATCCCAAAAGGGGATTAGGATTAGATAGACGTGTAAGTATTCAACACCAGAAATGCACAAAATTAACTTGGAGGTGCTTACGTCCCGCCATGCCCTCCTTGCCAATCCGAGCTAATGGGGTGGAACGGGAGTTCGCAAATCGCAACCTGCACAAAATCTCACAACCAATCAAATCACATGCTAACAAATCACACGCAAACAAACGCAGCACTCATATTATACGCCAAGCAAGCTTGTTTAAACACGCTTGATAGGATCAGAAAATCAAAAGGGGGAGAGAGAAACAAAAGGACAACCTTAGCTCCGAAAGATGCGGAAGTGAGAGAGCCACGAACGCCGCCGCTCCCCGCGCCGATCACGAACAAATCGTAGCGTAGTTCTCACCATCGGCAACGGCCATCTCCTCGTCCTTGAGCATCTTCCTCGCCATGGATTTCGAACGCTACAAAACCCTACTGCACAAGAGCTTCAAATGATCCAAAGAACTTTTGATTCAAAGAAAATTTCGAGTGGATCGAGAAAATTTCAAATGATTCGGAAAAAAATTTGATTGCAAACTTTTAAATCACGGATTTCTAACAAATTTCAACCCGGGGGAAATCCACTTCACCTCGAGGGCGCGGGGAGATCGGGGGCAATCCGGATTACATATTAGGAGGATCTGCGACGAGGATGTCGCCAGGATGGGGGCTTCTTGGGCGGCATGGTGGTGATGCAGAACTCTCGCCCTTGTTTCTTCTCGTAGCCTTGGGCCGGGGTTAGGGCTAGCGTTGGGGCCAGGCAGGAGGAGAGCGGTGGGCGGAGTGCAGCGGTGGAAACGAGGTGGAATCCGTGTGGCCGGTGAGTGGGAGGGAGTGCGGCGCGATCGGAGAAGATCGGGACCAGGAGGTGGCAGGTGGAGCGAGCGAAGCGGAGCGCCGCTTGGCGGCAGGGCAGGGATTTCGCGGGGGGGCTGGGGGGGTCATAGGAAGGAAGCATTTCACGGGGCGGGGGGATCTCCGGATGGGAATCTCGCCAGAAGGGAGCGCGCGGGAGGGGGATCTCGGGACGGGGATTTCCCCGAAGGACCAGGGATTTCACCGGGAGGATGGGGATTTCGCTGCGCGGGGAAGGACCGAGGATTTCGCCGCGCAGTGGGCGAGGGATTTCTCGTCGGTGGTTTTTTTTCACAGTTTACACGTGGGTTGGTGGAGAACGGTTTTTTCCAGCCGGTTCGGTTTTGTTTGGTGGTGGAGAACAGACGCATCACCACCAACTCAAAATTATAAGTAGTAGAGATGTGCCAATCGTAGTATGGTTAGTGAGGAGGCATTTTTGTCTCTCTGGCTTGTTAGTCGTTTACGACGAGAATGCTAGCTATTTTTCTCCTCGAGAAAAACATAACAACATGTGCCAACTTAACATGCCTAGCGAGGCGGCATATTAGTCTCAGTGGCCGGTGATTAGAGTTTTCTCTACTACTATAATGTGGCACTTGGTGGCAGTGGTACGGCCTCCCTCCCCACCCCGCACCCCAAACAAACCCTAAACTCCACGCGCGTCACTTGCTCTCCGCGCCGCCCCCACACGGGATCCACGCTCGGCGCCGCCCCCTCAAACCCTAAACTCCACGCGCGTCACTGGCTCTCCGCGCCGCCCCCGCGCGCTATCCACGCTCGGCGCCGCCCTCGCAAACCCTAAACCCACGCGCGGTGCAAATGTCTGCGAGACCCCAAACCCCACACGCGCGATCGACGGCAGACGGCCGCTGGCCGCTTCTCTCGTCTCGCTTGCCATTATCGCCACCTCAAGGCAGCCACACCGACGGTGTCTCGGACCTCTCTGGTCCACGGACTCGTTCTACCTCTCGCTCCGCCTCGACGACCGCACCCTCCATGATTCGATTTCCGGCCCATCCTCTTGGGCTCTAAACCGGCGGCCACCACGACCCTAACGCCGATCACGATCCGCGTGCTCAAGGGGCACACCAACTTCGTCTTCGCGCCAACTTCAACCTCGCACCACCTACGAGTGTCGCCTCCGGGTTCGACCGCACCGCGCGATCTGGGGCGCTAAGAGCGGCCACGTCGCACCATCGACGCCAAGATTCCGAGCCCGCCACCTCTCGCACTTCATCCGGATGGGTCGATCATTGTGTCGGGAGCCATGATGGAGCCGCAAGATTTGGGATGCTGGGACTGGGTCTTGTCTCAAGACGGTCATCGACGACAAGAAGCCCGCTATGTCCTTCTCCATGTTCTCTCCCAACGGCAAGTTTATCCTCGTCGCCACGCTTGATGACTCACTGGTATGACCAATTGACTGCTATTCCATTCCAATTTGTGATCGATTTTTTCAAAACACTCAGTGTATGCGATTAGATTATCTAGATTAATATCGTCTTGTCTAATTGAAGTGCAATTGAAGCTCATAGATAGGCCACTTAGGTATTGCGAAGTACAAACCACTCTTAAGTCATTAAGGGTGAGAAAGCCCCAGCTCTTGTTTTGTATGATATGCCAACCACAATTTTGAAGCAACATTTTCCTTTAAGACTTTACCTAATCATGGAGCACTAAGTGAAGCCTTTTCGATGCTCTTAGATATCAAGGTCACTTCGATGTATTTTGATATGGCTCAAGATACACCATTACTTACTACTCAAAATTGTTGCATATAGCTTCTCAAAACCATTACTTTACATTTCTTCTTTCAAGAGTAAAGACTTCTAGAATATTATGTTAGGAACATATTGTTTTCTTTATAGTGCTACATATTGCATCCAGACATAATCCATATGTTGCATCATGTTATGATGAAACATCATAACAGACCACATTATATGAAACTGTTGTATGAAAAAAAACCTGGTACAACAATTTGATTGTAATCTTGTCTTAGATCCAGTCTTTGTTGTCACTTGTCAGTATGCTAGGTTTGTGTAACATATATTTTAAATTGGTACAATCTGAATCATCCTATTGCACAAAAATAGTTCCTTTCCCTCCAAAGCAGGAGGGAAACCTAATTCTGTACGCCTCAAACTTGGGCTTCCAATGAAATCCAGTTAATAAAATTCTTGTTTTTCCAAAGCAGGAGGGAAAAGATTCTTGGGTTACTAAGTTTTATATTGGTTGAGTGAAGGAGAAAGAAAGAAGCATCTTGTTATTTGCACATTGTGCAGTTGTCAAATGTTTTCCATCCATATAGCTGTGAAATAGAGCTAGCTGTTTCCATGGATTCTAGCAGGATGCTATTTTTCTGGTCTCTTTCAACCTTATCAACTCTCATACCGACCTTGCATGCACCTACCTATCCTTTATGGAAGCTCTTGTGCAAATTTGATCTGTGTGACATAATGCAGATGTGCAATACTCATGTCTGTGTTGGGCTCCTTTTGTCCACGCACGGCCTTTTTATGAAATTAATTTAACAAGCTTCCAGCTTCACCATACTTCCATCTCCTTTTGGCGTTAAGTGCGCAAATGGTTCTTGTGGTCAAGGCAAGTATAGCCAAGGTTAGCAGCTCTTCCAACGTGCCAACGAGCTAATTCATGAGCAATGCAAAAGGACCACCTGACAGTATTCACACCATACCTTTGACTTCTAATTGCTAGAAGTGCCATCATCTGCTGCACCATATCTCTTAGTACTACACTAATTTAAATTTTGGTATCTCCCGAGAATGGTAAAAAAATATCTTTACATGTGTCGGGACCCGAATATGCAAATCCGGACCCTCTGTGTATACTACACATGATTTCATAGTCCCTGTTTGTAGATGCTTTACTGGTTGTAAATTTGGTTGCTAGGATTTTGGTAAACAGAGTGAGATTCAAGAGGTTTGAAGTGAAATAATGGAAATGGAGCGTATAAGATTTGTGCTTAGCAGGTTGTGAATTTAATTGTTTTATTTTTTATTTTATTATGGGGTCTCTGAGATTTGGTGTATCTGTAGTAACGATGTTAAATTCCACCATGTGTGTGTAGGCATTACGGGTGCAACATTTTGTTGCTAGGATATGATTATCTTTGTTTTGGACAGAAGCTTTGAAAGGCTTAAAATGAACTAAATGAACAAAGTAAATATGTAAATAATAATCATGATCGTAAATCGGTTTCCTTGGAATAATTTTTGGATGAAATTTTATTTGTTAAGATTTTTGAGTAGTTTCTTCTGTGAAACAGATTGCAACTTGAAATGCAATTGCGTCAAAAGGGTTTAAAACTTTGGGCTTATCGGATTGGATACTTGGGCGATGAACCAATTAGATGTTTCTTGGTAGATATGATTTTGTTTAGTAATGTTTGGTAATATGCTTATAGTTGTGTTTTGCTTTTCTCAAGAGGCCACCTGCAATTTTAAATGTCAATAATGTGATAACCAATCCTAAGAGCAAAGAGTAAATTAACCAATGTAATAGCCCTGTAGTTATCTTGTCATATTCTCATTGGTCGAATGGGACCGCTTAGTTCAGATTTTGTTATATGCATTCTTTCTATCTATTATTTCTACCCCTAATGTTCCTTTGCATGACAAGTGTCATTCGTAATGTTTTGCAGGTGAAGCTATTGTTCCAAAAAACCCTTACCAGTTAATGATGCTCTATTTCTTCTACAACTTGTGGTCTAATGAATATATTTGATGGACTTTCTGAGGGACTTACTTTCATTTTGTATTGCTCCACTTTTGTACCTTTACGCTTCTTGAATATATGGATTCTCCGGAGTACTTAGAATATGAGTTCGTAATGCCAAATCCACCTTTCGATTGATATTGAACGCATTGTTGATGATTTCATCTTCATGTGCTTTTTGTTGGCAATGATTTTCTTCCACATATGCCGACATTAGAGATTCGTGAGGTTTGTTTCTGTTTTGTAATTTAATGTTTTATTGAATGTCCACCTTTGCGAGATAGTAGCTATGAAGTTATCGGGATTGCTACTTACTAGACTGCTCTATTTTATTCTTCAAGAGTTCAAGAAGCTTCACCTCCCGCTTGCGCTTCACTCTTTTAATTGTCATCACATGGTATTAACTTCCTTGTTTGTCTGCAGGAGCTATTAATTTGCTAATGGTCGTATACAAGAAGGAATTTCCTTCAATGGGTGGTTATTTAACCGACGCTATGCCAGTAATCAAATTTCATTTCTATCGAATTGGTCCATGTGGCCTTCTAAGAAACTACCGATTTCAATGGATCCACATTACTATTTCAAAGAATAACTTTTTTCTTTGTTGTTTTAGCCGGATCTGAATAGAGTTGAACACTTTATTCAAGCAGCTTGGTTCCTATGAGGATAAAATATTTGAAAAGAGTTCGATTTGCACTGAGTTCACAATAATGGCTAGCTTGATTTTATACCTCGCTTTTTACTTGAGCTATACGATATATTGTGGAGAGCACATCATTCATGTTGGCATTTTCTGTATGGATGGTCTCGTGTGTTTTCTCAATTCTCATGTTGGCAAGTGACAACTAATCGTCCTCTTTTTTAAGAAATAAATATGTTCCCCATTTACGATGCATTTATATTTTCTCGTGCGATTCCATATAGTTTCAACGCTTGCATTTTTAGTTTAGTGTTTGTTTTGATTAGTTTAGATGGAAATTTGTTAGATGCTCCACATGCAGTGAATGTTATGGAGGCTATGAATTGTTATAGAATGAAAAAAATAGTTGGTTGTTCAAGGTCTTCTCTCCATATTTACCCTTGGAATTTAAATATGTCATCCATGAAGTTTTGCATGTAGTGTAACACATTCATAAGGGTAAGGCTTAGTCGGGCATGTGTCCCATCACAGCATTCTTTGAGTTGTGTAAAGCTTTTGGAACTATACGATATGATCTCTTGAATAAAAATGTTTTCGAGACCTCTTTCTATATATATGCTTTGGTCAATTGTTATAAAGGTTAATGGTGAAAAATGGGTGTTTTCACTTACGGTTTACAATGATATTGTCCTTTTGTAGCGCCAAGCGGAAAGCATAAACGGAAAAGGCCCAAGCAAAGCGAGGTGATGATCTGGATCCCCATGTAAGGGATGATCTTATTGTACCTATTGCACGCTTCCATGGGTCTCGCCTTGCATCTGGGGCTGTACCTTCACCATATGAACAGAATGGATCTCATAAAGACAATAGAGAAAGGAACAATCGAACTCGAAAAGCTACACGGTATCGCCATCGATTCCAAGATTGCTGCGCCATTGTTGAAGTGAAAATGACCTCAAGATTTCATTTGGCTTGAGAAGATATTATATGTACTTTTAAAGAAATATTTTTTTGTGGTTTTATTTGACATTCTTGCCGTAACTTCCTAAGGAACGTGGCAACAAAGAAGAATTGAAGTCAATGCTTAAAGATGCGCCGTGAGAAATCGATGTATTTAATTCTAAAAATCTAGAGGAGGACAAGGTATATCTTAACTTTATTTATGCCCAAATCATATGTCATAACATTGTATTGGTTCTATGTGGTTAAGTTAAACAATGTGCTAGCATATTGTGTAATATGACAATTTGTAGGGATGAAAACGGATCGGATATTTTCTGACCGATCCGGATAAATTTCAGATGCAGATTCTACGGATCAGTTATTTGTCGGATAGTGTCAGATTGGATACGAATACGGATATTTTTTGTGACCTTTATATTTCATCGCCAATGCCCATGCATTGCTACGAAAAATAAAATTGGTAGCGAAACATAAAGGTCAAGCAATAAAAGAAAATTGTGCTACAAGATCAAACATCTATTTCTCCCGATTACAAAAGCTTTTATGGTTTCTTCTCCGGTATAAATTAAAACTAAATATATTGTATGTAGCAATATATATTACCAATCTAAAAAATCAATCAATGGATAAAAATACGGATATTCAGATAAAAATATGGATAAAAATACGAGCTTCCAGATAAAGTAACTCTTCCTCCATACATAATTTGGCTATTTCTTTTTGTGATCAAGTAGATCTATTGCTTCAGTGAACGTAAGAACCATTTACCTTACAAAATATGTATTATCGTGATGTGTGTGCAATTTTTATTAGTTTTAAATCCTTAAGTAATATGTGAGTGTGCAATTGCTATTGATTCTGATTCTTTTGATTGCTAGGCTTGCTTTGTGAGATGGTGTTGATGTCATCCTTGGATGATTAATCCATGTGTTTCCAGGTTTGACACGAAACATTGCCATTGTGGCCGGCACGTAAGTGATGGGGGAGGCCATCGCGTGGCTCTTTGTTAAGCATGCCTCGAGGGAGGTGATTGTGAACATGGCGCATGGTGGAGAAACCAAGGTCTCAACGATCAACGTATATAGATATATTCCTGTAAAGAAATAAATGTCTTAGATGCCACATGCCTATTATACTTTTTCTTATTTAACTTTCAATTGATCATTTTTTTAGGAATATTGGTTGGATAATTTTTGAAGATGTCAACCAACATGCTTTTATGTAATTCACGTGATATGTGAAAGAGAAAAATTAATATTCATTGTACGGCTTGGTATTATGTTTTGATAATATGTATCACCCTTTTTGACCTTTATGTTTCTTTAGCAATTTTGTTTTTCGTAGCAACGCACGGGCATTGAACTAGTATTGCAGATTTATCACTGTGCCCCCATCTAAACCCATGACCTAGGCTGTGTATCACGAGCGTAGCATCATTTTATTGCAAAAGCAACATTATAGGGAGGTGTTTCTATATTTTTTTTACAGTTGTATAAATATTAAAGAATGAATGAAAGGTAGATATTAATTATTTATCTCTTTATTTATTTTAATATTTATATAATTTATATTACGAGGAAAAGTATTGAGATACTGATGAACATTATTATCTTAAAAGGTTAAGATTCTCTTCTGTCACAGGGAGGCTAGCGTCTTACAAATGTAAGATTCTCTCACAGAAACCAGAGAATCGATGCTCGTTTTCGCGTAGCGCAACACTGTTCTTCACAACTTAGAGCAAGCTCAACCCATTCCCTAAACCTCCCCTATCCTAAATTATAAAAAGAATTAGAAAAATATGAGTTTCAATTCAACCCTTATAAGGAACCCCTATTTTAGGGAGATCCCTTCTCACCTCTACATCTAGAGGCTTTCTCTTTTCCACTACTATTTTATTCAATATTTTTTATTCGTTATTTCTATTTTTAGTAAATAATTCATAGATGCAAAATAATAATAATATTTAGATAAATAATAGAGGTGAGTAATAGGGAGTGTGGGTTGGAAACAAATTTGATATAGGGTGCCTTTAATTTTTACACCACTCTTAAATGAGTGATTTAGATAGAAAATATAGGGGTTTGGGTTGAAGTTGCTCTTACGCCGGTCGACTGAAGCATCATATCAACATCCGCTGCGGGGAACAACCGGGGCAGCGAGAGGGAGGCGAACGTGTGGCGCGCGAAGCCCCAACGCCGACGAGCCACACGCAGCATCTCCGAGCACCAATCCGCGCAATCTCGGCTCGCGAATCGTCAGACCCGCCCTGCCGTCGCACCGGCTCCACTCGTCCCGGATGGAGCGCCTCTTCCACCCACGCCACACCCAACGAACTCGCCCAGCGCGCACGGCAGGCATATCACTCGGCCGAGGCAATGCAACGCGGATGGCCGCAGCAGTATGATGCCAAGACCCCGCTCGCCATGCTGCCCGTCTGCTCCGCCGCGCCCAGCTGCTCCTCCCCCATCTGCCCGGTACGTACGACCCCCCAAAGAAACACCGTGTCGAGACGCTGATTTCTCCCGCCTTCGCCGTCCTCCCGAGCCGCGCGCGTCGCGCTAATAACGTTTGAATCGTTTTTTGGTTGGCTGGCTGGGAGAGATTTAAGAACTTGCCACCTTTAAAATTCATTTTTTCGGTATTTGACACCCTGGTTCACTGTCATAGGCTCAGATAGATCCACATGTCATACACAGGAGCTGAAAGGCACACGAATTGGGGAGATTGAATTCCCTGCCACTCAATTGGGTGGCAACTTTTACCCTGGCCCTCAATTCAGTGACGCTTAATTATTTGTCACCGTTGCATCCAATTCATTTATAATCTGCCATTTCTCCGCATTTCCCTCTTTTGCCAATGTTTCCCAATGCGATGTGACGATTTTGCCCCTGCCTGCCTTACCTGGTTGGACCGAACCGAAGACGTCCCGTCCCGATCGGCTCCCTCACTCATTCCCCCAGCTCTTTTCGTCCCGAGCTCGGTCTAGGGTTGCGGCGACAGCGGCAGGCGCGGCCACGGCGACGAAGGGTCGAGGTGAAGCGCCGCTCATGATGAGTAGAGGTTGTCGTTCATGCTCGCCACCGGTGATTTACCACGAGGCAAGCGGCATCGACGTGGCAGGTAACCCGTTCCACCCCCGTATTTCTGGTTTAATGGTGGATCCGAGCAATTTAGGGTTTCGATTAAATCCCCATTTACGGTTTAATGGTGGATCCGAGCAATTTAGGGTTTCGATTCGTCCCGTATTTCTGGTTTAATGGTGGATCCGAGCAATTTAGGGTTTCGATTCGTCCCGTATTTCTGGTTTAATGGTGGATCCGAGCAATTTAGGGTTTCGATTCGTCCCGTATTTCTGGTTTAATGGTGGATCCGAGCAATTTAGGGTTTCGATTCGTCCCGTATTTCTGGTTTAATGGTGGATCCGAGCAATTTAGGGTTTTGATTCATCCCATATTTGTACTGATCCCAAAGAACTCGGTAGATTCAGAGGAAAAAGTAATGCACTGTTTTAATTTTAAAAAAATACTGAAAGAAAGTTCTTTCTTCAAATAAAAGAGTATTAAACATCTAATAGGTTTCGTAGAAAAAGGTTTGGTTCTTTGTTTATAAATGAAACATGTTAATGTAAGACTTTGAAAAAATTTGTTTACAGAAGCCACTAGCTGCTAGAGGCAATAATTGTTGGCTCCAGCTCCTTTTGATCACTAATAAACCAAGTCACTAGTGCATTTTGTATGTGTGTATCCAAACATGTGGCTAGGATTGATCATATGTCAATTTCAAGAACCATTTTGTATGTGTGTATCCAAACATGTGGCTAGGATTGATCATATTGGACCTTGCATTAATTTTGTCCATAATATTTTTTGTAAGCAAGCACATATACCTAACAGATTTCAACATGTAAGTACAATGCTCCTGTCATACCACATTATGGAGTCCCATTTGTCCTTGTGATTTTTTAGATGGAGGCGCAGACCCTGCGAAACGTGATCTCAAGGCTCCGAGGGATGCTGGAGGATAAGGCGGAGGACCTTAGGAAGGTGGTTCAAGACAACTTGAGCGACAGTAATGCTAGTTGGGCCATAAACATGAACATGGCACTTCTGCAGGTTGAGGCTATCGCGGACAGCTTGCAACGGATGTCTTTGGACACGAGAGAATTTGGAAATGCACCTCCTAGTATCGTTGTTGATGAGGATCCAGCGGAGGACGTAGATCCGGATGACGTAGTACCGGCGGACTACGAAAGGCCCAATTGCTCTCCACTTAGCGAGTGCTCCAACGAGTCCTTCGAGTCCGATCGTTCTTGGCACCTTCGCTACGCTAGTTCTTAAGTTATGACGCTGGTTCCGTGTCTTGTATTTCAATTCGTAAACTGTGTTTTGCAAGTTGTAATGCAAGTTCTACTATATTTAATACATATTTGACTGTTTTATCTGATCTAAGCAGGTTAATATACTGAATGTGCGTTATTGTGTCTGTTGGAAACTTGAATTTGCCTTATTGTGTCTGTTGGAAACTTGAATGTGCCTTCAGAATCCGTTTGTGCTGCTGAGTTGGGGAGCTCGCAGCCAAAAGAAGAACTTTCTTCCACTATCATACAGTTAGCACTCTGTATCAACCAACGGTGCTGAAATGCTGACTGACTGAAAATCTGCTAATGCAGTGGGAATGGTCATGATTTGTACATTAGTACACTATGGTCACTTCTTAGTACTTATTTTCAAGTCAACTTACATTTTGCATCTGACAAAGTACTGCTGCGAAGAACCATATATGGTCTCAGCCAGCCTCGGGCAAACATGTTTGTTGTTTTTGGTTTGCACTAATATTGCAACACTTTATCGACATCTTTGCTCAATGCTTGTTTCGAACAAGAATCGACCGATTTGGGATGCACACTTTACCTTCAGCAATGAAATTTAGATTCTCAAGCAAAACATATTCAGAAAGCAATAGCACGGGTTGGAGATCATGTAATATTTAGTAGAAATGAATTATGCTATGCACGCCCATACACATCCAGAATGGGGATCCCTCCAGAATGTATATCCAGACATATCCAGAATGGCAAAACAAAATAGGGTCCATACACATCCAGAATGGGATCCCTCCATAATGCTGCTGTCCAGAATTCAGAATGGCAAAACAAAATACATACATATCCAGATAAATGGCAAAATAGGGTCCAGAATGTATACCCAGAAGAGCCTTACATAGTTAGTACATGCATACACATTCAGAATGGCAAAATAGGGTCCAGAATGTATATCCATACATATCCAGATTGAACCATAGATGAACAAAATAGGGTCCACAATGTATATCCATACATATCCAGAATGGCAAAACATGTTTTTATTTTTTCTTCTTTGGAGTAAGCTTCTTCAATGTCATTGTCTTTCTTTGCCCTAGGTGGTAGAGCCCTTGGAGGAGTGGTCATCCGTCGCTACCTTCACCGCTCTGCTCTCTTCCTGAGTGTGGATGCCATTGGAGCTGTGGATGTCTTCTTTTTGGATGCTCTCTTCCTGGAAATGTAAAAAAAGGTGCAATTAGTTGTAATCCTTATTAATTATCACAAGCTATAACCAACTAGTTCATATATGGATACAAGCTATAATATCATAATTTTACCTCTTTTTTGTGCCATTTAAAGGACATTTTGATGATGTTGGCCTATGGCCCATGCCACCACACCCCTTGCACTTCACTTGCCATTTGCCTTTAGACTTTGCTTTCCCCAAGCATCCCACATATCTACCCTTCCTTTGTCTACCTGCAGTTCTCTTCTGTAAAGGAGCCAAGATAGTGATACCGTGGACGTCTGGATTAGTCCACTGAGACTTGTCTGTCAGTGGAGGAATAATCCCAGCATATGCAAGCCTAAAGTTCTTCACCGAGTAGTAATGGCTGAAATAGTCATCCATCCTCACATTTCTCTTTGTACCAAGGAATGCCAATGCATGAGCACATGGCTTCCCAGATATCTGCCACTCCCTACATGTGCACTCATGTTTATCAAGCTCAACCACATGCCTACACAATAGCCGGTCCTCATCAATGTCAGTGACCTCTGCTGTCAGGGAGCCACCTTCCTTTACCTTCAAATGAGCAAGCTCTCTAGTCATTGCATTGAGTTGATTAACCACAGCTGGTAGCATGCAACCTTCTCCATTAGGAAGACTTTCACTTATTTTCCTCCTCCTATGATAAAGCTGCATAGTCTTAGATCTAATAGTGTCTGCAAGTTCAGCAACCGGCAAATCTTTGATGTCCTTCACCCAAGAATTCCATGATTCTGCCAAATTGTTGGTTATATAATCACATTTTATATGTTCACTAAATCTGCACCTCATCCAAATCATGTCATGGTATCTCTCCAACCACGGTATAACATCAGAACTTCCATCAGCAACCTTGGCCATATAGTGCACAAACCTATCTTCCCTAAATGCTCTAGCAGCTGGGTGCATATTCTGAAAAACTGGCCCTTGGAACTTTTTTGAAAATTGTCCATAAGATGTCTAAAGCACTCCCTATGCTCTGCCCAAGGAAATTGAGTCCTAACTGCATTCTCTAATCATTTGCAAGCATCTGAACTAATAGCTAAGTGTTGTGTTTTACCGCCTATTGCCTTGTTTAGTTGATGCATAAACCAAGTCCAGTTTTCAGTAGTTTCCCCATAAAAAAGTTCAAAGGCAACTAGATACATCCAGTTGTGCCCATCAAGGGCCGTGGCAGAAGCAAGATGGCCATTCCATCTACCATTTAAGGCTGTACTATCAATGCTCAAATATGGTCTACACCCATTCAGAAACCCATCTATGCTAGGTTTAAAGCAACAAAAAAATCCTTGAAAATACACTTTACCATTATCTGCTTGCACACTCATCTCTACAACACTACCAGGCATTTTATTCTCTACCTCAGCTTTAAACCTAAAAAGCATATGGAAGCTCTCTTCCTATGAACCATAGATCTGATCAAGGGCCTTCATCTTACCTTTATATGTTGTTCTATACCCGAAAGTGCATTTATGCCTCTGCTGCAAGGTCTGCTGCAGGTCCTTTGGTCCTAGGCCTGGATTTTCCTTCAATAAATGGACTGCCTTCTCTGCAATCTAGTGGTAAGAAACCATCTTTGTGACCAGTCTTGCGGTAGAAGCACACAAGTGAGATTTCTCATTCAATGTAACCTGCAATGACAAACGTAAACATACTTAGTACAATTGCAATGATATAGTAGTACTCATATATTTTAGCCTACAAAGATAGCATTAGTACCCTCACTGACTTTCCATCACTACGATTCAACCTGGCCACAATAGTCCATAAACATCCAGGTGCCATGCAATAGCCCCTGAACCTACCAGGATCAGACTTCTGAATACCAATCTTAAATTGCTCCTTTATGGCATGGCACTTTACGGCATATCTAAACTCAGACATGCTAGGATATATTGCCCCCACATGCATTGGGGGGTCATCCTTATCATACACAATGACATCCTCACTCGGACAAGCATCCAATACAGCGATATCTCCTTCCTTAGCATCATAAAAATCACCAACATCATCTTGTTGACCACTGTTGTCCATACCCGTAGTGGTCTGCTCACCAACAGAATCAACTGGCCTATTATCCTCCTGATGAAGTAAATTTTGATCACTGTTGTCCATGTCCGTAGTGGTCTGCTCATCATCTTGCATCCCCATGAATGCCAAGAATTCATCCTCGGCTATAACAGGAATAGCACAACCTTCGTGTTCTTTTGCAATCAAAGAAACGCGTAGATTGTCCCAATCAACACTGGCTCTGTTCTTGGGTGTACTTCCTTCGTGGTTGCTCGTTGTCACTCTAGTGTTTGTCACAGTCGATTGGCCACAAAGATTAGAACCACTTGGTTTGTCGTTGCACGGTGCCATCCATCTACTAATCGCATTATCGTTGTCAACCCTACCAAAATACAACGAAGGGGTTTTAGCAGGTGCTCAACAAAATGTACAGCACCGCCGCCATCACCGCCTCCGTTCGACACCATCACCACAGCAAGCAACGCCGCATCACCCGTCACACCGCATCACACCACAAGAAAAAGGGGAGTGATCTAGGGGAGATGACTTACTCAGTCGGGGTCTCGTCTCCTTGTGGCATCGCTCACCGGGCGCCAAGCGGCGATTCTGCCGCTCCGTCACGGTGAGAGCCCCGCCTCGACCCTTCGTCGCCGTGGCCGCGCCTGCCGCCGTCGCCGCAACCCTAGACCGAGCTCGGGACGAAAAGAGCTGGGGGAATGAGTGAGGGAGCCGATCGGGACGGGACGCCTTTGGTTCGGTCCAACCAAGTAAGGTATGCAGGGGCAAAATCATCACACCGTATTGGGAAACATTGGCAAAAGAGGGAAATGCGGAGAAATGGCAGATTATAAATGAATTGGATGTAACGGTGATAAATAATTAAGTATCACTGAATTGAGGATCAGGGAAAAAGCTGCCACCCAATTGAGTGGCAGGGAATTCAATCTCCCCACGAATTGGGTGTCGTTTTCTGAAATTTCAGAGTGGGTGGCTCGCTCGCAGGTGACGGCGGCCCACGTCGGCACGCGGGCGCTGCGGAGGGTGGAGGTCAGCGCTCTCAGGTCCTACGCCGACCCGCTCGTCGCGCGGCTGCCCGACCGCCCGCTGCTCTCTGACTCCTCCATCCTGACCCCGTACACCACCGCGCCGGACGACATCGTTCGGGGGTTCGGCTCCGCCGAGCTGCCCAGCGCAGACGCCGCCGACTCTCTGTGCTGCACCGCGGTCGAGCCGCCGCTGACGGCCGTCTCCGACCTAGCCGCCACCACCGATGTGGTCGACATGGTCACAAGCGATTCCGCGGAGCGGTTCTTGTCGGACGCGCCGGTGCCCACCACGTTACCGACCGATGGGTCCGCGGTCGAGGACTCCGTGCCCAGGTTCATCGACTCGGTCGGCAATCAGATCTTCCAGGCGGAGGACGCGCTGACCGAGGGGTACGACAAGCTGAGGCTGTCGGCGTACGACGTGCTCGGGAGCTGGAGGAAGTCCGTGTACAGCGCGATTGGTGGCCTCAAGGCGTCGGTGGACGCCACCAAGAAGCAGGCCGCCGGTGAGGTGATGGACGCTTCCGGTGCGTTGCAGGAGAAGGTGGCCGGAGCTGGTGCCATGGCTGTTGATGTCCTTAGGAAGGCAATTGTTGCTGCCGAGGATTCACTGGGCAGGGCAGCCACGTCACTTTGTGTATTACTACGGGTCGACAAAGTCGTCGTTGCCACCAAATGTCAGAGATTTGTTGAACTCGTCCGAGGAGAAAGCTAGTCTTATATTGAGACCGATCGGATATGCCCTTCAACAGGTATATTGGTGACAAAAACCCAACTTTATTTTGCTTGTTATACTGGTATATTGATGACTTGATATGAAAATTTAATGTGCTGGTCTTTATGAATGAAATCTATGGTTAAGTCAATTGTTCGTGAGGCCACTCAAATTTTGCTCCATGCAATGCTTCAGGTAAATGTAATCGTCGAAGGCATTGAAAAGAACGTTGGTTTGGATCCAAGTGATCCTATTGTTCAGTTGGCAGTTCTTCTTGGAGGTTCGACAACAATAGGGTAAGGAGAATTTTCTTTGCCTTTTGTAATTGACATCTTGTTGCATCTTCCTTTCAAAGCTCCTTCTAAGTTTGTCTGTGCTGTAGGGTATCTTACTGGCTCTTTGCATATGGCGGCTATTCTGGAGACTTGTCACCCGAGTTGGCATTGGAGCTATTGAAAAATGATGGCAAAGCCGTACTTATTGATGTTCGGCCTGAGGCAAGATATTGTAAATCTCACTGGCCTTTTCTTTCTTTCATGTCCTTTTTCATCTGAGCTATCTTTTGAATCGAGTGCATGATTCCTTTCGCAAATTGTTGAAAAGATAAGATTATTATTAGCCACCTGTGTACCGTTGCATCTGTAGAACAGTTTACCACCAAGTTATTGACTCCTGTCATGCCCTTTGGTATATAAACATTTTTTTGTGAAGTGTGCATACTGACAAGAAGGGAAAAAAACATATCAGCCACTAGTGTATCATTGCTTCTTTAGAACAATTTAGTACCAAGCTCTTCACTCAGTCATGCTCATGCATGCCCTTTAATATAAAAAATTGTACTGAAGCATGCATATATACTGAAGGTTTGCAACTATTTGTCATGTTTTCTGTAGAGCACAAGAATAGAATATTACATGTACCTTAACCTCAACTATTTGATACTCTCCAGTTTCCAGTCACAAAAGAGTGATGTACTAGAATGCATGCAGTCAAACTCTACTAATTTTGACCAAATATATTGTTTAAAACGTATGGTTTGGATATATGAAAATGATTCGAGTGAATTTGTCATGAAAAATACTAATTGCACTTTTACAACTTTTGTCGAATATATGATAAGATACTTTAGTGGTCAAAGTAGCATCTTATTGACTTTGAAAAGTAAAAAACATCACTCTTTTTTGTGACTAGAGGGAGTATATCATTGATATTTAACCAACAACTATAGTTGCTTACTTGCTTATCATCAAATAACGTTTTGTAGGACTTGAGGGTAAAAGATGGAATTCCTGATCTACGTCGTGGAGCTAGATCTAAATATGCAAGTGTTGCTTCACCTGAGGTGTGTCTTGTGTGAATGTGAACTAAAGATCTGGAGTGCTACTTGCTTCTCTTCTACTTATAGAACATTTATTCTGTAGAAATAATTATGTCTGTCCAATCACTCATTGATTACTGGACAATTTATATGTTCGCTTATCCTGAAATCAACTCCAAATCTGTATGTCCATTCGTAAAGGTTACAACTGTTTCAAGTAACGAGGGTCTTTTTTTGTACGGATAGTATTAGGAGTTGTTTTCAATTCTTCCAGAAGAACAACTCTTATCTAGCACTAGCTGCTTTGTCTGAGTTCCAAAGGGTTGAAAGTATAAAATAGATTTTGTTCATTGATAAGTAGTCCATTTGATTTTTTTAGATCAAAGGTCCAGTAAAGAAGATACTTAAAGGTGGAAGAGATGTTGATGATGCCTTGCTTGCAGTTGTCATCCGCAACTTGAAGTTGGTTAAAGTATGTTGTTTGACTGAGGCTTCAGTTTGATATCTATATTCTAACATTTCTTCACAAGTGTTGTGTGCTCTGCTTCGGAGATTGTAGCGATGCGTGGGACGTCGTATGACGTATCGACGCCTTAAACTGACGACGAGTTGGAGCCGTTGCCGGAAACAGAGGAAACACAGCAACAACCAACGCCGCCGTGTGTTCAAGCAGTAGGTCAGAGAGATTAGGTTTGGCGGAAGGCAACAGATTATCTGTTGCTTGCTTTTCTTTATTGATTTCCTCCTCTTATATAGCCAACATTGTCCAGAGCTAAATATAGCAAATCTCTAATTATAGTAACTACTTAAGACTACGATATAACTCTAAGAAGGACACATGCAACCAAACCGATTCCAATACCAAAGCGATGCCTCGATCAGATTCTAACTCGGCGTGTATAGTGCGCGCCATTGAACCTAACATCTCCCTTCCTCAAAAAACAGCTCGTCCTCGAGCTGAAAGTCAGGATGAAGCTTCTGAAAAGCGTCGACATGTTCCCATGTTGCTTGAGCAGCTGGAAGATCCTTCCAACGAATGAGCACTTGACGATGACCACGCACCACACGACCTTTGAGAGCTTGTTCAGGCGTCAGTAGAGCACGACCCCGGACAAGCGGAGGAAGAGGCGCCAGTGCTTCTGGAGGTGTCCCATGGAATTTCTTGAGGAGCCCCACATGAAAAACATCATGAATCCGCGCTTGGGGCGGAAGGCGTAGACGATAAGCCACCGACCCAATCCGTTGGGCCACTTGATATGGCCCGTGAAACGGGGCTAAGCTTGCCATCTTGACCGGTGATAAAGAAGAAATCGGTCTCGTGAGATGCGCAACTGCATCCACTCGTCAACTTCAAACGTGACCTCGCGATGGAGACGATTGTAGTAGGAAGTCATCAAGATCGTAGCGAAGAAGGCGATCACGAACTTCCGCTAAAATTCATCCCGCTCCAAAGATCTGCGACTCCACGTACGAACACGCGCCCCTTTGACATAAGCACATAAGCCGGGGGTCACGACCATAAACAACTCAAACGGAGCGGTCTTGAGAGATGATTGGAAGGAGGTGTTATAACAATACTCGCCCATGGTAGCCAGCGAATCCATTGCTTTTGACGATCACCGGCAAAGCACCGCAAATACATGGCAATAATTTTATTGGTCACCTCGGATTGACCATCGGATTGAGGATGGTATGCCGAACTCATGTGCAACCAAACACCACCAACTTGAATAATTCTTGCGGAATGTGCTAGTGAAAACCACATCGCGATCAAGGACAATAGAGGAAGGAATCCCGTGAAGTCCGACCATCAGATCAAAAATATCCGGTGGCCAAAGCCGCCAGATATGGATGTGCTAAGGAAGAAAATGTCTTTGCCTTAGAAAAGCGATCCACCACGGTAAGGATAACAGTTTTACCTCCTGATTTGGGAAGGCCTTCAATAAAATCCATAGCAATGTCTGACCAAACCGCCTGAGGTACCTCAAGTGGTTGTAGGAGACCAACTGGGTGAAGATGTTCGCTTTATTATACCGCACGTGACACACTCCGATAAACTCTTGGATAAGATGGCGAAGCGAGAATATGGAAATCCGCTCGGACACGATGCAATGTCTTCTGCACACCCTCATGACCAATTGCATGGCAATCAGCAATAATGCCTGCTACAAACGGAGACGATGCTGGTACAAAAATAGGGCCCTTGTACGTAATCGAGCCATCGATACCGACCGTGGAGCACGAGACGACCTTCTTGAATGTCGGAGCGAGGAAACCCATGCCGGTTCGGCCGGCAGATCACGTCGAGATCATCAAAGAGTGCGGCGTTGGTGCGAAATGGCATGTAAGGAAGCAATTGGACCGCCATCACACGCCGAAAGAGCGCCCGCCACGGTGTTCAAACGGCCAGACGGTATTCAACCGAAAAATCAAACCCAACCGCTTTACTTGCCCATTGGTGCTGCGGAATAGTGGAGAGACGCCGATCCGTAAGAAATTTTAAACCAGAGTGATCGGTCGTCTGATGAATTGGCGCCCAAACATATGGCCTCCAGCGCGCGCGCCGCACTAAGTTAATCAACTCGCGTTAAGAAGCCGCCAATTTGGCATGTCGAGCGAAGAATCGGACGACTATAGAACGCAATTGGCCCCACACCTTGATGAAGAACAAAGACCGAATCCCGATCCTAAGCATCACATTCAATAATAAATGGTTGGTCAAGTCCGCAATTGAAGAACAGAGCCGATGAAAGGGCATGTTTGAGCTTGATGAAAGCTTTGCCGCTTCATCACCCCAAATGAATGCCTCCTGCGTAAGAGGCGAGTTAAAGGAGCTGCGATAGCCTCAGTAATGCTTGATGAACGGCGATAATAGCCACCAAACCAAGAAAAGCCCGGACAAACCAAGACAGTAGGAATAGGCCAATCTTCACCGCAGCCTACCTTTTGCCGATCCATGGCGACTCCTCTACGAGATGACATGGCCTAAATAACCCACGAAGAAGTCCCAAAAGAGCATTTAGAACGCTTTCAGACGAGTTTATGTTTCTAAGTTCTTGCAATACCGCGACATGACAAAGATGGTCCGCCCAAGATGAATCAAATAAGGATATCATCAAAGAAAACGAGCACAAATCTGCGGAGAAAGAGCCGCAACACATCATTCATGAGTGCTTGAAAGGTTCATGGGGGCATTAGAGAGTCCAAACGGCATCACTAAAAATTCAAAGTGCCCATGATGAGTGCGAAACGCCGCCTTGTGGATGTCGCCGGATGCATGCGACTTGATGATATCCCGAACGAAGATCTAACTTGGTGAAAAAGCGTGCCTTTTAATTCATCCAATAGTTCTTCCACCACCCAGATAGGAAACTTGTCCTGACGGTTTTATCATTGAGGGCGCTGAGTCGACGCAAAAACGCCATGAAAGGTCCTTCTTGCGTACCAGCAACACGGGAGAAGAAAATGCTGAGGTACTGACGCGGATGATACCTTGACTGAGCATATCCCGACATTGTGTTTCAAGCTCATCCTTCTGAAGTTGGGGATAGCGATATGGCCGGACTGCCACGGCGTCAGTTCCCTGAATGAGATGAATCCGATGATCATATGTCCGGGATGGCGGAAGCCCCTGGGGTTGGGCAAATACCTCCTGGTGTGCATCCAAGAGGGCTGTCATAAAGTCTGAATCCGCAGTTGCCCAGGCCACGAGGGGAGTCTGCTTAGGCGCTGTTCCTTGGAGAGTAATCTTGCCATTGCCGTGCCAGAATGTCATGGTGAGGCGCTGGAAATCCCAGGTGATGGGTCCTAATGTCAGGAGCCACTGAACGCCCAGCACAAAATCCACCCCTGGTAATGGTAATGTATAGCAATCCAGAAAGAATTCTGCTGACCCAATACTGATGGCTATGTGGCGACATTCTCCGCTGCTGCTGACCCGATCTCCATTGGCGACGGCTACCTGAATGGGTCTGGTCGGCTGTTCTACTGCTATGCCTGCGCGCGCCACCACCCTGTCTGCAATGAAGTTATGGGTAGAGCCGGAATCAACCAGCGCCATGTACTGCTGACCTTCAAGAGAAATGGGAAGCCGCATTGTGCGTCCAGCCACGATCCCAGTAAGCGCGAGAAGTGATATGGACACGAGGCCCTCACATTCGCCTCATCGTCATTGGCGACACCTCCGAATGACCTCCAAGCAAAAGCTCGCTGACATGTATGTCCCGCACGCATTTCTCATCACGCTTGTAGCATAAGCCTGGCGACGCCGCTCCTCCATTTGCGCCGAGTAAGTTTTTGATAAGCCTAGGCCCTTGCGTGCCATGGACTCCTCCTTCCCAAACGGACCGATGTTCGATTTTGATTAAATCTTGTTGCGGTGGTTGTCGTCTTGGCGCCACCACCTTTTGCCGCCGCCTTATGCCATTGTCTTCCCTCGCCAACGTCTGGCTGTTGCAGCCGTTCATGTGCTCGCGCTAAACTCATGGCCATAGCTGAGTTCTGCGGAGCGCCAGTCGACAAAGAATAGCTATATCGCTCCTTCGCTTCTTTGTGAACATCTGGATCCTCTGATCAGCCCGCAAATTAGCGCGAGGAAGAAGTGCTTCAAACTCCTTTTGGTACTGGGCCACCGTCCCGGTTTGCCGAAGTTGCTTGATCTCTGTGAGGTGATTGCGGCGTGTTGGTGGTCCAAAGCGCAGATTGACGAGCTCCTTGAAGCGCGCCCAAGATACTTCTCCGTCTTCCTCCTCCTGCCACATATACCATTGCTGAGCTTCTCCCCGCAAGTGGTATGCTGCGGTACGAACTTTTTCTTCTTCCACCGTTTGCTGCCCCCGGAAGAAAAGCTCACAGGAATTTAGCCAGGACAGCGGGTCTTCGGCGCCATCGTACACTGCAAATTCCCAGCGTTGATGTTTGCGTGGGTGTGCTCCCATCGCAGCCGCCAGCATGCCGCTGCTTGCGCCGTTGCCGTCGCGTCGCCCCGGTGGTACATACGCCAGTTCTTCCGGCGCCTTGTCTTTCCCTCTCTCTTTGTCTATGATCTCCAGTACACCGCTGCTCTGGTCTTCAACCTTGGCGATGCGCGCATCGTGTTGATCTAGGCGAGTAGAGACAGTGGCTAGTTGCGCCGTATGGCCATCCTGCACCATCGCCATGTCATCCAGCTTGCGAAGGGCGCCCCGCAAAGATCTTCTTGAGGGTTCCCTCCTCAGATCGATCGCCATCACTGACGGACATGATGCCCGCAATGATTGGCTCTGATACCAAGTTGTTGTGTGCTCTGCTTCGGAGATTGTAGCGATGCGTGGGACGTCGTATCGACGCCTTAAACTGACGACGAGTTGGAGCCGCTGTCGAAGCAGAGGAAACACAAAGAATGTACCAACGCCGCCGTGTGTTCAAGCAAGAGGTCGAGAGATTAGGTTTATGGAAGGCAACAGACATCTGTTGCTTGCTTTTCTTTATTGATTTCCTCCTCTTATATAGCCAACATTGTCCAGAGCTAAATATAGCAAATCTCTAATTATAGTAACTACTTAAGACTACGATATAACTCTAAGAAGGACACATGCAACCTAAACCGATTCCAATACCAAAGCGATGCCACGATCGATTCTAACTCGGCGTGTATAGTGCGCGCCATTGAACCTAACATCTCCTTCCTTCAAAAAAAACTGTCCTCGAAATGAAAGTCGATGAAGCTTCAAAAGCGTCGACATGTTCCCATGTTGCTTGAGCGGTGGAAGATCCTTCCAACGAATGAGCACTTGACGATGACCACGCACCACACGACCTTTGAGAGCTTGTTCAGGCGTCAGTAGAGCACGACCCCGGACAAGCGGAGGAAGAGGCGCCAGTGCTTCTGGAGGTGTCCCATGGAATTTCTTGAGGAGCCCCACATGAAAAACATCATGAATCCGCTGTAAGGAAGGCGAGAAACGATAAGCCACCGACCCAATCCGTTGGGCCACTTGATATGGCCCGTAGAAACGGGGGCTAAGCTTGCCATGCTGAACCGGTGATAAAGAAGAAACTGGTCTCTGTGAGATGCGCAACCAGACCCACTCGTCAACTTCAAACGTGACCTCGCGATGGAGACGATTGTAGTAGGAAGCCGCTGAAGACTGTGCTTGAAGAAGGCGATCACGAACTTCCGCTAAAAATTCATCCCGCTCCAGCATCTGCGACTCCACGGCCGGAACACGCGCCTCTCCTTTGACATAAGCACGCAAACTGGGGGGGTCACGACCATAAACAACTCGAAACGGAGCAGTCTTGAGAGATGATTGGAAGGAGGTGTTATAACAATACTCCGCCCATGGTAGCCAGCGAATCCATTGCTTTTGACGATCACCGGCAAAGCACCGCAAATACATGGCAATAATTTTATTGGTCACCTCGGATTGACCATCGGATTGAGGATGGTATGCCGAACTCATGTGCAACCGAACACCAGCCAACTTGAATAATTCTTGCCAGAATGTGCTAGTGAAAACCACATCGCGATCAGTGACAATAGAGGAAGGAATCCGTGAAGTCGACCATCAGATCAAAAATATCCTATGGCCAAATCGCCAGATATGGATGTGCCAAGGAAGAAAATGTCTTTTTAGAAAAGCGATCCACCACGGTAAGGATAACGCTTTTACCTCTGATTTGGGAAGGCCTTCAATAAAATCCATAGCAATGTCTGACCAGACCGCCTGAGGTACCTCAAGTGGTTGTAGGAGACCAACTGGGTGAAGATGTTCCGTTTTATTGCGCTGGCACGTGACACACTCCCTGATAAACTCTTGGATAAGATGGCGAGCGCGAGGAATATGGAAATCCGCTCGGACACGATGCAATGTCTTCGCGACACCTCATGACCAATTGCATGGCAATCGGCAATAATGCTCGCTATAAACGGAGACGATCTTTGGTACAAAAATAGGGCCCTTGTACGTAATCAAAGCCATCGCATACCGACTGTGGAGCACGAGACGACCTTCTTGAATGTCGGAGCGAGGAAACCCATGCCGGTTCTTGGCGGCGAGATCACGTCGTAGATCATCAAAGAGTGCGGCGTTGGTGCGAAATGGCATGTAAGGAAGCAATTGGACCGCAACATCACACGCCGGGAAAGAGCGTCCGCCACGGTGTTCAAACGGCCAGGACGGTATTCAACCGAAAAATCAAACCCAACCGGTTTACTTGCCCATTGGTGCTTTGCGGAATAGTGGAGAGACGCCGATCCGTAAGAAATTTTAAATCAGAGTGATCGGTCAGTCGATGAATTGGCGCCTCAAACATATGGCCTCCAAGGGCGCATCGCCGCACTAAGTTAATCAACTCGCGTCAGAAGCCGCCAATTTGGCATGTCGAGCAGCAATCGGACGACTATAGAACGCAATTGGCCCCACACCTTGATGAAGAACAGCACCGAATCCCGATCCGGAAGCATCACATTCAATAATAAATGGTTGGCTGAAGTCTGGCAATTGAAGAACAGGAGCCGATGAAAGGGCATGTTTGAGCTTGATGAAAGCCTGAGCTGCTTCGTCACCCCAGCTGAATGCCTCCTTGCGTAAGAGGCGAGTTAAAGGAGCTGCGATAGCCCTGTAATGCTTGATGAAACGGCGATAATAGCCGGCCAAACCAAGAAAAGCCCGGACAGCCCGCACAGTTGTAGGAATAGGCCAATCTTCACCGCAGCTACCTTTTGCCGATCCATGGCGACTCCCTCGGCCGAGATGACATGGCCTAAATAACCCACAGAAGAAGTCCCAAAAGAGCATTTAGAACGTTTCAGGACGAGTTTATGTTTCACAAGTTCTTGCAATACCTGACGCACATGACAAAGATGGTCCGCCCAAGATGAATCAGAATAAGGATATCATCAAAGAAAACGAGCACAAATCATGGAGAAAGAGCCGCAACACATCATTCATGAGTGCTTGAAAGGTTGGGGGCATTAGAGAGTCCAAACGGCATCACTAAAAATTCAAAGTGCCCATGATGAGTGCGAAACGCCGCCTTGTGGATGTCGTGCGATGCATGCGCGACTTGATGATATCCTGAACGAAGATCTAACTTGGTGAAAAAGCGTGCCCTTTTAATTCATCCAATAGTTCTTCCACCACCCAGATAGGAAACTTGTCCTGACGGTTTTATCATTGAGGCGCGGTAGTCGACGCAAAAACGCCATGAAAGGTCCTTCTTGCGTACCAGCAACACGGGAGAAGAAAATGCTGAGGTACTGACGCGGATGATACCTTGACTGAGCATATCCCGACATTGTGTTTCAAGCTCATCCTTCTGAAGTTGGGATAGCGATATGGCGGACGCCGCCACGTCGGTTCCTCAATGAGATGAACTGATGATCATATGTCCGGATGGCGGAAGCCCCGGGTTGGGCAAATACCTCTGGTGTGCATCCAAGAGGTCATCATAAAGTCTGAATCCGCAGCTTGCCTGTGCCACGAGGAGTCTCGCTTAAGCGCCGTTCCTTGAGAGTAATCTTGCCATTGCCGCGCGTAATGTCATGGCGAGGCGCCGAAATCCTGGTGATGGGTCCTAATGTCGAGCCACCGAACGCCCAAAGACAAAATCCACCGGTAATGGTAATGTATAGCAATCCGTAAAGAATTTCACGACCCACATCGATGGCTATGTGGCGACATTCTCCGCTGCCGACCCGATCTCCATTGGCGACGGCTACGAATGGGTCCGGCCTACCGTTTCATCGCTATACTGCACCGCCACCACCACCGCTCGCAATGAAGTTATGGGTAGAGCGGAATCAACCAAATACCATGTATCGCCGACCTTCAAGAGAAATGGAAGCCGATTGTCGCCCACCCACGATCCCAAAGAAGCGAGAAGTGATATGGACACGAGGCCCTCACATTCGCTTCATCGTCATTGGCGACACCTCCGAATGACCTCCAAGCAAAAAGCCTGTTGACATGTATGTCCCGGCACGTACTTCTCATCACAGTTGTAGCATAAGCCCTGGCGACGCCGTTCCTCCATTTGCGCTCGAGTAAGTTTTTTGATAAGCCTAGGCCCGGCTGTGCCATGGACTCCCTCCTTCCCACGGACCGATGTTCGATTTTGATTAAATCGGTGTTGCGGTGGTTGTCGCCTTGGCGCCACCACCTTTTGCCGCCGCTTATGCCATTGTCTTCCTCGCCAACGTCTGTCATTGCGGTAGCTCATGTGCTCGCTTAAACTCATGGCCATAGCGAGTCTGCGAGCGGCTGTGTCGACAAAGAATAGCTATATCGTTCCTTCAAGCCGTGAACATCCGGATCCTCCGATCGCCCGCAAATTAGCGAGGAAGAAGTGCTTCAAACTCCTTTTAGTATCGGGCCACCGTCCCGTTTGCCGGGTTGCTTGATCTCGTGAGGTGATTGCGGCGTGTTGGTGGTCCAAAGCGCAGATTGACGAGCTCCTTGAAGCGCCCCAAGATACTTCTCCGTCTTCCTCCTCCCCGCCACATATACCATTGCCGAGCTTCCCATAAGTGGTATGTCATGCAGTCTGAACTTTTTCTTCTTCCACCGCTTGTCGCCTTTAAGAAAAGCTCACAGAATTTAGCCAGACGGCGGGTCTTGGCGCCATCGTACACTGCAAATTCCCAGCGTTGATGTTTGCGTGGGTGTGCTCCCATCGCAGCCGCCAGCATGCCGCTGCTTGCGCCGTTGCTGTCGCGTCGCCCCGGTGGTACATACGCCAGTTCTTCTGGCGCCTTGTCTTTCCCCCTCTCTTTGTCTGTGATCTCCAGTACGCCGCTGCTCAGGTCTTCAACCTTGGCGATGCGCGCATCGTGTCGATCTAGGCGAGTAGAGACAGTGGCTAGTTGCGCCGTATGGCCATCCTGCACCATCGCCATGTCATCCAGATTGCGAAGGGCGCCCCGCAAAGATCTTCTTGAGGGTTCCTCTCGGATCGATCGCCATCACTGACGGACATGATGCCCGCAATGATTGGCTCTGATACCAAGTTGTTGTGTGCTCTGCTTCGGAGATTGTAGCGATCGCGGGACGTCAGACGACGCCTTTAAACCGACGACGAGTTGGAGCCGCTGTCGGAACAGAGGAAACACAAAGAACAGCCAACGCCGCTGTGTGTTCAAGCAATGAGGTCGAGAGATTAGGTTTATGGAAGGCAACAGATTATCTGTTGCTTGCTTTTCTTTATTGATTTCCTCCTCTTATATAGCCAACATTGTCCAGAGCTAAATATAGCAAATCTCTAATTATAGTAACTACTTAAGACTACGTATATAACTCTAAGAAGGACACATGCAACCGAAACCGATTCCAATACCAGGCGATGCCCTGATCAGATTCTAACTCGGCGTGTATAGTGCGCGCCATTGAACCTAACAACAAGAAGTAATAATATGTTTTTCACCTGATTTTATAGGGTGATTCAAAGGTCATAATTATGGATGCTAATGGTGCCCGATCAAAGGCCATTGCTAGGTTACTGAAGAGGCTTGGCGTGCAGGCAAATTTTGAATGGTTTTTTCCCAGTGGTCTTTTGCATGCATGCATTCTCCTGTCTAAATTTGAATTTTTCGATAGCAGCGACCTTACCTGGTTAAAGGCGGTTTCCAATCTTGGGCAAAGAACCATCGTGTGAAGGAACTGAAACCTCAGACCGCATTAACAGTAATAAATGAGGTAAAAATTCAGACCAGAAACTCATCTCTCAACCAGAAGGATTGTGCCAATTGCAGTTTCCATTGCATTCTGTAAAAGCTAGTCTTTTTAGAAGTTCATCAAATCTTTTCCATTTGCGTAGTTTTCAAAGCCTTTTAGATGCGGTACTCCTTTCTTGCTAATCTTTTTCTTTTTCTTTTTTTTGTAACAGGGACTCTCAGCAGTGGCATGTGCTTTGCTAGGTAAGTAGACTAGGAAAACGTTATATACTATTAGCGCATTGCTTTGCCAAGGTTAAGATGCGTCACATGATTTTCTGAAAAGTACATCATCTTGGCACAGAGGGCTGCATCTTTGGAGCTCACAAGTCACAATGGTGTTTAGGCCAAACTTTCTTATGTCAACATCAGTTTATCAATAGCAAACAGTAATGCAATTGCAAATATGGCATTTTAGCGAGGTTTAAGAAGGCATTGCTTAGTGGAGTATTTTCAGGTCACTTTAAAAATCACTTTTGAATATTGCATCCCCTACCTAGTGTGCTGCGTCCATTCTGTTAAGCATTGAAACCTAAACCACTTCTGTTTTCTGATTTATTTGCCATTTTACCTAAACGTGCATCATTGATCTTTTTGACTGAATTTCCATAATGGGTATTGGACCTTTAAAAACTAGTTAGAAGAAACAGGTGCAGTGCAGTTTCAGCCATTTCAAACTAATTTTGATTAATTTCACTAATGATCATCGTGACTGCAGAATGGGAGATGACTTTGCAATACATCGGTGTTCTAAGCCTTGGGCTGGTATGTAGTTTCCATTTTAAAACGTTTGCCCCACAGAATATTTCTTGCTCAGTGTGCATATATCTGCATGACTGGAGACTAAGCAATATAAGTTTGTTTTCTTGAATAGTACTGTTAACTGCAAATATGTAGCCATTTTGGTAAGTGGCATGAACACTGTTTACCTGATGCTTCCTTTCCTATTTTTGCAGACTATCTACCTGCGGTTCTCTACATACGAGGGTTCTGAGGATTTGCAACAAGACCTAAAGTAAGTTATCCTGGATTCCTGCCTTCCTGGTATTATCTGTTTTTGTGGGTGCGCTTCTATTCTAGAAGTTTGCAGAATTTGCCCATTTTTAAGACCGAAGGCCTTTTGGCCCAGTGTAAAACTTGCCACTTTTCCAACGCAGAAGAAAGCTAGGGTGTGTTTGGTAGAGCTCCAGCTCTATCAGATCCGTGGAGCTGGATATTTCTAACTCTACCAGTTCCGTGAAGCTGGAGCTGTAAGTACATATGAGTGTTTAGATGGATCATCTTGTTTACATTTTAGACCAAAAATATAAACTTAATTTACTTTATTTTAGCCTACAAGTTTTATATCTCAGGTGAAGCTGAGATTTAGAACTCTACCAAATATGCCCCTAGTAACAAAATTTTCCCCCTCTCCCTCTATTTGCCTAGACTGTTGCTTTCCCCAGTAAGAGTGGGCGCAGAGGCGTTCTCATGGGCGGCTAAAAAGCTAGAACCAAACAAGATTGGCCTGGCAACGTACCCCTCCACCACGGCGGTCCAGGACCGGGTTCTCCAAGCGGCGGCGAAGCATGAATCGCAGCCAACTGATGCTGAAGAATCATCAACCCAGACAGACAGTTTGGTCTCGGAAGCATGAGAAGCCTGGCGGACTCTCCAATGAGCCAACAACTCCAATCTGCGCAGCTGAATGAACTTGGTAGACACTTCCGGTTAATTTGGTGAATTGATGTTGCTGGGTTAGTTGGTCCGAGGTACTTTGAGCAGCCGTGATGACGACCGGCACGGTAAATTTATAAGCAGGCAAGCAGCATTCGCAGTGAACACATGCTGGCAAGTGGTAAAGATGCCAGTTTGTAAGTAGCAATCGTAATTGCAATTTTGCTGATATCTCTGGGACACGCACGTACCAGCACAGCCCGGGCTGGGCTGCACCGACAGGTCGCATTTGCTGGATCGAAAATTTGATCCCAGAGAACTTCAATAAATCCTTCAGTTACTACACTAGAGGTACCTTGCACTAGTCTAAAAAAAATCAAGAGGTGCTTTTATACCTTTTCTTTTGATAACTGTATAAATATTAAATTATGAATAAATGGTAAATAATGATTACTTATCTTTTCATTAGATTCAAGATTTGTGTAACTTATATTGAGAGAAAAAGTATTGAAGTACTGCTAAAAAAAATCCCCAATCGGAACATGGAACTGTAAAATGGAGATAAGTAACGAGATTTAAACGTCTCGATTTTTTGGGCAATTGCAACCAGAACATTGACCTGTCCAAGTATAGACTACGGAGTAGCATACAGCATACAGTAGCATTTGTATTTTCTTCTTACATAATAAGACTCAAGCCAACGGCAATGCAGGCAGACTGGCACGGATCCCGAAGCATTGGTTTTTTTTTGTTTCCAGATTGTACACTTTTTTAAAGACAATTGATTCATACAAATGAATTAGTAAAGATAGTCCTTCTCTTTAACTACGGAAACAACAACCTGCCACGAGTGGAAAACATGCTACATGTTATCCATTCATTGTGCGACTGTCCGTGTGCTAGAGTCAGTGGTATGATGGTCGTGTGATCAGAATCTAAATCACGTCTCAACTATACGACTAATCTACGTGGTATAATCGACAAGTGACCAAGGTATATTTCGAGGAAAAATCTAAGGTAGGGCTATTATTGTAAAACTATTAAAAAATGTTTATTTAAAAGAATTCGGCAAAAACCTCTCCTCGCTCGCGCTCCCCGACGAGCCACTCCCGCCGTCTGGTCCGCTCCCTTGGAGAAAGCAAGCGGCAATCCAGCGACCGATTCGGTTCCTGCTCTGCAACTACGTGCTCCCCAGCGCAGCCTCCGGCTGCATCTTCCTCACGCTCTCGCTCCGCCTCCTGCGGCCTCCTCTTCCTCCACGCCATCACCGCCGTCGTCTCCTTCACCGCTCCCGACATCCCCGTGCGGTGGCACAACGCCCACAACGCGGGGGGCCGCCCTCACCGCCATCTTCCAGGGAGCCGTCACACTCCTCGCCTTCACCCGCGCCTCCGACTTCCTGCTCGAGCTCCAGTACAACGTCCGCGACGAGGACGGCGCCGTCGTACTCAGGATGGTCGGCGACGAGGACGGCGCCGCCATCTTCGCCCTCCACCACGCTCGCGTTATCGCTCCGCCTCGACGACGAAGACCACCACGCCAAGGACTGGACCTCCTACCATGTCCGAAGCTGAACCCTCCATTGGTGCTGTCGGTGACGCAACTGCGATCTGCGAGTGTGGAGTGAATTACGAGACACTCTTTGATTCTTTGTGTTGTATTAGCGCGATTACTGCTAGTTACCTGTTCTTTGTACTATTTACTTTGCTCTCGAATTATTTCGTACCAAGATGCCAAGGCAAATATAGTCAAATATATAGTTTTGCTTTGCTGCGTTTGCTGTAATGTTGTGCTGTTGTGCATACATTCATCAGACTCGGTGCAAAGGTTTAAATATTGTGCTAGTATTTGTCAGAATTATCAGACCTGTTGTAACTGGAGGGATTAACTATGAACAATTTGATCCAATAAAACAACGCAAAGAAAATTTGACCAAGATAGCCACATAAGTTGCAGCTGCAGCGACATGCAAACAAAAAGATCGTCAGCTTCGCTGTCAGATTGTCTTGCGTTAACAATAGAATAGATACATGTCAAATGCAGAGAGACTGAATACATCAACTACATATCCTTCATAAATTATACTTCATTTCTGTCGACAGCATCAAGAAATATAATCCAGATCTCCATTCTGCCAAAAACCTCTACCATTTCGTGTCTTCCATTATTACCCAAGAAGCTTCTGCTGCTCTGGTCCCTGGGTGTATTGCTCCACTGCTCTATGACCCAATTTGAGGAAGACGCTTTCGGAATCACCTTGTTAGGACCATTACTGGGACGAGGGAAACAGATCCCTTTGAGGAACATCAGTGCCACCATTGCTGTTTTGAATGGTTTTCGATTTCAAACGCAGCTCAGGTGAAGATGCCAGAGCATTTATGGCCTCTTCGGGAGGTAAACACCGCTTTGAGAAGTACATGGCTATTCCCTTGGGCTTTTTCGATTTCACTGAAAAAACAAGAAACATGGTTGGTAAAGTTGTTAAGGACAATGATGCAAGATTCTTACTGATAAAAGAATATCAAGTAGAATACCAGGTGAGGAATTTAAGCCAAGCTTGTGAAGAACCTGTTTCTTGACCTGCAGAGAAACAAAAGCTTCTTGATACAACATCTTAAATCCATTTAGTATGCCGTTGAGTGTCATTCGCTAGTAATCACACTACTAACACAAAAACAATGATAATCAGGTATGTACTTGAGTGTGAAAGCGTTCTGACCTGCCAACGATTATCAACAAAGTCAGATATCTCTCTCACTTTACTTTTCAGTTGCGACTTTGAAACACTTGGAAACCTCTGCTGCAGTGACTCAACCAACTTATTGATACCATCTCGACATGATCTCATCACCCTAACCTGCAATGGAGTTAAACAAACAAGAATTAAACTTGTTTTAAAAATTCTATCTGTAAACAACAGAGAATAATCATGATTACTTACAATTTCTGCTAGGTCCGTGTCTGGTATAGCCGATGCAGCGGCAGGACTACGTTTTGCATTCGACTGATTAGTTTCTTCAGCACTTGCAGATGAACCATCAATGACCGGTACATCAATAACTGCACCTCCCGGACAGATGCGCATTGAAAGAAGTTGCAGGCAAAGCTGCTCGAGCTTAGCCGTTCCCTTGAGGTCTCCAGCACTCAGTAATTCAGCCTTTTCATGAGTTATGTTGGATATCACTAAAGGTTGGCTCTTACGGAGAGCCTGTTCAGTCAGACTGTTAAGTACTTTTTGCTGGCGTAGTAGAGCTTTGAATTCCTCAACTTCTGCGCACTGGCTGGGTGGATAATTACTGGTTTCCTCGTCGTTTTCGTCCAATAGACTTTCAATCTGAATCCCCTGCAGGAAAGAAACTTGTAAAGCTGAGAGTTGCAGAAGACTATTCATTCTGATGGGTACTTTTTTTGACGAGACATTCTGATGGGTACTTGGGAGTACCATAGCACACTTACCAAATGAAACTACTACTGATCTCACATACCTCGCCGAAAAAACTGAAAGTGCACCATAACTCTAAAGTGCACATGCATTTTCATACATAGCAGAAGTAAAACATAACTTGCATCACACTTAATGGGCATAAGTACTACTGAATGAAGTGTGTGTCACTACTGTTTGAAAAGAGAGAATCGGAAATGCCTTGCAGGTTGGACTAACTAAATGGACTGCAGGTTAGAGAATGTTTGGAAGTGTCATAATTGACGAATTAATATCACATATCTGAATGGTAGGTTAGTTTGTTTGTCTTGCCCTTTTGTTAATGTAAATTGGTAATGGTAGGTGCCTTCTTGGATGTAAACTTACACAAAAAACAATGAGAACTGTAATTGCTACCATAAATTGTCAAAAGAGAATCCACTTATTCAATGTTATACCTCATTATCCGAGAGGTAACCATCAGGCACAACAAAGCTATCTTCACTCTCTTCATCTGTAATCTTGGAATCTTCCTCCATAACTTCATCGTTATCCTTCTCACAGTCAGAAAGGCTCTCTCCAGGATCCTCCTGTGCGGCAAACATGAGTACCTCTTGCCGAAAAGGAAGGACAACAAAGAAGCAAGAGCAACAACAACTACCTCTTCCCATTCGTCGTCACTATCAACCTCATAGTCTAGATCAGGATCCATCTTTAGTGGACACCTTGGGCCAACAACAGCACTGCAAATAATTATAGAACTAACCATGATATGGCGGTAGATTGGAAAACATTAATAAATTATTGATGGCGTGCAGATTAAGTGCTGACCTTTTCTTCCTCCAAGTCCCGTAATATGCTGGTCTGTTACTTTTGTCAAATTGCAGAAGCTTTCTCCTTACTAGTCTAGTTGACAGAGGATTAGCATTATTGGTGCCATGACATTGCATCTCGCTCGCTGGTAGCATATCAACATCATTTTCAAGCTTATCTGGTTCATTTCCCTGACTTGAGTTGTGGTGAGTACCTTCATTTGGAGTAGAAAGTATTTCCTCAAGCATGTCATCTGAGGATTTTTGAAGCTTGAACTCTTTAAATGCCTCCATCTTAGGTTTGTGTCTGATACCCCACCTGGAGAACCTGTTATAGCTAGATATCTTGTGCCAACTAGTGATCTGCAACCTGTGACATATTTCCATTAGATCCTTATCATTGACAACCTTGGTTTGTCAAACAAATACAATGGGGAAAATGAGACATGAGTGTTCGTGGATGTTAATTTTTCTGAGAAGACCTCATATGTACGTCAACAAATTGACTTATATATCAAAAACATGATGAGATTAGGAGAAGATATTGCTAACCTCCGAAGATCTTCCAAAGCCCAGCTCTCTTTTTGAGAGAAAGAAGAATCAATTATTGATGTAGCTGCTGAAACCACCTCTTTGTTGTTGGTGCATGGATCAATGGAGCGTACACCTGAGTCATTCTCTCCAGATTTATCAAGTTTTTCACTCTTATTTTTGAAAAAACGCTCCATCATAGATGCTTGCTTCTGAATGACCTGTTGCTTCTTGAGTTGTGCAGCTTCCTTTTCACGGCGCTTTCGTTCTTTCTCAGCTTCCTCTTGCTGCCTCTTTTGTTGTTTCCTCATTTCAGTTTCTTCCTTTTCACGGCGCTTCTGTTCTTTCAGTGCTTCCTCTTCCTGCCTTCTTTGTTGTTTCTTCATTTCAGCTTCTTCCTTTTCATGCCGCTTCTGTTCTCTCAGCGCCTCTTCTTGCTGTTTCTTTTGTTGTTTTCTCAGTTGAGCTTCTTCTTTCTCTTGGCGTTTTATTTCCTTCTCAATTTGTTTTCGCACTTTATGGATTTCCTTTTCCTAGAATTCAGTAATATAAAATTAGTGAGAAAAATAGACATGCAATTCCCTTGCTACCATTGTGATATCACACCATGATCTCCCTCAAAAACAAATTGAACAATGCTAGCAAACAATATATCCAATTAACTGTAGTTCTACTTCAAACATCAAGACCCACAACCCCAGTTTAGCAGGCCAATTGTGATATGCTAATTTATTTTCAGATGTCATATATGATTGTCCTGGACAAAAGCCGGCCTATAGTAGCACATTATCTGGATTCATCAATAAGTGTTTTGCTTAAGAATAGACACTGAAATACTACTGATCCACTACAACAATAGCTCAATTGTGTGCATGTATTGAGAGTAGAAAATTTTGAACAAGCTAGTCATTGAAAGTTGGAAGATGCCACAACTTCATGTAAGCTCTACCTTCGTAACATCAATAGAATAGATACCAAATTATAGTCATTAAAAATACTTCAGATCATATATTTAAATTGACAGAAGAAAATTCCAGTGGTTGTTTCAAAAACAATGCAATGGTAAAAAGTACTAACATTAGTAGGAAAGTTTCCATTGCGCAACTCAGCAGCACCATTCACAACATCAATTCTGCCAATGTTTTGATCATTTTTCTCCATATCTTGCATTGACTCCTTAGCTATTGATCTGACATCTTTGGCACCCCTTTATTGACCCCCAAAAAAATACATTAGGACCTTCATAGAAGGTATAAATAAGATGTGCATGGCATTCACCTATAAATAAAGGGAAAATGCAAGAGGGTACATACCGTTCAATGTTGTTCTTTTGTGTCACTCTTTCCACCATTGATCTGATCCCCTCCAAGTTCAGTGCTTTGCTTAATTTTACAGAGGCTTTTCTAAGATCATTTACTTGATCTTCTACTACAGGAGATTCAAGAACTGACAAAGTTGCTGCAATAGGTAGGAATTCACTTAGGTAACACAAAATAAAGGTACAGAGTAATCAGGCAAGTTCATGGTTCTTGTGATTAGATGTGAAAATTCAAGTAAATTTAACAACATAAAATTTTGATGTAATTAAACAGCCTGACAATTGAAAGTGATTTAACAGCAAAACATGTCATATATTGAAATGATGAAAGAGACTTCAGCTATACAAACCAGAAAAAGGAATTAGCGTACAAAACTAGTTCCAAGGATTGAGAAAATTAAAGTTTAGACGTAGTGGTAATGCTGAAAAAGTTATGCCTTACAATAGATAGCGGTGATCCTCTCATGGATTTTCTTTCTAGCGGCTCTCCGTGTACTCAAAAAGCCCCGTGTTCTCACAGGCATCAGCTTCAAATCTCTTGCCTGTCAATGAACAATAACCAACTTAGCCACCACAACATATATAACCTGATTTGAATTGGACACCAACTTATAAAGTAACACAGAATTTACCTCCCAGCACCAAAGAGCCAGCTCCGATTCATCTTCCAATACATCAGCATCCGGACTAAATTTTCCATACATCATCCTCTGCCCAATGAGGAGCACAGAACTGCGGACTGAAGCCATGGACACGCCCTCCGTTCCCTTCAACTTCTCGTGAATTTCATCCACCAACTTGGATAATCCGAGATTGCTCTCCTCCAGCAAGCAGCCAATCATCGCGTTGTTCGACAGATTCCCACCGTCGAACTGCATCCTGTGGCCAGAAACCTCCTTGTAAAACTCGAACAAGCCCTCAAGCTCCTGGCGGCACCCAGTAACAAGAGCGTCCTTGTCTGCGGTAGCAAGTGCCGGGCCATTGGAAGCTCTCTTCCGCTTCAGCTGCTTCTGCACTTCTAGAGACTGGTTCGCCGGGACTGGTTTGTTCGGCTCTTGAGCTGGGACATCATCAATAGACATTGAGTCACTTGATTCGAGCTCAGCAGATCGGTTAAGAACAACAGGACCATCGACTTGCATTTGCGACTGCCCCAGCCCGTCGCGCGGCTCGGTGTCATTGCCGTTAGGGGATTCGGAGTGGGCAACACCAAGAACCATGCCGCCGTCTTCCATTGTGGGAAAGGGCAATGGTTAGCGTTTTGAGGGTTCGGTTCTTGCAATTGCTGGCTCAGGAACAGAAGCACATTCCTCTACCCAACCTCTTCAACAAACAATCATCTGATCAACCTGGATAAAGAAAAACGAACACGGAGAAATAACTGAATTAGTGTTCTGCGAACAGTGTAACGCTTACGAAGGCATCAAATCAGGTTTTGTTGCTAGTCCTCTGATCCCAATCTCCCTACCCACAAATCAACTCTTGGGATTTATGAACATTTGTTCGGTGCAACAAAGAAAGGATCGACATTTGCAAAGGAAATCGAAACAATACCCCAAAATCGGACCCACAGGGGAAAAACCCCAAGAAAAGAGAAGGCAGTGAATGAAACAAGATAGGTTTGGCCGGCAAAAGAGATGCGGCGGCCATTACCTCACAAACCGGCGGTCGGAGGAAGAGGTGAGAATCCCACTTGGCTTCAGAAACGGCGGGGAAGGATCCGATTTCCTCTCCCGCTCTGGCCTCCTCCGCTACCCGGATCTATCTCTTCGTTTCGCCTTCCCTTCTTCTTTTCGGGGGCGAGCGCGCGAGAGGATTAAAGGAGACGAGGAGGCCCCGAAATGGGAAATAAGAGGGCGCGCGCGTGCGGTGCTGCGATAAGAGGGCGCGGGAAGATTTTCCCGCGGCGGTTTTGAGAATTTCACATTTTGGTGGCCTGGCTTCCCGCGGCATGGAGGTGGAAGCCGCCAGCCAGCGTGACACTGCACTGCACTGGTAGCGTCGTGGGCTGGGGTCTGTGGATGAACACAAGTTGGGCCACCGCTAATGCCCGATCAAGCCTAGCTCGACCTGGTCTGAAGTTTAGGACCGAGCCGTACTTTGATGGGCCAATTTTAGTGCTTTTCCTTTCTAGGCTTGGGCCTGCTTAGCTCCTAACCACTCAGTCCTTGCTCCGAATTGGAACTAAAATCCTAGTCTATTCAGTGGATGCATAAGGATTGTGATTCAGTTAAAACAAGTCCTAATTATACATCGAGAAGAAAAAAATAACGTGTCTAAATTGTGCTTAGGACACCGAACTTGGGAAACAACGTTACAACCCTACAATTTATTTTTGTACTTCTCTTCGCCAAATTTAACGAAAAAAACATTACAAAACCAACTAAGAGTCGTATAAGCATCGTCAGTGTTGTTTTTCTTTTTGCCTCCAAGGAGAAGAGATAGAGAGCTAGGAATCGCCTCTGAACATTGCTAAAATTAAGGCAAAATTTGTTGTAGCTTAGAGGCCGCCCTATGGGCCCCAGCTTAGAGGCTAAGTAAGCTCTAAATACTACGGATGTTCTTAGGCTATTCACAGTGCATTGTATCTTGTCACAATATCCAAAACTGCCATGTCATATAATATTATAAAAGATGTAACTATCCCAATGTATGTATCATGGATTGTTTCTTAGGCCATTCACAGTGCAAGTTTCATGGGAGTTTCATTCTCATTAAATGAGATGCCATATAGGTAAAAGTGGTGACATGACAATAAATTTATGAGGAGAGAGGAGAGTTGAGTTTCATGGGGATGAAACCTGGTGTACACGGTTACCAAGTGCTTTGAAACTGGGATGAAACCCTACTGAGAGTGATTTGTTTCATTTCCACACTTTTTCTGGATCCTGTGTGGCCATATTGTAGTGTGCTAGATATAATTGCAAGTGGCTACATAATTTATATGGCATATTTGATCACAACACCATGCAACAATTAAATGTTATGTCATGCCTATGAAACTGCAAAATAAAACTGTGCATTAAGAGATGTTGTTTCATTCATCAACCCAAACATCTAAATATGACGTGGCACTATCGGAAACCGTGTAACGAAACTCTCCACTGTGAATGACCTTAGTCCCCACAAGATAATTAAATGCTAGATGTGTATGAGAGTATAAATTGTGGACCACTTAGATGATTCAAGTTTCAATGTCTATGATTTTGTGCACAAGTGGTATCTTCCTCAAGATACAACTTTCTTCTCTCCCCTCTTAACTCTTCTGCCACATCATCAAAAATGCTTATGTGGCATGCATTAAATGGATATGTTACCATGCACATGTTTACTTCCATTCTTTTTACCTGTCGTTTTTAACATCGTTGTTTTCTCTAATACACACTTTTGACCATTATTCTTTAGTATAGTTGTATGTTGCAGCATTGACGGTGCGCGGGCTAATGCTGCAGCTGCCCTCGCTAAGTCGCTAGTCGCATCGAAGTCGGCAACGAGCTAAGTGTTGCACCGAAGCTAACGCAAAGTGAAAGTTATTTCTATTAGGAAAAGGTCCAATTTACAACTCTTGATGAATTCTCGCCTCAGTTCGATTTCCATCGCTACACTGCAACTATTTGAATTAAGACCTTGGAAATAAAACATTCAACTTTACCTTATGGACCCAAACCATGGTGGTTTGTTTGACGTGGCATTCACATGTGTGCATTTCGTTAATATGGTATTCGCATGTGTGTTCACATCAACGTCCATGTAATATGAAAAGCATCTTCTTCTACCAATGAAAACACACACTAAGAAGGGGGATATGGGGGCAGCAAACGGCCACGGATGCTAGTGGCAATGCTCAAGTGGCAATGGGCCAATGGCTAACGACGATGGATGAACATAGCATTAGGAAGGAGAAAAGGGGAATGGAGGAGGATGAAGCTCACCAATGGAGGCGGCTTGAAGCTCCAACGAGAAGGAGCGGTGGAGTTAGAGTCGTTGTCATCGGAAAAAGAAATTTTGGTGTCGTGCTGCACACGCGCGGCCGTGCAGTACGACACCAGATTTGCTCACGTGTTCACTGTTGCAATCTTGAAGCGATCGAGACCAGCCAGTCCTTGAGTGAGACGCCTCCACCGAGCCAAGCCGTGCTGACAGGAAACGCAAGCCTCGGACGGGAAACGCAAGCCGCGGACGGGCCCTCCTCCTCAACTCGAAGAAATAGGGCAGGAGAACACACGCCGCATTTCCCTGAGGGTTGCGTTGTATGGAGGCGGATAAGGCGCACAAGTTGAGGTCTCAACGATGTGTTATGGAGGCGGATAAACTTCTAATCGATCAAATAAGATAAGCCGGAATGAAGTCAGCACAAGTGTATGATTTTTTCAAAAAGTGGGAGGAGCTGAGAATGTACCCTTCTCGTGAGTGGATTGCAATAACCAGATTGGTCATGAACGCAAGAAGTATTTGGCATCCAATGATGCGCAAACCCTGTTGGAATACTTGAAGAATAAGCAGCTGGAGGATCCTGCTTTCTTTTATACCATAGAATTAGATGAAGAGGATGGTCGGATAGCTAATTTCTTCTGGGCAGATGGTCAAGCTATCTTGGATTATGTATGCTTTGGTGATGCCACGTCATTTGACACCACATAAGCAGACAATTATTTTTGGAGCTGCATTGTTATACAATGAGACCATTGAATCATTTGTAAGGCTTTTTAGGACATTTCTAGCAGCAATGTCCGGCAAGCATCCTAGCACAATTTTCACAGATCAGTGTGCTGCCATGGCTGCAACAATTAGTATTGTATTCTCGAACACACGCCATCGTCTTTGCTTGTGGCACATTTTCCAAAATGCTGGTAAACATCTTAGTCATGTCATTGCCGAGGATAAAAGGTTCCTTGCTGAATTTAAGAGATGCGTCTATGAGGAAAGGTCAATGACATATTTCAACAAAATATGGGATGAACTATTGATTCGTTATAAGCTTCAAGATAACTCTCGGCTGAAAAACCTATATGACTTGCGAGAGCATTGGGCTGCTGTCTTTTGTGACTCTTTTACTGCTGATATGACCTCGACTCAGAGGAGTGAAGGTATGAATAATGTTTTCAAGAAAAGGTTCTGAAGAAAACTCAGCATTTCGGAACTCTTAGAAGAATATGACAAGTATGCCACTAGTCTTCGGGAAAATGAGTTGGAAGCCGACTACAATCCATGCCACTCTAACCCGATTACTTATATTCGAGATTTGCCCATGTTGAAGACTGCTGCTGAATCATATACAAGGAGGCTATATTTACAATTTGAAGAGCGATTTAGGGGGTGTTTGGAACAGCTCCAGCTTCACCAAAATCTGTGGAGTTGGTAGAGTAGGGTATTTCTAACTCTAGAAATTTATGGAGCTGGAGCTATGGGTACATTAAGAGTGTTTGGGTAGGTCATCTTATTTACATTTTAGATTAAAAATATAAACTTAATTCACTTTAATTTAGCCTATAAGTTTCAGATCTGAGTTGGAGCTGGGATCTGGAGCTCTCCTAAACAGGGCATTAAAGAGCAATTTTCTGTCTCATGCAAACTGTTAAAAACTGAGGGGACAATCATGAATTACAAGGTTATGCCTACGGAATTTCAAGATGAAGTAATAGTCATCTTTAATTCCGAGGATACGACAATAACATGTTCTTACAGATTCTATGAATGCATTGGTAAGTGTACACATTTTATGATTACACTACTTCATAATACATTTTTCTAAAAATTATTTTTTCCTACAAGTCTATTGTGCAAGCATGCTCTCCGAGTATTCAATATCAACAAAGTTTTCTTCTTGCCAGACAGGTACATACTAAATAGATGGACAAAGTATGCAAAAAGAGGGTTTTATTATGAGAAACAAAGATTTGACAAAGAAACTCTAACAACACATGCTGCGCGAATCTCTCGAAAGGCCACCACTGTTGCATTAAAGTGCGCAAATTCGAAGGAACTTCTCGAAGATTTGGAGAAAGCTATTGATAAGTTGGACCTGGAGGCAGATAGGTTACTAAGTCAAATACCTAAAAAAACTTGTGAGGTAACTCGAAGTTGCAATGAATATGGTGGGGAGGTATTAAAAGGTAAAGTATCAATCAGGGTTCCTCAGGTGATCAAAGGTCCAAAGACTAAAAGATTAAGAAATGTACTTGAAAAGAAGAAAGGCATCACTACGAGGGTTGCTAAGAAAAAAAGTAGTGGACAACATCACAAGGAAATAGTTGTAAGCACGTGAACTTTCGTTGCTATTGTGTTTTAGTATCTAATTTACTTTAGCTATTATATTCTCAATAATTTGATATTTTACATAGGGATCTTTTGATGCAAGCATTGGTGACAGTTCTGCAATACCAAATGCTTCAACGGATATGCATGGGGATTTCCCGACCATGGTTCCGCCTTTGATCCATAGAGGGTACACTAGTCTTTTACTTGGACTTCATCAAGATGCTCCGACTGCTAGGAAATTATATTTTAATGATATATCAATTCAAGGAGCATATAAGGAGTAGACAGTTCATCATATGTTAAATAGTTTTTTTAAATGATACAGCTTTCAAACTATTCAACATTTTCATGTTCTTCGCATGCTGTGAAATTAAGCAAGCAGCTGAAATTTATGTGGCAGCTTGACCAGCACTCTCAATTATTATTTGTCTTTGTACCTCAAAGATAGACACAGATTATAAACACTGCAGATGTCATTTAACTGTGCACAACTTCTTTATTCTCAATATGTTATACAGAGGTACAAAACGGTATAGTGCATTCTCTGAACTACAAGAATTGCCATTCACCGGCAATGCATTATCAATCATCTTGCATTTTTTTGTACAGCAGGAAAATGAAAAACAAAAAATTACTAGACAGAAATCCTTAAATATCATCTTTTGTTCCAACTTGATATTCAGTGCATTTGAATCTGGTATGAGCCTTGAATCTGTTGCTAGAAGCCTCTCCTGTGACCTGTAGTAGCAAACTGAAATGGTTACTTCTTCGGACAAAGAAGACAACAATGAAGGAAGTAACAATGATAGGAAATCGAAGAAAGTTTCAGACAATTCAGCTTAGCTCACAAAATGAAGCTGTTCCCAGCTTGTCTTATTTCTAACATGTTTCCAGTGTAGATCCTTTATGTAGTTCAAATCTGGCCCTTTGCAGTTCAACAAAGAGTTGTGGGAATGGGGATCCTTTGGGCTGATGTTCTCCTTGCTTGCTACCCTCTTAGGTCTTGGTGGCAGTGCATGTGCATTTGTGACCCTCAACAATAAGATTCCATGATCAAGAAGTGGGCACCCAGTGAGGTTTTAGTCATAGATACAGATCACAGCCCCTTCTTCTCTGCACTAGAACAGCTCTTTAATCTAATAGTCAAATCTCTATGATGCAAATCTGCAGATAATTAAACACTTCAGAGTGGTCTTGTTCAAATTCTTGTAACATTACATACACTCAACATTCTAGCCTCCTCAAGTGATTTGCAGGTATGTTTAATGTCTGTGGTGATTCCGAAAAAAAACTGTATAACAATCATCCATGTATGTGTTCTACAAGCTGCACCTTCTGGGAAGAGCTGCCAAAGAAGGCACCCTCCTCCAAACATTGCCTTCCAAGAGCTCAAGAAAATACTTTAAACCATTTCCATGTAAACTTCAAGGAACTCATTACGAAACTTTCCATCCTTAAGTGATATCCTAAACTCCCTGTATGCAAAATGCATAATTTGCAATTACTAATCTCGAGCGGTTGGATCACTACACAACTCAACCGAAAGAAATATTGCACCAAAATATCAAACAATCACTTTGCATAAGATAGACAAACTCACCTCAATGAATGCTTCAACAAGAAAATCATTGTATCCATAGTATGCCATAATGTCGACCTTGAGTGATTGACATAATCTTTATGTGGGACATCTGTTTGCCTCACTTGCTAAAGTTTGAGAGTACCAACAACTGGACAGAAAACCAATAGATACAAATGCTCGAAAGGTCTACAGACCGTCCAACAGTTGAATTTTGCATCTGATCTCTACGTGTTGCTTTCATTACATGCAAGTTGCCACAATTGACAGTTGCAACAATTGACTTTGCCATCGAAATTACACAAGCAACAAAAAATGCATCTTGCATACACAAGCAACTATTGGCTTTGTCCCAAAACCCTTATCGACTTTCTCTCTATTTAAAGGAAGGCATGAACTTAGATAAATACAAAAGTTATTAGATGGAACACACTTTCGATATCCTCCTTTTAAGATTTGGCGGGTTAGGTGGTCTAAGTGCCTCTTCCTCCAGCTCCTCTGAGTTTAAACCAAGATACGAGTCCATGTAACCTCTGGCCGCAATAGGCAAACAAACCTGAACGGAGAAAAATTGAGAATGGAAGGAAGAAAAGCAACCTCCTTTGTGGGCAACCAGAATTCATCAGATTCTGATCTTATGTTGAGTTTAAGTTCCTCCTCTGCCTCTTCTTCCGCCTTCTCCTTGTCCTGATCGATTGTTCGTGACTTCAAAACTTGCAGTGAACAAACATGTTCCTAATGAAGTCTGTTCCCACATGCCCTGAAAAAGCATCGGGTTGACTAGCAGAAGTTCCGGAGCAGAGGGACCATAAAACCCTTCAACACCAATCTTCAAGAGGTGCACAGTGCCATCTCTTCTATCTATGCCTATTAGAATTTCTTACCTTCAAAACTTGCAGTGAACAAACATGTATGGAAGATAAAAGCGTATAAAATAAAACTAGAATAACTACCTGCAATGTATCACCCAATGGATCTGAAAGGCGGCATGACTCATTAATTAGCTCCTAATCAAGAATAGTAGGATCATCTTTGTAGGCCTCATTTGTGATTGTGCTTTGTGAAAGGACCGGAGATGTCGCCTAGAGGGGGGTGAATAGGTGAATTAAAAATTTAAAACTAAATCACAGCGGAGAACAGTAACTTCGGACTATCCGAATCATATTTCGGATTGTCCAAGTGATCAGATAGTCCGAGTGTTTCAGAGCAAAATATGCAAAAAGTAAATCTAAGCTATTTAGAGGATATCACCTGCACCAAATGGAGTTAGTAACCCTAAAATACCTACAGTAGATGAATATCTAACAATATCCTTCACACTAAGCAAATCACCACTTAAATCACCAAGATTTAAAAACAATCACAACAAGGGTGAAGAGGAAATCCAAGAATCAAAGGCTCTTGAATTTTAACCCGAAGTTCGGATCCTTGAGGGGATCCTACGTCTCCGTTGAGGTGGCTCAGTCACACTTGAGCCGGGGTCTCTTTCAACCCTCTTCCTCCCGGTGTTGCACAAATACACTCGTCGATCTTTACTCCTTGATTCCTTCCCGTACGGAGGCGGAATCGGCCTTCACAAACTTCCCACGGCCAACCACACAAAGCATTGGTGGCTCGTAGGCAACCTCCTAGCCGTCTAGGAGTCCTCAACCTCCAAGAGTAACAAATGCTCACGAAGAACAAACTTGAAGATGAACTCAAGTGCTCAACAACTCAAATCCCACTCAACCCTAGCACCTCATTCCTCAAACTCTTCCCAACCCTTCTCACCAAAGGGATCACTTAGATCTAAGAGTAGAGAGGTGTTTTGGGGGCTCAAGAACAAAGAGATAGCCTCTCAAATCAACAGGGTAAGAGCACCTTTGAAGATGGGGAGGAGAGGGCTTTAAATAGAGGTCCCCAAAACCTAGCCGTTTTAGCTCAGCCCCGAGTCAGTTCGGATACTCCGAACAGGTTAGATAAACTGAGACAGAGAGGCTCAGTTCGGATAGTCCGAACTCAATTCGGATAGTCCGAATAGGACTGAGCAGTCCGACGAAAAACGAGCATAACTTTTGACTTCAGACTCCGATTTCTGTGATCTTGGACTTTACGGAAAGCTAAGAACGAGGGCTGCACAACCCACAAGATCTCACTGCCCAAATCCCAAAGGATAAGATCAGAATTCACAAAGAATCTAAGAGAGATCTTAAACTCTCACTTTCCGACTCTACTAACACTTCTATCCCTCTAAGTTTCACAAGGATGGATCACTTGAGCATTTGACACATCTAAAAGTCATTCGACGTCGCATCCCTTTTAATAGTACGGCAATCCTTAGACTCAAATTAAATCAAAGATAATACAAGTCTAGAAATAGTCACTTGCCGTCTTCTTTCTTAATGCTGATGCATAAAGACCTTCACCATATAATTAATGACATCTTTGCCTTGTCCAATTTGACTCGATTCACCTTATGAGACTCTCGTCCTATCAACCTAGACTTTATCATCCTCTCCGACGATCTCCACGTCAAGTCGATCTTGACTTAGTCCTCAACTCTTGGTGACACCGCCGTCTTGTTGATCTCGGCTTAACGGTCATCCTCCAAGATATCTTGGTCATCATACACACACGGGATCTAATTCTTTTCAAACCACTCATGAAAGACATTAGTCCCAAAAGCTCAATAGATATAAACAAGTTGATATTTGTGAGCAATTGATTACCACAAGTGTTTCATATAAAGAAGCACAATATAAATGGAAACACTTGACATAAGAAATGTTCTCTACTAAGTACATCATGATGAATATGTAATTGATCTATATGCACTAGAGAGATAATTGTCAATATGATGAATCAATTAAATAATGGCAAGGATCATAGTCTTTACTTAAATGAAGCACATGATAGAATATACACGAATTATACATGTGCAAATAATATTTGGAATAAGAGTAAATATGTGATCTAACTCTAGATTAAACTTCACTAAGAGAAGTGCATGAGAAGATACACAACTAAGACATGCATGCACCAAGTCAATCTATAGCAATGTGAAGTTTAACTCTAGTTAATACATGCATACTAAAAGCAAAGCACATAATGAACTCAAATGAATATATATGCATAAATAAATATGACATGAACCTATGTGCATATATATAATCAACATGTTACTTGGAGTTCACTATGCATTTGCACAAGAGGAATGCAATAACAAATATAGAAGAGATATCGAGATTGCATACATTATCTTTGTTTACTCATCCCACTTGATTTTCCTCTAAATAGATGAGACTAATACTCAACTTAGCAACAAACATGTTAGTCTCATATAATATATATAATCATATTAGAGGTTTGTCATTTGTTAAGCACTAAGTCAAGCATTTACACAATTACATAAATTGTCATTATATGCGTTTGTTATTAATCACCAAAATAACATAAGTGCCTAGATGCACTTTCACTTTGCTTATTCTTGTCAAAACAACCTAAGCATATGAAACAAACTTGTAATATTGAAACTTTGGGACATGATAGAAGGACAACAAAACTCATCGGCAGGGAGTCAAAGTTTGCAGTGTCAATTAGCTATTGTTTGCAACTCATTTCATGTAGCGATGGTAAGTTATATTTCTCCCGATCACCACAAAAAGTATCAGGAACCAATTTTTGGCAAAACAAAATTTTTACCTTAACGAGCATTTCATCAAACAGGTGTCGTGCTGCCCATGCACACGCAGAGAGACAATACTGTTCACAATCGCTCCCCTAGAAGACCTCCTCGTCATAGCAGAAGGACGCCATCTGCAGAGTGCGATAGCTGTCGTCCTTGAAGACTAAGGTGCGGCACACATTAAGTCCTGTGTAGGCGGCCTCGGTGATGGCGGCAGTTACTCACGGTCGCGAAGGACATGAGCCAGTAGGGTGTTGAATCCGTGGAATTGAAGCGGTGCCCTATTGCCATCAGGTGGGCGCCTCGGAGCTCCATGATCAGCGTTGGAGGGCAGCGCTGCTGCGGGGAAAGACGACCTGGCTTGCGTTTCCCATCCGCGCGGCATGGCTTGGTGGAGCCGTGGAGGCGTCTTGCGGCGGGGAAAAGCGGTCGCTCAGGGGCTAGTTGGTTTTGATCGCTTCAAGATTGCAGCAGCGAACACGTGGGCAAATCTGGTGTCGTGCTGCACGGCCGCGCGTGTGCAGCACGACACCAGAAAAAAAATTTCGTCTAGGGAGGAAGAAGTGACTCTAAGTCATAGGGTGCTACTACTGCCTCCTCCTCCACCTACAATAACGCCATCGTGCCCGTCTCCTCACTAGATCTAGGCACGGTGCTACCTCCTTTGATCATTCCAATTGTCAACAGAGAGGCTGAGATCACCGTTTTTACTACCTGCTAGATCCAAAGGAGCTACATGCTCATCGACGGTTGTAGAGACACACTAGATCAGTTGCAGGGGCGTGCTTCATTTTTCTCCGCGAGTGGCAAAGATGGCCTTGGGATCAACGCACCTGGATCTGGATTGGTTGGGTAAAAGAGGCCTGTAACCGGCGACCTCAACCCTTCCCTAGCAACCTCATCAACCATCAGTGACGGCATCTTTGCCTCCAACAATAGGATCTAGATGCTAATGGTCTGAGCCTCGAGATCACTGGCGACAAGTTGGACTTCTCTCTCCCTTCTCCCTCTATGCTCTCTCAAATCTAACGCAGAACCGATCGGTAAAAGTTGGTCGAGCCTGGCATGTGGGTGTCATAGTTAGGAGGTAGTAGTGGGAGGTGGGATCAAGCACGTGGTCCTCTGGTAGCGACAATGGTGGGCATGCAAAGCTGGAGGGCAAGATACACAATAAAGATGGCGATGATGAATCACTAGAAGACCCCCAACACATCCCTTCTACATTCACAACCTCCTTGCGATGCTCGTCTCCCGAACGCCCTCCCTTTCGTCATCCTACCATGTCAAAGCACAAGTGGGAGAGTCAACTTACTATGTTGATTTGGTATAATGGGGTCAAATCTAGCATGAAGATGATGAAACCAAGTCTGGCGGTGCCAAATCCAACCCGGGGGCTTGACGATGCATAGGAGGAGCTCGAGGTGGTGGAGTGTCCTCGGTGTTGATGTGTGAGAGAGAGAGAGAGAGAGGGAGGGAGATAGAGGGGGAAAGGAAGAATAGGGATGATGTGATGTATTGGTATCCATATCAATAAATGTGGCATATACATGTCATCCATATCAACAAAACTACCTTGGATTGGGTACAGTGAGTAAATGGACGGTTTTGCAGTTCAAGGCTCTAATTCAAACGGTTTTAAAATTTAGGGTTGAAAAATCAAATCGATACCATAGTTCGTGGTTGTAAAATGAAATTTAAAAGTATTAACTAAACCTTGTGCAAGTGAAACTCGTGTAAACTTATCTGGCGCAAGGTATAATTTACTCTGATCATTATTTGTTAGACTACAACTAACTTGATAGTCCATGAAACAATGTGGTAGGCTCTTTCATCCATTGATTATGACATTCCTCCTACATACACGATGACGTATGTACATTGGTGAAACGTCGAAGGAAGTAGTTGAGACGCACAATCCGGAGGCACGATTTTTTTCCAACACGGAGCAAACGCATGCAAAGCATCGATTTGACGGACTCACCGCATTTACATGGATCACAACCGCTGACCCCTCAAAAAACCAAAGGTGGGCACGAGCTGGTAGACGCAAAGGAACCAGCAAAGCAACCGCGTGTAAAGCACAATGAATCGTCAAACGCAACGCCTGCAAGATCGGAGGAACCCACACCAAACCAAAGCACAACACAGATGTAACACCAAATTCCAGAGAAGAAGATGACTGGTTGCAACCAGCAAGCTGGGCGCCACGTTACTTGAATGGCCTCCTGCCGATTCCGGCCGGCATGGACACGGCGGAGTCGACGCTGAGCCCGCTGACGGAGCGCGTGGACCGGTGCCGGCCGCCGGCCACCGACGCCGCCGGCGTGCCCACCCGCGACGACTGGGACTGGCCGCTGCCCTTCCAGAACGGGCTCTTGGCCCAGCTCCCGATGCTCTGGCCGAGCCCGAACGAGAACCTGGGCTTCTGCTGCTCCGCCTCCTGCTGCTGCTGCTGCAGCAGCAGCTGCGCCCGCGCCCTGGCCTTGGCGGACGCCGACAGCGTGGGCGTCATGTAGTTGGGCACGCCGAACGCCGGGCAGCTCGTCAGGCTCTCGTCGTCGCGGATGCTGCCGCCGTGGCTCGACGGCGGCGGCCCTCCCTTCGTGGCCCGCGTGGGCCTGGGCTTCGAGTAGGACGAGACCACCGACCGGGCCGGCGTTGTTGCTGCCGTCATCTCGCGGTGGGAGGTGGCGGGAGTGGTCATCTTGGGCCTGGTGATGGGCTCGGCGTGGCGGGGGAAGTCGGGCTCGTGGCGGCGTTCGATGGGTGTCCACCACCACGGGCTCCGGCCCGACTGGAGGTCTGCCAGGATCGCGTGGGCCGCCATCGGTGTCGCCTTCAGCACCTGCCACCGCGGGCCCAGGAGGACAACAACGCGAACAAATCAATACTAGTCGGAGGTCAGACTGAAGTGCAGGGAAAACATATCTCAACACCTACTGTCACTACCAACAAGGACGGTACACCGGATGGCACGCTTTTAGTTGGCCGATCAGAAGCATTTTTTCACCTACTCGTCTCTATCAGATGAATGGAACACAAGACGCTGCCTTGCTGCTAGTACGATACGAACCAATCTGTCCCTTGAACTTTGTTTGAGAGACGCGCCATGACGTGTGCGCTTTTCAGTGGGATGGTGGTACCTGGTGAGAGTAGGCGTAGGCGAGGGCTCTCTCCCGCTTGATCACGGCGTCCACTCTCCGCTTCGTCCTGGCGTCCACCTCGTCCCGGCTGAGCAGGCTGTCGTTCCACACGCCACCATCCTGCGTTGCGTCGAGCGAACTAGTAAACATGAACGTACTGTACGCACGCGACACGCCACGGCACGATCGACGATACCTGTGAGCCGGCGCGCCACCGGCCGCCGTCCCTGAGCATGGCGCCGTGGTGGTGCCGGTTGCGGCGCTCCATGGCCTCCACGCGGCTGGCGCGCACCTGCGCCTGCACGCGCACCAGCATCTGCATGCACCGCATCGCGTGCGCCGTCTGCCGCCGCACGCTGGGCCCCCGCATCACCCCCTGCAGCCGGATCAGCCCGCGCAGCGACCGGTAGTCCCGCCGCGCCTGCAGCCACACACACATCCACACCGCGCAAACGTACCACACGTCACAGCTCGCAACATGGCCACCGTAGGGTCGAATTACTTACTACTAATCAAGAACTTGCCATGTAGCCCCGGAACGCGGCCTGGATCGTGACGGCCGCGCCGCGCGCGCGGTCGGGCGGGACGGCTCTGCGCCTCGCCGCGCGCGTCCTGGACGGCGCGACGTGCCGCCTCGGCTGCTGCTGCCGCCACTCGGTCTCAGCTCTGCTCTGCTGCATCTGCTGCATCTGCTGCTGTTGCTGCTGCAACTGCTGGAGTCTATGCTGCTGCTCCCTGTCATGGTCGAAGCGCCTGATGAGCGGGGGCGGCGAGGGCGGGGGCAGCGGGAGCACCAAGGCGGGCTTGTCGTCGTTGCGCTCGCGCTCACGCACCGGCGCTCGGGAAGCTGCTGCTTCGGTGACGGTGCTGGGCTTGGCGGGGGTGATCTGGTACTGCGCCCTGCCGTAGTACTGGCGGTGCAGCTGCTCCATCTCCGCGTCGCCGAGGATCTTCTCGATGCTGCTCGGCTCGCGGTACAGCGGGATGTTGATCAGCGCGCCCGCCGGCGCCGGCTCGGCGTGCTGCCTCGACCGACCGAAGCCCCATCGCTTCTTCTCCCTCGCGCTCCGGTGCTGCTGCGGGAACTGCGCTACCAGCTGCACCTGCCATTGATCATTCTCACCCGTCATTCCTCGGTACTTCGCATACAGTACAAATCGTTTGATAAATTTGTTCTGCCATTGAAAGCGGTGCCGCTCTAGTTCAGCCAGTGAGTGTACAGTTAAAAATCATAAAATGCGATTGCTTCATAGGAAAAACATATTTGCAAAAAGTTTGATCAATGAACAGGATAAAGTGACCCCGTACAAAACAGTGTATTTGTCGCTACGATACCAGTGCATCTTTATAGAACTCTACATGCGCAGACAGCTTGCAAGAGTTTCTTCCAGGCAAAACCTTAATTTTGGGTAAGCAATCAATTCCCAACTCAAGCATCTTTTGTTTTCTTTAATTCTTGTTAGTTACGAGTGGGAGAACCACTTGATTTGTCTTACAAGCTGGGGGGCCTAATGAGAAAATTGCTTTTAAGTAGAGGTAAACCAGCCATATAATATAAGAGAGCAACTGCCCAACGGTATACCGTTGCAACGGTATAGCATGTTTCATTAGTTTCATAGGTAAGTTTCATTGCTAGGTTTCACGGGTAAGTTTCATGATGTTTCACGGGTAAGTTTCATCAGGTTTTCGAGTTTCACAGATAAGTTTCAACCAAAGTTTCATGTTTCACGGGTAAGTTTCATCCTATACCGTTGCAACGGTATACCGTTGGTTAGTTTTTCTCATAATATAATTAGGTGTTTCGATTCGAGTACACTACTTACATTTGTGGGCTTTTCCTTGGGGCCTGCGGTGAAAGCCTTCTTGAGTGCAGTAAGCCAGCTTCCCTTCTTGCCCATTTCCTTAACATTTCTCCCTGCCACAGTCCTGTATGGTAACATCAACAACGGAAGATTGAATATTTTATATGTTTTTTGGTGGAAAACTCAAGGAAATTTGATGTTTTGATCCGGCCAAACGGTTCAGAAAACAGTTCCTACTCCTTGTGCCTGAAGATGCAACAAATGAAATGCTGTATAATTGAAGTGTGTCTCTCATGCTTGAGCTAAAGCTACAAACCAGGAAGCAGGCTTGAATTTTATTTAGGATCGGGGAACTAATGAGAGATGTAGTAGTAACACTGAGAAAAATACTAAAATTTATGACCCGACCTCTAAATAACTGGTACCTGATCGGATTTAATTTGTTGCAGTCCTAAGAACTGAATTCGCAGTGACTGGCATCAGTCTTGTTGGAACTTCACGTATGCCGCAATCCTTACACTAACCGTCAGGATTTCTAGTGTGTTGACAATTTTTAAGCAGCTTTGCGGAAGAACCATAACTCCACAAGGATGAAGATGGATAAGATTTGTCTACATACATGTTCCGTTCAAGATTTTTAGTAGAGTTTCAACTGCTAAGTGCATAAATCTGCTGCCAAAGTTCAGCACAAAGGGTGGTGTGTCCAAGTTCTTATTTAACAGTTTAATCATTGTGTTAATGACTCCATAGACTCGAACAATCTCATTTTTAAACTCGAAACTCAAAATTTGTACGACTAGAAATGATTTGTAACTCAGCAATGCAACACAGCAGGACAAAGACCATCTTATTTGAATATGAAAAGGAAAGAAGTATACAAGTAACAAGTAACAACTCCATACCTTATTTGTACTTCTCCGGACTCTCCAAAATCTTGCTTATGCTTCGATAGAGTTGCGACGCATCCCAGTCCCCTTATGCTCTACTATCCTCAGAAACTAATGGTAAATCTGCATTCATTCTCGTTCAAGCCGCTCGGCATCTAGTTCTCGCAAGCAATTGAACCACATTGGTCCATCTCCTTTTCCTTCGAACTCTCTTCATTTGTGAGAGGTTGTTTTATAGATTTGTTTCTGGATTGGTGATGAAGGGGAGTGCCCACTTTCCCACTCGATGACACCCAACCAACCTTGCTTGATTGGTAAGCCTCAAAAGGCAGCATTTCTCTGCAAGTGCAGCAGGGAGAGCTTGAAGGGCACTGTTTTGGTGTTGCCTTGCCTTTGTACTTCAAACATGTCACTTTAGACCTCTGCCATGTGTGATGTACACACATACAACATGGCTCGTGCAATTGTACACAGACTTGTAAGGATGCAATCTAGTTTGTCAGAAAAATATCCTATGCAAAGAGTCTACAACGCGTTTTACCAAAGTTTTTTATTAGCATGCATACTTCACTTCTATTGGTCTATGCTCGATAAGATTCCGTAGCAGAAAGTCCTGAGCTCAAGACCTGGTTAGTGTTGATTGATGAGTCTGGACTTCTATCAGATCAAATGAATGTCTCGGTAAACATCGAGTTACGGTGTTGTTGTAAATATAGTTGCGCTTAAGCCAAGTAGCATTGTGTTAACTTGGATCCGCATATGTTTTGAACAGGACTAGACATGAGAGGGAGTGTTCAAACTTGGTCGGTCAGACAGATATGCTTACCTTCGTCTAATAGTCCTTGTTCAGCTGTTATTATGCGAGTCAGCCAGCATCAAACTCAATTGTATCGAAAACCATGCTTTCTGCAGGATAATAAGTACGTTGATGATTCAATTTTGGCACTAGTAATGTGGTTTCTGCAGTGGGAAATGATGCTGCCGTGGTCATGCTGGTTGTTGGTTAAGTTGGAAGTTCGATTTGTAGCTAACCTATGTTAGAGTAGCCTAGCTGTCTGTCATTTGGTAACTTCATGCGTATGTCATTGCTCATACTTGCTTGAGACTGAATCCTTTGGGCTAGCATGATGATTCCCTGCCAACTGTGCTCCTGGCATTTTGTCAAAAAGTAGAATTTGATGGCCCTTCTTGAAAAGGCAGCTTCCGTGGAAGAACCGAAAACGGATGGATTTACCCTTTTACCAGTAATTCTTATCCATTTATCGGTAACTGTTAAACCAAAATGCAGAGTGAAAACATGTATCAACTTTATGCATCTGTGCTGTCTCTGTGTGTGAAACGTGTTGTAAAAGTAGGAGGAAATGAATGGGATTGAGTGGCTTAACCTAGGAGGAGATGGCAATGGAGTCTTGCTTGCAAGCTACTCCAAAGACAAAATGGAACTTAACATCTAGAAAGAGGTATAGCTAGCTAGCTAGTTGGTTCCCTCATCAAAATCAGAGGGCGGCTTAGTGCTAGGAGTTGCTCCTAACAACCCATGTAGGCCACATCCATATCTTTCCTTGTCAATTCTGTCTTCATCTTGAAACCATTGGGCTCCTAGCCATTGGATCTTTCTGTCACCTCCAAACGTTGCTTGTACACTGCCCCCGTTTTGGAATAAACTAGTCACCTTTCTGCTTGCTTCTAAAATTCTTTTAGTAGTGGGAAGAGCAACCAATTGTGTAATTTAGAAGTACTTTTCCTTAGTATGTACATCCCAAGTGCTTTCATCCGTAGGTGTCAAGCGTAATTTTTAGCAACAACCAACACCTCTCCACATGTAAATATGTGTATGTTTTACTTGAAGCAATCCCTAGGGACAGTTCATGCAATTCAGTAAACTCACTAGTTTAAGAGCTGTCGGTGAATAGGAATCAAATATCAAACTACAGGGTTGCAAATCTTGCAGAGACCGGTGTGCTCGCCAGGCTGGGCCAATCCAGGTGAACATGACAAGGCTTGGCAGGCATGCAAGTTCAGGCTCCCCCATGCGCATGCATGGCGCACCGCACGCATATGAAATGATCCTACTCGATGGCTTTTCACTGCTTCAGTTGCAGACAACAGATCGAGAGGAGAGTGGGTCCGGCCGGCATTAGCTCGATACGCTACGGTCGCTCGCTCGCTCGTGCGATCCATGCAGCCAGGCAGAGCTTCCCTTTCTGAAGCTGACACTGGACTAGCTCGATCCATATCATACTTCTTCAGAGTATACGCAAGTACTACTAATTGCTTGCAGTTCATGCCGTCTCAGACACCTGCAGGGTGGATTAAATACTGAAGCGTTAGTTCTGGCTAACGACCAGATGGTGTGCTAGATAATTCATGTGATAAGTTTCGGCGTTAGTTTAACTGCAAAAGGAGATTCAAACACATGTCATCTTCTCTGATAGTACCCGAGTTGGTCGGATGCCTGCAGATAAACAAAAACGCACGTGCGCACATCTTGGAACTTGAAAGGGGTCATGCAAGGGAAGAATTGGACAATGAAAGGCCAGGTATAGCAACATGTAATATGATCCCTTTCGATTGCTTTCTTTTCTTCTTCTTTCTCTCTCTCTCTGTTAAAAAAAAACAAGTGTATTCAACCAATGGAAAAATGTATTTGGTCTGGAGTGCTAAGCATACTTCGCCACGATCAGAATGCCCTATCAAATCATGATTAGGGGTGAACACGTCGGATACGAATGGATATTGTTTTTTCATATCATAATTCATTTTTTTTTCTTGTATTTGGAATCGGATACGAGTTAGCCGGATATGGATACGAATCCGGATTATTCGGGATACAAACACAGGACGGATATGTGACGGATTCGGATCAAAAACGGATAAAGATATACAGATAATACACACATATATAGAATAATATATGTTGAATCAAACTATTCGAGTACATGACCATAGTAGCAAGTTATATTCAATCAAATCCAGGAGATGCCATAGAAAATAATATGCTACTTGAGGGTCAATAGAACCAATTAATTGTCACTATAAATAGGCGTCATGAAAAATATGTAATGAATGGGCTGGATCTAGCTGATAGCCAAATAGAAAAAATACGGATAAGAAAGATCCTGATATCCGGATCCTATCTTGTGTGAAGGTGAGAAGCAACAGACAGTGGAGCTGAAGAGAACTAGCTACAGGAGAGGATAAAGATGATATTTGTGTGATAGTAGTTTGAGTCTGGGCAAGGCATTTGATAGAGTCGTTTCTATCGGACGTAAGAGCCGGATCGTTCTTGTTTACTATACTAATAATGTACCCAAAATAATTTCATTACGGTGGTCACTCCCATAAACTTCATATCTAGGCTCCCGTATTTTATGACTGCAAGTTCAAATCAGTTCATTTACAAGAATGAACAACAAAAGTAAAACCACAAACGCTTCTTTTTTTTTACCATACTCATGCATTCTTCAAAATAATCTCAAAACCACATTTTTTTACAAATTTTCACAGGCTAAGTCCGCCTGAAACTTTTGCGAAATCTCGTACCCCACTAAACTTTGGACCGAGTAAAGCCTTTCTTTCACCTTTGAGTCAATTCCATGGCCAGTCCGAGAATATTCCACCATAATCGGCCTATGTCGACTTAGACCGCCTGTTGAACTAATAGTATCACCACTGCATCTGCACTTGTCGGCTCAGACGGCCCCAAGGCTTAGACTTGTCAGTGACTCAGTACAACCACCGCATCTGCACTTGCTGCAATGGGTAGTTGGGTACAGCACGGGTTGCGCTAGGAACAGGTGCGGCGCTAGCTCATCATCTCCCGAAGTGGCCATGCTGTCATCATCTCCACGGATGCATCCATCATGCACTCATACAATACAAGATGGAGTGAAAAGACGCGGTAATTATGACACACAGTTCAGAATAGATCAAAACAAATCAAAGAGATCTAAGATGTCATACCACGATCCATGAATAGTGTGGGATACGGCAGCAGCGGCAAACAGAATCCAAAACTGCTAGGAAGACATTCGGAAATCATATCATATCATATACTACCTTTATTATTACTTACAGAGTTCATTATTACTTGCAGAGTTCACGCCACTAGCATCGTTTGAGCCGAGCCGGCGGCTCGACTCGGCTCAAATTTTTTTTTCACGATTTAGTCCTTTTGTAAATACTACCTCTATTATTACTTGCAGAGTTCACGCCACCAGCATCGTTTGAGCCGCTCGGCTCAAAAATTTTTTTCGCGATTTAATCCTTTTGTAAATTACGAATAGGTCCTTCGTGATTTTTTGTGAGAGGAAGATTTTTTCCTCTAGATTCGCGTTCGGGTCCCTCGTGCGCCATTTTACGAAAAAAACCTCCCGTTAAATTCAAATCGCGAACAAGCCCTTTTCTAATTTTTAAGGATAGCGGACAGGTCCAAAAACGTAAAATTCAGGTTCTTGCTCTTTACGTCTAGATCCTTTCTCCGTTTTTCTCGGAAAAAAATGTTTTTATCACTAGAAATATGTGTGCAGCTCTATCTCTAGACTTTTTCCCAGCTCGATTTCCCATCTCGATCTCTGATATTTTTTTTTTGAAAGGCAGTGGACTGCAATTATATTAGATAGAAAAAGGAATAAGAGTACGACAAAGGCAACAGCCGCACTGCCGGAGAGAGACTAGGGGGGAATGAGAGAAGGAAAAAGAGAGAAGAAGAAGAAAAAGAAAAAGAAAAAGAAAGAGAAAGGAAAGAAGAACGAGAGAATCAACTACATCGCTGGACTAGTTTTTTAAGGTCCTTTGCGCCCGCGCAGATCCAATTTGCCGCCTCATCCTTAATGGATTGGAAAATCGCATCACTTGTTTTACATTCATTTCAAGACTCGCTATTGGCGCTTTTTCCACCATATCCAACATGTTAGAATAACGACGGTTTTGATACCTTTGCGGACCCGTGATGGTTGTTTAATTGATGAAGGGTCCGCTTTTCTAGGTTGTCGGCGGTTCCCAACGCTCCTAAGAAGGGAGGGCGTGAGGATCCATCGGCTCACAAATGCCCATAGAAGCTTAACCCGAGGGCAATCTATGAAGAGGTGGTAGACCGTTTGAGGTTACTGGCAAAGATATCCGGCGAAATAGTGGTTTAGCCACTCCCGCCACAGCGTGCGCTATATATACATCCAAAGTCGGTCTTGGAGTGCTAACTGAAGAAAATTTTATAACGCGACGGTCCCCATGCGGACGAGACGGTTTCGTGGTAGGATGCGAAGGTACTTCACGCAAACCGCATGCGGTATGCCGAGGAGGACGTAGGTCCGAGAGGGCTTTGTGCCCACGTTATGATGTCCCGATGTTGCGGTCGCGTGGGTGGACTGAATTTGCAAGAACAAACTTACAAATTGTGGAGGTGATGAACAATTTGGCTCGCCCGATGTCCCGGATCCAATTGTTTTGCGTATGGCGTTTTAACCGTTCTTGTCTTCCGTCTGAGTGCTTAAAGAGGATGGAGCTAGCGTGAAGGGCGCACCTTGGAGCCATCTATCGGTCCAAAAGGATGCCAATCGCCATTTCCGATGGTAATCCCGTGGCCGCGAAAAAGTCGCGGCCAATGTTATCACAAGGAGTCGATGCTCCAATCCGCAACCTGTCACCAGCAGTCCAATTGAGCCATAACCAGCGTAGGCGGAGCGCTCTAGCAAACCTATGAAGGTCAAGGACGCCTAGTCCCCCCCTCTGGAACGGACGGCAAACTGTTGTCCAGCGGACTTTGCAATTCCCACCGTGGAGGTCATTGTTACCCGCCCAGAGAAACGTCTTCTGAGTTTGTCAAGATCCGAGATAAACTTCTTTGGCACCTTTACCGCAATCAACAAGTAGATAGGTAATGCGGACAGGACCGATTTAACCAAGGTCAGACGGCCTCCCATTGTGAGAAGGTTGGCTTGCCAGCCCGCTAGCCGTCGGGCCGCTTTGTCTAAGATGTGCTGGAGGTCTGCTCGACGCAACCGTCCAAGCGCCAGTGGCATCCCCAGGTATTTGAAGGGGAAGGTCGAGATGTTCCCCTGGAAAGCCTGTAAGGCGAGCTGGTTGTTCTGGTCATTTCCTCTAATTGCAGCAATGGAACTCTTTTGTATGTTTACTTTTAGTCCAGACGTTTCGCCAAAAGACCTGAGAATGTCAAAAGTTGCCTCTAACTCTTCCTTGACCGGATTTAGGAATATAACCACATCATCAGCAAATAAGGATACTCTGAGCGACGGGTGACATCCCTGAAGAGGGGATAGGACCCCATCATGAGTAGCTTTGGAGAGCAAGTAATGAAGCGGGTCAATGGCCAGGAGGAAGAGGTAGGGCGATAACGGATCGCCCTGTCTCAGGCCACGGCGATGTCTGATTTTGGGTCCAGGGACTCCATTGAGAAGGACCGATGAGGTGGCTGAGGCGAAGGAAATTGATAGCCAATCGCGCCAACGAGGACTGAAACCTCGAGCTTGAAGCAGGTCCAGAAGGTATTCCCAGGAGACAGAGTCGAAAGCTTTGTGGATGTCAAGCTTGAGAAGAAGCATCAGCGTTTGATTTCTATGATAGGCTCGTGCGCGGTTTTGAACCCATAAGAAGTTTTCTTGAATACATCTTCCTTTGATGAAGGCACTTTGGGAGTTTGAGATTAGCATGTCAATGTGCCGAGCAAGGCGCAGCGCTAGAACCTTTGGTAGAATTTTTGCAAATGAGTGGATGAGGCTGATTGGTCTGTAATCCGCTGCCGATCCTGAGCCCTCGCTTTTTGGGATTAGAACAATGGAAGCTGAGTTAAGAGGTTCAAGATCACGAATGCGACAGATTTCAATGCAGCGGAAAACGGCCATGATGTCTTGCTTGACGATTTCCCAGCAGTGCCTGAAAAAAGTGCCTGTGAAACCATCCGGGCCAGGTGCCTTTTCGGCGGGAAGCTGGCAAATTGCATGCAGGACTTCATGCTCGGAGAAGGGGGCGTCAAGATCAGCGACGTCATGGGCTGGTAGATTTAGACTTTGCCAGTTAATGACTGAAGAGCGCGGGGTGTTGCTGCCCAGGAGGGAGGAAAAGTAGTCGAACAGGAGGCGCTCCTTGTCCTCATGTTTGGTGGCTAAGCCATCAGTGGAATTTAGAGATTGAATGAAATTTTTCCGGCGTCGACCATTTGCCTTTAGATGAAAAAAGCGGGTGTTTGCATCCCCTTCCTTGAGCCAGACAATGCGAGAAGCCTGTCTTTTACAGGCCTTTTCCACTGCAGCCAGACCAAGAGTCCGCAGTTTGAGCAATTTTCGAAGTTCACGTTCGGTCTGGGATAGCTCTCTGGATTCCTGAGCAATGTCGAAGCGTAAGATCAACACGTTTGCTAGAAGGAGCTGGAGCTTTGCATCGCTTAAGATTGAGGAGCTCCAGATGCGAAGTGCTTTTGCCGTTATCGAGAACTTATGCGACAATTTTTTAACCGGGTCGGAGTGCGAACTTGGCGTCGACCAAGCCTGCTGGACAACTTGTTGGAAGCCCGGGAATCGAGGCCAAAAATTTTCGAATCTGAAGGCTCGAGGCTTTCGGGGGCCATTTTCACAAGCCAGAAGGATCGGGCAGTGGTCAGACATGGATGAGGATAGCGCTTGAAGCAGATGCTCAGAGAACATGATGTCCCATCCTTGGTTACAGAAGACCCGATCAAGCTTAACCATAGTTGGGTCGCTTCGTTCATTACTCCATGTGAACCTCCGGTTTAGAAGGGGGATCTCCTTGAGATTACAACGGTTAAGAGTACCCCGGAAATGGGCCATTAAACGATGGTTTAGATTGCTATTATTTTTGTCTCTTGCTTCGTAAATCAAATTGAAGTCTCCAAGAACAAGCCAGGGGGATTGCGACTGGGGCGCCAGAGAAGTAAGCTCCTGGAGGAAGGACTGTTTTTTCGAGTCCTCAGTCGGGCTGTAGACTGCCGTTAACAAAAACGAAGAATCATCATGCAGATAAGAGACTTGAACTGTTAGGGAGTAGCGGTTGATTTGCGGTGATGTCACTCGAACCTTGTGGCAGTCCCAAAGTAGCAGCACACCACCTCTAACGCCTTGTGCTGGGAGGTAGTGGCCGTTAGATAATCGCTGGCCACCAATTTCCAACATTAGGTGTTGATCGATGTGCTGGAGTTTGGTTTCCTGGAAGCAGGCGATATCAGGGCGAGTCAATTGTCTGTCGAAGAGTTGCTCGTCTTGTCGGCCCATTGAGGCCGCGGACATTCCAGCTGAGAATAGAGCAATCAGGCATAGGAAGGGAAGGAGGCGACCGCAGACATGAATAAGGAGCACTTTCCTATGAGCGAGCAAGAAGAAATATTCCAATGAAACATCACTGAACATGCAAGTCTTGAATAGCAGAGCCTGGAGACTAGTACAGAACATGCAATAGCAAAAGGGGACACCCCGTGTCCACGGTCCTGGCTAAAAGAGCAAATCTTGGATAGCAGTGCAGAGCATAGGGAAGCAAAAGAGGACACCCCGTGTCCAGACGCCTGGTTAAAGAAACTAAAGACATGCAACATGGAGAGTAAGAACTACAGCATCCAGTCCTGAGGTCGCGAGGCTTCAGACGCTCTGAGCGGTAGGATCCACTGCCGGAAGGAGTGCCATTGCCTGAATAGCTTGCTTGGATGGATCATCAAGGCGGCAGACTTCCCGGAGGGCAGCAGCGACTTGGTCGGAGAGAGGCTCAGAGAACAAACGGTGAAAGTGAAGAACATCCTCCGGGCGAACGCGGCCAGACTTCGGCGAGCAGAAGCCTAAACGCCGGGAGAGGAGCTCCTCCGCCATTTTTGCCGTTGGGACGGCTCTTGTCTTGGACGCAAGTCGGAGACTACGCCGAGGGCCCACTGCGCGGCGCTCAGGGGCGTCACTTCCAGGAGTTGCAGAGTGACGCATCTGGAAGGAGCTGACTGGTGGAGCCCCAAGGATAGATTCGGGAGGCTTGGCAAAGACTTCACAGGTGAAGGCTTCAGCAGACCGGGGGGCTGCTCTGGCTCGCCGAGCCCCAACCCGCAGGAGAGACCAACAAGCGCATGCAAAGACAGCATCCAAGACCAACGAAGAAGCATCCACAATTGGCAGGGCAGCAGACATCGGAGAGGACCCAAGCGAGGAATTCCCAGGAGGTTGGAGCAGCATAGCCTCAGCCTCCTCAACCATCGGGTCAATCCACATACCAGCGCAAGGAACAAAACTCTGCAGCGGAAGGGGGATCAGAGGGTCTTGGACGTCTGGTGCGTGGGTCATCAAGGTCCTGGGCGGAGAGATCTCCATGGGATCCGAGCCTTCCGGCTGATCCATGCAAGGAATCGAACCCGCATGTTGGGGGTGGGCAAGCAGCGCCACATCAGCCAGCCTCCGCGGCGCGCGTTCATGAGACCTGGAGCGCAGACGGCATGGACGAGGGCTTGCAGGGGAGACATGCAGGTCATCAACAGCAGTGAGAGGCCTTCGGTGATGGCGCGGGCTGCGCGATCGTCGGTCAGGCTGTCTGCCGTGAGGATCAGCATCCCTAGCACGGCTGCGGCCAGGGACACGATCCGGCCCAGAGCGCCTCGCCTGGCGCCCCCGGCGGACAGACCCATTGCGGTCACCACCGTCCTGGTCATCGCTCCCTCCTCCCGATCAGGGCCGAGGCGACGCCGAGGCAAGAACGCATAGCAGTGAGCCGCCGCAAGGTGCCGAGGAGAGGGTCCGAGGACGCCGAGGCTCCAGTCGAAGGATTTGATCTTTGGCCAGTCTTCATTGGAGCCGCAAGCTGGCGAATAATCCTCAGAGATGTCCAGATGAATGAGAATTTCATAAGAGAAGCCCTCTGGAGGGTTAGAGCGCGGAGGAGAAGACTCCCGGTGATCAGTCCCGGCTCCCAGCGCACGGCCGCTACGGTCTTCAGCAAACAAGGAGCAGGAGCAAGACTTGGGGATGACGTCCGGGTTTGACACCCAGACCCATACCCAAAAAATGTTGGTGGCTTCGCGGCGCCGGGATGCCAGATCGATGCGGTCAAAACAGCACCAGCCTTTAAGCAAGTCCGCCGCAGTGCTCTGATTCCAGGCGCTCAAGGGGAGGCCCTCCAAGCCTATGCGCGCTCGAAACCAGAAAGTTGTTTGGCTCGCATTGCGGTGGAGAAGCCAGGGCTTGACGTCGTAGCTGAAGCCGGCGTGCTCGATGTGTCTGGCATGGGCCGCCGCATTCCGCTGCTCTGGGTAGTCAAACCAGGCAAGGAAGTCCTCCGGGCTATGGCGCGTGACGCGCATGTCAGCCCAGGGGATGCCAAGCGCAGCCTCAATGGCCTTAGCCGCCTTGAAGGTGTTGGAGGTCGCTGAGGGAAGTCTGTCGCCGGTGGCAACAAGGAGCGCTGCATGCTGACTAAGCTTGGCCGCCTCACCACTCATGGCTTCAGAGATGATCAGCGTGCAGAGGCTCCTTGTGGGACGATTTTCAGGGCAGCCGGCAAGAGCCATTTTTTGGAGGTGAGATTTTGGCTGGGGAGCACGACAGGGAGGAGCAGCCGGACGAAGGCACTGCCGAGCAAGGTGACCAAAACCCTTACAGTTGAGGCACCTTACAGGGTCCCTACACTGGCTGATTTTGTGGTCGAGGGCGAGGCAGCGGAAGCATCTACCCTTTAAAGCTGGGAGCAGAGCAGCTCTGGAGCGCAAAACTTGAGGATTCTTGGATGGAGGAGGGCCTTGAAGCGGAGGGGGGCGCTGATATAGGCGAGCAGACTGGGGGGAGAGGAAATTTCAGGCCGACGCCTCCACCAGAACTTGGGTTTGACAAGGTGCCAGACATCTCCGGGCGGCGCGGCGGTCAGGGGGTCTTGAATTTGCTCAGCGGCCGAAGGGGGGATGCAGACTTGTGTCTTGACTGGCGAAGCAAGGACAGTAAAAGCATCAGCCCGCTGGTGGTTGGGAGCGCGAGAGGCACCAGCAGTAAAGACTTCGGGCCGCAGGAGTGAGGGGGCGTTGGAAGCCATTAACTCCGGAAGATCAGTCTCCGGGAGAAGCACCAAATCCTTTGGATGGCAGGGGGGTGAAGAAACGTCTCGAAGCAAGCTCGCAGTCTTAGGAGTAGTCCCATCTTCCGCATAGGCTCGAGGAGGAGTAATGGAGCCCAGAGGCGCGGCTGGAGAACCTTGGAAATCGCTGGCTTCATCATCATCAGAGAAATCCCAATGGAGCTTCTCCGAATCTGCAGGAGATCTTGGGAGTAATTGCAGCACAGATCTGGGGAGCGGATCTGCAGATGGGGAGTCCTTAGGGGGCACAATCTTAGTGGGGCTGGGAGAGTGGACGCTGAGATCGGGATGAGCCTCAGCGGTTTGGGCATGGCGAGTGGGGGATGGGGATCCGCCGCCGCAGTAGGGGATCACGGCGAGGGGGGAGAGGGGGGCGTCGCTCTCGGGAGGAGTAGCCATCTCACATGTCCTCTGATATTTTTTAAAACATGTATTATTACTCCACGAACACGTAGAGTGTTAAGCTCGACAAAAAAAGATTGTCATCTTTAATATTTTTTCACCCTTTTCCCTCTAGGCTTTTTCCCCGCCGCGGTTTTCCAGCTCGGCCTCCAATATTTTCCAAATAATTCGTCGAAAGAGATATTTCTACAACTCTATCTCTCTATTTTTTCCCCGTTTCGACGATTTAAAAAATAAAACGCCGCCGAGAGAAAAATAAATTTTTTCTACGAAAAAACGACACGTGCGGCATGTTACGCCGTGAGTTTTTAATATTTTTAAAAACATGTATTATTACTCGGCGAACACGTAGAGTATTAAACTCGACAAAAAGAAGGTTGACATCTCTAATAATTTTTCACCCTTTTCTCTCTAGACTTTTTCCCCGTCGCAGTTTTTCAGCTCGGTCTCCAATATTTTCCAAATAATTCGTCGAAAGAGATATTTCTACAACTCTATCTCTCTATTTTTCCCCGTTTCGCTCATTATTTCGACGATTTAAAAAAATAAACGCCGCCGAAAAGAACATTTTTTCTTCGAAAAAACGACACGTGCGACGTGTTACGCCGCGGAAAATTTCCTAGTACATATATTAAAGTTGGCAACATTGGCGGCCTCTTGGCTTTTTGAGCCGCAGCTGGCTCGGTCAGCCGGTTAGCTCGGCTCAATTTTTTTTAACATTTAGGTTACTAAAAAATCCGCAATTACGTATAGGTCCTTCTCGTGATTTTTTACGAAGAGCACCTTCTAGTTCAGAAAAATCATGAATCTTTAGTGAGAAGGTCCTAAATAGATACCGAAAAAAAACGTAGTGATGTTTGGATCATTCTGGTTATTTTTTGCGAAAAGGACCATTCGATTTAGAGTCTAATTTTTTCCCTAGAAGACCCCCGAGGTTTCTTTATTTTGTTTTTTGATACCCCATTTTTTTTACGGAAAGACACTCGAATGTTAGTGACGTTTGGATCATTTCGGTTATTTTTTACGAAAAGGACCTTTCGATTTAGGGTCTAATTTTTTCTCTAGAAGACTCTTGAAATTTCTTTCGTTTGTTTTTTGACACCGTATTTTTTACGGAAAGGCACTCAAATGTTTGCGCAAACCCTCCGAAGCTTCCGAAGATTATTTTTAGCATATCGTTTTATGCAGGGAGGCACTACGATTTTTGTATAGACCTTCGGAGCTTTTGAAATTTATTTTTAGCACGTCGTTATAGAGAAGCGCTCTAGTTTTTGCATGGACCATTCAGAGCTTCTGGAATTTATTTGTCACCGCATCGTTTTTCCAGACATTTGCTCGAAACTGTTTGAAATTATATATTTATCCATTTTCCCCTATTAGTCTCCCAAAACTCATGTAATTTTTTTATTTGCTTTGCAACGATCGGCACGGCGTGCGCCGCGCGAACGTGTCTAGTACAACCAAAACATACAAACACATCAGAGTAGGGCCAAACCCATTGCAGCCGAGGCTCGAGATGCTGGGCCGCTCAAAGCTCAAAGGAAGTCTTCCTGTACAGGCTCAACACCATCTCCCGCAATGGCACAGTCAACAGTCAAGATGCTTGTGGCCTTCGCCTAAAAAGTAGCGAAGGAAGCTTCACCGCATCGTTGACTCGGCGGCGGCGGCGGCGGCAAAAGGATGGAATACCCTTCCAGTTTACGGCCGGCCACGACGACGAGCTTAGTATAAGTCATGGCTTGGGCCAACTTGGAAAGGACGAAAACTAAACCTGAGTTTTCTTAAAGTGTGGGGTTCCTTGCTATGGTAAATGTACCATTAGTCAAGAGAAAACCCGGACCTAAAATCATGGACTGTGATTCTTAAGGCCCTGTTTGTTTTAGCTTCTAATTCTGGATTCTGACCCTAAAAGCAGAATCAGAAACAAACAGCCTGATTCTAGAATCAGATTCTCACAATCCAGCCCACCCATATACACTAGAATCCATAATCCACTTCAAATGTGCTTCTGGATTCCAACTTTTGGAAAATCAGCTTCTCTACAACCATAATCCAGAATCAGTTTTTAGAGAATCTAAAGATGAAACACATACAAAACAGCTTATAGCTTCCTAGTTGTTAAATCTGAAACCATAGAAGTTCGTGAGAATTTAGTGATGGAATCCCGTGATGCAATCTTTTTTGAAGACACGTTCCCAGTGAAGGTCAGCATTTCTAACTTGATACGTACTTCTATTGAACCTAGAATTGGCAATTCGTCAGATGATTCACTTGGCCTAAGGAGGAGCAAGAGATCTCGGACTGAAAAATCGTTCAGAGACGATTTTCTCGTGTATATAGTGGAAGATGTGCCCCCAACTCTTCCAGAAGCTCATGCTTCTTCTGATGCTGCCTATTGGAAGGAAGCTATACAAAGTGAGATGGATTATAGCCTCTCTAATGGTACTTGGGAGATCACAGAGTTGTCCCATAGTTGCAAAACTATAGGCTGCAAGTAGATCTTAAAAAAGAAACTGAAACCTGATGGAACTATTGACAAGTTCAAAGTCAGGTTAGTTGCAAAGGGTACATTCAGAAGCAAGGAGAAGATTATTTTGAGACGTACTCTCCATTGGCTCGCATGACGAAGCACTAGCTGTTGCATATGATTTTGAAGTATATCAAATGGACATTAAGACTGCATTCCTAAATTGAGAATTAGAAGAAGAAATTTACATCTAGCAATTGGATGGTTTCAAAATCCCCGCACAAGAAGATAGAGTGTGTAAACTCGTTAAACTTGTTAAGTCTCTATACGGAATTAAACAAGCCCCAATGCAGTGGCACCAATAAATTGATAAAACCTAGCTCTCTGCTTGTTTCTCTATAAACTAGCAGGATGACCCGCGTATTTTTTTAAATAGTTTGCAGATCAAATAATATAACTTATATGCTTGATAATATATTAACGTATTTTGTAAACTATTTAGATTTTTAAGATATCATAAACATTATAAATAATAATAGAAGTTTGAAGAAAAATTCAACTTAATGGATATAATTGAAGTAAAAATTTTGATGAAAGAAAATCATTGAAAATAAAAAGTTATTGGGGATTCTTAGAAACGTAGAATTCTTCATCTTGCATAGAATATATAACTATATACCTCTGTTCTTTCTCTATTAATAACTTTTTTTTTCAAAATATATGCAATACATATAACTCTATTTAATCTCAAGTAATACAATGATTATTTTATAAGGTATTAGAGCACATCACTCACGTATACACTGATACATCATGGGTGACTTTGAACGTATCTTCCTTACACGCTAGTTGCCCCGCAGAATCATATGTTTTATATCTCTTATTGATCACGCCATAACTTTTCTGTTTCAATCGCCAATAGTAAGCCTAATTTTTTTTATCAATCCCTCTCAACTGCCACCTTTTTAATGCAACACTCTATCGTATAACTATCTTCTATTTTCTCTTCAATTATTACTTAATGCTAAACGTTACGACATCAACATGCAATGCATTTATATACAAGTATTGCTTATCCCTACCGGAGACACCCGTCATGCTCTCACCAGTGGCTCCAATCCTATTTCATAGAGTAGCGCCATCTCCACTCGGAGTTTTTTGTAACTTGTTTTGATTCAAAAGAATTCATACATATATATACGCATACAAGATATTATACATACTTAATTTACGCTTGTCTCATATCGGTCGCTTCTCTTATTTGATGTTTGCCAATTCAACGATGTTGCTTCCTCACTAACGCGGTGACCTCCCGTCTTCTATGATGCCAATATGTTTGTTTTTGTCATTATCTAACAATATGAAGAATTTTTCATTATCGTGTGTGATGTCATGTCTCTCAATAGCGATGACATATTTTTAGCTATCCAATGGATATATATATATATATCCTCTGTAGCTTGTCTTCAATGCAGGATGCTGTTTATGATGGAAGTCAACATTCTTACTGTTTTTTTTTTTCAAAAAGAAAAAAAAATGGTTGGGTGAAAAGGGAGGAACAATGCAGGATGCTGCTGTGCTGCATATATACCGCATGTCGTCAATTTTGCTGGCCATAGATGCCGTGGGCCTTATTTTATCTGTGTGCTAACGCAGGAGCAGCGGTTCTTATAGGCATGTTTCAAAGAAATTGGTCTGCTGGATCAGGTGTCTGGGTCAAGAAATTGTTTTGGTCCACTCAAATTCAGATGTTGAGGCATTCACGATTTGGTCCTTTTCAGCTGCGCCTTAGAGCATCAGATGGCTTTGACATCAAGAACAGCGGCAAGCCATGGCCTGGACTGTTGCTTGTCGGACGCGGCAATACAAAAGCAATGTTCGCAGCGTCTACAGCAACCGTATTGAGTGAAGTTAAGCTAGTTTTATTTCAGCAGTCAATGGCTAGGGCCTAGGGGAAGAGTCTTGTCAGTGCAGGTTTTAAGTGAACTAAATACTTTTGTCATTTTCACCCTCTTGTTGTTGAGCTTGCCTGAAAGAAGAAAGACATAGTGTGATTTTTCTGAAGAACGTTTCAGCCAAGTAATTAACGTTTCAGCACTCCGAACTATGTTCTCTCTTTAGATGATGATACAACCGGAAGAAAAGGGGTGTGCTTAACTGCTTAGGACATGTACAGTGATGTAGATGACAGCTGTCTATAATAAATCTCTATATCATTTATAGACATTAAAAATATTTCATACAACAAATCGTCTATATAGTTATCTGTAATGGTCGCTCATCCAATTAATATGATGTCTATATAATGATATACATAATAGAAAACTATCTATAAAACCATCTGTTAAATAATAGACATCAGTTTTCTCTCTTCTCCTTCTCTCTCCTCCACACCACTTAAAATTCTATGTGACATAGTTTTACAGATAGCTGATATGCATCATTATACATGCCCTTATACCACGTCGAGCTGCTGGACGGTGCCTACCTCTGCAGTCTGCAACACGTACAAATGAGAACTGTGTAAAATGGTTACAAAGACGAAATCCAGTGCACGCTGCTGGAAAGGCAAATTTGAAGGCCGGAGGCGTATTCCAGTGGTCATTGAAAGCGTAAAAACTACGAGAAACTGCGGTTGCAGACAAGTTCTGTTCCCCTTCAGCTCCTTTGCGCGTTTGCCATGGAGGCGCACGGGAACCGGCTCCTCTCCCTTCTCCTAGCCCTCGTCGCCGCCACGGCCGCGCCGTCGTCCGTGGCCGGTGACGAGAGGGCGGTAGTGGAGGTGTCCGGCGCGCCGGAGGGGGTCGTGTGGGTGGTCCAGCTGTCGGATCTCCACTTCAGCGTCCACCACCCGGAGCGCGCCTACGACTTCCGGCGGTATGTCGGCCCGGTGCTCGCCATGGTCAACCCCGCCCTTGTCCTCATCACCGGAGACCTCACAGGTATACATATCTCCCCCTACTTTTTGTTGCTTTGTCTGATCCTTCGCGGTGTTCGGGGTGATCGAATCTGGTTCTAGTTAAAATGGTTCTTGAAATGTTTACTTGTATCATTGATGTGTGGGGCTGATAAATAATATAGAGATTAGTGAGGCTTCAATTTAAGAGAATGCGGTATATCGAGGCGCTGTAATGGAGGACGCCAAGGAGCTGAATTTACGAAGAATTTATTATAACTTTGTAGAATGGTAGAACTTTCTAGTGTGTCTGCGCTAGAATTGATCTGAATTTGTCATGGCTTCGCTGTGATGAGACAAAGAATTTACCATGGAGTGTGAGATGAAATTGGTGAATTTGCAAATGTTTTCGTTTTTTTTTTCTTTTGGAAGAAATGCAAATGTTTTCAGTAGTTTTCTGTCATGCGAAAACAAGATGAGTTGGAATAACGATTTAAGTATAATCCAGTAGCTGGCCTGTTACAACCCCAAATTCTGGTGGCAAGTGGCCAGTTACTGTCTGATTGCCCACCAGTAACCATGACTACTAACCAGTAACCACAGGCCTCAAGTTCACTGTTGCAACAGACCAGACCGTAGAACAAATATGATTATATAAGGTTGTCACAGATTCTTTTAATATCAAGATATTAAGGCACGGACTACTGAAGACTCCAGTAAGTTTTCTTCGTATATTATTAATAGACAAACACTTTCATATATTGACAATTATTTCATATCAAATAATAATCATAGCAATATATTTTGATTTGAAAGGACAACATGTGAATGGAAAATTGACTTTAATAAACAGCTGGTTTTCTTTTTATTGTTCCATCCGAGGGAAATGGTAATCAGTTGTAACTGGGTAGTGACAATCAGCACTTAAACGATTACTCCAATTGGATCTAAACTGCCTCAAACCTAAACAAACTAACCACTTCCTTTTGAAACAAGCTGGATTCATTTTGAAAGGGGTCCTGGTCTCAAATAGGATATACAAGATTACATATGAGAATTTCTCTCAAATTTGAATATATCTTGGTTTTTTTATTAGATGGAAAAAGCAAAGATCTGCTAACAATGAAGCAAAACGAGTTGGAGTGGATAGAATATAAAAGTACCATGAAGGATGTCATTGAAGATAGCAAGCTTCCAAGAAGAATTTTCTATGATTTGAGAGGAAACCACGACAGTTTTGGTGTACCTGCATCTGGTGGGGACTATGACTTCTATCAGAAGTATAGTATTAACGCCGAATTAAGACGACAGGGTCGTGTCCAAAGCGTCACTTTGGAGGTTAGTGCTTCTTCTATGCATGGTTGCATGTCTGCAACTTCTCATCTAGAGGAAAAAGATGTAACGCTTCTTATTTCTTTAGTATCTTGTAGTTCAACTGTATTGTAAATTTTTAGTTCTGATTGCATTAGTTTTTTGGAATGCACTTGGCATAACATGAGGTAGATTTGTGGATGGATCTGCAGAACAATGGTCGGAAGCATCTGTTTGTTGGCTTTGATAGCACAATGGAGATCGGTCTTAGAGGCCCAACCAATCTATTTGGGCATCCAACTGACAAGGAGCTTATAGAATTGGATCAGTCACTGTCACAGTGGGACACTGATTTCGACAAGGCTCCAGTGACAAAAGTCGTATTTGGTCACTTCCCGATGTCTTTCTCAGCATTAACAGAGTCAGGAAAAAGTATCAAGGATGTCTTTCTAAAGCACTCATTAGCAGCATACTTGTGCGGGCATCTTCATACAAGGTTTGGCAAGAATCTGAAGCGATACTATCATCGAACAATTCAGGAACCGTCATTATCAGAGCATTACTACCAATTTAACATGCAGCAAGGATATGTGATCCAGAGTGTTAAGGAAAACTGTTCTGAAGAAGCAACGGATATTGAGGAATTCTGGGAGTGGGAGATGGGCGACTGGAGAAAGAGCAGAAGTATGAGGATATTGGCAATTGATGATGGTTATGTCTCCTATACGGACATTGATTTCATGTTAGGCTCAAAGAGTATAATTATACTGCCTACCTTTCCTCTGGACTCAAGATTCATGCAGAGAGCCTCTGCTCCTCGTGATTTCAAATGTCACACCATGGGAGCTTCAACTTTTGATACAGTGAGGGCTCTAATATTCTCTCGACATGAGATAGTATCTGTTTCAGTGAAGATATATGACTCAAGGCCAGGAAATCTTGAAGTAGTATTTGACACTGAAATGAAAAGGGTGAATATGAATGAAACTAGAGGAGATATGTATTTAGTTCCGTGGAACTGGAGGGCATTTGCAGATCCCTCTCCAAACCGATATTGGCTCCAAATTGAAGTGGTGGATATAACAGGTGACAGTAGTGTGAGCCAGTTGAGGCCATTCTCTGTAAATGGGTTGGCTACAAAAGTTAGCTGGACATGGAAGGAGTTCTTTGTGATGGGTTGTCAGTGGGCTTCAATATATCATCCTGCGGTGCGGTGTGTTCTTGCTCTGATTTTCTCATTGCTTCTTGTACCACGAGCTTCACTTGTGTTATTTAAAGATCAATTCACGTACAAACATCTATGTCCAAATGGTAGTAGTCAATGGACACTGTTGAAGTATCTAGTTGGTGGTTTCATTTGGCTTTTTGTTGAGCTGTCCAGGGTAATTCTTCTGTGGTCTTTGCTCTTGATGTATATAGTCTATTTGCTGGTCTTCCCTTGGTTGTTTGGGCACCCTATAACCGAGGATAGTAACGTCACATACATGACGTATAGAGGTTGGACTCTTAAAAGATCCAATGGTGGCAACGAAGTTTTCCATGCTGGGACTCCAGATGTGATGGTCATTGTTCTACCTCACCTTTGTTTTGTGGTATTACCCACAATTGTGATTTTAGCTGCCATGGCTGCTGAGAGAACAACATTTCGAGAACATTATCTTTCTCAATCAGGAAAGAAGAAAGATGATTACTACGAAAAGAGCAGGAGACAGGTAAAACATGATAATTTTTGGAATGGTCGTTGGATTAGGAAATTTCTCATTCTTCTTTGCCTGGTGGTTCTATGGAAACATTGGAAGGTATAACCTTTTAATCCATGCAAATTTCTGTGCCTGCAACTTAGCCAGTATGAACAAATTGCTGACATCTTTACATTGTGCAGCATTGCAGAGCACTTGTGAGGGCCTATGCGATGAACCCTTTGCTCCACTCGCCAGTACATTTCTTCTTCATACCAGCGCTCATTTTGTTTGCTATCTACAAAACCTCGTCCATCTAGCTGTTTCGGAGCCCTGCTTGTAGCGTTATATTATATTGGAATGAACTTGCGAAGACACGACAAAAGGAGTGCCTATAACTCAGAACTGAAGGTGGATTAGATTGCCCTTCTGCTATTTTATTTCCCTTCTGGAGAGCAGATTTTTCAGATCATCTAACATGCATAAAGATGTTGTCAACATTGTACTACACATAACTGAGAGACCGCATGGCATGTTCCTTCGTCAGAACGAACAGCTAGGACTGAGCAATTATCTAGTGAAAGAAAGAAATTACACTGCTTGGTAGTTTTTCCTCTTCTTCTTTCCAAGAAAGCTGTTCTCTCCTTTCTTGATCCGCAGCTCTTTGTTTTCTTTAATGCATCCTTGTGAAGAACTAAATAACTATGGTAATGTACTGTTTTGTCCAAAATATTTGCCTTGCCATTGAGGAATGGGTATCATAGTCATGGTCGCTTGCCTTTTCTTTTCTTTTTTTTTTTTTGGGTATTCCCGCGCCTCGATGTGTTACACCAGCGGCAAAGGGCAAAGGCGCGCGCGCGATGGATTCTGGAATCTGGATTGATCAGCGCTGCTGCTGTACAGAGTAGGATCCGGTTCCGTCTTATCTAGTGTTAGTAATTTCAGGTATTTCAACTTTAGAATCCATTCAATCACTCCGCTCCGCCGCCACTGGTTTGGTGTATATCTAACAAGCTTCGCTCTTCACCAATAGACTCGATATGTAGTAGGCTGTAGCTCGAATCTTCACTCTTCGGTGCATGTATATATTCCATTTGGATTGCATCGATCCATAATTCCATATCAGCCCTGCATATTTAATTTAGCAACAACTAAAGAAAGAGGTTCCTTAAAATAAATAAATAAATAAAGAGAAAGCACAACCAGAGGGTGGAGCCACCTCCGGGTGGGGTGGGCGATTGCGTGTGCTCACATGCGACGAACAGTGAGACTCTAGTGCAGTTCGGTTGCTATCGGGTGTCACGAAAACCGTGTCTTCCTAGACAAGCCTTTGCCGTAGTTAGTGTTGATCAGGCCTCCAAAATTTTCAGGCTCTGTGATTCGGCACAACACTTCGCAATCTCTCGCTTTGTGCCGAACACAAACAATCATATCTTTTCAAAACGACGGCAAATTCCTGGACATTTTTTTTAAAAAAATACACCATGATAGAGAGGATTCCTGCTTTCCCGAGCACGTGAAATCACACACCGAAAAGAACAACAGCGATCAAATTCCGGCGCTTTGCCTTTGCTGAGAGCTTCACTTCCGTAATAGTCTCACGAGCCAGTTTCGTTTATGACAGGCATACCACACCATGCCCATTCCTCCGCCGTTCTTGGTAGGAAATGATTTTTTAAAAGGAATCCTTGGTACTAGAGTGATTGATCGCTTTCTGCCTACCATTGCATCTTCGACGCAACACTGCTACGCTAGTGAAGTCGTGTAAAGAAAGCTCAGTAGTCAGGAGCATCTATACTAGCCTGTAGAACGTAGATAGCTAGGTACGTAAGCATCGCATCGTACGAGCATTTTGGGCCTCAATCGGTGAAGAGTCCTTGTGGCGGAACCAAAGCACGACTCGTGTCGGCGTCCGTCTGCCCGCGGCAAATAGCATGGGCCAGGTGACAAGGAAGAAACAGCCAACGGCAGTCGAACCAAAAGCGTTGGCTTCTGTTCTGTAGTTCGGTGCTGCCTTCCCCGAGAACGTTGAGAACTTCCCTGCCACGAGCCTGAAGAACCAGATGCATCATGGTTACAGAGAGAGAGAGCCGCTGAAAGCTATTTGCACTGATGAGAGGGAACCGCTGAAAGCTATTTGCACGGTTCCGGTGATTATATATTACGTGGCGCTGGCATGCCACTCGAATGATTGGCGCCACGGCAATCTTGTTGTTTTTGAGTACGAGAGTAATACGTCTACATTATTGGATGAGAGGAATGGATTCTTGAAATCGGTACGTACGTGATTAAGCGTGGGAAAACAAGAGCAGGGTTGTTGATTTGTATTCCCTCCTCATTGTTGTCATTATTCGTTGTTGATCATTCATTTGACAGAGACAATTCCAGATTGTTTGATGCGATACGTGTCTTATGAGTACGGCGACGTAGATGCTGACAGTGGTCCTGTAATGTAAGAAACCTGGCGTCCTTTTTGATGGAGCGCATGAGCGAGCTGGAGAATGTCAACTTTGATTTAATCTTTATGATATGTAAAGTTGTCAGCAGCTGTAGCACATAGCAATTCTATTTTTCTATAGCTTCGTTCGTGGAATTAGATTAATATGTGTGGCAATCCGTATAATTAACTCAGGGTAGCGACAGTAACACTGTCTCACCCTTAAGTTAATCACACGAATCTCGGCACAATCGTCGGCAAAATATTGGAAAATCCAATGCTTTATCAGCTACTATGCCGTGTTCAGAGTGTTACAGCAGAACAATAATTACAGACTGCATGAAAATATATTCATTTCAAGCCACATTGGGCTATATGTCCATTACATAATATTATAACGCTTCCCTGTACAACAAAGGAGATACTACTACCTATATACACTAAGGACCTCCTAGTAGTAGTCGGAGTAGTAGCAGCTCTCGGAGAGATCCTCTTGATAGCCTTGATATTTATCCTGCGTAAAGGCCTCATCACCGGCCTCAAAAGCTGGTCCATCAAACTCTCCTTCTAGAAAAGGGAGGGTACAAGAGTAAGTATAGAGTACTCAACAAGCATTATATATATACAGAATGCATTATGATGATTTTATCTCCTTTATCCAATTCCTTTTCTCCAAATATGAGTTTAACAAAATTAGGTTTTTAGTTTTCTCTAACGGTTGAAAGTTTTAATTATTGAAAATTGATTACTAGCACCTGTATATGAGATGGACTTAGCTTTTGTAGCCTCCAATCCAGGAGACAGGCTTGAATTGAGTTTAAATTAGGTTTTTAGTTTTCTCTAAGGGTTGGAAGTTTTACTTATTGAAAATTGACTACTAGCACCTGTATATGAGACAAACTTAGCTTCCGTAGCCTCCAATCCAGGAGACAGGCTTGAATTTAAGATTTTGACCCTACGCAGGTTCGTGTCACTTTACTCATAACGGCCTCCACCACAGAGTCTTCAGAACGTTTATCGCTACTACGGTATTAGATCTCCAACCCTGTACTCGAGCGGGGAGGGCCTCCTCCAGGCCATCCTATACTTGCAGATACAGTTGTACCCCGGCTTCTCCGGTAGTACACCACGGGCTTCAAATATACTGCCCCTCTCACATTTCATCATCACACTCTCATCTCACGTCCCCTTGGGTCATACCAGCATTTCCCAACTCGACCATAATTACTTACCCAATGTGGAGATCATAATACTTTCATAGGACAACCTTTTCTGACAGCGATTTATCTCGTTATGGTTGACATTGAAATACGGCTCATTGCCCCAGTGTAGGTGTTTGACCTTATATGCTAGCTATGTAGAGGGCCCACCAGCAATTCCCCTTCTCATCGACGCCCTCTACCCACCATAATTATTTCTAATAAACAGTCCACGACTCCATTCGTGAACTCTAGACTCCATCACATCATTTTCAAACAGCAACTAGGTTTCATTTCATTCTTTCTCAAAATACGCTCCATTCTCATCAAAACATTCACCACACTTCCTCTATTCACCTCAGAATTAACATTTTCTTTTCGAAATAGATTTTGATGCAGTGATGATATATATATTATGAGAAAGCATTAAAAGCATTTAAAAAGGGGTGGTCAAGGAATCTTGTCTAGTATAATATTGATCGGTTCAGCCTCACCCGTAGATTGGTTCTGATTGGCGAGTCGATTCAGATTGAGACCTGAAAACATAAAATCTATTACTACGTCCATCATTGGAATTTAATTATCTTGGTGTTCAACCGATTTTCTGATCTGTCGTTCAATTTTATCTGAGCAGAATTTATTAATGCCAGTTGTCGAAGTTTTACGTGAACCACAAATCGATCACCCCAAATTGATATGGATCGCGGCGCGATTTATTTTTCTACCCTCCTATCTTTTTCTTTTCTTTCCTTTTCTTTTCTTCTCTTATTTTCTTTCTCTCCCTCTCCTTTCTTTTCTTTTCCCTTCTGCCTCTCTTTCTTTTTCTTCTTTGGCTCGGTCAAAGCCACTTCCTTTGGCCTCTCCTCTTTTGCTCACCTCCTGTGCCTGGCGCCTCCTCTCCCGTGCCTCCCTCCAGCCGGCCTCCTCTCCCTCACTCTCCCGGCTACTCTTTTCCTCCTGCTCGACTCGACCGGCGCCTCCACCGCTCAGCCGACCGCCTCCCCCCAGTGGCACGCTGGCCCGACGCGGCACCCTCCCGCCTGCTACACCTCCTGGGCAGTCTCCTCTTGTGCCTCCTCCTACTTAGGTTGGATGCACCTTGCCCACCGCCCTTGGCGCGCGGCATTGGCCGTGGCTGTGGCCCAGTCCGACCACCTGCACCACGGCTTCGGAGCCAGCCCGCCAGCACTCTCCTTTGGTCGACGGTGACACCTGGCGCCACCACCCCTTTTTTCCTACAGCTCAGTCGCAGCTCATCCTTCTATTGCAGCTTCTAGGGTTTGCTACCCGTTCGATTTTTAATCACATTTTTTAGTCTTGATGATTTGTTGGATGCATATTAAGTGAGAGGGTCTGATGCTCGTTGGGTGGCTCTATACAAGAAGAACAGATACTACACTAGGCTTCCAAACTACTGAGACCACACAGGGACTACCCGATCTAACCCCCTATGCTACCCCATTGGCTACCTCCTACCCCAATCTACCCTATACCATGGAAACCCGCATTGTAGCTAAGGCTAAACTACTAATATGGTACCTGGGTTGGTTCGGTTGGAATGGGAAGCTGGCTAAATGGGGTCGGTGCTGGGGAAGAAGAGGTGATGCTGGCTCTGGCTTCTGGATGCCTCCACCTTCTCTTCGGGATGGTTCCTCACCTTCTCTTCTGGATGCTCTTTGCTTTCTCTTCTAGTGATCTCCCTCTTCTAGGCTTCCTTCTTGCTTCGGCTGATTCAGTTGAAAGGGCTGTGTTCTAGTGTGGGTGTTCTACTGTTCTTGTGTTGGGAAACAAAGGAGCATAGGCTCTAGACTGGATACGTTGGCTGTGTCTTTGTTGGCTCTCGGTTTGTGTGAGAAACGGGGAACAGAAGTGCCTGGGCTGGCTTCTGGTTGGTTGGCTTGGCTAGTTTTTGTCTCCTCCTGACATGCTTAATGACCATTATGCCTTTAGGGTTTTACTGTTCTCTATTGCCCTTATGGGCATTGTGGTCATCCTGCGCCAACACTAACGGTACCCGCATACCGTACCCGGTAAGTGAAAAAACGCCGAATGATAAACCCAGAAACTAACTAGAGGTGCCTGCTTGGGTCCCGGACAGGTCGGGTACCTCAATGAATGGTACTTTTCACTGCGGGACTAACGGCACTTTTCTAACCCTTCAATTTTATTTTCTTACCTAACCATTTTTATTGTTTAATTAATAACCCCATGTTATCACAATCTGTTTCGTACACACTTTGGAAATAAAATAAACAGGGGCAAAGAATAACGAAATCAAATGATCAAGAACTGTCTTGTTCACTGAAATTAGCACCTGAAAGGGGCCTAGCAAAATAAGGAAACATGCCTGAAATCTGTCTTTCTCACGTCCCGTTTAAGGCTCTGCAAATTTCTTGGTTCCTTTTGTTACACTTCAAAGTTCACGCAAAAGGAGTTCTACCTATTCGGATTTGTGTTAACAACAAAGCTATAACAGCCTAGCAAATACAGGCTATATTCCTCAGCAGCAAGTCAGGTCATGCAACAGCACAGCATGGTACTAATCAAAGAACTCCTTTCCAGGCTTCCAGTTGACCTCATATCAACTTATCTCCACCTCAAACCAAACCAGGACAGTTTCATATCCAAGAAAGAAGATGATAAATGAACCCCTGATATACAGGCATTCAGAAAAAAATTATGGACCAAGATTTCAGATATGGCTGGTACCAGCGATTCGTATCTCAGCTACCAAGACAATTAAATAGCTAAGAGTGACAATGAATATATATTACCAGGAACATCACAATACATTCGGCACTTGGTATGTTCAGATGACAGCATTATACATGTGCTTGATTGCCAAAAATTGAGAACAGAAACTACTTTAGCCTTTAGGGGCAGACACTGAACAAGAACTCTGTAATGAAAAGGCTGATGCAGCAATTAAAGCTGATTATTTATACAAGGCACTGTTATATAGGAGGGTCTGCTTATTCAAATTAGAGTACCAAAACAAAAACTCCTTCCAGAAAGGTAAGTAGGGTAAACAAAAAGGCACCTGCTCCTGATCTTGGAGCGACCCCTGCTCCTGATCCAGATCAGCATACAATACAATTTGCAAAAGTCAAAGCTAGTGAAAATCACATCACATACGATGATCTATGCGCTCTCCATCATCTTCAAGACCTCAATTTCAGTGGGCAGTGACGGGATTGCCCCTTTCTTTGTGGTGGTGATCGCTCCACATGCATTGGCAAATTTAATCGCCTCCTCAAGCCTCTTCTGATCCTGCACAATCAGCAGACATCAAGTTTGCACCTGATCCAACCACCTACTTCTGTGACACAGCAATACCATATGAAGGGTTTGTGGGCCAACTCACATGCAATGATGCTGGATCTTGGACAATCTTTCGGAGCAGAGCACCGGTGAATGCATCACCAGCACCTGTTGTATCAACTTGTTGTACCTTGAGGGATGGCACAACTCCATGGAAATCCTATGATCAAATATAATAAACTTCAAGTCTCAACTACAGCATAAATCTTCAAGAATCAATGGTAGCTGTGCAGGTTCAATACTAAAATGCATACTTAGCAAGGCTAGAACCAACTGAAGTTTTGATTTGAACAGATAGAGAACAATCAGCAATAAAATAACCAATTCATCAGACAATAAATTGCACAAACTTATAAAGCATACCCTGGCATAGTACTTGCATCCTTGATCTCCAAGAGTCACCAAGAGAAGCTTCATGGTAGGGCGCCACAGCTTCACGACAACATCATCCTCCACTGAGTCGATGCCAGTCAAGAACTCAAGCTCGACCTCACTGACCTTGACAATGTCTGCCTGGTCCCAGATACTCAAGATCTGGGTGCGGGCCTCCTCACGGGATGGCCACAATGCCTCCCTCAGGTTCGGGTCATAGGAGAGCAGCGCACCAGCCTCTTTGGCAATCTCCATGGCACGCAAATGTGCTGACCGGCAAGGCTCAGCAATCAAGCTTATTGATCCATAGTGGAAGACTGCAGCCTGAGTACATTATGGCTTATGAGATACTTTCCCAATGAAATAGCAGTGCAACACTGCAATTTTGGTCACAAATCTGAGCCATATCATGGTGATTGCTCACATTTTCTAATAAATTATACAAATAATGACACAAACTTGAACCACATTTCTGAGAAGCATGACAAAATTGAATCATCTAGCTGCGTCTGATATGCAGCATAATTCTATATCAAAATTGAATTCTACAGATAGGGGTAAAAAATGAAACACCCTTTTTTTTAACAAAATTCATACCAAACAAACTATCTGACAAGCATAGTTCTGCCTTGCGTCTGAGTACTACACACCAAACATGCAAACGTTTTCCCAGAATTGCTGAACTATCTGACATCAGTTGACATGCTCACAATTGCTGTGCACTACAAAGAAACAAACTTCCCATTGAACTCTATTGATAGATGGCATGGGCTAAAGACCCCTACTTGGCCGGCTCACGCCGACGGATCCAAGAACTCACAAGTTTGACTTGTTTCATAACGTCTCTCATTTGGATTACTTATTTGTCTTCCCTAATTTTTAAGCATTTTAGGATGAATCACAAAAGCCACATGACTAGATCCAGGAAAGGAACAAGTAGCCAACTAGAACGCACAAGAAGATCCGACCAAAGCCAGCACGAAAGGCGCCTCCTTTGCTCAGGAATATTTGGATTCCACGGGAGATTCGACACCAAAGCACCCAAATTACACGAAAGGAAAAGAACACCTTTAGGTGTAGAAAACAAGAACAAGACCAAGAAAATTTCAGCTGCCGCAACCTAAAGCGCACCAAACCAGTACAAGAAACCTAGTGCTCACGTTCAGATCCAAGAGTCGAATCAAGAAACGGGCCAAAGATTCTATGATGCTCGATGGAATCGAGTCGAGCTACTTCCCCAGATCATGGATACAACAGGAAAATCTAGGAAATTACAACCAAGATTGTGCTATGCTTACCCTCTTGATGAGCTCGACGTTGAGCTCGTCGGCGGTGAGGAGCATGTCGGCGCTGGGGTTGCGGTAGAACATGAACTCGCGCTCCCCGTCGGTGCGCAGCGTGACGAAGGCGAGCGCGGTGCGCGCCCCGGCGTCGAAGACGACGCCGCCGTCGTCGACGCTGTTGTCGCGGAGGATGGCCGCGAGCATCCGTCCGAACTCGTCGTCTCCGAGCTTGCCAACGAACGCCGCCCCGCCTCCGAGACGCGCGACCGCGATGGCCACGTTGGCCGGCGCGCCCCCGGGCGCCTTGAGGAACGCCGGCGCCTCCGCCAGGGACACGCCCGCCACCGTCGGCACGAAGTCTATCAGCATCTCCCCGAAGCTCACCACCAGCTCGCGCTGCCTCGCCATTGCCCCCCACAAGAGCAGAGCGCGCACAGACACAGAGGCGGAGGGAGGGAGAGGCACAGACACAGGTGTATGGATATTTTCTTCGGCGAGGTGGTGATGCGGGCGCTTATATCGAGAGAGGAGAAGAGGAGCAGCGCTTGCAGGGGAGAGGAATGCGAATGCTTTTATCCAGTTCGTTTTTTTTTAAAAAAAAAACTATGCATCTATTATTATTATATATTAAAAACTCGTGAGAGCTGCTAAGAAAAAAAAAGAAATAGGTTAGAAATTCTAAAAAAAAACATCTCGCTCTTAATTTGGTGGACATCTGGTCCTTAATCTGGTGGACCATAACAAACTTGCACTATAGTAACCATTGATGTTATTATTTAAAAAATCTGGTGGATCCTAACGAACTTAAACTATAGTAGCTATATTGGATGATATTATTTAAAAGAAAGTATCTAATCTTATTTAGCAGATATGAAAAAAATTACTAAGGAAAAACTACTGGTCAATCTCCTCAGGCGTGAGATGTAGTCCTCCTACTCGTGATGCATGAAACCTACATGTTGTTCTACTTGTGAATGAGACGAATGTGCTATAGCTTTTAGATTTTTATGTTTAAATCCTTTTTCTTTTTAATCTTTTTCTCTAACTTCCAACTATTTTTTTTAATCGGGGTTACGTGATTTGTCATGCGATTTTGTACTGCAAGCCATACAAAATTACTTACAAGTTAAGTGTCATGATTGAACCACTAAGATTGGAGCTATTTCCTTAACTTCCTAGCTAGAAATTCCCACGTAATAAAATAAAAAACATTCCCTAAAATTAGGATTTAAGTGTTGTGATCGAACAGATGATATTGGAGATATTTTCTTAACTTAATGGGCTAGAGATTCCCTCGTTAATAAATATGAAACGCATTAAAAAAATTATACAAGTGTTTTAGAGTTACTAAGAAAAAAAATAAATATTACCATCATAAGCTAGACATAGTTTTATTCGCCCATATGTACTTTTTATGGCATATGCCCCTACAAGTGCATAGTTGTTTGATACACCCCCCTCCTCGGTGTCCCCATCCCATTGACTTGTCTGTTTTGTATTGATGTGGACTACATGGCATTGGTCCAAGGTGTTCCAATGTGGTAGGGGGGGTTAAGTTGTGTAGCTCGGATGGAATGGGTGGGCAAAATGTTCATATACATTAGGGTCAGGGGTGGCCGTATTGCCTTTAATCTGGTGGATTATAACTAAGTTGAACTATAGTAAGCACTAATGTTATCATTTCAATAAAAAACATCTAATCATCTATCTAGCATGCGCGAGTTATAATGGCTTATATTAAAAGAAACAATACATACCAAGTACAATAAAAAATAACCAAAATTTGGAATAAAAAGTAAAAAGAAACTAGCCATTTGATTTTCATACGAATTCCAAATTAAAACCCTTATAAAAGCTCATGAGAGTCGCTAAGAAAAAAGAGAAATAGGTTAGAAATTCTCACAAAAAGCAAAACTACCCTTAATCTGGTGAACTCTAATTACAATCGTCATCAGATTCTTTTCTAAAAATAGAAATCATCTAGCCCTTAATCTAGTCAACCATAACAAACTTGAACTATAGTAACTATTGGATATTATTATTTAAAAATTCTGGTGGATCCTAACGAACTTAAACTATAGTAGTTATATTGGATGATATTATTTAAAAGAAAGCATATAATCTTATTTAGCATACATGAAAAAAATTACTAAGGAAAAACTGCTGGCCAATCTCCTCAGGCGTGAGATATAGTCGTCCTACTCGTGTATGAATGAAACCTACATGCAGGGGCGGAGCTGGGCCTCGGGCCACTGGGGCCTGGGCCCGAGGCCCAGCTCAAATAGCAGTGCAAGTAGCAACCAAGCCTCCAGGCCACGCCGCTCCACCCTCCGCCCTCCAGGCCACGCCGCTCCAGCCTCCACGCCATAGCCAAGCCAAGAAACGCGCCACTCTAGGGCGCTGCTCCAGCCTCCAGGCTACGTCGCCGCTCCAGGCTGCCTCTCCAAGCCCGGCCCCCCGGCCGCCGCTCCCGGCCTCTTGTCCAGTTCGGCTTCAGCCGCTTGCCCCCGCTGTCGCTCCCAAGCAGGTATCTCTCTGTCTCTCAGCCTCGCCAGTTCGGCTCAGAATAACACCGAGCCCATACGCCACGGATGCTACCAAAACCTTGATTCACTAGCGACACCCTCGGACCCACACATATCCGAAGGGTTACCAACACACGATAATTCTCCACAACAAGATCAAGTGAACTGAGAATTACCGAAGAAGGCATAAAATTTAACACCTATATGAACTTGATCGCAATCAAAAACTAACTCTAAAATCGGCTTAAAGCTAAGTCACCGAAATTTACAAAATTTCGCATGACCTCTCTAGAAACTAGGACATCCACTCAATGATAGAAAACATTGCGATAATAGGATATCATTCTAGCAGTCCTTAGTTAACCAATCACACATCCAATATACGTAATAAACTCCACCACGACGAGCAATGATTACAACCTTATTGATTACAACCAGATGTACAAGTTAATTCAAATGACGTGGTAGTGACTGAAGTCGTGCACGTGCTACTACTCCCCAACCCGATGATTCAGCTTCAAGGTACCTAAAACAGAAAGCAAACAAGCGTGAGTCCAAGACTCAGCAAAGTGCAACAAGTAGGAAAAGTAAGGCATTAGACTAAAATGCAACTATTAGAAGACATCAAGTAGCAGTTCTTTAAATTGACATCCGCAAATAAAAGAAACGGTTGAATTCATAAAGGATCCAAAACGTAAGAGCACGATTAATTCATCAGTTAAATAACCATTACTTAACGGAAACATCCAAAGAATGAGTAGCACTCCACTTACCTCAACCACCTCGGCAATGTCACAAAACCTTACCCATGCCTCGAAATCAATTCTGGATGAGCCCACGACTCAACTCTCAACCTGTTCCTTCCATTCTCATCATTCAACATTTATCAATCGCAATACACAATGCAATGAAATGTTTTGATGCTGTCATTCACATAATATTTCATGCATATTTGCAATACTATATAATTTCAAACCATTTCATCAATTGACTTTGAGTTCATAACTTGACTTCACTCCACGTTATTCATACAACATAATTAGCAAGGCAAAGAAATGCGCGAATTCATCAAATTCAATTCAATCTCCTTTTTTTTTGGGTTGAGTCCACGACTCAACCTTCAATTTCCATAACCACCATCCATATAACACACCATTTACCACAACACTCATTATCAAAAATGCAATGCATATGAATGCTCATTTCCATGCACGCATCGAAGATCGCCGAGTGCCCACCCGCTCGGTGTGCACTCACGCCCCTTCCATCCCGTAGATGGAAGGTGCCTACTCTTCTCTGTCTCGCTCCCATTCACCTCGATGAATGGGACTACGAGGTAGGACTTTCGTGTTCACTACGTGTGAACACAGAGGCCCGTGATCAAGATGGGTCGCTTCTTCCATCATGAATGCACAAATGCAATAGACATAAACAAATTTGCAAAATACATTCAATTCTCACATTAGTATCCATTTTATCAATACTCATATCCGCATTCCCAACATTCTTATTCATCTTCTCAACTCTCATATTCTTATTCTCGACACTCATATCTACATGGCCACAATTATCATTAATACTCCCATTAAAGTCTTAATCCATTCTCATGATCGCCAAATCATCCATTCTTATTAGTCCAACCTCATTACTTCATTATTCACATTATCCTTTCATACTAGTGATAATAATATGATATCTCAAAGATAGCTCTTCATAATCGCAAGGTGTTATAACCTCCAACTTTCAACATAAATCCTTTCAATCAACGGTGCACTTCCATCCTGCACTTAACTTTTTCATAAAAAGGCAATTACCCTACTAGACGTGCTTATAAACACAAATGCAACCATAACATAAGCGTATAAATAACACAAGCAATCAACAAAATACCCTATAAGAGATACATGGGTTACACTTGCATATAAACTTGCTTTAAATAATGGTATAACCATTTAACCATTCTCAATCATCATATCGCCGCAAAATCAAGCATGACAATAATAAAGTAACACATGGATACCGGTAACATTGCAAAAACATAATAGCCATCTAAACCACAATCGCTATAACGCACTTGCCTTCACTCATCGAGACGGTGTGGCGAGACGGTTGCCACACCCGGCCACACCACCTGCACACGGATAAAACCCACTCAAAAACATACCCAAAATCATCACAAGGCTCATAGCTAACTGGGCTTCGCAACCCACTCCAAAAACCCGAAAACAAGAATCTGCCACCGAGGACAGCATTTGGTAAAACGGGCATAACTTTCAAACGGCTGAACGAAACTTAGTGATTTCGGTCTCTATTGAAAGGTAATTCAATTATCTACAACATTCGTTATAGCCAAGCCCCCAGAAAACGCTTGTAGAATTTTCCATTAGCAGCTCTAACCAAGGACGAAAATCTGCCCGAATGAACATTCTCATTCACTCTAGTCTCTCCATTTCCCCAACTAAATGCATTGCAAAAACAAGAACCCTAGTCAAGCATTTCATCAAACACCATGTATGCAAGAAATCTCACCCCCACATTTCTAGGGTTTTTACCTCAAATCTCCTACTCATGGAGGAAGGGAGGTGGGGGAGAGCTGCCACAAGAGGAGGAAGGAGGAGCTCGCCGGCCTGAGGAAGAGGTCGCCGGAGTTGGGGGTCGCCGAGGAAGCAAAGAATGCCATGAGCTGAGGCGCAGGAGGCAACCAGGGGCGCCAGGAGAGGGATCGATGGGGGCAGCTTGCGCCAGGAGAGGGAAATCACTGGGGAAGCATGCGCCAGGAGGGAGGAAATCGCTGGGAGCTAATGCGCCAGGAGAGGAAGTCGCTGGGAGCATGCATGCGCCAGGAGGAGTGACGGCCAGGGGAGGTTGGCTGGGAAAAATGAGACTGCCTCCAAGATTTTCAACCACACATTTGAAGAAAGAGAGAGAGGTTAGGTGAGGGTGGGGAAATTCCCAAAAAAAACCCTCCTAATAACCAAGATTCATCTTTTAACCACTAGCGTAACCAAATAATTAAATCTTTGGCACGAAACGACAATTGTCAAGATAGACCACTTGCCGCAAAACTAAATGGCACGAAGAAAACACCCAATTCGCTAAGCATTTCATGGAAAAACTCAACATTTAATAAACTGCGGTACGACGAAACTTAACTCCAGAACAAAACCTTGAATCAAGAAAATGAAGTCAACTCCGGCCAAAAAGAAAAACCAGGAGAACGACTTTGCGATATTACACTCTTCCCCCCTTTAACAGAATTCGTCCTCGAATTCTGAACACTACAAGGCTCCAACAAGAACTACGGGGATCGATTGATAAAGCGAAAACATCAAAAAGAATATGGTTGCAAACTTCCCACACACGGGACTCCAAAACTCAAGTCACCTCCTTTCCACTTAGGAATTCACATCATCCACACGCAGACGCTATTAGACCCGAGCAAACAGCCAAAATTCCCAATTCATACCACCAACCAACATCTCATGATAATACGATTAACACAAGCCACAACACTCTATTAAGCACATCACTGAATTCTATTCGATTGAATAGTTGGGGTTCCAAACCCAAATCCCCTAAGAACAAGGGAAACCCTGATTCACATTTCTCCTCAACAGCTAACCTTCATAGCCACATAACCATTAACAACTTCTGACCGAATCCGAATATACCACTATTTCTAACCAATTAACACCGGGATCCTCTAGGAAATTAAAACACAAATTTTTTTTAACAGGATCAAAAATCATTTTTTTCTATTGAATTGATTAGCCCCACATGGCAACCATCAATTTCCCTCACAACACACAATCGAATTTAACCTTCTTTCAAACTTGTCTCACACAACGAGACAATCACTCAACGAAAAGGTTTTCAACCTAACCATCCATTTCCGACTGACCCACATTGAGTCTAACCCATAAACCGAGGGTTCTGACAACTTACGGAAATAAAACATTTAGCGAGTGACTCCACCCAAAAGAATTTGAATCGACATCACAAGGCTCCATCATAATCCACCTTTAACTACTTGAGATCAACGCTTAGCTCATGCTAGGATCGCAAATCAACACAAAACTACACGTAGTTCTTTTCTTATGAGGGTTTCGCCCTCACAATCTTTCACTCACATAATCAAATCTAAGAGTATAAATCCTTACTATACTCAACACGATACCACGAACAGTCATAATCTTTAACTCCAACTAGAATGCAGAAGAGATACAATTCTCTTTAAACCAATAAATCACACACATTACCTTGGAGAAGGTTTAACAAAACCCATGATAGCTCTATTTCCTTTCCTAAGCCACATCGCAAAGGCAAATTCAAATCTCGAACATCTCGAGAACCACTTTTATCATTTTCAAATCAATGCGATCAAATTTACATCGGGAGTACTCAAAATAAAAGAGACTCACAAGAACCCTTTGATGAAGGTCTCACTAACCAAAACAACTTAACCGGGTCATCATCGGAGCAAAACTACTTATAACATCAAATTCAGCACTTGGGAAGAGAAAATCGATTCTCAAACCCGACATCTGAACCCACAATCAACGCACCATCTCCTAAAGAAAAGAGGGGAAACTCATTCCCAACAGAGACCACTTGTTATTACTTCTTTGGCACAATCATTTATAATCTTACGCAAACACCATTTCCAGATCTCCACCTATATCCGTGGATCACCATGACCCACAAACTACTTCTTGTCATCTATCCAATTAAGGTCGACAACCTTAACCCAACAACCAACATTCTACTAATCCTTCATGGGAAGATCTTTAATCACCCACAACTTACTCTAACTGTTGGATTTTTCCTTTCCAGAAAAACCAACGAAAACTTCCAAAGAACTCGACTCTCAAAAACTTAGAAAATGACAGGGCTCAAGCCATGACATTCAACAAAACTCCAAACCGATTAACAACCTCCAAAATTCCACGAAGGAAAGGAGTTACACAAATCAATTCACGGAAAGGAAAAGCGAATCGATCGAATAACACTTTTCTCCTTTAAAGCTCCAAATCCAAAACTTAATCCCGGAGAACGACAACACGAAGAAATACATGTCTTTCCCCACCACCAACCAACGAGGCGCAACACCAAAACCCCTTTTCTTTGACTTAGACCCAAAAGACCAAATAAGTCAAAGCCCGGAAACTTACTCCATCAATTCTCCCATCTACAACAGAAGTACAACAACTCCTTTTATAAACTAGGAGAACAACCAATACAAGAAGGAATCCATAACTTTCGACGAAAGAAACCAAAGAGGTGCAAATGATACTCTTTTCTTGATCTTAAATCGAGAAGTCCAAAGAAGATAAAACCCAACACAATTTCCATCATCTCTAAATTTACGACAAAAGAACAATGGCTCTCCTCACCCAAGGTTATGAACCCTCCGGTCTTTGGCTCTTAATCGCCACACCGACCAACACGACTACACGACAAGGCCAACATACCTTCAAAGACAAAGAGTCCCACCGGACCCCACAAAACAAGACACCACTTCAAAACCATAGCCATCAATAATACCATAATCTCATCAAGATTAACATAGAACATAGCATCCATAAAAATTAAGCATTGCACACAACGCAATGATAACCCATCCCTTTCCTACTGTGCATCAGAGTGTGTCAAGTTTTAAATTAATTAACCATTCTACCTCAAATTTTAAGATTGTTGCCCTAGGGCCACATTTTAAAGATTTAACCTAAACCATGTTTCTACTTTCACACAGCAAAATTTTAATTCATTCTAGAATGACTCACTTCGTTCAAACACCACGGACTCAAGCCCGCTCGATACTAATCAGAATAACACCGAGCCCATACGCCACGGATGCTACCAAAAACCTTGATTCACTAGCGACACCCCTCGGACCCACACATATCCGAAGGGTTACCAACACACGATAATTCTCCACAACAAGATCAAGTGAACTGAGAATTACCGAAGAAGGCATAAAAATTTAACACCTATATGAACTTGACTGCAATCAAAAACTAACTCTAAAATCGGCTTAAAGCTAAGTCACCGAAATTTACAAAATTTCGGCATGACCTCTCTAGAAACTAGGACATCCACTCAGCAGATAGAAAACATTGCAGATAATAGGATATCATTCTAGCAGGTCCTTAGTTAACCAATCACACATCCAATATACGGTAATAAACTCCACCACGACGAGCAATGAGACACAACCTTATTGATTACAACCAGACTGTACAAGTTAATTCAAATGACGTGGTAGTGACTGAAGTCGTGCACGTGCTACTACTCCCCAACCCGATGATTCAGCTTCAAGGTACCTAAAACAGAAAGCAAACAAGCGTGAGTCCAAGACTCAGCAAAGTGCAACAAGTAGGAAAAGTAAGGCATTAGACTAAAATGCAACTATTAGAAGACATCAAGTAGCAGTTCTTTAAATTGACATCCGCAAATAAAAGAAACGGTTGAATTCATAAAGGATCCAAAACGTAAGAGCACGATTAATTCATCAGTTAAATAACCATTACTTAACGGAAACATCCAGCAACAGTAGTAGCAGCTCCACTTACCTCAACCACCTCGGCAATGTCACAAAACCTTACCCATGCCTCGGAAATCAATTCTGGATGAGCCCACGACTCAACTCTCAACCTGTTCCTTCCATTCTCATCATTCAACATTTATCAATCGCAATACACAATGCAATGAAATGTTTTGATGTCATCATTCACATAATATTTCATGCATATTTGCAATACTATATAATTTCAAACCATTTCATCAATTGACTTTGAGTTCATAACTTGACTTCACTCCACGTTATTCATACAACATAATTAGCAAGGCAAAGAAATGCGCGAATTCATCAAATTCAATTCAATCTCCTTTTTTTGGGTTGAGTCCACGACTCAACCTTCAATTTCCATAACCACCATCCATATAACACACCATTTACCACAACACTCATTATCAAAAATGCAATGCATATGAATGCTCATTTCCATGCACGCATCGCAGATCGCTGAGTGCCCACCCGCTCGGTGTGCACCCTCGCCCCTTCCATCCGTAGATGGAAGGTGCCTACTTTCTTCGTCTCGCTCCCATTCACCTCGATGAATGGGACTACGAGGTAGGACTTTCGTGTTCACTACGTGAACACAGAGGCCCGTGATCGGCATGGGTCGCCTCTTTCATCATGAATGCACAAATGCAATAGACATAAACAAATTTGCAAAATACATTCAATTCTCACATTAGTATCCATTTTATCAATACTCATATCCGCATTCCCAACATTCTTATTCATCTTCTCAACTCTCATATTCTTATTCTCGACACTCATATCTACATGGCCACAATTATCATTAATACTCCCATTAAAGTCTTAATCCATTCTCATGATCGCCAAATCATCCATTCTTATTAGTCCAACCTCATTACTTCATTATTCACATTATCCTTTCATACTAGTGATAATAATATGATATCTCAAAGATAGCTCTTCATAATCGCAAGGTGTTATAACCTCCAACTTTCAACATAAATCCTTTCAATCAACGGTGCACTTCCATCCGGGTACTTAACTTTTTCATAAAAAGGCAATTACCCTACTAGACGTGCTTATAAACACAAATGCAACCATAACATAAGCGTATAAATAACACAAGCAATCAACAAAATACCCTATAAGAGATACATGGGTTACACTTGCATATAAACTTGCTTTAAATAATGGTATAACCATTTAACCATTCTCAATCATCATATCGCCTGCAAAATCAAGCATGACAATAATAAAGTAACACATGGATACCGGTAACATTGCAAAAACATAATAGCCATCTAAACCACAATCGCTACAACGCACTTGCCTTCAGCTCATCGAGACGGTGTGGCGAGACGAAGTTGCCACACCCGGCGTCACACCACCTGCACACGGATAAAACCCACTCAAAAACATACCCAAAATCATCACAAGGCTCATAGCTAACTGGGCTTCGCAACCCACTCCAAAAACCCGAAAACAAGAATCTGCCACCGAGGACAGCATTTGGTAAAACGGGCATAACTTTCAAACGGCTGAACGAAACTTAGTGATTTCGGTCTCTATTGAAAGGTAATTCAATTATCTACAACATTCGTTATAGCCAAGCCCCCAGAAAACGCTTGTAGAATTTTCCATTAGCAGCTCTAACCAAGGACGAAAATCTGCCCGAACAGAACATTCTCATTCACTCTAGTCTCTCCATTTCCCCAACTAAATGCATTGCAAAAACAAGAACCCTAGTCAAGCATTTCATCAAACACCATGTATGCAAGAAATCTCACCCCCACATTTCTAGGGTTTTTACCTCAAATCTCCTACTCATGGAGGAAGGGAGGTGGGGGAGAGCTGCCACAAGAGGAGGAAGGAGGAGCTCGCCGGCCTGAGGAAGAGGTCGCCGGAGTTGGGGGTCGCGGAGGAAGCAAAGAATGCCATGAGCTGAGGCGCAGGAGGCAACCAGGGGCGCCAGGAGAGGGATCGATGGGGGCAACTTGCGCCAGGAGAGGGAAATCACTGGGGAAGCATGCGCCAGAGGAGGAAATCGCCGGGAGCTAATGCGCCAGGAGAGGAAGTCGCTGGGAGCATGCATGCGCCAGGAGGAGTGACGGCCAGGGGAGGTTGGCTGGGAAAAATGAGACTGCCTCCAAGATTTTCAACCACACATTTGAAGAAAGAGAGAGAGGTTAGGTGAGGGTGGGGAAATTCCCAAAAAAAACCCTCCTAATAACCAAGATTCATCTTTTAACCACTAGCGTAACCAAATAATTAAATCTTTGGCACGAAACGACAATTGTCAAGATAGACCACTTGCCGCAAAACTAAATGGCACGAAGAAAACACCCAATTCGCTAAGCATTTCATGGAAAAACTCAACATTTAATAAACTGCGGTACGACGAAACTTAACTCCAGAACAAAACCTTGAATCAAGAAAATGAAGTCAACTCCGGCCAAAAAGAAAAACCAGGAGAACGACTTTGCGATATTACACTCTTCCCCCCTTTAACAGAATTCGTCCTCGAATTCTGAACACTACAAGGCTCCAACAAGAACTACGGGGATCGATTGATAAAGCGAAAACATCAAAAAGAATATGGTTGCAAACTTCCCACACACGGGACTCCAAAACTCAAGTCACCTCCTTTCCACTTAGGAATTCACATCATCCACACGCAGACGCTATTAGACCCGAGCAAACAGCCAAAATTCCCAATTCATACCACCAACCAACATCTCATGATAATACGATTAACACAAGCCACAACACTCTATTAAGCACATCACTGAATTCTATTCGATTGAATAGTTGGGGTTCCAAACCCAAATCCCTAAGAACAAGGGAAACCCCGATTCACATTTCTCCTCAACAACTAACCTTCATAGCCACATAACCATTAACAACTTCTGACCGAATCCGAATATACCACTATTTCTAACCAATTAACACCGGGATCCTCTAGGAAATTAAAACACAAATTTTTTTTAACAGGATCAAAAATCATTTTTTTCTATTGAATTGATTAGCCCCACATGGCAACCATCAATTTCCCTCACAACACACAATCGAATTTAACCTTCTTTCAAACTTGTCTCACACAACGAGACAATCACTCAACGAAAAGGTTTTCAACCTAACCATCCATTTCCGATCGACCCACATTGAGTCTAACCCATAAACCGAGGGTTCGACAACTTACGGAAATAAAACATTTAGCGAGTGACTCCACCCAAAAGAATTTGAATCGACATCACAAGGCTCCATCATAATCCACCTTTAACTACTTGAGATCAACGCTAGCTCATGCTAGGATCGCAAATCAACACAAAACTACACGTAGTTCTTTTCTTATGAGGGTTTCGCCTCACAATCTTTCACTCACATAATCAAATCTAAGAGTATAAATCCTTACTATACTCAACACGATACCACCTAACAATCATAATCTTTAACTCCAACTAGAATGCGAAGAGATACAATTCTCTTTAAACCAATAAATCACACACATTACCTTGGAGAAGGTTTAACAAAACCCATGATAGCTCTATTTCCTTTCCTAAGCCACATCGCAAAGGCAAATTCAAATCTCGAACATCTCGAGAACCACTTTTATCATTTTCAAATCAATGCGATCAAATTTACATCGGGGAGTACTCAAAATAAAAGAGACTCAAGAACCCTTTGATGAAGGTCTCACTAACCAAAACAACTTAATCGGGTCATCATCGAGCAAAACTACTTATAACATCAAATTCAGACTTGGGAAGAGAAAATCGATTCTCAAACCCGACATCTGAACCCACAATCAACGCACCATCTCCTAAAGAAAAGAGGGGAAACTCATTCCCAACAGAGACCACTTGTTATTACTTCTTTGGCACAATCATTTATAATCTTACGCAAACACCATTTCCAGATCTCCACCTATATCCGTGGATCACCATGACCCACAAACTACTTCTTGTCATCTATCCAATTAAGGTCGACAACCTTAACCCAACAACCAACATTCTACTAATCCTTCATGGGAAGATCTTTAATCACCCACAACTTACTCTAACTGTTGGATTTTTCCTTTCCGGAAAAACCAACGAAAACTTCCAAAGAACTCGACTCTCAAAACTTAGAAAATGACAGGCTCAAGCCATGACATTCAACAAAACTCCAAACCGATTAACAACCTCCAAAATTCCACGAAGGAAAGGAGTTACACAAATCAATTCACGGAAAGGAAAAGCGAATCGATCGAATAACACTTTTCTCCTTTAAAGCTCCAAATCCAAAACTTAATCCCGGAGAACGACAACACGAAGAAATACATGTCTTTCCCCACCACCAACCAACGAGGCGCAACACCAAAACCCCTTTTCTTTGACTTAGACCCAAAAGACCAAATAAGTCAAAGCCCGGAAACTTACTCCATCAATTCTCCCATCTACAACAGAAGTACAACAACTCCTTTTATAAACTAGGAGAACAACCAATACAAGAAGGAATCCATAACTTTCGACGCAAAGAAACCAAAGAGGTGCAAAATGATACTCTTTTCTTGATCTTAAATCTGAGAAGTCCAAAGAAGATAAAACCCAACACAATTTCCATCATCTCTCTAAATTTACGACAAAAGAACAATGGCTCTCCTCACCCAAGGTTATGAACCCTCCGGTGCTGGCTCTTAACTGCCACACCGACCAACACGACTACACGACAAGGCCAACATACCTTCAGCACAAAGAGTCCCACCGGACCCCACAAAACAAGACACCACTTCAAAACCATAGCCATCAATAATACCATAATCTCATCAAGATTAACATAGAACATAGCATCCATAAAAATTAAGCATTGCACACAACGCAATGATAACCCATCCCTTTCCCATCAGCATCGAGTGTGTCAAGTTTTAAATTAATTAACCATTCTACCTCAAATTTTAAGATTGTTGCCCTAGGGCCACATTTTAAAGATTTAACCTAAACCATGTTTCTACTTTCACACAAAGAAAATTTTAATTCATTCTAGAATGACTCACTTGTTCAAACACCACGGACTCAAGCCCGCTCGATACTAATCAGAATAATTCCGGAGCCCATACGCCTACGGATGCTACCAAAAACCTTGATTCACTAGCGACACCCTGGGACCCACACATATCCGAAGGGTTACCAACACACGATAATTCTCCACAACAAGATCAAGTGAACCGAGAATTACCGAAGAAGGCATAAAAATTTAACACCTATATGAACTTGATCGCAATCAAAAACTAACTCTAAAATCGCTTAAAAGCTAAGTCACCGAATTTACAAAATTTCGCATGACCTCTCTAGAAACTAGGACATCCACTCAGCAGATAGAAAACATTGCGTATAATAGGATATCATTCTAGCGGTCCTTAGTTAACCAATCACACATCCAATATACGGTAATAAACTCCACCACGATTTAACAAAGCCAGATTAAACCTTATTGATTACAACCAGACTGTACAAGTTAATTCAAATGACGTGGTAGTGATCGTCGCACGTGCACTACTCCCCAACCCGATGATTCACTTCAAGGTACCTAAAACAGAAGCAAACAAGCGTGAGTCCAAGACTCAAAGAAAGTGCAACAAGTAGGAAAAGTAAGGCATTAGACTAAAATGCAACTATTAGAAGACATCAAGTAGCAGTTCTTTAAATTGACATCTCGCAAATAAAAGAAACGGTTGAATTCATAAAGGATCCAAAACGTAAGAGCACGATTAATTCATCAGTTAAATAACCATTACTTAACGGAAACATCCAGCAACAGTAGTAGCAGCTCCACTTACCTCAACCACCTCGGCAATGTCACAAAACCTTACCCATGCCTCGGAAATCAATTCTGGATGAGCCCACGACTCAACTCTCAACCTGTTCCTTCCATTCTCATCATTCAACATTTATCAATCGCAATACACAATGCAATGAAATGTTTTGATGCTGTCATTCACATAATATTTCATGCATATTTGCAATACTATATAATTTCAAACCATTTCATCAATTGACTTTGAGTTCATAACTTGACTTCACTCCACGTTATTCATACAACATAATTAGCAAGGCAAAGAAATGCGCGAATTCATCAAATTCAATTCAATCTCCTTTGTTTTTGGGTTGAGTCCACGACTCAACCTTCAATTTCCATAACCACCATCCATATAACACACCATTTACCACAACACTCATTATCAAAAATGCAATGCATATGAATGCTCATTTCCATGCACGCGGACGCAGATCGCTGAAAGTGCCCACCCGCCGGTGTGCACCCTCACGCCCTTCCATCCCGTAGATGGAAGGTGCCTACTCTTCTCGTCTCGCTCCCATTCACCTCGATGAATGGGACTACGAGGTAGGACTTTCGTGTTCACTACGTGTGAACACAGAGGCCCGCATCAGCATGGGTCGCCTCTTCCATCATGAATGCACAAATGCAATAGACATAAACAAATTTGCAAAATACATTCAATTCTCACATTAGTATCCATTTTATCAATACTCATATCCGCATTCCCAACATTCTTATTCATCTTCTCAACTCTCATATTCTTATTCTCGACACTCATATCTACATGGCCACAATTATCATTAATACTCCCATTAAAGTCTTAATCCATTCTCATGATCGCCAAATCATCCATTCTTATTAGTCCAACCTCATTACTTCATTATTCACATTATCCTTTCATACTAGTGATAATAATATGATATCTCAAAGATAGCTCTTCATAATCGCAAGGTGTTATAACCTCCAACTTTCAACATAAATCCTTTCAATCAACGGTGCACTTCCATCCTGTACTTAACTTTTTCATAAAAAGGCAATTACCCTACTAGACGTGCTTATAAACACAAATGCAACCATAACATAAGCGTATAAATAACACAAGCAATCAACAAAATACCCTATAAGAGATACATGGGTTACACTTGCATATAAACTTGCTTTAAATAATGGTATAACCATTTAACCATTCTCAATCATCATATCGCCGCAAAATCAAGCATGACAATAATAAAGTAACACATGGATACCGGTAACATTGCAAAAACATAATAGCCATCTAAACCACAATCGCTATAACGCACTTGCCTTCACTCATCGAGACGGTGTGGCGAGACGGTTGCCACACCGGCGCCACACCACCTGCACACGGATAAAACCCACTCAAAAACATACCCAAAATCATCACAAGGCTCATAGCTAACTGGGCTTCAGAACCCACTCCAAAACCCGAAAACAAGAATCTGCCACCGAGGACAGCATTTGGTAAACGGGCATAACTTTCAAACGGCTGAACGAAACTTAGTGATTTCGGTCTCTATTGAAAGGTAATTCAATTATCTACAACATTCGTTATAGCCAAGCCCCAGAAAACGCTTGTAGAATTTTCCATTAGCAGCTCTAACCAAGGACGAAAATCTGCCCGAACAGAACATTCTCATTCACTCTAGTCTCTCCATTTCCCCAACTAAATGCATTGCAAAAACAAGAACCCTAGTCAAGCATTTCATCAAACACCATGTATGCAAGAAATCTCACCCCACATTTCTAGGGTTTTACCTCAAATCTCCTACTCATGGAGGAAGGGAGGTGGGGAGAGCCACAAGAGGAGGAAGGAGGAGCTCGCTGCCCGAGGAAGAGGTCGCGGAGTTGGGGGGTCGGAGGAAGCAAGCAATGCCATGAGCCGAGGCGCAGGAGGCAACCAGGCGCCAGAGAGGATCGATGGGGGCGGCCATGCCAGAGAGGAAATCACCGGGAAGCATGCGCCAGAGGAGGAAATCGCCGAGCTAATGCGCCAGAGAGGAAGTCATTGGGAGCATGCATGCGCCAGAGGAGTGACGCCTGTGGAGGTTGGCTGGGAAAAATGAGACCGCCCAAGATTTTCAACCACACATTTGAAGAAAGAGAGAGAGGTTAGGTGAGGGTGGGAAATTCCCAAAAAACCCTCCTAATAACCAAGATTCATCTTTTAACCACTAGCGTAACCAAATAATTAAATCTTTGGTACGAAACGACAATTGTCAAGATAGACCACTTGCCGCAAAAACTAAATGGCACGAAGAAAACACCCAATTCGCTAAGCATTTCATGGAAAAACTCAACATTTAATAAATCTGCAGATGCATTTAAACTTAACTCGTAACAAAACCTTGAATCAAGAAAATGAAGTCAACTCCGGCCAAAAAGAAAAAGCCATGACATTCAACAAAACTCAACCGATTAACAACCTCCAAAATTCCACGAGAAGAGTTACACAAATCAATTCACGAAAGAAAGCGAATCGTCGAATAACACTTTTCTCCTTTAAAGCTCCAAATCAAACTTAATCGAGACGACAACAAGAAAAATTCTTTCCCCCAACACAGAACACAAACCCTTTCTTTGACTTAGACCCAAAAGACCAAATAAGTCAAAGCAGAACTTCTCCATCAATTCTCCCATCTACAAACAACAACTCCTTTTATAAACTAGGAGAACAACCAATACAAGAAGAATCCATATTGAAAGAAACCAAAGAGGTGCAAAATGATACTCTTTTCTTGATCTTAAATCGAAGTCAAAAGATAAAACCAACACAATTTCCATCATCTCTCTAAATTCGACAAAACAATGGCTCTCCTCACCCAGGTTATGAACCCTCGTCTTGCTCTTAAGCGCACCCAACCATCACAGGCCATACCTTCACAAAGTCCCGACCCACAAACAGACACCACTTCAAAACCATAGCCATCAATAATACCATAATCTCATCAAGATTAACATAGAACATAGCCATAAAAATTAAGCATTACAAGCATGATAACCCATCCTTCTCTCATCGAGTGTGTCAAGTTTTAAATTAATTAACCATTCTACCTCAAATTTTAAGATTGTTGCCCTAGGGCCACATTTTAAAATTTAACCTAAACCATGTTTCTACTTTCACCAAAATTTAATTCATTCTAGAATGACTCACTGTTCAAACACCACGACAACCGCTCGATACCAGTACGAGCCCATCCCCGGATGCTACCAAAACCTTGATTCACTAGCGACCCTGGACCCATATCGAAGGGTTACCAACACGATAATTCTCCAACAAGATCAAGTGAAAATTACAGAAGGCATAAAATTTAACACCTATATGAACTTGGCAATCAAAACTAACTCTAAAATGAAAGCTAAGTCAAAATTTACAAAATTTGTGACCTCTAGAAACTAGGACATCCACTGGATAAAACATTGATAATAGGATATCATTCTAGGTCCTTAGTTAACCAATCACACATCAATATCGTAATAAACTCACCCAGATTAACCTTATTGATTACAACGTGCAAGTTAATTCAAATGCGTGTATGTGATGTCGTGCTACTACTCCCAACCCGATGATTACTTCAAGGTACCTAAAGAAGAAACAAGCGTGAGTCAAGACAAAGTGCAACAAGTAGGAAATAAGGCATTAGACTAAAATGCAACTATTAGAAGACATCAAGGAGTTCTTTAAATTGACATCAAATAAAGCGGTTGAATTCATAAAGGATCCAAAAGCGTAACACGATTAATTCATCGTTAAATAACCATTACTGAAACATCCCTATGTAGCGTCTACCTCACACCCGGCAATGTCACAAAACCTTACCCATGCCTCAAATCATGATGAGCCCGACTCAACTCTCAACTTCCTTCCATTCTCATCATTCAACATTTATCAATAATACACAATGCAATGAAATGTTTTGATTCATTCACATAATATTTCATGCATATTTGCAATACTATATAATTTCAAACCATTTCATCAATTGACTTTGAGTTCATAACTTGACTTCTCGTTATTCATACAACATAATTAGCAAGGCAAAATGCGAATTCATCAAATTCAATTCAATCTCCTTTTTTTGGGTTGAGTCACGACTCAACCTTCAATCATAACCACCATCCATATAACACACCATTTACCACAACACTCATTATCAAAAAACTCACTACCCTTCTCCGTAATGGAAGGCTATGCTCTGTAGAGCTGTGTCCTCAAGCATGACTCTTCAAAAATAATACAATCATATCTTCCATTACATTTTAACTTCCATCATTCCACATTATCATTTCATCATATTCATTCAATCTATCATCATACCATATCCTTATTTACCACTCATTATCATTATTATCCTCTCTTATAATATTTCAACTATAATAGTTCAACTCCTTCATATATTAATACGCCTTCAAATCTTAATTTAAAATCCATACATAGCTTTAAAAACAATCAACTAACTCTTAAAACATACATACAAACTATAAAATCACATCTATAAGTAATTGTAACTTAACTCTAAATAATATATACCTAAATCTCATCATATATACAATACTAATAAATAAACATAAACATAACATATAGCTCAACAATCCAAAGACTGCACAATACGGCACAAGTAAACCACCAACTACCCAAACACCACAACACCAAGCTCAACAAGCAAACCCACAAACATAAAAGCAACAACTGAAGGGATAGTTACTAAAAATTATATTGTTAAAATATTCAATCAAACGAAATCAAGCGATACTGAAATGACTAACCATAAATCTCCCAACCCATTAACTTCACATCCCATAGCATTCAAAACACCTGTACATTCACCCACTAGCTAAAATCCCCAATCAGGTAAAGCACTCCAGAGAGGGGCCCGAGGAAGGAGGAGTGGCGAGCAGAGGCGGTGGGGGAGCAAGGCCGGGAGGAGGCAGGCCAGGAGAGACGGACTGCGAGGGAATCTGAGATGCAGAGAAGATCGGAGCATGCAGAGAGGGGAGTATGGAAAGAGCGCAGATTGAACATGAGATTACCTAATAAAACTTAAAGAGAACTAACCCAAAACAAATTTTTTACAAGGTACAATTTAAATGTGGAAAACAAGAGAAACCTAAACAAATCAGAAAAACCATTAGAAGCTTGAGAAACTTAACTAAAAAACTGATAATAAAATAAGAACTTAAAGAAAAGAAGATGCAAAACCAGATCTATACACTTGCTTAAAGCTAGTGAAATACAACCAAAAGAAAGTCAATCAAACAAAATAATCACTTCACAGATTCCAAACCACTCACTACAAGAATCACAAATCAATATACACCAACCAAATCAATCACCACAACCAACCATATATTATCATAAAACTTAACCAATCATAAATGATGGTTCCACCAATCCCTAGAACATGAAACCCATACATTCCTCAACAAACCTTCATACCACATACAAAAACTCGAATCCAATTACAATTCAACATTAACAACTCAGATTAACACAAATTTTACTAAAACATATTTCTATAATTGATTACCCTCAACACATTTCTCACAACAAACAATTAACCTTTTAAACTCTAACACATCAATCCAACAAGGTTTAACCAATCCATTCATACCAATATTAACCCATAACAGGTTAACTCAATAAAATTACTATCCCAAATTTGACACACAGCTCATAAATCCACCTTAACTATTAGTACTTTTATGAGTGCACAAACAAAACTACAATCTTCTATAGGTTTCTCAATCTTCACACTAATCATAAATTAACCTTACATCAAAACCAATTACAAATTTAACCAACTTGAGAAGGTAACAATCTTAACCATAAATCACATCCTGAAAGGTAAAAACTACTCTATTTCCACATCAAAAATTCAAAAAATAAACACTTTATCATTTTAAAGAATCGCACAATTTACTGATAAAAAAAATAGCTCAACACTAAACATACATGAAAAAAACGTCCAACAAAATCTTAAACAAACACACTCAAAGAAATCTTCCAAACCACATACATCTCTTTCAAAAAAATCACAAACACTTATTCCTTAATTATAATACAAAACATTCCGTCTCCACCATACTGCAACCTACCCAACAACTCTTCTCTAATCTTAAGAAACCTTAACCACAACTACTAACTTATTCCTTAGAAACTCAACTCAACTATCCAAAAATTCAACCAAATTCAAAAACTCAACGTAACTACAAAATCAAGAACTTACAAAACACACGGAAAAACCAATCAATAACTTAAATCAACGAATAATGAAACAAAACAAATCTTATCCACAACTAACAAAACCAACTTTTCTACCCAAAAACCAAAACAAGCGCTACCCATCTATAACAAGACAAATTATAAACGAAACACCATCAATACCAACAAAAATTTAACACCTATATGAACTTGACGCAATCAAAAACTAACTCTAAAATCGGCTTAAAGCTAAGTCACGAAATTTACAAAATTTCGGCATGACCTCTCTAGAAACTAGGACATCCACTCGTGAGATAGAAAACATTGCGAGATAATAGGATATCATTCTAGCGGTCCTTAGTTAACCAATCACACATCCAATATACGGTAATAAACTCCACCACGACGAACAATGATTACAACCTTATTGATTACAACGGATGTACAAGTTAATTCAAATGACGTGGTAGTGATCAAGTCGTGCACGTGCTACTACTCCCCAACCCGATGATTCACTTCAAGGTACCTAAAAGCGAGAAGCAAACAAGCGTGAGTCCAAGACTCAAAGAAAGTGCAACAAGTAGGAAAAGTAAGGCATTAGACTAAAATGCAACTATTAGAAGACATCAAGTAGCGCTTCTTTAAATTGACATCGCAAATAAAAGAAACGGTTGAATTCATAAAGGATCCAAAAGCGTAAGAGCACGATTAATTCATCGGTTAAATAACCATTACTTAACGGAAACATCCAAAGAATGATGAGTAGCAGCTCCACTTACCTCAACCACCTCGGCAATGTCACAAAACCTTACCCATGCCTCGAAATCAATTCGGATGAGCCCACGACTCAACTCTCAACCTGTTCCTTCCATTCTCATCATTCAACATTTATCAATCGCAATACACAATGCAATGAAATGTTTTGATGTCATCATTCACATAATATTTCATGCATATTTGCAATACTATATAATTTCAAACCATTTCATCAATTGACTTTGAGTTCATAACTTGACTTCACTCCACGTTATTCATACAACATAATTAGCAAGGCAAAGAAATGCGCGAATTCATCAAATTCAATTCAATCTCCTTTTTTTTTGGGTTGAGTCCACGACTCAACCTTCAATTTCCATAACCACCATCCATATAACACACCATTTACCACAACACTCATTATCAAAAATGCAATGCATATGAATGCTCATTTCCATGCACGTACCGGTACTGCCGAGTGCCCACCCGTCGGTGTGCACCCTCACGTCCCTTCCATCCCGTAGATGGAAGGTGCCTACTCTTACTGTCTCGCTCCCATTCACCTCGATGAATGGGACTACGAGGTAGGACTTTCGTGTTCACTACGTGTGAACACAGAGGCCCGCATCAGCATGGGTCGCCTCTTCCATCATGAATGCACAAATGCAATAGACATAAACAAATTTGCAAAATACATTCAATTCTCACATTAGTATCCATTTTATCAATACTCATATCCGCATTCCCAACATTCTTATTCATCTTCTCAACTCTCATATTCTTATTCTCGACACTCATATCTACATGGCCACAATTATCATTAATACTCCCATTAAAGTCTTAATCCATTCTCATGATCGCCAAATCATCCATTCTTATTAGTCCAACCTCATTACTTCATTATTCACATTATCCTTTCATACTAGTGATAATAATATGATATCTCAAAGATAGCTCTTCATAATCGCAAGGTGTTATAACCTCCAACTTTCAACATAAATCCTTTCAATCAATCGGTGCACTTCCATCCTGGTACTTAACTTTTTCATAAAAGGCAATTACCCTACTAGGCGTGCTTATAAACACAAATGCAACCATAACATAAGCGTATAAATAACACAAGCAATCAACAAAATACCCTATAAGAGATACATGGGTTACACTTGCATATAAACTTGCTTTAAATAATGGTATAACCATTTAACCATTCTCAATCATCATATCGCCTGCAAAATCAAGCATGACAATAATAAAGTAACACATGGATACCGGTAACATTGCAAAAACATAATAGCCATCTAAACCACAATCGCTACAACGCACTTGCCTTCAGCTCATCGAGACGGTGTGGCGAGACGAAGTTGCCACACCCGGCGTCACACCACCTGCACACGGATAAAACCCACTCAAAAACATACCCAAAATCATCACAAGGCTCATAGCTAACTGGGGCCAGAACCCACTCCAAAACCCGAAAACAAGAATCTGCCACCGAGGACAGCATTTGGTAAAACGGGCATAACTTTCAAACGGCTGAACGAAACTTAGTGATTTCGGTCTCTATTGAAAGGTAATTCAATTATCTACAACATTCGTTATAGCCAAGCCCCCAGAAAACGCTTGTAGAATTTTCCATTAGCAGCTCTAACCAAGGACGAAAATCTGCCCGAACAGAACATTCTCATTCACTCTAGTCTCTCCATTTCCCCAACTAAATGCATTGCAAAAACAAGAACCCTAGTCAAGCATTTCATCAAACACCATGTATGCAAGAAATCTCACCCCCACATTTCTAGGGTTTTTACCTCAAATCTCCTACTCATGGAGGAAGGGAGGGGGGAGAGCGCCACAAGAGGAGGAAGGAGGAGCTCACTGCCCGAGGAAGAGGTCATGGGAGTTGGGGGGTCATGGGAGGAAGCAAGAATGGCCATGAGCCGAGGCGCAGGAGGCAACCAGGCGCCAGGAGAGGATCGATGGGGCGACTTGCGCCAGAGAGGAAATCACCGGGAAGCATCGCGCCAGAGGAGGAAATCGCCGGGAGCTAATCGCCAGAGAGGAAGTCATGGGAGCATGCATCGCCAGAGGAGTGACGACCAGGGAGGTTGGTGGGAAAAATGAGATCGCCTCCAAGATTTTCAACCACACATTTGAAGAAAGAGAGAGAGGTTAGGTGAGGGTGGGAAATTCCCAAAAAACCCTCCTAATAACCAAGATTCATCTTTTAACCACTAAGCGTAACCAAATAATTAAATCTTTGTACGAAACGACAATTGTCAAGATAGACCACTTGCAAAAACTAAATGGCACGAAGAAAACACCCAATTCGCTAAGCATTTCATGGAAAAACTCAACATTTAATAAAGCTGCATGATGCACGAAACTTAACTCCAGAACAAAACCTTGAATCAAGAAAATGAAGTCAACTCCGGCCAAAAAGAAAAACCAGGAGAACGACTTTGCGATATTACATGGCCTCTCATAGGTCTGGAGACTGGAGTCTTGATCGGTGGTTTTGACGGTTAATGACGTGAGTTTGGTTTCAGGGAGCGCCCGGCGGCCCCGGCCGACGCTGGACTGGTCGCGTAGCTGGAAGATTTCGCTCGGGTTGGTGAAGGGAGTGGCCTACTTGCACGAGGATTGTAAGTTTTTTCCCCTTGTGTTTTACTATGTTTCTTTCAGTCTGAAATTTGTAGGATCTTAGTTGTATTGAGGAGACAATGCCTGGTCTTGATTTCAGGTCATCCTAAGATTATTCATCGTGACATTAAGGCGGCCAATATCCTTCTGGATTACAACTTCGAGCCTAAGGTAAATAATGAAATCACATTAATTAGTTGCCGGTAAGTACATTTATCTCATAATGAGCATTTCTTGTGCAGGTTGCAGACTTCGGGTTAGCCATTGTCATCTTGATTATCCAAATGAAATCTCGTTCATTCAACGGTATACCGTATACATGACATGAGGGTTTATTTTTATTATTCGTTCTCACGCTGGTAGCACTGAGGTACACTGGTGATGCCTTGATAGAATCATAGAATGATAGTTGATAATTTATGAATGATTATTGATTGTATTGCTCCGGTATTACATGCTATTTGTTAGTTGTTACTATATGAAAAACTGAAAAGGATAGTTTTGGTTATGCTTATATACTGATACTAGATTCGAGTATATTGATTTGAACAATTTATATAGTTCGTGATTAATTGATTGAACTCAATTTGATGTAATAGGAATACATGATGAAGAGGTCGGAGCCTAATTTACATATGCAATTTCCTTTTTTACAAGTTCAGGTTCTTATTCTATTGTTGATGAAAATATAGTAGTCTCGGATGCACCAAACCTTCCTTAATTAGGTATTAATTTTTCTACCATTCCACTACGTTATATTGTTTTGGCATATTTTATCTATTTTATTGAAATGTTAAGCATGGAATTCAAATTTATCTTTAATTGTATATTTGTGTAGTATTTTTGTTGTACCTTGGTGTGGGTAGTATTTGGCATTAGTTATTGATGCTTAGTTTTCGGCCCGAGGCTTCAAAGAATCCTGGCTCCGCCACTGCCTACATGCTGTTCTACTTGTGAATGAGACGAACGTGCTATAGCTTCTAGATTTTTATGTTTAAATCCTTTTTCTTTTTAATCTTTTCCTCTAACTTCCAACTATTTTTTTAACCGATGTTACGTGATTTGTCATACAATTTTGTACTGCAAGCCATACAAAATTACTTACAATTTAAGTGTCGTGATTGAACCACTCAGATTGGAGCTATTTCCTTAACTTCCTAGCTAGAAATTCCCATGTAATAAAATAAAAAAAACATTCCCTAAAATTAGGATTTAAGTATTGTGATCGAGCCGGTGATATTAGAGATATTTTCTTAACTTAGTGGGCTAGAGATTCCCTCATTAATAAATATGAAAGCATTAAACAAATTATACAAGTATTTTAGAGTTACTAAGAAAAAAATAAATATTACCATCATAAGTTAGACGTAGTTTGATTCGCCCACAGGTACTTTTTGTGGTACATGCCCCTACAAGTGCATAGTTGTTTGATATACCCCCCTCCCCGACATCCCCATCCCTTTAACTTGTCTGTTTTGTGTTGACATGGACTACGTGGTATTGGTCCAAGGTGTTCCAATGTGGTACGTGGGGTTAAGTTGTGCAGCTCGGATGGAATGGATGGACAAAATGTTCATATAAATGAGGACCAAGGGTGGCCGTATTACCTTTAATCTAGTGGACTATAACTAAGTTGAACTATAGTAGGCACTAATGTTATCATTTAAATAAAAACATTTAATTGTCTATCTAGCATACACGAGTTATAATGGTTTATATTAAAAGAAACAGTACATACCAAGTACAATACAAAAATAACCAAAATTTGGAATAAAAAGTAAAAAGAAACTAGCCATTTGATTTTCATGCAAACTCCAAATTAAAACCCTTACATAGCTAAAATTTTTAAAAAAATAGATAAAAATCAGCAGTTGGGTTTGCATGTGAATGCTAACCTAAAACTAATATTCAAAATTAAATAAAAATAACAATAAAATTAAGCGCTTAGATTAGAAGAAGAGTCCATAGCAAGTATAATAAAAAATAACAAAAAATAGTATTAAAATATAAAAAATCAACCAATTATCTTTCATATGAACTCCAAATTTAAATCTACACATAGCTAAAATTCAAAATAAAAATTATAAATTGGATTTGTGTACCAATTCTAACCTAAAAATGGCATGCAAAATAAAAAATCAGAATAAAACTTAACATAAATTCAGAATAAAAATAAAAGAAAATTAGCCATTTGATTTTTATATGAACTCTAAATTAAATTTGTACATAAAAATTAGTAGTTAGATTTATATACAAATTCTAACATAAAAATGCAATTATAAATTAAATGAAAAAATAACATAAGAATAAAAATAAAGGAAATTTGAGATTGTTTTTCTATTCCATAGTAAGTGAAAATTATGGATTTTGGTTTTATTTAGAATTAAAATTATAAAAATATGATAATTCGAGGAAAATTAAAAGAAAGTAGGGAATTTGATTTGTATATAAGTGGATGATAGGTTTTTTTACCGTCGCTAAGAAAATATAAAATATGCTAAAATTCTCAAAAATAGAAAGAAAGCATCCTGACTCTTTATTTGGTGGACCTCTATGAAATAAAGGGATTAAGACAGTGATACATCGACATATGTTCAGTCAGTTATACCGGTATAAGCAATATAATGTGCATTAAAAGAAGTACCAAAAGATAGCGATAAGCATTGCAATAATGAAATTAAAAGATGCTGATATAAATAGAAAATATTATATTATACTATGTTTACTGTTTTACTATGCAAATACTTGGAGAAGAAAGTTTCGGTTACATATAACAAGTATTGGGAAACGGAGCGCGTATATTTTCTCCTACAATATATAATATTAAAATATGACAAATGGAGTCATACACCAATCTATTTCCAAAGGACAAAATCACATATGTATTGCCAAGTTATCTAAATATGCTTTAAGGATGATGCACGTGCAAGTGCGTGAGCCACCTTACTACTTTTTTAAAAAATAGCTTTCTCCCCGTGGAAGACGTGTCAGACGACGCGTATTTCCTTCCACATGCTGGGGAGCCCTTGAGTTGGCCAACGATGTGGTAGCGTGGAAGGATTCCTTCCACACTATCCAGTCACAACAGTTGTATCGCTCGCGCCACACACACGCCACCTCGCTCGGTTGCTGTTTCTGCCCGGTGCGGTGTCTTTGTCTTTGTCTGCGTCCGTCTTGTGCTAAGCTCGCCGTCGCATTGTCGTGGGGCCGACCTCTTCCCATGCTCTCCGGACGCGGTAGGGGACACGTGTTGTTTGTTGCGTCTTCCGTAGTGAGAGAGGGGCTATTTTACAAATGTATCTGTAGGAGGCTAGTTTTGTTAAAAAAAAAACAAAACAAAGGAGATTAGAGAAGCATAGTGTTCGAGGAATGCCATATGCTACTGCTATGGTTGAGTTTTGAGGGGCGCATTGTGTTAACGTGGCGAGGTGATGTTGTTGACTGTTGTGTTAGTGGGTTGGATAATTCAGTGTTGCTTGCCTAGCAAAGGTGATTCTATGATTTTTTTTACAGTTGTATAAATATTAAAATATGAATGAATCATATATTATAATTACTTACAACATGGAATATTTGTATTGAAAGAGGAAATATGAAAGCACTGCTCTCCACATGGAATATAATGCTGCGAGGAATTTTCGGTTTCTATATCTGAAACATGAGGAAGATCTTGTCTGGTCCTTCTATATGGCAGGGCTCATCCACAACTCTCAGTTAAGGATTTTCCCGAGCAAATAAGGAATTTAAGTGTACCAAGATCGCTTCATTTTTTCTGCTAACCTAATGCGTTAGTCATGGCTTGCTTGCAATTTGGTTCCCGACTTACCGTCCTGGGCTTCATCTTGCGTTGGTGCGTCTAACCTGAAGGACGAAGGAAACAGCTCGAATCCGGGCCTAGTCGGGCTGGGTCCAACATGTCATGGACTAGGGGCCCCACCGCAAGACAAGGAGAAAGCAAACACGTATGTGCCCATCGATAGCGACCCAGCGACGAAAGAGCAGCCCAAGCCGCCGAGGACTCGTCCCGCAGTGGGGCCCACATTTCAGCGAACCTTGAGATTCCGAGTGGGGCAGCTGATGGTGACGTGGCTACCCGTCTTGTTCGTAGAGGCTGGCTACGCGGACACGAGGAAAGAACACGTTGTTTTTGCTAACGTTTGGCGCTTCCTCTGCCTGTGCCTGTGATTGCCCCCGTCTCTCCAGTGAACTAACGAGTGGCGTCTAGAATGTTCTTCCCATGTTTTTTTTCAATGAAAGATTGAGCTTTGTTAATCAGAGTAAGTCGTTATTACAATTGTTTAACAGTAGCTGTCTAACATGTCATACAACACAGTGAATATTCCTCTCGGTTAGCTTGACCTAACTAGCTCATGAGCTACCCTATTACACTATCTCTTAACTTTTTGTACCCGAAAATCTGCCAAAAACTGCAACACCGCCACGACCTCTTAAAAAATAGCATTATTCCTTGGCGTTTTCTCCGAAACCATTTGCAAATGGCAGATTACCGAGCTACATTCAAAGCTTATTTGAGCACCCTAAAATCCCATCCCATCCAAACAACGATAGCTGCTATACACTCCATTGCTACAATGATGTGGCACTGGCCGGTGGTGTAGGATCCCTCATCACGCAACTCGCACCATTGAGCGGTTGTGGCGGGAGAATGGCTTTGACTTCGCCCCCGACCTCGACTGCTGGGCCCTTGGCGGCCTTTTAGCCCCTACAGTCTTGGATGCACCCCCTTCAACGTGTTATATGCATCACCCTCTCCGTCAAGCATGGTTTGGGCCTAAGCGGCGTTCTGCCAAACACTCCATTGGGCCGAGGTGCGGCTCCGGCGTTTCCTCCATTCACTGGAGGTTGCCCTTTTTTGACCGGGCATACTCCTTCATCTTGTCAAACAGCTTTACCACCATGTGTATTGGTTTTCGTGCCATCCTTTCAACTAGGGGCCCACCTGGAGCCCGCATCGGGTTGCGTTGAAGGGAGTTGCTGACCCCCTTCAACTAGATCTCTTAAAAAAACTTCACAACAATTAGGTCGGAAATTGTTTTACTACGAACAAGTGCCCCTCATCCTTCAGCTCACTGTAGTTCCCCAGAATGTTGTTTCTATGTTGGTCTCGAAGTTGCTCCCAAGTGTATATGGATTCAGGGGGTATCATGAAAAACCATGCTAGGGCTACCCCTGTCAAAGCGAGGGCCACACTTTTGGCCTTCGTCATGCCATAGTCTCCGGCTGCCTTGATGAAAATTTTGTACACTCGAAGGAACTCCGATGGTATAGAGTCCCCTGTGTAGCTTTTCATCGTGGGCATTTTAAAACCTTCGGGCCACCTTGCCATTTGCAGCCCTGTACTTGGGGGGTCCTGGGGTCGCCTTAGAGTATTCACTCGCTCCTGGCGGGACCCTCGGTTGCCGCAGCATGTTGTGCCCCGAAAGTTCTTAGGCCCACTAGGTTGGTTTGGTCTCAAAGGCAGAGTTGATCCCAGGGGGGAGGCCAAGGCGGTGTTCTGTTGTAGGGTCTCTATCTCGCCTTGCAACCTCGTGAGTTCCCTACCAAGTGCTTTGTATGGCATCATGGGCTGCTCCGGGGGTTGCCTCTGTTAGGATCGAGGGGACCTTGTGCGACGACTAGGTGTGTGTCTCCGTTGATTGTTCCTATTTCGGTGGAGTGCGCCTCCGCAGTAGTGGCCAGGGTGTGCTTGGCTCTCGGTACCCCATGACCCGCTAATGCTGTAGCTTCTTTGATGACGGAAGTATGCTCCGAGGCCACCCTCTTTCTTATCAGTGCCATCTCAACTCTCTCCTCATGGACGACGCTAACTATTGTGGTTACATACTAAACAGTGAAGAAGGAGATCCCCGCTCTGGTTCCCTACAAAGGGGGTAGGCTCAGAGACTCAAGAGAATGTTGAGGAGAAGTGAGGTGTTATTTCTTGGGAAAAAATGCTTGCCTTAAAGATCTGAGACAGGGCTATTTATAGGGTCCTTGCCGGGCAGAGGTGATCTTACAGTTTTACCCCTATATGGCCCCTAGGAAGATGAGATCTTGTTGTATTTTTGCTCCAGGCTAGCTAGCCTATAGATGCTATGAGTGCTACTTGCATAGGGCCTCCGCTTCTAGTTGTGCTCCTCGTTGTGGTGCCCCATACGGCTTGCTGAGGGGTATTAACCAAAGGGAGAGATATCCCCCTTCGGTGCCTTGCCCAAGACTTCGGTGTGTGCCCAAAGGCCTCCCTGTTGTGTCCTCTCCTGGCTTCGTGATGAAGGGTGTCTTCGTGGTTGTCTTCGGCAGGTCGTAGGGTGTGGTGACCTTCCCCACAACACCTATTATGCCATTAAAAATGAAACTCCATCTGGAGCACCCTTTTGTCCTACTTTTTTCATCCTCTCTTCTAATTCTGTTAAAATCCTTCCGAACACCCCCAACCAACAACTAAAACAGGATACTTATTGTTGCTGCATATATGAGCCAGCTCAGTCAGGAATTTCTCTTTTCCTGCTTCCTGTGCTGCCCCATATACTACCAGCGAGAACCTTTTACTTAGTTTCTTTGTTCATGACAAGCATTCTAACATAAAAATCACCATCTTCTGTTTCTCCTACCTCAAACATTTCCGTATTAACCCAACCAGCATGCCCCTTGACCTTCCTTTGGCAGGAGAGCAATGCCAAATGAACTCTTTCCTACCACTTATACCCTTGAGCCACTGACAGAAATATGTTGCTTCATGGTTTCTTGAAAACCAATGAAGTCAACTTTGTTTTCTATTACAATTTTTGTCTTAAATATCTTCTCTTCTCAGGTCTCCAATACCCCTGCAGTTCCAAATTAAACCCTTCTTCGCCAAGAGGCAAGCTGGGCTGGATGTGCACTCTTATTCGCCAATATGTGGTTCGATTGTCATCTCACCGGTTGGAAAAGCATCAGCATGTATAGCGAGGAAAATAGAACTGTGAGGCTGCATTAGCGATATGTAATTTCTCTGTGGAGTGCAGGGTGAACGAGCTAGCATGAATGCAGGTGTGAAAACACACGAGAGAGAGAGAGAGAGAGAGAGAGATGAGATGGCCATGTGCAATTCGCACGCAGTTTAGCTGGATACGTTGACGATGATTAGTTTGGCTTGCTTGTTAGTGCTGTCCTTTGTGTGTGTGTTTATTCGTCGGCAGGGGCAGATGGCGGTGCCGCCCTAAAAATTCAAAAAACGTTATAAAAATACTTCTTTAATGGTCAAATTAGTTAATTGAATTAGTTTTGATTTCGATGGTTTGGGATTTTTAAGATCTTAGAACTACTTATATTTTATTTTTATCATTTTTTAAATATATGTGGGATTTATGATGTTACGAAATTATTGTATACAATACAACTATATGTTATTTGTGTGAAGTATGCACCTTCATCAAAACTTTTAAGTTCTGGCACTGTTCGTCGGCGCATGAAAGAGCCGAGATGGATTGGGAGCCTGGGAGTGCTTGTCGGGACCGGATTTCCAAATCCGACCCCTCTGTGTATAACCGTGCTAGTCCAGGAAAAGCTAGCACACACAGCGAACATAGTGATGATAACATAGTCATATCACAAAGTAAATAACAGTAATTAAGCAAAAAGGAGATAACTTTGTAACCACATTATTACAAGTAAACAAACCTTATGGCTTAAGTTCAGTAAGAAGCAGCGGAAATAAACAGTAGTAGCAGTATGAGCCCATCCATATGCCCAACAGGCAATCGACTGGGGTACGCGCCCTAGTAGTCCGGATCACCTTCATCAAATCCACACGCATAGAATTCATAGTCACCTTCAGCTTCAGTAAACTCCTCTAGGAAAAATTGGGATGTTGCAAGGGTGAGTACACACCGTACTCCGCAAGTCTTGAAAACATAATGCATGATAACCATATGCAATGCTAAACAATTGAAGGCATAATATGATTCATTTGCATAAAGCAGAATTTAACTTGAAATAACAATAGTAATTTCATAAAGCAATATTTGATAAAATGTAAATAAATAATAATTGAATTTGATGTATAACAATTTCATGGGTTCCAACCACCCGATTGGCTCCAACCGCCAAACCAAAACCCGAGAGTTCCATCCACTCACGGTTTTTCCAAAACATTATTTTCATTTAAAACCAAAACCATAAAATCTACAATGTGCTAGCGTACCTCGCCTGCCCTTGACCGTGGGCACGGCTACTCAAGTAGTTTTAACTCTGCAGAGTATGTACACTTTACCCACAAGACATGATCGACTCTTGTTGCCATGCAATTAACACACTTCCTTTGGTGTGTCGGCAGAGAGATTATGACAAAGCCTTTACAATGTACGACACCGCTACCAACTTCGCCCGCTAAGGTTTCACCGCTGTTAGGGTTAAATCCACCCAGTACAGAAGCCCCCTCTTGCGCCTTGCAAGTGTCTCTATCCGACACCCACATTCAACCCAATGGCGAAGCCAATAACGACACGCACAAATTAATTAGCCAGGTCGTACCCATATAGACTTGTGGTTGTACGGTAAAGCTCGGTCCAAGGTAACACACGCTTCGGTCCTTAATTGACTAGGACGGAACTAACATTGTACAAGATCTCATGCATCCTGCACCCACCAAACATCCATCCGCCCCGGTCTAAACCATTTTCATTTTTTTCTAATTAAATAATACCAGCAATACCAATTGCCATAATTTCACAATTAATTTTGAACAATGATTGAAAGGATTTCCATAATGGTAAGATACCGAAGTATTTACACAGGACTAAGCAATTCTACCGTCCCATACTACCTTATTAATTATCAACAATTTTAGTATTTAATATCACCTAGGGTGTCAAAGGTTGTCACGATTAAGGTCAATGAGTGCATAACAAAATTGGAATTTAGCTAAGCATTAAAACTGCATTTAAAGTACTTTACGCAAAATGATAAGCATGTATAGTTTAAAACAAAATTAAATTTTCATAAAATTGGGATCAACATGTTCAATGAAGACTTGCCTTCGACGCCTCCCGCTGGTTCTACCTCCGCCGGATGATCCGCTTGCGCTTCAACTGCGTCGTCTATACGTAAAACGAGAACAAAATAAATAAAAAAATTCAAATAAAATACAAAAAATCAAAAAAAGGCACTGGCAGATAGAGCATGAATTTAGACGAATTTAGAAATTTGAATCACTCGAATCGGAGTTCGGACGGAGGAGAACGGGCCTTTGGAAGATTCTCGGGAGAGAAAATCAGAAAAAAAATACTAAGGGTGACACGTGTCAAGCTTTGATTGGCTGGTATTTCGGATTTTTCGAAAAAATCAGAAATGAATAAGAAATGCCGACTAACATGTGGGGACCACATGTCAGTGGTTCGGTCTACGGTGAACCAAGATTACCGAGGGGATGGCAAGGTGACACAGTGGCTAGAGTGAAGTGGCGGCACAGTGGCGATGACGCTACGCCACGCTGGCGATGACGCTAAGACGGCTCGAAGTCTTGACGCAAAGATGGCGAGCATCGCTACGCTGGCTCGAGGTCTGCGGTGGCGCGACGTGGACGATAGCGCGTGGCGCCACGCGACTTCATGTTCATTGCCGACCGCACGGACGGTCCACGCGGCCTTATCCATCGGCGGCAATGAATCGAGCAGCGAAGGGTGAAATTGCGAGGGCGACGCGCGCGATTCGGGGACGAAGACGTCGCGAGGAAGCAGCGGATCGGCTCGGCTCGCACGGATTCGAAAAGAGTAAGACGCGACGAAAGCACAACGGCGCAAGAATCGACGGTGGAGACGCACCGACGGTGAAGAAACGCGGTGGAGAAGGTGCGGGCACGACGGTGAACTCCGGCGAGGGCGTGGGAGCTAACGGCGGCGTCCCAGCCGGTGAGAAGTGGGGGAAAAGAGGCGGCGCGACGCGGCGAAACTCGGGACGGGGTTGGCGGTGGCTTTAAATAGCCTGGGAAGGCGTGAAAACTGAAAAGCACGGAAGCCAAGGTTCAACCGCACAGCTAGGGTTTTCGGCGGTGCGAGCGACATGGCGGAATCCAGGCCGCACGCGTGGAACCGACGGTTGGGGATTGATTTGGCTAGGGTTAGGGTTTTCGGCTGAGTTAAGACGTGGAGCAATCTCGACCATCCACGGCGCAACGATCCAACGTCCGACGCTACGCGGCTGGCACGACATGATCTGGACCGCATGATCAAAACTGACGGTCGAGATGAACACAAGCTAGGGTTTCCACGCGCGACTGGGCTGAGCCGGGAAAACGGGCTGGGCGGCAGAGAAAAAGGCAGGCCGGGCGGAATAGGATCGGGCCGAGAGGAAAGATTAGGCCCGCGACGAGAAAAGGAAATTAAAATGATTTCCGAATTTAGAAGATTCCAGAAATCCGAATAAAAGCAAATAAATTCAGAAAAAAATCCATGAAGCACAAGGAACCCAATAAAAACTGGAAATCTTTAGTTTGAGGTATAGATTAATCAAATTAAATCCTTTTGAATTTTGAAAATTCAAATTAAGCTAGAATTAATTCGAATAAAAAATGCAACTGGTTCGATTTTGAAATTCAAGAACTCAGAAACTCAAAATTGGAATGTTACAGTGCTGAAAACTAGGAGAGCTTGGAGTGCTGGATTAGAGTGGGATACTGTTCCTTTTCCGCAGGAGCTTATCCCGTTTGGATCTGCACGGATTTTGACTTTCCAGCTCAGAGTAGAACACTAACATTGTTGCTCTTTCAGCAGTCCACGGATAGGATGCCGGTCTTAACTTCCTAGCCTACACGGCCGTCAGTTCCATTTTATCTGGTCACCCTCCAACTTTTGTCAGCAATGAAATGCCATTATTTTGTTCATCTTTCAAGAGCTACAGAAAAAGGGGGGAAAAAGACTAGCTCTATTATCCATCGTCCGATGCAAAATTGCAATCAATGCTTCGATGATCCTCATCTTACCCAAGATGCTGCGGTGGTTATCTGGTCTGCTATATTGCTGTACTGAGAGCTGAGAGAACCGATGCCAATTGCCACATTGGTGATCCGATCCTACGAGGCTAGCTAGCTAATAATAATATCTTCTTCTGAACTATGGACAGAACCATCACGTGATATTCAAGGGGCATGCGTGTATTGACTTGCTTCATGATATTTTCAGCCGACTTCTTTTCATCGCTTAATCTCTTGGATGATTCGGCAGAGGAAGTGACGTTTTCAGCTTTACCTCACGCCATCACGTCCTGCCATCCAAAGGGCAGCGGCTGCTATTAAATCAGAAACGCCGAATTCTGAACTCGCTAAGACGTACTACATGCCCCCAAGGCCCCCAATCATATCGTACTAAAAAGTGGCATTTTTCAGTTTTCAGTTCAGATGGCAATTCTGACTTCACTTGCTCCGATTTCATGAAAGGAAGAAACAAACTGCTAGATCATTCTCTGCTGTCCTTGACCTCATCATTCAGAAGCAACAACAAAGAAAAGCTAGTATTAATCTATCGTTTGCCGACATGGGCGGATCTAACATTATTTCAGCCATCCTGCATCGGATTTGATCTGCATCGATCTGCTGGTTCACAATACCTGGGAAGACCAGAAACCACAGGGCTGGAATATCTGAATCCGCATGCCTCGCCGGTAGTTTTTCCCGAGTTTTTTTCAAATCGCTTGTGTCACTACTTGGGTTTAATTTTTCAGAGACCGGCATGTTTCCAGTATCGCGTGCAAACGAGTCTCATGTGGATCATAAGATGACATGTTCCCAGTATCATAGAAAACGATGCTGCTGCTTGCATGCAGACGATAAACCGACCAAGCTAACGTTGGAGTTGGACACATGGCTCAGTCTCAAGTGATGATATCTTATTAAGAAAAAAATTAGGAGAGATGCTTTTACGCAATACTATTTAAAAGTTACATAAATAAATAATTAAGTATGGATATATAACGATTACTCACCTCTTCTTATGTTTTAATATTTGTATAATTTATACCGGAAGGATGATGCATAAAAGTGAAAGTATTCCCAAAGAAGCAGAGAGATGCTCTCTCTGTCTAAGTTTATAAAACGTATTTTTAATGGTCTTATCTATAAATATAGAACATATTTTATATTCTAAAGAAAAATTAGTGTGATGTTCCCTCTACGCCCTTAATAAATAACTATCTTTATATTCTCTATATGCATGTATTAAATATAGTACTTAGTGATAATTAAGGGTATAGTACCACATTCCAATATGCCATGCGGACATGCGGTGTTCGGCCGCATCACATGGGCTTTCCGTATTTTCTTATTTCCTGGTGCTTCGATTGGGCCCATTAAACGGCCCACTTGCCAACGAAATTTCCATCGAACAGCGTGGGGAAGCCGGAAAGGGCACTCACTGCCTCTAGTCGTCGTCGTCCTCGCCGTGGTGGTCGCGAGTCGCGAGAGCTCGAATTCCTAAGTTGGTCGGGGGCGGTCGAGAAGGGCAGGAGAGATGGCTCGATCTATTTCCGTCGCGTCGGCCGTCGCTTTGGTGCTCGTGTGCTGCTTGGGGCTCTGCCGCGGCGGCGAGCGGCTCGGGGCGAGGGAGTGCGAGGAGCTGGGTTTCACCGGCCTCGCCCTCTGCTCCGACTGCAACGCCCTCGCCGAGTTCGTCAAGGACCAAGGTACGGGCCTATCGTCCCCTGGCATTTAACTGCTGTCTTTATTCGCGATCTGAACCGGGGAAGGCGTAGGAGACTAGGAGTCATTGTCATTTGGATGCGTTATTTCTTAAGCTTAACTAATTTGGAATGTGAAACTTGTGAGGAGTGCCTGTGTCCTGGATCGAAATGTTCACTAGTTTGATGTTGCATCTGGGAGATTGGCTTGCGTTGTACGTGCACTGCTATTTTTTTCCATGCAAATTAATCCAAGGAACCCTAATTGGAGTGGGAAGATAGGAGTTTTAGACCACAGAGCAATGCCCAGTTTAATTAAGAAAGCTCACAGTCCATTCCAAAGAAGGGTTAGCGGCCAATGATTCGCCTTTGAAGTATAAGCTGGGGATTGGTGGATTTGAGATATGCTCTTTTTTATTTTATTTTTTTGTGATTGAAGCTTGGGATGGGCTCCAAAACCGTGATATTGTCAATTTGGGGCCTGGGGTTGATAGGAGACTTTCTAAATTGAAGTGCTCGTTCCATCCTCAGCTTACTGTTGTAGTCTTGTAGATCAGGATGGTGTTGATTATGAAACGTGCCTATTTTGTTTTACCGTTTGTTCCTGTTGTTTTGATTAGTTCGCCTAGAAGTATGGCTGAATCTAGTTGGATTGGAAAGTTCATTCCTGTAGTCAATTCAATTCGTAGTTTGGAGGACAACTACTTTATCAAGTTTGGCCATTGCTTGTCCAGATGAAATCCCTTGTTCAATTGTTCTGTTAAGATCCAGTTGCTGTCTGTTGGCGAAGCAACTAAGGGTGGATTTATTTTTCTCATCACGCGTGCTAGTTGCCTAGTTATCATCTCAGTGTTTTTTAGCAACTCATTGGTTGTTTGGTTGCAGAGCTGGTGGAGGACTGTCGTAACTGTTGCACTGAGGATTCAGATGATTCTATCAGCAAGGTATGAAGATCCATGAATTTCCAATTTGCTAAAGGCAACAACTGGTTTTACTTCTTATAAGGTGCAATTTTAATCCTTCCTTTTTTGGATTTAAGTGACCTAAGATCAAAGGTTTAGAGGTTTTATTGACTTTAATTGGGTTTCATGCCTAGCCTACCCCAACTTGTTTGGGACAAAAGGCTTGGTTGTTGTTTCTTGATTGAAGTGCTGCATTTTTTTTTGGCTAAATTCTGATTTCTGACTATCATTTGATTATGTGAACTAGCTGGGTGGCCCACGCATTTGCACGGCTAGCCTCAACATGTTTTTTGGGATTTCATTTAAGACATTCGTCTTTCACAAAATTGAAATTGAGCATGTTTTAAAAAGGATATGAGCATTATTGATTACCTATAATTTAATGTTTGAATAGAACTGACCTAGACACAATGCCGTTGAAATCATGTCGTAGAGCCTTTAGATCAAAATCTAACTAGTATATACTCAAGTTCCCCAACTATAGAGGCTGAACGTGGGAGCTAACAAAAATCCATGTTGCTGCTCTATAATCTTAGCCACCCTATTTCTCCACCAGGTAGCCACCACCTTATTAGCTAATTCACATGTTCCTTTAGATTGTGTGCCATTCCTCTGTCAGTAACCAGAATTGTGCGAGTTAGCTCTATATCTAGTTATCCACTGTTTAGCTTCCTATTGCTCGTTGTCGGTTATTGATGCTAGGGCCTAGTGTGCCCCGATACACTTGCACATTCCCAAATCTACTGCTGAATTTTCTTTTCTTTCATTCACCAACCATTCTCTAAGAGATGGTGTGCACGGGTAAATATAAACTCTAAAACGTAATTAATTGGAGTTTAAGTCACATGCAGTAGAAGTCCTATTGATTTTCCTTAGCACATCTTAGTCAAGATTTCCTACGTGAACGTGTTGCATCCGGATACGTGAAATTAACTATTCCAGCCCCAGGTTCGTAAAAGTATAGTATTACAGATTCCATGTGAAACTTTTTAAAATAAAGGTACCTAGCTATTAAATCTATTCCATTATAATCTGGTATTATAACTAATAGTGTAAATCGTTTTCTTTTCCCACCAATTATTGTAGTAATTTATAGTTCATGAGAGCGAATACAGTGGCTTCTTTTAATATCAGCACATTTGCGAATATGAGAATATCTATTTGATGCAATCGATATCTAAAGATAGTGTAACTATTATGCTATTATTAGCTGATTAGCTCACCAATTCATTTCACGTGTTGGTTGGTAGCAATATGCTTCTCTAGTCGAAATTTAACTGTAGTTATTCTTAAGTGCGAACGTGGTGGCTTCTTTTTAACTTTGTTTTATTAAGATAATCAATAATGTTTGGATCTTCATGATTTGTCATCTCTTAATATTTTCAGCTTGCTCTTTAGGCTAGACTCGTAATATGTATTCAAGATTGAACTTGAGAATGAGAACGTAATACTTTAAAAGTTCCAAATAGCAGCTTACTTACATTCGATGTAATTCTTGAACTTGTTATCTAGGCTACACTAGACTCGTGGTATACTTTCAATGCTGAACTTGAGTTTGATAAGTACCACTTAGCAGCTTACTTCCACTGGATATAATATCTGACTGTTTGCTATTGCAGCTCACATTCTCTGGTGCAATTATTGAGGTGTGCATGAGAAAGTTGGTGTTTTATCCAGAAGTTGTTGGCTTCCTGGAAGAAGATAAAGATGACTTCCCTTATGTAGAAACCCGTTATGCCTATGGTTCTCCACCAAAGCTCATAATGCTTGGCGACGAGGGTGAACAGAAGGAAACCATAAGGCAAGTTCTACTTCACTAGAGAATTAGTATCTGATTAACATAGTTACATGCATATATGTAAAAATTTACCATGTTGCGTTTGATTACTAAAAGCAAGTGAACTTGCAGGATCGACAACTGGAAGCGGGAGCATATTAGGCAATTTCTCAAAGAGAAGGTGAAGCCCGGGAAATCAGACAGCTAAATAACTGCTTGAGTTCCTGCCCATGTGAGCTTGTGATATCAGCTATGATTCCCAGCTGATACTAGGGTAAACCCTACGGAGTTTATTTGGTTCTCTGCAAGCAAACCCGCAGTCCTTTGGAGATCTGCTCCTAATTCATAACAGCATGTGTACACACCTCGACTGTTTTTACTAGAGAACTTGCTATTTACGGCTTGCATAACGTCAAGGCAGCTGATACTGTGGTGCTCGAAAAGTTTCTATACTGTGGTCGCGTAGGTGTTTCCCTGAGCTTTACCTCAATAAATAGGTAAAAGGAATGCAGAATTTTATCACCATTGGTGTGGGTGGTGCTTTGACTGCTTACGAGTATCTACACGTTTCGTGATCCGCATCGTATGAACCATCAAGGTGCACGAATTCTGAGCTACTGGTCTTGATAGAGGAACTGTTGAAAAAAAAAACCCTTACAAAACAGCAAGCTGAGAGATCAGTCGCCGCGGTGGTACAGCCTAACAAAACCTTATAGAACAGGCTATTTAGTTTGAGGACAAATTTGTCTTGTTAAATCTTACCAAAATTTGGCATTTCTAAAATTTGATCACTAAATTGGGCACCAATATTTTAGCAAAAGATTGGTAAGAAAATAAAATAAAGAACCAACGGAGAAGGGAATCTTGTTAAAATTTGATAGTAAACCAAATGCTTACTAAATTTAGTCTATGTTACCAAAATTTGGTAAGGCAGGTATTGATAATTACTATTAGAAGTAAACCAAACAAGTTTGCCCAAACTTATCGGTGACCAATCCTTCGGTGCGTCCCGAGAAGGCAATCAGCGGGCCGGGTGAACAGAGTTGGGCAGAGGTCGCGCGTCCCACGGGAGCGTCATGTCGTGCAGCTGACTGACCGACGGCGGAAAAGTGAGGCCTGAACGGCGGAATGGCCCATAACGGTGGGCGGCGCTGGAAGTGGATGGGATGGTCATCGGCGAGCCAAGGTAGAGCGCTGTTGGCAAGGATGACAGGTTTCAGAAACGGCGCAGGCAGGACAGGCCTGGCAGCTTGCGAGCCATCCATACCTCCCATGCTCGTCCAAAGCCTTAACCATAAGCACTCTTCAAATGATACATGCACAAAATAATTACTTCATGAAAGTGCTCAAGGAATCAAATTTTAAGGGCACTCTTCAAATGATACATGCACAAAATAATTACTTCATGAAAGTGCTCAAGGAATCAAATTTTAAGGGCGATCATGGGCTGTTCTTTTATTTCGGATAGAGATGTATCATCTTGCATTTATAGGTGTAAAATGTAGCTCTCATATGTACAGTTGAGCTTCACGAGGGTTGCTCTCGCTACCCCATCTAAATTGCCTACATCTTCTGGGTAAAAAACAGATGTGTTGCACAAGATCCAAGCAAAGGGAAGCGTTACTTCACAAGCTTCATCTTTCTTTGTCGTGGTACTAGCAGTCTAGCACCGAGACGGTGTTCAATTTGCACGCCCAGTATGCTTGAAGGTACAGGGGAGTCCCTACACCTGGAGAGAGAACCAATCTGGTAAGTCAAGTTGTCTTCCTTTTGGAATAAGTTGCACATGCCTTCATGCAAACAACGAAGGCTACAGAAGAATAGAAGTGGACAGCATGGTGAAAGAAACCAAAGGATATCAACTGAGCGGCAGTAGATTCCAGCAGAAGTATTCTAAGAACACCAGAGGATTGTTTTGAGTGAAGGCTGCCGGCATCAATTTGTGCAGACAATTTCACATATATAAAGCCTAAGTCTTTACCTGGTAGAAAGCTAAACGTGACATTATGCCATTGTCAATGTAAGGCACTTCTAATCATGTTTTACCTTATATGTACTGTTACTGCTATCTGTGAATTGTTCTTGCTAATATATCATTCCATTACAAACATAAGATGTTACGTGCTATACAGAATAACGTGGTTCAAATTTCAGGCTTGGAAATGTTCTTACCCCATTATCCACAAAAGCACAAGTTCACAAAATGATGATACATTAGAAATGGCCATCTTAATTTGGGCTGCTTAATAGATCTTGACAAAGGTGTTAGTAGGTTTTGCCTGTATCTGCATTGGTAGGAAAGGAAGTGTACCTGTCTTCGCCTCCGGTGTTGAAAAGCATAGCAAGAGCGTGCTATAACATAACATGGAAGAAAGAATCCTGCAAACTGAAGAGTTGCCTGAAATGAAGGAAAGATTTAGTGTCCTGTATGCATCGTGCCAGATGAAAAACAAAAAGATTTCAGTTCTGCAAATCCTAAACATCCCGAACAAAAAAAGGGGAGCAGAACAATCAAGTTCCACTGCTTTGGACATCCAACAAAAGCATAAGTAAATTCTGAACGAAGAAAATCCTAGCTAATGAAACAGAATAAAAACAAATCCATCTCAGATATCTGTCGTCACTTTGCACCAACTAATGTATACGCCTTTTCATCAATTAATTACTTTCAGCACTAGAACACTTAAACAGAAGGCAGGTCATATCATTTTAGCAGAACAAGTTAATAGCATAATATTGAGTCTTAAAAACCCATAATATTGAATTAAAAAAAAATAGGTCTCTTGAACTCACACTGAACAACACTGTCGCATCTTGTAGCATGCTAACATCTCTCACAATCACGATTACATGACGCACAAGCAAAAGGAACATCAACTGCAGCAAAATCAACATTAGTCTCCATCCTCCAGCACTAATAAAAATAGGCTTACTGAGAAAAGGTTTCTTTAACATACAATTAAAGCAATAGTTCGGCAGCATGCGGCGCCACTCGAATTTGAAGATACACAATCCTCAAATTCAGCTTGTAGCAGCTGCTGCTCTGCGATGGCAATCGCTAGAAAATGGGAATCGTGCGGATCAATTCGTCCAACCCAACTTTGCCTGGTTATAAACAGATAGTCATCACTTCAGCAAGTTCAAAGGAAGTCCAGAAGCCACAGTATCAGCATCTGCATTGCTATGGAAAAATTGGGGGAAAACAGTGGCGCTGCTTTAATTGCAGACAGACAGGGTATGGATCGCATTCTTCAATCCACAATATAGCTAATTTCCACAATTTCATCAAAGGATGAAGGATTGTATTGGTAAGTACCTAATATCCATGTCCATTTCGTCTGACCAACATTTGGTTGGAGGGAGGACATAGTTTGGGGAGTAAACCTGTAGGAATAAAAGAAACAAAAATCAAATCTGAAAGGCTCCATTGGCAAGAACAGAATACAGTAAAATCAGAACCAATATTTTTCTTTCCCCCTTGTTTCTTCTCCAATGCAGTTGGCCTGAAATGGCTTGCTTATAACCCAACTTCATCTACCTACATCAAGTCATGAATTACCTAGGCTAACAACCCTAGAAGGTTTAAGTAGCATGCCATCGCCTAGAAATAGAAATGCAATGCAACATTGCTCTACGGTAGTCTTGTAACAGAATAACAGAAACACCCACCTGGTTGCATATTTCACATGTAATGTTCCCCTTCTTGTTGCACCACCTCTGTATGCATTTCCTGTGGGCGAACTGCATCCAACCAACACCAGTAGATCAACATACCATTAGTATTTTGTTTAGCAGATAATCCCAAGTCACGTGTAAATCAACGTGAAAGAAAAGCAAGCAGTTATTTGACAACCGAAAGAGGAAGGAATAATTGGATATCCATGGACTAGCTATTGAAAATTCGAATGTTTTTGTCATGTCTGCAGAAAAAGGAAAAAAGAAAGAAAAAAAAGAACAGCATGAACATTCCCCGCCCCACCCCACCACCCACACCCACACAAAACATTTTTGAGAATCCATTCGATCGCGACGGCACTGTTTTGGACAAAACTGGTAATTGGCAGACCATATATTTCGACAGTTTCAGCTAACTTGCAATGGGGAGGGCCAAAGGGACGGATGAAACAGTGTAACAAGTTTGATTCCATGGTTGCGTTGTAAAAAAATTACTTGATAATCACTTACAAGAACTTTCGCTGCTCCTAATCACTTTAAATTCCAGTCTAGAGCCTAATAGAGATGTGCACAATAGAAAACACAAGAAAATAAAGCAAAACACGGTTATAATGGAAGCGGGATGCACCCTCAACACCAATATAATCAAAAGAAAGGGGAAAATAGGATTTTTTTTTAAGAAACAGGAAAAGATTTAAGCAAAGCACAAACTACAGTTGATGGTAGGAGAGAATAACAGAGAATGGATGGAACCAATTAAGGAGGAACATTTTGACATCTGCTCATCTCTTTGAAGAAGATAACAAGCAACCGTCAGATTTCCACCTCGACTTTACCAACCACAACACTTTGGCTCACCTCAGTTCTACATGGAGGGAAAGAAACATCCAGAGAGAGAGAGAGGACACCTTGAGTGTGCCAGTGCAGGCGCAGGGGGAGTCCATGGCGTCCTCCTCCCCCTCCTCCTGGCATATCCGGCACTCTATCACTCCCTTGCCGTCCACCCCCACCCCGACCTCCACCTCCACCTGCCGTTCGCCACCGGAGCAGCCATCGCCGGCAACCTTCTCGTCGCGCGCCATCTCTCTCGCTTTCTTGGAGCAGGTCTCAAGAACGAGCCAAAAAAGGGGCCTTTTTTAGCTCCCAGGACAGCAACTCCCAGAACAAGAACAGGGGACAGGAGAAAAATACTGAGCAGGAGTGACCTTCCCTTATTTTTATTCTATTCCATGTTTGTGTTTTATCATCTTCTGCTGTTTTTACTACTACTTGCTTGCAGTTTATTTATTGATGGCCTCCAATGATGATTGATGAGTGAGTGGTTGGTTTTGTGAGGCTAGTGGACAATGGTTAGCTTCCACTGCATCTAGTGGGAGATGAGATGATATTGACACTGATGCATCTTTCTCTTACATTCTCTCTCTCTCTCTCTCTCTCTGCATTTTTTAATTCTTTGAGTTATTTATTGCAAACTCTTCTCCTCCTGTATGAGTTGGGTTTTCAGTGGTAGCTTTAGCCTTTAGGTAACTGAATATCTGTGTGGACTCTGGCAAATCAGGGGTGTAATTAAAATGCCTTTGCTTTGTTCTTCCTGATGTCACGGTTGTACAGTTTGCTCTGCCTTTCTGTTTGCTGTTTACTTTCCGTGCTGTCTTTGGCGATTGGTTCCTTGTGGTTTGGTGGTAGGCTGCGGATGGGAGGCCGGGTTTCAGTGTTGCCCGTGAAGAATTTGTTAATCTAGAATTGTACGCGAAAGCTTAATTATTGAAAGCAAAAACGTTTGACTGTGGCTTTGTTGTAAAGGTTCAATTAAATTGTAAATGTAGTAGTAGTTCAAAAGCTTGTGAAACAGGATAGCAAGATCCCTGAAACAACAAAAATGGTACTGCGTGTTTGCTAACCATCACAATTATGGACTTTATGGTGCTCAAGACATTTTCAGCTGCACAACTAGTACAGCAACGAATAAAAGTACTCGCGTTCTTTACGTTTTATTATGGAGTTTCAGTAATTTTTTGGTCCATTTGGAACACAGGGGTTTCAGTTTTTCATAAGATTATTTTTTTGCAGAATTTTACCGTTGCTCCAAAATTCCCAAAAATTCATACTCCCTCCTTTCTTAAATACATGTTATTCTCACTTTTAAATTTTGTTCTAAATACATGTCTTTCTATAATTTCAAGACAACTTTTAACTTTTTTCTTTGCATACCCCTATCATTCATTATTCCCAGTGTTATTTGTTACTATGGAATAAATTAACACACACCATTCAAGAGTAATAAGTGAGCTAATGAAAAAGAGCGATTTAGTCATTTCTATACATACCTTGGTAAGTGCAAAATTGAAACAACCATGATTTTATTAATTCAAATAAGTCATTAGCATAAATTGATAATAATCAAAATGGAATTAAGCAACAAAGATTAATTGTATATATTAATAATTACAAACTTGTACAAAGGAATAAATTACATTACACAAGAATTTAATTACAACTTAAAATACAAATTACATGATTAATCATTTACATCTCGAAATAAAATTTATAAGATTCCTAAAAATATATTTTTGTGTTGAATATCTTCGATCCTGCATGTCAGTATGTTTGCATGCATAAATAAAAGTAATAAATTAAAAAGGCAAGAAAATTTAAAAAGTAGAGTTGCTGTCACACCTGTATGAAATGATATCGCTCACTGAGATACCAGATTTGTCCAAGGCCAAATTGGCACCTCTCACAAAAATAGGGTTCTTCATTTGATATTTAACAAACCTATAAATTTATTTGTAGTCACATGAATAGTGGAAATATCACACGGTAGAAAAATAAATTTTCACCGTAAAAAGTAGAAATCTTCACAATAGAACAAGATATACTTGAGTTCACTGTGCATTAGGACATCACTAAATACAGAGCCCCAGCTAAGTTCCCTCTGTCAAGCCTTCCAAGGAAAGCTAAACCTCCGGAACCTTAAGGCATAAGGCACAAGCCTTCCAAAACAAGCTAGTAAGATTCACACACCCACAACTCACATACAACAAGTACAAGCTAGGAGCACCAGGCACACTACCGAGCAAGCCAACCAAGGAGCAGGAGCTCAAGCAAGCAAGAACCACCAGGTGCCCAAAGGTCTAGAAGAGAAAGGTAGCCACCTCTACATCTCCATCACCAGCACAATCCATACACAGTCAGCACTATATTTTCATTCACCACATACAGGTAATCATCCATTCTTTAATCATCCATAGTTACATATGAATAGCAATAGCAAAAATCAACTAGAAGCTAAAGTCAGTAGTGATCCTAGTGGTCTCAGTTAATCGATGCCGCGGGGTTGTGCCGAGCATGCCCAATAATCCGCTCATGCTCCCTGACACATGGTAGATTAAAGGGTGTCATCACATCACCGTCCAAAACTGAGCATCAATCTTAAGATCATCATAGACCAACATTACCATTCAACATCACAACACAGAACACAATAAAGCAAAAATCAGTGGGAATCATAGTGAACCAAGTGTACCAAACCCTAGCCAGAGAGGGAGTAGAGGCAACCAGAGCAGGAGGAGTCGGCTTGAAGAGGTGAGCGACCAGGAGGCCAGACACCGGCCAGAGGAGGCGGTGGCCTGAGGGCTTTGACCCAAGCTCGGTAGACTTGGGAGCCGAAGTGAGGTGGCCAAGGAGGCTGTGGCCATGGCGTGCGCACGAGGAGTGCATTGAAGCCCAGGAGCATGGGCACGAGTAGGGATGGCAACAAGGACGTTCTCTGGTGGGGAGTGGTGGAACGTCCCAATCTTGAGAAGAGGAAAAACACCCGTTCCCCATCCTTGGACCAAGCATCGGGTGCCATTTCGTCTCGTTCCTTGTCCCCGTGGGGAGCTATACTTGATAATAAGCACAAATGAAAGATTCACGTCACAAATGATAGATTCAAAGCACAAATCACATAATCAAAGCAAAAAGCTCCAATTTATCAATTAGGGATTGAGTTCACTCATTGCCTCATTGGTGACGTGGTGCGGCATTGTGGGACGGGGAAGCACACCGAGGCAGCCATGGTGCAGCCGCAGAGGGGGAGGTGGCCATCGACGCTCGTTACATGTGCCCTGGCCACTGAGTTGGTCATGGCAGAGGGGGAGGGGGAGGCCATCGATGCTCATGCCACCGAGGGGGCCATGGTGGAGGGGGAGGGGGAGGCGGCCACCGATGCCACATGTGCCCGCGCCACCGACATTGTGCCGCTTGGCGAAATCGGCCTGCAGAGGGGGATGGCGAGGTAGCCATGGTGGAGGGGGATGGGAAGAGGGGGAGTGGCTAGGCGAAGGGGGAGTTAGAGGGGTAGATCCGGAGAGAGCGAGGCAAAGCTGCGAAGGGTGCAAAGTGGAGCGGAGCAGCGGGCAAGGTGGAGTGCGACGATGGTGATAGAGGCAAGGCGGCAGTGAGCCACGGAGCCATCCGGGGGCGGTGATAGAGGCGATAGGGGTGAGGTAGAGCAGGTGTAGACGGAGGCAGAGACTGAATCTAGAGGGAGGGGTTGGGGAATGCGGGAGGCCACTAGGAATTTCGGATTTAGGGTTATGCGAGGCCTCTTTGCTCCGCCGGTTGAGGTGGGCCACCGTACATATGTAACCGGGGATCGGGGATGGGGAGCCAAGGAATGCCCCTGACCCGATTCCCCTAATGGGGACCATTTTTCCCTGTTATCAGCCCTGTAGGGGGACTCCCTGTCTCAACCCCCTAATAGGGGAATTTCCCATCGGGGAACGGGAATGGGGCCCTATTGCCATCCCTAGGAGTGAGGCAGCCTAGGGCGGCGCTGAGCGACCAGATCGGGCGAGCCCATGGGCGGTCAAGCACCCAGCGTGGGGTGCAAGTGAAAGTTCAAGCTCCATTAAGTTGTTTTGGTGTTAATAATAAATTTAATATTAAAACTAACTCTTTTGATAATCATAATATTAATTAGTCTTAATTGTTAACTAATGACAAATCTTTTATGAGACTAACTCTTTTGTTGGGCTTAACTCTCATTAGTCTCTTTTGGATGAAAAGATGAAAATATCAAAGGTATGCATTCAAGTTCATATTATCATATCTTGTTACATTCTTTGGATATAATATTCATAATCATATTGATAAATTCAAATGTGAGACTAACTCTTTTATTAAGTATATCTTTGATTAGTCTCATCTCATTAAAAAATAAAAAACCTAAGGTATGCACTCGTATTTATTTTATGATATCTTAATGCATATTTCGGATTCAAGTTAAAGGATGAACTATACCATTATTTAGGCATTAAGATGTGTATTAATGTTTCAATTCTATATATTTATGAATGCACATATTTATCGGGAGTTCATATTTTACTTTGATGTTTTAATAGTATTGATCTAATTTATCTTTCTCTATCAAGGATCAATACTTTGAAACAATCTCTTGAGTATATTTAACTTGTGTAATTGTAGTATACTCATATTAATATGGGACAAACTCCAAAGCAATCTCAAAAATTGAATATGTGTATATTGATTCAAGTTCAATTATTTGTATGCACACATTTGATAGAGTTTATTCTATAGTTGACGGTTTTAAGAGTATTGATCCCTTTCCACCACTCTATATAAATTGGATCATTACAGTTAGATTCCATCGAATTGAGTATATGAAACTTGTGTAGTTAATATATGCTCATGATAATTTAAATTCAATTTAAATTGTATTTAGTTGCTATTTAATCAACAAAGAACTAGTCATGTGTTGATGGTTCACTTTGTTGATCCTAGGGCAATCTAAAGTTCTTGAGTATATGAGAGCATTAGTTGCATTAGTATACTCAAGACACAATTAATCCTTTAATCAATTGTCTTTGGGTTATGGTAAATCATCAAAAGAAAAGATCAAAAGATTTTGGGAGTATCTATTATGTGTTAATGGAGTGCATTTATGATTGAGACAACTATGTATTTTGAACTAACACTTTCAATGAGTTTGAAATAGGTTAAGTCTAAGGTTGAGATGGATAAACGAGATAAGTACGTCATCATATGTTGATGAGTGTCAAGAGATAATACTGAAGCTAAGATAAGGGAAGTTCATCATGTGTTGATGAACAAGATGAAGATCTCTACTTGGAGAGAAGATGATCGGTCATCATGAAATCTCTAAGTGGTTACGAGAGGCAAATGTATAACTAGCTAAAGTTAATGATGTATTTCTACTCTTTTACCGATCTCGGTATTTGGATGGGAGACCAAGTTGCTAGTATAGGTTACTGTACTATTAAGAGTCTTATAGCTTGAGCTTCATCATGTGTTGATGAACTCAATCCAGTTCACTCTAGCTCACTCTCTTGATTGGTTCTTGCATGAGCTAAGTATTTGCATGTGTTGCAAATAAGGGAGCTCATGCTTGTTTGCTTCTTATTGAATCTTAATCGATTTAGCTTATGTGGTTTTTGCATAGAGCTAAGTTTTGCATGTGTTGCAAAAGGTGAGAGCTCATGCATCGGTGTTTTAGCTTGTGATTTGATCAGGTGTTGATCATCACAAGGCTAAGTAAAGTTTATACTTTGTGTTTATAAATGTGTTTTGTAAATAAGCTAGAGATTATGGTTTTGATCCTAGAGTATATGTTGGCATTTACAAATATGTTTTTGCAAAGTATCAAGATCATGTGTTGATTCTTACATGACTAGAGGATTGATCTCATAGGTTCTCGATTTATTTACAAATTATTTTGATCATGAGTTGATCATCACATGGCTCAAGATTTGATCTTATTGACTCTTGCAAGCTTGTAGCCCTCCAACGACTAGTTTTTTTGGGGAGGCTAAAAAATGATCCTTGGGGCTAGCATTTAGGTGTTACTGAATTTGGGGAAGGTTTGTGGAAATTGTTTGCATGTGTTGCTTTCTTCCATTTGGTTTTTTAGCTAAAAGTGAGCTCTATTTGCATGTGTTACATTTAGGAGAGGATTGAGAGTCTCTTGTGCATGTGTTGCACTTGAGGAGAGCCTTATACATGTGTTGCACTCGGTGATCACTGTTGTACATGTGTTATACTTGGTGGAGCTCAAACTAGAAGGCTTGATTTGTTACTCTTAGTGTTTGCCAACACCTTGATGGCGTGTAGAGACATCGTGCGTGGTGACCTTCTCAAGGAGATTGTGAGAAGGCCGACAATGTTGCGAAGGTCAGAGCTCGCCTACTCGGAGGGAAAGAGCTACCACTAGTGGAATCGGGGTGGGTGCTCAATTTGTGGAGCCGGTCCAAAGTGGTTTGGGCTTGCCTCAATGTGGATTAGGGAGACCGACAAGTCTCCGAACATCACGGTAAAAAATATTATGTCTCCTTGTGTTGCTTGCAATTCTCTATTTACATTGTTGTATTTTGCATTCTTAGAATTAAATTGCTTACTTGTCTTTAGGATTATAATTTATTGTTAGAGACATAATTAGTTAATGCACATAGTGAGCCTAGTTGATTTAGGCTTTAATTGTTAAAATCTTAGTTTATTCCTTTCGCATCTACTATCATTTAGGTTTTGACATAAGAGTATTAGGAGAGATTTTAATTAATCGTAGAAGAAACTTTTAAAACAACCTATTCATTTTCTCTAGTCGGTATCCTCGATCTTACAACGAGCTCAAGTGTGGCACGACCCATGATAGCGTGGAGCCGAGGGGAGGGGCCCAGGGCCAACAATCTAAGGCCAGCGAGTAGAGCTGGCCGAGCGTGGGCGTGTAGTCGGCTCGAGCTGGAGGAGAGGGGTGGACATGAGAGAGCCCAGTGGAGGCGGCTGCAGGATCAAGAATAACCTACTAGAGAAGGTGAATAGAGGTTTTTAAAATTATTTGAATCTAATTACAATAAGTGATCAAGCAAAACTAGAATTAAGAATTTTAACAAGTAAAACCTAAATCATCTAGGTTTTACTAAGTGCACCAACAAGCTATGTCTAAGCAATCTAATAATCTAAGATAAATTAGCAAACACTAACTACTCTAGGAATGTAAATTTGCACAAATGAACACAAGAGATGAACAAAAGATTTTTATCTCGTGATCTCAGAGACTTGCCGATATCTCCTAATCTACGTTGAGGAAGCTTGAACAAATCAAGCTAGCTCCTTACCCAAATGAGCCTCCATCGATCATTAGTGGTAGCTCTTTTTCGCTCCAGGTAGGTAAGTTCTAACCTTCACAATCTACTGGGCATTTTCACAAGCTTTTTAAGAAGATCACCGATTCCACACCTCCAAGCCATCTAGGAGGTGGCAACATCCAAAAGAATAGACTTTAACGGTTGCTTGAGGTTGCTCAAGTGTCTAATAGCTCAACTTTAATGCACACACTTTAATTCTCTCATCAACTCACAAAATGTGAATTAAATGCACTAGAGATGAAGAGAGACTTGCAAGGGCTGACAAATATGCAATAAATGTCCAAGGGTTGCTCCTTGCTGTAGGTGGAGTGTATTTATAGCCCTCACCCATAATTATAGCCATTACCACCTAATTCTTGAAAAATTTAGGAAAGTCGGCACTACCACCCATGTAGAGCCGGTAGTGCTAGCTCAGGCACAACGGGCGAATGTAGCATTTAATGCTGAGAGGAACTAGTCGTTGCTACAGTACCCTCAGCACTACCACCCATGTAGGATCGGTAATGCCGACCATAAGCTCTCAGAATTTTGCATTTTCACCTTTTTCTGGTAAAAGACAACTGTCCATTTGGGTTGGTACTACCGCAACCGTGGCAGTACCGCTCCTAGATGGGTGATAGTGCCGGTCAAGTAAAACTTAGGAAAATGCACTATTTTATAAAACAACTACTAACCACTAGGGCCAGTACTACTGTACTTGCAATAGTATTGCTTTAAGTGAGTTGTTAGTGCTAACCTGAGCACACCCAAAAAATCAACATTATGTAAAATAGCTACCTGCCATTGGGGTTGATACCATCGCACCTGCGGCAGTACCGCTCCTAGATGATCGGTAGTGCTGCCATGAAAAACCCACAAAATTCCCCTCTCTATCAAATAACTATCGCACCTTGAGTTGGTACTTCTACCTTTGCAGCAGTACCGCTCCTAGATGGTCGATAGTGCTAATAATGCAATTTTTCAAAGATGATCTCAAGGGATTTTTAGAGAAATGCATATGATCAAAGTATGAGCATGAATTTGAGCTATTTACACTAATTATCTTCAAGCTACCAGCTAAAAGCTCCTCTTAATAGTATGTCGCCTATACTAGCAATTTGATCTTTTCTCCAAACACCTAGATTGGCAAAAAGCTAGAAAAGAATCCTTACGTCTTATACCTTTGCATTAGCTTGATGTTCCAATTTTCTTAAAGCTCAATGATTTCATGTCTTTATAGGACCAACATAATTTTCATAACCTTAAGAAATTTGTTAGTTCTTAACACATGATTGTCATTAATTACCAAAACCAAACACTAAATTAGGAGGCCTAGATGCTTCAGTGGATAGGGAAGAGGTCGGCGATGGCCCGAGCAAGCAAGCGGTGGGAGGCGTCAATGGTAGGCCAGTGGATCGGATGGTGGCGCCAACTGGAGAGTAGAGAGGGAGGGGAGGAGAAGCCAAAGAAGAGAGGAAGAAGAGAACCAATTGGTCGAATGGATGAGGACGAGGAGAAAGAAAAGAAAACGTAAAGAAAGAAAAAGAAAAGAAAGAAAGTGAAAATAGAAAAGGGGAGAATTTCTAAAATATGTAAAAATGAATAATTAATTAAAGAAAATAATAACAACATAATATTTATGTTAGTAATCAAGTAAAATAGCTGCAATTAATAAATTATCAAAAATAAATAAAATAAGAGAAAATAAAAGAGAAAAACAAGAAATATTTTTATTTTAGTAAATCATCTAAATTAGTAATCAATCTATATTTGTGCGCAATTCAAAATAAGTTGAATCAATTAAAATATATTAAATCAATAACTTTAGTCTGTCAAAAATTTTAATTAAAGCGTGATGAAAAGAAAATTAAATAAATCCTTAAAAAGTGCAACGCAAATTTTATAAATCTTAGAATATTAAGAAATAGGGATTGGATACCTTAAAATATGTAAAAATTTATTGGCCATTAAATATGGTATTTATGTAATTTTAGGAATTAATTTCAATCAGTCCACCTATCCACAGTACCAATTGGGTGAAGATGATTGTTTTGACCAAAATCATGCAAGCATTCCTTGATCATATTTAATTAAATTCAGTAAATTTATTTGAAATATATGTGATATCACTAATGCATGAAAAAATGTTGTTTAAAGAAAAACCTAAAATGGATTGTTGGAAGAAATGGGTATTGATGAATTGTCGATACAGTATGTGAAATCTGAAAGTGTTAAATTGGCTCACCCAATAGATGAAGTCGGTGTGGTATATATATATGAGGTGGGTAGAGGGTGCCATATTTAAGTATTGCCGAAAGGGCCTTCTACGTAGGTTATGATATAAAGATAAAACAACTACATTCGAGCAATGAGCCGTAATAAAAAACATCAACCATAGTGTGTGAAACAACCAGAGAAAGTTATCCCATGAAGGTGTTGATCTCCACATTGGGTAAGAATAGTTAATTAAGAGAGATGTGAAACTGGGATATGCCGAAGGCTCAATGAGGAACATGGTTAATAACCAATGTTGGTTATTTGGGCGCTATATTTAAATGCTATGAGATGAGTAACTCTGATTTCGAGGAGTTCAAACTAGCTACCCCATGTAATAGTACTAGTGAAACAATACAACTGGTAGGTGGTCAGGATTGGAGATCTAATACCTTAATAGTGATAAACATTCTGGGTTCTTGCCTAAGGTTGGGTTCACTATGTGTAAAGTGGTATAAAACTTACGCAGGTTAAAAAATTGTGAATTCATGTATGTCTCCTGTGTTAGAGGCTACAGAAGCTATGTCTACCTCATATACGAGTGTTAGTAGCATTTTAATAATTAAAAACTAAAACGCAGATCTTCTAATAAAACCTATTTTTTAGCGAAAGAATTTGAGGAAAGGATTTGATAGATGGTTTTGGGAAGGAAAATTTTTTATAATACATTTTGTTATTAATGCTTGTTGAGTACCTATTATACTCACCCTTGTATAAATCCCTCTTTGTTTAGAAGTTGAGCTCGATGGATTCATTGATGAGGAGTGGTTGGAGAGCCACCCACAGGATCAGGGTGATGATGCAATAGAGGACTACCCAAAGGACTAGATGGAGTAGTGGTCCTTATGGCAGTGATCGTCGTTCACTTGGTATATTTATATTACTAATTATATGTAAGCTTTTGTTGTAAAGATTGTGTAATGAGTTATGAACTTTAGACTGGTAGCTTGCATGTCATGGATTGTAATAAAGTTTCATTGCTAGTCTCTAATTATTATTCTACTACAATACTCTGAATGTGGCATATTAACTGATAAAATATTGGGTCCGCTCGATGTTTTATTAGTTAACATGTCCAGATCAGCGTACTTACCTTAAAATTAATGACATGTTACTGTCGTTACTCTGGGTTAATTATACGGATCGCCACAAAAATCCTAAAACGAAATCCTGTAATTGTATCATACTAAATGCACCACTTTTGAGTTTTTAACCACCTTTAAAGCTACAGCCCTATTTAACAATTGTCGTATTTCATGGCTACTCTTGGTAGTGCCTTGGATCCGGGAGCCTTAATTTTTGAAGGCAAGAGTTGATGTACTTGGGTGGTTAAACAACCAATGCGTTCGATTTCAACGAGAGGTTGCAGTACCATCGTGGAGTGCGACTGGTCACCCTCTACGACTAAACACTTGCATGTTGCATTTCTGTGCAGATATTTCTGGTTCGCGATCATGCAGCAGCCACTTGTGTATTCATTCATCCGAACCGATCGACGGTGATAGATAATAAGTTGGCACCTAATTCGTCTTTCGGTTAATTTTCAGGTAAATCATCTAATTAGTACTCATCTGGAATCTTATCTATGTTTGCGGAAACATGACATAAATAAGAAGGAACAGCATATATTAGGAGAATGAGAATCTAATTTGTGTTAGAACCATTGTAGAATAAACACAGTTTCTGCATCCAGAGTGTCCCAAGAAGTGCCCTGTGAGGCTGTGATTGCTAACAGCTGGTTGGTGTGACTCTGAGCAGTGCTTGTACTAAAAAAAGAATGGGAATATATATGTTAGGTTTATCTTTTTGAACATTTAGGTGATTACATAACGGTATGTGATTCTGTTGGGAATTCAGTATTGAAGTTGTGACTGGAATAGGGAATACGGTGGTGGTCTAAATCATTCCAGGTCCTGAATATAATCAAGTCTCCCAATGAAATGGCTTATTTCTGGTATAATGATGTTGCTACTATCATGCACCTACTGTCCTCTGCTTTCCCTATTACAAGAAGTTCACATTTCAGCGCTGCAATGATCGCGCCCGAAGCTGGAAAATACTGTCATGTCAGGGAATTCTTCTAGTTGGAGACAATGGAATCAAAATTGAAGAAGTTTTAGGTTTTATTTTCCTCAAATATACTGCTCTTGCATGGAATATGTGTAGTTAGTAGGTCACTGGTGATGTGGGGGAGTGTGAACCTTGGGAAGTGGAGCACCCCAAACGATTGATTGGTTAGTTGAAAGCCAAGGTGCCAGCGGATAATACTCCAGACAAAGTGGATAAGATTTTATATAGTGTGCTGGAGCTTCGGTGTTATCATTGTGGATCTGGGTCTCCTCATGCACAATTTCCCCAAATCTAACGATGTCTGCATCATCTTCTGAAGCGTATGTGGTTATGTATGTTTGTATGTATGTTCGGTAGTCAGTACTATCACACATATCTTCAGTGATGTATCACTAACAACTTACAAATCAACTGTAATGTCTTATCTGAAATTGTTTTGCCTGCTCTTTTGAAGCACATTCATCAGAGAGTACCAAAGGAGGATACAAGTATGCAGCACGCAGGCCTTTCTTCTCTGAACTATAAGGAGGGCTCCTCAGAAGCCTCGTCAGAATCAGATTTCTTCTCAAGTTGCAGAATTACATTGAACCCGAATGCTGAGCCTGGCGTAAACGATGACTCGAGCTCGCCTTCTGACTGGGTTGTCTTGATTTCAGGGTTCACCTTCATGTTTTCCTAGATCAATATAGCAAGTCACTGTCAAATTCTCAATCCGATGGGTAAAGGTTGTCTAATGTTACGTCAAATGGCATTAACCTTCTTGACAAAATCTCCAACGGTGATGCTGAGTATTTCCTGAAGAACGAACTTGGTGACTCGGCTTTTGCCGAGCATCTGAAGGAGGATGCTGCTTGGTATCTGAAAATAGTATCAGAATTCAGGAGCTGTGGTCAGTTGTTAATGGGGGATTAGGACATCACTGATTCTGCAGTGCAAACTTGATATAACTTGTCAAGCCGTGTCACTTGTTGATCTCAATTAGTATTTAGTAGCCAACACTTGTGGTTGAAATTTAGTTGATAACAGTTGCGCGTACTCATGTTCGATGAAAAGTTCGAAACAACTTTGTGTGAGCTTTTATTTCCGAAAAAGGGACGACGTATCTTGAAGAACCACTGTCATTTGAGGACGGGTTGAGAAACTAAGACCTTGGATGGTTAGCATTGGAAAAACTTCAAGTAAATGCATGCGTGAAAGAAAAGGGAGCCGTGCAATTAAAAGTGGCAAGTACAGAAAGACTGAGGCTCGTAGGCACTTACGTTTGATGTTCTCCCTTCAAACATTCCAACAAATGTCCATGAAGAAAGAAGCAGCAAAATTGTTAGAAGCTAAACTAGTTCGATGCAAACAAATATAAAATATTTCTTGCAAGGAATCCGGTTGCAGATGTCAAACAAGAGTGTTTTATTAGAAGGCTGAGGAGCATATATACGAGGATTAATAGTTTAATACCTCCCTTGGACTTTCTAAAACCCGGAACCGGCGGTGCATCACGAGCCAAGCTTATCAAAGCTTCATCAAACACCTTCTGTGTTGCCTTCCCAGGCAAGTCCACTCTTACCTGCAGACAATACATTCCCAGCATCAGATGAATCAAGAGTACGTACCAGCTCAAGAACTCCATACACAGCTGTATGTCAGCATGTGTCCCGTCACTTAAAGAATGTGGGCTGTACAATGTAGGGTTGGAGACTGCATAAATTGATGTGACTGGACGAAATTAAAGAATTTAGTTTGTAGATGTGGACAACTTTTAACATGCCTTAGCCGGGTTCACAAGCTCACATTGATCGTTTCATCGTCGCGTGAGACAACGGATGTCTTGGCATTCTCCAACGAAAGCTCGCTCCTTTTCTCGTCTTCAGTAATGGACGGGTCCCAGCCTGCAGTTCCTGAAAGCCTTAGCATGCAGTCCGAAAGCTCGACATAATCTCTAAACATTATGAAAGTTGGCCATCAGAGAATGTACTTGTGCAAACATTATTGTATAACTTGAAAGTTGCAGCTCACCTGATCCAACCGCCGACACAGGCAGAAATGGGTGCCCCAAACTTCTCCCGCTGGAAATAAGCAACCTATGAAAATAACTATATCTTATCTTATGGGAAACTGAAGACTGAAAGAAACAAGTAACATGGAAAATTTAAGTTTACCCTTGGGTTGGCATGGGACACTTCCAAGCATCACAAATCTTGATGTGGATATGGATTGGATCAATCACCTAGAGGTACAAAGGGAAGGGCTAGCTTAGAGATGGAAACTAGCTAGCTCAGGAGTTCTAGAAAGCATGTCAAAGCCAATCTTTATGATGCACAAAATACTCATACAGAACCTACTTATACCGCTTATATGTAAGCGTACAGTTCAAGAATGGAGGAACCTGCAACAGAAAGTAGCTGTGGCATCTTGGACCAAGCCGGAGCTTTGGAAATGTTGCAGCTGAAGCCATGGATGCGACTTCCAGCTGCGACTTGGAGAGGCCGAGCTCAAGAAGAGCAGGGGAAAGCAGGAGCCATAAAATGTAATCCAAAATTATCTGCAAGGAGGGGAAGCCTCGCTCATGTGTTCTTGCCTTCTTCCTCCTTGGGCTACTAAACATCAGTTGATGTTTGGGCCGAATAATCTGCTAGTGGTGGGACTTCGACAGCACAGGCCGAATTTGAACAATAAAATGCTTTGCAGGACCAAGCCCATATGGCCGCACGCTACGCTTTACAGCCTCTCTCTCTCTCTCTCTCGTTTCCTGTTCTTTATTTTTTAAAGGGGCGAGAGCATCGAGACTCACGAATATTTAATCACAAAATTCACTGCACAATAAGATGTGACCCATCATGGAACTTGAACGAATTCGTTCATAGGAACGACTGCTGTGCAATCATACTTCTCGTGTAATCCAACTAAGAAAAATTTCAAAATTTTTTGAAAAAAATCATGGATGTACATCTCATCTTACCCCATCTACATATAAAATTTCATGATCAAATTCGTCCTATGCTAGAAGTTACAAAAAAGACAAACATCCATGATTTTTTTTAAATTTTTTTGAAACTTTTCTTAGTTGGATTGCACGGTGATTACACGGGAAGCATGATTGCACAGCAGTCGTTCCCTTCGTTCATAGTGTGTTTGTTTCAAGAGATGATCCAATCCTGAATTAGTCCCGCAATATCCACCCATTAACAGCCCCTGGGATTGCCGATCACCCAGAGGCTACCTGTCCTCTTGCGATTTTTACGAAAAAACCTCTCCGTTCCTTCAAATTACAGATAGATCCCTGTAAATTACGAATAGGTCCTTCGCGATTTTTGTGAGGGGAAGATAATTTTTTTTCATCGCGTTTAGGTCCCTCACGCGCTATTTTACGGAAAAAACTTCCGTTAAATTCAAATCGCGAACAGACCCTTTTCTAATTTTTCAGGATAGCGGACAGGTCCAAAAACATAACAAACAGGTCCTTGCTATTTACTTCTAGGTCCTTTCTCCGTTTTTCCCAGAAAAAATATTTTCGTCACCAGAGATATATGTGCGGCTCTCTCTCTAGGATTTTTTCGCGGCTCGATTTTCCATCTCGATCTCTGATATTTTTTAAAACATGTATTATTACTCGGTGGATGCGTAGAATGTTAGATTCGACAGAAGAAGGTTGTCGTCTCTAATAGTTTTTCACCCTTTTTCCTCTAGACTATTTTCCCACCTCGGTTTTCTAGCTCGGTTTCCAATATTTTCCAAATAATTCATCGAAAGATATATTTCTACAAATCGCGAACAAGTCCTTTCGCCAGTTATTTTTTCAGAAAAATTTGGGTCGGATTTTTTCGCCGGCGCGGCATCGCGCGCAGTTCATCCTAGTTGGACTGATCCAAGCCTCGGACCAAAGATGCATTGTGTCGTAGGACTAAGGTTACAAATTTTATTTTCAGAGTATATCTTAGAGGCGGTCGAAATTCAAAATTTCGATGAGATTTTAAAATTTCCATCAAAATCATAAAAATTTCGACTGAAATCACCGAAATTTTGGCCCTTTTCAACCCCCCTTTGAAATGGTCTCCTGAGACTAGAAAAAATTTTAAAAAAATATGAAAAAATTATACAAGCATTTATCTACATTTTCTATCTATTTGAATGCAAAATATTAAGTATTAGCACATAAAAAAGATTTGAAAGTGAAGAATTATGGCAACGAGCCACACTTCTAAATTCTTATATGTAAGAACTAAAGATAGCATCCGGTTAAGTGAAGATGTCAGTCAGCTCACCTTATCAACACTCCTTAGTGGGCATTGGTTCAAACAATGGATCTTGTGCAAGCTCAACCCCACCAATCGTGGCATTATTAGGGGTGGGCATTCGGTTTTTCGGTCTAATTGGTTCGGTTTTTTCGGTTTTAAAATAATCCAGTGTTTGGAAATTGGCAACCGAATTTCTCGGACCAAAATGAAAAACCGAACTGAATTAATTGAAACATTTTGGTTTAGTTAATTCGTTTTTTGGTTAACCGAAATATGAATAAACACTAGGTATATTAGATTTAGTCATTCTCATATCGCAATACAGAGTAGGAATAAACCCACACAATATTCATAGGTCATTACAGTAAAAGCATAATAGAACATATAAAATATACCAAACATATGCATAAATGTGTTAGAACATAAGAATTATTTATTGGCTTTAGGAATAATATTATAAAAGTGGTATTGTATGTGGACTATTTGGTTATTTTGGTTTGTTATCTCGGTTTTTGAAAGTGAAAAACCAAACCGAACATCGAAAACCAAATTATACCAAATCAAAAAATCGAACCGAAAAAACCGAAATAATCGATTAATTTAGTTCGGTAATTCGATTTTGGTTATAAAATGCCCATTCTTAGGCATTATTCACCTTGAGATCAGAGCGATCAGTTGTCATATCATATCAGAGCAATGAATTTTGGCTCGGCATACCATGACTCCAGATTATATAGTTCTAAAGTTGACATAAGTTTGGAATTTAGCCACGACTTGGACGGCAAAAATTTTGATTGTCTGGAGATTTATCATGACTTTGATGCTCGAATTTTGGCTAAGTCTAAAAATTTGCTATGATTTGGATTGGATTTAGCATCCAAGCCATGGTATATGTTTTTTTTTTGCAAAAGTTACACATGTATTTCTTAGAAAAGACATTACAATTCGTCACAAAAAATTGGTGCTAAATCCTGTCCTACAAACATGAAAACCGATTGAGTTTGTGATCATCTTGGTCAAAAAACCTAAAATCTTGCCTAAAAATCCCGAAATGCAAGTTACAGTTTAGGGTTAGGGTTACATAATCTGTATATGTATTTTTTACAAAAATTTTACATGTATTCCTTATAAAAAGTATTACAATTTTTCACAAAAAAAATGATGCGAAATTCAGTCCAAAAAACATGAAAACCGATCGAATTTGTGATCATCTCAGTCAAAAGGCCGAAATTCATCGAAATAACTGTAGCAATTTGGAAAGTTTTAATTTATTTTATTCCATCAAGATTTAGAATCTCAGCCACAACCAAAATCCAAAATTTCTAAAATCTCAGCGAGATTTTGAACTGTGCATATAGGGGTGAAAATGAGTCAAATACAGATAGGTATTGCTCTTCCTGTATCCTAACCTATATTTTTTTACTGGGTTTGGAACCGGATACGGGTTAGTCAGATAAGGATACAGATCTGGGTTATTTGGGATACGAATACGGGACAGATATGTGACGGATTCTAGTCAGAAACGGATAAAGATATATGGATAATGCACGTATAAATAGAGTAATATATGTTGAATTAAAAACATACGCGTACATGACTATAGTAACAAGTTATGTATCAAGCAAACTCAATAGACGTCACAGAATATGCTACTTGAAGATCAATAGAACCAACTAATTGTTAATATAAACGGGTTGCCATAGAAAAATATGATGAAAATGAGCTGAGCCTTGCTAATATATGAATAAGAAAAATCTAAATAGAAAAAAAACTGGATATCCGAATAGAAAAAATCTGAACATTCGAATCTTGTCCCGTATTTATCAGATATTGGATGTTCTGGATCCGATTCCGAATCTGGATTCAAGTATCTAGATCCGGTCTCGGATCCAACTAGATAATCAAATCCGGTTCCAAACGGATCCAATCTCGAATTGAATGGGAGATATCTGACCCGTTTTCACCCCTACATAGGACCAACGATTCCATATCCTGTCATCCTCCGTGGTTCCACTGCTTTAAGGTGGACAAAACCCTAACCCCCGGCCTTGCCCAGCTCCGGCACATGGGCCTCTCCCCTCCGCAGATCTCCCGCCTCCCGTCTACCTCTCCTTCTTGGGCTCCTATGACAAGGTGCACGCCGCCCTTAGGAGTTAGACCATCTCCAACCGAGTCTATTCGCTCGTCCCGTTCCCTTCCCGATGGGAAAGCGCAGGAGAGGGACGGTTCCCAACGCCGCAACCTGGTTCCTTCTCCACGGGGCGCATCACGAAAGGAGAGAGATCCTCGCGTGGGCTTCGCTCCCCATTCCCGTCCTGTTGGCCGTTCTTTGCGGTCGCCAATCGGCGAGGGTTACAAGGCAACAAGGACAAGGCGGCGATCGGCAAGGGCGTCATGGCGGCCGCAAAGGCGTCGCCAAGAAGAGCTGTCCGCCCCACCGGAGGGAGAGGAGGATCGGCATTTAAAATCGACACCTTGAGGTACGCATCGACACCCACCAAAATGCCGATTTGATGAAATGGATTCAGGTTTGATGCCTGCATGGTTTAGGCGATGGGATGAAATTTAGGGTTCTTCGATTTGATGCCTGGATGCCTGGATGAAATTTAGGGTTCTTCGATTTGATGCCTGGATGCCTGGATGAAATTTAGGGTTCTTCGATTTGATGCCTGGATGCCTTAGGCGATGGGTGCCGAGTTGATGCCTGGATGGTTTAGGCGATGGGTGCCGATTTGATTCCTGGATGGTTTACAAGATTGATTGAATGAGCACCTGGACGGTTTTCAACTCGGCACCTTGCATTTTTCTCTCATATAGCTATTTATTAGGCAGCTTGGCTAACTGTTAATTTTCCCTACCTTACGGCAGATCTTCATTTAAAAGCAACTATGCTTGACTTTACGTACTCAAGAACCAAAGGAGCGCACAATCTATTCATAAAATGGATGAATGAGCATCCATGGTCAGAAACTTAGCAATGCATGGAAATCTGTTACATTTCGACAAAAGAATGGCAGAGACGTTCAATCTTTATGTCAAATAAATAGAAAACAGAAATGTTATTCATCCTATTACTCTTGGAGCTTTGTGGCTCTCTTTTCAATTGCATATCCGGGATCAAGGCCAAGATGGAGAATTTTAAACTTGTTTGAAATATGCGATCTTGTTGTTTGAGTGAGGACAACCTTACCCTTTGCATGAATTCATTTATTCTGCCTGTCAGTGAATTGTATTTGTATGATGGTAAAATTTGTGCTTTGTATGTTGTGGACGGTTTTCAATTGCTTAACTGTTTTCAATTGCTTAACTGAGATGTCCTCTGTGAGATGTCCTTCGGGACTTTGTAGTAGAGTCTGTTTTCGACAAAACCCCATTTGCCTGGTAGTGAATAGACTGCCTTGTAGTCGATAATGAGATGATTATTCAGTTCATTACTCAGTTAATTATTGATTAAAGCGCCTTCTATTGATGAATAGATGAGCGATTCATTATTCAGTTCAACTGCCTTGTCCTCAGAGAATTTCGTCCGTGTATAGATGGAGTAAATTACTGTGGTCGGGTTCAGAGTGTTGTTCCGCATGTCAACCTTGTGGTTGGCGGTGGAACAGTTCAAGGATGCACATGACCATTTTCAGAGTATTGCTCGGATGTCAGTTTCATGGATGATCTTGTTTACCATGACTGGAAACCATAAACGGCAATTAGATTGTTAAGATGACTTTGAATTTCCTATTTACATAATGAAAGAGAAGGTCGTTTCATTATGTTGCGACTTGTGTAGAAATTTCGGGATGCCTTGCCTATTTTGCTACATGTTAGTGCTTTGCGTCTTTGTTGCGATGTGGGTTCGCAAAGATGGTTGTTGTGCTTCTTCTTTGCAATTGTGGTTAGTGCGAGAAGAGCCAAGTAGTGATGTGAATGTGTAAATCAATATTACCCTATCTTTCTTTGTTACTTTACTCATTATTTTGTATTTACGGTGATGCATTTTGTGAAGCTTACGCATTGTATTACCTTCGGTTCGAGCGTATCATGATTCAATATTGCCATAACCTTTGCGAAGTATTGTCCTTACGTGATGTTTTAGATGGACTCGGAGACCCTTGAGGCGTCCTCTCGAGATCACGAGATCTGCTGAGGAGAGAGCCGAAAGCGGCTCAGGGCGCGCTCGGGACAACTTCCTTCAAGTGATGAGCCTTGGGCCATCGACATTAACAACGACTTCTTGGTCGAGTTCATAGCCGACAGCTTGGAGAAGATGTCGTTGGACACGGTTGACTTTACCACTCCACCTTCTCCCACTGTGCTCGCTCACCTTGCATCTGCCGAGGGAGTTGATCTGGACGACGTAGTGCCAGCGGACTACACCAGCCCGAACGACTCCCCGCTCAGCGACTACTCCACGGATTCTCTACTTAGCGAATGTGGATTCGAGTCCGATCGTTCGGGCCACCTTGTTTAGATCTTCATGTGTGTTGTATGCTTTAATTTGGACCATGTGGCTTTCAACTGCTAAGTGAGCTTTATTGTATTTTGGATCATCTAGCTATGAACTTGTAATCTTTACCGTAATTTCAATCAATGTGATGTCTGTTCCATGCTGAATCATATTGTTCCCACATTGCTTTGCCATGATTCCATTCCGTAATAACAAAGCTGTGTGTGCTTTCAATGATCGGGGAGGACGACATGGACCCTTTCTACTCGAACTTCCTTCAGAGGACTTGGATCTTTGTGGTGCACGGGTTATCTCCTCGGAAGACCTCCGACCATGGGCACGACTCATGCTGCCCGAGTCGGTCCACGACGTGAAGAAGGGGACCAAAAACAGCTCCAGCGAGAGGACCAAATGGATCATGCGAGGAGGATGAAGTTCTAGTCTCGGCTTGGTTGAATGTGAGCCTAGACCCCATTGTTAGGAAGGACCAATCATCGGACACGTATTGGACCGAATTGCTGATTATTACACAACCTATAGCAAGGAACACATGAAGGCAAGATCGAAGAAAGCATTGGTTAACCGCCGGTCATTGATAAATGAGTGTGTTAGCAAATATCTTGGTATCTCAATCGGGCCGACGGTCTACATCGAGTGGGAGCATCGGCGTGATAGGGTAAGTAATTGTCCCCGTCTGTAGTCGAAGACTTGTAGTCATGTTGTAATTGTCTTCTTTTTTGTAGATGGCCCATCTTTGATACGATGTACCAGGACATTGAGGGCAAGCCATTCGCGTTCCACCATTGTTGGGTACTACTTGCGGATCATCCGGTGTGGTCTTCGCACTTGTCCCACAAGAAGCAAAAGACGGACGACATGAAGGGTCCAATGACATTCCTATCGAGCGAGACTCGCAAGCATCCTCGATGAGTGGAAAGGCCACAAGGCCGGACGACTGCGAAGGTGCGAGGAAGCGTGGTGGTACGTCTAGCATGTCATCTGTGGGTGCGTACTCGAGCAATTCAACAAGATGAATGAGTCCAGAGCTGCTCGGTGGAAATCTGAAGGAAAAGCGGCTACTATGCTAGAAATCTGAAGAAAAACTGCCATGTCGAGGAAGCGGAGAATGAAAGGATTATGAATATTGACTTGAACTCGTGTAATGGATTGCTTCATGAGTACTACGAGTCGACAGAATGAGATTATGACGAGTCGTCGTGCAATGAACAAGTAATTGTTGCCTTCATCATCCTGTTTGAACTATCTAGATCGAGTTGTCGTCCCTCTACTATTGTGTAATGTTGTGTTAATGTTTGAACTACCTTTATTTATTGTGTGAACTACGTGGTTGTATTGTGTGAACTATCCAGGTTTGTTGCTTTGTTGTGTTGGTTTGTTGTGTTCATGTGCGAACTATCTAGTTTGAGGAGGCCTCTACTATTGTGTAATGTTGTGTTAATGTTTGAACTATCTAGTTGTATTGCGAGACTTACGGATTTGTAATGTCTGCATTGTCGGTTATCCTGTTTTGAGCTTTCCATTTCATTTCACGTCTGACCAAGTTCACTTATTTATTGAACCTTACATTGATACATAACACTCTCACAAGGAAAAATAGCTTACACTTGCATTATCCCGTCTTGTGACCAAAGGTGTTCGACCGAGATCCGCCGCAATCGATGGTGAAGTTGGCGATCCCTCCGCCTTTGAGTTGCTTGTATGCAGTGCAAGACCGACCCGTTGGGTGACGTCCCAGTAACGACAGGAGTTCCCATATAGTCGAAGTTCATTTCCTGTGGTGGCCCATTCCTCTCATCCTCCACGATCATGTTATGCAAAATGATACGTCACAATCATTATATGCCTTAACGTACTCTGGTGCCAACATCGCCCAGGGCCCCTAACAATGGCAAACCTACCCGAGCACTCCAAATGCTCTCGACATCCTTCCTTGCGCGATCGTTGCATCTGCGAGAAGTGGATCCTCTTGTTTCCCATCGGCGCCAAATCGCCTTAACAAAGGTACCCCACTCAGGTAAATGCCATCCGCGAGGTAGTACCCCATGTCGCATGCGAGTGTCGTTGACGATGTAGTTTATCACGGGCTGTACCATCATTTTCCTAGAAAATATGTTAGAACGGTGTAACACATTAATATCGTTCATGCTTCCCGCATACCGAAAAAAGCATGCCAAATCCACAAGTCGCAAAGCAACCGCCTCGAGGACTATGGAAGGCTTGTGAGTATGCGGTGAATGCCCTTGCCATGCTTTGGACGGTTCTTCGGGTCCAATGCATGCGATCGATGCTACTAAACATACCAGAAACCCTGTGCTCACCAACAAAGAAGGAGTCTAGCAATGTCTTCTGCGTTAGGAGATCGGAGGTACTCCTCCCGAAAACCTCCACCACCGCCTTCACGAACTTCTTGAGAGCTACAAGGGCCGTGCTTTCCATATCTGAGGTACTCGTCCACAGTTGTCGCCAAGAGAACGCCAGACGCTAGCCGACGGAGAGTCATTACTTTCTGAAGAGGATGCAAACCAAGCTTCCCCTTCCGATCCCTCCTTTGCTGGAACCAAACGTCGTGTCCTTCAACAGCATTCGTTATTCGCAAAAATAGGGACCGGCTCATCCGAAACCTGCGTATGCGGAACGACTTAGACAAAATGAAACCTTACAAGTACATCATTCATCTTTGCTGCAACTACTGGTTTGTTACCTCCGCCTGAAAAATGCGTGGCCGTAGACGGGGGAAGAAGCGAAGTAATCACCATAAATCCGAGCCGCCCCTTCAGCGTGACCTCGGTTGATCACCGCATGTCCTGGAACCGATCCCCGTCGACGGTTCGTACCTCGCGCTTGCATCTCCTCCTCCTCTGCGATTGCGAAGAGAAGGGTGTCCTCATCATCAGTAAAACCTAGTTCATCACTTGAGGAAGAATTGGACTGACTCATTTTGAAGTTGGCAATGGGTTGTGGGTGAGTAACCTGATGAATGCAACCCCTCAATATATAGAATGGCTGGGTTGGATGAGAGGGGAAGAGGAAAAGTTAGGTATTTCTGGGAAGGGAAGGGAATGGGGAAGGGACTCGGTTGGAGTGCATTGCTGGGAAGGGAATTCCTTCAGAGGCTGGGAAGGGAATAAAACCTTAGGAATCGGTTGGAGATGGTCAGGACGGACGTCTACCTCCTCAGCCAAAACCTTGAGAATGTGGTCATGCCCAACAATTCCATTTGAAAAGGAATCAAATTTACAAAAGAAATAAAAAGATGCTAGAAAAGCAATCAATTGGCTCATGCCCCGGCATCATGTCATCAAGGTTCTGAAGGCGAAGGGGCTGAAGAAAGACGTTGGCTTTTTTCGCTGCAGGTACTGTAACCGAGAAGCGATTTGTGGAGAAGTTCCTTGACCATTACACCGAGCCTGTTCCAGGGCTTGCGGACGCTTATGCTGCTGCTTGTGCTGGGAAAGTGCCTCTCGAATTCAAAGGATACGTTTGGTACAGTTCTAATTTTATCAGATCTATAGATCTAGTGAACCTAAGTATTTCTAGTTCTACTATATCTATAGAGCTGGAGCTGTTGGTACATTAAGAACGTTTAGATGGATCATCTTGTTTACATTTTAGATTAAAAATATAAACTTATTTTACTTTATTTTAGGCTACAAGTTTCAGATCTCAGATAGAGCTAAGATCTAGAGTTCTACCAAATAGAGTCTAACTGTGAGATCTTGAAGGTCCATTCTGCCTCCCAAGCTGATATCTGTTGATATGTTTACATGTTAAAAAATCAGACAGGTTTTTTTCGCGATCTGATTACTCATGCTGTGATTAAAGCTTGTACCTTGATATGTCTTAAGCATTTGAATGATCTAGGTTTGATGGTCCACTGTTCTTTTCCTGCTTTACACACCTGACCGATTGAGAAATTTGATAATGTATTATATTAGTAGTTTACGGTGAGTAGTAGATATTAAATCTAGCTATTGATTTGTTGAGGGTATTTCTATTATTATATTACTAGAATAAGTATAAATAAATACTGACTAATCTGTTCCATTGAATCGAAAAGAATAAACGATCCATATTGAATTTAGCGTAACGTAGAAGAGCTCATTGATTTTGCCTGCTGCTTTTTAGATAAAGGAATGTTTTACGCCCAGACTTGTTGCGCTGCACTGCCGCTAACTTATAATGTTAGCTGATGAATCTATAAATGTGATTTTTTGCAGGAAGATAGTATCAATCCCTCATAATATATTTTATCATTTAAACCTATAGAGTTCTCATGAATATTATCAGTTTGGTACAGTAGAGCGCTTAATCGTCCAAGTCATGGTCGTGAGCTCGTGACAGAAATAACTGCAACTTAGAATTTGCCGGTAGCTCACGTTGCTGACAAACACGGCAGCAGCCAGCACTAGCCGGCACCTCGCCGTACTAACCTCTGTTCTGCACGCCAAAGGCTTTACAATTTTTTCCAAGCTAATGGCCTTGACCTGCATCTCATATTGCGTTAAAACTTAGGCGTGCTTTCCATTGCACCCTCAAGTTCTTCATTTGAATTGTTTGGTATTTTTCCCCTTTGAACAGTCCCTGATTTGAGCTTGAAACTGAATATAATATCTTAAAAACTATGGTCTGAGGTTCTGAACTCAGCATGATGCGTTGGCCTGTAGCAGTATAGCACCACTCAAGCCTTCTAATTCGTCACCAGAGTCCAAACCTACCTAACACTGCAAACAGTTCTCCCTTGTTCCAGTGGAACAAGAAGCTTTGGAACTCGTACAATCGTTGATACAACATAACCATACATCGTGCATGCTTTGGTTTTTGCTCATACTTTAATACAAATAAGCCAAAAAAAAACGAAAAACAAAAGGCACATTCAAGTCCAACTAGAACGCAGAATTGATGCTCTAAAATCAAAATAGCTCCATATCAGGCTATTTACTCTTTATACATACAACACTAGTAATATCGCCATACATTTCTTGAGAGCTCCTGGAAGCTAGGATGCCTGGATACACCGGTAACGTTACGGATACGCGATACGTCATTTCTCTAAAAACACCAATATAACAATATATACGTGTGTATATGATAAAAATAAAAATATAGAGAAACATACATAAAATATGATATATCACGCATAAAATAGACATAAAAGATACTGTAACAAAGAAAATAAAGAAGCAAATAAGCCAAATCATCTCGCATGCCATCAGCCCCATAACAAGTGACTTAAGGTATATCTAGTTTACTGCTGTCGCAAATGTCCCCACAATTACAGGCTTTTGTTTCTGCCAGCTGCAACCATATGTCTAGTCTCTTAGCCGATGCTGCCCTCACCAACACCAGCTCCTGGTTACTACTAGCCGTCTGAGAGTATATCACACTACTACAATCAAGAGGGGAGAATAAGACTATAGTGAGAGAACTCAACGTGCATGAGGACCAAGGATACCATTGTGCCAGCAAGGAGAGGGGTGCTGCGCGCCACCGTTTACAGGAGATAAGAATGTTGGCATGAGAACCTGAGGAAGAGAGGAGTAGGGGCAGTAGCATGGGGAGCGATAATGGGCTGTGGAATGGAAATAAATAACTTCAGCATCTCTTCTGAGTTAATAGAGATATTATTGAAAAGATGTATCAGAAAAATATCAATCAAGTATCGGGAATTATATTTTCAGAAAATAGGAAATTCACTTGTATGGATATGATATGTAACGGTTTCATATCTGTATCTATATCCGATACCGATGGTATCCGAGTAACGGAGCTTGGAAGTGTAAATGGTTCTGGGAAAGAGAAACCAACAGAACGATAGAACTAGTACAAAAATCCTTTGTGGACCTCTCTATACTACACTGATCCTAACTTCAGCTAATTAATCAGTGTCCTCCGCCTCCTGCGCTTGGCCCCATCGGCAGCATCTCCATCAATGTCGACACCGCCGCCTTCGCCGCCTCGAACGCGGACGCCGCCGAGGCGGGGCTCGGCGGCACGGGCCTCGCTGCGTCGGCGCACCGCACGAAACTTACGGCGAAGATCGCAACGAGAGCGGCGACGAACAAGGCATGGTGGACGTGGTGAGAGGCCATGGCTCCCAAGAAACAAAACAAGCGTGGTGTGCTCTTCTTCTCTGAATGCTAATGAGCGTACGTTTCTCTGAGTCGCTCACTCTTGTGTGTACAGATGGTATGGTGCCAGTGCATTTATATAGAGAGAGAATGGGCATGGTGTGCTGGGTCGCCAGGTCTTCTCACCACCATGTCTCGTCTTTGCAGCCAACCAGGTTGAAAATTTCGTGCTGAAATGCTGACCCCTTAGTTGTGCTGCTGGGCAAGATCAAGAAAGTGTCGAGAATGTGATGAGGTTGGTGCTGTAACTGTTGTTCATGCAGTGGGAGCAGCAGTAACTCAAAAATGCTGACCCACTTTGTTCTGTTGGCACAAGGAAATGGTCAAGAGCAGCCGATGACGTGCGATAAAGCAAGCAGCCAACTCGCTTAATTTGCCACGCTTTTTGACAATTACGTAAATCTGAATCTCGGTCCTCACAAATTGCGGGGGATTTGATGTGCAGAGGACGAGTAGGTGCACCAGCACCGGCCAACTTTTCCTTCTTTGAAATGTGCATCCTGCATCGGTTGAAACTTGAAAACCTGAAGCTTGTGTGGTGCGTCAAGGTTGGCTGAGACCAGCGCGTCGAAAGTCCAACACGGCCACGGCACAGCCCTCTTTGGAAGTCAAACCAATGAATTCGCAAGCGGGACGGAACTCGAATGAATTGACACAACACTTCGTTTACCGGCCATGCTAGTTGTTTTCCCTTTTTTTTCTGTGTATTATTGGTTATAATAGTAAGGTGTCTATGCGTAGTACGGGTTTAAAAAAGAGCGATAAATACATCAGGAGTGTGCGGAGACGAACGTGTAGAAATTACGTTGAACATCGTGAGTGTTGAGCCTAACAGCATAGACGCTGGGTTGGATGATTCACACTGTGCGGGAGTAAACTTCTTCTTATATTAGCTTAGATTAGACATAGCAAGTATAACTGTAGACTCCAGAGACAGGTACAATCAAGACGCAAGTTTGGTATTTCCCGACTTCCAGTCATGAGCACTGAGCCATCAGTAATCAGCGCTGAGACCATCAGTTAAGCTAAAGCATCAGAAATCAATAGCACCCGAGTATTGACGTGGACCTTTCGACGGCCAAGGAAGGAAAATTTGGTGAACTTGACATTCTAGTCTCAGCGCATGTTAATGCACCAACGAAAGAGTCAGATTCACGAGGATGCAGTTTTAGGCTCTCGACTAAGCTCCAAAACGAGCAATGATTTACAGTAAGGTTACGGTTAACTGTACAGAGTCACGGGAAAAATGCAGGGGGAAGTTTTCACGCATTCATAGCCTTAGCAAACAAGGTGCACGGAGAAATCTGCAGGTTATACTCTCTTCCGGGGTTCTTCAGTAAGGAGATTTCATCAAGCCTGGTGCACAAACATGGGCCGTAGAATCTAATATTCTTTGGCCTTCTTCCGCAGCTCATTTAGCTCATTCTCAATCTCTATGTCTGGGAAAGGGCGCGCTGCACCTGAGTTGCTGACTGCTGTTCTACCTGGAGGAAGTTCTCCTTTCTGTAGGTGACATGAAATTGTAGTCATGCAGTATGGTATGAACGGAATGAACAAGTCAGTGCATACACTAAAATGGAAACACACACACACACAACGGAATTTAGTAGTATGTGTGTATCATCATTCTGTTGACTTATTACTATCAGAAGTGTGGTTTGGTTCACAGAGATATCAGTACTGATGCATGCATGTTTAAACAATGTGGTATGCTATACCAGGTATAGATGCCTGCCCCAGTACGAATTACACAACAGAAAATAATAAGTTCAGGGCTTGACCACAGTTATTGTTAAATGATTTATAGAAGATGGAATGAGTGAAAATTGACGTTTTTTAGAGAACCCAAAAATTGATATCTGTCTGGCCAATTTATGATCCATTTTTTTTTTCTATATTCTATTCTCTAATGGTATGGATGCCAAAGTACCATTACATCTTGCCATCTTGGTGCGCATGCCAGATTATTAACTTGAAAAATTGTTATTGACTCGGAGTTTAAGCATCTGAATAACAATACGTACCAAAGAGCTTCCAGACAGATCTTTTTTCATTTGTGCGAGATCATCATCAACTGACGAAGTCTCAAGCAATGCAAACTGGGCACAAAAAGTATAGTTATGATCAAATCTGATTACCACAATTAGAATTATTAGAAATCAGTCTGCAATGTCCAATTTTACCTTTCCTTCTAAATCATCAGTTGCTAATTGACCAAGTGCCTCTGCTTGGGATTCCATTGCCATAACTGACAGCATCAAACATGTAATTATTTGTAAGAATTGAACGTTAAAATGATTACTAATGAGATACCACCGGGTGATAAACATAACAAGCAAGAAAAGCTGGTAGCAGACCTTATTTCTCAACCATGATAAGAGACATAACCTTCACAATACATGAAAGAAAATGAAGGCATAACTTACCAAGATCATATGTTCATACTCGTAACAACTCGATTGCAGAAGTGGGAGATCCCACAAAATGCCAATCAAAATCTTTATATCAAAAACACCAAATTGTGTTTTAAGGTATCAGCCTTTGGGCAATGGGCTGAACTTTTCACTGCTAGAAAATCAGATATGCAACCATCCAAGATTCTACGTGCATTCTGATGTAGCTGCTGGCACTTTTGACAACCTGTGAAAGGAAAATTTTGACAACTACCTAGTTCTAGTTGCTACCCAGTTATATTTTGCATATTTGGCCACTGACATAGTCCATCCCAAGCCAGGAAAAAGGAGAAGGGCTGTGATAGGTTTGGCGAGCCAATGAAAAAAAATACAACATCCTTTTCATGGAATGAAACCCAAGAGCTTTGATTTGGTTTCATTCCTAGCCTACCCAAACTTGTTTGGAACAAAAGGCTTGGCTATTGGTTGGCCACTGACAGTTTGACAATATTTTGAGGCTCGAGCCTAGAGTTTGACTTATTATAGTAACTAGTTGACTACCTTACTATGTTTTGACCGCTTAAAATTTAGAGTAAATTTCGTAAAACTACAGGTTTCTTGTACAAACTATAAAAAAACGACAGGTTTTAGCATCTATTTTAGAAAACTCTAGATTTTAGGAACATTTGATTCACAAAACTACAGGTTGTAGCTGTACCGTAATTTGTTCCTAAAATCAACATGTTGGAACAAATGTTCCTAAAATCTGGAGTTCGCTGAAATAGACGCTAAAACCTATAGTTTTTTAATAGTTTGTACAAGAAACCTGTAGCTTTATGAAATTTACTCTAAAATTTAAATTACAGAAGCTTTCAGCTGTATATCAGATATGCTCTAAGCTTAAACCACTCCGCGTTTTTGTGACTCCTTGATAGAATTTTCATTACTTGACCTCTTACAGGTTTAAGCTATCTATGTTCGACATAGAGCATCTCTCTGGTCTAAGACAAAATTAGTTTATCATGCCCGCTATATGAACGGGTAACAAGGTACTTTACTTAACAAAAGAAACAATAATAGTGAGAGAAAATCAGTAAAATAAAGTGAGTACCTTTTTCCTCCATTTTCTCAAATGCTGAAAGGGCACTACTTGTATTTACATTCCCCAACATTTCACTCACTTTTGTTGAGGTCCTGAAGGAAAAGAAATGTCAATTGTCAGAGCATCCAAAATACGGAGTAAAGAATAGAAAAATAATCAACAAATGACAAATGCATACTTGGCTGATTGAGCACGGGCTTTTAGGGTATCTTTTTTCTGCTTGGCCTCTGCTATCTTGCTCTCAAGAACCTACAGAATGGCATACTCCACATGTTAATGACGATGCACAACAAATAGCTAAGCAATATGAAATAGGGACAGTTTACCATGTGCTGCACATGGGCCCAACAAAATATAAATTTGTATTGACCCATAAAATATAATAGAGAGAGTGAAAAGAGCATCCCAGCAGTTGAAGCTTGAAAATAATAAGCTCACCCGGGTATTTGAAATCAGATTTTCAACTACACTCTTCTGCTGATCAAGCTGGGATCTTAAGGAGCTTGCATTGTCCTAAGCACACAAAGAAATAAACAACAAAATTATAACAGGAGTTTCATATATTAAATTAACACAAGTTACATGTAAGATCCTATATACTACATACGTTCAATTGCTAATCAAAGTGATAGAAGGCACAAAAGCGCAATGCATTACAGAGCATCCAAAAGAGTCGGAGATTCTAAAAGCAAGTTACATGCTACATGGTAGTTAAGCGGTATAATACCAGAAGATGATCCCTAACTATAGATTTACATGATACCTACAGCATATGACTTGCGCCGCTTAAGGGCTTCACGAGAAAGATCCTCGTCACCCTTTTGAAGAGCAAGTTGAGCCCTCCGATACCTACACTTTGAGAAAAATGACATTCAGACTAGGACAAACAGATGACAGAGCTCAACGTAAGCATGCAGTTACCCATAACATTACCAATCAGCAGCTGCCTGTTCGGCAGCTTTGTACTTGTTCTCAAGCCGCTTTTGAGATGCCAAGACCTTGCAAAACCAAAATCCATGTTAGGAGGTAGACTGAGATAGAATATGCCAAAAATATTTGTATTCTTGTTTACAAAAGAATAAAGAGAGATCCAACAAATATATAAGAGTCTGGTAGTATAAGAGGACAGCTGACCAAACTAGCATCAACACCATGAAATATTTACAGATAGATGAGGCAACATAACAGAAAGTTGTTGATTCCTTGATGGCAATAGTGAAAAGAACATGTGCTGTCAATGATGAAATGTTGTGATTAAATGTAATCACAAAAAACCTGTGCAGTGGCTTGCCGCATCTTTGTTAAATCATCATTCATCTCCAAAACTGCTTGATCTAGGATCTTCTCAGGGTCTTCAAATGAACTTAAAACTGCATTTGCATAGGACTAAACAAACCAGCAAGCCAAGAGTTTTTAGTTAAATAAACACAAAACTCTGGTAGGACATAATGGATGAAACAGTATCACTCACCTTGACAACCCTAGATAGTCTATCAAAGAGGTTACTCCGTATGCCATTGCACTTAAATCTGTTGACATTTGATTGCTGTACTCGCACAACTCTAAGTGAAACTGCGGGCGGAAAACATAAATTAGAGATCATCAACATGGCCGTTGGTCCATCACAATATTTCATGCTCTGGACTTTGCTATAATCTCTACTGTAATCATAAAGTTGATTTACTAACATAAAAAAATTGCATGCCCATTCAACAACTGTCTAAGCATATCCATTAAGAACAAAGACAGACATGAGCACAAGTTAATAGAACATTCTCTAATAGTATAAACTTTAGTTTATGTAGGAAACTCAAAGTAGTATCATAAAAGGGTATTCATATTCAAACAATTGCTTCAACAGACAGCCATGAAAATGTTGAACGTGTTATTGGAGGTCAGTCCTGTGTGTTAAGTTTACGGTACAGCATGTTTCAGTAAAAGTTAGATCAAACGGGAGAACAGGCTCTACCGGCTGTGGTCATTACTGCGGCAGATGTCTGTGCAATGGGTCAAATTAATTTTGAAATGATTAATTCAACTAAATTAGTTGTTGTAGGCTCATTTTTTTCTCAACAGAGAAGGAAAGCTTGTGGGCTTCCATACCTAATTAGTGTGGGAAACGTAACGAAATCACTGTATAATAGTCCACAATAGCAAGCTACTTCGTCCAATCATGGAAGATAAGACAGATGCGTAACAGTAAATTACAAAGGCAGCAATACCACAATCCAACTCTAGCTACTGTTCAAGGTAAATCAACAATTGCAACACTGAGCATCCCAAGCGACAGGTTCGCCTCTAAACTACCACATAGACGCTACAGCACCCTAATCGAATCCGCAACCACAAGCTTCGTATCGCAATATCTCCCACAAGCACAGAGAACCATGGGAAGTTGAATATGAAGTCGCGAAACGCACCGCTGCCGTAGAGGAAGGAGGTCTTGAGGGCGGTCCGGCGGAAGCTGGCGGCGGCCGGCGGCAGCGCGAGCCTCAGGCTCGTCGGCGGCGCCCTAATCTCCATCGATTCGGGGTGGAGTGGAGGACGAAACAGAGAAAAGTGGGAAAATTTTTCTCCTGGTAGTTCGCTCTATCTGGGTGGGAGGTGGGTTCGTGTGATGGAGAAGAGAAGAGATGGAATGGAAACTTGGAAAGCGATCTCGGGTTGGATCCGGGCTTTGCGCGCATCGCACAGCTGCAACTGAGGAAATATATGGCCCAACAAGCCTACTTAGCTCTTCCGAGAAGCCCACTTGAATTTCTTTTTGAGATGAGAAAGGCCCACTTAAGCCTTGTTTGTCCTCAGGATTTTTAGTTCAAATTTCTAATCCACCACCCATATGAATTTCGTCCGAGAATAGGCCCTTCGTTTCAGCTTCTGAATTATAGATTCTGAATTATAAGAAAAATTGTTTCTAATTGTGGGAGAATCGGATCGGACCAACTACGACTTCTAGGTTCCGAATCAGGCCAACGAGAATCAGGTTTCAGTCGATTCTGATTTTATATAGAGGATAGCTTATGATTGTGGGAGAACCTGTCCAGAATCCTTCCGTTCGATAGATAAGGACTAGCCAGAATAACACGCTACGCAGCGTCGCGTACAACGGTGCAACGTGAAAATTTTGAAAAATTTGATCGTATTTTCGGTTTTCGCATTTTTTTTAAAAAAATTGGTTGGTAAGACCCGTCGGCGAATCTATAGGCTATTATAAACTTTCAACGAATCTGTGTTTTTCTGAGAAAACCGCGGTTAGAACCCGTCGGCGAATCTATAGGCTACTATAAAGCTTCGCCGAATATGTATTTTTTAGAAAACCGTTGCTGTTTTTTTTACGCAATTCGGGAAATGGTTTTCGTATTTATTTTTAAAAAATGAGTCATTATGACCCGTCGGCGAATCTATGGGCTGCTATAAACCTTCGATGAACATGTTTTTTTTAAAAACCGCGGTTATGACTCGCTGACGAATCCACGGGTTGCTATAAATTTTCAACGAATCTGTGTTTTTTTTAACCGTAGAGGACCTAAAGTAATTTTTTTGGGGGTCCGTTCCGCTAAAAACCATGTGGAGGACCTAAATGTAAACTGCAGAGGGACCTAAATGTAATTTCATTTTTCCCGGGTCTATTCTATTAAAAAACCGTCGAAAGGACCTAAACGTATTTTTTTATTTTTCGGAGGGCCTCCGCGCGAAATCACTGACGTGGCAACGCTCATGTCTTGGCAAAGTCTAGCGCTATAATAATATGTATACATTTGAAGATATTTTTTATAGCAAGCATTAAACATTTAGACACAATTTTGTTGTGCAAATATAGCTTGGTAAAGAGAGTTTTGAAGATACTTCTTTATGAATGGTTAATCATAAGAGTAGTGTACAACTTTTTTTTAAAGAGGTATATGTGACTACTTAAACTTCTAATTTGGTCCATTAATATTTTGAAAGAATTTGTATGTTACCTTTAGTTTGTTTGAAGGAACTTTGCTACGTTCGTATATAGAAAAAGATAGTCTACTTCAATATCTAACATTAATTGTTATATACATAGCGTAGATGGATTGAAATTGGATGTACGTTGAGAACTGTGCAAGTGCCGAATACCTTAATGGCGTCTCTGCTTTTAGAAGAGTTGTAGGGGAGAATATGTTTAACAAAGGGGTATAATTTATATAATCACTGACACATGGTTACATATGGTTCATAAAATATTAGTTATATGCCCGTGCGTTGCAACGAAAACTCAATTTATGATAAAAAGTTTATTTGCAAAAAGCACTAACAGTAGCAAAGGTGGGTAATTAAAGAACAGTGACAAAGATGAGTAAATTAAAGAGCTGTGACAAAGGATAGATAATTTTATTGAAGTGATACGGAAAGAAACTTTTACTTTATATAATAGAGATTTTGAACCGTCAGCGATTTAATTTTCTGTAGTAGTGAGGTGCCGGCCTGAGCGTGAAGCGGCGGCACGGCGTGCCCGCGGGGATCAGCTGGGGCGTCATGATCCCGGCGGGCGTGGCGCTGTCGCGCTTCTTCAAGCGGTTCGACCCGTTTTGGTTCTACGCGTACGTGGTCGCCCAGGGGCTCGGGTTCTTGCTCGGCGCGCTCGTCGTCGTGGCCGGGTTTAGGCTCGACGGTGACGACGGCCCCGTGGCCACCCACAAGGCCATCGGCATTATCATCCTGGTCTGCGCCTGCTTGCAGGTACATACAGAGACATACGTACATGGTCCTCTTCTCGCCTCACCCGTCGGTTAATCTCGATCGTGTACGCTAACGGCCGGCATATCGATAACTGTGTACTATGTGAAATTATTCGTAGGTGATGGCGTTGCTGGCGAGACCGCGAAGGAGACGAAGGCGAGGAGGTACTGGAACTGGTAGCACCACAACGTCGGCAGGGCGGCCATCTTGCTCGGCGTCGCCAACATCTTCCACTACGTACGGGCTGGCTCTGGCGAAGGAAGGGCAGGACGCAGGAGTGGAGCTACGTGTACGGCATTTTCGTCGGGACCTCCGCCTCCGCGGTTGTTTATAATTACCTCGTTCTCGAGGAGTGGAGACGCAGGCACTGAGCTAGATCTGCAGGCTTCAGCTACCTGTACACTTTTGTTTTTTTGCTGTCTATTTTCGTTGTTGCCATTCAGGTCACTTGTACGTGATTAGCATTGACGTGTATTGTTTTCTTCCGTGTCATCATTTTCTTGTCTGTGGTGAGCCTGAGATGTGCAATATGACATTCATTCATTTCATTGATATATGTAGTTTATACATGACGTTGTGTGCACTGCAGTGCATGTCTTGCTTATTTAATCGTGCACTCGCATTTTCAATAGCTCGGCAAGCTCGATCAGTTCATGACATACCGCTAGCACAGAACACGCTACCTACTTTGCTTCCTCACGCCGGTAATTGCATGCATGCGCGTGGTTTCCTCTCGCTGTCACGCAACAGGATTAATTGGCTTCCTTCGGTCACCAATAGTTGTCATGTTATACATGATCCGGTTTACGAAATATAACTTTGACCACTATTTTTTATTATGATGAGTTTATAAACCGTAATAAAATTATAATATTATAAAAGTATTTTTTCAGATAAATCTACATATATAACTATCATATATCTAATTTAAATATTTAAAAAATATTAACAGTTAAAGTTTTAAAAGTTCAACTTCACCTATGTCCGAAACAATTACTATTTGTGATTGTAGTTATTATACAACATTTACACATCACTCCTGCATGAAAACAGGCTTCCTTGAGTCAGAATTGTACGAAGATGTGAACCGTAGTTTGTTTAATTAGTCGATCAGTTAATTGGCAGAACAAATGGAAAGCGATTGATTACACCTTACAGTTGATTATAGTTTCCTATGAAGCGGACTTTCACATGTAGTTGCTTTTTTACTTGGACCACTTTTCAACTCCACATTGATTGCACAGACCAGGCAAATACTATTAGTAGCCATTTCTCATGCCAATAATCTTAATACATTCGTTCAAAATGCACATTGACGGGGCTGTTGTACTAACTTCACGTATGCATGGCTGTCTAATGATCTAAAATTTCGGCTAATATTTTCAAAAGAGAAAAGAACAGTTGATTGATCTAGGCAATCCCAAAAGGCCAATCGAAACTATGTGTTTGTGTGGGACTAAACCAGCAATATGGATCACATTGGTAGAAACCAGCAATATGGATCACATTGGTAGATATCGTAATAATCTCTACCAATATTTAACTTAGTTCATCTTACAAGCGATTCATACTTGTGCCATCAGCAAAATAACTAACTTCAGAATGTCCCATGTGTGATCGGTAGCAAGCTAGCCGCTCGGCACGGAGCAAATTCTATAACAAGTCACAAGTGGGCTCAAAACCGTGGGCAGCACTTGGCAAAACAGCGGCGAGAGAGACCCTGCTCTGAAGAAGATACGGCGCATCTACTGCACTGCACCTAGCTAGATTAATTGCTTCTTTTCAGCAAACTCAGATAATTCAGATTGGATTAGGGGCTCAAGTGCTCAACCGTGTCCATAGATATGTCTGCAGATTTTGGTGCAATACTTCGGTGAACATCTTACTAGGATCCACGCATAGTCGATCACCTCTGATGTCGCTGTTGCTTTGGCCGGAGTAATCATAGTACAATCTGAACTTGAGAACGCAGCTAGCTTCTCTCCTCTGATTGACATACATGTATTTGTTGGTCCGCGCTGTGTCTGACTCTTTCTCATGTCTCTGAACCTTGGCCTTCAATAGACGGGAAAATACGATGTATGACACTTAATTCGTTCGCCTCGTACAGAATGACATTAAATTAGGACGCCTGATACGAAACGATACCGTGCCATCCAATTTCTCCCACCAGTGACATTCTGCCTATTGAATTGATGGAAATGCCCTTGGGTCAAGGATCAAGCTTTTCTTTTTCCTTTTCTCGTTGATCGATGGATCAAGCTTTTCTTTTGGATGAGAATAAATGTTTTTGCAGTCGGGTCAACATCCAACATGAGAAAAATTATTTTCGTGATTTACGCAATAAATATTTTTCGTGAATTACTGTATAGAAGTATGTATGTACAGTAAATGTACAGTAACATTTACACCAAAGATTGAGTAAATGTACAGTAATTTTCGTGATTTACGCAATAAATGTACAGTAACTTTGCAGAACATACATCCAGAGCCCGGTCATAAAACTTTACGCAATTGCAGTGATCCTGATTTACGCAATAAATAATTTTCGTGAATTCAATTGCAGTGATCCTGATTTACGCAATAAATAATTTACGCAATTGCAGTGATCCTGATTTACGCAATAAATAATTTTCGTGAATTCAATTGCAGTGATCAATAAATAATTTACGCAATAAATAATTTACGCAAACAAATAATATATTTAAAATAATATATTTTTTCTAGAGTTTAAAATATATTTATTGCGTAAATTATTTATTGATTGCGTAAAATATATTTATTGCGTAAATTATTTATTCCTAACTCTAGAATTAATTTACGCAATAAATTTTCGTGAATTCAATTGCGATGATCTGATTTACATAATAAATAATTTTCGTGAATTCAATTGCGTTGATCAATAAATAATTTACGCAATAAATAATTTACGCAAACAAATAATATATTTAAAATAATATATTTTTTCTAGAGTTTAAAATATATTTATTATGTAAATTATTTATTGATTATGTAAAATATATTTATTAAGTAAATTATTTATTCCTAACTCTAAAATTAATTTACGCAAACGAATTTAAAATATATTTTTGATCACTAATTTTTATTTCCGCTAAATAATATATTTAAAATAATATATTTTTATATATATTTCTGCTAAAATTAATAAATATTTTATAATAAATAAATTAGTGATCTAAGAGAAGCACTAAATAGTGACCGCCAATACCCAAGGGCATTTCGTCAATTCAATAAGCGAGAATGTCACCGGTGGGAGAAATTGGATAGCACGGTGTCGTTTCATATCAGACGTCCCAATTTAATGTCATTCTGCGCGAGGCGAACGAATTGAATGTCATACATCGTATTTTCCCTCAATAGACAGCCGGATTAGCCTTTGTCTAAGAAGCAATATGGCTGGGTGGTCTACGTCCGTCTACCGGCAAGGCGCGTGGCCTCCACACGCCGACTCGTACCAGCGACAATAGAGAACTCGGAATGAGCTGTCGTTCTTAATTTGTGAGGAGGAAGACTCAAGACCCAACAGACTCGTGGCCGTTGGTCTATTACCGTCGACCTTTTTCTGAATTCACGGTCAGGTTCAGGCAACCCGTCAAGGTAGCACCTCACGTACACCATCTTCCAAAATATTATTATAGCCCGTCATGTACGGCGCGACCAAAACATGATTTGTCAAGGGGACAGAAACTTCACACGGAGGCTATGTTTTTTTTTTTCGCGGTGTAATATAAAATGATAATACGAGGGTTTTAATATTGCTTGGCCTGGAACCTTCTAGGGCTCAAGTTTATCAAATCAGGAAGGCTTCTCCATGCGGCTGTTTAATTGCTCCACGTACGATGATGGCATTCTAAGTATGTTTGTTTAATTGGAGCAATCTGCAGAAGGGATGAAATGGAATAGCTAGCTAGTATTCATGGAGTAATTTAAGTTCTGAAACAGAAATATTCGGACTAGAGTAGGTTACCCACTAGGCTTCCATATTTCGGCTGGTAACTGGTCATACACCGTCCAAAATATTGTTTCCAGATTCTAAATACTCCCTCCCTTTTTTTTTTGTTAGGCACATTTCCTCCTTGCCCTTTGTTGATATATATAAGGCGTACACAGATTCCAAAGCATTTTCTTTTCATTTCTTCCCTTAAGGGCAGTCCAACCTTTCACCTCAGCTGGTGTCCATAGAATTAATTACGCTGCCAACTAAGCAAAATTCTGATGTGGCATAGGAATTAAGGAAGGAAGAGAAGGAAAAACGAAGAAACCGTGTCTCATGCAAGAAACTGGGTCGGCGCGGGTACCAAGACGTAAGAAACGAAAGCGGGGTTGGGCGTTTACTGCTTCTGTCAGTATTTGTGGTGCATGCATTGGTTTATTGTCCTCTCTCTCCTCTAGACACTGCTTATGGAAACTATGGGTTGGGAAACTATGCATTGGTTTATTGCTTCCTTTCTCTCCTTTAGACACTGCTTATGGAAACTATGGATTGGGACTGCCCTAATACCCCTAATATTAATCCTTGTATGGCATTAATTTGTTTGGAGCTAGCATGGCTGTATGTCACAGAACTGCACTGCATCCAAAGCATAAAAGCATTAGTTCGTTAGCTAATTTTTCCTTGGATTATGGTGTGGCACAAGTTTAGATGGAAAGCATGCATGTTGATTAATACTTTCACATCTGGTATCTTATGATTATTGAGGGGTATATGAGTATATTTACACATGTCCTTGATATATGAGCTAGATCAAAATATACCCTATATAAAAAAACGGAGGGAGTAAAAAATTTGAATCGTATCAGTAACCGCCTGGTTACCTGCCGAAAACCGGACATAACAAAAAGTGCACCGCTGGTGCTACTTTTCCTCTGTGCACACAAAGACATGATCATGATTTTTTTTTGAAGTGGAGGTAGGGATGGTAATGGCCCCGATCCCCGTTTTTCCGCAGGGAATTCCTCTATTAGGGGACGAGAATGAGGGAAATCTCTCCCCGCGGGAGGTTTATCGGGGAAAATATTGCTCCTGTCGGAGATCGCGGGGACGGGGACGTTCTACCGATCCCCGTCCCTGTCCCCGCATTATCACTAATAGGTGGAAGTAAATGATCATTCTCAAAAGAAAAAAGAATATATGTGAGGTCATTATTAATAAACATACTGAATATGAATTATTTTAGTGATTCACTTATATTTCAATCACACATACATCATTACTCTAGCGATTTATTCATGTAGTATGTGATCTTTTATATAGTATTTTCGAGGATTAGTCCCCGTCGGGGATCAGGGACAGGGGGAATTAAGCTACATGTACGGGGACGAGGAAGTTTTTTTTATCAAGGATCAAAGATGAGAGGGTGCTCCCCACGGGCATTCCATCAATTAAAAAAGATGAGACAGTTTTACAATTTATTACAGTTTTACAGCTTAAAGAATTAATGCCCAGGCGAGATACTCGTCTACTTTAGGTACTGTTACTTCAACACAATACGCCCAGACAAGTTTCCATAATAGAAGTCCTTTGCACGCACTTAGGGGTGTTTGGATTAGTGATATTTCATTGAAATGTTTTAGAATCTAGTTTAAATTTGAACTAAATCTCAAAACTTCTCAAATAATTACCACTCATCCAAATAAGGCCTTAGAGTATGTACAATGGTGTCATGTCAGATGTCTATATATTTTGTCAATAAAATTTTTTGCTGATATGGAAGATAGATAAGGAGGTGAGAGAGTATAGTCTCTTCGTGAAGAGGCAACTATATAAACATCATAAAACACCATCACATGAGTTATTATCTATAATAAACACCTCTCACACCACAATGAAAGTATTATAGAATCTCATATAGATAACGTTAAGATGACATTTACTGTACAACCAAACTTTTGTTTTGTCTTCAAATGGAGTATATAGATATATAACAATCATCTCTACTATTGTACATACTATTATGTATATAAACATTGTCCATATATACATGAATTAATTGTTTTCTAGACAAATTTATTTTATTTTGAGCTCGTTTAGTTGATAGAGCCCACCTATATGTCCACATTAGCCAAAAGACATGACATGTTTTGTAATAAAAATATTCGAATTTTGAATTTGATATAAACCAGCCGGTTATATATATATATATATATATATATATATATATATATATATATATATATATATATATATATATATATATATATATATATATATATATATTAGAACTAGAAAGAAACCCCGGTCCCATTTCATGGAAACGAAGCTAGTCGGAAACCCCGGTCCATTTCATGGAAACGAAACTAGTCATTCGCTAGATTATATAGTAACATATATCTCGATCCTGGCGTGTATAGTACTGGTGTGCAGTACAAGGCGCGTGGCCTCCACGAGGACAAAAGATGCTTAACAAGAGATGCTTAGCGCGTGTTGAAGCTGAACAAACGCGTCTGGTCTCGCCTTTCTGACCATGCTGCAATTTGCAGCTGCCTTTCTCATTATTTTAATTTCTCTCAGGAGCGCACGCTGCCGCTTGATCTAGTGAAGGAGAAAACGAAGTGCAAGCAGTGGCGGAGCCAGAAATTTCTAAAGGAGAGGGTCTAAGAATGAAGTGGCGACACAGACGAGCAGGCGCAGGCGCAGCGATATCTCCGACTGTCATCGCCTGATGCTTATTGTTAGCACTTAGCACACAGTACTCCACTGCCCTGTGGATTAGACGAATAGTACTGTATCAAAGACCAAAAATGTCCAGAAAAATTGGACGTCCTAGCAATTCTGTAGACCAATCACAAATTCACAATTACATGATCTGTACAACTTGTTGCCGATAACTAAACTAATAATTAATCAATCGATAATTAGCAAAAGGCACGAACTGTTCATGGATATATGACATATACATATGCCTGTGAAAATGCGACGAACATGGAGAAAACTAGATAACATCTCAAGGGAAGGGACAAAGATTCAGCGCACCATGCACGTCGTCGTAAACCGGCCCGATCGATCGGATTTTTCGCTAGAATAATCTAGTCACCGTCTGTCCGAGAGAATCGGAGAACAAAGAAACTGAATAATTTAGTCGCAAGAGATGGAGAACGAACGGAGAAGGCGAAGGCGGACGTTGGTTCGGTCTTTCACTTGATGTTTCATTTGCAAAGACACGAGAAGATGAGAAGGCGAGACATCGGACGTTTGGCTTTGTGGTATATATATATATATATATATATATATATATATATATATATAGGAAATATATCTTTTACTCCCGGGAGTAATTACTCCCACCTCTGAAATACCACCTAAACGAACTTAAAATACTTCTTTATCACTTTGGGTATACTCATACACTAATTATAAGATACTCCAATGTGAGCCGCATGAAAAAATTGCAAGGGAGTTCATGATTTTTAGCGTATTTTGCAAATACCTTCATATACGCGTATAAAAAGGAGTATGTCCAAAAAAATATGCATACCACCTCTGAAAAAATGTACATACCACCAAGATGATCTTATATACTCGTATACTACATGTACATACCCTCCATCGCACGAGATACCACATACGTTGAGATATCTGAGATAGGAGTAATTACTCCGGAGTAGAAAAGAGGCTATATATATATATATATATATATATATATATATATATATATATATATATATATACACACACACACACACTATAGCTTCTTTCATGGGCCAAAGGGGGGCCCATCACGCCCCTTTGGCTCCGCCACTGAGTGCAAGTATAATTCCAACCATCTCCTCCCTGCCTGAAAATTAAGATGCCAAGTATAATTCCAACCATCTCGCATGAATGTCGTATTAATTATTACATAACGTACAGATTGCTGTATACATCGGTGCTCTTTGTTGTTTGTTTGTTCGTAAAACCATGAACAGAAACAGTTTAGAAATCAGGAGGACTAGAAAGGCTAGAGCAGGAAGGAGCAGAGCGCGCGGGTTCCATTAGACCAACTCACTATCACTCGTGTTTATTCGTTTTATGTTGTTTGCAGATTTTATATATACAACAATGATGTACTAATGCGAGTATAGCACACATGTTCTGACAAATACTTCAGCAAATTAACACGTGTCAAAGAAATCTCAACATGGACCAATTTTGAGCGCAATAATGCAACGCAAGATTTGGTTACGTCAATTAGGGAGCGTTTGGTTGGGTGTACAGGGTGAGCCGAACCGTCATATACAGGATTTGGTTCTATTTTTACGTTTGATTAGTGTTGAATGGAATCATTTGATACAAAATGAGATGGTACAGATTCTTAGAATATTCTAAAAAGATGCTGCATCATCCCGTACGGGAAATTTAGGGAGCGTTTGGTTGGGTGTACAGGGTGAACCGAACCGTTCTGTACAGGATTTGGTTCTATTTTTACGTTTGATTGGTTGAACGGAATCATTTGGTACAGAATGAGATGGTACATATTCTTAAAATATTCTAAAAAGATGCTGCATCATTCTGTACGGGAAATTTAGTCGAACCAATCGGTCCAGGACAGAATCGTTCACTCACACCATCTCTCAAACCAACCTCATCCCTCAATCCAATCTTATCCCTTCAACCAAACATCATCTCGTACCATCCTGTATCATTTCATCCAAGCAAACCAAACAAAATCTTGTATTATTCTATTCAGGCAACCAAACACCTTCCCTGTACCATCCCATCCAGAATCATCCCATCCATCCTGCACCATCCTATTCCATTCATCCTGTACACCCAACCAAACAAACTTACACCTCAAGATGTCTTCCATTAATGTGTGTGTAATTGAGACTTTTTACCATCTTTAGAATTACCAAAATTTATACCTCTCGGTAAAATTTCTTATATGTATATCTGCACCTTGCGGAGGTCGCCGAGCAAATCGGCTCCGTCTCCAGTTGTTTTTCTGCTCCCCGCAGCTAGCCCACAATATATATATATCTCGCCAACCCGGGAAACCAAGCAGCAAAGCAAGAAACCGAGGTGATAGCGATCACACACAGAAATGGAACCGAGATCTCTCTGTTCCAGGAACGGAGCACTGCTCATGCTGCTGTTATGCTGCTTCTGCAGCTCCATCGTTAGGGCTCAGACCGACTCGTGCTCCTCGAGTCTCGCCGCGGTCAGCCGATTGATCCCGTTCGACACCTCCAACCTCACCTGCTTCGACGCATGGAGCTCCGAAGGCTTCATCATGCGCGTGAGTCAATCAACTAATCTTTCTTCCTCTATATATGTTCGTTTAAGTATATATGCACGTCTAGCTAGTTGCCAACCTGAAATTAATGGCGACATGCATGGCTCATTAATGTTTTGATGTGACGATGATCAGTACGGGACGAGCGGGCAGAACACGTGGAGATTCGTGCTGTCGGCGCCGGACCGGGGCGCGTACGTGTCAGTGGGGTTCTCGTCCGGCGGTGCCATGGTGGGGAGCAGCGCGGTGGCGGGGTGGACGAACGCCAACGGCGTGGGGGTGGCGAAGCAGTACCGGCTGGGCGGCACGAGCCCCGGCAGCTGCCCGCCGGACCAGGGCAGCCTGGCCCTGGTGGTCGGCACCACCCTGGTGGTGGCGCAGTCCTCCCGCCTCTACCTCGCCTTCCAGTTCACCGCCCCGCAGCCGCAGCCGTACCTCATCTACGCCGTCGGCCCCTCCAACGCGCGGCTCTCCGGCAACTACCTCGTGCGCCACCGCAGCTACTCCTCCGCCTCCGTCAACTACGCCGCCGGTATTTTTCCCCTTTCCGTTCGACCGCCGCCCCAATTTTCAAAGCAACCCGACACGTTCCTTCGATCTCGCTCGTACCGACGCATGCAATTATCACATTCACAAGGCGTGGCGTCTAGCGCGGGAGGGGCGTCGTCGTCAGACACGAGGAAGTGGCACGGCGCGCTGGCCGGGCTCGGGTGGGGCGCGCTCATGCCGATCGGGATCGCGCTGGCGCGCTACTTCAAGCGGCACGACCCGTTCTGGTTCTACGCGCACATCTCCGTGCAGGGGGTCGGGTTCGTGCTCGGCGCGGTCGGCATCGCCATGGGGTTCAAGCTCGACGACGACGTCCCCGGCGCCAACACCCACCAGGCCGTCGGCATCACCATCCTCGTCTTCGGCTGCCTGCAGGTACACAACACACATTTCGAACGACATGGTGCATGCAGACGGATGCAAAATATATTGGACCGCGTATATATTGATTGGCACTAGAGAAATAAATAATCGTACGTTCAGGTGCTAGCGTTCTTGGCGCGGCCGGACAAGGGGTCGAAGGTGAGGAGGTACTGGAACTGGTACCACCACTACGTCGGGCGGGCCGCGGTTGCCTGCGCCGTCGCCAACGTTTTCATCGGGCTCTCCATCGCGCACGAGGCCACCGCGCTGAGCGCCGTCGTCTACGTCGTCTTCCTCGCGGTCTGGGTGGTCGCCTCGGTGGTTCTCGAGGTCAAGCTCTGGAGGAGGAGCGTTGCTTGATCCATCCATCCTTCGGCGCGCGCGTGCGACCGATCGATACTACGTCATCTGGCCTGGGTGTATGCGTGGCGGCTATACATATATACACGGAGATATTGATATATGGACATGCACCGGGCGCTACGTGTGTAGTATGTACGTGCGGTACGTACGTGTTTCTAGCTTGTTGCTTATGTATTTCGGTAGTTTCTTGTATGTATGAGCCCAGATACGTACGATTCGTACGTCTTCGTTGTACTATTGACCCATTGTATTCCATGTAGTATTTGGCTCTAGATTGATGAGATGTGTATTGCAGCACAGATCGATCGAGTTAAAAACTACGACTACTATATATATATGGGTCTGATTGGGGAAAATTAAGCGTAGGTACTTCGATCGGTACTACGTACGTACGACGACGTCGACAAGAATCCTCCATTGGCGTAGGCTGATAAGATCACGCCTGGACTTTGGACAACTAGTAATATACGCAAAAGATGTACTAGGATGCCAGAGGAAGCGAAATCTTATCAAGATTTTAGCAAACAAATCAACTACTCATGCCAATTGGCCCCATTCTCGTCAACACGACAAAATTTTATAGAGATAAAAAAATTGGCGGCCCTCTTTCGAACTGAACTGTAACATCCACAATCTGATACGAATTCCAATGGAAGTGTAGAACAGTGAATATTTTCAAATAATTAATACGGAAGTTAGGGTGCTATCTGCGAAAGTCAAGACACCTAAGGGGCTAAGGCTAATTGTGCCCCTTTCGCAATCTAGTCCTGGATCAATTTGGAAAACATCTCTTAGTCCTCGTGAAGCGAAAGAAACCAAAATATTCCCAGGTCGAAAATTCTAGGGCATTGGACGCTCCCGATCGAGGAGCTGCGCGAATCCCCTCCAAAATTCCTAGGTGAGAGCCACTAATCCATTGCGAAACCCTTTAGATTTCTCAATTCAGACCACGAAACCTAGCTTTCTGTCACTGATTTGTGCATCAAACTAGCCACCATTCGTCGCCGATCAGTGGGTCCCCAATCCGCCCGCGCGTTGTTAGATCTTTTGCTCCTGATCACCAATTGCTGGGAAGTATTGATCTTGGTCAATTGAGGGCTAGAATCTTGTGAGAATTCTTTTGGGGAATATGGGCAAGCCTCTAATCTACGAGATATTGGAGAAACCGGCCAGTAGCGGCATCATAGGCATTTGTTCCTTGATCTGGTTCTTTATCCAGAAGAGGAATATTGGGTATGCAGATGTTGGGCTTGGATTTGAAACTGCCATGGAAGGCAGGCAGTACTGGAGGATCATCACCTCCGCCTTTTCGCACATCAGCGTGGTGCATTTGGTGTTCAACATGAGTGCATTGTGGAGCCTCGGCGTCGTCGAGCAGTTGGGGCAAATCGGGCTTGGGGTCGAGTACTACCTGCATTACACGCTTGTTCTTGTGGTGCTGTCTGGATTGCTTGTTCTTGGGATCTACCACACGATGATCCAGAAGTTCAAGGTGGAGTACTTCAGGAGGGTGACCGCTGTCGGGTACTCGTGCGTCGTGTTTGGGTGGATGACAATTCTGGCTGCGAAGCAACCATCATCGAAGCTGAATCTTTTTGGCGTTCTTTCACTGCCTGTCAGCTTTGCGCCATTTGAGTCACTGATATTCACATCTATCATGGTTCCACAGGCCAGCTTCATTGGCCACTTGTCGGGGATCATTGTTGGGTACTCAATTGCCTGGGGTTTGATTCATGGGATGAACAACTACTGGGCCATCACCATGCTTGGGTGGATTGTGCTTGTCTTTGTCTTGAGCTTGAAGAGTACAGGTTCTATGGAATTGAGATTTATTGAGATTGAGCCAGTTACGGATCCCTCGCTGCCTTCTGTTGGGGTGGTTGCCTCCAGCAATGGTACAACTCTGCATATGGATATGCTGCCCGGAAGAGGAGTTGCAGATCTTGTATGACTTGCAGAGTGGAAGTCAGTCGCTGAAATGTTCGGTCATCTTGTTTCAGTTCTGAAAATTGCATCACGTTGACACAATCCTGTGCTTTTAGTTTTGAAATTTGGAGCTACGGATTTCTTTGGTCATCTCAGGTGTAAAGGAGTTCTTTTACCTGGACTTCCAGATGCATGTTCATTTCGAATGGAAAGGTATTCTTTTGTGAAGGATAGAATGATATGCCATGCAAAGAAAGATTTTTTTTCGATTGAATTTGTTGAGTGCTGTGCTTTTCAGATTTTTTTTTCCTACGCTAATGTGTACATTCAAGCTAGAAGCCAAGACGTTTGTTCATGCTGCAGCTTACATGACGAACCGAAATGCTCATTCTAATTGTTCTGAAGAGTGAGTAGTGAATTGTTTTTAATACTGCACTGTTATTTTGCCAGCCATTGCCATCTTATACCGTTGTCACGCTGTGTTTAAAAATTCTGATGTACCAACTAACAGGTTTTACAACAGAAAGCATATTCACATATTTATGGGTACTTGTAAACTTGAAATGCAACAAAATCCTTGCTTCCATGCACGAAAGAAAAGCTAATATGTGCTGCTTCCGCGTACATGCTTTCTTTTCATTACCTGAAAGGCTAAAACCTATGCAGTATGCTGATTAATGAAGCGACACTATTTTGAAAATAGAAATATGCATGAATACCAAGAACTCGTCGGCAACAGTATTTGTATTATGCAGTAAAATGTGGAACCCTCGGATAGTCACCAGTACATTATTTGGCAAAGATAATGTTCTGAATTTATGAACACATCACCAAACGTGTACACACAACATTACGACCTCACGTTTCACTATCTCGCCCAGTAATTCTGTCCTGCCACCCAGGAATGATCTTCGGGCTTGTACATTTCATTACATTCTGGGTATTCCCCAAAAAAAAAAAATCCCTCAAAGACAAGAAAGACTTCATGCTGTTCTGGCCTGGTGGATTAATTGTTGGTAACAATTATAACGCAATGTCCGTGGCAAATTCCAGCCTGTCCTTAGAAGAATGCAAGATTTGGAGCACTTTAAAGCTCATCCTGAACATGAGACCGACATATTTTGTAAGCCACCTGTTGTTATCTAATTCAGCAGTTCAGAGTAATAAATGAAGGAATGAAGGTGCTTCACAACTTACATGGTAGTCATCCCAGTGATCCCTGTGACGCTGGAAGATAGAAAAGAGTAAGAGGATGTTAGTATCCATTCGTATATGGTGTCTCAAATTGTACTACAATACATCTAAGGTGATGATACACTTATGCCAGTACACAAGTCACAACACAGTACCAAATCCTTCCAAAAAGGAGGTGTTTCCTCGATGTAGATGACTAGATGTAGGGCAAGGCTTATAACATTATAGTAAGGAAAAAGTCCATTTGTGATCCCTCAACGTTTCAATTCGTCTAATTCTCATCCCTCATTTACAAAACAGGATAAAACCCATCCTCTTTATCAAAACCAGGGGAAATCACGTCTGAAGCTGATTTTGTGGGTGGTTTTAGGTGACATGGTGTTCTAGGTGGCAAGTGAGCTGACATGGCTTGAAATCTAAGTAAGCGGGCCCAACTGTAAATGACCCGTCCTCCAAACAGTTATTATTCTATGAAACAACACTGGCTGGTGGGGACTTCCTGTCATATAGAGAGACAGAGAGAGCACAGCTGAGGAAATAGGGAACGCGTGTGGCGTCAGTTCTAGTGCCTCACCGGTAGAGGTAGGGCGATGGCAGGGGTGCGGTGACCTAGAAAATGGGTCTCTGGAAGGTGGAGGGTGCTAGCGGAGGTGGTGGCACAGCTGGAGAAGTACAGTAGCACACTTACAGTGGCTTGCAGTGGCTGAACTTGAGGAAGACGAGGTCTATGGCACCAGCGAGGTACAGGAGAAAAATAGGGATGCACATGAGCATATAGGGGGTGAGAAGAACTCACTGGAGTGCTCGGTGAAGGAGACAAACCGAGGCGGCTTGGCGGCGGGAGCCGTGGACGACGCGAATGACTTGTCGTGAAGGCGACAACCTTGTGTGGGAGTCCGAATGAATGGTGGGGATAGACGCAGGGAGGTGAGGTGAAACTCTAGTACGATGGGATTGAGCTGGGATACACCGTGCAAACAATGGCTACGACGGGCGTCAGTTCAATCGAATTTGGAGAAGACAACAACGGGCGGCACTCTTGTGAGCCAAACCCGAAATGGTTGAGGAGAAATGTAAAGGATGCACAGGAACACGATGTGACGCAAGAAAATTGGGATGGAGCTCACATGGTTGGTCGGAATAACGAGATTGAGTGCAGCAGCATCGGCTCTGTGGTCACCAGAGGGAGACATGGAGGAGACATGTAAGCACAAGGATGAGGATGCTGAAGGAGTACGTATAGCAATAATGCGCTTGGTTGGGGCTGCCCCGAGCACGCTGTTGCGCTCAGCGGCGACCAGAAACAGATGGTGCGCTCTACTCTTGTTGCAAGGTCGCCATGCGCCCCCGTTGGCACAGCTCGGTGCTCCACCGCCATTGCAGCTACCACCAGTGAGGTTGCCTCCCCCTGCTTGTCCCTTTTTTCTGTCCCAAACATCTCGTCACCCTTCCACCACCGTCAGCATGCCCAGCCCAAGCAGCCATGATTGTCTATACACCTCTGTGTGTGTTTGTGTGTGCATGCAGCAATGGATGTGGACGTCATGTCAGCTCAGATGCCAAGTGGGATGCCACATCACCCAAAACTGCCTACGAAACCACCTAAAGACGTGATTTGCACTGGTTTTCCCAGTCGAAGGATGGGTTTACCCGGATTTGCAAATGAGGAATGAAAATCAGACGAATGAAAAGAGTTAGGATCCATGGATGTACTTTTTCCTTATAGTAATGTCTAAAGGCCTTGGTTTCTGTAATACGTTTAATGAATCATTGAGGGAGTGTTAATTATTGGAAGAAACTAAGGAACCACAGGCTAAGTTTTCATCAACATGAGTACTAAAGGGAACATTAGGACTTCCTCCTATTTGATACTTGGCATTTCTAATTTCTAAGAGCTCATGAAGAAAGCAAATGGTATGTGAGCTATATGACAGTAAAAAGAAATATACTCTTTTGTATTTGTCCTTGTAATGATCTCTGCCACGGTGTCGATCACCCCTCTCTCTCCTCCGTCGCTCTCCATCCTCCCTTGCCTGTTGAGCTTCCTGTACACAAGCAGTTATTGTTAACTTCTTTAACAGCGTTAGTCTTTTGCCTCAAGGACATCAAATGATGATCAAAATAAAAGTAACTCAAGACAACTTAAAATATACTATCGATAATCTCGTTTTAACCTTATCTTCTCTAGCTTTTCTCTCTTTTTCAGCTTCTTCAAAAGCCTCCTTTTCAGCCTGCAATAGAGGGAAAACTAAGGCAATGTTTTCAAGAGATGGGTACCACAGATAAATTTTGTAAAGATTTATTACCTCCTTATTTGCACCCCAAGTTTCCTCGGCAACCTTTCTTGCATATTCCGGGTCATCACATATCAGAATGTTGTCAAAAACTGAACCAGCTTTCACCTGCATATAAGTGGGTTGTAAGTATACATATCGTTCAGAACAAAATTGGATTACGATGAAGCAACTATCTTTGAAAACATTGTGTCATGTACCTGCCAAACTTCAATTCCAATATACTTTAAAGGTTTCAGTACATATAGATCTGGATCATCCTCAAACTCTGCAAAAGTGGTACAGTTTATAGCATAAGGCTGATTTTCAAAGTGAGGTCCAGTTAAAAATAAGGTGTGGGATACTGGAATGCAACAGCAGACTAAATGTGCATGTTATTATAGAACACATAACCGAGTACACACTGTACCGTATAAAACTAATAGCATTATTGGCTTATTGTTAACATGCACATTGCATGTTAAAACACATTCATAGTATAAGCTCATTTTCAAAGTGAGGTCCAGCTCAGAATAAGGTTTGCAGACTAAATGTGCATGTTAGTATATAAGATATAACTGAGTACGCACTGTGCCGTATAAAATTAGTTGCATTATTTGCTTACCTGGATTATCAATCCATGGGATCTTCCATTTACCCTTGTAGTTAGGATTTTTAATTTTCTGTAGGTGGAAGCATGGGAGAATGTGAACATTACCTAAGAAATAAAGTGCCATGAAGGATTGATTGCCAAAAAAAAGAAAGAAAGAAAGAAAACAAACCTTGCGCTTCCATGGTCCCTTATATGCTCGATTTGGTATCATTCTAGGCTTCCATATGCCGTCATCATCATCGTCCCATGTATCAGGCTGATTTAGAACAAAAGATACATATTTGTCATCATGTGTTGTGTTTATTTATACAGAGATCTTCATTGCATGAATGTTTCTTTAGTTATGCTAGGATACGCATTGATGCCAGCATCTTACATGAGGTGACTAGAATGTTTGTAAAGAAAACGGTTTTGCAGCAACCTCAAATAGGTAGAGATAACCATGTAGCTGAATTGGTCGGTCTTCATGATAATTAATAAATACATTAGTTAGCACTAAGTGATGCATGATCAAATAAACCAAAACCATTTGTAGTACGAAATGTGAATGTAATGGCTTATTGGTTGGTGTGGTAAGTTTGACTAATACTAGAACTTGCATACCTTTTTATCTTTTGGATCAGGAATCTCTTTTGGAATAGAATCATAGCCCTGGCCAAAGCAGATGAAAAGTTACAAAACAATGTGCTGTACAATAAAATATATCGATTCACAAAAGGAAGTATGGCAACACAAACCTCTGGCTTTACTTCATCAGGATCATCAATATATTCTCTGTCATCCCAATCCTTGGGCTGCAAAAAGGTATATATATAATTATATATATGTGTTACATGCTTCTCACATTGTAATTTCTTGTTATAATACAGCTCCCATTATGAAAATAGCAAGCTCCGACCTTTTTGGCATGAACTTCCTTAATTTTACGAGGAGGGAGAATGTCCCAGTCAGTGTACATGCTCCCAGATTCTCTTTCGCGGTTATCAACAAGAAGGCTATAAGAGGCATCAGGCCTAAGAATGAATGTGTAAACATGCGTTAATTTGTCTGTTTCACATTGTAGATCTTTCTTGATAGGGTAGTTCTGTCCTTGATAAGAAAGTATAAGATGGAGCTTCTTTGTTTGAGTCCCACAGATATCTGGCCCAAACATCAAGCTGCATAAGAGAACATTAAGAAAGTTAGCAGGCATCACTCAGCAGAAGACTAGAAATACTGAACAAATAAACGATTTCATATTCAGTACATCTATGCATTAATGATTGGATCATCCATTCACAAGCCGTGTTCTATAGATGAACTTATAAAATATAACAAATTGAGTGAGATAGTGCAGCATTCATCAACTATATGAACATCCTAACCACACAGCTAACACAAAAGACAGAGGTCCTTACTACCAGCAACAATGGATCTATGTAGGAATGGGAAATTCCATAGGGCAAAAGTACTAAAAAATTTACCTGTATGGAGTGTCCCCACTAAATTTCTTCTGGTTGACGTAACCAGACATAAACTTAATATAGCCGCCACCACATTCAATGTCCTGCTCAAACTTTATGGAATACTGAACCACCAACGTTCGATCCTTGTTACTGAACTCAGGGATCTTGGCTGAGATGGCAAAATGCCTAGCATCCAGTGTTGTTTGTATGCCTAGAGGGCACAAATAAAATAAGAGAGTCAAACGGTGTCCGGAATTAAAGCTATATAGTAAGCAAGACACGCCTTGTGATCAAACCATCAACATCATGGTCAAGTAAAACAGTAAAACAAAACTATGAGGGGCGAAAAGATAACCTTTGTCATCAGGATCTCCAGAATATCTTCCTGCAGTGTGTTTGAACGTTCCAGCTTTCCCTTCGCTACTTTTCCAATCAGATTTCACCCATCGAGCCTCCCAACCATCTAGGCATTCAAACCGTACGGTTATACAACAACACAGGAAAACACTGGTCAATCAAAATAATAGGAAATTTAATAGTACGGCGGCTACTAATCCAACCAAGCTCATAAAAATTGGACAAGGCATCACAGCTAAGTCATTCGAACCAGCCCATGTCATCGGTTCAGTCTTTCGACTCCATCATTACTACTTCCCAGTGACACAGTAGGATGCTTAAGGCACTACTAATTTCACTAGGAAACCTTGACTACAACTACTAGATTTGCCCCTTCAACCTCTTCTATGAATCAACAGGCCCTTATCCCTCCGATCCATATCCTAAAATAATTAACAGGGGAAGTACAAATTGCCAAGGACATGAACAATAATTGCCTACCCTGACAATACTGCTAAATCCAGGGGGCGACATAGCAAAATACCACGCGCCCGTCAATCACCCATCCCAAAATAGAAATTGGGAGCAGCGAATCCTCCAGTAGGGCGCTCCCCACCAATTCAAATCAAGCACCAGAACGGGAAATAGCAGCAGCTAGCTACAAGCCTACAATAGGGAGGGAGCATGCAAGCACCCCACAAACCGGTAAGGCTAGGAGTAACTGGGAAGGGCGGTGTACACCAGTCAGCACCTTCGAAGCGCTCCTCGAAGATGACCTCCCCGGAGGCGAGGAGGAGCAGCGATGACAGGGCGAGGAGGCGGTTGAGCAGCTGGTGGAGGCCGCGGCTGCGACTACCCATCGCCGGTGGCTCGCCGGAGAAGAAGGGTGGCCCTTCACGCTAGGGGTGGCCCTTCTGCAGCGTGCTTTGCTTAATTGCTTGCTTTTCGGCGTAATGGATTACTTGTAGTGCGCGCGAGGCTCGGATGGCCCGTGGATGTGGGGCTTATTCACAATAATGCCACTGTGAGTCTGAAGGCATCAGAAGTTTAGTGTACGGTGGGGTGGCATTCTGGTGATTCTAGGAAGACTTGAGGCTAATTGACGTGCGCCGCCCACAGGGATTAGTGGACTGGAGCGGAGCAGCCTCCCCCTAACCACCGATTGAACGGGCGGAGGCCGACCGGCGACGACTAGTCAGAGTCAACGCCTCCACGGTGGGTCGCGACTGCAAACACGAATGGAAAGCGTACACACAAGTCGGGATTCCCACCGCGGCCAATCACCGCTCGGCTAAGCGCCGGTGAGAGCCAATAAGGGGCCGCCACGTCACCGGACTGACGTGTTCGCCGTGCTATTCCACCGCGCGAGGTAGGAGGCGCCCGCCGCCGTGCTCGTATCGTACCGTGTCGCCTGGGTTCCTGTTGACCGCAAGTCAACACCTGGCCGTCTTCGTGTGGTTAGTTAGGCCAAGTTTTATTTCTCGTTTAAGAAGTCTTGGCGTCGGTTTTATCTGAGAATCACAGATTTGGGTTTATCTAGATAAAACTCCCTTACCTCCCATGAAACTCTCTCTATCTCTCTCTTCATAATTACCTTGCCATGTCACTAAACATGATGATGTGTCATATCATTTAATGAGAATGAAACTCCTATTGTGAATGGCCTTATTACTCCCCTTTTTTTTTTAGTCTTTTTATGCCCCTCTGAAACAGCCTAAAATGAAACAAGGGAAGCAGATCGGATGGTGAACATAATAGCGCACAGCCAGAATCAAAACTCGATCCATTGGACGGTGGATTATATGTATCACCCGTGCGTCGCACCAGTAGTACTGTAGTAGTGAAGTTCCTCTCCACGTCGGCTGGGCGCGTGGATGCAGCAGCGGTGCTCGAGGAACGTGTGCTCCGATGAAGGGGCTCGCCGTCCATGACGTCGGTGATGTGTGGACCATCCCAACGATTTTTAGAGGGCCAGGGCAGACTTTAACACAAGTAAAGAGGGCATGATTTGATTCAACAAAGAACATTACTAATCATCAAATACATGTTCAAGTTCTTATCTAATACAATTAATAAGACTGTAGTGACTTCATCTATTATATATTAAAAGCTCGTAAAAGTTGCTAAGAAAAAAAAAGAAATATATTAAAAATTCTCACAAAAAAACAAAACATTTATCCCTTAATCTGTGGACTTGCCCTTAATCGGGTGGGACCCTAACTAAGTTGAACTATAATAGCCATTAGATGTTATTATTTAAAGAAAAATATCTAACCGTCTATCTAGCAGAGAGTTATAACGGTTTGGATTAAAAGAAAGAATCCATATCAAATACAATAAAAAATAAAAGAAATTCAAAATAAAAAAAAAAAGATGAACTCAAATTAAAGTCAGTATGTAGTTAAAATTCAATAAAAAAATTAGCAGTTGGATTTGTATATGAATTCTAATCTAAAACCGATGTGCAAAATTAAAAAATAACAATAAAATTAACATAAATTCGGAATGAATAACAAAAGGAAATTAGCCATTTGATTTTAACTCTAAATTAAAACCTAAAATTGGAAATTAAATAAAAAATAACAACAAAATAATAGAAGAATAAAAAAAGGAAATTAGGGATTGTTTTTAATTCCATACTAAGTGAAAATATAAATTTTGGTTTTATTCAGAATTAAAATTCCATAACCACGCTAACTTGAGAAATAAAATAAAATAAGGAAAGGAATTCTATTTGTATATATAAAAACTATTAACTATTATGTAATAAAAGTCGATGACACGATTTTTACGATCGCTAAGAAAATATAGAATAAGCTAAAATTTCTCGAAAAGATAAAACATTCTGACTCTTTATTTGGTGGACCTCCATAGAATGAAGATATTAAGGGAGTGATACATCGGCATGTTGTCGGTACTCTGCGTTGGGGTACCCTCTCACTTGCTTTAGCGATCCAGCGGTCAATATGTCGATCCGCGTGGCACCCGGCGAAAGCAGTGGGCGAGGCGCCACTGCTCGGCCGCGGTCGATCCGCGTGCGTGGCACCGGCGAGCAGTGGGCGAGGACGCTGCTCGCCCGTGATCGTCCGCGTGGCACCGGCGAAACAAAGTGGGCGAGGACGCTACGCTTCGCCCGTGATCGATCCGCGTGTTGCGGCGAGTAGTTGGGGTGCGTCTGCCCGCTCATCGCGCCGCCAATGCGAAAGGTGGCGCAAGGTGGCTTCGTCTCGAAGGCTCCTCGCCTGTCATCTGCTTTCGAAGCGACAGATAGCGGTGTCGAACGACAAGCGCAAGGGTTTTCGCAACAAGCCCATTCCTCGGCGCCTCTCACCAACTCACAAGAAAGGGTCACATCACAAGCGGACCGGGCGAAGCCATGCGTCGGCATTTAATGAGGCTGGAGGAACGGGACAGGACAAGAAGGCGTATTAAATGCGCGAAGATAAGCATGATGACCTCCTTTTACCCACCCCCGTTAGCCTGGCCTATATAAGGGTCTCCGGGTGCATGGGGAAAAGGGGGGGATCGAAGGAAGAAGAGGAGAACAAGCAATATAGTCTAAGGATAGAGCACGTAACCAAGTGAAAGGGAACTCAGATTAGCCTCGGGCGCTCTAAAACAATCTAGCGAGAAGTAAGGCTATTACCCAAAGAAAAGGGGGCTGAACACGGGTAAAAACCTCTGTGTCATCTGCGGTTCATGAGCATGAAGCCGAAGTTGCGTAGGAGTCCCTAGGGTTTCGCCCTCTAGGTCTAGCCCGGTAGCGAAGACGCCTCCCGAACAAAACCCGGTCTGCATCCTCCGGGCTGTCAGTGGAATCGGCCGGCGAGTAGCGCCAGTAGGGGGCTAGTGGTTGGCTTTTTCGCTAACTCCCGGCGGACTTGGCGTTCGCGATTTAGGAACAAACTTCGCTCAACGAAGATGGCGGATTCTCGGCATCGAAATCTTTGCGGGGCAAGCGACGACCAAGGCTCCTCCGGCCGTCGCGGCCGAGGGACCGTCTTGCCCCGCCGCATGGCGGCGCCACTGTTCCCCTCGGAGCGAAGGAGCGGCCGTCTTGACGCCGGCCGCCATGGAGGCGCTCACTCGCCCGAACTTGCACGCCGTGCGCCACTCGACCACCCTCGGTGGAGTTCGCGATTCGCCACCCTCCTGATTCTGGCTATCGCCAGCCTCGTGGATGCGCCCAACCGGGTAGGGCTCCCGACGGTCAGTACCATCGTACCTTGGCGCCTAAAGCGCTGCGAGGCGCCCGAACTCGGGCCGCCCAACGACAAAGGCCCCGACCAGTGCGAGGAGTCTAAGAAGGCGCGCGCAACCTTGGTCGGTTCAAGGCAACCGTGGACCTCCGCTTTCTCACCTTGATGAGAGCCGGCCGCGTGATGATGACCTTTGTGGTCGTCGCGCTACTACGGACTCAAGCGCCCGCCATGGCAAGCGGTGGCGGCGAGCAATGAAGTCCCTCATTGCTCTCACCCATGGGCCGGGAGAAGTGCACTCCTCGGTTCTCTGACAGCCGAACCTCGCGTTCCCATGCAGTTGCTGGACCGGGCTTCGATGAGCTGCTCGGCTCCCTATGGCGTCGGTGCGAGCCTTCTCTCGGCTGCGCCGCGTGCGTGTTCGCCGAAAGGTTCCACCGTGCCGTAGAGAAATATGATGGCACCACCAACCCGGAGGAGTTCCTCCAAATCTACTAACGATGGTGCGGTAATTTGGCGGATCTGAAAAGGTCATGGCCAATTACCTCCCAACCGCCTTGACGGGCTCTGCCCGTTCTTGGTCATTAAATCTCCCAGGGTCGGTGCACTCGTGGGAATGTTGTCATGCGACATCTTAAATCGCTAATTTTGAGGCTCCTTGCGCGGCCGGTGTGGAAGATGATCTCCACGCCCTGGAGCAAGAGAAGGGGGAGTCGCTGCGCGACTTCATTCGGCGGTTTTGCCACTGCCGCAATACGATCCCCCACATCTCCGAACAGTCGGTCGTCATCGCCTTCCGGAGAGGCGTACGCGACCGCAAGATGAAGGAAAAGATGGCCACCCGTACCATCAGCTCCACCTCTGAGCTCTTCTCCCTCATAAAGGGCGGCCCGCCCCAAAGGTGGCTAAGGTAGAGGAGGCCGGGACCTCGAAGGGTTCCGCCCGGCGGCAAGAAGGCGCTAAGCCTTGGCGGGGAAACCAGCAGTCTCCGCCGCCGAAAGCGATGACGAAGAAGACCCAGCGCCTCGAGCGCAACCGCCGATGGCCGTGATGATCGCCTTGAAGCCGCGTCGTGATACGTCGTGATGGCGTAACGATCGCCGTGATCGGCCGATGATCGCCGCGGATCGTGGGAACGACCGCCCGCGATCAAAAGGAGGGCGAGCCCTCTTGCCCAATACATAAAACCAATACCCACGACCGAACAAGCTGTCCGGTCGTGGGCGGGATAGTGGAAAAGCGGCTCAAGGAACGCCGCCCGACGATGATCGAGATGAAGATCCTCCGCCGCCTTCAGCCAGGTGACCATCTTGTAGGCCTACATCCATGGCGGGTCGTCCACTTTCTCCTCAATGCCGCCTACAAGCGGCTAAGGAGGAGTGTGCGCCACAACATCGAGCTCGAGAGCAGGTCGGATCTTTGAAGTGGTGAGCGATCGCTCACCTTCGGTCGGCCGACCACCACAGGCGCCACCGCTTGGGGCATCTCCGTGCGTGGTGTCGCCCACCATTCGAACGTCGGCTAGGCCGCGTGTTGGTGGGCGGGGAGTTCTGTCAACCTCTGTCCTCTTGGCGTTCTGGCGCTCCAGATCCCGGCGGATCTGCGCCCATCTCGCCCCTCTTGGGTAGACCGAAATCGACTGATGCCCCTCGGCGGTGTGTCTCCTGTCACCTTGAGGGGACGAAGGCAACTACCGCGACCGAGATGGTGAATTTTGAGGTCGCCGACTTGACCTCCTTATAATGCCTTGCTTGGTCGGCGTTGGCCAAGTTCATGGCGGCAACCCACTATCGTGCTTAGTGGTGAAGATCTTGGGCGGCAGTCCCATTGTGATCCGGTGGATAAAGCGAAGCCTTCTTATTTATCACAAGCATGCGCTCGAGCTGTCCGGTGCCACCTGCGTCGGGCGCGCAGACGCCACGTCCTCGGGGGCCCCTCAGGCCCGGACCCGCGCCTCACCTGGCTCCGCCGGTGAGGTCAAGGTGGTCGCCCTGAGTGAGGGCGAGCCCCGCAAGACTGTCAATATCGGCGCCAACCTCAGCGCCAAATAGGAAGACGCGCTCGTCACCTTCCTCCGGTCCAATGCAGACGTGTTCGCCTGGCAACCGTCTGACATGACTGGGGTCCCTAGGGAGGTGATCGAGCACCGTTTGGCAATGCTCCCCGAGGCGCGGCCCCGGTCAAATCGTAAGGTCGGGAGGCAGCGCCCGGCGCCAAGAAGCCATTCGGGAAGAGGTAGAGAAGCTTCTGAGCGCAGGGATAATCAGGGAAGTCTCTCATCCCGAGTGGCTTGCCAACCCCGTGCTCGTCAAGAAATCCAACGGGAAATGGCGCATGTGTGTCGATTTCACCGACCTCAACAAGGCCTGCCCGAAGGATCCGTACCCTCTGCCACGAGTCGACCTCATTGTTGACTCCACGGTAGGTCTTGTTGCTATGTTTCCTAGACGCGTACTCGGGTACCACCGTCGATATGGCACTTGAAGATGAAGAGAAGACTGCTTTTGTAACCCCAACGGTCGTATATTGTTATGTAAGGATGGCTTTTGGTTTAAAGAATGCTGGTTCTACTTACCAACGTGCCATGCATGTCACTTTCCGCCCCCAGCTGGGGCGAAATCTTGAAGTTTATGTTGATGATTTAGTGGTGAAGATCAGAAAGAGTGAAGGGCTAATCCAAGACCTGGAGGAAACCTTTGCTAACCTCCGGATGAATTGCTCAAACTCAACCCTAAAAATCGTGTTCGGTGTGCCCTCCGGCAAGCTGTTGGGCTTTCTGGTGTCCAGCCGGGGCATTGAAGCTAATCCTAACAAGATATCGGCCATCGAGCACATGAAGCCGCCGACGCGACTTAAGCAGGTCCAGTGTCTGGCTGGCCGCCTGGCCTCCCTAGGGCGATTTATTGCCCGCTTGGGAGAAAAAAGTCTGCCTCTGTTCAAGCTGCTGAAGAAGTCTAACCACTTCGAGTGGACGGATGAGGCGCAGAAGGCATTTGAAGATTTGAAGCGGTACCTCTCCTCTCCCCCGGTACTGGTCTCTCCGGCGCCAGGCGAGCCGTTGCTCTATACATCATTTGCCACCCCGAGGTGGTGGCCTTGATCTTCAATTCGGAGAGGGAGGTGTCCAAAGACCGGTCTACTACGTCGAAAAGGTGTTGCATGAAGCGAGACCCGTACCATGAGCTCAAATGATCTTTGTATGCGGTCTGGTGGCGTCCAGGAAGCTGCGGCATTATTTCCAAGGGCGGGAAATTACCGTGGTCACGGCTTACCCTCTGCGCGAGATCCTCCATAACCGTGAAGCAGAGGGGCGAATTGCCAAATGGTCGGTGGAGCTGGGGGAATTCAACGTCAAATTCGCGCCCCGCACCGCTGTCAAGAGTCAGAAGTTGGCGGATTTCGTTGCCGAGTGGACTCCCGCCACTCCTGAAGCTGAAGAAGCGCCTGTACCTTCCCCCTGGACGTTATTCTTTGATGGATCCTTGAGTTGGAAGGCGCGAGTTTGGAGTTGTCTGGTCTCCCCGACCGGTGACACCCCGATGCGTGGTCGCCCTCGACTTCGAGACCCACGAACAACATTCTTGAATATGAAGGTCTGTTTGGCGAGTTTGCGTCGCCTCGCCACTGGGCATTCGGCGTCTCCAAGTTAAAGGTGACTCCCTGCTGGTCATCAATCAAGCGCGGAAGGAGTTCCAAAGTTCCGACCCCACCATGGCGGCGTACTTGGCGGAGGTCCGAAGAATGGAGCGACATTTTGAAGGTCTGGGGTATATTCATATCCCTCGGCGTGACAACCACCTTTGCGACGGGTACATCTCGACTTGCGTCCTCAAGGGCTCTGTTCGGTCGAGTCTTGAGGAAAGACTATCGCGATCGTCCATCGCACTTTCACGATTCGGTGGGAAACATGGTGTCATTGTCGCGGCCCCGGTCGAGTGGGGACGACGGCAAAAGCTATCCACGGCCTCGGCGGGGTGAGAAGCGGCATCATCGCCACGGCCTCCAATTCGAGGAGGAAGGCAAGCGGTGTGCCGCCTCGACCTCCCGGTCCCGAAGGAAGATTAGCGATCTTTGCCAAGGCAATACCGAAAAGCACGGCCAATGAGTACCGGCGAGCACCGAGTGGTCGCCACCCTTAAGCGAGAAGATCGATGGATGGACCCTATCACGGCCTTCTGCGTGACCAAGTGATCCTCGACGATGATGCCTCAGCTGAGAAAATTGCACGTAAGGCCAAGTGCTATACTCTGGTAGGTGGGGACTTATATCGCCAGAGCAGAAACGGAGTTCTACTGAAGTGCATCACTCGGGAAGAGGGGGGCATCCTGCTCTCCGATATCCATGGAGGCGTGTGCGGGAGCCATATGTCAGGCCGAACTCTAGTCGGCAAGGCGTTTCGGCAAGGATTTTATTGGCCTACCGCCCTCCAGGATGCTTGCTTAGTGGTGAGGACGTCTGGCTTGTCAATTCTTCGCCAGCAAACCCACCGACCAAATTCTGCAAACCATCCCGCTCTCTTGGCGTTCGCGATGCGAAATTTGGATATCTGGTCCGTTCATGGCCACGGGCTTCACCCACCTCTTTGTCGCCATCGACAAGTTTGCCAAGTGGGTCGGCCGAGGCGATCTTGAGCCATCACGGCGCGCCACCGATTAAGTTCATCTTGCGGGATTTTCACCCGCTTTGGGGTCGCTAATCGCATCATCACTGACAACGGCACCCAGTTCACCAGCGCGGTTTTTCTGGAATTCTGCGAAGAAATGGGCACCAAGGTCTGTTTTGCTTCCGTGGCCCATCCCATGAGCAACGGCAAAGTGAGCGCCAATCTTGCGCCAATCTTGAAGGGCCTCAAGACAAGGGCGTTTGACCGACTCCACAAGCGGGGCGCGCGATGGGTTGAGGAACTCCCGGCTGTGTTGTGGTCGCTTCGTACCACACCTAGCCGGGCCACCGGCGAAACGCCCTTCTTCCTGGTGTATGGGGCGGAAGCCGTCCTCCCCTCCGAGCTGTCGCTCGGCTCTCCGCGCGTCTCGGTGTTCAACGAGGAAGACCAAGAGGATCTCCGGCGAGAAGACGTCAACCTTTTGGAGGAAGTGCGGGATCGTCTTTGCTCTCCGCCCGCCCTTCTAACAAAGTCTCGGTGGTACCACGCCACCCGGGTCTCTGAGAGAACACTTGGCGATGGCGACACAGTCTTCGTCGAATTGAGCGCATCTGCGGGTTGAACTCATGTCTCCCGATGGGAGGGCCCCTTCAAGGTGGTTTCATATCTCGGCCGGGCGGTCAGGGCCAGCCGAGGGCCAAGAACTGGCAATTCCTAGAACATAGAGTTGTTGCGGAAATTCTATCCTTGAAGGAATTGTAGGTACCCATTGCCGCCTTGGTCAGCCTCGAGGTAAGACTCTCCCTCGGCTGGTTGGTGGCTTCCGACGGGTAGTAAAGTGCTTGCCTAGAGGGCTTTCGGTTTACCATTGTTGTCCCTTTCTGTGCCCTCAGTGGCAAGTTTTTGCATAAATATCGCCGATCCCATGTGTTTGCTAATTCCTTGGTGATTTATGAGAGTCACACAGTGCTGTGTCCAAACAGGGCCAGGCGGCGGCGGGCTAGATGCGATGCTCAAACGCGGCTCGCACACCTCGGGTTGGCTCCCTGAAGCACCGCTGGTTGTCACCGCGAGCATCGCTAGTCTAGCATCCCTCCTGGAAGCCCGCTGCTTTAACGCACAGCACCGTGGTTCGATCTTCGAAAAATCACAAGGACTTAGAAATCAAAAAGGGACCGGAGCTCACCCTGTGCAGGGGTCTGTATTTTGCGGTTTTTTCTTGCATATACTTACTCATTCTGTTAGTAGCTGTGTCCCAAGCTTCTTCGTGACCGCCCAGACGCTTGGGGGCTGGTCGCCCCAAGCTTCTTCGTGGTCGTCCCAAGCTTCTTCGTGGTCGCCCCAAGCTTCTTCGTGGCCGCCCGGAAGCTCGGGGGCTGGTCGCCCCAAACTTCTTCGTGGCCGCCCGGAAGCTCGGGGGCTGGTTGTCCCAAGCTTCTTCGTGGCCGCTCAGACGCTTGGGGGCTGGTCGCCCAGTGATATAAAAAGCGAGATAAGTGTTTCGTGTCACATTTACCGTTCGTTCCCTCGAGTATGCACCTCGGGACGAGTCAGGCTACGCGTGATTATCATGGATCTTAGAATCCAAGGGCCCCTTAGTGATAAAGGGAAGGTGCTAAGCGGCGACGTTGGCGAGGCGGGCGACGAGTGTAAGTTAGGCCTGACACTCAAAACACGGCTCGCACACCTCGGGTTGGCTCCCTGAAGCACCGCTGGTTGTCACCGTTAAGTGCTGTTGGTCTAAAGGCATTTCTGGCGGCTCGTAACCTCGCTACGTTACGCTTTAGTATGGTTCCAGGAGATCACTGGGATCTAAGTCCCGTAGGAATCTAAACTATGAGTAATCACGCGTAAGGGCTTTGAGGCTAGACTGTTCTACGTCACACGTAAAATACATGGCTCAATGTCGCCGTTTACCTAAGTCCTGTATCCTTCGCTGTCTGTCTTGATGTTATGATAAACTGCACCATCGTTTGGCGGGACTTGAGCGGTCCCTTTGTTCAGACGTCCTAGCTAAGCTATAAGATTGGTAGGTAGCGATCTAATCCATAGAAACGATCATGCGAAACAAACGAAGCATGCCGATAATCTTAACTAAGAGATATTTATAGTTTACTGGTGCATGCAGAACAGGTAAAAGAAAAACGAAGGTAAAACAAGGAGAGCAGCAGGGCAGCCCGGCTCATCAGTCGTCGTCGCCAAAGTCCAGCTCGTCGCCGCCCTCGCCTTCCGCCGCCACTGGGGTGGAGACGTCCATGACCGTCTGGTCTACTTCCAGCAGCCCCGCCATGTGTTCGGCGGCCACCAGCGCCTCCGCCCCGCTGAGGCGTCTCCCTCAACATCGGTATCACCACCACCATCGGATCAAAAAGCGGCGTCGCGTGGCGCATGCGAGCGAGATGTGGTTGCGGTCATGATCGCGACCTCACGTCCTTCTCTGGCGGAGCGGGCGGCCAAGGCTTCGGGCAGCCCCCGGAGCGCCTCTGCAGCCTGGTTGGTCGCGTGGGCGAGCTGCGTAGGAATCCTCGAGTGGCGTATTCAGCGCCACCCCCAAGGGTTCCAGGCACCTCTTGGTGCGCTGGAATGCCTTCTTGAGCATGATCGACAGATTGCGCCGCAGCGAAGGACTCGGCTTCGAGAGGTCTTGGCGCCGTTTCACCCTCTCCGCTTGCGCTCTTAGCCCTCTCGCGTGTTAGCATGGTGGCCGCGTCGGTTCTCTCCCGGGCCAGCGCCGCCTCCGCCGTGTCCGCCCTCGTCCGTTCACGCAGCAACTCACCTCTCACCGACGCCAATACTGGCTGGTTCTCGGCTCCGTGCTGGCGGCCGGCGAAATCTTTGCTAAGCGCGTCTTAGAGACCGCCGAGTCGAGTGAAGATGTCAACGTGGCGTGGTGGGGAATGGCGACATGGGAAGCTTGGATCCGGAGTCTTGGCCGGGGTTGGCCTCCACTTCCCCTCACGGCGGCGGCGCTGAGCGGGCGCTTCCTCCGTCTCGGTGGTATTGGGCGCCATTAAGCGCGCCTCGGTTGTCCTGGCGGCACCTTGAAGCGGGCGGCCGTTAGAGCGTCGGACCACCATGGTGAATGGTGGCACAGGATCCGTGGCGAAGTGTTGGCGCCCTTGATCGATGAGGCGGGCGCCGGAGAGATGGCACCGTCTTTGGCGCCACGAGGCGATGGCGGCGAGACGGCGTCGTGGTAGGGCGATGCATTACCGCCCCTTAAGAAAAAGCCGCCAGCAGCAGTGGCGGCGGGAGAAGTTGTTCGTGGCGGACCCTTTTAGGTCCGAGCCCGTCGTCGTCGGGGCAATTGGTCGCTTGCGCGCGGCGTGCTGGTGGGGCCGTGTCACGATCACCGTCCGCCAGCGGGTGGCACCACGACGACCCGTGGAGTCCGTGCGAGAGCCGCTGGCGTGTTCGAGGCGGTCCGCGTCTGACAGATCGGCGGCGGCCGAGCCAACGCCGGGTGGTTGAGCGCCCACGGATAAGCGGCATCGGCGTGGAAACCATCTGCCGATGACTATATCCTCCGAGTTTCCGCGGCAGCAAAAGGCAAAAAAATTGGTTTGTCGGTTGGTAGGAAGCCACGAGAAAGAAACGAATCGCCAACAAAAAACCAAGAAAGGGTGAAGACTTACGCCGGACACGCGCGCGTCTTTGTCATCATCGCCGAAATCTTGCCATCTTTGGCGATAGGCGTAGCGCAAAGGCGATTCTCCGGATCTGAAGTCGAGCTACCATCGCTCCGAAACCAATCCAATACCGCATCCGTTGATCTGGTCGCCATGGCAAGATTCTGCCGTCTCCTCGGCCGTAATTCCGCTTCTCGAGGCCTCGCCGCTTGGCACCCCCAGCGTCAATCCGTATTGTCGTTGACGTCTGACCATTATTCGCCATGCCTTCCAGTTGGATTTGGGTGGAAGGCAATGTAGTGGAGGCCATCCGTCTCGGCGGAAATGGCGACTCCCACTATCTCGTTGTCGTTAGAGGCGGCGGAAGGAAGAAGTAGCGGAAGAGGAAGATTCGGCGTACCCCATGAACATCTCACGGAGGTATGCGAAGATGGAAAGGAGATGATGGAATTGGGGAGAGGTGAAGGTGGTGGATCCGTAGAAATGGAGTACTGAAGGAAAAAATCGAGAAAAGGGCGGGACCGGGCCCGCCATCGCTGCTTCAGTGTGTATGATGATCTCGTTTGAAAGGCACCGTGGCGTGGCGGTCCCCGCCCGGATGCGGAGGAAGCCCTCCGGCGCTATGACGGCCATTCTCTTCACCGCGAGAGTATCCGCGGTCGAAGCAGGAATGGGCTGCGCCATGGACTCAAAGAAGACGAAGAGCTTTGGAGAATGGAGGCGAAAGAGCGAGAGAGCAAAATGCGCAAGGAAGAAGAAGGCGTAAAACCGTCCTATGCAGATGAAACCTATCTTTATATGCGCCCCTGCACTGGTGGTTCGCGAAAAGACAAGATCGTGCGTCGCCTCGGGTCCCAAGAAATCCATGATCTGGCGGGAGGAACAAAGGCGGTCGTGCTCTCCTGATGGTGGCCCCACCCGAGAGCACGCCGAGCATTTAATGAAGGTTCGAAATAAGCTTTGACGCAGCGCTCGAGGCGGGCCGGGCTCTTGTCGGCGTACTCTGCGTTGGGGTACCCTCTCCGCAAGCCAAATCCAGCGGTCAATATGTCGATCCGTGGCACCGGGCGGCAGTGGGCGAGGCATACGCTTCGCCCGGCGGTCGATCCGCGTGGCACCGGCGGCAGTGGGCGAGGCGCCGCTTTCGCCCGGCGCCGGTCGATCCGCGTGTTGCGGCGAGTAGTTGGGGTGCACGTCACCGCTCGCGCCGCAATGCGAAAGGTGGCGCAAGGTGGCTTGTCTCGAAGGCTCTGCCTGCTGTCTGCTCGAAGCGACAGGATAGCGGTGTCGGGCGACAAGCGCAAGGGTTTACGCAACAAGCCCATTCTCTCGGCGCCTCTCACCAACCTGTCAAGAAAGGGTCACATCACAAGCGGACCGGGCGAAGCCATGCGTCGGCATTTAATGAGGCTGGAGGAACGGGACAGGACAAGAAGGCGTATTAAATGTGCGAAGATAAGCATGATGACCTCCTTTTACCCACCCCGCTAGCTTTGGCCTATAAAAGGGTCTCGGGTGCATGGGAAAAGGGGATCGGTCGAAGGAAGAAGAGGAGAACAAGCAATATAGTCTAAGGAAAGAGCCTGTAACCAAGTGAAAGGGGAACTCTGTATTAGCCTCAGACGCTCTAAAAACAATCTAGCAGGAAGTAAGGCTATTACCCAAAGAAAAGGGGGCCTGAACCTGGGTAAAAAACCTCTGTGTCATCTGCAGTTCATGAACGCCGGAAGCCGTCGCGTAGGAGTCCCTAGGGTTTTCGCCCTCTAGGTCTAGCCACCAAGACGCCCCTCCTTCCGAACAAAACCCGGTCTGCATCCTCCGGGCCTGTCAGGTGGAATACGCCGACACATGTGTTTACTTAGCTATACTGGTATAAGAAATATGATATGCACTAAAAGAAGTACTTAAAAAAAGGCAAGCATTGCAATAATGAAATTAAGAGATGATAATATCAATAGAAAATATTATGTTGTGCTACATATACTATTTTGCTATGCAAGTATTTGAGAAAGAAGGTTTCAATTACATGTGACAAGTATTGCAAAACGGAGAAAGTATATTTTCTCCTATAATATGTAATATCGAAATATCACAAATGAAGTTATGTAACAATATATTTTTCCAAAAAAACAAAATCATATATATATTACAAAATTATTTAAACATACTTTAAAGATGATGTACTCGCAAGTATACAGAACACCTCGTTAGTTCTTCTTAGGAAGCTCAAAAACGTGGAAGTCAAAATAACACCGCTATATATGCAGGGAGGGCGGACCGCCACTGCATACCTACGGTCGACCTTCCCAGGTTCACCTTGCTCGTATTGCTTGTTCTATATCAGAATCGCTTATCCTTCTATACCCCAATGCAATTTGCTAGTATGCCACTGTTCCACGTATGTCATTCTGTATTCTTTACAAGTAATAAATTGATCTATAATTGATTCGTGTGCTGTTCGTGCAGAAGATCGACCTCATCAACTTTAAAGGAGGAGGTTGCCCAGCACTGCTCAAATCAGAAGCCGTGCGCCTGCGCCATGCGGACTCCGATCGAATCGGCCATCGATCATTCATCACGCGCATGCGCGCATCCATCTATAGTGTGCATGCATGTACAGTTCGGTAACTACTCAAGTATCTGATACATGCGTAGATTGAAGTATAAATAAGTTGAAATTTTACGGTAATTAATTAGGAGATCAATCTTGCGTGCCTAGTAATAGATTGATTTCTTTCGTCTACCTAGCTAGCTTGTACTCATTTTCTCTCTTGGTGGCAAGCCAACGGCTTCCGTTTCCCGGCCATGAGATATCGCCAACGGGGTATTGGCCACCTTCGGCCCCTCCAAGCTGTCACCAACCTCGAGGTCGCCACCCACGAGCGTGCCATCTATCAGCCCACCGAAGCCAATGCCGTGGCATGAGGAACTGATCGAGCACATGAAGAAGATCGACGTACGTACGGCAACAGCTAGCGTGATCAACGTCGTGCTCGTGACGATAATTTTTAGTTAGTTCAGATGGCGATAATTTTTTTATGGATACTACGATAATTTTTAGTTGGTTCACGTGACCCTCCCAACCCGAAATCCTGGCTCCGCCCCTGTACCGAGGAAACTGGCCGGAGAGCCACGTGCGCGCGTGAGATCACGGTTCATCTCTATTCTCCGGAGTATCGTCATTAAACGTGCTCCCCAAGAGAGCGACCGGCACGAAGGAATGTGCAATATCAAAACAAAGTCTCTTTATGTAGGGATTCGGGGCATTCTTCGGCCACTTCATCGTGATGATCCAAACCGCTAATGTGATTCCCAAAGTGATCGCTGAACCCTGCAAAGAATAGCATACCAAATTAGTAATACGCACACACAAAATGCAGCCTTGATGATCGATGTACCTACGTAGGCGTGGAACATAGTGATTGAGTTGAGATGAACATGCATGAGAGAGAGAGATGCAAAAATTTGGTCAGCTTGCCTCGCCAATTGTCAAACAAGCGTTATGGGGTAAACACAGAGAAAATATTAAGCAAAACCAAACCCCGATCTCCACCAATTTGCCCTAGTAGCAATCTCACTTCCAGCCAAAAAAGAGTGACACCATATATATAACATGGCCAAGTCATAGTAATTTTGACCGGAGATGTTGTGAAAAGTAGTGAATACTGCATTGCAGTTTTAATGGCACACACAAAAAAAGAGAGAAATAATCAAACAGTATATGCGAGACTATCTCAAATTTTTTAAGGAAGAAGCAACATTCTTTCAATGCGATAATTTTCCGTTGAGATCGATGTACGTAGTATAATATTACCCTCAGGAAATACTTGAACGGGCTAAGCGTGCACCGACGAGGGTATCCGGTCGTCGCCACCCCGCGGGGTCCATCGCCTTCTTCCATCTTGTGGAGCGAGGCCACCACCTCCTCCTCCGACTCATCCGCTAGCATCGGGAAGTATATATATACCGTTCCAGGTACATACGCGCTGGCCGGCCGGTGAACGCGCGGCGGATCGAATATATGGAAGAAAATTCTGCGCTGTCGTGCTGCTGGCGATTTCACGTGCAGCACCGCGTGGATCTTCGCCACCTGGAACACCCGCGCCAATCTCAAAGCTGCTTGCGCTCAGGCTCGTTCGATGCTGACGATTGGCGATTGGCAAAGGCTAGGACGCGGGAAACGACGCGAGGCGCGCCTCTTCCTCCCCCGCTGCCGAGGCTTCTGCGCCGATTGTGAGCACCATCGGGAAGTCATCGCGATCAAAAGCTGCGCCTCTTGCGCCCACGCCCATTGCCGAGGCTTCCCCCGACGAGGTGATCATGAGCGTCATCGGCAAGTCATCGCGATCAAAACAGGGCCGCGCCTCTTCCGCCCATGATGCCGCAGCCCTAGTTCGCGAGAGTGACTCGCCGCTGGCGAGGTTCGCGAGAGCGACTTGCCTCCATGGATGCCTCCGAGCGCGAGAAAGCGGAGGTCGCCGGGGAGATGACGCTCCATGTCCTGGACCGAGCAGTGTCCATGGATGGCTACGGTCGCGAGGAAGAGGGAGGCGCTCGTGAGGACGCGCTTCATATCCTGCAGGGATCGTCGGCGCCTTTCTCCGTGGGTGTGTGAATGGACGACGGAAAGGAGGTGGACGCCGCAATTTGCGAATTAGGGCTATCGCCACGGCAAACGACCTCGATGGAGCCTTCAATGATGGCCGCGGCCGACGAACAGAGGAGCGCGATCCTGCCTTCAACGATCGCCGTATCGGGTTGCCTCCAGGCCCCCGGATTGGGCGTCGGAAACAACAGGTTTTGCGAACCAACAAAGATAATAATTTTGATATTATATAGTTGCAAAGTTTTAATTTTGTACTATTTGTACCATAGGAGCATGATACATAATTAGGCATATGAAATAATGTCATATTGCTGAACACCATTTTTTTATCCCATTGCAATGTAGGTGGATGATAGACATAACCAACCTTTAGTTGTTCATAAAGTGGGAATGATTTTTGAATCAGAGGATGATGCATATGAGATGTACAACTCGTATGCGAGGAAGATTGGGTTCAGTATTAAAAAGAGCTACACAAGGCGAAGAGCAGATAAAACTGTATATCAGAAACATATTGTTTGCAGTAACGAAGGAGAACGAAGTCGTTGCTCATCACACGACACTTTGAAAGGAAATGCCATTACTAGGACGTCTTGTAATGCTCGTGTTCAGTTTAGTATTTGCCGAAAGGGAATTTGGACAGTGCAAAAGGTTGTACTCGAGCACAATCACTATCTTGCAAGTCCAAATAAGGCACACAAGTTGAGGTCCCAACGACGTGTTATAGAGGCTGATAAACTGCTAATCGGTCAAATAAGAGAAGCCGGAATGAAGCCAAGCACAAGTGTATGACTTTTTCAAAATGTGGTGCGGAGGAGTCGAGAATGTACCCTTCTCACGAGTGGGTTGCAATAACCAGATTGGCGTGAACATAAGAAGTTTTTGGCATGTAATGATGCATAAACTCGTTGGAATACTTGAAGAATAAGCAATTTGAGGATCTGCTTTTTTATGCTATAGAATTAGATGAAGAGGATGGTCGAATAGTTAATTTCTTTTGGGCAGATGGTCAGGCTATCATGGATTATGCATGCTTTGGTGACGCCGTGTCATTTGACACCACATTTCAAACTAACAAGTTTGAAATGCCTTTTGCTCCAATCCTTGGAACTAACCATCATAAGCAGACGATTATTTTTGGGGCTGCATTGCTATATAATGAGACCATTGAATCATTTGTATGGCTTTTTAGGACATTTCTAGCAGCAATGTCTGGCAAGCATCCTAGCACAATTTTCACAGATCAGTGTGCTGCCATGGCTGCAGCAATTAGTATTGTATTCCCCAACACACGCCATTGTCTTTGCTTGTGGTACATTTTTCAAAATGCTGGTAAACATCTTAGTCATGTTATTGCCCAGGATAAAAAGTTCCTTGCTGAATTTAAGAGATGTGTCTACGAGGAAAGGTCAGTGACATACTTCAACAAAATATGGGATGAACTGCTGATTCATTATAAGCTCGAAGATAACTCTTGGTGAAAAATCTATATGGCTTAAGAGAGCATTGAAATTGCTGTCTTTTCGTGACTCTTTTCTTTGATATGACCTCAACTCGGAGGAGTGAAGGTATGAATAATGTTTTCAAGAAAAGGTTCCAAGAAAACTTGGTTTTTCGAACTCTTGGAAGAATATAGCAGTGTCTTTGCCGCCTTGAGAAAATGAGTTGGATGCTGACTATAATTCACGCCACACTAACCCGATTACTTATATCCGAGATTTGCCCATGTTGAAGACTGCTGCTGAATTGTATACAAGGAGGCTATATTTACAATTTGAAGAGCAATTTAAAGAGCAGTTTTCTGTCTCATGCAAACTGTTAAAAACTGAGGGGACAGTCATGACTTACAAGGTTATGCCTATTGAATTTCAAGATGAAGCAATAGTCGTCTTTAATTATGAGGATACTACAATTACATGTTCTTGCAGAAAGTATGAATGCATTGGTAAGTATACATATTTTATGATTACACTACTTCATAATACGTTTTTCTGAAAAATATTTTTCTTACAAGTCTATTGTGCAAGCATACTCTCCGAGTATTCAATATCAATGAAGTTTTCTTCTTGCTAGATAGGTATGTACTAAAAAGATGGACAAAGTATGCAAAAAGAGAGTTTTATTATGAGAAACAAAGATTTGACAAAGAAACTCTAACAACACATGCTGCGTGAATCTCTCGAAAGGCCACCTCTGTTGCATTGAAGTGCGCAAATTCGAAAGAACTTCTTGAAGATTTGGAAAAAGCTATTGATAAGTTAGACCTAGAGGCAGATAAGTTACTAAGCCAAATACCTAAAAAATCTTGCCAGATAAGTTGTAATGAATATGATGGGGAGGTATTAAAAGGTAAAGTATTAATTAGAGTTCTTCAGGTGATCAAAGGTCCAAAGACTAAAAGATTAAGAAATATACTTGAAAAGAAGAAAGGGAGCAATACGAGGGCTACTAAGGAACAAGGTAGTGGACAACATCAGGAGGAAATAATTGTAAGCACACGAAGATTTGTTATTGTGTTTTAATATCTAATTTGCTTGCAGCTATTATATTGTCAACAATTTGATATTTTGCACAGGGATCTTTTGATGCAAGCATTGGTGACAGTTCTACACTACGAAATGCTTCAATGAATATGCACGGGGATTTTCCGATCATGGTTCCGCCTTTGATCCATGAAGGGTATACAAGTCTTTTACTTGGACTTGATCAAGATGCCACGGTTGCTAGAAAATTACATTTTGATGATAGATCAAGTAAAGGAATATTTAAGGAGTAGACAGTTCATTATATGTTAAATAGTTCTTTTGGTGATCAAGATGCCACAGTTGTAGGTTAAATAGTTCTTTTGGTGATCAAGATGTCACAGTTGTAGGTTAAATAGTTCTTTTGGGGATCAAGATGTCACAGTTGTAGGTTAAATAGTTCTTTTGGTGACCAAATATATATGTGCAGTTCTCTCCAGTTGTACCAAACATATATGTCAAGAACCTCGAATCCATCTACATCGTTAAGTGTTTTGAAGCTAAGTCCAGGTAAATCTTGGTTTTTAATCTGCAACTGGATAAATCCATCTGCATATGTAACAGTATCACTTGGTGGAAGAGGTTATGACCTTGGTAGGCCGAACTTGGTTGTACATTCTCCAAAATGACTTCTCCTTGACTTTCAAAGATTCTAGAACTGATTCGTCTTTTGTGTTTTGCCTAATTTCATACCAAAACCTTTACGAGAGCGATGCATAGTCCACCAAATCCGAAACCACTTCGGATATTGATGAGTATCCTTCTTTTACCCATTTGCCTTTTCCATCCTGATTTGTGCTAATGATAGGAAGGATCCATTAGAGTGGGACTTAGTTCCATGTTAAGCCCAAAGCAGTAGGTAAGTTCACAAATTTCATGAACTTGGTTAGATTAATTTGTGTCAGTAATCAGCACCTCTGACCAAAATTTCACTTGGCAACTCAGTGATTAGTTTATGTAGGCTTTCATACCTATGTGCATGTTAAAGTCCTCATATAAGTTTTGTAAGGATAAGTCAGGTCAGTAGAAAATGGGCAACACTGAAGTTATTTCTCTAATCTATACCACTTAAAGGTAATAGCTATCTTAAGAAAGTCATTGGTTTTCTGGACCTGGGAGTTTGGCAACTAGTTGTCTTCAAGTTAGTTTTTTAAGGATAACTAAGAGATGAGTAAGTGCATAGCCCACCAAATCCAGAAACCACTTCCAGATATTGATGAGTATCCTCCTTTGTCAAGTTTGCCTTTTTCCATCCTGATTTTGTCAAGTAGCTTTCTTCTTCATGGCATCCCTGGTTTGATACTCATCAATATCTGGTTTCATTGATTTTGGCTTGCATCATCCAGCAAGGGGGAGTATTCAGGCACAGATACCCTCCTTCCTTATTCAGATAAACATAACGACCATTTTCAATAGGTTCACAAGCAGCACATATAGACCTTCAATCCTTATGCGAGACATATCAACAAATTGTCTTCAAACAAGTGCTTATCCAGAGTTAAAACCAACCTTGTTGTCACACAAGTGCTTGTCAACAAATTGTCTTCAAACAAGCAGCAAGAACCACCATTTTCAAAAGCTATATCGGTCCCGGTGAGTTAAACCGACCTCACAAATTATGCACCAGCTTCTCGCTATAGTCGCTCTGCCATCCCTAATACATTACAAACATGAATCATAGCAATATGGATTACAAGGAGCCGCATATATGATGATCAACATTTCGAACATTGGGCACAATATAAATTGAGATTTCTAAACATTTCGCAACTCGATAGCAATATTTTTGAGCGTATGAATTATTCATGAATTACATGGGTACATGATACAACAAATGGGCTCAACCAACCGCAATGTACATACAAATCATCGAACTCATCAAACTGAATTACATTGTACATGATACAACAAACTGAATTACATTGTACAATTTCAACACCATTCTTTGCATGGTTCGAGCTTGAGCATCTTGATGAGTCTTGACCGAGCATCCTTCCTCGAAACGCTTGAGGTAATTGTGCATCTCAATGATATTCTAGCATGGATCAAAGGTAGCTGTAAGTACAACTTCACACTGACTCAATGATACTCATTGTTTTCAACTGACTGCAATTCATCCACACAAGCATCCATATCAACTACCAGCACTCATTTCTTTCATCCACACAAGCATCCACATCGAAAGAGCACGCAAAATTCAGCAATCGATGAGATCTCTGCAGCAGCCAAAGGTCGAGAAAATTGTGCTTACCTCGATGGGAGATCTCTGCGACATTGCACTTCAACAACATCTGCGGGCTGGCGCACCGCAAGCCGGGCAAGGACGAGGAGGTGGCGGTGCTAACCGGCGGCGGGCCTCTGGTGGATCGATGGGAGGAAGCGGGGCCTCCACCTCGGCCTCTCGGGGTGGCCACGACGCAGGTGGAGAGCGAGGCGAAGGGGAAGAATGGATGGGGCGCTGCGATTAGGGCGGGGCGGTCAGGTGGAGGGGGAGAGGGGCCGGGCGGTGGGATGAGGGCGGAGGAGGTGGCGGCGGTCAGGTGGAGTGGAAGGCGGGGCGGTCAGGTGGAGGGGGAGAGGGCCGGGGCGGCGGGATGAGGGTGGAGGAGGTGGCGGCGGTCAGGTGGAGTGGAAGAGGGACCGGGCGGCGCGTTGAGGGTGAGAGGAAGGGGAAATACAGATGGGGCGGTGCGGATGAGCACGGGCGAAGAAGCTTTGAGACGCGATGAGGGCGAGACGAAGGGGAAAAAATAGGGAATGGGGCGGTGCGATGAGGACGGGCGGACAGGCTTTGAGATTGGCGCGGGTGTTCCAGGTGGCGAAGATCCACGCGATGCTGTATGTGAAATCGCCAGCAGCATGACAGCACAGAATTTTTTTCCCAATATATCAAGGTGGCCGCCCCTCTGGTATACATGGCGGCCGGAGCCGGAGCTCGGATAGGATCACGTAAGGAGTAGCAGCGCCATCTCTCGTACGCTAATCCAACCCTGCACTGGATCGGAATTCGGGTCGAGGGTTCCCCATGCATGGATCGATCGAGAAACCGAGGAAGTGGAGCGGCACTGTGTTCTGCTATGTCCCATCTGCCACGCTCTCAGAGCCCTGCCTACCTGTCAGTCTGGGTTTGGTCAACCGCGCGTGCTCCGTCACTCCAAGGCACCAGCTCAACGAATTCGTGTACATTCGCACTCGTTCGTATGCTCCGTGAAACTCGTTCATGGTTTACTGCCTTCTTTTAAAATAAGGACGATTAGGTAAGATTGCGCGCTACGCTGCGCCGTAATTTTTTTGACAATGCGTTGTACATGTTTGAGAAAAAGAAAATATTGTGACAAAAAATATCAACATATTTTGATGAGCATTATTTGCGATACAATTATTTTATTTTACATATCTACAAAGCAGCTCACCATATATACTCTTAATAACCTGGAACACCGAAAAGCACGTGAATACCTATGAAAAAGGAATGGAGCCTCATCCAGTACATCTTGAGGGATTCTAAATATCATGATGCATGTAATCTTGCTAATAAAATAGACACAAAACCCATAGCAAAATGGCAACGATTGTCTCCTTGCTTTAAATCAGAGCTATCAATAAGAACCAAGATATATATCATTGGAATAACTCAAACTATCTTACAATCGTGCACTGTTGAGTGCTGACAAGAATAGTTTTGAAAAGTTAATCAAGCATGATGCCAAGTCATCAAATATATTGTAACAACGTCAATTTAAATTTAAAAAAACCAATAAGCATGCAGAAATTTTGTGAAAGAAACAAAACAACCTAAGTACTTTTGCAACAGACTGTACGCCACCAATGACAAGCATGTAACTATCATTTCTTACTAAACTCGATGTAAAAACTTTTGAGGATAACACTGTAATTAATTTTGCAGTAATATATTGGAGTTTTGATGGTACCACCTGAAAGAAAGGGCTGGTTGCAGAGCTCCAAAGCTGAAACCACTTGGGCAAAAGAAAAAAAACTGCCATTGAATGTATCCATGCAGGTTCATGTTCTATGGCTTTAACTTCCATCATATATTCTCTTTGCACTTCTTAGAAGGCTGTCAAACTGTTTAACTCCTAAACAAATTGGAATATCTTATGTAAAGAAAGGCTATTCCTTTAGAAACATGGCAAAGAATAGTATGAACGCATCATCTTCTTATAGATTTTTCATCATCTTGCTCTACCTGATGCTATACCAAAGGAATACAAAGAAAGACTGAAACAAAGAATAAATCGGCTGAAACCATAGTAGCAAAAGACAATGTGTAGGCCTATGAGAAGGTTTGAATTTTCAAGCAGGACTAACCAAAAGACAGCTAGCTTTACTTGATACAGCACTTAGCCTTTCATTTTGAGATATGATGGTTCTTCTCACAGGAAGAGACCAATAGCTAGCAATCTAAAATTTAGAAGAAGGCTCATAAACAGACAAGAAAATGTGTTTATCTATAGCACACTACAATATACTAAAGCACTGCGCTTGTTTTGATTATCCGAACCAAATAGACCTAAAGGGCGTGTTTTAAGTGCACACTGAAATAAGGGTGGCAATACGAACGATTTGACCCTTTTCTTTTGCAGAAAACAGCCCCGATTTGTACAGATTATGACGTCCTAAAATATGGGGGAGGTAAGATACATAGCACTTTAGCAAGAAAGGAAATGAAATGACTCAAAAGTACATCTTGTAAAACATCTATGAACCGTTAGTTTAGGCTCTGAAAATGAAAGAGCATATAAAGATGAATTCTATGAACAGCAATGCCTTCCCTGAAGGCAAACAAAAATAAATAGGCAATAGTGCATTACATGGATGCATTTGACCATCTCTTCTCTGCTGCAGACATAGATGAAGCAAAAGGGAAATTGACTTTTATCTGTGCAAAGAAATATGTCAGGGCTATCCAGTGCACATGTGTTTTTTATTTGTTACTCCTAGAAGAAGAATAGACAAAGTAGGACATAAGAGAAATGCATAAGCATAAGCATAAGCAACTAAATTGATCTTTGAATAAAAATTGGTAGAACTGTAAATAGTAATTGTATGGCTAGCATACCATTGTAGACATGATATATGTATCTACATCTTCTTAGACCATGTAGCAGAAATCCTCTATTGGTATAGTCCACACATCAATAAGGGTTAGAGAGAAAAAAAACTGAACCGAAGTGATTATACTTATAAAAAAAATGCTATACTAAGTACCTGCATGCAAGTTCCTACAGGTCCTCTCACTCCAATCCGACACCTACAGATGTCACATAGACAAATAAGATGTATGAACTGAGATAAGAGGAGCTCAATTTTGTGTGCAAAATTGAACTAAAACACATGTTGTTCTAGCGTTGCCTGAGAGAACTATGGCGTATGTACTGAGGGGGAGGCAACGTCTAAAACACAGGCATGGAGAGGAGCTGAATAAAGCAACGATTTTTTAAAAATCCAGAGCAGTTATTTTTATCTAAGGTGGAGTTCATAAATATGGAGTCTCACAAAGATGCTATTTTTATCCAACTACTAAACTGCAATAATCTGGCTATACAGAGGATGGCAATTTATAATTCGGACAATTCTGCTAAGATTGCATCACAAACATATAATAAGAAGAAATCAATTATTTCATCCATGAATACTACTATAAAAAACGTAAGTAGGTCGGCCATTAAAAAACTAAGAATCGGAGTGCTCTATGTGTCCTGCATACTGTATAGGCATAGGAAAATGTATGGATGAAATGGGGGATAAAGCGAAGGCAGAAGAAATACAAGCGTAAACATATATAGCCAAACGATTTAATACAGATGCGTTCCATGTTAGGTCAGAATCACTATCGATAATGTTAAAAACCGGTAAAGCGGTTTACATCACACAGTAAACAAAAGAAAGTAAGGAAGCGAGAAACATCCTACCCAGGAAGAAATGTAAGGAAATGCTGCGCTAACGATTTCGATGGTAAAATAATATGCAAGAATATCGGATAAGAGAGCCTTACACCGGGTACGATTGTGTGGTTCTCGATCACAGAAGATTCAGCTTCGGTGGTAATACAGCTCTGGCGGTCAGCATCATTGCTATCCTGGAGCCCAGAACAAGCGCTAATCCAACTGCAACACACAGAACAAAGCAATCACCGAATAGGGTTAATCAGGCAGAATAATAAGAATAAAAGGAATCGAGCCAGTGGAACCCAGCGCAATTGATCGCTTAGTTGGAATGGGAAACAATCGAAGCCAGAATGGGGAACAAAATACGGCAGAACGGGGAATCACAAAAAATTCTGCCTAAGCCCCAACAACAAAAAATCCAATCACAAAAAATTCTGCTTTAAGTCCCAACGACAAAACGCAAAACAAAAGTAAACCAAATCGAAGCAACAGAACCGGACGCAATCCATGATGGCTCAGATTAGATTAGACTATGACTCCCCATCCTGGCTTAAGCCCGAATGGGCAAACGCAGGAAAAACCAAAACGAATCGAAACAGGCAGCATCCTGGGTTATACCATGCTGGCCTAAGGCCAAATTGCCAAACGCAGGCAGGAAAAACCAAAAGGAATCGAAATAGGCAGCATTCTAGGCTAGATTATTGCCCATTCTGGCTTAAGCCCCAACGACCAAATGCAGAAAGAACTAAAAGGAATTGAACCGGACGTAATCTATGATGACTTAGATTTGATTTGATCAGATCAGATCACATTATACTAAGCCCCAATTGGGAAACGTGTTGCGGTGATTGTTGCCTGATTAGAATAATCCCCAATCAGAACGTAATCTATTCGATGATTGCCTGATCAGATCAGATCATGCGGAACCGAGCACGATCCATGGCATAACTCCCCATCCTGGCTTAAGCCCCAATCGGCAAACGGAGGAAAAAGTAAAAGCGATCAAAACAGCGGAACCGAGCGCGATCCATCGCTTAAGACTGATCCGATCACCCAACGCAATGGGTAAAACCAATAGGGCTCGGAATTAGGAGCACTGACCGGAGCCCTGTAACCAGGAAAGGACGCATTCGGGACCAAATAGAGAAAGAACGAGAAACCCAAAGAAAGGCCACGAAGAAACAAGCGATAGAAAGCCCCTCTCTACCAGCACTGAGGCGATATACACACGCAGAAGAAAAGTGCGGAGCAAGCCGAGAAGAAGCCACAGCCTCGGGATAGGAACTGTGGGCGGACTGCACGAGGTCGATGAACGGCGAGCGGAGCGGACGAGGCTGATGAACGGCAAACGGAGGCTCGACACGGAGCGCAACGACAATAAATAAAAAAACCCGGAAGCACACGTAGCGATCAAAGCGTTGGTCTCCCGATTGGCGCGAAACAGCGCGGACTGCGCGGTCCCTGACCGAGATGAGCGCGGATGCAACGAGGAAAGCGCGAAACGGTGATGCATTATCAACCGTCGGACTCCAGATCGACGCGAAACAACGGAGGCTTCTGACCGCGACAGTACGGACGGCCCTGAGGGCTCGCCAATTCCTAGCGCTTTAATATATAGTATATATATATATAATATTGGGATGAACACTAGTCAGCTAAGGAGCCATTTGTAGCCTAGACAGTGGAAGGATAAGCACAAGGATATCTCAGCTTCTGTATACAACGGGAAGACCAGCAACAAGTGCATGCGTAGTTGTTTCAGACTATGTTTGACAACTAGAAAAATTTTCGCGGCGTAACACGTCGCGCCTGTCGTTTTTTCGTAAATTTTTTTTAGTGTTGTTTTATTTTTTAAATCGTCAAAATAATAAGTGAAACGGCTGAAAGAACACAAATGAAATCACGTTTTTTTGCATCTATCTGGGGTTCTCTCATGAAGGATCTGCGATCGTGTTAAATCGAAAAGGGCCTTCTCGCAAAAAATAGCCGGAATGATCGAAACGCCACTACGTTTTTTTTTATCTATTTAGGATCCCCTCACAAAAGATTCGTATTTTTTTAAGGCTCTCTTCGTAAAAAAAACGTGAAAAAGACTGATATGTAATTACGAATTTTTCAAAGAATTTAAACGAAAAAATTTGAACCGAGCCGACTCAAATTATCCAGAGGGCGTGAACTCTTCAAGAAATAGAAAAGGTAGTATATGTAGAAGAAAGAGAACGTATACGTGTTGTTTCGTTCAATTTAAGTCGTGATCTTTTACAATATGTACTCAACATGCCGTGTGTGATCCTCCAGCCTAGCGCTCAAGCTTCCTCACGAAAGAGACGCGTTTGCTGTGATATGTACGCCAAGAAAGCGTCCGTACGTGCAGCCCGTGTCATTTCCTGTAAAACGCACGACCATGCAAAGAAACTTTCAGTCACTAAACGTTAGGATCCTTTTTGAAGAATACTGTTCAGTGTTCACAGTTCAATATGGACTCTACTTTTTATTCTGCAATGCTTAAATCTGAAATACTTAAACCACCGAGATACACACCAAATCTTTAATGTGTCCTTCCAGCTCCCTTGCTTCGCGCACTGGGTGTATATCTTGTCGAGCCGGATGATTATTTCTGAAAATGTCGGCCTCGCCATTGCCTGAGGGTCCCAGCATTCTTCAATCAGCCTGCAAAAACCCAAGGAAGAAGGGTTGCTTGATGCGTTGTACTGGTGCGGATTTTGCAAAAACACGCATACTAGTGAACTGAAGTGAAGACAATGATACACAGGACGCGTCATGAACGGCTATTTTTTTTTTAAGAACTCACGCTTTGAAGTCTGAAGGATAGCCCTTGAGCTTGTTCTTCAGTGATGGGCGCCACCCGTCGTATCGAATTATGTGGCCTGAATCCTCTGATGTTTTCACATGATCGGGGGGTGATCCTTCAACCATCTGACTACACCATAAAGAATGAATGATAAAAGGGATGACGGCTCATCCCAAAATCCATTGCACGGATGATTTATCAAGCCTTAAACCATCTTTGCTTTGCATTGTGTATAGTAACTATATCTGGCACAAAAAACTTACTGACCTCATAGAGGATGAAACCGAATGCGAAGGCATCCACACTTGAGTCGAATAGTTCGTTTCTGTACAACTCAGGTGCAGTGTAGTGACCTAAATAGAAGAGTAAGAAGTTTGTCAGTAAAGCATGTTGGCTTTGGAAAACGAATAAGAAAACCATAACCTCATGTTGTTGTTTCACATTTGATTTTACTGAAAGTGAACTTACTGAAGCTATCAGCAAGGGACTCATAATTCACCAATCTCACTTTGTCAGGAGCGATCTTCGACAGCCTAGTCAAACCGAATCCCCCGACTTTCAGTTGGCCCCCATTATCCAGGAAGATATTTCTGGCACCTTACCAAGATTCAAATAGTAAAGTACGGGACAACCATACAAGATTCAATTTCGTCATCTTATTTTGAATTCAATTTGTATCCCAATAATGTAAGGAGAGAACAATGGCCTGCTAATTGCTTCATTTGCTCATCTTACTTTGGCTTTAGGTCACAGTGGATGATGGGCTCTGGTTTGCACTGATGGAGATAAGTCATACCCCTGAACATTCAAGGCAACAACAGGTTACAGGATACATCATCAATATCGATGAATATTTTGCATTGGAACATTATTTATCTTTTGTGGAAGTGTAAAGACTAAAGACTATGACGTATGTTTGAATTCTTCAGTTTCTGTCAGAATCAGAAGCTAGATATACCTGGCAATATCAAGGGCATATCTTAGCACCTTCTGACCATGTAGCTTACCTTTCCTCTGCATACAGCTCGATAAATCACCCTGTGTTTAAGAATAACCACATGACTAAGTCCATCCAAGGGTATACGTCTGTAAGCTAGACAGTGGCGTATTCATTTTTATTTGACGATAAAACTGTATTTTTTTATCATGATAAAGACAGCATAATCTTATTACATTTGGATGGTATTCAGAAACAATCATCATGGGTATGTTCTGAGTGACGGCTCCGACGAACTGAACAACATTAGGGTGCCGGACCTTCTCGAATACCGTCAGCTCATGCCTGAAAGAGTTTCTGAAAAAAAAGAGGTAATTTTTACGTCAAATCAATTTATTAAGCACTTTGCAATTCAGCATTGAGATTTGCATCTTACACAGCTTCTTGATCGGAGTAGCTTTCTCTGTCTAGTATTTTCACCGAAACCTTGGTGCCATTCCATTTTGCAACTTGGTACGTGCCCTGTTTAATGCTTACACGATTAGCCTTTTTGTTCTGTCCCAGCATCATAAATCTGTTCTTGAACCATTGTTTCTGAAGCAAAATTGGGAAATAAAATTTGCACCTTGAGCACCTCGTCACCTTTCCGGAATTGGAGCTCCCCGGGTTCAATTCGTACTCCGGTATCTCCCCAGGGTTCGATACCGTCATCGGTGTCCTCTTATTTCTCTGCAAAAAGGATCAAATTAAGATCAGCAGATGAACCGCGAATTTGTCGAGACTGACCAACCAAATGAAAGGGACAGTTCAAGTAGAAGGATACCGGAATCTTTGCACCACGCGCTTTCAGAAGGTTGTAGATCTCCGTATGGCCATAACATTTGGCATCAGCTACAGCCTATGATTGGAGAAAGACAAGAAATCATCATCTGATGCAGAAAGAAAATTTTGATGTCGATTTGAGGCCGTGAGAGATCATTAAATGGGCTCACCGTGCTGCCCCACCGGTCGCGCGCATCGAGGTTGGCCTTCCAGCTGAGTAGCACGCGGACGACGTCGAGGTGGTCCTCGCAGGCGGCGATGTGCAGCGCGGTGCGGCCGTCGAGGTTGATGCTGTTGACGTCGACGCCACTCCGCAGCAGCACCTCGACGCCGGCCGCGTCGCCGTGGCACGCCATGAAGAGCAGCTGCATGGTGGCGTCCAGGTTATCCGGCACGGTCAGCTCCTCTGCCAGCCCCACGGGGCTCTGACTCCTGCCGCGCCGCCGGTTCGGGTCCATCGACGACTGCCGCCCGAACAAGAACCGGCTGGTGGCCCGCCCCGTGCGGGGGGACTCCAGCGACGACTGCCGCCAGAGCTCCCCTCTCTGCTTCAACGACCCCCCGGAGACCTGCCGGTGCAGCACCACCCTCATGCCACTCTCCATGCCTCCAAATACTTGGCTCGGCGGACGTCGACGACCAGCGCTAGCTGCACCCTTTCCTTAATTTGGTGCGGTCAGTGCATCCGGCAATGGGATCTCGGCGGTGGATCGGGGTCCCCGAGGCACTAAAGTGTGCGCCGGAGAGCCCCGCGGAGGTCGAGACCTTGCGCGGTGGGTTCGGAAGGGGGTGGAATGAGGAGAGAAGAAGAGAGAGAGAGAGAGAGAGAGAGAGAGAGGAGAAGACGGGAGGAGGGAAGGGAAGAGTGGAAGGCCTCGTGTCCCGGGGCCGATGGAAGTCGAAGGTTGGTTATTTTTATAGCGCGGGTAAGATGAAGTCTTTTTTTTTTAATATTTATAATACCGTTGGAAGTGGTAACCGTCGCAGTCTACAAAAGGTGGCCGCTTATAGGAGGGAAATTTGCCCGTGTGTCAAATTCGTTGGTAATTTATGAATTGACATTTTAATTCGTATGGTTTATAAAATTGATATGAATCGGTGAATTCTTTGCTCTAGTGATATTTCAGATATTTTTCATAATTTTGGGATTTTAGAAATAATTTTCGCACTGTTAATGCCCGTTTTGCCCCTACTCCTTCTTCCTGTTAACGTCCGTCTCCTTTCCGTTTCCTCTCGTGCCTCATTCTCATGTGTCGAGCGGCAGGAGGAAGAAGATGCCAGGCACGGGAGTCTTCACGGGAGCTCACGAGCGTTAACAGAGGGCACAGGCCAGGGGCAAAACGGTAAACTTACCCGCTAAACAGTGCTAAAAACATTTGAAAAAAAAGAAAAAAAACTGGAAAAATGCCAGGAGTGTCCCTGAGGCAAAGAATTCATCGATTCGTATCAATTTTATGAACTGCATAAATTAGAATATTAATCTATAAATTACTAACGAATTTAGTGTCACACACACAAATTTCTCCTTCTACATGGCTGTTGCCAGCTTGGATGTGTAATAAAATTAAGCGCAACGAATATTTGGAATTGTAATTTTGAGTCGTTTTTGTTGAAGTATTCCACAGCTTAAAAAGCCTGTAAGTGTTGTTTTTCGTACTTTTACTTTTAAAAGTGAGAAGCCGCTGCGTATTTAAGTGTTACTAGGAAATTTTTCGCGACGTAACACGTCGCGCGTGTTATTTTTCAGAGAAAAAATTTCTTTTTTTTCGGTGGTGCTCTATTTTTTAAATTGTCGAAATAATGAGCGAAACGGCTGAAAGAAAACATTTTTTTCACGGCAGTAACATCGCCACAAGTCGTTTTTAGAAAAATTTCTTTTTTTTTCGATGGCGTTTTATTTTTTAAATCGTCGAAATAATGAGCGGAACGGGTGAAAGAACACAAAAATTTTCGCGGCGTAACACGCCGCGCGAACGGGAAAAAAATAGAGAGATAGAGCTGTAGAAATATCTCTTTCGACGAACTATTTGGAAAATATTGGAGACCGAGCTTAAGAACCGCGGCGAGGAAAAAGTCTAGAGGAAAAAGGGCGAAAAATTATTAGAGATGACAACCTTCTTTTGCCGAGTCTAACACTCTACGCGTTCACCGAGTAATAATACATGTTTAAAATAATATCAGAGATCGAGATGGGAAATCGAGGTGGGAAAAAAGTCTAGAGATAGAACCGCACACTTATTTCTAGTAACGAAAACATTTGTTCCCGGGAAAAATGGAGAAAGGACCTAGACGTAAGGAGCAAGGACCTGAATGTTACGTTTTTGGACCTGTCCGCTATCCTGAAAAATTAGAAAAAGGATTGTTCGCGATTTGAATTTAGCTGGAGGTCCTTTCCGTAAAATGACGCGCGAGGGACCCGAACGTAATTTTCGGGGAAAAAATCTGCCTCTCACAAAAAATCATGAAAGACCTATTCGTAATTTATAAAAGGACCTAAACGCAAATATTTTACGGCGACAGCACGGGAATGTTTCAAGAATTAGTAGGGGTATGATTTATTAAAAAAAATCATGTAAAGAGAAAGCTCTTTGCTTCTTCAGGATCGCAACGATGAAAATTTTGTTGTTCTAATGTATTATTTCGAAATGGAATCAACTTATGAATAGCTATTTTCTAACAAAATGGCCATGTTATTTTTAAGAAAACTCCATATAACATCACAAATTCTGCTTGAAAGTTCGTCTGACATCTCAAACTTTAAAAACCAATCCAAATAACACTCTGGTCCAGTTTCGCATGGGGTATTACTTTGCGCGCCATGATGGATAGTTGTTTTTGCTATGTAGAATAACACATTGGAAAAGTTTATGTAAATGACAGATGAAGCTCACAGGGTTTTATCTTTCAAATCAAAATACAGGAGGAGGGAGTTGACAACCATGGAAGCGTGGTCGAGAGCTCGATGAGGGAGAAGCCCATATGAGTCTCACCTATCATTGACCTAACTTGACTCATATGTTATCTTACATGGCAAAACCACTCACTCATTGCGCCACATAGGCAATATCATTATGCGAAATCGGGTCAGGGTGTTACTTGAACAAGATTGTAAAGTTCGAAGGTCAAATATCTAATTTTATAGTTCAAAGTATTGAATAGACTTTCGACTAAAATTTTGGGGTTTTATATAAACTTCTTCCTTATTTTTACTCAAAAGGTAGACATTGGTTATAGTAAAATCTAGACATATGCACTACAAAGTGAATAGTACATTAATGTCACCGCAAATTAAGGATGACAGTTTTATCTATAGGTTTGGGTACCCACGACTATCCAACCCGATAAGGATGGACACGGGTAGCACTTCAGACCTATGAGTTTTTGGATTTGGATACCCGATTAGGATATAGGATAAGTGTGGGTGTCAATTTGTACCCATGGGTACCCGATGAATATTTTATGACATGTGAGCTCCACTTTTTATAAGCTATATATTAAAAAATTGAAACCGTAACTATCTAAATAAGAGGTTGAGACACACATAAGACTTTAAAAGGCAGTACTATGTTCAGAAACTTATTGAGCATATATCATGATTTGAATTCATTTTGTATATATCATGCTCTGAATTTGTTTGCATATATCATACTCTTTCTTTTAGACGCTGCTGTATTATGTGTTGACATCTCTGCTATTACCGTAGTCACAAGTATTGAGTGTATGCTATGTGATTGAGTTAAATGCAAATCAATTAAGTTTCCTATCTCATCTTAGTCATTGAATGAGCTTACATATCACTGTCCCACATTTTACTCTAATGTTTATCGTCTTGTTCATCGAAACCAAATACAATATATATGAAAACACATTTGTTTCAATGAAAACATTATGGAATAGTGTATTATTCGCGATCAAATATCTTATATGTACTCACTTGAACTTGTAGTATCATTGGTTACCTATAGACCATCATGATGTGCTGATTAAATGAAATAAATTAGAGTATCATTATTCACATATAGCCCATGTTAACTCTCTGTTTTTAGCATACTCTGCTACCCATAGGTACACATTGGATATCGAGTACCTATCGAGTTCAGGTATGGGTACAGATTTGTGCCCGATAAGTCTAAAGGGTTTGAGTGGAGGCATTGTTTTGGATTTAAATGGGCGACAGTCGTATCCAGAGGTACCCACCTGATTGCCATCCCTACTACAAATTGATGGCTCGTGAAAATGTGGTTACATACACAATCTATTCAGCTCATGTCACTTGTACTATATAATGTCATTTTCAGTTTTTTTAAATATAGTTTCTCAACAAAAAGTAAATTTTCTCTACATAAATTTGTTAGGCCTCGTTTAAAACACGAGAGAATAAAACTGTTTCTTTTGAAACTCGTACAAAATTCTAACAGTCCAAATGAGATCTTAAATCCTTAGAGCAAACGAAGAGATAAGTAATTATCACCTATCTTCATTTATATATTTTAATATTTGTGTAAGTGTAAAAAAAAGAAAATGCAGACGGCAGATTCATCAGCGCGTTGGGCGAGCCCACTCGTCAACGTCTTGCTGATGGCGTCGATTTTTTATCTTTGTCTGCGCCGCTCATCAAGGGAGAACACGCGCCAGGCGCTCCGCTTGGCTGGTCGGCTCGCTCCTGCAATGGCGTTCATCTGTGGCATTTAGTCGCTCAAGCGAGCGTATCGCGGCGAATTTTTAGTGTTCTGGCGAGCGAAAAAATAATTACATTTTAGCATTTGCATCGGCAATTGCAAAATTAGCCTCTAAGCGATGAAATTTCGCGGATCCATTCCGCGAAATAATTTTAAAATTCCCGCATATTGGATCCGGGATTTTTTTAATTCTCCATGATTTGGATCGATATATATATTTTTATTTTTTTAACTCTCCATGGATGCATCAGCGGAGTTTTTATTTTTCGCCACGCGTGGCGGGTGGGAGGAATTTTGTACTGTTCTAGCCGATTGGGGAGAAAAAATTACGGTTTTAGCCGATGCGTAGATAGAATTATAGAAGTAGCTCATAAATAGTGAAATTCAGCGTAGCCAATCCGCGGAATATAAAAATATTCCGCGGATTAGCTATCTTTGAATTTTACTATTTATGAGCTAGCTACTCAGAATTCTATCTACGATCAACTAAAACAGATAATTTTTTCTCCGCTTCGACGGAGGAATTTTGTAACGTTCTAACCGCCGAGAAATAAAAACCACATAGCGGAAAAAAACCGTCGAGAAATAAAAACCGCGCAAAAAAAACTGAAATTAAAAAAAAATCCGTTGATGCAATTCATGGAGAGTTAAAAAATTTTAAAAAATAAAAAAATATATATTCTGCTGATCCTGTCCATGAGAATTAAAAAAATAAAAATATATATTCCAGATCCAATCCATGGAGAATTAAAAAATCCCATGGATCCAATCATGAATTTTAAAAAATTTAAAAAATTATTTCGTGGAATGGATCCGCGGAAATTTACTGTTTAGAGGCTAATTTTGCAATTCTATCGACACAGCGGCTAAAAATGTAATTATTTTTTCGCGTTCGGCTAGAACACTAAAAAATTCGCTCGCGATACATTCGGCTTGAGCGGGACTAATTAAATGCCGCAGAGCGCAACGCTACGCGTGGAGCCAGCCGACTCAGTGAGCGGAGCCACGTGCGTGCGTTCTCCCTTGATGAGCGACGCGTACAACACAAAAAATCGGACGGCCTCGCGCACGTTGGACGAGCGCTCGTCCAACGCGGGTTGGACGCCCGCTGGCGCGAAGTACGGAAGCATCTCTCAAATTGTTATTAGTTTGCCAATGCTCTTTCCTTTTCGCGCCCTTACAACATTTCGAGATGGCTGAAGATTTTTATTCTATACTGACAACGAAAGCAACAGCAGACTTATACTTTACACCATTGCATTGCTGTTGCTTGTCACCTAGACCTTGATGGCTATCAACACAGGGGATCCCCACGTCGGCACACCAATGTGCGCCGGTTATGGGCGCAAGTTTGGAGCTTGGCCTCGCGCGCGTTTCCGCCCGTTTCATTCTCATCGGCGCTTAATTCATCGCAGATATCGATGGCTTCAATCGGAATCCGTCTCGAGATGGTCCTCGATTCACACGGCTAATAACTGAGCACTAGGATCGGTCTTAATCCACGACCAAGTCGTGGAATGATGGAACCAAAGCGCGTTCATCTTAATCTGAGCCGTCCATTAGCAGCTCAAATGTCTCCCTCATGTTGCAAGCCATGGCGAAGCTTCGTCTTCGTGTGTGATCTTTATAGACTGCATGGTACAACAGTAGTACCACATCACAAACTAACGTTGTGGACGTTGCAAGTACAACAGTGCCCCGAACCAGAAGTAATTGCATGCGCAGAATTATTATTTTCTGCTGTTGTTTCAACTGGTTTGCTTGTCCTTGATTTTAGGGTTGTGCACATCAGTACATCCCAAGCTAGCATTTTCTTTTTTGTGTTGTTGAGCTAGATTATTACAAGAGCGGCTTTCCCAGGGAGTTTGTGCTGTAGACTAGACTAGAGAGAAATGTCATGACATCATGACGGACATATTCAACATGACCTACTTTCATTTTTTTCCTCCTTGTGGTCACAAGCTTCGTGTTCAAGTTAGAGGCAATGGCGTCAGAACATGGCGGCCGCAAATCTATATAAGCCAATCATGGTTGCGGTTAAATGGATTGTGTCCTGCATATGACGGGCCTGATTTTCCAATGAAAACATTCAGGGAGGAGACTGGTGCAGCACCACGGAAAGTTGTTCCAAGCGCAAAATGACCGAGCTCGGTTCATCTAACTTCATGAAAGCAGTAGAGTTCAATGGGATGCTCAGCAATGAGAACCTACAAAATCCTGGTACATGCAGAGGCTTTTTTCATGGAGTCCATGTTAGTATTTAATAAGATGCTTCTTTTGTGGAGTGCCGATTAGCAGCTATCATTTTTCATGTCCTTATTGTTCGTATGGACTAATTTTCAATCAAGATGTTCGAGTTAAATGCGTCCTCGATGCTGGATTTTTTCTTGATGTGTAAGGCTCTGAAAATTGTTACAGCCCAGTAGCATTGTACTTTTTCGAACCCGGAGCTTTCGTATATTTGGCCCTCTTACACACTTTTTTCACTTTTAGTGTTCTTTCGAACGAAATTGCAAATCTAGCAATCTTCTCGACCACGACAGTACTAGTAGGTGACACATATCACCTACCATACTCTCCTATCTCGGTAGGTACCTACTGAGCTCGGGTACTGCGGCAGGTACTTGTCGAGCTAGGGCATTGTGGTCCCCCGTGCTACCAAGGTGGGTACAGTGTCAACGACCTGCCGCAATATGGTATCACGATAGAAGGACGCACACCCTACTTACAATACACACTAGCTCGCATCCGTATCCACACATGCTAGAAAATTTTATAGAGGCTCCATGATTTCACGGAACGCGGGCATACGCTTTCCTGCTGAACGTACACATGTGTGTACTCTAAACTCTTGTTATGGTTCTTGGCAGGTAATTTCAACCTCTATTTTTTCTGTCCACTTGTCAAATAGTTAAAGAATCCTCACTCATTTAGCTACACTTCTTCTCTGTCGATACAAAATGTTATTGCGCCGAATAGTCATGGCTGAGTTGCAAAGCTGACATTCGAAATTGTAATTCAAGACAAATTGAAGTACTCCAAGGTTGGCTTAGCTTGTCAATCTGTTTATTTTCCACTCTCATTTGGCGACTATCCTATTTTCGGTAAGCTATATACTTTCCTTCTCCATATGTGTTGTAGAATTCAGGAAGACATTAGTGTCGACGATTTGGGAACCGGTCCTCCGCCGAGCTTACTTGTTGAATGAGTGATCAACCTAAGACCCCTTTTCCGCGGAGGGGGTGACGTCCGAGGTCCTGCCGAGCTACGTATCGTGGAGACAATGCAGTAAACAGAGAGTCTTTTTGTCTGGTTCGGGCCTCTCGCAGGGAGATAACAACCCTACATCCAGTGATTGCACTAGTTTCCAAAGGTGGGTTACAGGGTGCTCGCTCGAGGGCCTGAGAGGCTCTAAGGACAAATGCCCCAGGCTACCGGCAAGCTATTGCTACGTATGAGGGGCAAAGTGAAGCCGAATCCCCCCTTTTACTACGTGCGAGGATATTTATAGGCGATTACAGTGTTTCAGCATTTATTACAGAGCGGCGCGCCACTATTTCCGGACGTGGGTGACACTGTTCTTCGCTTTATGCCATACCGCTACGTGGGCGTAGGGTGGCGCAGGTCGTGGCAGCATTGTCCTTCTAGCCGCCAAGCGATTAATGCCACGTCGAGCCGTCGGGTGATTAATGCCACGTCGCCTTTGTGGAGTGTGCCCGGCTTCTTGGTGAGGCTCGAGGCCTTTTCCTCTGGGCCCGGGTCGCCGGTCGCGCACTCCCGAGCAAGCATGCTCGGGGACGAGCTTGACTGAGGTCGGGGCAGGAGTGAGGGTCGACCTCCCCGAGGGTCTCCATAGGGGACACCGTCCAAGGGCGTGCATGGTCGGTGGTCGGCTGGCCACCGAGGCACTATGGTCGTTGTAGGAAATACCCAATCCCCGACAATTAGTCAATGACTTGAAGGGTGTCGAAAATAATATGGGCTGGGGGTTGTTAATTGATTCATGTTTCATCCATTGTCAAACATCATACAGAATCTCATGGAATTCACTAATGTCCCCAAGACTTGGCATTGTTGGCAACAAGATGAGGTTAAACCGCTGAACAGTAGGCTTTAAAAGGCACAGATATTATTGGCTTATCTCCGACGCGTCGTGTGTTTACTTGGATTGATATCCTTTGATTTCCATTTTTGCTGAGCAGACTGTCATGGAAGATGTTGGGGATTGGTATTTGGGAAGAAGCCAAGGAGTAAAAGAGATCGATTGCGAGTATCCGTGTAACCCCACATGTGGCAGTCAGCTGCCACTTGCCTACATAATTTACATTGGACTGGACAGAGATTACCAATCTTCTCTCAATTTTTACAGCCTGTTTCCTCCATTTAGATCTGCTCTGATGAAGCACCTCCAAAATCACATACATTTCACCATTTGTTTTGCTCATAACCAGACGTTGTAATAAGTGGGGTTGTCCATCTCCTCACCTGGTCTAGTCAAACAATAACCATCTTGAATGAAGGAAAACACGCTTACATGCACGCCTCAGATTCCACGATAGCCACCCCGACCTGCATTGCACGTTCTCCTGCATATGATTCTTATTTTGTGGTATGTAAAGAGGCTGTCTGAATGCATTATGCATGTGAGTGTCATTTTTGGGTTACAAAATCTGGGAGTTATGAGACTGAACGCTTGCTCCGATGGCAAGCGCGCCGTCAAGCGTGCGGCCATCCGGGTTTGAGTCCTGGACTCGCCCGAATGATCTCGGGGTCAGTGCAAGCCTGGATGTGTGTATGGATATATGTATGTTTGTAGCCTAGTTCTTATATCTTTTCTATACTGAATGCCTCTGGTCAAAAATTTTAAAAAATCTGGAGCAGTTACGCAGCAAGGGTGCACAGCTTGCACACCGCAAAGCCCTCAGTTAGTAAAGCTTGAAGAAAAATGTCCATATTTGATCGTTCAATTTTTGCCATAATTTAATTTTGATCCCTCAAGTGCAAAATCGGGTAAAACTCATCCCTAATTGTCAAAACAAGTGCAAATTATATCCAAAGCTGGTTTTGTATGTGGTTTACATGGATCGTCGTTGTCATATTCTCGGACATTAGGGCATGAGTAGCCGTCGTACTAGTGCTGCTCTACAGCCATGGGGCAACCGCCTACCCATTGTAGACCACCTTCGGCTATATTCTTGCCGCTCTTGCCACCCACGAGTTAACATTAGCTGTAGAAATCTGTTTTGATGCTATCCGACGACCGCCTTATCCTTTTCTGACTAGCACTATGGTTTTGGCAGAGCTCCTAGCTTCAGCTTCTCCATGAGAAACTGAGGAGCTCTACCAAACAAGAAAAAATCAACCAGCTTCACATAGGAATCCGAGGAAGTGATTCATGTTTTTTGACTTGCAGCCTGAGAGTCAAAAAAATCTGCTCCCCACCTGATTCGCAACCTCCCAGTTATGAACCTCCCCACCAAGTTCATAACTATTTCTCAGATAAGAATTACTTCCACCAGAGAATCGATTCCATAGAGAATCAGAAACTGGAGCTAGAGAATTAGGATCTGGAGATCTGGAGCTCTGCCAAACAGACTCTATATTTGTCGCAGCCTTCCATGGCTCCGCCCTGCTTTCCCTCTCTTTTGTAAGTTGGTGTGGGGTAGAATAAGTGGTGGACAATGCTGACAAATGGGGTTGTGACCAAGGGGGAGAGAGATAGGAAAATATAAAAGAAGCTCTCTACGGGAGTGACTCATAGGCTGTGCATGCCATGTCAGCTTAGATACTAAGTAGGATGATATGTCACCCAAAACCGCTGTAAACACAGCCTTGGGATATCATTTGCACTGATTTTGATAATTGAGGGATGAGTTTTACCCGATTTTGCACTTGATTAACTAAAATTAAACTACGGCAAAAGTTAAGGAAACAAAAATAGATTTCCAAGGCATAAGCTTGTGTTAAGAAGATGGGATATGCCACTAACATGTCACGATCCTGGTGTCACACCAGAGAAATCGAGGCGGGTTCGGGGACTTAGAGAAAACAAGAGCACAGATAGGTTTGGGGAATTTGCATAATGCTTAAATTGTCGGCGTACTCCTGCTGGTTACAGAATAAAAGTAGTCAGGGCCAACACGCCGAGTGGGCCCAGTCTACTGTAGCCCAACGCTTACTTAGAATTCAAAGGACGCAGGTTTCGATAACTTGAACCCGGTCCATACGGCCCGTGCTTGTAATCTGCTACTGCTCAAACTCAGACTTCAAGCTTGTGACATGATAGTAAATCGAATCGAAATGACTAATTTGGTGCGGACACAGCGTACAATTGACCCATGGCCATGGATGAACCGGGGGTGTCCCAGGCTATTTCGCTCGCAGCCTGCTGTGTCAGCCCGACGTTCTACGAGGGACATGTTAGAGTAACTCCAATCTAAACCCCTATATTTTCTCTCTAAATCATTCATTTAGAGGTGGTATAAAAATTAGGGGTATTCTATATCAAATTTGTCTCCAACCCATACTCCCTATTACTCACCCCTATTATTTATCTAAACATTATTATTACTTTGCACCCATGAATTATCATTTTAAAATGAATAAAAAAAATGCTAAAGAAAATAATAGGGACAAAGAGAAGCCTCTTAGATGTAGGGGTGAGAGAGTACCTCCCTAAAATAGGGGTTTATAAGAGCATCTCCAACAGTGCCTAAAATCCATTCCCAAAACCTGATTTTGGGTTTGATTGCAAAAAAAAGTACTCCAACAGTTCCTCTTTCTAGCTCCTCAAATTTTGACACGCCCAAAAACAGCACCCCGACTCTTCATTTTTGTGCGCTCTGTCCGCGCTCCCAATCAACATTATTTCGCGCCCAGGATGGCCCATCGGACCAATTCAAAGGTGTTTTTGGGAGAAAATATAGGAACTGTTGGAGAACAAGGTATTTTGTAGACCCAAAATTTTTTGGGAAGGTCCCAATCTAAGAATATTGAGAGTCTAAATATTAGGAACTGTTGGAGATACTCTAATAGGGGTTGGGTTGGAGCTTATATTTTTTTAAGTCTCCTTATAATTTAGGATAGGGGGAGGTTTAGGGGGTGGGTTGGGGTTGCTCTTAGCTGAGTTAGGCCTAGGGGGCGGAGGAAACGGGAAAGAAGCACTAAGGCCATATTTAGGGAGTTTTAAGGGCCTGCTTGTTTCAGCTGGGGATTGTAGAAAACAGCTTTTAAAGACTAGATTGTAAAAGCTGGATTGTTAAAAAGCTGGAGGTTGAAAAGCTCATGGTTGTTTGGTAACCCAGATTATAGTTGGGGCAATGGTGGGTAATTTTGGTTGAAGTTGGATGGGCATTGTGGTCTTTTACAAAAAAAAGCTGAGGAAAGCTGGGGAAGAGTGGATTGTGAGATTGCTACAATCTGGCCTCCAGATTGTTATAATCTAGATTAAAAGTTTGATGTTTGTTGCCCTTTCAGCTTTTAAAAGCTGCTTTCCACAATCCCTAGCTGAAACAAACAGGGCCTAAAGCTAACTTTAGTTTTTCAAAAGCTAGTAAGTCTTTTAAACGTCTTAGTTTTTAAGTAGTTTTTGATACAAGTTAAAAACCATATATAATTAACAAAAGCTAAAGCTAAAAGCTGGGTTGGATATATTTTTGCAGCTTGGTGTAGAGAAAATTTAGTTATTTATTAAACGGTCTTTTATAAAAAGTTACAGCTGTTTTTCAGCTCAAAAAGCTCAAAAACAGCTTTTTAAAAAAGCTACAGCTTCCCAAACAAGTACTAAAGCAGCCTTACACATGTGAGCTCTAGTGTGGATGTTTTATGCAACATTTGTTTGTTGTAGTTTTTTTTCCCGTTTTTGTATTTTAAAGCTATTCAGGTATTGTAAATTTTCAGAGTTGAAATTTTCAATTTCCCAAGTTGAATTTTCATTAGTTGAATTTTTTGCAACTTGAATTTCTTCGAGTAAAAAAATCTCAAGTTGGAATTTTTCATGAGTTGGTTTTTTTATTATTTGAAAATGAGTTGATTTTTTAATATATTTTCATGTTAAGAGGGAAGGGAAGGATATGACATGCCACAGAAAATCCAAACAACGAGCTATGTCGACGCTATTACGCATGTATGTATTTTGACTGGCATGGAGCGAGAAAGCGCTACAAATACGTGCGCACGTGACTCCCACCCATCACCCGGCCTCCACGTTCCATGTTTACAGAGCAACCGCAGCTAAAATCATCTCGCAGATATATGCAAGATAGAGCTTCCAACAGTAAATTGTCTGCAACACTGCACATAGTTTTTTTTTTAAAAAAAACAGAACACTGCACATAGTTAACGGAGCACCCACATGGCACTTTCTGGAATTTGACCGCTAAGTTGGTTGTCCGGGAGGTTGAGGACGTTGAGGTATGCCATGCCATATTTCAGATACTCATTGTGATTTCGCCTGAAAAGCTATTGTACAATATCAACACATTGGCTCTACTTATGTACCTCAAATTTCTTACAAGGCCACTTCTTCGGTACAACAGTGTTACAGCGTGGTTCATGAATCAAACAGCCAGGGATGCCATTCTAGAAACGTTTAGTACATATCAGCATTACATCACTCGCCATGTTCGCCAATTACATATTGCAATGACTATATTTGATCATCTCCAGGAGTTACAGAACCAAAAATTCAAAAACATATATGTAATCGAGCTCTTTTACGGTACACTAAATTCAATATGAATGGTTAATTCTTTTCGATTCAATGGATCGGGTTAGTTAGACTTTATTTATACTTTCTCCGGTAGTAGAGTAGTAGAAATACCCTTAACAAATCAATAACTAGATCTGATTTATACTACCTACTATACCAACAGTATAATACACTATAAAATTTCTTAAATAATCATCATCCACTCTTTATTTATACTTTAATATTTGTGCAACTGTAAAAAAAAAAGCAAAGCATAAAAACACCTCTCATATGTCAGTCATGCACATACACGGAAGGCGTAGGGTCGGAGCTTCCCACAGAATAAGAAGCAGTGGGGGAAGTAGAAGGCCACCACGAACCCCACAACGAACCCTACCGCCGCACCGATGCTGGACGAATCGTTGATCCTGCGCAGCCGCTTATCACAATTGTTACTCAACGGCTTCCCGCAGAGCCCTCGGTTGTTGGCGAAGTTTGCGGCCGAGAAGCGACTTAATATGGACGGAACAGGACCTGACAACAGGTTGTCTGCAACGTTGAACTGAAATAACCGTGAAAGTACACCCATCCGCTCCGGAATCCGGCCGGTGAACTGGTTGTGCTGAAGGTTGAGGGTGTTCAGGTACGTCAGGTTTGCGATGCCGCGAGGGATTTCACCAGAGAAGCTGTTGTATGAGAGATCCAGAATGATCAGGTATGGCATCAGTTGGGAGATGTCTTCCGGGAGAAGCCCTGAAAAGTTGTTGCTTGACAGGTCCAGGGCATTCATGCTGCTGCAAAGTTTAAGGCCTCGAGGGAATGAACCTTGAAGCCCGAGGTTGCCGAGACGTAGAGACAGAACCCTGTTCTCGTTAGGTTGCCAGCATTCCACGCCGGTGAATTGGCATATGTAACCTTCAGTGCCGTTTGAGAAATTCCACGAGGATTGGAGTATACCGTTAGGATCACCCAGCGATTGTTTTAGGTCCTTCAAGCATTGGACGTCACCGTCATGGCCAAAACACGACGATGAGCTGCTTAGGAGCAGCAGCCAGACGATGAACTTCGTGTAACCATGCGTCGCAGATGCCAGACGATGAACTAGCTTAGCTTGGCCACGTTCCGCACCGGCTAGCATTTTCCAGTGTCACCTGCCCATCAAAACTCGCATCAGAGTACTCTTTCATACCACTTGTACAAAAAATACGCGAAAATACTACTGTCTAGCACGCAACTTTGATAAGAAACAATGCCCAGATGAGTAGTAGCCCGTGAAAAAAAACGTGGCAAAAATAAAAGGCTTCAGCTCATGAGCTCAATAGCTCGCTGCTCACCGATTATTCCGCAGGAAAGCAGAGCCAGCCAAATAGTAAGTAACTAGTTCAATGCCCGTGCGTTGCTACGAAAAACAAAATTGCTAAAGAAACATAAATGTCAAGCAATAAAAAAAATTGTGCTAAAAGATCAAACATCTATTTCTCCCGATTACAAAAGTTTCTATGGTTTCTCTCGATTAGAACATACGTAAAGATGATATTCTTGATATACATCACTAAACAAACTGAAAAGCTAAACAAACTGAAAAGGTAAGCATGTAGATCATCATAGATAACTGTCATCTGGAAATGCTCACAAGTCTGGTGGCGACCACAAGCTCAAAATTAGAATCTTGTCATAATGTACCCACAAAATAACAAAAAATTGTTGCATCAGAACACAAAACTACTTAATATCCTTTCCCTGAAGTACCAAACAAAAGGAAAGGAGCAATTAAACACATGCGCCTCACCTCAATTTCAGATCAGTAGTACAAAATCTAGCTGTGCCTCTGTATCCCAATATTCCAGGACTTCTTAGAAGCTGAAGCTCCTTTCTGGCATATTCTCAGAAAAGTAGTAAACAGTGAAAAACTTTGCATATAAAATTAAAAGTAGATAAGCACCAGCTTTTCAGAATCAAGGACCATAGCATAAGGAGCCTACTACAACAGCAAGGAGGATTTGAACTCTCTTATGAATAACACAACAAAAGGATGTCTTATGAAAAACATAAGGTATATACATACAATATAATCATTTCATCGGACGATATACCCATAAGACTCATAAGCACTTATCAAAGCAAGGCCAGACAACAGCAAATATTGGCAACAATAAGATGTCTTTGTCTTGTGTTTATATGCTTTGTTAATTAAATGGAACTAACACAAAGTGCAGATGACAAATATTTCTACCCCTCTTCACATATAACAGTAGCACATACCAGTTTGTACTGCAGAAGAGCATACCCAAAGTAAACAATACATAGTTTTTCTTAGAGATTAAATCAGACTTAACACACTCTTGAGGCATTAGAAAATGCGAGGTTCCAGTTTCAACTCATCAGCAATTATCTCTCCTTGTGCCTCTTTAGGGATTGTTTCATTTGCAATGCTTGATAAATCAACAAAGACCATTCTTAACATCCAAATAAGGGCGCCTAGATGCACATGTGGCCAATTATGTGTCTATTGCCTAAGACTTGATGCAATCAGTACTTCTTAGTTGAACAAATCCACAATTATAACATGTTTGTATGCTAATCACAAGTTTACAACAAATTTAAGCTGAATTTGTAGCTCCACTATACTTCAGGAAAGACCACACACAATTTTAAATACACACAATTTAATCATATAGTTCAAAACTATAGTTCTATTTTTAATCATGATGATTCAAGAAACATTCATCACAGAAAATCAAAAGAAAATCAAAGGAAATGGGAATCTAAACAAAACAAAGGAATGACAAATGTCGATCATATCTAGCGGAATAGAAACACCTGTAGGGTCGAGGATGCGCCTAGAGGGGGGTGAATAGGCGTTTTACAAAATTCGATCGCTCACTAAACAATTCGCTCTAATCAACCCCTATGTCAAAACCTAATCAAATATATATGCGGAAGCGATAAATAGGTTTTGACAATTAAAGTCTAAATCAACTAGGCTCACTAGTGCACTAACTAAATTATGTCTCTAAACTAGAATTGCTAAATTGATCAATCAATTAACACTAAGCAATTCTATTACAATCAAGCAATTGAACAATATACTAGAAATGTAAATACTTGAAAGTAAAAGAGACAAGAGGCAAACGATGTTTTTCCGTGGTGTTCGGAGACTTGCCGGTCTCCCCTAGTCCACGTTGAGGCTAGCCCGACCACTCGGACCGGCTCCCGCTCGAGCACCCGCCTCTTTCCACTAGTCGTGGTTTTTCACGCTCGCGCGTAGGCTCAACCCGAACCTTCACAAACTTGCCGGGGCTTCTCACACCTCGAGAGCTCCCGCGCACGACGCCTACGCCGTCTAGGAGTCGGCAACCTCCAAGAGCAATAAGCCACTCCTCCGCTTGAACTTCACCGAGCACAACGAATGCGCTCCCGGTGATCACCAAGTGCAACACATGCACAAGAACCTCACTCAAGTGCAACACATGCACAAGAGCCTCTCAAACCCACTCCTAATTGCAACACATGCAATTAGTTCACTCTTTAGCTCAAGAACCAAATGAGAGTGTGCAACACATGCAACACCTCTCCCAAATACTCACACACAGCAACAACACCTGCCCCAAGTCCCCCAAGGGGGTATTTATAGCCCCCCACAAGAAAACTAGCCGTTTGGGGGCAAAACGGGCGAAACTCACTAAAATCCGGTCCAACCGGACCTCACCCGGTCCGACCGGCCCTCACAGGGCAACGGTCGGATTTCGGACCGTTGCACGGCCGGTCCAACCACATAGAGCCCGGTCCAACCGCGGGTCCGGTCCAACCGCCCCAAATCCGGTCGCACCGCCCGTTCAAACTCAGCAAAAACCGAAACGCGACCCTCTGGAAATAACGCGCCGCACGGGGGCCGGTTGCACCGCCGGCCGGTCCGACCGGACCGGGCGATCGACCGCCCCACGCCAACCTCACACGCCCATTGGAAAAATTATGCGACGCCTTTGCCGGTCCGACCGGAGGTCCGGTCACACCGGCCTCCATCCGGTCGCACCGGCCACAGGCACTCAGCCCCGGTTTTTCGCAATTTCTTTTCCGACAAAGATCCAAATGCTATTCTTTGAGCCACATGATGATCAACACATGATCATACACACATGCAAAACACATTTGCACCAATTTAGCTCATGCTCAAAGAATTCGACCAGATTCGCGAAAACACATTTCGCAAACAAACCCGAACTTATGCAATCAACCCTCTAGCCATGTAAGGATCAACACATGATCCCGACACTTTGCAAAACATATTTGCAAATGCCAACACATGCTCTAGGATCGAAACACATAACTTCAAAGTCTATTTGAAAAACACATTTGCAAATCAACACTCCAACTAGCGAAAACACATTTCGCTACAAACTCAAGATCTATTTGCAAAGCGTATTAAGCAAATCAAACTCGAGTTTATGAGATTAATCCCTCTAGCCATGTGAAGGTCAACACAAGACCCGGTCAACTTGCCAACACCCGTTGCAAGCCCCACTCACATGCTCTCGGAATTTCGGACTCATAAACCTCAGTTTATTCGCACAACGACTTTGCAAATAACACGATAAACATCATTTCATGCTTGAGCATTACTCTTTGCAACACATGCAAAAAGTCTAGCTCCAAGCAACATCAAATCATGATGCATGAACTCTCTAATTGCAACACATGCAATTTTCTAGTTCCATGCAACACCAAAACCAAACTTCAACTAACACCAAATCCAAATCACATGTATGAGCTCTCTACTTGCAACACATGCAAGCCTCTAGCTCCATACAACCACACAAACACCAAATCATGCTTGAGCTCTCTCCTTTTGCAACACATGCAAAACTTAGCTCCAAGCAACCACAAGGTTTTGAAAGATTTGTTTTGCGAACCAAAACATGAAGCTTCAACTAATGCAACACATGCAAAAGTGAACTTCACGCAAACGCCAACGCATTAGCTTATCCTATTTGCAACACATGCAAATCAAAGCATAATGAAAACCAAATGCATATACTCTTTCATCTTTGCAACACATGCAAATCAGAGCATAATGCAAAACAACCAAGCATAGGCTTAACACATTTGCAACACATGCCAAATGGTTAACCCATATGCAAAAACCAAATCAAATAAGATTTGAGCTTTGAGTGAACGCGGATTGAGATCACCAACACATGATGAAGCTCAAACAAAGGAACGACCCCTCTTAATAGTACGGCGATAAAACCTTAGACTCAAAGACTACAAAAGTCCTTAACCTATCTAGTTATACCTTCGCCACCGCACGCAATCCCCTTTGGGGTCTTTATGATCATCGCTTATTTGCTCCCCCGGGATATCACTCGACTCCTCTTCGGGATCCACTCTTGACGCCCATCAACTCATGATGCCGTCCTTGTCCCGTTTTCATCATCTCATTCATCTTTGGACCTAACTCAAACATAACTCATGAAACTTATTAGTCCAAGATGCGTGGTTGTCTCAATTATCTCTTGCACTCCATTAACACATAATGGATGCCTTTAGATCAATTGAGCACAACCTAAATCAATTAAAATGATTGTAAATATGTCTTAAGTATAATAATGCAACACATGCTTAATTATACTTAAGAACTATCCATTTGTCCTCAATTAATCACAAAACACCATCAACACATGATGAAGTGTTCTTTAACGATTAACAAGATAAATGAACTCAATTTAAATTATCATTTAAATTGACTCTTCAAGTTAGAGTGTGAACTCCCCCTAAATATGTGCATCCATGTAATATATGGATTGGGAAACATGATGCACATTTTGTGGTTATTTCAATGGGAATGTTCATACTTTAACTTGAATCCAAAGTATGCAATTAATGCTAAGATGAATACGCATACATACCTTGGGTTATCCATTTTTCAATGCGATGAGACTAATCAAAGATATTCTAAATAAACAAGTTAGTCTCGATATAAGATTTGTCATTAATAACAATATCGCATTAGGGGATAAACACAATATTAGATTTGTCATTAGATTTGTCATTAACACCAAAACCATAACTAATGAAGGTTGAACTTACAACACCTTTATTGATTCAAACATAGAATATTAGCAAGAAGGAATCAAGTACTGCAAACAAAACAACATTTGAAATATGGCTACCCAAAAGAAAAACTCGAAAAGAATCCAATTCACTTTGGATACCACTTTGTAGATAACCTTGCAAGTTTGAAACACCATAAAAGAAATGAAGCACACTCTAGCTAAAGTCAAGCCTCATTTTATTAGGCTTTAAATAATGTTCTAAAATTGGATCTCCTAATCGGACATGAACCAAAATTAGAATTGTTACATGTGTGTTTTTTGAGATTTTCCTCTTTTCTATTTTATCTTATATTATTTATATCCTAAATAATTGAAATTAATGATACACTTGCGAAAAGATAAACAATTATTTGATTCTCATATCCACTTGAAAGAATTATCGAGATGCAATTCATGCACAATCATTATCACTTGGAAGCAATTAAGCTTCAACCAAAAAAAGAGGTAGTGAAGTTAGACATATGGCATCAAATTTGAGAAATTCAATGAATTCCTTCATACTGATTTTTGCAAATTTTGTCAGAGGAAAATAATTTGACAATAAATTGATAGAACGAAATTATGTATGCAAAAATACAAGCCCGACACCAAGAACACCAATAATCTTATCATTTTGAAGAAGCAATTGAAATAGGTAATATATTTTTCTACACAAGAATCAATAGTTGAATTTATCAAAAAATAGGTTGGTCTTTTGAAAATCTTTTGAATACGAAGATTGTTGAGAATGAACAACTCTAGGATTTTCGTTTTGGAATTAATTTCAAAATCTTTTTACTTTTAATTCTATGAAAATTATAAGTTTAAATCAAAATCAAGATACTAGTAACTAGATTTTAGAGTTAAAACTCATTTTCCTTTTAAAATAGAATTTTGTGAAGCCGAAACCTTTGAAAAACATTTCAAAAGCATTTATATCTATTTTACAACTATTTTTTTTTCACAGGATTAGTAATAGTATATAAAGTTTTGACTTTTGGCTAAATGGTTGATTTTGAAAATATATATATATGCACTTATTTTAATATGGGCACACGTAGGGATTTGATACACATGGATATGAATTAACACTCCCCCTTAATGTGCCACTACTAAACTTGCTCAAGATTTGCAATTAAGAGAATAGATGAGAGGCGAGAGCAAGTGGCCATAACAAGTAATCTAAATTGATATTCATTTATATTTCATTATAACCTACACAAGGCTATACGACATAAGAATCAATTTAAATACTTGTTACCGAGATGGCATTGGCTCATGATGGACTTGATTTTCTTCATGCTTGACACCACTTGTAGACGAATATAAACCTTCTCCTCTTGGTGAGCAAGCGTCCAATCCATCTCTTTATTGGCAAAACCATTTCTAGTTTGATCTCTTCTAAGCATATGATAATTAAAATTATGCATCGGCTTAGAGGATCTAGCATTTCTAGCAAATAGCTATTCTTGTCCTTCCTAAGCAAATAATTGTCATTAACAAGAGTAGGCTTAGGAGTGATACCTTTGGGACAATCCTTCAAGTGTCCTTTTCCGACAATTGAAGCCGTCACGCTATTTGGCCATCTCTTGACCGATTTGACTTGCTCCTTACGGTTTGCCTCATGGTTGGGGTTGTGGCCTTATTATCCACTAGTTTAAATCGAAACACGGCTTTTTCTTTTCTGCACCTCCTCAAGTCATTTTCCAATCTAATGACTTGGGCTTTTAGCTCATTGTTTTCCTCTACAAGGTTAGCCTCACAAGACATAGAGGAAATACTAGCATTTGAACTAGAGCTACAAGGCATATCAATTAAATCGATTGCAAGAGGTGGATATGTCAATTTTGATGAAATATTAGAATTAACATTTAAGCATGGCCATTCTTTAGAATCTTATATTTTGTTTTCTCCTTCCCAAGATAATTGTTGAGCTCCTCTAACATATCCATTAAATCATCATATGAGGGCTCTTCGTCATCACATACCTCATTTTTACCTTTTGCCATGAAGCAACGAATTTTTGATATAAGTGAAGATTCGTCGTCGCTTGAGGCGGAGGTTGAGATTGAAGGAGTTGTCGGTTCATCAATTGATGTTGAAGTTGAAAAATCTTCAACCGACACTTCATCCTCATTGCAATCCTCAATCGATGTGGATGATTCAAATAAGTCTTGAAGTTTAATCCACATTGCATGGCGCTTGAGAGGTTGCAAATGAGATTGAAAATATCTCGCTCTGGCGCTAAATAAAGCGTTAGTAGCTTGAGCGTCGAGATGTAGACATTTCTCCTCTCCTTTAGTTGGAGCAATTTCATTTAGTGGAGAAGAAATGCCGACATCTCGATCCACCATATTTGTGGGCTCATGGATTTAAAATGATTAATCATAAATATTTTCCATGAAGCATAATTAGAGCCATTAAGCATATGTGGATCGTGAGAGTGCACTAGACCACTAGGTGCCATCCTTTTTCCTCTCTAGACGGTTAAGCCTAAAATGAGAGTGACCGTGGCTCGATACCACTTGTAGGGTCGAGGATGCGCCTAGAGGGGGTGAATAGGCGTTTTACAAAATTCGATCGCTCACTAAACAATTAGCTCTAATCAACCCTATGTCAAAACCTAATCAAATATATATGCGAGCGATAAATAGGTTTTGACAATTAAAATCTAAATCAACTAGGCTCACTAGTGCACTAACTAAATTATGTCTCTAAACTAGAATTGCTAAATTGATCAATCAATTAACACTAAGCAATTCTATTACAATCAAGCAATTGAACAATATACTAGAAATGTAAATACTTGAAAGTAAAAGAGACAAGAGGCAAGCATAGCCCGACCACTCGGACCGGCTCCGCTCGAGCACCGCCTCTTTCCACTAGTCGTGGTTTTCACGCTGCACGTAGGCTCAACCCGAACCTTCATAAACTTGCGGGCTTCTCACACCTCGAGGCTCCTGCGCACGAGCGCCGCCCACGAGCATGTTGCAATTAGTTCACTCTTAGCTCAAGAACCAAATGAGAGTGTGCAACACATGCAACACCTCTCCCAAATACTCACACACAGCAACAACACCTGCCCCAAGCCCCCAAGGGGTATTTATAGCCCCCCACAAGAAAACTAGCCGTTTGGGGGCAAAACGGGCGAAACTCACTAAAATCCGGTCCAAGGACCTCATTTTCGGACTGATGCAACGGCGGTCCAACCACATAGAGCCCGGTCCAATCGCCCCAAATCCGGTCGCACCGCCTGTTCAAACTCAAAAAACCAAGCGACCCTCTGGAAATAACGCGCCGACGAGGCAGTTGCACCCGGCGGTTGCACCGCCTTGATCCGACCGGACCGGGCCGGTCGCTTCCCCCCACGCCACCTCACACGCCCGCTGGAAAAAATAGATTAGTTGCCACCAACACATGCTTAACTTCAAAGTCTACAAATTCACACAACACAAGACCGGTCAACTTGCCAACACCCGTTGCAAGCCCCACTCACATGCTCTCGAATTTTGGACTCATAAACCTCGGTTTAACACTTAGCTCAAGCAACATCAAATCATATGCTAAACATCAATTTTCTAGTTCCAAGTTTTCTATTGCAAAACAACCTCTAACAAACACAAACACCAAATCATGCTTGAGCTCTCTCCTTTTGCAACACATGCAAAACTTAGCTCCAAGCAACCACAAGGTTTTGAAAGATTTGTTTTATGAACCAAAACATGAAGCTGAGGAAGTAGAAGCTTATCCTATTTGCAATTATTCAAAACCAAATGCATATACTCTTTCATCTTTGACACTTATTCAAGATAGGCTTAACACATTTGCAACACATGCCAAATGGTTAACCCATTATCCAAGACAAGCTTGGGAATATTTAACATCAATTATTGAAACCATCCCCTTTGGGGTCTTTATGTTTTTTTGGAATTCGACTCCTCTTGTTGGGATCAACTCATGATGCCGATCATCTCATTCATCTTTGGACCTAACTCAAACATAACTCATGAAACAAATGAAATCATCGCCTTTTCAATTGAGCACAACCTAAATTAATTAAAATGATTGTGCTTAAGTATAATAATGCAACACATGCTTAATTATACTATTCATGTTAGATTTTGAAGCAAGAATTAGGTTATGAACTCCCCTAAATATGATCCAAATCAAATGTAAGCACATATAGCAAATCAATTAATATCTAATCAAAGATATTCTAAATAAACAAGTTAGTCTCGATATAAGATTTGTCATTAATAACAATATCGGGGGAAGAATTTGATTCTATACTTACAATCTCCCCTTTTTGGTGAGCAATAAAAATGAGCACATTTGGATTAAAACTAATATAATGAGAGAATTTAAACCATTTGAATACATATACATATTTTAAACAATAGAAGCATTGACAATGATCTTGAAGGCATAAGAGTGTTATTTCAAAAAGCTTCTTAACAATATAAGCACATGTAGCAGCACTGAAAAAAAATAAAAGAACAAAGGTCGATCATATCTAGCGGAATAGAAACACCTTCATTCAAACATAGAACAAAATTAGTTTTTTCAGTAATAGTAAATAGGTGTTTTCAGAAGCATGAAGTTGAAATGCAATCAAGAAAGCAACAAAAGGAATGCAAACCTGACTTTGCCTCGTGACCGTAAAAATCACCAGTATGAAGGTTTAACGTGCCAGAAGTGTTTTTTCCCCAACCTGTTGCTTTCGGGACTGTCACAATGGAACACCAATATTAAAAAGGTAAATAAATAAGATGTACAAAACACAATATATGCTAAATAGAAGGCATAAAAACATAATTGTCTATGGTTTATGAAGTACACCATGATGGTAGGTCTAGTAAAACCATCCTCCATGTACACCATGATACATGATGGTTTAAGATTTTTAGCCTAGTAAAACCCTAGGTTGGCAAGAACAATAGTACACCACACAATCTAAAACTAATTCCATGCATACCAAAAGCAAATGTGAAAAGACTGAAAACAAAACAGAAAGATGTTGCAGTAAAGATCATCTATGCTACAGATATATATACTAACTTCAGGTGGGGAAAAATAACAGCATTTGGTAATAGAATATACATGTGAATATGTGATGCAAGCATTAGGTCAAAATGAAACAGAGTCACTTTACCACTCAAAACACTTAGAATCAAAGCTCAACAAACTTGATATAAGCTCAACTAAATATTTGGAATAAAGGGATCTTTAGAAAAAGAAAAGGTTGTCCTGGTAACAACATTCATCCCAAAGTCCCAACTAAAACCATGAATTTCAGCTAACCCACAAAAACTCTCAACATGGCATGCACCATATTCCTCCGAAAGCATAGACAAGGTTAACGAGAAAATAAAGTGAACCCCTTTGAGAATCAAAGGAAACATTAAAACACTCAGCACACACAAGTACAAAACTTCAGCCACCATGATCCCTCATCCTAAATGGATACCGAAAGGTCTCATTCTGAAAAGTAAAAGAGGACAAACAAGCTTTAGAATGGTCACTATAAGTTCAAAAGGCAAACCAGGTGGTGACTTCAACACCGTGTGTTTCAAAATTTTACGGATGACCAGCAGATTCGCTTCCCCACTTCGCCGAAAAGCTTTGGATCCTCCATCTGCAACAACAAAAAGGACCTTCTTAAGTAAAATAAACGCAAATCCCTAATCAGATGCAGACATGCAGTAGATATGACAAAATGAAACATGAGGAAGGCTGTGTACAATACTATTATCTCCCTACAATAAACTTAGATGATAGCTCAATCATTATAACCCTAAAATCTAGGTTGCATTTCCATTTGTTGTTTTTATGTATGCTAATTTGGCAACCATATATGATATAGTGTCCTTCGTTCTTAGCCTACTCTTTCATATGTAGCTTGCCTGAAAATGAATAGTTATGAATAAGAACAAAAGGATGATGTTGCCATGGAGTTTTCTGTTATCAGTTGATGGGATAATAGCTACTCCACATTGTCAGTAGTTTACGTATTGATATTTCAAGTCTTTGTCATCAAGCATCATGGATTTTGAATGCTCAGGTGCAAAAAAAACCCTGATAGACAGACAAAGAAATGATGGATTATGTGGATGTCTGATCTGACAGCTAAAAATTTGTGGCAGTTGCTCTGCTTTATGCAAATTTAATCCTATACACCAACTTGGTTGAAATGATACACCATGCGCTGAGCAGAAAATGTTTGATTTTGTAGAAATATATAGAGTTCTAACAAATACATTCTCGAAGAAATTGGACATATGTCAGAAAGGAAACATAAGTGTTGTATGAAGTTCTCATAGAAAATATCCATCGACTACAATTGTAATACCTTTTGTTTCTCCTATTTACCAAATTTGCAAAACCACTATGGGCACAAACCTATCAGCTTCTTCCCAACTCAGGCTTCATGGGAAATGGAAATTATGTAATAGCCCTTCATGATGAGCATTAATCAAAACCAGACGACACAAAAAGAATTAGGATCGGGATGAACACCCAATTTCGAAAGAACAAAGTATAATTCAAAAATAGATTAGCAAGTTATAGAATAAAAATCATCCACAGCGTTTGAGACCTTTCGCCTTTGGAACAACTTACTTCAATTTGCGACCCCAAAAACGCATTAAGATTAATCTCTACCGGCCAACTGATTTCGATTTGCGAAGCTTTCCTCAAATCTAACAAAAAAACTCTCCTAGAATCCCCAAAAATCTCACAACGACGGGAGTATTTCGAGCTCACCGTTATGTGAATTAATAAGGCTGTACTCAAACTCGACCTAAAACAACAAGCCGCAGAAGCAAATTTTCTTCAGACAAGACTTGATTTACAAAAGGTTTACCTAATCTGACCCACAATTATAACAACATATTATGAAATTGATTGACAGATCCTCCCAATGTCCAACCTATTTGATAGTACCTACTACCACACATGCAAAAGAATTGACAATTACCAAACAAATTCTCAGGATTCATACCTTGAGTGCATGCAAGCAGCCGGCGTCTCTGAGGAACTTCACGGCGTCGCCATGAGGACGGAAGTCGTCTCGTACCCACCACCAGCAGAGACAGGCAGTCTACCATCTCCTCTTCGAGAAGCTCCCACCCTCCGCTTCAAGAAGCTCCTCCACCATGTCCTTCTTCTCCTCTTCTCCTCTATCTCTCCTTCACTCCAGCCTCCCTCTTTCTTCCATCCTCTTTCTTATCACCTCCTGCAGGTGCCCGCCACCTTATTTCTACTTTGAAACAAATCAAATAATGCAACTTCATAGGCAACAAAGACACACCAATTCGTCACAAGGCAAATGCAATGCGATCTGGAACAAAACGGAGGAAGGCAAAAGAATGAGCACCTTGAGGGCTGGCCGTAGGTGGTGAAGGGAAGGAGGGAGGCAATAGGGAAGGGATGGAGAAGAAGCCGTCGATGAGCTTGACGTACTTTCATGGCGGAGGCTCTCGGTCCGTGGTCCCGATTCGATCTTGACAAGCCGCTTGATGGTGAGGTTGAAGGTGATCTTCTTAGCCTCGTCTAAGAGGCGACGGTGGCGGCGGGCTCCCAGGCGCATGGTCATAAGGACGAGGCGGTCGATGTCGCGAGAAAGGGCGGCGAGGCGGACGGCCGAGGCGTAAGGGTGAGGGAGTGGAGCAGCTTGTCTTGGGGGCGCGAGTGAGGAGGGAGGGGCGCCGAGGCGTGGCGATGGAGGAGGGTAGCTGAGTCGACGGCGCGGCCCTCGGCGGCGGAGGAGGCGGTTGAAGGCGGGTCGGCGGAGAAGACGGTCGCCGCCGAAGACGTGGGTGGTGAAGACGCGCCGCGCGCCACGCTTCGTCGATGAAGGGCTCCGGGTTAGGCGTCTTGTACGCCGAGATCACCCGCAGCGTCTCGCCGATAAGCGGCGACCCGTGCTCCCGGCGGCGGCCGCCCTCTGCTTCATCCGCCGACGGCGAGCCCGCGAGAGCCATTTGAACGCCACGGCGACGGCGGCGGCAGCGGCCAGAGCGCCCGCGTCCATGGCCGCGCCCATGGCAGTTGTTCGCGCGCTCGCTTAGTTGTTGTTGCGGCGCGACACGTGGGGTTCGGGTCTCGCCGCCGCGGGGTTTAGGGTTTGAGGGGCGGCGCGAGAAGGAACGCGAAGGGGCGGCGCGGTGAAGGGGCGCAGAGGAGAACGCGAGGAGATTAGGGCTAGGGTTTGAGGGGCGGCGCGAGAAGGAACGCAGGCGGGGCGGCGCGGAGAAGTGGGGGGCGACGCAGAGGAGGACGCGAGGAGATTAGGGCGTGGGTGGGGGCTGTGTACGTGAGCTGGAGGCTGTAGAGTGGGGCCCGCGAAGCCGTACCGCTGCCACCAACTGCTGCATTATAGTAGTAGAGATACACGAACGAAACGCGCATGCCCTTAAAAAGGAAGACACGTCCATAGGAAGTCGCTTCAACTAGTAGCTGTGTTATTGATGACACGGCAGAAAGACCGACTGCGTCAAGCATCTCCGGTCTCCGGAGACTTGACACCGGAATATGCGGAGGTAGTCGCTACTAGATCTGGACGAAATGAATCCCTGCTAGAGGAAGTGGATACTGGATAGATAGCATTGCCATTAGGGTGAGGAAAGAACAGGAAGGGAAACTTCCCACCCCAGAATTGAGACGGCTGCTCTGTGTGGTTACTGGTTACTCGGCAGAAAACGAAAGGACATTAATCTGATTCTGTCATGCTGTTGACATACAGTGCCAAGTTTGCTTGCTCCAGTATGTTTGCTGATTGACGCAGTGAACTCTGAATTAATTATGCCATTGTCATGGGAGTTGTTCAGTTCATTTTTTGCCGTTCTTTTGGAATCTCGAAATGAGTTAGGGTTCATAAACTGTCAGGGCCATTTTGGAAGTGTTGAAGCCTGCATTACACACCAAATAATGGCACTTGCTAAGCTCCTAGTCGTACATATTAGGTGAAAACTAATTGCTACTACGGGGAGATAAGAACCAGTATTGCACTTGGAGAACTACTTATTTGGCCTCCCGAGGTTGATGGCGGACAGAGCTTCAGAACAAATGGATCATATGCGAAATACGTAGGGATGGAGCCTCCGGGAGAAGAGGAAGCAGTGCGGGAAGTAGAAGGCCACCACGAACCCCACGACGAACCCGACAGCCGCTCCGATACTGGACTCATCGTTGATTCTGTGCAGCCTGATTCTGTGCAGCCTGAGTCTCGACCTCCTCCTGGGGCAGTCATCCAACGGTGCGCCACAAAGCCCTTGGTTACGAGCAAAATTTGATGCCGAATAGTTACCTAAATTATGTGGAATCGGCCCTGATAGCAAATTGTCTGCAACACTAAACGAAGTTAGCCGACCAAGCGCATCGAATTGTACTGGAATTTCACCGCTGAGTCGGTTGTGCTGAAGATTGAGGGTGTTCAGGAATATCATATTTCCAATACTCTCTGCGATTTCACCTGAAAAACTGTTGTATGAGAGATCCAGAGACGTCAGATACGGCAGCTGCCGTGCGATTTCGGAAGGAATGGATCCTGAAAAATTGTTACTCGACAGGTCTAGAGCAGTCATGCTGTTACAATTCTGAAGACCTTTAGGAAACTGGCCTTGAAGTCCTAGGTTGCCGAGACGCAAAGAGATAATCCTGTTCTCGTCGGGGTGCCAGCACTCCACGCCCGTAAATTTGCAAATGTAACCGTTGGAGCTATTGCCAAAACTCCATGAGGATTTGAGTATGCCGTTCGGATCAACCACTGATTGTAGTACAGTCTTCAGGCATTGGACATCAGTTTCAGAACCAAAACACAATGATGAGCTGCTCAAGAGCAGCAACAAAAGGAGGAACTTGACATCAGCTATCCCAGGCGTGGAGTAGAAACGTACAGCTGCTCTGCCAAACAATTGCAACTTCTCAATTTCGAGACCACCTGTTGAAAACTCGTGTAAGAATACTTGAACACAACACTCGTAAAAAAGAAGAGACGATATGCTCGGACATGGAGACGCCACAGAGCTGCATACAGTAAGGCAGAGAACAACTCAAAATATGCTTATTTCTTTGTTTTCATGCAATACTTCTCGCTACATGCCCTACTACGTATAAATTTTACACAAGATGCTCACCAGTTAATCCAGACAAAGCAGAAGGCACCACCTGCAATAGATGAACGGATACGGTTCTTAAAAGGGAGAGTCCTTCCACTGGAGCATAGCTTTTTCTTCGGTTAATTCCAGGTCCTAATGACTTAAAAGACTACGAACGGTTGCCACTACTACACACGGAAGAAAGACTGACCCAATTGCCAATAGTCTCCATTTTGAGAAGTCTCCGAAGACTCGTACTACCAAGAAAAAATAGATGGGTACCACTTTCTGCCTGATGCCATCACATCATCGACTGAGGATCAGATATGTGACGGGCAGCTTAAACATTGTCAATAGTGAATACAATGCTTCACGAAATCCTTACTACACATCACATGTGACATGTAAGCACCCGGGTTCATTGGGGGTGAGTAAATTGAACCTTTTCCCAGGTGAAGTATCAACAGAACCAGACGATCATCCATCAACTGCTTCAATCCATGAGAGGTTTATTTATTTTTTTTTAAAAAAGAATCCATGAGAAGCTCCTTACATTCATCAGAATGCACACGGAGTTCACTCATGTGACACGCGCACGACCTGTTTGCCGATATTTTTACCACTGAATAGACCAACAAAAGCAGCAGGTGCATTCTCCAGGCCAATGCACATATCTTCTACATATGCAATCTTGCCATCCCTGTAATGCTTGGCCATGTCATTGAGGAACTGCGGGAACAAGTGGAGGTAATCACTCTGGATGAAGCCCTGCATTCGTATCCGCTTCCCTACCAGGCAGAAGAGGTTGTGGATCCCTACAGGATCGGTTATCCCATGCTGGGAGACCATCCCGCATACAGCGATGCGACCATGTGTCCGCATGTTGAGGAGTACAGCATCAAGCATCGGTCCGCCTACATTCTCAAAGTACATGTCGATGCCTTCTGGAAAGTACCTAGACATTGAAAGGATGCACGACAAAGATGCAGCATTACTATGTAATTCTGAATTGTTTACTGAGTTCAATGGAACTATTGGTTTCACGAGACAATATGTAAGTTGATGATGCAAATTTTTATCCTCGCAAATGTAGCTATCATAGGAAAATGTTCCACATTATTTGGTTAGGTTCACCAATAGTTCATTGTTTTTACTGTGATTATCCTATGCTCCGTATAATCTAGCTTAATTCATCAATGGTTTGTGCAAGCCAATTTAAGCTGTTGTATCTTTTTTCATGAAGGAGAAGGTCTGACCTTTTTAAGGCTGCATTCAGGTCAGGCTCCTCTTTGTAATTGAAAGCTGCATCAAATCCAAACTTGTCCTTCAGGAGCTCAACCTGAAACATTGTTGTAGACCCTGGATGATACAGCTATACAGGTAAACAATGCAGGTACTAGTTTAAGTGAGTACTTTCTGATCTGTTCCAGCACTTCCAACGACATAGCATCCATGGAGCTTTGCAAGTTGACCAACAATCTGGCCAACCGCTCCTGATGCAGCAGAAACAAAGACAAACTCTCCTTTCTTTGGTGAGCAGACCTCGTAGAATCCAACATAAGCTGTAAAACCAGGCATGCCTGTGGGACCAGAATATGAGTTAGCATGTTGGATCAAAGAATAGCTGACAGAATAAAATTTCAGAAACAGCAGCTAAACGGATCAGTATGCGCTGGTTTTCATGACGCCATAAACAGAAAATATGAAAAACAGTAGCTACATGGATCAGTATATGCTAGTTTTCATCATGCCACAAACAGAAATTTTGGAAACATTGGTTAAATGGACCAGGATAAGCTAATTTCCATGACGTCACAAACAGAAATTTCAGAACAGTAGCTACACCGATCACTGGATCAGTATATGCTAGTTTCCATCATGTCATTGTCAATTCATCACAACAACCAAGAAAAGATCACTAGACATTTCCCTTAACCACACACCCTTGGGGTCTCCACACCCTTTATTCATTTGTCTCTAACCTTCCTTTTCTTCTAAGATACATACCACAAATTTGTGCAACCCTCTACTTTCCCGGGTAAGTATCTCGGACTCCCTTTACACATCAGACAGCTAAGAAGAGTCGAATTCCAACCACTGATTGACAAGATGAGCAGACGCTTAGCAGGGTGGAAAGGGAAACTTCTTTCCAGAGCCGGAAGGGAGACCCTTGTCAAGTCCGTGCTTACCTCGCAACCGATATACCACATGACCGTCTTTCCAACGCAAAAATGGCTGTTGCGATGCATTGATAAAATCAGAAGAAGTTTTCTCTGGAGTGGGAAAGAACCAGAATACTGCAACGGGGGTCAATGCTTGATTAAGTGGCGGTTACACCGCTACCCAAAGCCAAAGGGGACTTGGTATTATTGACTTCGAACGCTTCGCCAGGGCTTCGATCATGCGTGGCTATGGTACAAATGGACAGACAAGAAAAGGCCTTGGACAAGATTAGATTTACCTTGTGATGAAACGGACATCGCCCTCTTCAATGCCTCAACGGTTGTCACTATAGGAAATGGTAAACTAGCCGATTTCTGGAGATCAAGTTGGGTGCAAGGAAAATCCCCAAAAAGCATTGCACCGAACCTCTTCCGACTGGCAAGAAGAAAGAAGATCTCGGTCCAAAAGGCCTTACAAAACAACCTCTGGATTCGCCTTTGTACTCCTATTCACTCTCAAAAGGAGATACGGGAGTTTGCAGATCTTCATGAGGCCATTCGTCGAATCAACAGAGACGAAGAGCGAGATGATCAAATTACTCGAGATGGACATCCGATGGGCAATATTCTCGCAAGAAGCGCCTACATTGTGCAATTCAAAATATTTATCGAAGATGAAAATTTCACCAATTTGGAAAGCTAAAGCGCCTTACCTAAATGTCGCTTTGCGTGGACTTTGCTACACAACAAAATTCTAACGGTGACAACTTGCTAAAAAGGGATGGCCATGTATTTAATTCTGACCTCTCCGCAAACGCGGCACTGAAACAATAACTCACCTTTGCAAAGATTGCTACTTTGCTGCAGGTTTGGGATCTTCTCCTAAAATGGGCAAGGAGGAACATTGCTTGGGACGTTGAGTTACAATGGATCAATATACAAGTGGTGGCGAAGATTGAGAGCACAATTCGACAAAGACAATCGACATGACCGATGGGCTTATCATATATTTCGTGGAATATATGGTCGAGCGCAACCAACGATTTTCAATGGGGTTGCTAAAACAACGAACAGTGGCTACTACGATCAAGGACGCGTGATCAACCATAATTTTGCAGGGTCCACGAACACCTCGAATTAGACTTTCTTTCTTGGGTGGGGTTTAGTTGTTAGTTGTGTTTCGGGGTTTGTTTGCTGTTTTAGTATTGTTTCTAGTTAAGGGGCTGTCGATGTGCGTGGTGTTTTTGTTGTGAGGTTTTTTGTTGTGAGGTTTTTTCGGGCCCGGTTTTTTTCCCATAAAAATAGGGCCATTTCTCTATTTTCCCCTTCTTAATATATTTGCGGCAACCCTCTTGCTGCTCTTTCGAAAAAAAAATTTGTGCAACCAAGGTGACTTTCTATTAAATATCATGACATGTTGCTCCTTAAAGGGTAGTCTTTTTAGTCTTTCGCATGATTATATCCTTTCAATTATGATTTCTGATGTCCGTGTTTTAGCATTCAACTAAATAATTAAACACAAGACTAAGAAGCTCACCAAGAAGCCCCAAATAATAAGAGAGTGGAATATCACTTTGCTGAATCTTCCTCAGCTGCTCAGGCTTGTCGATCAGACTGTATTCCTCCCAACCAGTCAGCCCCGACACAATGTCACCCGCACCGAATCCCGGATGAGTGGAATCCACCACTCTCGCCACGCCAAGCCCTTCTATAACCTTGACAGATCAAGAAATTGCCTGGTCAGTCAAAAAATCCTGTATGTACAGATGAGCGAACACCTGCTTCCTTGAGCAATCAACAAGTGATACCAAGCGAAAGGGACGATATTTTGAAGATGGGGGGAAAACTTCACTGATCCGGGCTTGAATGGGGGGATGTAGGAGCCGTGGAAGTCCCGCATCCGGCCGCGCATGTAGGGGTCGCAGGAGAGGAAGACGTTCTTCACCAGCACCGCGGGGCCGGCGGCGCCCTCGGGGACGCGCAGCGCCACGGTGCCGCCGTCGACGATTACCATGTCGTCCTCCCTCGGCGCGCGGCTGATGTACTCCCGCAGCACCACCTTCTTGTTGCTCGCCACCGCCGCGGGCTCCATGCCGTCGTTCGGGAGTAGTAGGTTGGTTGGCCTCCTTTTCCCCTTTTTCTCGTCGAGCGTTCCGGCCGGTGGAAATCGCCAGGTTTGTCTGTTTTTGAAGAGGTATGGAAGAAGGGCAGGTGAGGAGACGGATGCGGATGGGAAGGCGCCGTCGGATGGGTGGATTAGCTAGATCCGACGGTCGTCAAATGGGTAGGAAGGTAGGGTGTCATGCACGGAGGTGTACGTTGTCTGCGTCATCCACGTTCACAGCGGCGAGCGCCGTAGCTGGGGGACGTATGCGCCAGCCCGCCGGCTGGCCGGCGTCGGATAAAGCTGGGCGCGGCGGCGTACGAGAGAATCCGGCCTCCTTGTGCCGCGCGCACGTTCCGGAGGCTCGGCGCGTTGTCGGCTTGGCGTGGAGAGGCGTCCCATGCCGTGCCAGATGGACCGCTTGCGCCAGCCGGGAAGTAGCTGGGGGCTAGTCATTTGAGGAGCCTGCGGTCGGGCGCTAATTGGGCTCGGCTCCTGTTATCTACCGTCTGGGCACGACTCCCGTGCAGTCGTTGGGGGCCAAGCCCAGCTTACCTGTAAGCTTTTGGGCTTGAGTGGAGGTTTATCAGGCCATACATCCATATCTCACTCAGGCAGGCACGCACGTACATATCCACTATAAACTTTGGCTAAGGCTTCACACCCCTATAGAGTGTGGATACCTGTTTTCCTAGTGAATACACATATATACTCTAAATAAATACGACATATCATACCAATCTTAGAGATTGAATCCAGATGAGTGAGAACACACACCCTTTCTCCCACCACTAGACCACTCGCTATCCGTCGTTTGGAATTATTACTATATAACAAACTTTGAAACTAGTGCATGCATATAAGTTCGAAAAAGAAAAAACTAATGCATGCACATATCAGGGTCAAGTGCCACTTATGTTAGGCCAAAATTTATTTGATTTCTCAAAAAAAAAAGAATTTCTACCCCTTTGATCATATAAAGAAACAATTATATTCTTTGTATGACAACAGTATATCCACAATTTCGTACTTATAGGCACCCTGTAGAGGATCCAACCAATTGAATTTTTATTTATTATAATTCATGTGCGATACCTACACTAAGTATAAAAAAAATCAAGTTTTTACAACCTATTGCAACCCTAACTATAAAACCTGTAAAATTACTCACTCATATATCTTACAACAGGGAAACAAAAAATAAATCCCAAAAGCTCTTCCAATATGCATCTATGGTCACAGGTAGTACTGTCTGTGTGTTATATACATACACGTGATATATGTAACTGTCTGATAGGAGTGAGAGAGGACTCACCTGCAGCCGGGCGCGCACAAATTAGCTCCAGCGCCGGGAGGACTCCGGTGGTCACCATTTCCTTAAGGTGCTCCTCCGTCGTCACCGAGGTAGCCCAATCTCTAGAAGAGGATAACGCGGTGGCGTCCTTGGAAGGAGAAGAAGACATTTTTTGGTGCGGAATGGGCCTGCGACGGCGCAGGATTTGGAGTGCGGCGGCGATAACCCTAGCGGCGAAACGTGTTACGGATTAAGAAGATGAAGGGGCAAGTGTGAGCAGTGGAGAGAGAAAAACTCTTTGTACGCATCAAGCCTCGTATTTAAAAGGAACGGCATTGAATTTCGCCCTGAGCGGGAAGAGCGTTTCAACTTCCGCATTTTGTCTGGGCCTAACTTAGGGTACGCCTTATGATGGGTCGCCAGCTGTGCACCGCAACAGTCGGGCACAGGTACCCCTCGGCCACATCTAGTATGGGATATGGTACGCCCACGATGGGTCAATTGCTAGTCACCGTGTCAAGCGGAATTTGGATACCTTCCAAACTAAATCAAAATATCTTCTCGTAATATGCCCCATGTTGGGTCGACTGCCGGTTATCACACAAGTCGGAATCGGATATCACGAGTTGATTCTGAATAAAGATTTCGAGGGTACGCACCATGATGGGCCGCCAACTGTACACCGCGGCAGTCGAATGCAGATGCCACTCGATCAATCCATGGTACGCCCCATGATGGGCCGCCAGCTGTACATCGCGACAGTCGGGTGCATGTACCACTCGGCTAGAGCTAATATGCCCTAAAATGGGCCGATTGCTAGTATCCCAATAATTAGGTTGGGTACCACTCAGAATATTCAACGCGTGGAGCTCTACTGAGTCTTTCACGATCTCCTTGCCTGCAGCAGAGCACTCGGCATGGAAAGAAAACCAATCAAGAAGCTGTATCAAGAATTGGAAGCACTCGGCGTGAAGCATAACTCAGTTAGGACGCAACCAGAAAGGCGGCAACTCGATTGTAAAAGCACTCGGGGGCTACTGTGGAGTACATGGACCCCGGGTATCTGCATGACGGGCCACGAGGACCACCCAAGAGGGGATGGGCCGAGCAGACTACATGGAGATGGGCACCACCCGGAGGGCTACCGCCGTGCGCAACAAGAAAGTCCTAAAGATATAAACCAATTCTTAGTAGGAAAGATACGATTATAATCTTGGTTGTTAACATATTCGTTAGGGATATGATCTGCACCTTGTAACCGATCAGGACTCTTCCTTGTAACCGCACCCCTCCACTATATAAAGGGGGGCGAGGAGACATCAACATCAGATCATTAGCAGTAAGATAGACCATCATAATTCAAGAGCACAGGACTAGGGTATTACCTCTTCCGTGAGGGTCTGAACCTATATAAACCCCTATCTTGTGTTACCTTCGAGTTTGGATACAGCGCCTAGCTCCGTAATCATTATTGCCGACAACAAACGTCCACACAAATTCTCCTATCTCGGCAGGTACCTACCAAGCTCAGGTACTGCGGCAGGTACTTGCCGAGCTCGGGCATCGCGGTCCCCTGTGCTACCAAGGTGGGTACAGTGTCAACGACCTGCGTCGATAGTGTATCACGGTAGAAAGACGCACACCCTACTTACAATACACACTAGCTCGCATCTGCATCCACACATGCTAGAAAATTTTACAGAGGCTCCATGATTTCACGGAACGCGGGCATACGCTTTCCTGCTGAACGTACATGTGTACTCTAAACTCTGGTTATGATTCTTGGCAGGTAATTTCAGCCTCTATTTTTTCTGTCCACTTGTCAAATAGTTAAAGAATCCTCACTCATTTAGCTACTCTTCTTCTCTCTCGATACAAAATGTTAACGCGCCGAATGGATGCTATCCTGGACAGTCATGGCTGAGTTGCAAAGCTGACATTCGAAATTGTAATTCAAGACAAATTGAAGTACTCCAAGGTTGGCTTAGCTTGTCAACCTGTTTATTTTCCACTCTCATTTGTCGACTATCCTGTTTTCGGTAAGCTATATACTTTCCTTCTGCATATGTGTTGTAGGATGCAGGAAGACATTAGTCAATGACTTGAAGGGTGTCAAAAATATTATGGGCTAGGGATTGTTCAATGATTCATGTTTCATCCATTGTCAAACATCATACAGAATCTCATGGAATTCACTAGTGTCCCCAAGACTTGGCATTGTTGGCAACAAGGTGAGGTTAAACCGCTGAACAGTAGGCTTTAAAAGACGCAGATATTGTTGGCTTATCTCCGACGCGTCGTGTGTTTACTTGGATTGATATCCTTTGATTTCCATTTTTGCTGAGCAAACTGTCGCGGAAGACGTTGGGGATTGGTATTTGGGAAGAAGCCAAGGAGTAAAAGAGATCGATTGCGAGTATCCGTGTAACCCCACATGTGGCAGTCAGCTGCCGCCTGCCTACATAATTTACCAGTCTTCTCTCATTTTTTACAGCCTGTTTCCTCCATTCAGACCTGCTTTGATGAAGCACCTCCAAAATCACATACATTTCACCGTTTGTTTTGCTCAGAACCAGACATTGTAATAAGTGGGGTTGTCCATCTCCTCACCTGGTTTAGTCAAACAATAACCGTCTTGAATGAAGGAAAACACGCTTACATGCACGCCTCAAATTCCACGATAGCCACCCGACCTACATTGCACGTTCTCCTGCATATGATTCTTATTTTGTGGTATGTAAAGTGTCTGTCTGAATGCATTATGCATGTGAGTGTCATTTTTGGGTTACAAAATTTGGGAGTTATGAACCGGGTGTGTCCCAGGCTATTTCGCTCGCTGCCTGCTGTGTCAGCCCGACGTTCTACGAGGGACATGTTAGCTAAGTTAGGCCTAGGGGACGGAGGAAACAGGAAAGAAGCACTAATGCCATGTTTAGAGAGGTTTAAAGCTAACTTTAGTTTTTTAAAAAGCTAGTAAGTTTTTTAAACATCCTAGCTTTTAAGTAGCTTTTGATATAAGCTAAAAACCATATATAACTAACAAAAACTAAAGTTGAAAGCTGAGTTGGACATATTTTTGCAGCTTGGTGTAGAGAAAAATTAGTTATTTATTAAACGGTCTCTTATAAAAAGTTACAACCGCTTTTCAACTCATAAAGTTAAAAAACAGTTTTTCAAAAAAGTTACAACTCCCTAAACAGGCACTAAAGCAGCCCTACACATCTGAGCTCTAGTGTGGATGTTTTAAGCAACATTTGTTTGTTGTAGTTTTTTTTTTGTTTTTGTATTTTAAAGCTATTCAGGTATTGTAAATTTTCAGAGTTGAAAATTTCAATTTCCCGAGTTGAATTTTCATTAGTTGAAATTTTTGCAACTTGAATTTTTTCGAGTAAAAAAAATCTCAAGTTGGAAGTTTTCATGAGTTGGTTTTTTTATTGTTTGAAAATGAGTTGATTATTTTTTTATATATATTATGTTAAGAGGGAGGGGAAGGATATGACATGCCACAGAAAATCCAAACAACGAGCTATGTCGACGCTATTACGCATGTATGTATTTTGACTGGCATGGAGCGGCTACAAATACGTGCGCACGTGACTCCCACCCATCACCCGGCCTCCACGTTTTCATGTTTACAAAGCAACCGCAGTTAAAATCATCTCGCAGATATATACAAGATAGAGCTTTCAACAGTAAATTGTTTGCAAATTGCAACACTGCACATAGTTAACGGAGCACGCACATGGCACTTTCTGGAATTTGACCGCTGAGTTGGTTGTCCGGGAGGCTGAGGACGTTGAGGTATGACATGCCATATTTCAGACTAGGAAATTTTCCGCGACGTACGTCGCGCGTGTCGTTTTTTCAAGAAAAAATATTTTTTTGGTGGCGTTTAATTTTAATCGTCGAAATAATGAGCGAAACGGGGGAAAAATAGAGAGATAGAGTTGTAGAAATATCTCTTTCGATTTAATTATTTGGAAAATATTGGAAACCGAAATGAAAACCGCGTAGAGGAAAAAGTCTAGAGAGAAAAGGCGAAAAATTATTAGAGATGTCAACCTTCTTTTTGTCGAGTTTAATACTCTACGCTGTCACGAGTAATAATACATGTTTTAAAAATATTAAAACTTCAACAGAACACGCCACAAGTGTCGTTTTTTTTTCAGTAGGAAAATTTTATTTTTCTCTACGCATTTTATTTTTAAATCGTCGAAATGGGGAAAAAAGAGAGATAGAGTCAGAAAATATCTTTTTCGATGAATTATTTGAAAAATATTGGAGGCTGAGCTGGAAAACCACGGTGGGGAAAAAGTCTAGAGGGAAAAGAGTGAAAAATTATTAGAGATGACAACCTTCTTTTGTCGAACTTAACACTCTACGCGTTCGCGGAGTAATAATATATGTTTTAAAAAATATTAGAGATCGACGTATTCGCGGAGTAATAATACATGTTTTAAAAAATATGAGAGATCGAGATGGGAAATCGAGCTAGGAAAAAAGTCTAGAGATAGAGCTGCACAAATATTTCTGGCGACAAAAACTTTTTTTTTTTGGGAAAACGGAGAAAGGGCATGTTTTAAAAAATATTAGAGACTCGCGGCGTAACACGCCGCGCGTGTCGTTTTTTCGTAGGGATTTCTTTTTTCGGCGCGTTTTATTTTTAAATCGTCAAATAATGAGCGAAACGGGGAAAAAATAGAGAGATAGAGTCAGAGAAATATCTCTTTCGACGAATTATTTGGAAAATATTGGAGACCGAACTAGAAAACCGAGGTGGGGAAAAAGTCTAGAGGGAAAAGGGCGAAAAATTATTAGAGATGACAACCTTCTTTTGTCGAGCTTAACACTCTACGCGTTCACGGAGTAATAATACATGTTTTAAAAAATATCAGAGACCGACGCGTCTGTGGAGTAATAATACATGCTTTAAAAAATATTAGAGATCGAGATGGGAAATCGAGGTGGGAAAAAAGTCTAAAGATAGAGTTGCACATATATTTCTAGCGACAAAAACATTTTTTCCGAGAAAAACGGAGAAAGGACCTAGACGTAAGAGTAAGGACACGAATGTTACGCTTTTGGACCCGTCGCTATCCTTAAAAATTAGAAAATGGCTTGTTCGTGATTTGAATTTAACGGGAGGTTCTTTTCGTAAAATGGCGCACGAGGGACCCAAACGCAAATTTAGAGAGAAAAATCTTCCTCTCACAAAAAATCGCGAAGGACCTATTCGTAATTTACAAAAGGACCAAATCGCGAATATTTTTTTTGAGCTGAGCCGAGAACGCTGCGCTGCCGGCAATCTTTTTCTTTTCGTAAAATGGCGCACGAGGGATCCGAACGCAAATTTAGAGAGAAAAATCTTACTCTCACAAAAAATCGCGAAGGATCTATTCGTAATTTATAAAAGGATCAAATCGCGAATATTTTTTTTGAGCCGAGCTGGCCGGCCGGCTCGGCTCAAAACGCTGCGCTGCCGGCAATCTTTTAAAGTTTAAGAAAGGAGTTATACTCATTGGGATTTCGCCTCAAAAGCTATTGTACACTATCAACACATTACGGGATCTTTAATGACTTAGCGTTCAATACACATTGCTACACAAGGAAGTTGGCTCTACCTACGTAACTCAAATTTCTTACAAGGCCACTTAGCCAGGGATGCCATTCTAGAAACGTTTAGTACATATCAGCATTACGTCACTTGCCATGTTCGTCAATTACATATTGCAATGACTATGTTTGATCATCTCCAGGAGTCACAGAACCAAAAATTCAAAAACATATAAGTAATTGAGCTCTTTTACGGTACACTAAATTCAATATGAATGGTTCATTCTTTTCGATTCAATGGATCAGGTTAGTTAGAATTTATTTATACTTTCTCTGTTAGTAGAGTAGTAGAAATACCTTTAACAAATCAGTAGCTAGATCTGATTTATACTACCTACTATATACTAGCAGTATATTTATTAAATAATCATCATCTACTCTTTATTTATGCATTGATACATGTGCAACTGTTGAAAAAAAGCGTAGAAGTACCCTCTTATATGTCATTCATGCGCATACACGGAAGGCGTATGGTCGGAGCTTCCCACAGAATATGAACCAGTGGGGAAAGTAGAAGGCCACCACGAACCCCACAACGAACCCTTACCGCCGCACCGATGCTGGACGAATCGTTGATCCTGCGCAGCCTGACCCGTATCCGCACACGGAATCGCTTCTCGCACTTGTCATCCAACGGCGCCCCACAGAGCCCTCGGTTGCCGGCGAAGTTCGCGTGCGGGAAGCGCTGAAATGAGTCCGGAACAGGACCTGACAACAGGTTGTCTGCAACGTTGAACTGAAATAACCGTGCAAGTCCACCCATCTGCTCCGGAATCCGGCCGGTGAACTGGTTGTGCTCAAGGTTGAGGGTGTTCAGGTACGTCAGGTTTGCGATGCCTCGAGGGATTTCACCTGAGAAGCTGTTGTATGAGAGATCCAGAGCGGTCAGGTATGGCATCAGTTGGGAGATGTCTTCCGGGAGAGGCCCTGAAAAGTTGTTGCTTGACAGGTCCAGGACAACCATGCTGCTGCAAAGCTTAATGCCTCGAGGGAATGAACCTTGAAGCCCGAGGTTGACGAGACGTAGAGACAGAACCCTGTTCTCGTTAGGCTGCCAGCATTCCACGCCGTTGAGACCGCATATGTAACCTTCAGAGACGTTTGAGAAATCCCACGAGGATCGGAGTATACCGTTAGGATCACGCTGCGATTGTTTTAGGTCCTTCAAGCATTGGACGTCACCGTCATCGCCAAAACACGACGATGAGCTGCTTAGGAGCAGCAGCCAGATGATGAACTTCGTGTAACCATGCATCGCAGATGCAGCGAAGAAAGGAACGTGTACTAGCTTAGCTTGGCCACGATCCGCACCGGCTAGCATTTTCCAGTGTCACCTGCCCATCAAAACTCGCATCAGAATACTCTTTCATACCACTTGTACCAAAAATACGCGAAAATACTACTGTCTAGCACGCAACTTTGATAAGAAACAATGCCCAGATGAGTAGTAGCCCGTGAAAAAGAAAAGTGGCAAAAATAAAAGGCTTCAGCTCATGAGCACAATAGCTCGCTGCTCACCGATTATTCCGCGGGAAAGCAGAGCCAGACTAGTAGTAAGTAATACACGAACGAAACGCGCATGCCCTTAAAAAGGAAGACACGTCCATAGACTTGTCACCGGAATATGCGGAGGTAGTCGCTACTAGATCTGGACGAAATGAATCCCTGCTAGAGGAAGTGGATACTGGATAGATAGCATTCAAAGACTACTAGCGGTTGCCACTACTACACATGGAAGAAAGACTGACCCAATTGCCAATAGTCTCCATTTTGAGCAGTCTCCGAAGACTCGTACTACCAAGAGAAAAAATAGGTGGGTACCACTTTCTGCCTGATGCCATCACATCATCGACTGAGGATCAGGTATGTGACGGGCAGCTTAAACATTGTCAAGAGTGAATACAATGCTTCACGAAATCCTACTACACATCACATGTGACATGTAAGCACCCGGATTCATTTTGAACAAAGTCAAGCCATGGTAATTAATGCTTTCACTTGATATTGGGGGTAAGTAAATTGAACCTTTTCCCAGGTGAAGTATCAGCAGAATCAGACAATCATCCATCAACTGATTAAATCCATTAGAGTTTTTTTTTTAAAAAAAAGAATCCATGAGAAGCTCCTTACATTCATCAGAATGTACACGGAGTTCACTCATGCGACACGCGCACGACCTGTTTGCCGACATTTTTACCACTGAATAGACCAACAAAAGCAGCAGGTGCATTCTCCAGGCCAATGCACATATCTTCTACATATGCAATCTTGCCATCCCTGTAATGCTTGGCCATGTCATTGAGGAACTGCGGGAACAAGTGGAGGTAATCACTCTGGATGAAGCCCTGCATTCGTATCCGCTTCCCTACCAGGCAGAAGAGGTTGTGGATCCCTACAGGATCAGTCATCCCATGCTGGGAGACCATCCCGCATACAGCGATGCGACCATGTGTCCGCATGTTGAGGAGTACAGCATCAAGCATTGGTCAGCCTACATTCTCAAAGTACATGTCTTGCCTTCTGGAAAGTACCTAGACAATGAAAGGATGCACGACAAAGATGCAGCATTACTATGTAATTCTGAATTGTTTATTGAGTTCAACGGAACTATTGGTTTCACAAGACAATATGTAAGTTGATGACGCAAATTTTTATCCTCACAAATGTAGCTATCATAGGAAAATGTTCCACATTATTTGGTTAGGTTCGCCAATTGTTCATTGTTTTTACTGTGATTATTACATGCTCCATATAATCTAGCTTAATTCATCAATGGTTTATGCAAGCCAATTTAAGCTGTTGTATCTTTTTTCATGAAGGAGAAGGTCTGACCTTTTTAAGGCTGCATTCAGGTCAGGCTCCTCTTTGTAATTGAAAGCTGCATCAAATCCAAACTTGTCCTTCAGGAGCTCAACCTGAAACATTATTGTAGACACTGGATGATACAGCTATACAGGTAAACAATGCAGGTACTGGTTTAAGTGAGTACTTTCTGATCTGTTCCAGCACTTCCGACGACATAGCAACCATGGAGCTTTGCAAGTTGACCAACAATCTGGCCAACCGCTCCTGATGCAGCAGAAACAAAGACAAACTCTCCTTTCTTTGGTGAGCAGACCTCGTAGAATACTAGAATCCAACATAAGCTGTAAAACCAGGCATGCCTGTGGGACCAGAATATGAGTTAGCATGTTGGATCAAAGAATAGCTGACAGAATGAAATTTCAGAAACAGCAGTTAGACGGATCAGTACGCGCTGGTTTTCATGACGCCACAAACAGAAAATTTCAAAAACAGTAGCTACATGGATCAGTATACGCTAGTTTTCATCACGCCACAAACAGAAATTTCGGAAACACTGGCTAAATAGATCAGGATAAGCTAATTTCCATGACGTCACAAACAGAAATTTCAGAACAGTAGCTACACCGATCACTGGATCAGTATATGCTAGTTACCATCATGTCATTGTTAATTCATTACAACAACCAAGAAAAGATCACTAGACATTTCCCTTAACCACACACCCTTTATTCATTTGTCTCTAACCTTCCTTTTCTTCTATTTGTCTCTAACCTTCCTTTTCTTCTAAGTTACATACCACAAATTTGTGCAACCAAGGTGACTTTCTATTAAATATCATGACCTGTTGCTCCTTAAAGGGTAGTCTTTTTAGTCATTCGCATGATTATCTCTTTTCATTTATGATTTCTGTTGTCTATGTTTTAGAATTCAACTGAATAATTAAACACATGACTAAGAAACTCACCAAGAAGCCCCAAATAATAAGAGAGTGGAATGTCACTTTGCTGAATCTTCCTCAGCTGCTCAGGCTTGTCGATCAGACTGTATTCCTCCCAACCAGTCAGTCCCGACACAATGTCAGCCGCACCGAATCCCGGATGAGTGGAATCCACCACTCTCGCCACGCCAAGCCCTTCTATAACCTTGACAGGTCAAGAAATTGCCTGGTCAGTAAAAAAAAATCCTTTATGTACAGATGAGCGAACACCTGCTTTGTTGAGCAATCAACATGTGAGAACAAGCGAAAGGGAAGATATTTTGAAGATGGGGGGAAAACTTTACTGATCCGGGATTGAATTGGGGGATGTAGGAGCCGTGGAAGTCCCTGTTATGTACCAGCAGGATCTGGAACCATATCAGGGAAGAAGAAGAGGAGAACAGAAGAGAAATGAGGAGAGAATAGATCTTTACTTGGAGACGACGAACAGAATCGTTCTGGTGTTCGGGTTTTATACTACCTCTCTCTCTCCCTTACATGTGGGTCCGCAGCCCACCCAGGTCATCCGACAACACACACACCCATTCAATCGACAATAGTCTAATTACATTCTCTTCACTGGTTGATACCCTGAACAAAGCATCCAAATCATGACATTCTCCCCCCCTTACGAAAAGGCTTGCCCTCAAGCCGATATGGGAGGTAAGCGGTGGCGCACAGTGGAAAGCTTCTCCCAGGTGACAAACGATGGTGAAAGACCAGCCCATTGAACCAGAACACAGGGAGTGGCAGCAGCACCCTGCTTTATCAGACGACGATCTAGAACAGCTACTGGCAAGGGCTCAGCAGATGATTCATCGGCAATGAGAGATACCTCAGTACCAACCAAAGTAGTGGAAGGTATACTTCGTTTGAGTTGGGACACATGTACCACCGGGTGAATTTGGCTCTCAGCAGGAAGATCAAGTTTGTAAGCAACTGTGCCCACCTTGGCCAGAACTCGGTAAGGACCGAAAAAACGAAAACAGAGTTTCTGGTTGCTGCGATTAGCCAGAGAGGTTTGCGCGTAGGGTTGCACCTTGAGATAGACCAAATCGCCAACCTGAAACTCCCTCTCTGAGCGATGTTCATCAGCTTGTTTTTTCATTCGCAGTTGTGCTCTCTCCAAATGTTGTTGCAGTAACTGAGACATACCTGCCCTTTGAGTGAGCCATTCTTGGACATTAGGGACAGAACATGCATGAGTATTAGAAATACCAAAATGTCGAGGCGGAAAGCCATAGAGGACTTCAAATGGTGTTTTACCCAAAGTGGAATGATATGAGGTATTATACCAATACTCCGCAAGCGATAACCAATCAGACCATTTCTTCGGCGCAGCATGAACAAAGCAACGTAAGTAGGTCTCCAAACATTGGTTCAACCTCTCGGTCTGACCGTCCGTTTGAGGGTGATAAGAAGAGCTCATGTTCAATTTGGTGTCAGACAGCCGAAACAATTCCTGCCACACAGCGCTGGTAAAGACTTTGTCACGATCGGAGATGATAATCTGGGGTAAACCATGTAGCTTGTACACTTGATCAAAGAAAACTTGCGCAACTTGCAAGGCTGTGTAGGGGTGTGATAAAGGTAAAAAATGGGCATACTTTGAAAATTTATCAATGATCACCAATATAGTTGTGAACTTGTGGGACTGAGGCAGACCCTCTATGAAATCCATGCTGATAATACTCCATGATTGGGAAGGAACCGGTAACGGTTGAAGAAGTCCAGGCAGACGGACATGTTCAACTTTTGCTCTCTGGCAAATTTCACACTCCTGCACAAATTGCTGCACTGTCTGTCGCAGTTTGGGCCAAGCAAACAAGGCCTTCACTTTCTGGTAGGTGGCTTGCACTCCCGAATGCCCCCCTAATCCACTGCTGTGCAATGCTAGCAAGATGTGGTTCTGTGCCAACTGATTGCTGCCCACCCATATACGGCCATGCAAACGAATAACACCATCAGTTAAAGTAAACCCCCTTGCATTAGTGTCAGAAATAGCCAGTTCAGCCAGGAGTTGTTTTGTGGCCTCATCCTCCTGGTATCCTGCCACTAAATTCTCAATCCACACCGGTGTGCTCACTGAAATAGCTGAGACATCACTTGCAGTTTGGCATCGCGACAAAGCATCGGCTGCAGCGTTTTGAGTGCCTTTCTTGTACTGTATTTGGAAATGTAACCCCAAAAGTTTGACAAAGGCCTTGTGCTGCACGCCGGTGGTCAACCTCTGCTCATTGAGATACATTAGAGCCCGTTGGTCAGTGCGTATAATGAATTCTCTGTGCTGTAAGTAGGGACGCCACTTACTCACTGCTAGCAAGATGGCCAAGCATTCCTTCTCATAGGCAGATAATGCTTGATTGCGTGGACTAAGGGATTTACTCAGATATGCAATGGGATGACTATCTTGCATGAGGACCGCTCCAATTCCGACATTGCTTGCATCCGTCTCCAACACAAATTGCTTCGAGAAATCCGGCATAGCCAGTACTGGAGCGCAGACTAGGGCTTGTTGCAAAGTTCGAAATGCCAGGTCTGCTTCCTGTGCCCAGTGGAATGGAACATTTTTCTGAAGCAATGTGGTCAATGGTTTAGACAAAATGCCATAATGCCTGATGAACTTTCGGTAATATCCTGTGAGACCAAGAAAGCCCCGCACACCCTTCACTGATGTGGGTACAGCCGATCCCGTAATCGCTGAATCTTAGTTGGAGTGCATGGACACCCCACTATGGAAATGATATGTCCCAAATATTCCAAGGTTTGGTGGGCAAATGAGCATTTAGACTGCTTAAGCAACAGCTCATTCTTTTGCAACACATGAAACACCTCTGATAGATGATTGATGTGATCTTCCAAGGATTGGCTATATACTAATATGTCATCTACAAACACCAAAACAGATTTTCGCAATTGGGAAGCAAATATCTGATTCATTACCTCCTGAAAGGTTGCGGGAGCATTTGTCAACCCAAACGGCATCACAGCAAATTCATACAAGCCTTGATGAGTACGGAAAGCTGTTTTGTATTCGTCTCCAGCTGCTACACGAATTTGATGATACCCAGAACGGAGATCCAACTTTGAAAACCATTTGGCTCCTGATAGTTCATCCAACAACTCATCAATAATGGGCAGGGGATATTTGTTCTTCACGGTGATGGAGTTGAGCTGGCGATAATCAACACAGAACCGCCACGTTCCGTCTTTTTTCTTCACCAACAGCACTGGGGATGCAAAGGGACTGGTGCTGCGTTGAATAACGCCAGAACGCAACATGTCAGCCACCTGTCTCTCGATCTCGTCCTTGTGATGAGGAGAGTAACGGTAAGGTCTAACATTCACTGGTTGCGCCCCTCCAATCAGAGGAATGGGATGATCGAAATTACGTCTGGGAGGCAAGCTTGTGGGCTCCCGAAAGAGATGAATAAACTGCTGGAGTAAATCTTGAATTGCTGGAGGCATCTCTTCCTCATGAGTGGCACTTAACTCGGCTGCTTGATCAGACTCTGTTGCGGACGGGTTAATGTGTTGCAATTGAATCAAGTGTGTAATGGCACCCCGCTTCAATAAGCCTTTGAGTCCTTTTGAACTGGCTTGCTGGCACCCTTGCACAACATCTTGCACTCCTTGCAACAGCACTCGTCGGCCCTTATGTGTGAACTTCATCCATTTCTTCCTCCAGTGTACCCACATGGGTGAATGTTCTTCAAGCCAATCAGCCCCCAAAATCACATCGTAGCAGGCGAGCTAAAACTCGGACATCATACATGAAAGAGTGACCTGCACCCACCACTCAAATCTCGGCACCATTTTGTTGCAGATTAGGGAACCACCATCAAGAATCACCATGCGGAAGCCTTAATATCAACTGTTTCACATCGCAAGTTCTGCGCCATGCGATCATCGATGAAAGAGTAAGTGCTTCCCGAGTCCACCAATATCAACACTTCCATTTTTCCTACCAGACCTTGCAACCGGATTGTCTTTCGGCTGTGCTTTTGCTGATGATGCTGTTGAGATACAACCATCAGTTCTTCAGCTTGCAATTCCTCTGTATTGTCGGTGTCTGAAGTTGGCTCAGGTTGAATTTGTAAAACCTCCAACAACTCTTCAATTACATGCACTGGAACCTTCTCTGGGCACTTGTGGTTTTTGTTCCATTTTTCTCCACATATAAAACACAAACCATTGGCCTTCCTATATGTTCTTAAGGCCTCCAGCTTTTCATTCCATTGCACGTGGTTGGTTCTTTTGACATCCTCCAGTTTCTTAGTGTCTTCTGGTTTAGCCATAAACCGAGATCTCTCCAGGAACTTGTTGCCACCCTTCAATTGTTCCCTACTGTCTCCTTTGCCGCCAAACTTCCTGCAGGAATTCTCCAACTCCTCCTCCTGCAGTAAAGCGAGGGAAACAGCAGTATCGACATCCTCTGGATTATGGAGAACAATTGCAGAACGTATTTCCTCCCGTAACCCTCCCAGGAAATGAGTAACAAAAAACACATTATCCTGAGTTGGATTATACAGCAGAATATAATGTTGCAACTCCTCAAATTTCTCAACATATTCTCTAACAGATGAGGTCTGCTTAAGATTTATGATTTGATTCATGTGACGCTTATACAAATTTCGCCCAAAACGCATGCTCGACAAAGAAAACACATATCCTCCCAATTCTCAAATCGACCCTTGGACTCAACGATTCGCAACCACAGTGGCTGCATTGCCGGTGAAATAAAGAGTGCAAATCTAGTGCGAAGCCACGGTGAATGGCAAAGACTTGAAGTAAGTTTCACAAATCTCTCTCCACAATTTCGGATTCTCGCCATCGAACTTCGGAAACTCCAATTTGGGTAAGTTTTGACGTGGAAGAGAAATTAATTGGGAATAAGGCTCTCTGTTCTCTCTACCCAAAGCATCAAACACTTGAAAGGCATGAGGGGCTTCATCGTATTTCAGACCGGAGGTAGCGCTGGGGATCCTAAGATTCCCTTCGCTTGCCCCTGAAATTGAATGCAATGCCATTGGCTGGATGTTTTCTTCGCCCGGAGGTGCTGATCGCATGGATGCCGGAGGCGCCGCAGGGAGAGGGGTGATCTCTGGTCGAGTCTCTAGACTCACCACCCTGCCCAATACTCCATCCACCGTCGAACGCACCTCTCCGATCTCGGATTTCATGCCATGCATGTCATCCAAAATCTGCTTCAGAAGGGCGCTCATGCCTTCAAGCTGATTCTCCACTGTCGCCATGGAGTTGGTGATCTTCTACTCCAACTGCGTTTGTCTCCTCTTTGGCGCCAGATCGTTTCGACGGATCAAACCAATCGAGTTCACCAGGGGCAGTAACCGCAGTTTTTGCGAAATTCCTGTGGATCAATGATTGAATCCCCAGAAATTTCAACTGCGCTACCGAAGGATTACAACTCAATCTAATGATCGGACACGAATCGATACCAAATGTTATGTACCAAACAGGATCTGGAACCATATCGGGGAAGAAGAAGAGGAGAACGAAGAGAAATGAGGAGAGAATAGATCTTTACTTGGAGACGATTTAACGAATCGCTTCGGTGTTCGGGTTTTATACTACCTCTCTCTCTCCTTACATGTGGGTCCGCACCCACCCAGTCATCCGACAACACACACACCCATTCAATCGACAATAGTCTAATTACATTCTCTTCACCGGTTGATACCTGAACAAAGCATCCAAATCATGATAGATCCCAAGATCCGGCCGCATGTAGGGGTCGCAGGAGAGGAAGAGGTTCTTCACCAAGATCATGGGCCGTGGGCGTCCTCGGGACGCCAGCCGCTCCTTCTTTTTTTTTTCCGATAGATCATTTATATTAGAAAGCGTAATAATAAGTATGTGAACAATATAAATAGGGCTGTAAAAAAAGCTCGAGGCTCGCGAGCTACTCGAGTTCGGCTCGTGAGAGGCTCAATTCGAGCTCGCGAGCCTAACCGAGCCGTGCTCGAATAGTTCGCGAGCCTACTCGAGTCTGGATCGAGCTTGCTTAAATCGAGCTTTCTCGAGCTTGTTACCGAGTTTTCTCGAGCCGAGCTTACTCGAGCTTGTTACCGAGCCTACCGAGCCTACAAAATAACCGAGCTTACTCGAGCTTACCGAGCTTCCCGAGCTTATCGAGCCTAGTCGAGCCGAGCTCGAACCTGCTCGAGTCTGGACCGAGCCGAGCTCGAGCCTGAGTCCAGGCTAGGGATGGCAATTATACCCATTTACCCATGTGCCCGCGGGTAAATACCCGAATAGAGGCGGGTATGGGGTTTTTTTTGCCCACGGGTATAGAAATGGGACTATTTCTTTACCCGTCGGGTAAACGGGTACGGGTATGGGTAAGCTATATCCGTACCCGCTATACCCATTTACCCGTGAACTAGCCTGACATGTGGGACATACTGAAATGCATCCAGCGGTTCGCAAGCGGCAAGTCGCAACTTCGCATCCAGCCAAAACCCCAAAAAATCGCCGCCCAGCTCCCAACCCTAGCACCCAAGCCCCCAACCCGAAGTTGTTCTCGAGCCCGGCGCTGAGTTCCCGACCCCAACCAGATCCCGACGCTCCCTAATCGGCCAAAACCCTAGCCCCCAACCTGTTGCCCTCCCACCTCGGCCTCCAGAATTTCTGCCACGGCCAGCCGCCTCGCCAGATCCCGAGCCCTGACCCCAAGTCACGGAGTTCCAGATCTAGCCACGGAGCCGCCCTACCGCTTCGCCTCGACTCCAGATTCCAGATCCACCACGGAGCCGCCCTCTGCGGTCGCCTCCTACCTCGAGCCGCCTCCGGTCGCCGCCGCTTCGCTTCCTCCGTGTCTGTCGCCTCCTACCACGAGCCGCCTCAGTCGCCTTCTACCTCGACCCGAGCTCTGCTTCCTCGGTTCGGTACTCGGTCGCCTTCTACCTCGACCACGAGCCGCCTCGCCCTCTGGTTGCCCTCATACCCTGCCTCAAGCCGCCTGCTTCCTCCAACCAGACGCTTGGTTCAGTGCGCCTCCAACCAGTGACCCATTTTCGATGCTACGCTCTATTTCTTGTGATCATGCATGCATCGGGCCATCCGGAAGAGATGAGATATATCCTATTATGATTTATGATTAGGCTCCAAATTGGAACAATCAGAGGTTGAGAAAATGCAACCAACAACCTGTGCTTCCTGTACTAAACTAGGAGGAAACTTGGACATACTTTGTTCATTATTCATATCATCCGACTATATCAAGAATTCAATACCTTTTCATTTCATATCATCTGAATATATTGGTGCCTTTCCATATAGCCATGTATTCTCCACAAGTGTAGTATTCCGCTTTATAAAGATATTTGAGTTTAGCTTCTCTTTCTTGCAAGAATTATACCGCGAGACCCAACAATCGATTCAACTTCGCCTTTCTATTGCTTTGAAAGCAATGTGCTTCTTTGAACTGAGTGCTATCATTGTTTAGACTTCTTGTCAATTTACCTGTGGAACGGATGCCCCATTTTTTACCCTATGAAATCATGGCACCGGCATAATTCCTAACTTGGCGGTAAACGGGTATACCTGGGTATGCGGTACCATGGCGGCGGTATGGGGACGCGTTTATGCTGGCTGGCCATGGGTATACCATGGGGAATACTGGTCGTGGCACGGGTATGGGCGAGGACTACCGTGCGTTGCAGCCCGATGCCATCCTAGTCCAGCTCGAACCCAAACTCGAGCTCGAGCCGAGCTTGAGCCGAGCCTTACCGAGCTCGAGCCTGAAGGGCCAGGCTCGCTCGAGCTCGGCTCGTTTACAGCCCTAAACATAAAGGATACAGAAATCACAGACCATAAATAATTCGACAAACAACATTCCATAAATATGATAAAGGTCCAATATTCTCGCAAGTACATAACATATGATAAAATGATACTACGGAAATAAGTTACATAATACTACGGAAATAAGATGTTACGGTGGAAAACAACATAGTCCACACGCTTTATTACAACTTAAAATTAGGACGGGCGTAACTTAACATCTACTGGGTGCATCGAGGCCATTTCCCTTTCGCCCATGCCTCTGGTGGGGCTTCTCTGGCACGACATGCCCTCTCTCGTTTCCTCTTTCTTTTGGCCTCCTCCTCTGCTTCCTTCCTACGTGCCTCCTCGCGTGCGGCGTCACGCTCCTGTTGAAGCTGCTGCCTGAAATCGTAATCCCGGTTTGCCTGATCCAGGAGTCTTTGGTCTTGGGTTGATTTCTTCACAAACCATCGCTCAAATTCACACAAAGGCGAGGCGATCGCATAAAACTTAAATTAGCATAGTTTTATGTACAAATATTACTTAAACACGATGATTGTTACCGCTTGTCGAGCCCCGAGGCTCTTCTCCGGCGGGTCGAACGCGTAGCTGCGGCACATCCAATACCTCCTCTTCCATGTCGGAGTTTCCCAAGAGTAGACAAGCCTGCAAGGTTCTCCGCACAGACATATTGGTGGGACAACCCCGACAGGTACGAAGAGATCCTGGTACGCAATGTTGCGCGGCCACCCTGAAATGCCTGCCTCTTCTTTCGCCTTCCCCTTTCCCTTTCCACTTGCACGTCTCGGCATGTTCGGCTGATCCTCTACTTCTTTTCTCTCTTCTCTCGGTTCACCCTTTCCTCGTGGTCTCGCTCTGTGGGAAGGAAGGCAGGCGGGTGGTCTGAAGGGCAATTATCGGCCTTATATAGGGCCGCCATTACGTAGGGCCGCTAACGCCGGTGCTCTGAAAAGGCGGGTTGCAGTGTGTTGTCATTTCATGGCGTGTGGTCGTGTCAGCCTGATAAAGCTACTAGCAGCGAGTAGTCACATCGTCTTTGAAAAAAGCCGCTATGCGTGTGTTGTCGTGTCACCGTAAAGTCGCTAACACGATGAGTAGTCACATCGCTACCGAAAAGTCATATTGCGTATGTTGTCGCGTCGACCGTAAAGTCGGTAGCAATGAGTAGTCACATCGCTACCGAAAAGCTGTTGCGTGTGTTGTCGTGTCGCGAATGCAAAAGTTGATATTTTAATACCACTGAATTTAACAAAAGTAAATAACATGTCCGATTAATATATAAGGTACAAAAGTACAAACTATAGTAAATAAAAGAGCTAGCTGGGTCCCCTACGCAGTGCTACTCCTCGCGTGGCCCAGCCTCCGACGGCTACCAGACATGTCCGGATGGATACGTGAGTCGGTTTGGGCGATCCACGAGTACTCCTAGCGGCCGCTAGTGCGGTGCCGTCGAGTAGCGTGACGTCCGCCGACCAGTAGTCTGAACAGGCAAAAGGTCGGAGGCGCGACCGTCCGAGCACTACACCGTGGGTCAGCGGGTCCCGACGACGATCCAGCGTAGTCCTCGTCCGCGAGTGTGCCGAACTCCCAGAGACGCCGCACTCTCATCGTGTTTGGGTCGGTCGTCGTTGGCAAACTTTTCAAGTTAGAACATTGATAATTATGAAGAATATAATATATTAGTCGATCGATAAAAGGATTTACTCGCCATGGGGACCGGTACGCGCCACCGCACCACAGGAGCCCCACCACGCTTACAGGAGGCGTGGTCCGCTGTCGCCGCAGACGACCCGTCTGACAGAGGACGATCGAGGAGGGGCATGTGCCACGTCGTCCGGCCTAGGGCGCCTGCACGACGTGAGCCGAACGATACAGGAGGTCAAGTCCCCTATACGGTTCAACGCTCCTCGGAGGTCATCCGGTGTGACCCCTATCGTCTGGGTGGTACCAATCGCTGTGAGGAGGATTCGCCGCCGTGTGCCTCCTGGCCAGTCGCTCTCGTGGCGTTAGGATACTAGTTAGCTAACACAATTTTGAAGACGTCACATTGCATAACGAATGGAAAGAAGTACGTACCGAGCGGTGAAAAGCAGAGTCTGGCTGTGTGGGGTACGTGTCTGCGGTAGAGGGCTCGTGTCTAGGAGGCGACTCGATGACACGTACAACTCGAATGCGTGTGCGCGGGCTGTACCACTGGATATATGCGTCGTACGTGTCGTGGTCGAGAGGCGCCTCATCGACCACGCCGACAGCGCTGTGCACCGCACCGCATGAGGTACCATGCATGCCGCCACCAGGTGCCGATAAACCCTTCCGTGTTCCGCTCGCAAAAAGAAATCGCAACGTAACTTTCGAAGACACCCAACACATACAGATTGATGCTAGTACACAAAAAGGTAGTGGCGAAACACGTACGAGTGCACCGACTCCAGGACGACGTCGCCACGGTCGGGGCCAGGAAGGCTCGCCAGAGACCGAATCGCCTCAAACGCGGTGCGCGGCGTACGTCTCGACGAAGATGTCGAACACCAAGTGACGTCGTGTCAATTAGTACGCGATGTCCGCAGTGCACTGCAGCGAGAGGCCGTGCGGTGCGCGTGCCTGGACGAGCTCAGGAAGGTAGGGGCGCCAAATGACGTGGTCATCCTTGAGCTGGTCGAACATCGCTACGTACTCAGGATACGAAGCGTGCGACGTAACCGGAGTGAACGTCGGCTGCAAAAACAAAACAAGAGAGGTAAACGTTGGATTAACACGTGCACACTAAAAAAATAAAGGGAATCTAAGTTTTATTATACTGACCCGTCATCGACACCACAATTCTTGAAAGTGTGCCCCGTCTCCTTGCAAACCGAACATTTCTTTACGCGACGACCACTCTCAGCAGCATCCATATAGTTCCTTATATGCCTGGTTTGCCTTCTTCCTACTCCCTTGAGCCTGTTGATATCTGGAACCCAGCGTATGTCCTCCCATCTTTTATGCTCCGTGAATAAACCCACAACTCGGAAACCGTACATTTCCACGCCCCAACTTGCAGCCACAGCTTCCTTACTGAAGAATTGGGACAGGAATATACCTGGATCCATACGAATTGTCGAAAGCAGCAGCCATGAAGCATGGGCCTCACGAACAAGAGAGGCTTGTTACAGTGCGCATACAAGTTTGCTCGTATGATGCATTCGTGAGCGACCTTTCGCTCGGTTCGATCCCATGACCGCCTTCTTTTGCACAAAGACTCGGCTTAAGCTCCCTCGTGCCCATCTTCATTGTTGCGTGCATCTCCCCTTCTTGCCTTTGTCTTCCATGTATGCAGAGATCATCTCCGAATACTTCACAAACAGATCGCTCATACGCGAACTCCCTTGAATGACGACGACGAAGTACTTTGTGATGCCACGAAGAACACCTTCCACTATAGCAACCAAGGAAGGGTCTCAACCCCGCATCACCCAATTGTAAACCTCCGCAAGATTTGTTGTCATGACCCCATACCTCGCACCATCGCTTAGTCGAGAGTAGAGCCCATTTCTCCCTCACTCATGCTCTATCCATTCGGAGAAGCATTTTGTGGCCCTACCATTCCTTCTGACCAACTGTGGAGGGTCACAGTAACTCCTCGAGCGCGATGGGGCCTCCCCGGGCCGGGCCGCCGCCTCACGCCTCCGCTGTGTGCCTCGATGTTAGGGCGTCCAATTTCTTCCAGAGTGCATCGAATTTTCTCTGCTGGTTCTGGTCGCAAAGCCTCTTGAAAAGTTTTGTTAGCTCCTTGTTCCTCGAATCGCTTATAGAAGTTAGCACCCATGTGGCACTTGCACCACCTACTACAGAGATCATGCCATGGATGAGCCTCTTCCGCACCTTGTCGAACCGAACAATTGCCCTCAAAAGCCCGGGATGTTGATCGTGTATGACACAAACTCTAGGTCATTGATCGACAACACCGGCTTTGACATTCAGAGGAACCAGAGCTACCGTCTGTTCTCACCTCCACTTAATGCAAGCGCCACAGAAGAACCCGATTGTTACCGGCCCACTCCTATGGCGGTCAAAATCGCCTTTGTATTTACCAATCGAATGTTCCGTCCACGCGACAACAACGGACGGCAATGCCGAAACGCGTTGATGCATGCACCGAAAGCAAAGAATGCTCGCTTCAAAACCATCTTTCCAGGGAAGTGCTCAGATGGAATCTCACAAATGTCCACATAAGTTCTAGGATTTCTTTCCTTTATCACCTGAAGCAAACCTGGCAAGTTCTGGTAGGAGTCTTCGTGCGTCGCTTAACCTAGTTTCCAATGCCTTCGCTTTGCTCTCCATGCCTTCGCGTAGCTTATGGTGTAATCGAACCTCTATTGTATTATGAGTATTATGGCACGTGGCTCCAAATTCAGATTCACGCACAATCTCTCCAGACATTGCATTGGCAACAAAGCTTGATGACAAGTTCTGTGGGATCTGCGTGGACTCAAGTTAGCACGCATGTGTGTGGGGCGACTATGGAACACCTCCGGATGGTGTCCCACTTAGGCCGGTATGCATGCACACGCCACGGACAACCCTCATGCGGCATATGACATCATACACCCGCCGACGGACTTTGCAACTTTGAAGGTTCTCAAGCAATTGACACGCCCATGCCAGGATCGCTTCTGAACCTCACTCTTATTCTTATAAATTGCACCTTGCCTCACCTCATTCCCATCATACTCCCCAAGCTTAAATGTTCGCCATTGTTGATCACCGTGTCGTTGAACGGACACTCATCCCACTCGCAGGAATGGCTCTTCATCGCCTTCTTCATCACTTAAAGCCGCGTAGTCCTCGACTCTCTTTCCATATCTTGCACCAAAGCCTCATTGTTTTCCTCTCGCCCGCCACACCCATTGCTTCTCGAACCTCTCGCCATTGCGACATCACCAGATCACCTTGCACTCAGACGTCTCTGAATCTTCATCATGCCTTACAAAGCCTCCTCTACTCATCAAGTGTTCTCTCCAACTTCCTCCGGCTTCTTCACCAACAACCTCCTCACAAGCGTCGTATTGCTAGTATTGCCCTTTTAAATGCTTGCGCCAACAATACTAGTGGCCATCCTTTATCAATTGCAATTTTACATACGAACTCCAAGATTTTGGCCCTCTCAATTCCATTAACTCCCAAGACGCAATCCATTCTCCTGAACCCACTCCGTGTAACTTCAGATCATGCAATTCACTGTTCAGAGAAAACATATGGTACAACCATCTCATAACCATGCCCCATGAACGCTCTCCTGCACGTAACAGGCTAGCTTCCACACTTGCAAAATGACTTAGATCTACCCCTTCAACACCCATGTGAGGAACCCCTTCTCCGTAGAATATTGTAAATTTCACTCATTCATCCATACCTGTCAGGTATTGCATAAAATTCTTATCCACAACTATTATTAATCAAAAAACCTAATTGCATTGGTTCCAAAGATTGTGTCCATAATTCATACATACACCGCCTTAAAATATTTCAATATAGGTCACTAATGTTCATTTATGTGAAAACATCGCACATAAAAGTGAAATATCGCGATGTAGTTTTAAAACACTTCCAAGATCATCCTATGCTAATGCCAGAAAAATGAATAAGTAATCATGTTCAGTGTAGTCGCAAACTTAAATTCAAATCCGATTCCCGATAATGTCAAATTTGTGGTCATTTAAGTCTTTTCGGCTATCCTTTAAACTTCTCGTCTAAATGCCATTATTACGCAAACTAGTTCAGAAACACTCTCCACCACATGTACTACCATAATATGAAAAAATATTATATTTATAACTAGCTCAGATATAAATAACGCCATCGCAAAACAAATTTCTTCATGAATTAGTCGCGTTGAAAACTAGACTCACTTAAGACTTTTCGACGGCTTGTAGAATAACTCTTCTAAATGCCATTATTACGCAAACTAGTTCAGAAACACTCTCCACCACATGTACTACCATAATATGAAAAAATATTCTATTTATAACTAGTTCTCAGATATAAATAACGCCACAAGCAAATGTACTTCATAAATTAGTCGCGTTGAAAACTAGACTCACTTAAGACTTTTCGACTGCTTGTAGAATAACTCGCCTAAATGCCATTATTAGGCAAACTAGTTCATAAACACTCTCCATCATATGTACTACCATAATCTGAAAAAATATTCTATTTACAGCTAGCTCTGTATATAAATAACGCTGCTGCAAACAGCCTTTATGAATTACTCTAAAACCCTAATTGCATTTGCCCTAAATCATCTAGTCCACAACTATTTACTATAAAATGCTAATTAAATTGATCTCTAAGTCATCAAATATGCAACTAGTCTATTCTATTTAATCTAATCACTACATTATATATCTACAACTAAAATACACAAACAAAAATCATACCTGTGACAAATCTGAGTTCTTGCCTCCCCTCTTTTCCTTCTTCCTCCTTCCTCCTCCCTCTCTCCCTCCTCTTTTTCCTCTCCTCTCCTCCTTCTCTTTCTCTCCCTCAGACGCCATTACGTCATTGCTTTTCTTCTTTCTTCGTTACTCAATGGAGAAGAAGAGCCATAAGTGACAATGTTCTCTGTCGCCATTTCATTTGGCGACAGAGGAACCAACGCTCTGTCGCCAAATGAAATGGCGACAGAGAAGGCGACAAGCCTCTATCGCCAATCCATTTGGCGACAGAGAGATTTCGCCATTCAAAACGGCGACAAACCCTTTGTCGTCAAATGGACTGGTGACAGAGGGGTAGTTTTGCAATTTTTATTTTTGACGTATTATTTTTGTAAATTTGAATAAAAATAATATTATTTAAAAAAATTCGCCAGGATTGTCTGTTTTTGAAGAGGTATGGAAGAAGGGCAGGTGAGGACTGAGGACACGGTGCGGATGGGAAGGCGCCGTCGGATGGGTGGATAGCTAGATCCGACGGTCGTCAGGTGGGCAGGAAGCAGGAAGGCAGGGTGTCATGCACGGAGGTGTACGTTGTCTGCGTCATCCACGTTCACAGCGGCGCGCGCCGTAGCTGGGGGACGTATGCGCCAGCCCGCCGGCTGGCCGGCGTCGGATAAAGCTGGGCGCGGCGGCGTACGAGAGAATCCGGCCTCCTCGTGCGGCGCGGACGTTCCGGAGGCTCGGCGCGTTGTCCGCTTGGGCGTGGAGAGGCGTCCCATGCCGTGCCGTGCCAGATGGACGCTTGCGCCGGCCGGGAAGTAGCTGGGGGCTAATCATTTGAGAAGCCTGCGGTCCGGCGCTAATTGGGCTCGGCTCCTGTTATCTACCGTCTGGGCACGACTCACGTTCAGTCGTTGGGGGCCAAGCCCAGCTTACCTGTAAGCTTTTCGGCTTGGGTGCTGGACTGCTGGTTTATCAGGCCATTCCTAGCGACAAGTTTTATTTCACAGTTTTCAAAAATATCATATCATTTAAAAGAGTTTGAGTTGATAAATAAAATAAGGACTCTGATGCACAGTTTCATTTAGCGGTTTCATAGGCTAGCCATAGCATTTAATTGTTGCATGGTGTTGTGATCAAATGTTTCATTTGATGCATTTTCATTCGGTTTCAGTACGTGGGATGAAACGATGCGCTCTCAGTACAGTTTCATTCGGTTTCCAATGTGTTGGAGACGGTGTGCACCCGGTTTTAACCAGATGAAACTCGTCTCCTCTCTCTCCTCATAATTTTTTTGTCATGTCACTATTTTTGCTGATGTGTCACCTCATTAAATGATGACAAAACTTTCACTGACATCCATACCTCACTCAGGCAGGCACGCGCATACATATCCACTTCATACGCTATAAATTTTGGCGAAGGCTTCACACCCCTTGTGGATACATGCTTTCCTACTCTGTGTGTGTGTATATATATACTTTGAATATACGGCACATTATGACAATCTTAAAGATTTTGACTGCCTTTGCCAATCAAGAGAGGGAGTATTGCAGGTTTACAGTCTTGGTGTTCGTTTTGGGAGATCAGGGCTCCTCCATTCTGCAGGTTCGGCGGGTTCTAGCTGACAGGTTCGGAGCAAACAGGGATGATTTCAGTGTGTTTACACACGCTCAAAGAAGCTACTTTGTGAGATGCAATACAATGCAGCTTAGGAATGAGTTATTGGCAGACTCTAGATTCCTCCAAGAAGGAAATGACTTCAAGATAATTCCTGTGTGGGTGTGGGCGCGAGATGTTGCAGCCTTCCCAAAATCAGCGGTGCTGTTCATTGAGGAGGCCGTCACGCAGGCGCCATCTCTCTCAGGCTTCCCTCAGCGAGGCATCTCCGGGCCTGTCCAGGAGAGACCACCTCCGCGGATGCTTTCCTACAGGATTCTTCTGCACCTTGATCAGGTTCTAGACTACGACCCGCCAGATGAAGGGTTTCCTACAGGGCAAAGTCCCAATCTCAGTGAGCTCAGTCCCAATCTCAGTGAGGTCAGCGGGGAGTCGTCCATCGAATTTTTTTTAATAATACATTTTTTATTCGAAATTTCAAAAATATACCACCGAAAAAAAAAATTCAAAAATATACCTCTGCCGCCTGCTGGTTGGGTGACAGGGGCCTAAATAGAAAAAAACACGGGCGATAGGATGCCGGGCGGTGACGTGGCTTCGTGTCGCCTGCCAATGGGCGAAAAGGGTTCAACGCGCGTGTCGCCTGATTTAACCAAGCGAAAGGATCCTCCGCCTCGATGAAATGGCTACAGAAACAATCGATGAATGGTCACGACACGCACTTCGCCGCCCAACCATATGGCGATAGGTAATTTGCAAAAAATATTAATTCAGGTAGAGTTTACTAATTCATTGATTTAGAATTTGCAAAAAAAAATATGTCTAATCGTCGACAAATATTATAAGATATTGGACGAGGGCAATTAGATGGAATTTTTTAAAATAATATATTTTTGTAAAAAATTTACAGAAATATTATGTCGAAAAAAATAACAGAAATACCCTATAATCGCAATTCCAAATTGACATACATCTTTGTTTCAATAGTCGCAGTTCTGTCGTGGATTGGAATTGCGACTCAAATCACTCGCGGCCACGAAACCGTGGAAATCGTGGCCACTTAAGGGTTTTCGCAGCCCATGATGTGCCGGATGCAGTCCAAAAATACGAGAAAAATCAAGAGTGACCTCATAACGCTGCTACTACTTACGATGGGCGAGATAGCAGACGCTGCCCCGACAGAAGTTGCGAAAATCGAAGGCACTCGCGCTATGAAACTACGTAAATCGCTGCCACTTAGGGGTTTTCATAGGGCCGCGGGACAAGCCGGATACGGTCCAAAAAATACGGAAAAAATCAAGGGTGACCTACGCAACACGGGCTACCACTTACGTATGGGCGAGATAGCCAGACGTTGCCCCGGTAGGAAGTTACGAAAATCGAAAAAGGCACTCGCGGCCATGAAACCACAGAAGTTACGACGTCGAAAAATTTTGAAATTTTTTATGGACGTTCCTGATAAATCAGTGATATTACCATACAAATTTCAAATGATTTTAAGATGTGAGGAATTTTTTAAAATTCAAACAATACAACTGTCCTGATAAAACGCTGGCCGACAAGTTTGAACCGAATGAAAAATGAAACAAACCACGTTAGAAAATTTTAAGAGCACATACACCGAAAGTTCAGATGATAAAATAAGCAATAGATTAGATTATATTAAAGGGCATTACAACAGTGACGAAATTGCTTGACAAACTAACTAACGAAAAGCATTGTTTGTCATGGTGGAACAAATGATCGTTCGCCTATCTGGTACAAATGAATGATGTCCCACATTTTCGTGATATTACCCGACCCGTGTTTAATTTGCGATTTGTCATCGGACACCGCACAATCCCTACTATGAAAGAACTCCATGGGGATCCGGTTCACCCAAATTGCCGCTAAATGGGTGGCCTATGCCAGACGTCCTGTGTATAAGACATAATTTTTGGTCTTTTTATGTGGATTTCGCCCTCCCATATGGGCATATCATCCCGATTCCGCGCCCCCTATGTTAATACCACCCGGTTCCCGGATGGTCTGCGAACGCCAAGGATTTGTTGCGTGGTGCGGACCTCGGCTACCGCTTCCCTTGTCCCTTCTTCTTCGAGAGGAGGAACCTCTTGCACCTCCGTGTGTTGGTCATTGGCGGAGACGCCGCCTGCTTTCGCTCGCACTCCACTATATGGTGCAGGAGGTGTGTGTTGGGTTTATCTTTGGACAACCGAAGCGTGCCTGCAATCAATGCAAGATGCCCTCTTCTCGTTGAATAACACCGTGCGTGCTTTCGGGTCGCTTTTCGGGCGGTAGTGACACCACGGAGAGGGTTGCTCCCCAGCTTATCCCATACAGAAGTTTGAGATGTGGGTGGTACGCCTCCTGTCCACCCATTGAAGTAGCCAGAGAATCTCCGGTCCGCTAGATCATCGTGGCGGTATCAACCATCGCCGCAGCCATATTCGCAAAAGTCTGAGCTGGGTGGCCCCGAGGAGGTTTCTCCTTTGACTTGAGCGAATTCAAGACGCTTCCTTTTGAACTCCTAAGCGATGAACTGGTTTAGAACTACGACTTTGTGAGTTTAACATGAGTATGTCGCATGAAACTCACCGATTGGTTGGCCCTTGCCCACCGCCCTAAGCTCGGGTCGATCTAGAAAAGGACATATCCTAGCGGCCTCCCACCGGTGAAGTTCTCGTGAAGCGGGTAGGCGCCGTGGCGCTTGGAGAGAAATTAAGTAGTCACATCGTTCTCGCCCGTCGATCCATTGGAAGAAGCAACACCGTCCTTGTCCGAGAAAAGAAAGAACGATGCATGAAATGGTAATGTTACCTCAGACAGTGGACACCAAGAGGGTTTACCTCGTAGGTGCGCCACAACAGAGAGTGAGCGCGGGCGGCCGCTCTCCATGGGTAGATTGCATCATCTTCGCTTGTAGGTTGCAATCGCATTTGGGTCGGGCAACTCGCAGAATCTCGGCGCCGACGCCATCGCATCCGGATATTCGGGCGGGATGACTTCGCTGTCAAGAGGCGACTTCGTGAGAACGACATTGTGCCCTAATTTATGTAGATTCAAATTGATGTTTATTGCGGTTTGGCTGTGTTGGATGTCTACCCTCGCCCTGCTTTTATAGTGGTGGTGAGGGGTTACTCCACACAATTACAAAGACTTGTCCATTTTATGGCCCGACATCCTCTCGTGAAAAGCCGCACGACGGTCACCCATCATCAAACCGCACGACCAAACCTTATGAGAAAAGTCGCACGACTGTCACCTCTCTGTCAAAGGTCGACGATGTGTCACCCTCGTCGAAAGCTGCCCAAGACGAAACCGCTTTGTTGTCGCTTTCACCAAAAGCGGATGCGCGTGTTGTCGCTTTCAGCTTGAAAAGCGGGTGCGGCGTGTTGTCGTCTCAAATTTCCAGCGTGGTGCGAGTGTTATCATTTCAGTCTGATAAAGGTAATAGGTGTGTGACAAAGGTACTAGCTGATGAAAGGATTAACTAAGGACATAAGATTTAAATTACAAAAAATGCGAATGCAATTGTTCGTGCAACATATTTCAAACGATCAACTAAGTACATAATACACTACCAATAATAAAAATCAAAAGAAACTACTGTCGGCCTCGCTTCTGGGGAGGCCTCCTCCTCCGAACCTGGCCCCGCGAGTACGTCAACTGCGTCGGCGCGCGGTGGGCCCTCTGCGCCTAACCGAGGCGCTAAGTACTCGCCGAGTAGGATGCGTCGGTGGTGGCGCCCCGACATACCGTGATGACCCACCTCATCCGGGCGAGGAAGCTCGCAGGTCCTCGAGTCCACCGGTTCGGGTCATCACCCCGTCCTCGAGTCGCCAGAGTAAGTGCAATGCTGCTAAAAACTGTACTCATGGGCTCAGAGTAAATGAAGAATTGTTTAGAGCATTGTAATACGCGATTGTAACACGTGAATGGGCATCTCAAGATTCACCGACAAACGCGTGCCTCTCGCAGCCTCGCGGGACGGTAGCGTCGAAGATGTACCGCTGCACCTCGCTTCGCTTAAGCGGCACGCTCTGAGCTGCGTCGAGGGACGCGATCCGGACAACTCGAGGGCGGTCTCGAGGCATCCGTAAACCTCCCGACGAAGAGGTGACCTCGCCTCGCCACGCCGACCGGTGGTCACCGAGTATATAAGCCACAAACTCGCCAGGCCGATGGAGCACGACATCACCCTGCCAAGTGAATTACGAATTAGTTAGCAAAATAAATCACGAATCATTAAGATTATATCGAATATATGACGCAACGTACCAAAGTGTGCGCCGCCGAGTCCATATGGGCGGGGTACGTGTCTGCCACCTTGGGAACGTGTGTAGGAGGATCGGGATCGACACATACCAAACGCAGGCGAGTCCGGGGAGTGTACCACTCATGATGCGCTGACACGTCCGCTGGTCAGACGCCGCAGCCTCGGCCTAGACGTCCTCGAGGGATCCTCCCCACTCCTCAGCCCAATGCACCATACGTACGTGCGGTGGTCCAGCGCCTTCCTACTCGCTGTGGGTAAGAAATAAATATAGTGTTATTAGATGGCATTACACAAGAATAATTATGAAAACATCGACACAGGAACTTACGCGGGTCGGGTGGGATCGCGACGGCCGTCAGGCACCGCACACTGTCAGAGGCCAAACCGCCTCATCACACGATGGACACAGAATCCTCGACGTGGACGCCGAACACGAGGAACCGACGGTGAACCAAGAGGCCGCGTGCGCAGTGCAGAGGGTGGATGTGCCACCCGTGACACGAGCTCGACCTCGCCGTCAGCGACGGGCGTCCCAGCAGACGTGGTCTCGGTGAGGTGGTCGAACGCGCCGTGAAATGCGGGTAGGCTACCCGCACGCCTGCAGCACCTGTGAAGGTCAGAGTCACGATAGAACGAACCGTTAGTACTCGTAAAAGTTAAACAAAAAGTACCAAAATCACGGTTACAATATCTACCTGCCGCCGCACCGGATGGTGCCCATGGTCGGACTGTCGACGCCGTCACCGCTGCGTCTTTGACAGTCGAGGTCGATCTGGGGCGGCCGATTGGAACCTCTCAGATGCCCACAAATTGTACCAACAAGGGACATCCTCCGAAGGTCGCCTGGCCGGCGATTCGTGTACACCCGACGCAGAGTGCACGGTAGGTGGCGCACAGCACGGCAGATCCCCAGGAGTACTGTGGCACGGCGTCAAGGGGTGCGTCGGCGATCTCCCTCGCGAACTGCACCAAGTGCATGTCCACGCTATCCCCATGGGACGTCGTGAACATGCACCAACCGAAGAGCCACAGCAGGTACGCCTCCAGGTGGCGGCTGAGGCTCTCGTCGTCTGCTGGCTCGACGATCTAGTCACGCTGTAAAATAAAGCTCACTTGTTATTTTAAGCAAGACGCATACCTAATTTAGTTTTAAATGCTACCGACGTACCACAAACCGTCCAAGCCAGCTCAAGGTCGGTCCGCGTGTGTGGTCGAAGGCCTCAGACACGGGTGGTAGCACACCCGCTGAACTCAGGTCTGGCTGGCCGGGCGCCAGCCTCGTGGACGCCCTGGGCACCACACCTGACCGGCGATCGAGAGGCCGAGGAGGTAGGAGACGCCCCAAAGTGATCGCCATCTCCCGACAGGAGATGGAAGGTGTGCGTCTCGACCTCCACCGATCCACCAGAGCGGTGATCGAGGACCGATCAGACGAACCGGCGTCCCTGTGCTCCACCATCCGCCGAGGGCAAGAACCTGAAGCACGGCCTAAGAAACAAAGACATGTCATTAATATCGATTGCTACACTAGTCATGCTTTGCTAGAACAAACATGTTTACAAATTTAAATATCGATATGTTACCCGGGACCCAACGCGATCGATCGTCCAGATCTGCTGCTGGCTGCCTAGGTCGAAGGACGCCCAGCTGCATAGGGTCCCTTCCCTCCTCTGGAACAGTAGTGGCGAAGCGGGCACGGTGACCGCGGTCGACGACCAGGTCCAACAACTCGAACGGCCACTCCTCATCTCCCTGCTGGTGAGCCATCACTGCAATTTATAAAAAAAGAAGTTAGAACCGAAACACATATGTAAACAAAAGAGTCCGTAAAACTGCACAAGCATCACAACAATATGTTGAAACAAATACGCACATAAAAAACGGAGAAGCTCATTTCAAAATATCCTGAAACAGTTGCAACAATTTATCGAAACACAACACTCGCAACAGCTAGGTACAAAACAGAGTTCATACAACACACGTTACATCGATGAAATATAAATTTGATGTATGACATATGATAATGCAAACTGCTTGTCATCTGATGCGATGGCGTCGTGCAGCAGTCGGGTGGCCATCTCCTCCCTCGTCTTCTTCGTTTGTACTTGGCAGTTCTTGAACGTATGTCCTCGTTGGTTGCACAATGAGCATTTCTTCACGCGTTTTGCGGCTTCGACTCATCCATGTCATTTCTTATACGCCTTGTTTTTCGACGCCTCGCTTCCCTCTTCTCGATCAAAATCGGGGACCCAGAACCTTTCATCAATACTAGGAGTTGTGGTGAAAGAACCCATAACCCCATAACCATAAAGCTCTTCGCTCCAAGTTGCCATCACCCTCTCCTTCATGAAATATTCAGATACGTATGTACCAGGTTGCATTCCAAATAAAGCACATGCGGCTATGACATGAGAACATGGCTCATGCAAAAGGTATGGCTTGTTGCACGAGCATTTGCACTCACCGTAAGATGCACTCTGGGTGACAACCCTCCGGTTGGTTCCACACCTTTCTTTATCCTGCAGATCACCTCGGCGCAGTGTCCGTGCACCAACCTTGATAGCTCTGTGTTTGGCCGCTTCCGAGTCTTCTCATCCATGTATTTAGTGATCATCAAGAGTACAAGAACTTCTCATCTCTCATTACTATGTCGTGAATGTGCATGCTCGTCCACAAAGTACTTGGTTGTACCTCTCAAACTCCTCGACAATTCCTACCAAGGAAGACATCTCATACCTCGCATTACCCAGCTTGTAAATTTTGCAAAGTTAGTGGTCATCACAAGTATCGGCACCATGTGTGTCATATAGCGTTGACCACTTCTCTTCGATTCGTGCTTGATCCAAATCGAGAAACATTTGATTGGCCTTTGCCTTCGACGACGGTTAGTCGCCTCATCCTCTCGCTAAGGGGAAAAGAGGTCCTTTGCTCTGTGTTCCACCGCCACTAGTGTTGTTCGCTCTGCCTCCTTGTGTTTCCTTGTCGGTCATCAAGATTTTTCCACAAATTGAACTTGCTCTCCGGTTATAGTTACATAGTCTTTTGAACATATTCATCGCTTGCTTGTTCTGAATTGCTTATAGAAGTTTGCACCCAAATGCCTCATGCACCATCGACTATGCAAGTCGCCATCTAATGGCTCCTCTTCCCTGCTTTGTACCGTTGATAGCACTAAGCAAGCCAAAGATGCTCGCTATGCAAAGACGCATTACATCCGGACGAGTTTGACCACCACGATCTTCAAGTTTCAGAGGAACCACGCCCAACTCTCGTAGTTCTCTCTTTCACGAAGGCAAAGGCAACAGCGTAATCCGGTTGTTCCCATCGACGCCCAAATTGCCAAGATTTGCCCTCTCAGATTTCGGTCAAGAATGTATCGTCCACGCACAACAATGGACGACAGTGATAGAACGCCTTAATGCAAGCTCCAATGCGAAGAACACTGCTTCTCACCATACATGTGTGCGCTGCTCAACCTTCAACATAGCCAATGGGTGCCCCACTTGGGCTTGTACGCTGCACTCTCCACTCGACACCCATGGATCTCACACACCACGTCAGAGCAGGTTTGGGGTTGATTTCTTAACCCTAAAAGTCCTTCTTAATGATAGAGCCCAATCTTTCACGGATCCTCTGACCTCTTTTGTCGGGTAGATACCGCAAGCCTAACCTCATTATCAAGATATCGCCAAGGCATGTGGTTGCTTTCATTGACAACCACTCCTATCAAATTGTCAGGCTCCACTCGGCCAAGACAAAGCGGCTCCGTACCTCCATCTTCCTCATCCGACTCATCGTCGACCTCCTCTTCCTTCTCACAGACTCACGATCTTCTTCTTCCATCCTAACTATTATTTCATCAATTTGCTCACCTTCGTCTACCAGTCCCTGCGCTTCTTGGCCAAAATTTTCATCATCCTCCTGAAACTCAACATTTTCATCATCGTTGCATTGTTGAACATGCTGCTCATGTCTAGATCCCCCAATTTCGGTGTCACCGAAACTGAGCTCATTTTGAGGCTAACTGCACTCACCGGCGTCCAACTGCTGTTGGGGGGCAACATCCCTCTCATATGCTCGCACTTAAAGCACCCGATTCCATCCCCTTTGCTCTGCCGCCCTCACATATGATCTCCACGATGAGGTTCCTTCAACTCAACTAGCTCCCAAGAATAGGGTCGCTTTAGATACTACATAGGCAAAATACCTTCAACTCGCACTTCTCTTGTTCCATCCGAAAAGTATAATACAACCATTTCAACACGGAAGCAAATGTGCGCCTCGACCCTACTCAAACTTCGCGTCACATACCGCATGTTACTAAGATCTCGCACCTCCAAACCATGCATTACAACCCCATCTCCGTAATAGATTCTAAATGGAACTCGATCGCCATATCTGCGAATCCATTCATTCACCCACTTAATTAATTATTTTCCGTATAAAATACTATGACGTAACATAACTATACCTACATGCTACTTAAAATATATATCTAACCGTAAAAACATCTACATTCCTAATAATTCATATCGATATACTTATATCGGTAAAACATGTACATTCATTCCTAACAATATATACATATCGATGTACTTATATCTTAAAAATATATACATTCAGAACTACATTACCATCAATATATACCGATATACTCCTATCCGTAAAAAATATCTAAATTTTCTAAACTAGAACTAGTCAGTGACCTATCAATTTACCTAGATCTATCCATAACCAATCAATTTACCTACATTTATCCCCTAAATTTATCCGTAACCTACATCTATAACTATTTCTAATCTACCACTATTTCACGCTCTGATGCCTAGATCTAAAACTATTTCTAACATATTATAATTTGTTGCTAACAAAATAAACAATGAATTTACCTCAAACAAATGGCAGAATCTCCCCTCTTCCTCCTCTCCTCTCCTCTCCTCTCCTCTCCTCTCCTCTTTCTCCTCCTCCTCTCTCTCCCTCTCTTCTTCTCAAATCAACCGAATGGCTACAGTACCCGGGCGAAGCCATTTTATAAACGCTCGTGTCGCCCGTTCGTCGGGCCCCTGTCGCCCGACCATCAGTCGATTTGCTTAGTGTCGCCCGTGACCCTTTCGCCCGTTCGTCGAGCGACACGAAGCTACATCACCGCCCGGCATCCTGTCGCCCGTGTTTTTTAATATTTAGGACCCTGTCGCCCATCCAACGGGCGACAGAGGTATATTTTTAGAAAAAAAAATTTGGTGGTATATTTTTGAAATTTCGAATAAAAAATGTATTATTAAAAAAAAATCGTCGTCCATCCCTTCTTCTAACGAGGAATGGCCACATTGTCATACATATTGCTGGCAGCTTGGAATAATTGATGGGGCAATTCCTCCGCGCAGCCCTGTCCACTACCGGCTTCAATACAGGTCCAGAGACAGATCGCCTCCTCAGTCCTCAGGGCGAGGGCAGACGCAGGAGGCCCTCCGGGTGGGACGTGCCTCCTTCAGGGGGGACACAAGCTCGCCAGGCCACACAGGGTGCTCGTGGGACCTCTTCCCGCAGGAATAGAGGCTACCAACGGCCAGGAAACCAAAGACACTTTATGTACTGTCCGCTGGAAGTGAGCAAAATGCAATCAGGGGCTTCTCCCTCCATTGGCTCCCAGGAAGTTGCGCAGCACCCTCCGTCATCAAAGCAACCGGTCATGGCATCTCCTGACCTCTCTGGGTCCTTGCACGCCCCCTTAAGCTCCTCTTCAAACGGCATCAGGAGGAGGGCTAGAGAAGATGCTCAGTTCCAGGGCCAGGTCGTGTTGCAGCCCCATCCAGCACCCCAATCCCTCCGCAGGCCAGCAGCCTGGGAGAGTTTTGAAGAGATTCTAGCGGCTATTGCCAGTGTAAATCAGCCGGAAGTCCTGAGACATGACCCTATGGCAGATGAGCTCCTGCAACTCATGTCGGGATCAGTTCCAGGGCAGGCTCTCCACGGACCAGCTCCAGCTCAAGACCAACTCCAGGATGAGGCTCTTGATAATTCTGTCTTTGCATCCTTAGTCCAGGGGCCGCTTGCTACTCCAATCATCCCTGCAGGACAGAAAATCCAGCATCCCAAAAAGGACCCCATCAAGACTTTCCAGCGTAGAAGTGCACAGCTTGCAAGCAAGGTGGCCACGGGGCTGTCGGCGACGGAGAAAGCTCAGCACCACCTGATAAAGAAGCTTGGTTTGTTGTCAGATGACGACAAGATGGATGACCCAGCGCTGCAGCGTTACCTAAATATTTTCAAAAAGCCTCTGTCTGTCGACATCATTGAAGCTTTTGCGGACCTTGCTGGGCTGCGCGGCAAGGTCGACCTGGCGGATGTTGTGCAAGCGCGTTCATGGGAAATGCAGTAGCTCTAAAGGTGGGAGGAAACTCTAGAGAGCTCCTGGTGCCCTCCTGTATTCTTCTGTCTTCTGTTTTGTCGCAAGTTTATTGGGTCCAGATTGGTCACAGCTTTTGTCGTAGTTCCTTCACCTTGTTTGGTGCTCAGATCAGTGCTGTAGGATGTGGGTCTTTTGTTAGTGTCCAGGGTGGCCAGAACCTCAGTGTCCTCATTTGTACTACGTGTTCCTGTTTTCGTTGTAAGGGTATGCTTGTCGTGTCAGTCCTTGTGGTCATCTTAGGTCTTTGCACTTCTAGTCTTGCTGGCTGTTCCATATTTCCCACTGGTAGGGATGCAGGCCGATTTGCTCTATTCCAGTTATGTTGTCTGGCAGCAAAATCAAATCTAATATACATTGCATTTCCTACCAACTGCACCCTGATGCAACCCATGGTGTCTTTTTGCAATTGCAACTGCATATGCTCCCTCTCCTCATGTTGTTGTAGCAGCAAAACCAGCCTTCACAGGTCTGTGCGCCTGTTTTGCATTGGCAGTGAGCAGGTCCAGGTGCAACAGGTTTTCGACCCATGTCACAGCAGGATTGTCGCGTGTTAACTTGGAACGTTTGGGGTCTCAACTTCCCAGCAAAAAGGGCGGTTGTTAAAAAACTTGTTGACCTTTCAAAAGCCACCATCGTCTGTCTCCAGGAAACAAAGTTGCAGCACATTGATAACCAGTTGATAGCTCAGATCCTTGGAAATGCTTTTCATGGACAGCTTTTATTTTCTTCCAGCTCAACAATCAAGAGGGGGAATAATTCTTGCATGCTCATCCCACTTCTTCGAATTTTCTGATGCTCAAGTAGGGACAAATACCTTATCAGTAAATGTGCAGATGAAGAAGGACGGCGTCAAATGGTCATGCACAGGGGTGTATGGGCCTCAACGCCATAGCGACAAGCTTCAGTTTCTACAGGAGATAGTCACGTTAAAGGGGCAGATGCTCCCGGAATGGCTCATCCTAGGGGACTTCAACATGATTTACAAGGCGGAAGACAAGAGTAATGCGAATCTGGACAGAAGGCTCATGGGAGCTTTTGCAATAGTTCTCGATGACATTCAGCTTAAGGAGATAAGGTTACATGGCAGGAGGTTCACCTGGACGAGTCACAGGGAAAATCCCACCTTAACAAGGATCGATCGTATGTTCGCCACAAATGAGTGGGACCTTCTTTTTCCCAGTGTCATCTTCAGGCCATCTCATCCTTGGTTTCAGACCACTGCCCACTCCTTTTGCTAGGCAATACCAGGCCAAACAAATATAGAGGATTTAGGTTCGAGAACTTCTGGCCGAAGATGCCAAACTTCTCACAGGTGGTCCAGCAAGCCTGGGAGAAACCAATCCAATCTCCTGATGCTCTGCGTAGGCTCCATGTCAAGCTCTCCAGAACCGCAAAGGCCCTTAAATCATGGATGTGTCAGTCAGTGGGAGACCTAACGCTCCAATTCTATATTGCGACTGAGATAATTCTGCAGCTTGATAAGGCGCAAGAGGGGAGACAACTATCGGGTCCTGAAAAGGATCTATTCTCTGGACTCCGCCTCAGACTCCTAGGTATAGCGGCCATTCAGTGAGTTCGTCTCAGGCAGCGCTCCCGATTGACTTTCATTAAGGAAGGGGATGCGAACACAAAATTCTTCCATATTAAGGTAAATGCGTGTCAGAGGAAAAACCATATACAGTGCATTCTATCTGATAGGGGTCCCCTTCAAAACCACTGCCATAAGCAGGAGGCACTGACTGAGTATTTTGGCAACCAGTTAGGGGCAAAAAAGCAAAGAACTCGTACTTTCTTTGGAATGCTTTGGGCATTCCCCGCCTCGACCTGAGTCTTCTAGACGAACCATTCTTGATCGAAGAAGTCAGGGAAGTAGTCTTCTCCATGCCCATTGACAAGGCACCAGGATCTGACGGCTTTACAGGTCTTTTCTACAGGACCTGTTGGGACATCATTAAGGATGACCTAATGGCGGCGCTACATCAACTGTTCAACCTCAATGGCCGTCAATTCCGGCTGCTTAACTCAGCTAATATAGTGTTGGTGCCAAAGAAACCAGATGCATCCCGGATCGCTGATTACAGACCAATCAATCTCATACATAGTGTGGGCAAGATCTTCTCTAAGATTCTGGCAGACAGGTTGGCGTCTAGGCTCCACGAGATTGTACCATCCATTTAATCTGCATTCATAAAAAAGAGAGCGATTCACGACAACTTCCTTCTAGTCAAAAATATTGTATCAGACTTGCACAACAAGCGAATACTGGCACTTTTCGTAAAGCTAGACATAGCAAAGGCATTTAACTCCGTAAGATGGGAGTACCTGCTGGAGTTGTTGCAACACATAGGTTTTGACCGATAATGGACAGAATGTATTGCCATCATCTTAGCATCCACATCCTCCCGAGTACTCCTCAATGGCATCCCTGGCCAACCGATCCAACATAGGAGAGGACTCCGACAAGGCGACCCCCTGTCGCCAATGCTTTTCATTATCGCCATGGATCCACTTCGGAGACTACTTTCTAAGGCAACTCAGGAAAACTACTTGCCACAGATTCCATCTAGGTGCGCCACAAACAGGATTTCTCTTTATGCTGATGATGTTGCTATTTTCGTGAACCCTGATAGGGTTGAGTTGAGCAGGATCCGGAGGGTGCTTAACATATTCAGTGGGGCAACAGGTTTGCAGATTAACCTCCAAAAGAGTGAGGTTTACCCAATAAGATGCGACACCATTGACATGGCAAATGTCCTTCAATACTTCCCAGCCAGCCTTCGATCTTTCCCTTGCAGGTACCTAGGTCTTCCATTGCAACCTACAAAATTGAAGCGCCTTGACCTACAGCCACTAATTGACAAAGTCCGGACTCGCCTTGCGGGGTGGAAAGAGAGGATGCTCTCTAGGGCTGCTAGGGTGGTTCTTACCAACTCAGTCCTCACATCGCTTGCAGTCCATCACTTGATGGTATATCCACTTAACAGATGGGCTGCAAAGAAATTTGACCGGATACGACGAAGCTTTATTTGGCGAGGGGATCAGGAATGCAATGGAGGCCATTGCCTTGTCAATTGGGACAAGGTCTGCAGGCCTAGATCTTTGGGAGGGTTGGGAGTTAAGGATCTTCTCAGGTTCGGGCGGGCGATACGCATTCGATGGATCTGGTACTCCTGGAAGGATCTTCACCGATCTTGGGTAGGAATGTCACTGCCTTGTGACAGCACAGATCTAAATTTATTCAATGTCTGTACCACCTTATCGCTTGGAGATGGGAAAACAACAAAATTTTGGGACTCCAACTGGTTACATGGAGTCTCGCCAAGAGTTCTGGCCCCAACATGTTACCAGCTATCTAGGAGGAGAGGACACACAGTTTATGAAGAGCTTTCAACGGGGAATTGGCTTCGGTCGCTCCGAAGAATCACATCGAAGGAGCAGCTCGATGATTTCCTTCGCTTATGGCAGGCTATACAGCATGTACAGTTGCAAACAAATGTACATGACCAAATCGTATGGAAATGGACGCAACATGGGGATTAGTCGGCCAAATCGGCGTACAACATCCAATTCCAGGGGTCCGTTCCAGACCACAACTACACGAGCATATGGAAAGCTAGTGCGGAAGGGAGATGTAAGTTCTTTGCTTGGCTGCTCATTCAAGGCAGGATTCTTACCGCTGATAGGCTGGCAGCTAGAGGGTGGCCACATTCTACATCCTGCGTTCTTTGCGGAATGGCACCTGAAACGTCTTATCATTTGCTCCTACTTTGTCCCTTCGCCCAACAAATTTGGTAGGAGGTTCTCCGCTTTATGCAGATAGTCACTTTCCCCCTCCAAATCATGTAGCCCCGTGCAACATCGAAGGATGGTGGCAGGTACTCAGGGTTTCTACCGATAAGCAGCGATGTAAAGAAGTGGACGGATTGGTGATATATGCCTTTTGGAACCTTTGGAAAGAGAGAAACAACAAGATTTTCAACAGTTCTTTCAACTCTCCGACCCAGTTGGTTAGTTATGTGATACAAGATGTCCACAACCACAAAATTGCCTTCGCTCGCGGTGCACCTCTTCCCCCCACAAATTTCGAGTCTGATTGATGCCTGTAAATCTTTCTTGGTCATGTTGGCGCTTTTGTTGCCCCCTCTCGTATTTCTAATATCTAAAATCAATGATCCTCAGATCATGACCGGCAAGTTATAGCTTTCCTCTATAAGGGCATCTCCAATAGTGCCACTTCAGCTAGCTATAAGGATGCCATCTCAACATTTTGTTTAGGTGGAAGAGAGAAAATGAGGAGAGAGATATAGACTGGCTACTAATTAATGTATAGTCAGGCTATAACTGATTCCAAAGCACTTATTATCTATTACATGTGGGCCAATATTTAATTTTATAGACAATGCTATAGCTAATCTATTGGAGAGGTTGTCTATATACTATCTATAGATGACATGAATATTTTTTATAGCTAGTACCATTAGAGATGCTCTAATATACGGCAGAGCTCCTGCCTTTCCAATTTTAAAAAAAAATCCAGATGACCGAGAACACACACCCTTTCTCCCACCACTGGACCACTCGCCATCCGTCGTTTGGAATTATTACGATATAACAAACTTTGAAACTAGTGCATGCATATAAATTCGAAAAAGAAAAAACTAATGCATGCATATATCAGGGCAATCCCAATGGGATGACTAGGATAGTTTCCATAGCATTAATTAGGTTGCCATGTAAGCAAAATAGTGATGTGGAGGTAGAGTTAATGATGAAAGAGAAGGAAACCATTTCTCATGTAGGAAACCATTTCTACACAAGTACCAAGAAAGGGAAAAAGGGGATTGGGTGAGAAAATAAGAGAAAAGAAGAGATTGGATGAGAGTTTATTTTGAAGAAACTATCCATTGAGAGCATAGTTTCTACATGTAGTGTCTAGATGACATGGAAGTTATAGAAACTATATGCATTGGGACTGCCCTCAGGGTCAAGTGTCACTTATGTTAGGACAAAATTTCTCAAAAAAAAAAAAGAATCTCTACCCATTTGATCATATAAATAAACAATTATATTCTTTGTATGACAACAGTATATCCACAATTTCGTACTCATAGGCACCCTGTAGAGGATCCAACCAATTGAATTTTTATTTATTATAATTCATGTGCAATACCTACACTAAGTATAAAAAGTCAAGTTTTTACAACCTATTGCAACCCTAAGTATAAAACCAGTAAAATCACTCATTCATATATCTTACAACAGGGAAACAAAAAATAAATCCCAAAAGCTCTTCCAATATGCATCTATGGTCACAGGTAGTACTGTCCGTGTAACGTATGTTATGTACATACACGTGATATATATGTAACTGTCTGGTAGGTTCTGTGAGTCCGATCAGAGGCAGCTCGGGGGCACGACGATCCCCAACGCGCTCCCCTGCGCGTTCCGGCAGGAGGATTCGGCGAGCTGGCTCTGGCTCTGGTACGTCAGCCTCACGTCCTGCAGGCTGATCCCGCTGCACGGGTTGCTCCGGCTGCAGTCGAACTTCACTGCCACCGGCGTCGCCGACGACCCGCGGATGTCCACGTACTTCACCTGGCTGATCTTGATACCCGAACTCTGCAGCGAACAATCAAGAAGCATGCAGATCGATCAAATTGAAATAATGCGCTTCATCAGTGTATGATCCGCTCGTGCGGTTACCTTGCCGGTGCAGCCAACGCCGTCGGGGCAGTAGTTCTGGTCGATGATGATGGGGTTGTCGACGCCGGACATGGTGGAGTCCATGAAGGTGACGCCCCTGACGAACCCCCGCTTGGAGCTCCCCCACGTCTTGATCCTCAGGCCGTTCATCGTGCCGGTGAACCACGTCGTCTTCACCGTCACGTTCTGCACTGCCTCCACCGCCATCCCTTGCTGGTTGCCTAGGCTCCCGATGCTGATCGATAGAGTTAAAACAAAGATTAGCGTGCGTATACCCTGATTAATTAGTGCGTAGTTCGTTCTAGGTCAACTAGCTAGCTAGTGGATTAGGTACACTCCAAATCCTGTGCATGCAGTACCGGACCCAGGTCTGGTCCATTTCTACTAGTATAGCTGCCGCCAGTCACGTCGTAAAGCCAAACGGGATATTTTGGGAGGGGACTAACTTTTGTTCAAGTCTTATTTCAAAACTTTAGAAATTTCCTAGATCGACTGAATACTATATACGTTAAACAGTCTCAAGTACATAATTGGTTTCCACAGAATATAATGTCTTAAATAACTATTCCATATATATGGGGCATATCCAGTACAATCAAGCTTTTGAATGCGATCGCATCAATCAATTAAAAAAGTTTCAAAAATTCTGAAAAAGATCACGGATGTACATCTCATCTTACCCCATCTATAATCATCTTACCCCATCTATAGATGGGGTAAGATGAATGTACATCCGTGATCTTTTTCGAATTTTTGAAACTTTTCTAATGGATTGCACGACGATCGCACCAAAACCTCGATTCAGACCTGATATGCCCTATATATATACCATATACTATATGCGTTAACCCTCTTGATCGATTTATTTCATGCGAACATTTTGCGTAATTCGTGCAGGCAAATTGCCGCGCATCACGACGGACGCCTAGCTGATGCGCGTACGTACGTACCTGATGCCGTGGCCCGGGCCGCACGCGACGCGCTCGATCCAGAGGTTTGAGTTGCCCGGCCGGACGGAGACGCAGTCGTCGCCGGTGCGGATGTTGGCGTCATACACCGCCACGTGGCTCGACTTGTGGATGTGTATCCCGTCCGTGTTCGGGCTGTCCCCCGGCGCCTCCAGCGTCAGCCGCCGCACCGTCACGCCGCGGCACTGCAACACAACCACGTGGAACAGCTCGCTGTTCACCGATCTCACCCCGTCCACCACCACGTTCCTCGAGTTTGAGATCGTCAGCGACTGCACGCACACGGCGGGCGAAGAGCTAACACACGTTAGCATCGTCGCGTACCAGACGCACTACAAAACATTGTTGAGTTTTGACGTACTCACCGACGCGCCGGTCGGGCAGCGGGCGTGCGGCTGCTGCTTGCAGGCCCAGAGGGCGCTGCCGCGGCCGTCGAGTGTGCCGCCGGAGACCGTGAGGCCGTCCACGGTGTCGAACGTGATCCACAGGCCGGACGAGTCGCTCCAGCCGTACCGCGCGGGGGTGAGCACCGTGCCGGCGATGGAGAACGTGACGGCGCGGCTGCTGCACGGGCCGGAGAAGGTGGCTCTCCCCACCAGGAACCTACCCGGCGGCACGTACACCGTGGCCGGGCGCGGCGAGCGGCACGCGTCGGCCCACGCGCGGAGGAACGGCTGCGTCGAGTCCGTCGCGCCGTCGGGGCGGGCGCCGTAGTGCAGCACGTTGTACATTGCGCCGGCCGGCTCCGGGAGGAACAGGAGCGCGGCGTGGAGGTGCACGAGCAAGCTCAGGACCGGCTTGGCCATCGCCATATATTTCTGGCCGGGTGTACGAGCTGTTAATGTCACAGGCTCGCTTGCAGGTGCTTGTTAGGAATGGGCGTCTTACGATTAGTTAACTTACACGTGTATTTATATTGGCGAATATAGTGGGCGGCTCTAGTTAAAATCATTACTTATAGGGCGTGTGGTAAGCAGCGGCTGAGTGCAAAGTTCAGAAACCTTACATCCGGAGACCAGGTTATAATTGACGAATGTCCGAGTTCCGTTTCAAAATGGGGTTTGGTGGGTTCTTCGAAGCAAACTCATGGCAGCCTATGTAATTTCCATGTGTGTACGCGCTACTTTTTCCTGAATTGGTGACCGTAGCGAGAAAACGCATTCTGTGTGCAATCGCCGGCACTGGGTGCCTTGGTGTGCTGATCAATAGTTCAATACTCATAAGACCACACTCCCAATAGCGAGAATGAAAAGCCCTCTGAAGAAAATAGGAGAGCCCCCATCGCCCCACACGCCGTGCGCCAATCCGACCACAGCGGCCACCCCCATCGCTGGTAGCCTCGATATGTGTTGGATGTAAAGATCAACTAATTCCTAAAGAAAATCTTAAAGGCTCATGTGGGAGCAAGCTAAAGGATGGTGGAATCCTTTAGTCCCACCTTGCTCATGAAAGGGAGAAACACCTACTTAAAAGTGGAGGTTCTCCTCTCTCACCAAGTCATGGGTGTAGGGAGAGAAGAAGGAGCTCGCCTCGCCGGGCCGGGCTCAGGCACGGGCCAAGGTTTTAGAGTCCTTATCGGTTTGAGATCGTGATCGCGACATGAGATCATGCGGATCGTGATCGCGACACGAGATCGTGTGGCTCTCTATATAACGACTTATCGGTTGCCGCCAGGATATCATCTCGATTGGAGCTAGGGTTTTACCACATCTCGCTGCTACGCCGCCATCGTAGTCTCCTCCATCCCGAGCGCCGGCGTGCACCTGCGATCGGGAGAGCAGGTCTCCGGAACGCTTCGCCTTTGAGATCATGCACCGGGAGAGAGCGAATAAGGTTTTTGGAAAACGCTCCGCGCGACTGCTCAAGATCTTCACCACGGGTCGTCTTCCTGTTCTTGCTGCTGGACGTCATCGCTAGCGGCTCCTGCGACGCGCCATCAATAACGTCGTCCACATCAACGTCGCGACTTCATCGACTACGACATCTGCATCTTCTTCCGCTCAGTACGTTCGATCTGTCCTACTCTCGTGGTTAATCATGTCTATCAAGATGATCATGATGTTCGTGCTGTCTAGTAGTTAGAGAGATGCATGCTAGTTTTTGTGATGCTGTTCATGATTTATATTCGAAATTTAATCTGGAAATTGTCTAATTTTTCATCAATATGCACCCTGGGGACTCCGGCGGTGGCAAACACGCCAGATTTGCCGCCCTAGGACCCCCAATCGGAGTTTCCATGGGATCTCCCTAATGAAAGGTCTGAGAAGCTAGATTGGGGATCTTCTGAAGATGAGGACGACTTCGACTCCCTGATGCCTTCGTCAGCCGCCTGCCCTCCAGAGATCGCCCCCCGAGCCTCCTTGCCCAGACCGTGGTTGCAGGTGGATGTCTTCAAGCCCTGGTTCAAGTGGACGAACGCTCGGATCTTTGTACCTCAAAGTTCATTGCTGGTGCCAATGAAGTGACGTATTGCTTGGACCTCTCCAAGTCTTAGAGACGCTGGTGCATGTCGCAACAGTTTCTCTCCCTCTGAAAGCATTAACAGCTGCAACCCGTCAACAATCAGGCACACCTAGCCCCCTAGGTCACCATCTATCCTTCGTTTATATTTTAATATTTGTGTAGCTATAAAAAAGGAATGTGTGGAAGCATCTCTTAAATTGTTATTAGTTTGCCAATGCTCTTTCCTTTTCACGTCCTTACAACATTTCAAGATGGCTGAAGATTTTTATTCTATACTGACAATGAAAGCAACAACAGACTTATACTTTACATCATTGTATCGCTGTTGCTTGTCACCTAGACTGCAACGGCTATCAACACAAGGGATCCCCACGTCGGCACACCAATGTGCGCCGGTTACGGGCGCAAGTTGGGAGCTTAGCCTCGCGCGCGTGTGCATTTCCGCCCGTTTCGTTCTCATCGGCGTTTGATTCATCGCAGATATCGACGGCTCCGATTGGAATTCGTCTCAAGAGATGGTCCTCGTTTCACACGGCTAATAACTGAGCACTAGGATCGGTCTTAATCCACAACCAAGTCGTGGAATGATGGAACCAAAGCGCGTCCATCTTAATCTGAGCCGTCCATTAGCAGCTCAAATGTCTCCCTCATGTTGCAAGCCATGGCGAAGCTTCGTCTTCGTGTGTGATCTTTATAAACTACATGGTACAACAGTAGTACCACATCACAAACTAACGTTATGGACATTGCAAGTACAACAATGCCCTGAACCAGAAGCAATTGCATGTGTAGAATTATTCTTTTCTGCTGTTGTTTAAACTGGTTTGCTTGTCCTTGATTTCAGGGTTGTGCACATCAGTACATCCCAAGCTAGCATTTTCTTTTTTGTGTTGTTGAGCTAGATTATTACAAGAGCGGTTTTCCCAGGGAGTTTGTGCAGTAGACTAGACTAGAGAGAAATGTCATGACATCATGATGGACAGATTCAACATGACCTACTTTCATTTTTTTCCTCCTCGTGCTCACAAGCTTCGTGTTCAAGTTACAGGCAATGGCGTCAGAACATGGCAGCTGCAAATCTATATAAGCCAATTATGGTTGCGGTTAAATGGATTGTGTCCTGTATATGACGGGACTGATTTTCCATTGAAAACATTCAGGGAGGAGACTGGTGCAGCACCACGGAAAGCTGTTCCAAGCGCAAAATGACCGAGCTCGGTTCATCCAACTTCATGAAAGCAGTAGAGTTCAATGGGATGCTCAGCAATGAGTACCTACAAAATCCTGGTACATGCAGAGGCTTTTTTCATGGAGTTCATGTTAGTATTTATAATAAGATGCTTCTTTTGTGGAGTGCCGATTAGCAGCTATCATTTTTCATGTCCTTATTGTTCGTATGGACTAATTTTCAATCAGGATGTTCGAGTTAAATGCGTCCCTGATGCTGGATTTTTTCTTGATGTGTAAGGCTCTGAAAATTGTTACAGCCCAGTAGCATTGTACTTTTTCGAACCCGGAGCCTTCCTATATTTGGCCCTCTTACAAACTTTTTTTTCACTTTTAGTGTTCTTTCAAACAAAATTACAAATCTAACCACCTTCTCGACCACGACAGTACTAATAGGTGACACATATCATCTACCCTACTCTTCTATTTCGGCAGGTACCTACCGAGCTCGGGTACTGCGCCAGGTACTTGCCGAGCTCAGGCATTGTGGTCCCCCGTGCTACCAAGGTGGGTACAGTGTCAACGACTTGCCGCGATAGGGTATCGCGGTAGAAGGATGCACACCCTACTTACAATACACACTAGCTCGCATCCGCATCCACACATGCTAGAAAAATTTTACAGAGGCTCCATGATTTCACGGAACGCGGACATACGCTTTCTTGCAGAACGTACACATGTGTGTACTCTAAACTATGGCTATGATTCTTGGCAGGTAATTTCAACCTCTATTTTTTCTGTCCACTTGTCAAATAGTTAAAGAATCCTCACTCATTTAGCTACGCTTCTTCTCTCTCGATACAAAATGTTATTGCGCCGAATGGATGCTATCCTGGACAGTCATGGCTGAGTTGCAAAGCTGACATTCGAAATTGTAAATCAAGACAAATTGAAGTACTCCAAGGTTGGCTTAGCTTGTCAATCTGTTTATTTTCCACTCTCATTTGGCGACTATCCTGTTTTCGGTAAGCTATATACTTTCCTTCTCCATATGTGTTGTAGGATTCAGGAAGACATTAATCAATGACTTGAAGGGTGTCGAAAATAATATGGGCTGGGGGTTGTTCATTGATTCATGTTTCATCCATTGTCAAACATCATACAGAATCTCATGGAATTCACCAATGTCCCCAAGACTTGGCATTGTTGGCAACGAGGTGAGGTTAAACCGCTGAACAGTAGGCTTTAAAAGGTGCAGATATTATTGGCTTATCTCCGACGCGTCGTGTGTTTACTTGGATTGATATCTTTCGATTTCCATTTTTACTGAGCAGACTGTCGGGGAAGATGTTGGGGATTGGTATTTGGGAAGAAGCCAAGGAGTAAAAGAGATCGATTGCGAGTATCCGTGTAACCCCACGTGTGGCAGTCAGCTGCCGCCTGCCTACATAATTTGCCTACCAGTCTTCTCTCATTTTTTACAGCCTGTTTCCTCCATTCAGACCTACTCTGACGAAGCACCTCCAAAATCACATACATTTCACTGCTTGTTTTGCTCATAACCAGACGTTGTAATAAGTGGGGTTGTCCATCTCCACACCTGGTCTAGTCAAACAATAACCGTCTTGAATGAAGGAAAACACGCTTACATGCACGCCTCAGATTCCACGATAGCCACCCCGACCTGCATTGCATGTTCTCCTGCATATGATTCTTATTTTGTGGTATGTATAGAGGCTGTCTGAATGCATTATGCATGTGAGTGTCATTTTGGGTTACAAAATCTGGGAGTTATGAGACCGAACGCTTGCTCCCGTCCGGGTTCGAGTCTGGACTAGCCCGAATGCTCGTGGGGTTAGGTGCAAATGTGGATGCGTGTATGGATGTGTATATGTTTGTAGCCTGACTGGTATCTCTTCTATAGTGAATGCTCTGGTCAAAATTTTTAAAAAAAAATCTAGAGCAGTTACACAGCAAGGGTGCATAGCTTGCACACCGCAAAGTCCTCTGTTAGTAAAGCTTGAAGGAAAAAATCCATATTTGATCGTTCACTTTTTGCCATAGTTTAATTTTGACCCCTCAAGTGCAAAATCGGGTAAAACTCATCCTCTAATTGTCAAAACTAGTGCAAATTATATCTAAAGCTGGTTTTGTATGTGGTTTATGTGGATCGTCGTTGTCATATTCTCGGACATTAGACCATCTCCAAGGGCTTCCCAGAGTTTCATTCCTTCCCAAATTCTCAAGAGATTCTCTTCCTGATTCCCTTCCTTCCCAAAAATTCACTCCAACAGACTTCCCTTCCCCATTCCTTCCCTTCCCGAAATACCTAACTTTTCCTCCTCCCTCTCATCCAACCCAGCCATTCTATATATTGAGGGTTACATTCATCGAGTTAGTCATCCACAAGCAATTGACAACCTCACAATGAGTCATTTCAGTTCTTCCTCAAGTGATGAACTATTCTTCACCGATGATGAGGACTCCTTTTCATAGCTATCGCAGAGGAGGAGGAGGAGATGGGCGCAACCTCACCGACCGCCGACGGGATCGGTTCGAGGCCATGCGGTGATAAACCGAGGTCACGTTGAAGGCGGCTCGGCTTCTGGTGATTACCGCTTCCTCCCGTGTGCGGCCACGCATTTTCAAAGTGAGGTAACAACCCAATAGCTCTTGCAAATATGAGCGATGTACTTGTGAGGTTTCATTATGTCTAAGTCGTTTATATCGTGAGGTTTCGGATGAGCCGCTCCTTTTTTAAGCATAACGAATCTTTGTAGAAGGACACGACGGTTGGTTCGACAAAGTAGGGATGCAACCGAAGCTCGGTTTGTCACCTCTTCGAAAGCAACGGCGCTCTCCGTCAACTAGCCTACGGCGTTCCTGCTGACGCTGTGGACGAGTACCTCCGAATCGGGGAAAGTACCGCCATTCTAGCTCTCAAGAAGTTCGTGAAGGCCGTGGTCCAGGTTTTCGGGGACGAATATCTCCGATCTCCTAACGCACAAGACATTAATAGACTCCTAGTTGTTGGGGAGCACCGGGGTTTCCCTGGAATGCTTGGTAGCATCGACTGTATGCACTGGACTTGGAAAAACTGCCCGAAAGCATGGCAGGGGGCTTTCACAGGGCATACTCGCAAGCCTTCCATAATCCTCGAGGCGGTTGCTTCGTACGACCTGTGGATTTGGCATGCCTTTTTCGGGATGCCAGGAAGCATGAACGATATTAATGTCTTGCACCGTTCTAACATTTTTTCTAGGGATAATGATGGTACAGCTCCGGCGGTAAACTACACCATCAATGGCAATCAGTACAAGATGGGCTACTACCTTGCGGACGGCATTTACCCGGAGTGGGCCACCTTCGTTAAGGCGATTGCAGCGCCGATGGGAAACAAGAGGGTTTACTTCTCGCAGATGCAGGCCGCTGCAAGGAAGGACGTTGAGAGAGCGTTTGGAGTGCTCCAGGCTAGGTTCGCCATTGTAAGGGGACCCGGCCGATGTTGGCACCAGAGTACGTTATGGAATATAATGACTGCATGCATCATTCTTCATAACATGATCGTGAGGACGAGAGGAATGGGCCACCGCAGAAGTTAACCGACTATATGGGTACTCCGTCGTGGCGTACCTTTGCACCGAACGGGTCGATCTTGCACTGCATAGAAGCAACTCAAAGGCGGAGGGATCGCCAACAGCACCATCGGTTGCAGTCAGACCTGGTCGAACACCTTTGGGCACGGCACGGGGGTTAATGCAAGTGTTAGATATGTTTCCATGTGACATTGTAATGTACCACTGTAAGCTATGTTTTCGTGTGAGATTGTTATGAATCACTTTAAGCTACGTTTCCGTGTGAGATTGTTGTGTGTCGTGGTCGGTAACCTTTCATGTAATACTCTTCTCAATGCTGCCTCATACCACCAAGTCCGATGAGAACAAACACAGAAACAAAGCAGTGAAAGACCGAAGTAGATGATGTGAATTTTGAATTGGTATTCAATATTTCAGAAGAACTGTTGAACTGAAACAGCCAGTGGTTACAATGCCTTCTTTAAAACCTTTTTCTTTGTAGCGATGCTCCAACGATGGATTACCGACTCACAAACAATCAACCTCTAATCCAATTACAAGGCACATCTTCACATGCATGACAATGAAAAGCAGACCAAATCGAGAACTAAGGTATGGAAATTGCGACGGGCTCCAACTCTGCGAAAGAATAGATTTCCATGAATAGCTTCGAACCGACAAGCGCACTCTACACCATGAAAAACGCATAGCAGTCTACATATCCATGTCACATATTCCATGCAACATTTCACTGCAGTACATATTAAGCCAAATTCATATCACAAGATAATAAACAAATTGACGAACCAAGTTAATATAGTAACTGGATTAGTACAAGACTAGTCATGAATATCGACTCACATCGATTGAAGCACTCATGTCGGATAAACACAAACATGGAGCAAAGTTCACATCGAGCATAATTAACAGAAACGAAACACGGAATGTTGTTTTCGACAAGGTCTCAAATCTAGCTACCACCACAATCCATGCAATATATGCTTTACAGGTCACCATTACCAAAGATCGAACCATCTATCTGCGATTTGCGTAAAATGTGTAAGAGAACTTTGCATTACGGCCGTAAATCATGCTCCTTAATCACAACAAGTCCATCCTAATCGACTCACCTCATTTGCGAGCAAGTCCACATTGAGCTTGCCCTCGATACGTGAATAGGAGGGACACATGCAGAATTTTCAAGATCACTACCCAATGGACGACTTGTACACATGCATATAAGAACTTCAAGTCTTCCTTGTATACAAATTTTGAAGCATATGTCTTTGAAATATGTCGATCCATTGGTTGTACACCAAAGCACACATGTAGAAATATATATTATTGTGCTCTCGAATCAGGTCGTGGTGAAGATTAGAATCTTCACCACAATCACAATCGGCTAACAAATTATTTCAGCAAATTAGGCCTCAAACTCTTACCACCTTCTTTGACAACCAGAGAGTCCCAATTAAACAGGTAAACTATTAACTATCGGACTGACAGATATTTATATATAAAATGACCAGAGAATTTAATCTACCAGCATAAACCCAGCATAATCTAGCAGCACAACCCGAAGAAGCTAGCCAGATATTTATATATAAAATGACCAGAGAATCAGCAACATGACATAACTCTTAATCTAGCAGCATAAACCCCGAATACTGTGTGGTCATATTAACATGTAGCCTACGACACAGAGTAGTGAATGAAAACAATATTTCTCAGTACAACAGTCTACAGTTTGAGGCCTAATTAACAGAAGTAATTGTTCTAATCATATGAGCACCCACATCATCACATAGCACCAAGGAGGGAACAGGGTCAGAGAGCAATCTTTCCTCAAATACTCACGGTGGATCACAGAGAAATCTTTCCTGAAATACTCACGTAGTCAGAGAATAACCACATAAAGCACAAATGAGAACAGATATTCGCCATTCAGCTTAAATGTGAGCTGCTGCTAGTAATGAATACCACACCTTCACAGACAGACTTCGACAAAAGTAATACACCCATTTTGCCATACCTGTACAGATCTTCAATGGCAACATCCCGATCCGAAGAATGAAAACAGAACTCGAAGTCCAGCAACTGCACACGATAATTTCGGCAAAAAAGAGCAAACATATGTTCATCTCAAACAATTTGTACCCAAGTGAAAGTAATTAGGGCTACTTGACATTGAAGTTGACATGACAACAAATGGAATGGGCTGACCTGTCCGAATGGTACAAATGGGTCTTTGGTTCGAATAAGCCGCAGTCACGAGAATACAACGACAAGCGATGAATTGAATAAGCAAAATGTAGATTAAAACAGATCATAAAACGACAATGACATCTCAAGTAGCAACGTTGTCCCAAAAGTAGCATAGCGATAAAAGGTGCCCGACATGGCGAGAGTTCCAACAACACATGTCTCAAACATAAAGGACATAGTTCCAACATTACAAAAATAGGTCAGGCACCCTAACAAACTGCAATGACATATGGATTAGGGGTCCACTTGTTTATCCATTTCCCGCCGAGCCTTTATAATCTCGCGCTGTCGACTCTCATAGTACTCGCGCTGCACTAGGTTCATTGTATTCAAGTCCATGTTGATAATCCTTTCATTCTCCGCTTCTTCCGACAAGGACAATTTTCTCTGTTGTATATCTCGATTGCAGCCTCGACTCATTCATCTTGTCGAAATGGTGCAGTACAAACCAACCGATGGCGCACTACAGAACCAACTCGCTTCTGGCCGCCTTTGCGACCTCGGCCTATTGGCCTTGGCCCTCCTCGTCGAGAGGAAGCTTGCGAGCCAAGTCCACGAAGTGCGATTCGATCCGTCATGCGTTGGAGCACCTCCTCCCGCTTTGTGCTTCTTGTGGAACATGTGCGACGACCACTTTGGATGGTCGACCAATAGCATCCAAAGAATGGTGGAGCGCGAAGGCTTGCCCTCGATGTCTTGGTACATCGTTGACGCATGTGCCATCTGTTAGAAACGTCAATTGAAATCACGAAATCCTTTTGGAAATGGGAGATTCTACAAGTACAATATACCACTACTCATATGTAAGCTGCGGTAAAGACATGAAGAGGTTTATGAATATTACCTGTCTGCTCGGTGGTTCCACTCGATTCAAACCATCGGTCGGTTGAGAACCGGAAAATTTGCTCACGACTCATTTATCAAAGACCAGCGGTTGACCATTGCCTTCACGGACCTTGCGTGACATTCTCCGGTCTTGTTAGCGTTGTAATATTCAGCAATTTGTGTCCAGTAGCTATCCGACGATTGGTCCTTCCCAACAATGGGGTCTTGGCTGACATTCAACCAGGCAGAGACAAGTACTTTATCCTCTTCAGCAATCCATTTTGTCCTCTCTGTTTTGGATGCTTGCTTTTTCCCCTTCCCGCTACCTGTTGCCCTAGCACGGCCTTTCTTTGTCGAATTCGCAACCACCGGCTGCGAATCCGTACCGTGCCGTCCATTGGGAGCGACCACCGCCTCCAACTCTGCGACACTCCGATCCAAATCTGCCTGGAGAGGTGCGTTCACCCCTGATGGTGTTGTCGACCAAGGGAGCTCAATTGAGTCGTCCTGTAGGAAATTCACGTACAATGGGTCCATTGTTTCGTCCCCCCTAAAATTAGCCAACGAGTGAGTACGTGTCCATTTCAGTAAGCAATATACACCAAGGCACACATGAAAGGTAGGTTCACATTCATTCAAAAGTGCACGACATAACCATGACCCACAAAGAAGATGTGCTTCAAACATACAAGGTTCATAATACGCATTACATTACATTACCATCATCCATCGAACCTCCCGTCCGAGATGCTCACGTTTGAGAAAGCATCTACATTACAATGACAGGCGGATATTGACATACAAAGGACAAGTACCAGCGTCTAACCAACACTACAGTGCGTTAGGTGCCACGAGCGATCGACTCCACGCACCAACCGCTAATTGGGGAGTAGTTGCGCTATCTTCATCCTCCAGATCTATGGCTCCTTTGAAGCGGCCTCCACATCTATGCCGGCCTCTCTGGCCGGCCTCCAAGTCTGCACTCTCTCGTCCCACACCGCATCAAAAGCTATCTCCAAATCTAGCGCTGCAACGCCATCTCTGGAGGCTATCGGCTATGGCGTCGACATGTAGCGATGCCATGTTTAGGTCGGCGCCCAACTAGCATCACTACGACCGAAGTTATCCCGAACAACCTTTTTCGTGTCCTCGGCCTTTTCATCGAGCATCTCTCTCATCTTCGAGATGACCGTCCAAGTCTCTGGGCCTCCATCTATAAAACCACATCAACACGAATGGGTCATCAAGATTCCTACGTAAATCTTGATTCGCATACCTAAGAACTAGTATCTTGTGCTAATCGCTTTGCACACGGAGACAATTATTTTCATATGCGTCCCACATATCCCCATAATTAACAAAAAAATGTTAACATGCGCCTTCCTCCTTCTCATCCAACCCAGCAATTATACGAGTACACTAAGAATATCACACAATAGTACAAGAAGAATATCGGTGTCGAAACAAAATGCGGCTGAAGGTTGTCTTGGTATGAAATGCTACCGTCTTGGTATGAAATCGGCCGATGTGTTAACTAAACTAAAAAAGCATACAATGTTGCACCATGATCATACTATATGATGTCCCAAAGACACGCACCAATGTTACCAAAATACATCGAGCACAAGAGTCGCTACTAACCCATCAACCAGGCGGTGCAAATTAATCGAATCAATCACAAGCTTGAATTGTTTGAAATAGACACCCCAAACCATCATCTCCCACAATGAAGCCATGACATGCTTCTCTAAATGGTTATGTAAATGCTAGAGCCTTCGCAATGTTCTTTGTAAAAGACAAATAGTTCATGCACTTCACGAAGGAAATGAAAGAAAAACCGTAGTTGTACTTAACCCAAGTAAAATGGCGTGCATCCGACTGCAATTCCGCTCGACCTACCTAAATTTTGGTTCAACAAGTGCGAAGTTATCCCATTCAACATGAGGACAAACAAAAGTTATCCGATTGAACAAGTGCGCCAAGTGATTAACTCGAAATGAAGTTCTTCAACGTATTCAGGTTGAAGTGTGGATTTCACCCCACCATGTAAATCGTGCTTACCCAAATCCAAACCCTAATGCAACCCAATCAGACATGGTGCTTACCCAAATCCAAACCCTAATACAACCCAATCAGACATCGTGCTACCCAAATCCAAACCCTAATGCAACCAAATCGGCAATCCAAAGCGACAATCCAAATCGATTTCGCCATTTCCTACATCGGGGTGTTGAGGATCTCCGACCATTCGAGCACAAATTGGTATTTTACCATGTATTGAACAAACCTAGATCTGAAATCGAACTTCGAACTTCGTAAATAGGGTGCTCGGATGACGTACCTCAAATTGCCGAGTACCGTCGCACGTCCGTCCTCTCCGGTGGGTGTGGCGCACCTCCTCATGCTGCTCGCTCCCGACGACCGCCGATTTCCACAGCTCCGCGACGCCTTGAAATGGAGTTCGCTGACGAGAACTTCCGGAGAGGGCGAGCGTATGGGAGAGAGAAACCGCTGGGGAACCTCTCTCTCTCCAGGCTTCTCCCGTGGCGAAGGGCGACTGTTGAGACGCCGATTCCCTTCACGCTGCTTTTCCCATTGCGAGGAAGGGATGGGGGAAGGGAAGGCGTTGGAGATGGTCTAAGGGCATGAGTAGCTGTCATACCAGCGCCGCTCTGCCGCCATGGGGCAACCGCCTACCCATCTAGACCTCCTACGGCCGTATTCTTGCCGCTCTTGCCACCCACGAGTTAACATTAGCTGCAGAAATCTGTTTTGATGCTCTTCGGTGATCGCCTTATCCTTTTCTCACTGGCACTGTGTTCGTCACCGCCTTCCACGGCTCTGCTCTGCTTTCCCTCTCTTTTGTAAGCTGGTGTGGGGAAGAAAAAGTGGTGGTAGCGCTGACAAATGGGGCTGTGACATAGGGAGCGAGAGATAGGAAAATATAGAAAAGCTCTCTATGGGACTGACTTATAAGCTGTTGAAGGGTCGAGGATGCGCCTAGAGGGGGGTGAATAGGCGTTTTACAAAATCGATCGCTCACTAAAACTATTCGCTCTAATCAACCCCTATGTCAAAACCTAATCAAGATAAATGCGGAAGCGATAAATAGGTTTTGACAATTAAAGCCTAAATCAACTAGGCTCACTATGTGCACTAACTAAATTATGTCTCTACACTAGAATTGCTAATTTGAACAAACAATTAATACTAAGCAATTCTAATTACAATCAAGCAATTGAACAATATACAATAAATGTAAATACTTAAAAGTAAAAGAGACAACCGATATTTTTCCGTGGTGTTCGGAGACTTGTCGGTCTCCCCTAGTCCACGTTGAGGCAAGCCCGACGACTCGGACCGGCTCCCGCTCGAGCACCCGCCTCTTTCCACTAGTGTGGTTTTTCACGCTATGCGTGAGGCTCAACCCGAACCTTCACAAACTCGCCGGGCTTCTCACACCTTGAGAGCTCCGCGCCGACGCCACGCCGTCTAGGAGTCGGCAACCTCCAAGAGTAACAAGCCGCCTCCGCTTGAACTTCACCGAGCACAACACATGCGCTCCCGGTGATCACCAAGTGCAACACATGCACAAGGACTCCCTCAAGTGCAACACATGCACAAGAGGCTCTCAAACCACTCACTAATTGCAACACATGTAATTAGCTCACTCTCAAGCTCAAGAGGCAAAGGGAGAAAGAGCAACACATGCAAAACACTCCCACACACAGCCACCCTCCTACCCAAGCCCCCCAAGGGGGTATTTATAGCCCCCACAAGAAAACTAGCCGTTTGAGGCGAAAGCAGGCAAAGTCAAGAAATCTGGTCCGACCGCCCTCACATGCCAGCGGTCGGGAAAACCGACTGCTACACTGCCGGTCGCGACCGCATTCACCCAGTCACATGCTGGTCCGGCCAGACGGACCCGACGTCCAACCGCTAGGCAAAAACCCGAAATGCAACCCTTCCGAAAACATGCAGGCCCGGCCGGTCGACCACTGCGGCGGTCGCACTGATCCCCGTCGGTCCGACCGCCACCAAAACACAATGAGCACCCTACGGAAAAGACACACCGGCCAGGGGGCGGTTGCCTCTGAAAGGTTTCGTGGTTCATCATCCACGAGGTAGGTAACAAAGTCATCGCCTAAGGATTTTTCAATCCTTTGCCTCTTACTCCTCAACTCCATATCAGGAGCGATATCATCTATACTAAGAGGAGTAGAGTGTTCAATTGAACTCGGGGGAACAATGACTTCTTTAGTCCTCATAGGAAATACATTTTCAAAGAATGTCGCATCTCGAGATTCCATTAAGACATTTGTAGAAATGTCACTGACCTCGGATTTGACCACTAGAAACCTATAAGCCGTGCTGTTATGAGCATATCCTAGAAAGACACAATCAACGGTCTTCGGACCAAGCTTCCTTTTCTTCGGTAATGGAACATGAACCTTAGCAAGGCATCCCCATGTACGAAGAAAGGACAGATTCGGTTTTCTCCCCTTCCACCCTTCATAAGGTGTCTCCTCGCGATTGCGAGGTGGAACCCTATTTAGGACATAATTGGTCAGGAGAACCGCCTCACCCCACCATGAGTCCGACATACACGAACTTTGTAACATGGCGTTCACCAAGTCACAAATCGTTAGGTTCTACGTTCAACAACTCCATTTGATTGGGGTGAATATGGTGGAGTAATTTCATGAATTATTCCACTTTCTTCCTGAATCGGGAGAATTCCTTGAGACATACTCTCCTCCTCGGTCCGACCTTAGTCGTTTAATTGTTCTTTCTAGTTGGTTTTCCACTTCGGCTTTATAGATTTTAAAGTGTTCTAGTGCTTCATCTTTCGATCTAAGTAGATAAATGTAACTGAACTTAGTCGAATCATCTATGAGGGTTAAGAAATATCTCTTGCCACCTTTAGTTAGAATACCATTCATCTCACAAAGATCAGAATGGACAAGCTCAAGAGGTGAGGTGTCTCTACTCTCAACCAAATGGAACGGCTTTTGAGGTTGCTTTGCTTGCACACACACTTCACATTTTGAGCCTTTCTCATGGTTATAACTTGGAATTAGGTTCATTTTGCTTAACCGCACAATGGCCTCAAAGTTCACATGACACAAACGAGAATGCCAAATATCATCCACTTTATTGCACGATACATTATAAAGAGAGATGTTATTAAGATCTAAAATAGAAAGGCAAAACATTCCGCCACTTTCATATCCTTTCCCAACAAAAGTTCCGAACTTGGTCAACACGACCTTATTTGATTCGAAAACTAATTTTAGACCCTGTCTACAAAGCAAAGCTCCACTAAGGAGGTTCGATTCATTCTTGCTTTACAAAGACGTCTCGAAGAACGATGTCTTGCACGAAGTAAGCTTCAGCAGACCTGCCCGATTCCTCGAATTGCTGCAGCCGCACTGTTGCCCATTAAAACGGAGCCACCTCCTTGACCCTGAAAAGAGGAGAATAGACTGCGATCAGCACAAATATGACGTGTAGCACCTGTATCAATCCACCAGTCATTTGATGGATTAGCCATAAAGGCTCTAGGTACATACCCGTTAGAACTGGTTGAAGCTTGATCGACGTTAACCACCTTTTGGCCCCCTTCTTCGAGGAGCAGGTCCTTTGCCCTTTCGTTCACGGCACCTGCGAGCAGTGTGGCCCGGTGTTCCACAAACAAAGCAAATAAAATTCTCCTTCTTATTTTTTATTTGCTTCGGCTTGGTCTGGGAAGGAATTTTGATCTTCTTCTTGGCCCCTTTGCCAGCATTCTTGGTCTCTACATGATGAGCCTGAACCTGAGGCATGGGAGCCTTGTTACTAGCGCGTGCCCGCTCTTCCACATTAATGGCGGTGTCATTTCGAGAGAGATAGTCGCTCCTTAATATGTCTACGAAGGTCACAAAGTCACGCCTGGCGGCAATTTTGCTAGTATCACATTCACTTGAAAGCTTTCCGGCAGATTGCAGTTGTATTGAGTCAAGTCCCTGAGATAAAGCTGAAGTTCATGGACTTGATCCAATACAGATCTACCGTCTACCATCTTATAGTTAAGATAGCTTTCGACAGTGAATGACTCGTTCCCATTGTCTCCTTCAGAAAATTTCAGTTCGAGTTCATCCCATAGCGCCTTGGCAGAGGTGAAATTTGAGTACACGTCAAAAAGTCTATTGGAAATGACGGCCAACAGCCTAGCTAGAGCTGAGTGGATCGCTTCATCCCATCGCTTTTCAGCCTCTACTTCCATAGGAAGTTCAGGGGGATTAGCTATGACCCAAAATAATTTGAGGTCTATCAACCACAGCCTAGTCTTAGCTTGCCAGTGTTTAAAGCTCGCACCGTCAAATACCTCAGGCTTAATGACATCAGAACTAGAAGCCATTAAATGTTGTTTTCTGGATTGTTGTAAATAATGCGGTATTAGCAATTTTACCATGACAATCATTCCAAGTAAGAAAACTAGCCATGAGATTTCAATGTCATCTAAGCATAAGTACTGAACCAAGATAATTGCTAATATCAAAGTATACAAGCTCATGAACAAGTATTTGCATAATAGCAGGAGAATGACAGGAATAAGGGACATCACAACCAGCATAGTGCTCTAGCTGTTAATATGTATTGTTCTCAGATAACGGGTTGCCTTAAAGACCGTCCTCGTCACTAGGGACAAAGATCATTGACCAATTTGTGACAACACTACTCTAGTGAATATGACACAACTCTTCCAGCATTTGACAAATGTTACTCAATTGAGTGAGACTTCCAGAATATATATATATATATATATATGAATCAGTCCTATGCAAACAATACTGCTGACAGAAATGAAATGATTCTAGTCGACAGAATATATGAAGTAAAGACCAAGTAAGCCTATCTGGAATGCAAAGGAGCATACAACAAACTAGAATTTACTTCAGAACTCACAGCAGCAGACAATTATGCATAAACAGTAAGATTCATGCGACAAATATATATATCAGAATCACTCACTACCAATTGATCTATACAACTAAATGTCAGGTAAAAGTTGTTGTTGTCACAAATTGTCTAGCTAACGCCCAATCTTCATCGAACAATTATCCCTCTTGCAAGGTCCCCAAGCCATAAAGACTGGCCCCTTTGCAAGCTACAAATAATATAGCAATCACAGAAGAAGTGAAAACTTACAAAGCACCAACTTTCCAAGTCAGTGCAGCAGTAGCGGCTAGGCACGTCGAAGACGCTGCCCCGTAAAAACAACACGCCACGCAATGCCGCAAATCGCCGTACCGTTCGGAGATACAAAGCCAAAATTCCCGTGTGTGGCAATCCACGAGAGAACTTCGAGATATAGCGAAGCGATGCACAGAGCCACCAAATCACCCCTCGGCCAAGAGAGGAAGTGCCGAACACAAGTCACAGACCACACAATTCGACCACCACAAAGAATAGAATCAAACCGAGATAATCACAAGCGATCAGATCTAGCGAGAGGCCTACTGGCCGCCTCTATCAAAAGTTCTAGCCGGGTATAAACCCCTCAATCACAAGGCAAACTCTAGACAGCAAGATCAAGAATTGATTCAACTAGGGTTACAAGCTTAACGCGATGCGTCCACTTGTTGAATCAATTCTCAAATCAAATCGAGAGAGCGATGATTGAAGAACACACTACTTAACTCTTATCGGTGAGTGATTCCGGATTAGAGAGGAGGATGATTGGAGAGTGCACTTACCGAGAGAGCCACAGGGCAGAATTTATAGGGTCACAGGGAGGAGCAGAGGCAACGGGCGCCTGGCGGGCACCACAACGACATGGCATGTCTTGCCAAGAGAGCAACGCCAAGGCGACTTGGTTGGCGCCGACGGAGTCAAGACCCATGCCATGCGGATCAAGCCGCCACCTCCTCCTGTGTAACCCTAAAACTCTTCTCCTCTACTCGGTCAAGGAGAGGCAGCAGCAAGCAGCCTCCTTTTTTTTCTCCCTTCGGCTGGGCCGAGTCGGTTGATAAAGCCACATGGGCCGGCCCAAAATTTGAAGGAAGTCAAATTTACCAACAATCCCCACCATTGCTTCAAATTTCGACAAATCCAAAGATTCGGTAATGCCCTGTTTTATATACTGTTATTCGGCAAGGTACCAAGAAGGTTTGAACCAATGCCTAGTCAAGAGAACTACGACTCTGCACAGACAAATGAGGACTTGGCCTTGATCCAAAGTCTAGATATGAGAGCTTTCATTCTAGTAACACACAGTACTAGGCAACAGAGCTACACCTCTTTCGGGGCAGGACTTTACGGTCATGTCCTTGGTATCTCTTCATAAGTTCACTAGAGAGTATACCCTTGAACTCTCCCGGACCGCGACCTCACGATCAGCTCACATAGGTGAATTCTTCGGGACATTCTGTAGGACAATTTCCGGCCATAAGGCACTGAATTCATTAAGAGCTTTTAGCTCAACCTCCCATCTGAGCTGCAGCCTTAACGGACTCTATGAAATTGTGCTTGATTCCCACACAGCTTAGTTGTCCCGAGCACATTTCACGGGATCGTCGGTCTTCTGAGATGGGTTGCCACCGTCGAGAACCTCTAACGAGGTATGAGTCCTATTCCCTTGATCTTTGCTTGAATAGGTCCTTTAGACAGATCCCTTTGTGAAAGGGTCTGCTAAGTTCCTTCGGTGGATGTATTCTCTGATAACTACACCCGTCTCTCTCGCATGCCGAGTAGACTTAAGTCTTCTCTTTATATGCCTCGAGGACTTCATATTGTCCTTTCTACTCTTAACCTTGACTATTACAGTCTGATTATCGCAGTAGACTAGGACGGCTGGTATCGGCTTATTCAGCACAGGATCAAACATACGTGCAAAACACATTTGCATCAATATAGCTCACGCTCAAAGAATTGCACCCGAATTGCGAAAACACATTTCGCAAATAAACACCGAACTTACACAATCAACCCTCTAGCCATGTAAGGATCAACACATGATCCCGACACTTTGCAAATGCCAACACATGCTCTAGGATTGAAAGACATAACTTCAAGGCTCATTTGCAAAACGCATTTGCACAATTAACCAACTCCAAATGGCGAAAACACATTTCACCAAAATCCAACTCAACATCTATTTGCAGAACGTATTAAGCAAATCAAACTCGAGTTTATGAGATTAATCCCCCTAGCCATGTGAAGGTCAACACAAGACCCGGTCAACTTGCCAACACCCGTTGCAAGCCCCACTCACATGCTCTCGGGATTCCGGACTCATAAACCTCAGTTTATTCGCACAACGAACTTGCAAATACCACAATAAAACCATTTTATGCTTGAGCATTACTCTTTGCAACACATGCAAAAGTCTAGCTCCAAGCAACACAAATTCAAGGTGCATGAACTCTCTAATTGCAACACATGCAATTCTCTAGTTCCATACAACCACACTAAAAACCAAATCACATGTATGAGCTCTTTACTCGCAACACATGCAAGCCTCTAGCTCCATACAAACACACGGTTTTAGAAAATGTTTTGCGAACCAAAACATGAAGCTTCAACATTTGCAACACATGCAAAGGTGAACTTCACGCAAACGCCAACACATTTGCTTATCCTATTTGCAACACATGCAAATCAAAGAAACATGTGAAAATCAAATCCAAATGCTCTTCCTCTTTGCAACACATGCAAATCGGAGCATAAATCAAACAACCAAGCACAAGCTTTAACCCATTCGCAACACATGCCAAATGATTAAACCTCATGCAAAAACCAAATCAAAATGATTTGAGCTCGAGTGACACGCGGATTGAGATCATCAACACATGATGAGGCTCAAGCGAAAGAGGCAACCCCTCTTAATAGCACGGCGATAAAATCTTAGACTCAAAGACTATAAAGTCCTTAGCCTATCTAATTATACCTTCGCCGCCGCGCGTAAGCAATCCCCTTTGGGGTCTTTATGATCATCACTTTGATACTCCCCCGGGATATCCACTCGACTCCTCTTCGGGATCCACTCTTGACGCCCATCAACTCATGATGCCGTCATTGTCCCGTTCTCATCATCTCATTCATCTTTGGACCTAACTCAATCACAACTCATACAAATAGTTAGTCCAAGATGCATGGTTGTCTCAATTATCTCTTGCACTCCATTAACACATAATGGATGCCTTTAGATCAATTGAGCACAACCTAAATCAACTGAAATGATTGTAAATATGTCTTAAGTATAATAATGCAACACATGCTTAATTATACTTAAGAACTATCCATTTGTCCTTAATTAATCACAAAACACCATCAACACATGATGAAGTGTTCTTTAACGATTAATAAGACAAATGAACTCAATTTAAATTATCACTTAAATTGATATGAGTATATATTAACTACACAAGTTTTCATATACTCATGTTGATGAAAAGTAATGATCCATTATATGTAAATTGTATGGAAATGATCATTACTCTAAATCATCAACTATAGAATACACCCTACATGTATATGTACATAAATATGATTGACTTGGAGATAATATGCACATATTCAAATTGATCGTATTGGAGTATATCCTATATTACCATAAGTATACTTATAACTAGGCAATTCAAATATATACTCAAGAATTTAGTTTTTTGTCTTGATCCTTATATGTGTCAATAAAGAATAGATCAATACAATGAAACTATCAAGTTAAACCATGAACTCCCCCTAAGTGTGTGCATCCATGTAATATATGGATTGGGAAACATGATGCACATTTTGTGGTTAATATAATGGGGACATTCATATTTCAACTTGACTCCAAAGTATGCAACTAATACAAGAATGAATATGCAAACATACCTTGGGTTTTCCATTTTTCAATGCGATGAGACTTAATCAAAGATATTCTAAATAAACAAGTTAGTCTCGATATAAGATTTGTCATTAATAACAATATCGCATTAGGGAATAAACTTAATATTAGATTTGTCATTAACACCAAAACCATAACTAATGAAGGTTGAACTTACAGCTGTGTATGCCATATCAGTTTAGATACCAAGTAGGATGATATGTCACCCAAAACCGCCTGCAAACACAGCCTTGGGACGTCATTTACACCGATTTTGACAGTTGGAGATGATTTTTACTTGATTTTGCACTTGATTAACCAAAATTAAACCGCGGCAAAAGTTAAGGGCACAAAAATAGATTTCAAAGGCATAAACTTCTGAAAAGAAGATGGGATACGCCACTAACATGTCACGATCCTGGTGTCACAACAGAGAAATCGAGGTAGGTTAGGGCCCATTTGGAAACACGGATCCCGCCCGGGATCCCGGCCTGTTTCTGGGGGTGGAAACCCACCGGGCTAATTTCCCTAGGGCCGGATGAATGCGCATTTGGGTGCCCATCACGCGAGGAAATTTCGGCCCTTTCCACGCCAATTCCACGGGCGAAAAACCCTCGTCTCCTTGCACCGGGCTAGGTTTCCCGTCCTCTCGCCTCGCAGTCTCGCGACCTCGCCTCCTCCGTTCATGCTTCCTCTCTCGCCACCGCGCCATGCCCTACAGCATCTGATTCATGTCTCACCCCCACGCCACCACCCCCAAGCGGCCCTTCTCCTCCGCCTCCTCCTCCTCCTCCTCCTCCACCTCCCCCGCGCCGCCGCACATGAAGAAGGCCAAGCTTCCAGCCTCCTCCTCCGCCGGGCCCACCGAGAAGAACGGGCTCCACAGACCTGCAGGTGGCGGCCGCCGCCAGAAGCAGAATGCACCTGTGGCGAGGAGGACGCGAGATGGTGCTCGCCGATCAGGGGCGAGATCCCGGCTCCCAACAGATCGGCCCCCTCGAGTCACCGCCAACCTCTTCCGAAAGAAGGCCACGCTCCCCGACCTTTTCACCGCCACCCGCAAGCCCCTCCGCATCAAAATAGGTGCCTCTCTCTCTCTCTCTCTGAATTGCTCGCTGTGCGTGTGACTAGTCATCACCGAGGTGCTTGTAGTAGCAATTGAGGGTGTATTCTATTGTTTCTGTTGTTACTACTTAGTAGTTCACTTTGTTTGAGTAGCTACATATTGTCACTTTGCATGTGAAGGTAAGATTAAATTCGGTAGTAGCAAGGGATGGCAAGCTGATTGTCGATTGTTTTTGCTAACTAATCTCCATCTTTGTTTTCCCTTAATTGGCGTGCCTAGGTATGTTGTTGCTTGTCACAAGGGAATTAGCTAGATCGCACATAATTGTTTTTGAAAAAAATGGTGATTGCTAGGAGAATTTAAGGTTTTGTGCACTAGTACCATGCTTTTAGTTGCTCTGTACATGCTCGTGTATGTAAAATTCCCTGTAATTGTTAGTTTATATGGGCTTGCTTTGATGGGTGTAAACTGTAATTTTATGCTAGGGATATTCTCAGTAAATGTGACACTTTTGTTGTCCTTGACACATTTGATGAGTGAGCTTGGGTATAATTGTATGCTTCCGTTTATTTACGCTCCTTGCTTGGTTGTATCACACTATGTGAGTGGATTCTAGATAGGTTGCTTGCAATTTGTCACTAAAAAGTCGTGTTGGGTGTATTGTCGGATTTATTTGAAGCTATGCTTGGCATATCCAATATTTTCAAACGAGATCTCATCTTTTTTAAGCTTTCAGGAGAAAGCTAAAAGTCCGCCTCTGCACCATGGATGTTGTTGTGTTTCTTCAGCCTCAATATCTATCCATTTCCCATACCATTTATAATATCTGCAACAGTCACTGCTCACTACCAAATTCATAATTAACCTGTGTAAGAAAATTTATTAGATGGATGTCATCCTGTCAACAAGTTCATTTCAGTTCATTTTTCCCCAAGGTTACCGGGATAAGCACAGTTATTTCTATGTTATTAGGTCTAGGTCCCTGTCCAGGGATGAATGCACCTCCTACAAATGTGGATAGATCGAGAAGTAAAGGAAAAGAAATGATGACGTTTAATTTACAGTTATGATGTTTAATTAGTATGCAAGAAGGCTCTGATTTAATAAAAAGTGTGAAGCTATATATGTAATGTTGGCATTAACACAATAGGCGATGATGACCAAGCTGGATGGGTCTTTGGATGTAATATGCTTCCATATCATCGTATATTGAAAAGTAAATCTGTTGTTTTCCTTTTGTTATCATGATTCCAGATCATTCCTTTTTTTCAAATTATTATAGGATTATCGCTCAAGTTTGAGGATTTAACAACATATTTCATGGCTTTCGATGTATTGCGACTCATCGGTTATTAAGGGTGACATCTTTGACATCTACGGTATTAGCTCTTGCTACACCACACCTACAAATTTTTTTGTTGATAACCATGCAACCTACGTCTTGTGCAAGCCTCATCAATAGACTTCTTATTGCATAGATGTTGTATCTGATTATTAGCCTTGCATAGATGTTGTAGCAACAAGCTTGGCTTGTTGCTATTTGCCTATATCTGATTATTAGCCAAAAAATTGTTGTTGATAACCATGCAACCTCTGACATCATAATTGTTGATTGATTTTTGTTTCAATTGCTCGTGATTCTTGAATTGTTTCTTTTGCATGGTCAAAGTTCACGAATTTTGCAAATAGGAATATAAAGTTTTTGTGAATTAGTTTGCTTGTGGTAAAACAATTAGTTTCTTTGCTAACTTTGCGCTTATGTTAGCCGAGTGTGTCATGGATAAATGCTTCACATTTTGTTTTAGCCAAATTTCGGATGTCTTGTTTGTGACATTTTGCAAGTCGGTGAGCATGGAGAGGACGATATATCTACGTCACGCCTGCAGTGAGCTTTTCACAATTCACACGAGGAACCTGTTAGCTTAGTTTATGTTTTGTTGTTGCATGAATGTTTATACTCTTGAGACGTTTCATAGTTTGCAATTTGTCGAGGCGGCAAAGCCCGAGGCGGTGTTATTTTCCTATCGAAGTTGGATATGTCATATGTTTTAGATGATGAAGTTTTGGTGCTGTCTGTTAAAAAATGGTCTAAGGGTTACGTGGTTTGTCGATTCATGTGGTGAATATAATGGATGTTTAATGCTATAGATGCAAGTAGTACTAGCTAAACTTGTTTGGATTTTACTTGTGTATGAATGGTTGTATGAATTTGAACTTAATATGTGGATTTGATCAAATTTTGGTGCAGTTTTAGCACCTCTGAACTCATTTTTGCATTTCTTTAATGTTAGGAATTTTACCCTATGGCTTCCAAATGATGATAGGGGATAAATTTCCTTCAGAAATTTCTCATAGGGAATGAGGGGGATTTGATATGTCTTCAAAATCCCCTCTAGGGAAAATTTTCGCTGAGTTTCTTTTCCTAGCATCCAAATGAGCGGGAAAGTTCGGGGACTTAGAGAAAACTAGAGAACAGATAGGTTTGGGGAATATTTTCTATATAATGTCGCCTGGCTTTCGCGAGAGGAGACGGCGTCCACGCGTCAGGCTTGGTTTTTTTGCGAAAAGGCCCTCGTGTTTCTCTAAATTACGGATAGGTCCTCCGCGAATTTTTGTGAGAGGAAGATTTTTATTTTTTTTTTCGCATTCGGGTCCCTCGCGCGGTACTTTACGGAAGAGCCCCCCGCTAAATTCAAATCGCGGATATGCCCTTTTCTAATTTTTCAGGATAGCGGATAGGTCCAAAAACGTAACAAATAGGTCCTCGCTCCTTACGTCTAGGTCCTTTCTCCGTTTTTCGCGGAAAAAATGTTTTCGTCACCGAAAATATGTGTACATCTCTAAGAAGGCTGTCATCACGCCAGATCCTTTCTCCGTTTTAGCCGAAAAAAATGTTTTCGTCACCAGAAATATGTGTGCAACTCAAAAAAAATTGTCGTCACTAATAATTCTTCGCTCTTTTCCCTCTAGACTGTTTTCCCACCTCATTTTCCCACCTCGGTCTCCGATATTTCCCAGATAATTCGTCGAAAGAGATATTTCTACAACTCTAGCTCTTTATTTTTTTCCCCGTAGCTCGGTTTCTTTGTTTTGATTGAGAAATATGTGGAAAATCACGTTTGCGTCGTTTAAATCGATTTTTCCCTCGCCCACTAACACGGCGTGCGATGCATGACGCTACTCTCTATTTTCCTCGTAACTTCGGTTTATTGCTTTTTTACGGGTAGAAATATGTTGAAAATAGTGTTTACATCCTTTCATCGATTTTTCCCACGCCCATAAAGACACGGCGTGCAATAGCACGCTACCCTACCTAGTTTGCATAACGCTCAAATTGTTGTCTTACTCCTGCTGTTCTGAGAATAAAAGTAGTCGAGGACAACCGCGATGGCGTATCCGAAACTTAGAAAGGAGGGGCTAAAATTAAGACCTCTAAACTAATATATATATAATATATTAATATATATAGTATTTTTTCAAAACATAAAACATGACGAATGGTATATATAATATAAAAATACCAACACTTATCTAACAATCGCATATAATATAAATACGTAACATTACAAAGAAAAAACGCGTCGATCATTGCTTCTTAAGAGTTGATAGTTGATATTTACGGGTTTTTATGCTTTGAAAAGCGTTACAAAATATCTTCCATGTCTATCTTGAAAAATATGTCTCGATTCGATGTAGTATACCATGAAATCATTTAACCAATCATCACTTATCTTATTACATAAATCTGTCTTGATAATCCTCATCGTCGAGAAAGCCCTTTCAAGCTGTAGGCTGTACTAACAGTAAAACTAATACTAATTCAATAAGCCTATAGACTAATGGATAAACAACATACTTTTTGCTTCAACCATCATCACCGCGAGACTAGCAAGATCATCACAACTTGAAAATTCTTTTCTTCTCAAGTCATCAATGAATAAGTCAAGTTGTGCTTCCAAAACCACACGATCATATGATGAGAAATCATCTGAATAAATATCTGAAAGCGAAAAAAGCCTACCATTTCAAAATTTACAAATGAATCTCTTGGGTCTAGATAAGTAATGCATCTCAAAAACTCTATCGAAAATTCTCTGGCGATTGTTTAACTCGATAGCTTCTCTATATTTGTAGATAAATTTTTCTTAAATTTATCTAACTTAAAAGAGGGAGGGAGGCAAGGGTGGGGCTCCGGCCCACCTCGCCCCCCTGCTGCATACGCCACTGACAACACGCCGAGTGGGCCCAGACTACTGTAGCCAAACGTTTACTAGAATTCAAGGACGCAGGCTTGGGTAACTTTAACCCGGTCCGTACGGTCCGGACACAGATCCTCGGCCGTGCCGTTGGATCGAGTGAATCGGTGGCCAGATCGAAAAGGTTGCTACAGTGCCTATTTACTACGGTACCTCCGAAAATCTTGCACGTCGCTTTATCATCGGGCGGATGAACAAACTGCACAGGATCCATGTCCATGCGGCCCATGCCTCTAATCTGCTACTGCTCCAGCTTAGACTTCAAGCTTATGACATGATAGTAAATCGAATTGAAATGACTAATTTGGTGCGGACACAATGTACAATCGACCTATGTATGAACCGGATGTGTCCCAAGCGGATAGGGATCCATGGCAGTTATACAGAGGACTGCAAGATAACAGTCCTCAGTCAACTAAGCCGTTCAATCCAGCGAATCAACCATTTAGATCATTCAAAACCGTGTGGTACAGTACAAAATTGCTATTGTGCCCCTAGAAATCCTGCACGTCGTTTGTTCACCGGGAAGTAGACCAGGGACTACTTAACATCCTCAGTAAAACTGCATGGGGACCCTGTCTGTCCTAGGCTATTTCGCTCACCGTCTGCTGTGTCAGCCCGACGTTCTACGAGGACATGCTAGCTAAGTTCGGCATAGGGGATGGAGGAAACGGGGAAGAAGCTCTAAGGCACTATTTGGAGAGGTTTAAATCAACTTTAGTTTCTAAAAAGTTATTAAGTCTTTCTAAACATCGTAGCTTTTAAACGGTTTTTAGTATAAGCCAAAAGCCACATATAACTAATAAAAGTTAAAAGCTGAAAGTTAGGTTGGACCAGTTTTTACAGCTTATTACTAAGGAAATTAGTTATTTATTAAACGATCTCTTATAAAAACATTACAACAGTTTTTCAACTCAGAAAGTTAAAAAGCAGATTTTCAAAAAGTTATAGCTCCCCAAACAAGCCCTAAAGCAGCGCTACGCATGTTATCTCTAGTGTGGATGTTTTATGCAACATTTGTTTGTTGTAGTTTTTTTTTCTGTTTTTGTATCTTAAAGCTATTCAGGTATTGTAAAATTTCGGAGATGAATTTTTCAATTTCTCGAGTTGAATTTTCATTAGTAGAAATTATTGCAACTTGAATGTTTCCAAGTAAAAAAAATCTCAAGTTGGAATTTTTCATTAGTTGTTTTTTTTTTGGAAAATGAGTATAAAGCCAACATCAGTTTCTAAAAAGCTAGCAAGCCCTCTAAATAGCTTTAAAATTTAAGCGGCCTTTGATATAAGCCAAAAACTATATATAATTAACAAAAGCTAAAAGCTGAAAGTTGGGTTAGATATACTTTTGCAGCTTGTTGCTGAGGAAAATTAGTTATTTATTAAACGGTCTCTTATAAAAAGTTACAGCCGCTTTTCAGCTCAAGAAGCTAAAAAGTAGCTTTTCAGAAAAGCTACAACTCCCAAAACAGGTCCTAAAGCAGCGCTAGACATGTGATCTCTAGTGTGGATGTTTTATGCAACATTTGTTTGTTGTAGTTTTTTCTGTTTTTGTATTTTAAAGCTATTCAGGTACCGTAAATTTTCAGAGTTGAAATTTTCAATTTCTCGAGTTGAATTTTCATTAGTTGAAATTTTTGCAACTTGAATTTTTCCGAATAAAAAATTCTCAAGTTGGAATTTTTCATGAGTTGTTTTTTTATTTGAAAATGAGTTGATTATTATTTTTTATATATATTACGTTAAGAGGGAGGGGAAGGATATGCCACAGAAAATCCAAACAACGAGCTATGTCGACGCTATTACGCATGTATGTATTTTGACTGGCATGGAGCGAGAAATCGCTACAAATACGTGCGCACGTGACTCCACGCATCACCCGGCCTCCACGTTTCATGTTTACAGAGCAACCGCAGCTAAAATCATCTCGCAGATATCTGCAAGATAGAGCTTCCAACAGTAAAATGTCTGCAACACTGCACATAGTTAACGGAGCACGCACATGGCACTTGCTGGAATTTGACCGCTGAGTTGGTTGTCCGGAAGGTTGAGGGCGTTGAGGTAGGGGTGGAAATCGAGCCAAATTATCGGTTTTTTGAGTTTTTTTCTGTAATTGGTATAGTTTGATTTAATATCATTTTATCTATAATTTGGATATATTTTTAGAATCAAGCCAACGAGCCGAGTCAAAGCAAAATCTAATTTCATTCGAAATTAACTCATTTCAATATTTAACCAATGAACGAATGTAATAAAAACGATTTTGAACGAGCCAACGAGCCCCACCACCGAGTTTTTTTTTTTCCTATGTTGAGGTATGCCATGCCATATTTCAGACACTCATTGTGATTTCGCCTGAAAAGGTACAACATCAACACATTACGGGATCTTTAATGACTTAGCGTTCAATACACGTTGCTACACAAGGAAGTTGGCTCTACTTACGTACCTCAAATTTCTTACAAGACCACTTCTTGGGTACAACAGTGTTATAGCATGGTTCATGAATCAAACAGCCAGGGATGCCATTCTAGAAACGTTTAGTACATATCAGCATTACATCACTCGCCATGTTCGCCAATTACATATTGCAATTTGATCATCTCCAGGAGTCACAGAACCAAAAATTCAGAAACATATATGTAATCGAGCTCTTTTACGGAACACTAAATTCAATATGAATGGTTTATTCTTTTCGATCCAATGGATCGGGCTAGTTAGAATTTATTTATATTTTCACTGCTAGTAGTAGAGTAGTAGAAATACCCTTAACAAATCAATAACTAGATTTGATTTATACTACCGACTATACCAAAAATATAATACACTATAAAATTTCTTAAATAATCATCACCACTCTTTATTTGTACTCAGAAAAGCAAAGCGTAAAAGCACCTCTCAGATGTCATTCATGCGCATACACGGAAGGCGTAGGGTCGGAGCTTCCCACAGAATAAGAAGCAGTGGGGGAAGTAGAAGGCCACCACGAACCCCACAACGAACCCTACCGCCGCACCGATGCTGGACGAATCGTTGATCCTGCGCAGCCTGACCCGTATCCGCGCACGGAATCGCTTCTCGCAGTCGTCCAACGGCGCCCCGCAGAGCCCTCGGTTGCCAGCGAAGTTCGAGTCCGAGTAGTTCCGAAAAGAGTCCGGAATAGGACCTGACAACAGGTTGTTTGCAACGTTGAACGAAGTTAACCGCAGAAGTTCACCAAACTGCTCCGGAATCCGGCCGGTGAACTGGTTGTGCTGAAGGTTGAGGGTGTTCAGGTACGTCAGGTTTGCGATGCCGCGAGGGATTTCACCTGAGAAGCTGTTGTATGAGAGATCCAGAGAGGTCAGGATTGGCATCAGTTGGGAGATGTCTTCCGGGAGAGGACCTGAAAAGTTGTTGCTTGACAGGTCCAGGGCAGTCATGCTGCTGCAAAGCTTAAGGCCTCGAGGGAATGAACCTTGAAGCCCGAGGTTGCCGAGACGTAGAGACAGAACCCTGTTCTCGTCAGGGTGCCAGCATTCCACGCCGGTGAATTTGCATATGTAACCATCAGTGACGTCTGAGAAATTCCACGAGGATTGGAGTATACCGTTAGGATCACCCAGCGATTGTAATAGGTCCTTCAAGCATTGGACGTCACCGTCATGGCCAAAACACGACGATGAGCTGCTTAGGAGCAGCAGCCAGACGATGAACTTCGTGTAACCATGCATCGCAGATGCAGCGAAGAAAGGAACGTGTACTAGCTTAGCTTGGCCACGATCCGCACCGGCTACTATTTTCCAGCGTCACCTGCCCATCAAAACTCGCATCAGAATACTCTTTCATACCACTTGTACCAAAAATACGCGAAAATAGTACTGTCTAGCACGCAACTTTGATAAGAAACAATGCCCAGATGAGTAGTAGCCCGTGAATAAAAAATGGCAAAAATAAAAGGCTTCAACTCATGAGCTCAATAGCTCGCTGCTCACCGATTATTCCGCGGGAAAGCAGAGCCAGACTAGTCGTAAGTAATACACGAACGAAACGCGCATGCCCTTAAAAAGGAAGACACGTCCACAGGAAACGCTTCAACTAGTAGCTGTGTTATTGATGACACACGGCAGAAAGACTGACTGCGTCACGCATCTCCGGTCTCCGGAGACTTGACACCGGAATATGCAGAGGTAGTCGCTACTAGATCTGGACGAAATGAATCCCTGCTAGAGGAAGTGGATACTGGATTGATAGCATTGCCATTAGGATGAGGAAAGAACAGGAAGGGAAACTTCCAGAATTGAGACGGCTGCTCTGGTTACTCGGCAGAAAACGAAAGGACATTAATCTGATTCTGTCATGCTGTTGACATACAGTGCTACTCAACAGCTACTCAAGCACTGATTCTTCGAATTTCTTGAACACTTCATCAGCACTCTTTTCTTGAGCTCGACGGTTCCTGACTTCACGATCTTAAGGTTCAGCAACACCATCCAGTGCTTTATCCTAAGGTGTGAAATATCGTTATCTATTCAAGACAACTGAGGTAAGATTTTCAATTTAAATCGGCGGGGAAAGATAGAAATTTTAGCAAGGAGAAAAGAATAGATGAATAAGACAAGTTAAGAACTTATCATTCTTTCAAGTTAAAATTTTCTTTTAGAAAATAATTTTGAAGTTCCTAAAGAACGACCAATCTATCTAGGGTCAAGACCTACAGTCAGTATGATCTGATACCATCTCTGTCGTGCCCCGAATTTGCAAATCCGGACACTCTGTATATTCTGCACTAGTCCAGGATCGCGCTAGTGCACACAGGCTAAACAGGGTTTAATGTACCACAAACATACGCAGCGGAATAATAATAAAGTACATCAAACATGTATATAAACGAGTTATTCGACCTTATGGTCCCTTACAATAGTCTGCCACGCAGGGCTTACAATAGTCAAAGTAAACAAAGTTCAACAGTGAAAAATATAAAAATGTCGTGGTGCTTCATCTTCTCCTGAGGCATACTGTGAGGCTTGTTTCCCTAGTTCTCCAGCTCTTCAACGAACTCCTCTTCATACGCAGGCGTAGTTTCTTCTTCTGGTAAGTTTGCCCGCAAGGGTGAGTACACACCGTACTCAACAAGTTATGCACAAAATGCAGGTCTATTTACTACATGCATGGCTTATTACAAAGGAATGGCCTTACTGGTTAATTCGCTTTTGCATCAATATTTAAATTGAAAGCATCAAAACCATATAACCATTATATATATCTTAAATTGTTTTCCACATTATTTGGACACACAGTCTCTAATCACATTTCTTTGGCACACAGCCTTCCACCCCATTTTATTTTCAAACACTACCCCTTGACTGTAATTCCCGAGTATTGTCCAGTACCGTGGACTCGGCTATTCGAACAGTTTTAATACTCTGCAGAGGTTGTACACTTTACCCACAAGATACAGTCGCTCACTACACAGGTGATTGACCGTAACAAAGTTTTTCAGAGACTTCTATCTTAGCCTAAGAACCTCTCCGTGTTGCCTTCGCTATCACTTCCCTCACTCAGAGCCGAAGTATAGGACCGACAAACACCGTTGGATAGGGTACCAAGCCGTAGCACAGGTACACTCCCCCATACAGTTACCCTATGTAACTGCCACCCCGAGGTATCAAAGGTAAGACATCAGAATCCTACTAAACTAGGTCTTCCCATTCAGACATGTGGTTGTACAAGAGACTCAGGTCAAAGGCTTGCAAGGTAAGGTCCTTAACCGACCAAGGCAAGACATCCTTCTCTCAATTTGGCACACAGCCCTCACAACACTCAACCCACCCCCATTTGCCACACAGGCCCACCTGGCACGAAGCCTCGGTCCACTTGCTCCAGTCTAAATCAATTCCACCTCAAATTGTTAACAGTGCAACACATGCTCATATTCATCTTTCATGTAGAACCACACAGGTCCTTACATTCCAATGTTAATACCAACATCATTCCACATTTCATTAAAAAGCATTCACTATTCTTTAGTCAGTATTTATTTTGTAATCCAAATAGAATGGTTCACGTCCATGCATGGCTAAGCAACTATTTACGGTCTAGCCTCCTGTGTTGGCACAATATTATCAACCAACTAATATTACCAAACTAGGGTTATCAAAGGAATCATGGCATACAAATATTATTAACAAGGTGGCAATAACAATTAGGTTAACTAGCTAATTCACCCAAAATATTTAAACCATTTTTAGTTGAATTAGCATGCATAGTTTGAAACAAAGTATATTTTAAAAAAATAGGAGCAACATGGTCAAAGCATAACTTGCCTTCGAAAAGCAGCGAGTCTTGGTCTGGAGCTTGATCCTCGAAATCCGCGTCTTCACGCAACTCAACGTCTACGCGTAACAGACAAAGAACCAAATAAACACGCAAAACAACGTACAAACACATTCGGAAAAATACAACAAATCAAACTAATTCGTAACTTCATGAAAACTTCTAGATAATTAGTTTAGCATTTTCTAAGATTTATAAAATTTATTTCGGTATTTTTAAACGTATAGTTTGAGAGCTGCAAAATTCATAAGTTTGAACTTTCCTTGAATATTTTAACAGTATAAATTCATTTATAAAATTTCATAAAAATTACTGTGAGAAGGTATTAATTTTTACTAATTTACAAAACTTGTTGCATGCGATTTAGACTTATATCGAATTTGTAGCGAAAAAGACAAAATCCGCAATTTAGTTACAAATTTACGTAAAAATTTATCTAGTTGTATGGCACTGTTCATCTTGTATATACGTATCCTTCTTCCTACGGTTTTCTTTGATTTGCTTCGGTTTTTCTTTGATTTGCTTCCATTCTTCTCCTTCTAGCTACACGCGAGAGAAAGACTTGGCTACTAAAGAGCTACTGAAGAAGGCGCATGGCCAAGCAAATGGCGACAGCGGCGGCGGCGGCGGCGACGACGACGGCGGCGACGATGGTAGCGGCGGTGGCGACGACAATGAAAGATACGCCAGACCGTATCAAAAATACTTTCACAATGAGCGTATATGTCTACATATACACGCATATGAAGGCAACGGAAACTAGTATGTACATATATATACACGCATATCATTACGACTTATACAAGCAGATCATCCTAATATTTATACATGCGTTCAAAATATATATATATATATATATATATATATATATATATATATATATATATATATGCAACGTATCTTGTGCACACAGCCTCCCTGTACACACTGTGCACACTAACTAAAAAAGTCGTGAAAAATTCTGAAAAAAATTGAAGATGTACTTCATAGATTACTCTACCTATATATATATATATATATATATATATATATATATATATATATATATATATATATATATATATATATATATATATATATGTATGTATGTATATGTCCGTACCAGCATATATAACGCTAACATGTCTATACATGTATAAATACACATGACGAGATCATCGATTGATAGAGACAGAGCGCGTGAGAGAAAAGAAGTACCGGTCGAGGCCAGGCGATGATGACGGCAGGCGGTGCACGGCGGCAATCATGGGGCGTGACGGTCGGTCGAACGTCGGAGTATAGTCGGCGGCAGCAGCGACGACGGCGGCGACGCTACCAACGGCGACAAGGAACAAGACTTTTGCAGGAGACTTGGCTACGGAGACTTTGGTTACGGAATGAAAAAGGAACTGGGAGTGTTTTACTTTCGTGACTTAACAACTGATGGTGCAATCGACTAGAAACTGATGAATTCATTCGTGACTAGAAACGGCTGAAATCAAGTCGTGATGAATTTAAAAAAATAGAGAAAACGGCTGGAAAGGATGGAGTGTTCATGCGTACGTTGCTAGTAATGGAAACGTGCATGCATGCATTCGGTAGAAAGGAAACGGCACGCTGGTAAAGGAAATGGCTAGTAAATTGAAACGGCTAGAATGAGCAGGCATTTCCTTTATAGAATGGCGTCGCTAATTCATGGGCACAGGAATAGAGAAACGGCTGCATGCATGCTAGAGAAATGGAAATGACTGAAGAATGGAGTGTTCATGTACTGCTAGTAATGGAACGAAGGAACGGTAATGGAACGAAGGAACAGCTGGTAGATAAAACGCTCATGCGTGTGGAGTGAATCATGGCGCTTCAATGGAGATGAAACGGACGTGGAAAACGCAGTGATTAAGGAGCTCCAAAATGTGTTAATGGCGGAAGAGAGAGAAACGGTTGACTCTGGACATGCACGAGTGAAAAAGACGATCTACAGTGCGTACGTGTGTTATTTTCCGTATGTAATTTTGAATAGTGCTGAGAGAAAAAGATATTCAAGGTAAAATAGTAGAATGGTCCCAAAAATCTTGGAAAAATTCTCTAAAATACTAGAGAATATTCGGAACCTAGCGAAGTTGGTTTCGTGATTTTTCGATATATAGTTTTTCTGTAAGAATTCTTTTAGTGGATCAGACACTTATACGATTATTTATAAAATCGACAAACTAATTCCATAAACAAGTTTTTGAGGGTATTTGAAAGAAATATCCTTATTTTTCAAATGTTATTATTTTAAACTAAATTTGGAATTTATGCGCACGCGAAATGCATGATCTTTATTTTATATGATTAATTCGATAAAGCTTAAATTTTTATTAATTCCAAAAATTCTAAATAAATTTCAGATATTTCTAAATAATTTGAAATAACGTAAATACAGTTAAAACAAATTTCGGGATGTTACATGCCGGTCTAAAATAGCCCGGTCCAGTGCCCACCTAACGAAACGCGCATGCCCTTAAAAAGGAAGACACGTCCACAGGAGCACGCTTCAACTAGCAGCTGTGTTATTGATGACACACGGCAGAAAGACGGACTGCGTCAAGCATCTCCGGTCACCGGAGACTTGTCACCGGAATATGCGGAGGTAGTCGCTACTAGATCTGGACGAAATGAATCCCTGCTAGAGGAAGTGGATACTGGATAGATAGCATTGCCATTAGGATGAGGAAAGAACAGGAAGGGAAACTTCCCAGAATTGAGACGGCTGCTCTGTGTGGTTACTGGTTACTCGGCAGAAAACGAAAGGACATTAATCTGATTCTATCATGCTGTTGACATACAGTGCCAAGTTTGCTTGCTCCTGTATGTTTGCTGATTGACGCAGTGAACTCTGAATTAATTATGCTATTGTCATGGGAGTTGTTCAGTTCATTCTTTGCCGTTCTTTTGGAATCTCGAAATGAGGTAGGGTTCATAAATTGTCAGGGCCATTTTGGAAGTGTTGAAGCCTGCATTACACACCAAAAAATGGCACTTGCTAAGCTCCTAGTCGTACATATTAGGTGAAAACTAATTGCTACTACAGTACAGGGAGATAAGAACCAGTATTGCTCTTGGAGAACTACTTATTTGGCCTCCCGAGGTTGATGGCGGACAGAGCTTCAGAACAAATGGATCATATGCGAAATACGTAGGGATGGAGCCTACGGGAGAAGAGGAAGCAGTGCGGGAAGTAGAAGGCCACCACGAACCCCACGACGAACCCGACAGCCGCTCCGATACTGGACTCATCGTTGATTCTGTGCAGCCTGAGTCTCGACCTCCTCCTGGGGCAGTCATCCAACGGTGCACCACAAAGCCCTTGGTTACCAGCAAATATTGAAGCCGAATACTTACTTAAATTATGTGGAATCGGCCCTGATAGCAAATTGTCTGCAACACTAAACGAAGTTAGCCGACCAAGCGCATCGAATTTTACTGGAATTTCACCGCTGAGTCGGTTGTGCTGAAGATTGAGGGCGGTCAGGTATGTCATGTTTCCAATACTCTCTGGGATTTCACCTGAAAAGCTATTGTATGAGAGATCCAGGGATGTCAGATACGGCAGCTGCCGTGCGATTTCGGAAGGAATGGATCCTGAAAAATTGTTACTCGACAGGTCTAGGGCAGTCATGCTGGTACAATTCTGAAGACCTTTAGGAAACTGGCCTTGAAGTCCTAGGTTGCCGAGACGCAAAAAGAGAACCCTGTTCTCGTCGGGGTGCCAGCACTCCACGCCCGTAAATTTGCAGATGTAACCGTTGGAGCTATCGCCAAAACTCCATGAGGATTTGAGTATGCCGATCGGATCAACCACTGATTGTAGTACAGTCTTCAGACATTCGACATCAAGTTCAGAACAAAAACACAACGATGAGCTGCTCAAGAGCAGCAACAAAAGGAGGAAGTTGACATCAGCCATCCCAGGCGTGGAGTAGAAACGTACAGCTGCTCTGCCAAACAATTGCAACTTCTCAATTTCGAGACCACCTGTTGAAAACTCGTGTAAGCATACTTGAACACTACACTCGTAAAAAAGAAGAAACGATATGCTCGGACATGGAGACGCCACAGAGCTGCATACAGTAAGGCAGAGAACAACTCAAAATATGCTTATTTCTTTGTTTTCATGCAATACTTCTCGCTACATGCCCTACTACGTATAAATTTTACACAAGATGCTCACCAGTTAATCCAGACAAAGCAGAAGGCACCACCTGCAATAGATGAACCGATACGGTTCTTAAAAGGGAGAGTCCTTCCACTGGAGCATAGCCTTTTCTTCGGTTAATTCCAGGTCCTAATGACTTAAAAGACTACGAACAGTTGCCACTACTACATACGGAAGAAAGACTGACCCAATTGCCAATAGTCTCCATTTTGAACAGTCTCCGAAGACTCGTACTACCAAGAGAAAAAATAGGTGGGTACCACTTTCTGCAGGATGCCATCACATTATCGACTGAGGATCAGATATGTGACAGGCAGCATAAACATTGTCAATAGTGAATACAATGCTTCACGAAATCCTTACTGCACATCACATGTGACATGTAAGCTCCCGGATTCATTTTGAACAAAGTCAAGCCATGGTAATTAATGCTTTCACTTGATATTGGGGGTAAGTAAATTGAACCTTTTCCCAGGTGAAGTATCAACAGAATCAGACGATCATCCATCAACTGCTTCAATCAATGAGAGGTTTATTTATTTATTTATTTTAAAAAAAGAATCCATGAGAAGCTCCTTACATTCATCAGAATGCACACGGAGTTCACTCATGCGACACGCACACGACCTGTTTGCCGACATTTTTACCACTGAATAGACCAACAAAAAGCATCAGGTGCATTCTCCAGGCCAATGCACATATCTTCTACATATGCAATCTTGCCATCCCTGTAATGCTTGGCCATGTCATTGAGGAACGGCGGGAACAAGTGGAGGTAATCACTCTGGATGAAGCCCTGCATTCGTATCCGCTTCCCTACCAGGCAGAAGAGGTTGTGGATCCCTACAGGATCGGTTATCCCATGCTGGGAGACCATCCCGCATACAGCGATGCGACCATGTGTCCGCATGTTGAGGAGTACAGCATCAAGCATTGGTCCGCCTACATTCTCAAAGTACATGTCGATGCTTTCTGGAAAGTACCTAGACAATGAAAGGATGCACGACAAAGATGCAGCATTACTATGTAATTCTGAATTGTTTACTGAGTTCAATGGAACTATTGGTTTCACGAGACAATATGTAAGTTGATGATGCAAATTTTTATCGTCACAAATGTAGCTATCGTAGGAAAATGTTCCATATTATTAATCAAGCTTAATTCATCAATGGTTTATGCAAGCCAATTTAAGCTGTTGTATCTTTTTTCATGAAGGAGAAGGTCTGACCTTTTTAAGGCTGCATGCAAGTCAGGCTCCTCTTTGTAATTGAAAGCTGCATCAAATCCAAACTTGTCCTTCAGGAGCTCAACCTGAAACATTGTTGTAGACCCTGGATGATACAGCTATACAGGTAAACAATGCAGGTACTGGTTTAAGTGAGTACTTTCTGATCTGTTCCAGCACTTCCGACGACATAGCATCCATGGAGCTTTGCAAGTTGACCAACAATCTGGCCAACCGCTCCTGATGCAGCAGAAACAAAGACAAACTCTCCTTTCTTTGGTGAGCAGACCTCGTAGAATCCAACATAAGCTGTAAAACCGGGCATGCCTGTGGGACCAGAATATGAGTTAGCATGTTGGATCAAAGAATAGCTGACAGAATGAAATTTCAGAAACAGCAGTTAGACAGATCAGTATGCGCTGGTTTTCATGACGCCACAAACAGAAAATTTCAAAAACAGTAGCTACATGGATCAGTATACGCTAGTTTTCATCACGCCACAAACAGAAATTTCGGAACAGTAGCTACACCAATCACTGGATCAGTATATGCTAGTTACCATCATGTCATTGTCAATTCATTACAACAACCAAGAAAAGATCACCAGATATTTCCCTTAACCACACACCCTTTATTCATTTGTCTGTAACCTTCCTTTTCTTCTAAGTTACATATCACAAATTTGTGCAACCAAGGTGACTTTCTATTAAATATCATGACCTGTTGCTCCTTAAAGGGTAGTCTTTTTAGTCTTTTGCGTGATAATATTTTTTCATTTATGATTTCTGATGTCTATGTTTTAGATTTTTTTTTTTTTTGAAAACAGCAGAAGCTGTGATTATATTAGATTAGAAGGAAGGGGTGAAAGTACAGTGTTTGGAAAAGAGAGGAAGAGGTCGGAAACAACGATAAGAAGGCCGCAGAGGGCGCGGACCCAACCTGAGTTGCTAGAGGAATAGAAGCTCTAAAAACACACATATGAATTAATGTTGGCGGTGTAGAATGCTCGTTAGGTGCTTAGCTCTGGCTAAGGATCCAGGTGGCAGCTTCATGTTTGATCGTCTGGAAGATTTGGTCCTGAGAAGCCCATTTTCTTTGGAATACTCTATTGTTTCGCTCTTTCCACTATTCCCAACAGGTTAGGATGATCAGAGTTTTAACGCCTTTTTGGAGAGCCGGCTGGCAGTTAATGAGCTGAAGATTCCATTGTTCAAGGCACACCGCCGGTCTCCATTGGTCCGGGTGTAGCGCCGGAATGCGGACCCATTGAGCAATAGATGACCATAACAACTGAAGCTGAGCGCATTCAACAAAGAGGTGGAAGACTGTTTCTAGATTCCGATTGCACATTTGGCAAAAATATTGGTTTGGCCATCCTCTAAGTTGCAATCTTTGCGCTGTCCATAATCGATTCTGCATTGCTAGCCATAGAAAGATCTTAGAGCGTAACGGCGCTCATGCAGTCCAGATTGTTGACAGAAACGACTTCTGAATGCACCCACTGAATTGGACGTTATATGTCGATGAGGCCAAGTAGGCACCCTGCGAGGTTTGCGTCCATATGAAACCATCCTCTCTGTCTGGGTTGAGCAGCACGGAGTGCACTTTGAGTCATAGATCGACATATTGTGGTAGCAACTGGGAGGTTAGCTGACGCCGAATGTCTCGCATCCAATTATTGTTGTGCAGGGCATTGGCAACCGATATGTTTTTCCTCCTGGAGAGTTTGTGAAGTCTTGGAGCAATTTGGGACGGAGCCTGACCATGCAACCATCTGGAATTCCAGAAGCTGGCTCTTTGCCCATTTCCTATGATGACTTTGGTGGCAGCCATGAAGAGTTGCTGGTCATTTTGGTCACACGGAGTTGGCAGTCCTTTCCATGGTCTATCCGGTTTTGTATATTTGAGCCACAGCCATCGGAGACGAAGGGCCCTTGCGAAGCTTTCAAGCTCCAAGACTGTACTCCTCCCAACCAGTCAGTCCCGACACAATGTCACCCGCACCGAATCCCGGATGAGTGGAATCCACGACTCTCGCCACGCCAAGCCCTTCTATAACCTTGACAGATCAAGAAATCGCCTGGTCAGTAAAAAAAATCCTTTATGTACAGATGAGCGAACACCTGCTTTGTTGAGAAATCAACATGAGAGAACAAGCGAAAGGGAAGATATTTTGAAGATGGGGGGAAAACTTCACTGATCCGGGCTTGAATGGGGGGATGTAGGAGCCGTGGAAGTCCCGCATCCGGCCGCGCATGTAGGGGTCGCAAGAGAGGAAGAGGTTCTTCACCAGCACCGCGGGGCCGGCGGCGCCCTCGGGGACGCGCAGCGCCACGGTGCCGCCGTCGACGATTACCATGTCGTCCTCCCTCGGCGCGCGGCTGATGTACTCCCGCAGCACCACCTTCTTGTTGCTCGCCACCGCCGCGGGCACCATGCCGTCGTTCGGGAGTAGTAGTAGGTCGGTTGGCCTCCTTTTCCCCTTTTTCTCGTCGAGCGTTCCGGTGGAAATCGCCAGGTTTGTCTGTACCTGTTTTTGAAGGGGGTATTTCGATATTTGATACCTAATTCGCACGTCTTTCGGACTCTGTGTATAATATGTGGGTCTATTTGAGTCAATGACAGTAGATCAGGGTATCAAATATTGAAAAATTCGTTTTTAAAGGGTGTCAAATTTTAAAATCTCTCGTTTGTGAAGAGGTATGGAAGAAGAAGGGCAGATGAGGGGACGGATGCGGATGGGAACACGCCGTCGGATGGGTGGATTAGCTAGATCCGACGGTCGTCAGGTGGGCGGGAAGGCACGATGTCATGCACGGAGGGTTTGTGTAATACGGGTGGCAATAGGTTGGGTCGGGTGTGGGTTTTGCAAAACCCGACCCAACAAGAAACCCGAATAAAACCCAGTGGATACCCGAAACCCGACCCTAAACCGGCGGTGCAGGAATCCGACGAATTGCGATGAGTATATCACGGTATTTGGTGCCATGGATGAAAATTAAAACCCGACCCGAACCCATTTCGAGCACCCGACCCGAAGAGCCTGCGGGTAAAAATTAAAACCCGAACCCGACCCGATCGAATACAAAACCACAGGTACAATTGCCACCCCTACCGGGAAGTAGTTGTGGGCTAGTCATTTGAGGAGCCTGCGGTCCGGCGCTAATTGGGCTCGGCTCCTCTTATCTACCATCTGGGCACGACTCCCGTTCAGCCGTTGGGGGCCAAGCCCATCTTACCTGTAAGATTTTGGGCTTGGGTGCAGGTTTATCAGGCCAGACATCCATACTTCACTGAGGCAGGCACGCGCATACCTATCCACTACACTAGGGCTGGGCAAATAAACCGGAAACCGAAAACCGACACCGAAAAAACCGAAACCGACACCGAAAAAACCGAAACCGAATTATTCGGTTGTTGATTCAGTTATCTGTCTGAAATAACCGAATTTATTTCGATTTATTCGGTTTTATACATCGGTTAACCGAACTAACCGGACTATAATTACTTAGTGGTATTTAGTAGGCAGCATCTCCTATTTTCTTGCTCATTTGCTGATTGTTTCATATGCGCTTCTCCTATCTGCTTCTCCATGTGTTAAGGATGCTCTGAACCACCTTCCCTTAGGGACTTAAATTTTCTTCCAATTCTCATATTTAATTCAAGCAATTCTCAATAATGTCAACAGGTGATTTACACAAACTTATATTGTTTTGTTCGCAGCCTCATTTAATTCTCAATAATGTGCGCAATTTTCGTTTCATCGAGACAATTTGTTCTTTGTGGATTGTGGTGAATCGTGATTTCGAATCCTAACAATCAAATTCTGGTTAATTCGGTTTAAAACCGAAACCGAAACCGAATTGTCGGTTTCCGAAATTTTCAAACATATTTCGATTTCATTTTTGAAATAACCGAATTTCCCAAAAAACTGAAAACCAAAACCGAATTTTTCGGTTAAACCGAACGCCCAGGCCTACACTACACACGCTATAAATTTTGGCGAAGGCTTCACACCCCTGCATACATAATATCCACTACATATGTATACTTTGAATAAATACGGCACATTATGCCAATCTTAAAGATTGAATCCAGATGAGTGAGAACACACACCCTTTCTCCCACCACTGGACCACTCGCCATCCGTCGTTTAGAATTATTACGATATAACAAACTTTGAAACTAGTGCATGCATATAAATTCGAAAAAGAAAAACCAATGCATGCATATAAACTAATGCTAAGCGAAATGATTGTGTTTTCAACAAAAATCAACCCTTCTCCTTTGCGTTATTTTTGCTATTACCCACTGCTCGTCGTGAGTCAGTGTATTGCGAAGGAGGAGGTGCGGCATACTTTGGTGGAGGCTACTCAACGTTTAGTCAGTGGTCATGGATTTCTACTCCGGCGCATGAGTGGCGGTCTAGTCTTCTTGATTGCTAGCTATTAATGTGTTCGTTTCTCTTTTCTTTTCTTGTTTGGTGTGTCTTTGTTTGGTGAAGAAGCGGGAGTAATTCGAGGATTGTATCTTCTCGATGTAATTTACTTGAAATTAATAAAAGCTTCCATTTCCAAAAAAAAAATATATCAGGGTCAAGTGCCACTTATGTTAGGCCAAAATTTATTTGATTTCTCATAAAAAAAAAGAATCTCTACCCCTTTGATCATATAAAGAAACAATTATATTCTTTGTATGACAACAGTATATCCACAATTTCGTACTTATAGGCACCCTGTAGAGGATCCAACCAATTGAATTTTTATTTATTATAATTCATGTGCGATACCTACACTAAGTATAAAAAGTCAAGTTTTTACAACCTATTGCAACCCTAAGTATAAAACCTGTAAAATCACTCATTCATATATCTTACAACAGGGAAACAAAAAATAAATCCCAAAAGCTCTTCCAATATGCATCTATGGTCACAGGTAGTACTGTCTGTGTGTTATGTACATACACGTGATATATGTAACTGTCTGGTAGGAGTGAGAGAGGACTCACCTGCAGCCGGGCACGCACAAATTAGCTCCAGTGCCGGAAGGACTCTGGTGGTCACCATTTTCTTAAGGCGCTCCTCTGTCGTCACCGAGGTAGCCCAATCTCTGAAAGAGGATAGCGCGGTGGTGTTCTTGGAATGGGAAGAAGACATTTTTTGGTGCGGAATGGGCCGGCGGCGGCGCAGGATTTGGAGTGCGGCGGCGATAACTCTAGCGGCGGAACGCGCTGCGGGATTAAGAAGACGAAGGGGCAAGTGTGAGCAGTGGAGAGAGAAAAACTCTTTATACGCATCAAGCCTCGTATTTAAAGGGAGTGGTACTGAATTTCGCCTTGAGCGGGAAGAGCGTTTTGACTTCCGCATTTTGTCTGGGCCTAACTTAGGGTACGCCCAATGATGGGCCGCCAGCTGTGCGCTGCAACAGTTGGGCATAGGTACCTCTCGGCCACATCTAGTATGGGATATGGTACTCCCCACGATGGGTCAATTGCTAGTCACCGTGTCAAGCGCGATTTGGATACCTTCCAAACTAAATCAAACTATCTTCTTGTAATATGCCCCATGTTGGGTCGGCTACCGATTACCGCATAAGTCGGAATCGGATATCACGAGTTGATTCTGAATAAGGATTTCAAGGGTACGCCCCATGATGGGCCGCTAGCTGTACACCGCGACAGTCGGGTGCATGTACCACTCGGCCAGAGCTAATTTAAGCAATGGTATGCCCTAAAATGGACCGATTGCTAGTATCCCAATAATTGGGTTGGGTACCACTCGGAATATTCAACACGTGGAGCTCTACTGAGTCCTTCACGATCTCCTTGCCTGCAGCAGAGCACTCGGTATGGAAAGAAAACCAGTCAGGAAGCTGCATCGAGAATTGGAAACACTCGGCATGAAGCATGACTCAGTTGGGACGCAATTAGAAAGGCAGCAACTCGATTGTAAAAGTACTCAGGGGCTACTGTGGAATACATGGACCCCGGGTATCTACACGGCGGGCTACGAGGACCACCCAAGAGGGGATGGGCCGAGCCGACTACATGGAGACAGGCATCACCCGGAGGGCTACCGCCATGCGCAACAAGAAAGTCCTAAAGATATAAACCAATCCTTAGTAGGAAAGATACGATTGTAATCTTGGTTGTTAACATATTCGTTAGGGATATGATCTCCACCTTGTAACCGATCAGGACTCTTCTTTGTAACCGCACCCCTCCACTATATAAAGGGGGGTGGGGAGACATCAACATCAGATCATCAGCAGTACGATAGACCATCATAATTCTAGAGCACAGGACTAGGGATGGCAATCAGATGCGGCAGTGCAGTAGTACTCGCCCATACCCATACCCGCGAATCAAAATCTCTCCCCCACGGGTATACTATAACATCCTGAAAAATTGAATAAAGTAAAAATGAATATTTTGAATTTGAAAATATTTATTTCTGAGTTTCGTGCCAATATTTGTTCTATTTGGATTTCCTCGGATTTATTCTTTGCATGAAGAATCTAACGAATGGGAATGAAGAATGAAAAAGAGGAAAAGGCAAAAAGATAAAAAGTAAGAATTTATAAAATTGCCATGAGAACCCTGATCATTCAACTAAATCATTTCAGCTAGCAACTGAAATTATATGCATAAGGAAATGAAAAGACAAAACGAAAAGATAACTTTTAAAATCCAAATAATGCATTGTTAGAATTCACATAAAATGATGGAATCACAAATGGAGCTGAAAATTTTGTAAAAGCGTTCTGAGATCAAATACTTTTGAAAAACAAAATTTGAAAAATAATATACTTCAATTGGTTTCAATCAAAAATCAAAATCCGAAAATAAACTTCAATTGGTCACCGACGTGTGGGCCAACCGTTGCCGTTCCGTTCCGTTGGCGCAATAGTGAAGCCTCCAGTCATTGACAATGGACCCAGGACCCTGCTTCCAGACTCTTCTTTCAATCCCCGTTCTTCCCCCTCCGTTTCTTCCACTGGGCGAAACCTTCGAAGCCAATCGAGGCACTCTCGATCATTGCCACGAATCCCACTCATTTCTTGCAAGTCTTGACTAAAACCGCACCCAAAGCGAGCTCCTCTCTCATTCCCCCTCAGTCCCCTTCACCCTCCTCAAGCCAGGTGCAAGAAACCCATCCCCTGTCCGCCATGGCTATGAGGCTCTGAGCATGAAGCGCGAAGGAAAATCCGAGCGAAGGAGTACTCCATTCTCCAATCCTTGGAGCTAGAGCATCACCACACATCAGAGTGAAACCCTCAACAATCTCTGGAACCCTAGTTGCGAAATAGTGCCGCCACCGTCGCCCTTCTTCCCAAGTCCGGCCAGGTGAGCTCCTCCGGCCTTCTCCCTTCAGGTGAACTTCGAAAATGAAACCCCCAGTACCCCTTAATGCTCAAAAGGCCACCGATTTCACCTCTAATGACCTGTTCTTCTTCCTCCACTTTCCGCCATTGTTGCCTGCGCCCAACTCCGACTGCGCACCAACCTGCTCCTTCTCCGGCCGAATCGGTTACGCCACCGAGTTCCCCTTGCCGAGCTGATGCCATCCATGCCGTCGCCTTCGCCGGAGAATCGCCGGAAGATCCTCGCCGCAAAGCCCTAGCCTTGCCCCTGTTTTCTGTCCCTGTGCGTGGGGACCGGGAAGCCTGGCGCATGAGGTTGAAGATGATTGAGTCCAGAAGGCGCATTCCATTCAAGAAAACGTATTTCCTTTTTTTTCTAGCAATTTCCAGCTTTGTGGTAAATGAGACTTGAATATCTTCTGTAATTTTAATTCAATTCGATTGGAACAAATTCCTATATTCATCTAAAATCCGAAGAATCTAAATATGTGAAAATATTTAGTTTTTGAAGTATAGGATTAGTATTTAATTTAAACTGTGATTATAGTGCTAGTATGATGTTAATGAGAACTTGTGAATAATAAGTAATGAAGAGATGAAATCAGTATTCATGAGATTTTAGGATCGGGATGTATTCAAATATACAAATACATTCAATATTTGAACTAAGTTCAATTCAATTGTTTAGCAACCATTAGTAAAGTTTAATATGGCCTTTACTAGAAATGAGTGTATAATAGTTAAGTAAAATCATATAAGAAATGATTATGTGCTTCTAGGATCTTAATAAGCCTAATCATGCGAGAGATATTAAATATTTGGAACTAAGTTTAATGCTTTGCATTGTGACCATTAATAAACCTTAGTATGAACATTAGTAAGAATAATAGCATAATGGCTCACAAATTGATAATGTAATTTATATCAAGTTCCTAAAAACAGTAAGGATCTGTGTATGTGAAAATATTGAAGATAAGGTTGAAATTTCATTCTTTTAATGAAAGGAAATGTTAATTATAACAATAGGTAATTAGATAATCTATTGCGATCAAAGTCAAAATGATTCCAAACCAACTTTAAAACACTTCTAGGGTTGCTACCTGCTGACACCTGAAAAAATAAATCAAAGATCATGAATAATATAGTCGCAAATTCAAAATGAAGTTAGCCGATTTAGTGTTATTCATTATGATCATTTAGGCTATTTCAACAACAGATAAAATAACTCGTCTAAACACTGAAATCAGTAAAATTAGTTTAGTAACGCTGTACAAAGTTTATACTACCATATTATGTAAAAAGAATCATAATCCATTAAGGTTTGCATATTAATATTGTTAGCCTAAAACCCTTAAGTGTTAACCTTTTGATTCACCTTTTTGGCCGATTCCGAATAGTGTCAGCTTAACAATGCCACTTAAGCCTTTTCATCAACGAATATAATGTATCAGCTATAGTCTAAAATTTATGGAATCAGCTTAGGATTGTCATTCAAAGTATAAATCATCTCATTATGAAGAAATAACCATATTTCATCATGTTTTGTATACAAATCTTAATAGCTAAATAACCCTAAGTAATCACATTTCTTTAGGCCTTAATGCGAATGAATACACTTTAGGTGATAATGAAGGAAACCTATAGTTAAGTTGTTTTTATCACCAGAACCTTCTCAAATATCTTGAAAATAATCCTAGTAGCCTAAATCGGAAGATCTAACCGCGTAAAGCAAATGCTAAGTGAAATCAATTAAAGATAAGAAGCTAACCATTCATACTCTAATGAAATCATTTAAGCATTTTCATTAACTCATAAAGTAACTCATCTAAATGCGAATAATGTAAAGAATAGTCTAGAATTGATCTTTAAGTTATAATCTGCAGCAATATAAGAAAAATATCTATATTTCACTTTGCTTTGAATCTGAATCTTAATAAAGCAAAACCTGTAAGTTATAAGTACTAGCAGAACTCATATCATGAATAGTAAATCAATGAAAGCTTGCAACTAATGCTAAATTCTATTAATCTAACAAATCATTGCATCTTGAATTCGTAAATAAGATTAATAAATTCATAAAGAGCAATCCCTGTTTCTTTATCAGAGTTTATTTATTCTTGTTATCTATTTCTTTCGCTCTTATTGAAGTTAGTCTTTTGCTTTGCGATATTTCCGTTGATCGACGAGTAGACCCGACGTCTCTAGCTTCGTCGTCGTCGTCAACTGCAATTCTCGACTTCGTCGTATTCATCAATTAAGCAAGGCAAGCACCCTTTGACCATATTGAACCCAATATTTTATATTCCTTTTTGTGCATCAAATTGTTTTATGCATGCGTTACTTTATGTAAATTGCTATTTTGTGGATTGGTAGTTATACCTGTTGTCTCGTGAATCTCCTTTGATGATTATGAACATGTGAACCGTGATAACCATAGATTGAGGATAGACATTGCTAATGTCATTTTGGGTATATCTTGAACATATTTAACACCTTAGCCATGCTTTAGAATTAGCAATGTACATGATCAAATCGATTTTGTTTTCACAAAACAGTGAAAATGTCACTATTGGTTGCGGGTACTTTGATTAAAACCCAAAATGAAACTATGCTTTGATGCGGGTGATTATTGGCGATAGCGGTTTATGCGACGAGCTTGCACGTAGTGTAGGGTGGAGTGTCGCCTGTCGGTTTAAGGACCGAGCAATGGGGCGCTATTGATCCGAGATTTCCGTGCAACCACAAGGGTGAGGATGGGTTAGCCTTAGCCTATTAAGTTATTTAGATGTGGCTTTGTTCATTGGTAGGCGGAGCTAGCACAAGCATTCCCGTTTGATGCCTTGGGCGGGTCCCCAAGCATTCCGTTTGGTGCCTTAGGTGGGGTTTCCACCCATGCAGCAGTGTCATACTGCCGTGTTTAGAAACGTTGTGTTGGGTGTGAATGTGGATCCACGGCTTGGGTGTGTGTTTCTAGTTCTCTGGCGGGGTTAACGTCCGGGCTGGATCAAAGCCATATCTAAGTAATGGAACAGCTATGTATAATCGCTGGCGCAGACACAATGTCCTATTGGGCGTGTGTGATCTTGCAAAAGGTGGGTCATTCCTTGTGGATAAAGTTGTACACCTCTGCAGAGTTTAAATCTAATTAATTAGCGGCTTCATGATCATGAGCACTCGGTGAAGTCATTCCAATGTTAGCTTTGATTTTCAAAAGGTTTATTTTACAAGTTAGCTTACCCCACGATGACCCAATACTATACCATGTGTTGGCAAGTGTTGGTGTCAGCTGTTGTGCCCTGTGTGGACAAAGAACTGGATATGTGCCATGTATTGGCAATGATTGATTCGTCGCTCACGTCATGGAGGACGGTGAGTATTATTTATGCTTTACATATTTGCTATCAATTAAACTTGCTCTTTTAAATTCCGTTTGCAAATAACTTGATTTACAACTGCAAATTCGCTTTATGCAAATTAACTGTAGTAGCCTCCTTTGAAATGACCTGCATGTATTGTAGGATTTGCTCAAGTCTTGCTGAGTATGTAAAATACTCACCCTTGCCTAATTATATTGTAGGTGGATGAGAATGCGTAGCTTCGGAGTTGTTCATCGCAGGTTGCGGGTTCTTCCTTGAAGTGTGTTCTATCTGGAGTTTATGCCTGGTCAGTTGCCTGCGGGTCGGTTGGGCAAACTATGGGTGATTGCTTCTTTGCTGCTATAATCTCTGAGTTGTAATATTTCGGTAATTATTCGTTTCCGCTTAATTAATATGTTGTATGGTTGTGATTCCATTTGTTGAAATGTGCGTGCTAGCTACTGATCCAGGGACTAGTACTGCAAGCTCATTAGATTTCCATTTTTGCATTCTGTGTAAAAATGGGGGTCGTTAGATATACCCGCGAAGAGTCGCGAGCGAAAAATCTCGCCCATACCCGTTACCCGCTGGTACCCGATACCCGCAGGTATACCCGTTTACCCGCCACCTTCAATAATCTTTCCAACCAAATAGTACTAGAAGCTAATGAGTTATGATACTAATACAATCTTTTTGATGAAGTTATAGGTATTAGCAACATTCTATGGATTAAAGAATGATTATCAATTATTCAAAATTTCAAATGTACATAAGAATAATAATTAAAATAATATATGCAGACAAATAATACACATATGGTCAAGTTCAACAATTATTGAAATGAGATACTACAAATTAGGGATCGAGGGGCCAACTGGGCGCCTGTTTTAGTCCGTATGTCAATAGGAGGTGGCGGTGTCAGGCGGGCAGTGCAGGTGAAGCTCCCCCATACCTATACCCGTTTACCCGTCGGGTAGAGTTTGGCCCCCATAAACATACCCGCGGGTAATAAAAGAGGAACATACCCACCTCCATTAGGGTTTTTACCCGCGGGCACATGGGTAATTGGGTAAGATTGCCATCCCTATACAGGACTAGGGTATCACCTCTTCCGTGAGGGTCTGAACCTGTATAAACCCCTGTCTTGTGTTACCTTCGAGTTTGGATCCAGCACCTAGCTCCATAATCATTATTGCCAACAACAACCGTCGACACAAATTCTCCTATCTCGGCAGGTACCTACCAAGCTCGGGTATTGCGGCAGGTACTTACCGAGCTCGGGCATCGCGGTCCCCCGTGCTACCAAGGTGTGTACAGTGTCAACGACCTGCCTCGATAGTGTATCGCGGTAGAAGGACGCACACCCTACTTACAATACACACTAGCTCGCATCTGTATCCACACATGCTAGAAAATTTTACAGAGGCTCCATGATTTCACGGAATGCGGGCATACGCTTTCCTGCTGAGTGTACACATGTGTGTACTCTAAACTCTGGTTATGATTCTTGGCAGGTAATTTCAGCCTCTATTTTTTCTGTCCACTTGTCAAATAGTTAAAGAATCCTCACTCATTTAGCTACTCTTCTTCTCTCTCGATACAAAATGTTAACGCGCCGAATGGATGCTATCCTGGACAGTCATGGCTGAGTTGCAAAGCTGACATTCGAAATTGTAATTCAAGACAAATCGAAGTACTCCAAGGTTGGCTTAGCTTGTCAATCTGCTTATTTTCCACTCTCATTTGGCGACTATCCTGTTTTCGGTAAGCTATATACTTTCCTTCTGCATATGTGTTGTAGGATTCAGGAAGACATTAGTCAATGACTTGAAGGGTGTCGAAAATAACATGGGCTGGGGGTTGTTCATTGATTCATGTTTCATCCATTGTCAAACATTATACAGAATCTCATGGAATTCACCAATGTCCCCAAGACTTGGCATTGTTGGCAACAAGGTGAGGTTAAACCGCTGAACGGTAGGCTTTAAAAGGCGCAGATATTATTGGCTTATCTCCGACACGTCGTGTGTTTACTTGGATTGATATCCTTTGATTTCCATTTTTGCTGAGCAGACTGTCGCGGAAGACGTTGGGGATTGGTATTTGGGAAGAAGCCAAGGAGTAAAAGAGATCGATTGCGAGTATCCGTGTAACTCCACATGTGGCAGTTAGCTGCCGCCTGCCTACATAATTTACATTGGACTGGACGGAGATTACCAGTCTTCTCTCATTTTTTATAGCCTGTTTCCTCCATTCAGACCTGCTCTGATGAAGCACCTCCAAAATCACATACATTTCACCGTTTGTTTTGCTCATAACCAGACGTTGTAATAAGTGGGGTTGTCCATCTCCTCACCTGGTCTAGCCAAACAATAACCGCCTTGAATGAAGGAAAACACGCTTACATATGCACGCCTCAGAATCCACGATAGCCACCCCGACATGCATTGCACGTTCTCCTGCATATGATTCTTATTTTGTGGTATGTAAAGAGTCTGTCTGAATGCATTATGCATGTGAGTGTCATTTTTGGGTTACAAAATCTGGGAGTTATGAACCAGGTGTGTCCCAGGCTATTTCGCTCGCTGCCTGCTGTGTCGGCCTGACACGACTACGAGGGACATGTTAGCTGAGTTAGGCCTAGGGGACGGAGGAAACGAGAAAGAAGCACTAAGGCCATGTTTAGAGAGGTTTAAAGCTAACTTCAGATTTTAAAAAGCTAATAAGTTTTTTAAACATCTTAGCTTTTAAATAGCTTTTGATATAAGCTAAAAACCATATATAACTAACAAAAGCTAAAGTTAAAAGCTGGGTTGAACATATTTTTGCAGCTTGGTGTAGAGAAAAATTAGTTATTTATTAAACGGTCCCTTGCAAAAAATTACAACCGCTTTTCAACTCAGAAAGCTAAAAAATAGTTTTTCAGAAAAGTTATAGCTCCCTAAACAGACACTAAAGCAGCCCTACACATGTGAGCTCTAGTGTGGATGTTTTATGCAACATTTGTTTGTTGTAGTTTTTTTTTCTTTTGTTTTTGTATTTTAAAGCTATTCAGGTATTGTAAATTTTCAGAGTTGAAATTTTCAATTTCCCGAGTTGAATTTTCATTAGTTGAAATTTTTGCAACTTGAATTTTTTCGAGTAAAAAAAAAATCTCAAGTTGGAAGTTTTCATGAGTTGTTTTTTTTATTATTTGAAAATGAGTTGATTATTTTTTTATATATATTATGTTAAGAGGGAGGGGAAGGATATGACATGCCACAAAAAATCCAAACAACGAGCTATGTCGACGCTATTACGCATGTATGTATTTTGACTGGCATGGAGCGAGAAATCGCTACAAATACGTGCGCACGTGACTCCCACCCATCACCCGGCCTCCACGTTTCATGTTTACAGAGCAACCGCAGCTAAAATCATCTCGCAGATATATGCAAGATAGAGCTTTCAACAGTAAATTATCTGCAACACTGCACATAGTTAATGGAGCACGCACATGGCGGCACTTTCTGGAATTTGACCGCTGAGTTGGTTGTCCGGAAGGTTGAGGACGTTGAGGTATGCCATGCCATATACTATAATAGAAAAGTTCTGGCCTCCTCATTCATTTGGGCCCATTCATTTGGGCCGAGTCGGCTCGAGCCGGCCGGTCGGCCCAGCTCAAATTTTTTTTTCGTGTTTTGGTTTTTTTATAAATTACTAATAGGCCTTTCACGATTTTTTGTGAGGGGAAGATATTTTTCCCTAAAATCGCGTTTGGGTCCCTCGTGTGCTATTTTACAGAAAAAACTCCTGTTAAATTTAAATCGCGAACAAGCTCTTTTCTAATTTTTCAGGATAGCGAACAGGTCCAAAAATATAACAAACAGGTCCTTGCTCCTTACGTTTAGGTCCTTTCTCCGTTTTTCCTGGGAAAAAATGTTTTCGTCGCCAGAAATATTTGTGCAGCTCTATCTCTATACTTTTTTCCCATCTCGATTTCCCATCTTGATCTCCGATATTTTTTAGAACATGTATTATTACTCGGTGAACGCGTAGAGTGTTAGACTCGACAAAAGAAGGTTGTCATCTCTAATAATTTTTCAACCTTTTCCCTCTAGATAGATACCAAAAAAAACGTATTGACGTTTGGATCATTCCGACTGTTTTGCCGAAAAGGACCTTTCGATTTAAGCATAACGCAGATTCACTTTTGTTTTTCAACCGTTTAGCGTTTCTCGATGATTTTTTAAAAACGCCGATGTGAAAAAACCGAATTTTTGTCGCGAAAAAAAAACAACGATGCTTGGCGTATCGCGCGCAAAAATATCCTAGTATTTACTAAAGTTGGCAAAGTTCCCGTGCCCTCACGCCTTTGAGCCGGGCTCGACTAAAAAAACACTTTTTTGTGTTTAAGTCTTTTGAAAAATCCGTAATTACATAGCAGTCCTTTTCGCGTTTTTTATGAGAAGGACCTTAAAAAAAGAGCGAATCTTTCGTGAGATGATCCTAAATAGATGCCAAAAAAAACTTAGTGGCGTTTGGATTATTCCGGGTATTTTTTCAAGAAGGATCTTTTCGATTTAGTACGATCGCGGATCCGATTCATAAAATCGCGGATCTTTCGTGAAAAGACCCTAAATAGAGACCGGGAAAAAAATGTGGTACTGTTTCGATCATTCCGGCTATTTTTTACGAAAAGAACCTTTTCGATTTAGCACGATCGCGAATCTTTCATGAAAGAGCCCCGGATAGATGCAAAAAAACGTGATTTCGTTTGTGTTCTTTCAACCGTTTCGCTCATTATTTCGGTGATTTAAAAAATAAAACACCGTCGAAAAAAAGAAAATTTTCCTACGAAAAAACGACACGCACGACGTATTACGCCGCGAAAAATTTTCTAGTTTCAGATACTCACCGTGATTTCGCCTGAAAAGCTATTGTACAACATCAACACATTACGGGATCTTTAATGACTTAGCGTTCAATACACATTGCTACACAAGGAAGTTGGCTCTACTTACGTACGTACCTCAAATTTCTTACAAGGCCACTTCTTAGCTAGGGATGCCATTCTAGAAACGTTTAGTACATATCAGCATTACATCACTCGCCATGTTCGCCAATTACATATTGCAATGACTATATTTGATCGTCTCCAGGAGTCACAGAACCAAAAATTCAAAAACATATATGTAATTGAGCTACACTAAATTCAATATAAATGGTTCATTCTTTTCGATTCAATAGATCAGGTTAGTTAGAATTTATTTATACTTTCTCTGGTAGTAGAGGAGTAGAAATACGTTTAACAAATCAATAGTTAAATCTGATTTATACTACGTACTACTAGCAGTATATTTATTAAATAATTATCATGTACTCTTTATTCATGCATTAATACCTGTGCAACTGTTAAAAAAAACAAGCGTAGAAGTACCCTCTCATATGTCATTCATGCGCATACACGGAAGGCGTAGGGTCGGAGCTTCCCACAGAATATGAACCAGTGGGGAAAGTAGAAGGCCACCACGAACCCCACAACGAACCCTACCGCCGCACCGATGCTGGACGAATCGTTGATCCTGCGCAGCCTGACCCGTATCCGCGCACGGAATTGCTTCTCGCAGTCGTAACTCGACGGCTTCCCGCAGATCCCTCGGTTGTTGGCGAAGTTTGAGGACGGGAAGCGACTTAATGTGGACGGAATAGGACCTGACAACAGGTTGTCTGCAACGTTGAACTGAACTAACCGTGCAAGTTCACCCATCTGCTCCGGAATCCGGCCGGTGAACTGGTTGTGCTCAAGTTTGAGGGTGTTAAGGTACGTCAGGTTTGCGATGCCGCGAGGGATTTCACCTGAGAAGCTGTTGTATGAGAGATCCAGAGTGGTCAGGTATGGCATCAGTTGGGAGATGTCTTCCGGGAGAAGCCCTGAAAAGTTGTTGCTTGACAGGTCCAGGGTATTCATGCTGCTGCAAAGTTTAAGGCCTCGGGGGAATGAACCTTGAAGCCCGAGGTTGCCGAGATGTAGAGACAGAACCCTGTTCTCGTTAGGCTGCCAGCATTCCACGCCGGTGAATTGGCATATGGAACCTTCAGTGACGTTTGAGAAATTCCACGAGGATTGGAGTATGCCGTTAGGATCACCCAGCGATTGTAATAGGTTCTTCAAGCATTGGACGTCACCGTCATGGCCAAAACACGACGATGAGCTGCTTAGGAGCAGCAGCCAGAGGATGAACTTCGTGTAACCATGCGTCGCAGATGCAGCGAAGAAATGAACGTGTACTAGCTTAGCCTGGCCACGATCCGCACCGGATAGCATTTTCCAGTGTCACCTGCCCATCAAAACTCGCATCAGAATACTCTTTCATACCACTTGTACCAAAAATACGCGAAAATACTACTGTCTAGAACGCAACTTTGATAAGAAACAATGCCCAGATGAGTAGTAGCCCGTGAAAAAGAAAAGTGGCAAAAATAAAAGGCTTCAGCTCATGAGCTCAATAGCTCGCTGCTCACCGATTATTCCGCGGGAAAGCAGAGCCAGCCTAGTAGTAAGTAAAACACGAACGAAACGCGCATGCCCTTAAAAAGGGAGACACGTCCATAGGCACACGCTCCAACTAGTAGCTGTGTTATTGATGACACGCGGCAGAAAGACGGACTGCGTCAAGCAAATCCGGTCTCCGGAGACTTGACACCGGAATATGCGGAGGTAGTCGCTACTAGATCTGGACGAAATGAATCCCTGCTAGAGGAAGTGGATACTGGATAGATAGCATTGCCATTAGGATGAGGAAAGAACAGGAAGGGAAACTTCCAGAATTGAGATGGCTGCTCTGTGTGGTTGCTGGTTACTCGGCAGAAACCGACATTACTCTGATTCTGTCATGCTGTTGGCATACAGTGCCAAGTTTGCTTGCTCCTGTATGTTTGCTGATTGACGCAGTGAACTCTGAATTAATTATGCTATTGTCATGGGAGTTGTTCAGTTCATTCTTTGCCGTTCTTTTGGAATCTCGAAATGAGTTAGGGTTCATAAAGTGTCAGGGCCATTTTGGAAGTGTTGAAGCCTGCATTACACACCAAAAAATGGCACTTGCTAAGCTCCTAGCTAGTCGTACATATTAGGTGAAAACTAATTGCTACTACAGGGAGATAAGAACCAGTATTGCACTTGGAGAACTACTTATTTGGCCTCCCGAGGTTGATGGCGGACAGAGCTTCAGAACAAATGGATCATATGCGAAATACGTAGGGATGGAGCCTCCGGGAGAAGAGGAAGCAGTGCGGGAAGTAGAAGGCCGCCACGAACCCCACGACGAACCCGACAGCCGCTCCGATACTGGACTCATCGTTGATTCTGTGCAGCCTGATTCTGTGCAGCCTGATTCTGTGCAGCCTGAGTCTCGACCTCCTCCTGTGGCAGTCATCCAACGGTGCGCCACAAAGCCCTTGGTTACCAGAAAATTTGAAGCCGAATACTTACTTAAATTATGTGGAATCGGCCCTGATAGCAAATTGTCTGCAACACTAAACGAAGTTAGCCGACCAAGCGCATCGAATTGTACTGGAATTTCACCGCTGAGTCGGTTGTGCTGAAGATGGAGGGCGTTCAGGTATGTCATATTTCCAATACTCTCTGCGATTTCACCTGAAAAGCTATTGTATGAGAGATCCAGAGATGTCAGATACGGCAGCTGCCGTGCGATTTCGGAAGGAATGGATCCTACAAAATTGTTACTCGACAGGTCTAGGGCAGTCATGCTGGTACAATTCTGAAGACCTTTAGGAAACTGGCCTTGAAGTCCTAGGTTGCCGAGACGCAAAGAGAGAACCCTGTTCTCGTCGGGGTGCCAGCACTCCACGCCCGTAAATTTGCATATGTAACCGTTGGAGCTATTGCCAAAAATCCATGAGGATTTGAGTATGTTGTTCGGATCAACCACTGATTGTAGTACGGTCTTCAGGCATTGGACATCAAATTCAGAACAAAAACACAATGATGAGCAGCTCAAGAGCAGCAACAAAAGGAGGAACTTGACATCAGCCATCCCAGGCGTGGAGTAGAAAAGTACAACTGCTCTGCCAAACAATTGCAACTTCTCAATTTCGAGACCACCTGTTGAAAACTCGTGTAAGAATACTTGAACACAACACTCGTAAAAAAAGAAGAAACGATATGCTCAGACATGGAGAAGCCACAGAGCTGCATACAGTAAGGCAGAGAACAACTCAAAATATGCTTATTTCTTTGTTTTCATGCAATACTTCTCGCTACATGCCCTACTACGCATAAATTTTACACAAGATGCTCACCAGTTAATCCAGACAAAGCAGAAGGCACCACCTGCAATAGATGAACGGATACGGTTCTTAAAAGGGAGAGCCCCTCCACTGGAGCATAGCCTTTTCTTCGGTTAATACCAGGTCCTAATGACTTAAAAGACTACGAACGGTTGCCACTACTACACACGGACGAAAGACTGACCCAATTGCCAATAGTCTCCGTTTTGAGCAGTCTCCGAAGACTCGTACTACAAGAGAAAAAATAGGTGGGTATCACTTTCTGCCTGATGCCATCACATCATCGACTGAGGATCAGATATGTGATGGGCAGCTTAAACATTGTCAATAGTGAATACAATGCTTCACGAAATCCTTACTACACATCACATGTGACATGTAAGCACCCGGATTCATTTTGAACAAAGTCAAGCCATGGTAATTAGTGCTTTCACTTGATATTGGGGGTAAGTAAATTGAACCTTTTCCCAGGTGAAGTATCAACAGAATCAGACAATCATCCATCAACTGCTTCAATCCATGAGAGGTTTGTTTTTTTTAAAAAAAATCCATGAGAAGCTCCTTACATTCATCAGAATGTACACGGAGTTCACTCATGCGACACGCGCACGACCTGTTTGCCGACATTTTTACCACTGAATAGACCAACAAAAGCAGCAGGTGCATTCTCCAGGCCAATGCACATATCTTCTACATATGCAATCTTGCCATCCCTGTAATGCTTGGCCATGTCATTGACAAACTTTGGGGAAAAAGTGAAGGTAAGCACTCTGGATGAAGCCCTGCATTCGTATCCGCTTCCCTACCAGGCAGAAGAGGTTGTGGATCCCTACAGGATCAGTTATCCCATGCTGGGAGACCATCCCGCATACAGCAATGCGACCATGTGTCCGCATGTTGAGGAGTACAGCATCATGCATCGGTCCGCCTACATTCTCAAAGTACATGTCGATGCCTTCTGGAAAGTACCTAGACATTAAAAGGATGCACGACAAAGATGCAGCATTACTATGTAATTCTGAATTGTTTACTGAGTTCAATGGAACTATTGGTTTCACGAGACAATATGTAAGTTGATGATGCAAATTTTTATCCTCACAAATGTAGCTATCATAGGAAAATGTTCCACATTATTTGGTTAGGTTCACCAATAGTTCATTGTTTTTACTGTGATTATTATATGCTCCGTATAATCTAAGCTTAATTCATCAATGGTTTGTGCAAGCCAATTTAAGCTGTTGTATCTTTTTTCATGAAGGAGAAGGTCTGACCTTTTTAAGGCTGCATTCAAGTCAGGCTCCTCTTTGTAATTGAAAGCTGCATCAAATCCAAACTTGTCCTTCAGGAGCTCAACCTGAAACATTGTTGTAGACCCTGGATGATACAGCTATACAGGTAAACAATGCAGGTACTGGTTTAAGTGAGTACTTTCTGATCTGTTCCAGCACTTCCGATGACATAGCATCCATGGAGCTTTGCAAGTTGACCAACAATCTGGCCAACCGCTCCTGATGCAGCAGAAACAAAGACAAACTCTCCTTTCTTTGGTGAGCAGACCTCGTAGAATCCAACATAAGCTGTAAAACCAGGCATGCCTGTAGGACCAGAATACGAGTTAGCATGTTGGATCAAAGAATAGCTGACAGAATGAAATTTCAGAAACAGCAGCTAAACAGATCAGTATGCGCTGGTTTTCATGACACCACAAACAGAAATTTTCAAAAACAGTAGCTACATGGATCAGTATATGCTAGTTTTCATCACGCCACAAACAGAAAATTTCAAAAACAGTAGCTACATGGATCAGTATATGCTAGTTTTCATCACGCCACAAACAGAAATTTTGGAAACATTGGTTAAATGGACCAGGATAAGCTAATCTCCATGACGTCACAAACAGAAATTTCAGAACAGTAGCTAGACCGATCACTGGATCAGGGTGTGTTTGGTAGGGTTCCAGCTGGGTATTCCTAGCTCTACCAGATTCGTGGAGTTGGAGCTGTGAGTACATTAAGAATGTTTAGATGGATCATCTTGTTTACATTTTAGACCAAAAATATAAACTTAATTCACTTTATTTTAACCTACAAGTTTTAGATCTCAGGTGACGTTGGGATCTAGAGCTCTACCAAATAGGCCCAGTATATGCTAGTTTCCCTCATGTCATTGTCAATTCATCACAACAACCAAGAAAAGATCACTAGACATTTCCCTTAACCACACCCCCTTTATTCATTTGTCTCCAACCTTCCTTTTCTTCTAAGATACATACCACAAATTTGTGCAACTAAGGTGACTTTCTATTAAATATCATGACATGTTGCTCATTAAAGGGTAGCCTTTTTAGTCTTTCGCATGATTATATCCTTTCAATTATGATTTCTGATGTCCGTGTTTTAGCTTTCAACTGAATAATTAAACACAAGACTAAGAAGCTCACCAAGAAGCCCCAAATAATAAGAGAGTGGAATATCACTTTGCTGAATCTTCCTCAGCTGCTCAGGCTTGTCGATCAGACTGTATTCCTCCCAACCAGTCAGCCCAGACACAATGTCACCCGCACCGAATCCCGGATGAGTGGAATCCACCACTCTCGCCACGCCAAGCCCTTCTATAACCTTGCCAGATCAAGAAATTGCCTGGTCAGTAAAAAAATCCTGTATGTACAGATGAGCGAACACCTGCTTCCTTGAGCAATCAACAAGTGATACCAAGCGAAAGGGACGATATTTTGAAGATGTGGGGAAAACTTTACTGATCCGGGCTTGAATGGGGGGATGTAGGAGCCGTGGAAGTCCCGCATCCGGCCGCGCATGTAGGGGTCGCAGGAGAGGAAGAGGTTCTTCACCAGCACCGCGAGGCCGGCGGCGCCCTCGGGGACGCGCAGCGCTACGGTGCCGCCGTCGACGAGCACCATGTCGTCCTCCCTCGGCGCGCGGCTGATGTACTCCCGCAGCACCACCTTCTTGTTGCTCGCCACCGCCGCGGGCTCCATGCCGCCGTTCGGGACTAGGTTGGTTGGCCTCCTTTTCCCCTTTTTCTCGTCGAGCGTTCCGCTGGAAATCGCCAGGATCGTTTGTTTGTTTTTGAAGAGGTATCGAAGAAGGGCAGGTGAGGAGACGGATGCGGATGGGAAGGCGCCGTCGGATGGGTGGATTAGCTAGATCCGACGGTCGTCAGGTGGGCAGGAAGGCTGGGTGTCACGCACGGAGGTGTACGTTGTCTGCGTCATCCACGTTCACAGCGGCGCGCGCCGTAGCTGGGGGACGTATGCGCCAGCCGGCGTCGGATAAAGCTGGGCGCGGCGGCGTACGAGAGAATCCGGCCTCCTCGTGCGGCGCGGACGTTCCGGAGGCTCGGCGAGTTGTCCGCTTGGGCGTGGAGAGGCGTCCCATGCCGTTCCGTGCCGTGCCAGATGAACCGCTTGCGCCGGCCGGGAAGCAGCTGGGGGCCGGCTAATCATTTGAGAAGCCTGCGGTCCGGTGCTAATTGGGCTCGGCTCTTCTTAGGAAGGATAGTAATAGAGTCAACTGTGGGTTTTATGTTGTTAGAGTAACTTTAACCTAAACTCCTATATTTTCCTTCTAAATCACTCATTTAGGGATGGTATAAAAAATAGGGGTACTTTATATCAAATTTGTCTCCAACCCATACTCCCTATTACTCACCCCTATTATTTATCTAAACATTATTATTACTTTGCACTCATGAATTATTATTTCAAAATGAATAAAAAAATGCCAAAGAAAATAATAGGGGCAAAGAGAAGCCCCCTAGATGTAGGGGTGAGAGAGTACCTCCCTAAAATAGGGGTTTATAATAGGGGTTGGGTTGGAGCTTATATTTTTCTAAGTCTCCTTATAATTTAGGATAGGGGGTGGGTTGGGGTTGCTCTTAACATATCATCTATAACCAATCTAATAGTCCACCCATATAATAGTTGGCTATTCATACACACTGAACATTAATACCTAGCCCACCTTCATCCTCTCATTCTCTTACTAACTTTTTTGGAGCCCGTGCTGCAGCCGGCTACTAGTCTGCAGTCCGCTTCTCTTCTCTCTCCTCCAACTCAACTTAAATCTAACGTAACGACTTCTATAGTCTGCTTATGTAACCTTATTATACTTGCTCTTATCTATCGTCTGGGCACTAGGGATGCAATCGGATCGGATAATTTCCGACCGACCGGATAGTTTCGGCTCGGATTCGGATTTTTTTTTTCGGATAGTTGTCGGATTCGGATTCGGATTCGGATATTTTGTTTCGGATTCGGGAGATTACTATCCGTCGGATCGGTATATTTTGAATTTATTTTCGGATATTTCCGAATAAACTAGTTCGGATATCCGGCCCGACCGTGAAGTAGAGAGCGGCCTGGCCCAATTCGAAAGCATGTTGATTCTTCGTAGCTTCTTGTTAGCGGCCTGGCCAATAGTTGGAACTTGGAAGCCCGTGCACGCATGCCCACCCAGGCGCAGGGCGTGTGGTTCTTGAAGCCCGTGCACGTCAGCTTGTTGGCCTCCGTCGCCGTGCCGTTCGTAGCCCAGGCCAAGAAGCAACAAGTACGTGCTTCCTTCTTTCTTTAGCAACAACACATGCTTCCTTCTTTCTTTTTTATTTCTTTACTTTTTTTCATTTAGTTGCACGTTGTTCTTCTGGATTCTATAGTGGATTTTTCCCCCACAAGACATTTTTACCACCATTTATTTTATTGACATCTTTTCTATTTTGTTATATGTGTGCTTTATGCATTATCATTTTTCGCGTTATCCGACAAAAATTATTCGATACCGTATCGATTCCGCTCCGCATTCGATTCGAATCCGCTACCGATATTATCCGTGCCGTATCCGTATCCGGTACTATCCGAATCCGATTCCGAATCCGACAAAAAATATGGTTTAGGATATAGAAAAAACGATATCGAACCGAATCCGAGCCAATTGCACCCCTACTGGGCACGACTCCCGTTCAGTCGTTGGGGGCCAAACCTAGCTTACCTGTATGCTTTTGGGCTTGGGTGAAGGTTTATCAGGCCAGACAGGCATACATCCATACCTCTCACTCAAGCGGGCACGCACATACATATCCACTACATACTATAAACTTTGGCGAAGGCTTCACACCCCTATAGAGTGTGTGGATACATGCTTTCCTACTGAGTATATATATGTACTCTGAATAAATACGATACATTAGGATAATTTTAAAGATTGAATCCAGATGAGAGAGAACACACACCCTTTCTCCCACCACTGGACCACTCGCCATCCGTCGTTTGGAATTATTACGATATAACAAACTTTCAAACTAGTGCATGCATATAAATTCGAAAAAGAAAAACTAATGCATGCATATATCAGGGTCAAGTGCCACTTATGTTAGGCCAAAATTTATTTGATTTCTCAAAAAAAAAAAGAATCTCTACCCCTTTGATCATATAAAGAAACAATTATATTCTTTGTATGACAACAGTATATCCACAATTTCGTACTCATAGGCACCCTGTAGAGGATCCAACCAATTGAATTTTTATTTATTATAATTCATGTGCGATACCTGCACTAAGTATAAAAAGTCAAGTTTTTACAACCTATTGCAACCCTAAGTATAAAACCTGTAAAATCACTCATTCATATATCTTACAACAGGGAATCAAAAAATAAATCCCATGCAAAAGCTCTTCCAATATGCATCTATGGTCACAGGTAGTACTGTCCGTGTAACGTATGTTATGTACATACACGTGATATATATGTAACTGTCTGGTAGGTTCTGTGAGTCCGATCAGAGGCAGCTCGGGGGCACGACGATCCCCAACGCGCTCCCCTGCGCGTTCCGGCAGGAGGATTCGGCGAGCTGGCTCTGGCTCTGGTACGTCAGCCTCACGTCCTGCAGGCTGATCCCGCTGCACGGGTTGCTCCGGCTGCAGTTGAAATTCACCGCCACCGGCGTCGCCGACGACCCGCGGATGTCCACGTACTTCACCTGGCTGATCTTGATACCCGAACTCTGCAGAGAACAATCAAGAAGCATGCAGATCGATCAAATTGAAATAATGCACTTCATCAGTGTATGATCTGCGCGTGCGGCCGGTTACCTTGCCGGTGCAGCCAACGCCGTCGGGGCAGTAGTTCTGGTCGATGATGATGGGGTTGTCGACGCCGGACATGGTGGAGTCCATGAAGGTGACGCCCCTGACGAACCCCCGCTTGGAGCTCCCCCACGTCTTGATCCTCAGGCCGTTCATCGTGCCGGTGAACCACGTCGTCTTCACCGTCACGTTCTGCACTGCCTCCACCGCCATCCCTTGCTGGTTGCCTAGGCTCCCGATGCTGATCGATAGAGTTAAAACAAAGATTAGCGTGCGCATACCCTGATTAACTAGTGCGTAGTTCGTTCTAGGTCAACTAGCTAGCTAGCTAGTGGATTAGGTACACTCCAAATCCTGTGCATGCAGTACCGGACCCAGGTCTGGTCCATTTCTACTAGTATAGTTGCCGCCAGTCACGTCGTAAAGCCAAACGGGATATTTTGGGAGGGGACTAACTTTTGTTCAAGTCTTATTTCAAAACTTTAGAAATTTCCTAGATCGACTGAATACTATATACGTTAAACAGTCTCAAGTACATAATTGGTTTCCACAGAATATAATGTCTTAAATAACTATTCCATATATACCATATACTATATATGCGTTAACCCTCTCGATCGATTTATTTCATGCGAACATTTTGCGTAATTCGTGCAGGCAAATTGCCGCGCATCACGACGTACGCCTAGCTGATGCGCGTACGTACGTACGTACCTGATGCCGTGGCCCGGGCCGCACGCGACGCGCTCGATCCAGAGGTTTGAGTTGCCCGGACCGATGGAGACGCAGTCGTCGCCGGTGCGGATGTTGGCGTCGTACACCGCCACGTGGCTCGACTTGTGGATGTGTATCCCGTCCGTGTTCGGGCTGTCCCCCGGCGCCTCCAGCGTCAGCCGCCGCACCGTCACGCCGCGGCACTGCAACACAACCACGTGGAACAGCCCGCTGTTCACCGATCTCACCCCGTCCACCACCACGTTCCTCGAGTTTGAGATCGTCAGCGACTGCATGCACACGGCGGGCGAAGAGCTAACACACGTTAGCATCGTCGCGTACCAGACGCACTACAAAACATTGTTGAGTTTTGACGTACTCACCGACGCGCCGGTCGGGCAGCGGGCGTGCGGCTGCTGCTTGCAGGCCCAGAGGGCGCTGCCGCGGCCGTCGAGTGTGCCGCCGGAGACCGTGAGGCCGTCCACGGTGTCGAACGTGATCCACAGGCCGGACGAGTCGCTCCAGCCGTACCGCGCGGGGGCGAGCACCGTGCCGGCGATGGAGAACGTGACGGCGCGGCTGCTGCACGGGCCGGAGAAGGTGGCGCTCCCCACCAGGAACCTACCCGGCGGCACGTACACCCAGTGGCGTATGCAGCAGGGGGGCGTAGGTGGGCTGGAGCCCCACCCTTGCCCCCCCTCCCCTCTCTTTTAAGTTAGATAAATTTAAGAAAAATTTATCTACAAATATAGAAGAAGCTATCGAGTTAAACAATCGATTCAGAGAATTTTCGATAGAGTTTTTGAGATGCATTACTTATCTAGACCCAAGAGATTCATTTGTAAATTTTGAAATGGTAGGCTTTTTCGGCTTTCAGATATTTATTCAGATGATTTCTCATCATATGATCGTGTGGTTTTGGAAGCACAACTTGACTTATTCATTGATGACTTGAGAAGAAAAGAATTTTCAAGTTGTGATGATCTTGCTAGTCTCGCGGTGATGATGGTTGAAGCAAAAAAGTATGTTGTTTATCCATTAGTCTATAGGCTTATTGAATTAGTATTAGTTTTACCTGTGGGTACAGCTACAGTTGAAAGGGCTTTCTCGGCAATGAAGATTATCAAGACAGATTTGCGTAATAAGATAAGTGATGACTGGTTAAATGATCTCATGGTATACTACATCGAGCGAGACATATTTTTCAAGATAGACATGGAAGATATTTTGTAACGTTTTCAAAACATAAAAACCCGTAAATATCAACTATCAACTCTTAAGAAGCAATGATCGGTACGTTTTTTTCTTTGTAATGTTACGTATTTATATTATATGCGATTGTTAGATAAGTGTTGGTATTTTTATATTATATATACCATTCTGTCATGTTTTATGTTTTGAAAAAATACTATATATATTAATATATTATATATATATTAGTTTAGAGGTCTTAATTTTAGCCCCCTCCTTTCTAAGTTTCTGGATACGCCACTGCGTACACCGTGGCAGCGGCGGCGCTGGCGAAGCGGCACGCGCTGCCCACGCTGGAGGAACGGCCGCGTCGAGTCCGTCGCGCCGTCGGGGCGGGCGCCGTAGTGCAGCACGTTGTACATTGCGCCGGCCGGCTCCGGGAGGAACAGGAGCGCGGCGTGGAGGTGCACGAGCAGGCTCAGGACCGGCTTGGCCATCGCCATATATTTCTGGCCGGGTGTACGAGCTGTTAATGTCACAGGCTCGCTTGCAGGTGCTTGTTAGGAATGGGCGTCTTACGATTGGTTAACTTACACGTGTATTTATATTGGCGAATATAGTGGGCGGCTCTAGTTAAAATCATTACTTATAGGGCGTGTAGTAAGCAGCGGCTGAGTGCGAAGTTCAGAAACCTTACATCCGGAGACCAGGTTATAATTCACGAATGTCCGAGTTCCGTTTCAAAATGGGGTTTGGTGGGTTCTTCGAAGCAAACTCATGGCAGCCTACGTGATTTCCATGTGTGTACGCGCTACTTTTTCCTGAATTGGTGACCGTAGCGAGAAAACGCATTCTGTGTGCAATCGCCGGCACAGGGTGCCTTGGTGTGCTGATCAATAGTTCAATACTCGTAAGACGTACACTCCCAATAGCGAGAATGAAAAGCCCTCTGAAGAAAATAGGAGAGCCCCCATCGCCCCACACGCCGTGCGCCAATCCGACCACAGCGGCCACCCCCATCGCTGGGAGCCTCGATATGCACCCTGGGGACTCCGGCGGTGACAAACACTCCAGATTTGTCACCCTAGGACCCCCAATCGGAGTTTCCCTGGGATCTCCCCAAGCAAGTCCGGTGCTTTGCCTACAGGCGCTCTGGTCACCTAGCGCGCTGCTACCTTAGTCGTGTCTTTCCTCCGCTCCAACGTCAGGCTAAGATGGATCTAGCTCCTAACTGCTGATAGCATCTAGGCCCTCTCAATTCTTTTATTATGTTGTATTACATAGTTTTAGTGTTGATGACTAAGTCAATAATCATTAAGCTATGGAGAGCATGGGCTGAAAGCATAAATGAAGAATTCTGGACTAACAAGATCAATGTGCTTTGTTACTAGTTTATGGCTTGAGAGATGTTTTAAGCCAAGTAGCTAGTGTTATTTCCTTTTGCCGTACTATAAAAAGGGATTGTGCACAAGAAAGCTCTTTGGTTCATAAGACTAAGATTAGACTGCTTAGAGTTCAAAATTTCTTGAAATCTTTCTATTCCTTTGAATCAAGCTCTTCCCTTATGTCAAAATCCAAGTAGAACGCGGCACTAAATCTTCATTCTTGCATTTCCTAAGTCCAGAGGACCTCCCTTGACAAAAAGTTCATACACCGGACCATTCTATTTAAGTATGGACCCAAAACAGTTAAAAACAATCCAAACCGAGCTTTTTTCATTCACGCCAGACCAAATTCTACTGATACCAAAATTCAGTCCGGCGCAAAAGCAAAACTCTCAGTTATCCTTGTCTATCAAGTTTTAAAAGTCCTTCGCATCTGATCCGAAATCTTACCATTCACAACGAACCAAATATTTTAGTCCGGCACACATGTGAAAAGCTTCATCTTTTCGCCGGATCAAATTCAGTTCAGTCCGTGGTAGAAGTCTATTTAAGATGTTTTTTGCTGGGCATATTCCATTTACGCCGGACCAAATTTTGAGTTCACAAATTTCAGTCTGGCGCAGTTGTATTTAGCTTGGTTAAGACTTCCAAGTGTGAAATAATCTTTTTAACTCAAGCTTCTTTGATCAAAGTCCTAACCAAACAAATATCCCTGCACTTCGGACCAAATAGTCTTCTTATAAGTTTTAGTCCGTTGTAACCATTGTTCTTCCCTGGACCAAAATTCAAATAAGTCCATAGGTTCTTTGAAGGAAATTTCAAAGCAAGCCGAGATTTTTCCATTTACGCTGGACCAAATCTTTCCTTCAAGATATTCAGTTCGGCGCTAACGTGAATATCTCGATTGAACCTCATTCTTTGACAAAAGGTCCGTGGCTACTGATTCTACTAAAAACCCATCTACGACAGACCAAATTATTTGGTCCGGCGTATATGTTGAATGCTCATTCCTTTGATGTGCCAAAACCCATCTACGACGGACCAAATTATTTGGTTCGGCGCAAACTCTCAAAATTGGTCCGTGGTACACTGAATCAGTATCGCTAGCCTCTTCTACTATGTCCGTTGTAAACGCATAATCTTGATATTTTTGATATTCTGACATGTCCAACGGTCGTTGTGGTAGGTGTAACGGCTATATTCATTCCAAAAGTCTATATAAGCTTTTCCTGAGCCATCTACCACAGAACTTTTTGATCTCCTTGACATTTTAGCAAACTTAGAGCTCTCATTCTTTCAAGGAGAGTGTGCTGAACATTTGAATCAAAAACTCTTACTTTTCAAGAGTTTTAGCTCCAAACTTAAGTCTAGTGGTGTGTTTGCAAGTGAACCAAGAGACAAGTCTTGTGTAGAGTTTATTACTTTTGAGTCTTAGTGATCCTAAACGGCTTGGAGGCTGTGAAGGTGTGACCTGTCCAAAGATGTTTGTGGAAGGCGACCTTGTCTGCGAAAGGTTTGAAACTCACCTCACCGGAGTGGTGAAAGAGTTGTCATAGTGGAGTCCCAAAGCTACTGCGACTAGCTTGTGAGGGAGCTATACTTCTAGACGAAGTGCTCCGACGTGGATTAGGAGACAGGTTTTGAACCACGGGATAAAATCTCTGTGTCCTTATTCATTCTTGTCTCTCTTGTGCTTTTAGCTTATTGTTGTGTTTTCTTTCCGCTGCTATTGTCACTGCTGTTTTACATCTTATTATCTTACTGTGAGTAACTATAAACTAAAGTAAGCAATTCATATTGTTACTTAGAAGTTTAATTTTGAAAAGTTGACTATTCACCCCCCCTTTAGGCCAACTTAATCCTTCAGCTGCCCAGCAAGCCATCCTGTGAGAAGCTCATGCACCATCACCACCTCGCAAACCATGTTCGATGAAGCCGCCAAGCTCAGCCAGCACGCAGTCCTTCTCACCGTCACTAGTGATAGGACCTTTGCTGACTCCACCAGTACCTACAAGGTAGCCAAGGTGATCGAGGCCAAGCTTGCTATCCCCTAGGTTGACATGCATGTCACACGCCACACCCCGGAGGACTTTATGGCCTGGTTCAACTATCCAGCACAAAGAAACACAGCTGTCCGGGCCAAGCATATTGACCATGGTGGCTATGGCTACGACATTGCGCCCTGGATTGTTGACAACGCTACAACCCAGACCTTGCTGCCCTTTCGGGCATGCATTGGCTTAAAAGGGTTGCCGCTCAATGCATGGAACCAAAACACTGCGACAGAAGTTCTTAGGGGGTGGTGCTGTTTTGACCGTATTGACTGGCTGTCGTGCCGTCGCGAGGCCACAAACATCTTCTAAATTTGGGTCTGGGTCTCCAACCCGGATGTCATTCTTAAAAGCATTTCGTGTTGTCTTTGCTAAGGATCGCAGCGGGAGAGCACCAAGGACATGGCAAGGTGCCTCGGATGCCTCACCGCCACGCTCAAACCCGCCGAAGGGCACAATCCATTACGTCCTCGTCCACCTCGATGCCACCGATGACTTTTCACCCTCATTGCACGAAACTAGTGAAAACTTCCCGAAGACCCGCCCTTCGATTGGACACTTGGTGTCATCGATGGAGCGCCGCCTCCTCGGCCGCCCCGATGGGCAGACGTGCGCTGTCATCTGGGACATCACCTCCACGACGACCGCCTAGATGATGATGATGAAAATAGGGAGGATGATGGTCGTGACTCACGAGGCGATGAGGCAACCACGAGCATCGCTCATGGGTTGATCGAACCCTTGGCCGGAATCGCTCCCGAGACCGCTCACCTCGTGGTAGATAGAGCACCGTCGTATCTGCTCCCCACGCCATCATGGCGTAAGCTCATCTGCTGACTCACCACATTGTTATGACGCGTGTGGTTGAACTGGTCACTCGCCGCATCGAGCAGGAGGAAGGCCTTTTTCCATCACCGCACCAGATCCTCGGACCATCTGCACGGCTCTTCAACAAGTGTGGCCTCCCGCCGGGGCTACCCACGCCTGGGTAGATCGATGGAAAGGCAGGCAAGCCACCTTCAGCCTATGTCAGAATGCCCGGTCTGTACCAATGATGATGCCAGGTATTGTCCCGTCAATGGTGTCGGCTCTTCCGGAGGCCATCCACATGGATGTCTCTCTGCCTGCACCATTGGTCAGGCCATCCTCTCCACTATCTTTTTCGGTGGCCAAGCAAGACGCTCTACAATCCCTCCTGCAGAAAGACCTTTTCAGTCTTAAACCAACCACCTGGCAAGACCCAATGCTAGATGAAGTCAGCTGCCACGCCCCAGTTTTTTGTTGCTCTAAAATTTTGTAATCACTAGAAGGATCTACTGGTTGTTTCTTGTCTCTAGTGTACACACCACTAACAGAGGGATGCCATATTACTGTCTCTATCCGAAGCAACGATGAGCCTTTCCTAATAACTGCGGTGTACGGCCCAACAAACGAACAAGAAAAGGCCTTGTTCTTGCATGAACTAGCCTCTTTTGCACCTTCGTCTCGCGAGCCTTGTCTTGTCCTCGGCGATTTCAATCTCATCTATGAGACACACTTCCGTGCCGCAATCAATCAAAGTGAACTTGAGAAATGCCACTACAAAACCGAAAGTACACGTGGAGTAGCAAACGGAATGACACGACGCTTGTCAAGCTTGATCGTGTTTTCTGTAACCACGAATGGGATGCCATGTTCTCTAACCATCTGTATCAGACCCTATCCTCCTCAATGTCTGACCATTGCTCGCTTCTGCTAACTAGTGAAAGAGGCCCCAGGAGACCTCGCACGTTCAAGTTCGAAAATTTCTGGCCTCGCCTCTCGGGGTTCCGCCACATAGTTCAACAGGCGTGGAATGAATCGACCCTGCAAATGGATCCATTCAAACAGATCGCGCACAGATTTTGTATGACTGCAAGGGCGCTTCGCACTTGGAGCGCCTAATTTTCAGCGACGCTAAGCAGTAGCTCCTCTTGGCAGATGAAATCATCTTGCAACTGGATATGGCCCAAGAGTCAAGGGCTCTCTCCCAGGCTGGGCAGCGTCTCTGCAAGGCGCTAAAACTAAGAGTTCTTGGCCTGGCCACGGTGGAAAAGGCATGAACACAAAAGGCCTCTCAGTCACTTGGCTTAAGGAGGGGGATGCGAACACTAATTTTTTTTTCACTTGAAGGCCATTGGCCATCACCGAAAAAATTACATCCATTTCTTGTAGAATGACCAGAGCATTGCCACTCTCTACAAGAACAAGGAAGAAATTCTTTTCAATCACTTTTCACCGCTACTGGGTAAAAAGAATTTATGCTCTCAGGACATCAACTAGCAACGACTGAACCTCCCTACCCACAATACGGGCCATCTGGACGCGGCCTTCATAGAGGAAGAGGTATTGTATGCAATCCACCGCCTGCTGCCGGAGAAGGCCCTTGGCTCGGATGGATTCACTATAGTTTTCTACAAGCACTGCTGGGAAATCATTAAACATGACTTCATAGCCATAGTCTGTAGTTTTCAAAATTGCACTGCAGGGGCTTTTGCCACCCTCAAAATAGCCTCCATCGCTCTGATCCCTAAAAAAGAGATTTCAAGCAAGGCTATTGACTACCAGCCAATCAGTCTAATCCACTCCATTGCAAAGATCATATCCGAAGTGTTAGCTCTGCATCTGTCCACACATATCGATACGCTTATTTCAAAATCCCAGAGCACTTTCATCAGAGGTCAAAGTATTCAAGAATTTCCTGAACGTCCACAATCGGGCAAGGCTTCATCATAAGATGCGCACTCCGATCCTGATGCTCAAGTTGGGCATTGAAAAATCCTTTGATTCCGTATCTTGGGAATACCTCATAGGCCTCCTGCAGATGTGTGGCTTCGGGCCTCAACAACACCAGTGACTCTTCACCTCTTTTTGCATCGACTTCATCATCTATGCTTAATGGGGTGCCGGGAGGCCAAATCAGGCACCAATGTGGCCTATGACAAGGCGACCCCTTATCACCGTACCTATTCATACTAGTTATAGATCCGCTGCACTACATCATCAAAAAAGCAACTGATGACTGGGTCCTATCACCCTTAGAGGATGTGCAAGCTCCCTCCGACTCTCCCTTACGCAGATGACATTGTAATCTTCCTTAACCCGGTCAAGGAGGAACTACAGGCCGTTATTGCCATATTGTTTTGCTTAGGACAGGCCTCCGGCCTGTGAGTCAATATGGAAAAGAGCTCCATAGCGCCAATACAGTGCCACGATATACATCTAGACAACATCCTGCAGTTGTTCACTGGTATTATATCGCATTTCCCAATGAAATACCTAGGCATACCACACATTGCGTCACATACATCGTGCTCACCTGCAACCCATCTAGGATAAAGTGGCGCGGCGCATTGCAGCTTGGCAGATGGGCCACCTCACCCTTGGGGGGCAACTGACCTTGGTCAAATTGGTGCTCTCCTCAATTCCAATCTATCTTCTGATGGCATTGAAGGTGCCGAGAAAATTCATCGCAGATATTAACAGGGTGAGGAGGACATTTATATGGGCAGGCTACGGAGCGATGCAAGGTGGTAATTGCAAGGCGCGGTGGACAACTGTTTACCACCCAATTTAGATGGAAGGCCTAGGAGTCCTTGGCAGTTCACGCGAGCACTCCGTCTGCACTGGTTGTGGCTCATGCGCACAGACCCAAAAAGGCCATGGAATGGACTACAGACGTCGTGTGACGAGATTGACCGCTTGCTCTTCACGGCGCAACCATAGTCAACATTGGAAATGGCCACAGGATGGTGAAAGCATCTAGGCCCCAAATAGTTTTGGTTTTGGTAATTAATGACAAATTATGAGAAAAGGACTAACACTTTTGGTTTGAGGATTCTTTGAAACAAGTTAATCAAATTATTGGCAATCGTGAAGAAATGAATTTGATCGAATGAAGGTCAATGGATGTATGGTGTCAAAGGTATAAATATTTTCTAGGATTTTTTCTTTAGATTTTGCCGATCTTGGAATGTTGAAGAAAAAGATCGGATTTTTAAAATTAGGTGCCATACTATTAAGAGGGGCTTATGTCGTTTTGTTTGAAGTTGAAAAGAGTGTCGAGGCTCAAATTCTATTTAATTAGACATGTACATGAAAATAACATTCAAGAGAACATTTTAGGATACACAAAATGCACTCTATTCTCTTCATGTCCGGTGCGATCGGACCTCCTTCGGTGCGACCGGAAATCGGTGCAACCGGGCTCCCTTCGGTGCGTTTTTTCCAGAATGAGTGTTTTCCTGCACAAATGAGGGCGGTGCGACCAGAGGTCCTCCGGTCTCACCGATGAGCGATATGACCGGACCATCTCCGGTCACACCGATCATTCTGTAACGGTCACTGTTTTTGCAATTAATGCACTATTTTTTACCGTTACTCTGTGAGAGCCGGTCGGACCGGCCTGAGTCTGGTTGGACCGGTCTCTCAGCCCAAAAAAATCAGTAAAATATTAAAACGGCTAGTTTTGGTTGGTGGAGGTTATAAATACCCCCTACCTGCATCATAAAGCCTTCTTCTGGACCTCATTGAATACATTTGAGTGTTAGCAAGTCTTCAAAATACCTTGAGCTTTAGATTCACATATTTGAGAAGGTTAGAAGCAAAATTGAGTGAGCATTCAAGTATTGAGCCTTAGACACTCAATTCAACCTCAAACAAGCGTCGAGCTTATTACTCTTGGAGGTTGCCGCCTCCTAGACGGCTTGGAGGCGAGCGGGAGGGGATCGACTGAATGGGGAGGGGATTGACTGAATGGGGAGTGTTGAGTCAATAGGTTTAGGGTTTCTTCCCCACCAAATTTTTTAGCATCCGCGCTAGCGAATATTTTTAGCATACGCGCTGGCGCTATGCCCGCCAAAAGAATATCGCAAGCGGTCCCGAAATATTTCCAAGCGGTTTAACAGCTTTTAATTTAAATTATTTTTCCAAGCGGTCCGACAGCTTAGATAGCTTATTTTAAAAGCGGCACTACAACTTTTAATTAAGATTCTTTTTCCAAGCGGTATGTTAGCTTTTAATTATTATTTTTCGAAGCAGTAATACCGCTTGCACCAGTGGACCATCCTGTAGTGTGATCTTCTGAAAGAAGGTAGTGAGAAGGCCCAATCGTTGTGAAGGCAAGGAGCTCGCCTACCCGGAGTGGGGAAGAGCTACCTCTAGTGATTAGGGAAGGCTCAAGCAAGTGGAGCTGGTTTGAAGAAGTTCAAGTTGTTGGTGATATGCCCTAGAGGCGATCATGTGAGATGATTGTATCATACGTCTGTGTTCATGTACTTATCAATTCCATGAATAAATGTCACTCCTTTGTTCATTGAGTATGACTTAATTGTGAAACACATTGGTTATATGATATTATTCTAAACGATCCCTGGTCATATATCATTATGTGGGACAATAGTGATCTGACCAGCACATGTATTGATGTATTGATTGATGGTAATGTTTCACATACCATAGATATGGAGATATCAAATCAATAATGTGGGCACATGTTAGAGAACATAGGGTTGGATAGACCGCTCAAGAGACACCGATGAGATTGTTATCTTAGAAGTGCCATCAGGGTGTAGTCTCGAGTGGTATACCTATACGATCCTTTGACCTGAGATTCTTATTGATTCTTAGCATGCGTAATTGTATACTTTGGGGCTATCAAATGCTTCTCCGTAGCAGGGGAGCTATAAAGGTAGCTTACGGGTATGCCATGAAACATGACGTGAGATATAAGAGATCAAGATGGAATTTGCCCCTCCTCGATAACGGGAGAGATATTTCTGGTCCCCTTGGTGTGGATGGATAAGGAAAAGTGCATGGCCATACCAAAGTGATTAAAGTGTTAATCACGAATTATATCCATTACATTGACGAGTGAATTTGTCAAGCTATCACAAGGGTGGCACGCTTCTCGCATTGAGCTTGACTGATATCATGTGGCAAAAGGATCCTATGTGAGTGTATCAAGGTTCTGCTGATTCGATCATTGTGTACATTCGGGGGTCAATATGTGCTGCTAGGTACCGCTGTTGACTTGTGGTCTGGGAAAGGGTTCTCCGGGACTGCGGCCGACTTGTACATGAGCCTAATGGGTTACACACTTAACGGGTTGGATCATGTCTGATGGATTGGATCCATTAGTGGGTTTACGCGGATTTGGATCCTTTGGCGTCTTAATGGATTTCTACTGTAGAAGATTCATTAGCGTGAGTCCTAGTGGGCTTCTATCGTAGAAGGCTCGTTAGTGCACTCTATATAAAGGAGCGCGTGGGGGCGTGCAGCAAAGAGGACTCTCCCCACCACAAGCCCTAGCCGTCGCTGCATCCCACTACCCCCTAAAACCCTAGCCGCAGCGTGGGTGCTAGCACACCAACATGCGGTGATCCCACCGAACGTGGATACCAGTAGGCGTCATCGCTCTTGCATTGGCGCTGATCGATTCAATCGGCTGCATCGACTGTACGACTACAACGACATTGCTGTGACGGCGATCCGCGATAAGGAGAAGTTGTACCATATCGTGTTCGACTACGTACAGTGCTTCGGAGCACGCGGGGAGGCTTCACCCACTCTACTTTCGCTGCTAATGTGCTCCAAGGGTAACGCTCCATGATCTTTGACTCGCATGCTTCCTGGGTGTTCGCGGTAGAACATTTTTTGTTTTCGGCTAGCGTAGCACCGCGTTCTCCTTTACAAGTCACCTCAATGTGGATTAGGGGAGACCGGTAAGTCTTCGAGATCACGGGATAAATTTCTTGTCTCTCATCATTTTAATTATTGCAATTGTGATTTACATGATCAATTCTTATTTGCACTTATAGATATTGACTCAAACATAAGAATTGTACGTAGCTTGTTTGTCTTATCAAGTAGTAGAGGTCGCAAGCATTTACTTATAAAATTCATACTTGCAATAATTGCTTAGTGATTTTATAAATTGCAAATTAGAGGTAAAAATTTTAGTAACCTTTTATTCACCCCCCTCTAGTCGGTTATCCTTGATCCTACAGATGGCCTTCTGGACCGCCAGATGGCTGCACAGTGTAGTGCCATCCCAGATCACACCACGCCTGTACAAGCATTATAGGAGGAAGACAAGATCAGTGGTAAAAGCCTTACAAAATAACAACTAGATACAAGACATACACCATCATCTCAACCCGCAGCTCATTCAGGAATATGCCCTCTAGGTTTAGCCGGCCGCGAAGACGCCCTTCTTCCGAACAAAACCCGGTCTGCATCTTCCGGGCCTGTCAGGTGGAATACGCCGACAACTGTGTTGTAAGATCTTCCTCTGGCTTACACAGCAGAATCGTCTATGGACAACACAGCGTTTGCAGATCAGAGGATAACCTAACCAATATTTCTTCCCAATGTGCTGTCGGAGCCTAGAAACAGTTCTCCACCATTTCATCGACTGCCTCGAAGTTCGACAGTTGTGGTCATCCATTGCATGCTGGGTTCACATACCGTCACTCCAGCCGGACCAATGGTATCCTTCCATGCAACTCGAACAATGGAACCTCCGGCTGCTAGACTGCCCACCGGACCTTCGGAAAGGCATCAAAACTTTAATTATCCTGATATGTTTATAATGGTGGAAAGAGCGTAACAACAGTCTTTCGTACAAATTGGGTAACCCATGAAAAAATCGTGCAATCGGTCAAAGATGAGGCTTCCAACCGGGCATTTGTCGGAGCAAAGCATCTCAAAAATCTGTTACAATGTCTTTTCTAGCGAGCGGAGTCTTTTGCCCGATTCTTTTTCTGGCGCCCCAAAGTCTCCTGCACCTTGTAATCTCTAAAAGCAATATACCTTTTCCCTCCTTAATCTAATCGCAGCTCGGCTGTCTTAAAATAACTCATAAATCCACCTTGAATGATTGCTTTACTAATCGAGTTTACCTTTTTTCAAGGAGGATTTCGTAAGTGCTGGTGTTGCCAGGTTGGAGCTCACCACGAGTACGCATCAAGCTTCTTGTGACGTACTTAGATGCTGCCTACGTATTTGTGGTACCAGAGGACACACGCATCTACTGCAGTCTCCAGTTCCATCAGGCACGCCAAAGTTGCAAAACTTGACACCAAAATTCGCAAAGAATGGCTCAACTTGACACGGGAGGTTTGTGAGTGGCTAGACACCACCAAAACCAAGAAACAAAACCATTTCGAGACACTTCGTGATTGAGGCGAAACGTTCGGCCTCAGTTGCAAAATACGACTTACGAAATTAATAGCGAAAGCTACGTGATCAACCAACTAAGGGCACCCCGTTTCTAAATCAAGATCGGCAGGTTAGGTTTCGTCTGCCTCGTTTTCTACTGCTATGTGGCAAAACGAGTTGTAGATCAATTAGTCTTTGGACTATCGGAGTGGAGTGGGATGCATGGATTAGTATTAACCACCGTTGAAATGCAGGTAGAAACTAGGGAGCGATGCATTCGTTGATCTAGAAGAAGTTGCGATTGTTTGATTGGACACGTGAATGCGATTGCTGCAATAGAGCAAATTTGACTCCTGGTGTAGTGGTGGGTTGGGTACATCTCAACTCAACCTAGGCAGACTTCATAATGTTCAAATTCAACAACTACTTCGGTCGGGTCAAGGTCCGGTTTGGTTTGCTGTTCACCAATCTCCGGCCGTCAACTACTGTTTTTATCATTTGGCAGACTTTTTAGACTTCGATTTTCATACGATCAACTTACCTTACCGGGTTCTGTTGATGACGGATTGATCGGTTTAAACACACGCAAACACCAGGTTCAACGATGTTTGAGACATGCCAACCGATTTGATTTTGCAATCGGCAAGATGGATGGAAAAATATACGCTCAAAATCGGTACAATATGACAATTGACAAAGATCTAAATAGCTATAAGAAGACGATCAAATCAGGGTAAGATAAGTCTAAACTGCCGATTAGAACTGATTAGATTGTTGATAAAGGTAGATTATTTCGAAGAAGGCGATGCGCAATAAGATCGGAGAAAACAAAATATGCCGTAATAGAGGAAGATCAACAATCGACGATGCGCAACTTTATTAATCAAAATCGGGTTACAAAAATATCCTAAATTATAAAGCTACTTCTAGTTGACAGGAAAAGGTAAATAAAAGTAGATATAAGTTGTTTGATTGATTGTGTTGTCTTTCTGCTTGCCCTCGATCATCTTTTTATAGTGCATAAGCCGATCGTATCCTTTTCAAATATATTGCCAACCGTAATCCATACTGGCTTCTATACGAGATAAAATTCCATTTTTGAATCAACGTCAATCGTAATCTCATCTTTAACTTAACTTTTTTGTCTGTTTAAACGATATAAGTTATAAATATTTATTTTATCTTTGGTCTAACAAATTAGCCATACCTTACCAAATTTCGACGCTAACAGACTTTAATTACTAGGCGTTGTTTGCAATCTTTATACCCGATCAGCTACTAGCTAGGACACACTAGGCATCTATATATGTCCCCACCCATGTACGACATCAGATAGCTTCGCTTAAAAGAAAAACAAATTGCCCTGTTGAATGGTAAGATTTTAGACAAATTCTCCCGTAATCAGACAGTGATTTGTACATAAAATTAGAAGCTGTCACCTACTCGATTCTATATATTCTGACTTAAATTCTACGAGTTCTGCCTCCTCACAAGTCGCCGCAGGCACGTGGGCTTCCACTACCTGTTCAAGACCCTTCCGCCACTCTCGTCCGCTCATCTATCGCCGACGTCAATTAACAATCAACAAAGACAATTAAAATTATCGAACGACCAAATTCTCCAACCAACAGATTTTTCAGACAACCGTTTTTCCAAACAGCTAACTACAACCTAGAATCTACATAATAAAAACTATCCAGAGAGGGTTTTGGAGTGTCGCGTATCAGTTTCCCACGAAACAACTTGCTGCATTCTGAGAGGGTAAAAAACGCAACATGATTGCGGTTATTCGAACGTCGAAGTTATGCCGATCCATGTGGCTTTCAAAAAGCACATACATGCAACACTGGTTTTTTTTTTGGTTTTGGGGATGGATCGTTGAGCCTTTCCTTTTCAGGTGTTACTTACAAGTTACAACGGATGACAACAAAGACGAGAATCTATGCAAACGTGAGCCGAGCTAATTCAGGCAAAAAAAATGGGACGGATGTCGATCAGTTTCGCTGGAACGTTGCTAAGGTTTTTTTTTTAATACTTGAGTGATGATGCGGGAATCAGGGGAAAACTAAATGAAATCCGACTCATGCGAATATCTCGAGGAGACGGCCACCGGGAAACAAGGATTCAAATCTCGCTGAAATTTTGTGAAATCTCGGTTTCTGGGTATAAACGATTTTTGAAATACCGACTAGAGTAAAAATAAATAAAAAATTCAAATTACTACAGTAATCTAGAAAATCTCAACGAGATCTCGCCAAATCTTACCAAGATCTCGCCATTTTTTTACCGAATTTGATATTTGACGATGGATTTGATCGGAAATTGATCAATAACCCTTAAGAAAGTCATATTCTATAAAAATTTGTTGAAAAACCGAATTTTTGAGATATTTTTTAAAAACTTGAAACAACATCAAATTTTTATAAACACGTTTTATCCTGATGTAAAAAATTTATGGTACCATCCTAAGAAATGTAGGATAATACAGAAATTTTTTAAAATAATTGAACTTCATTTATTATCTTTAAAAAATCAAAAACAGAATGAACATAATTGGGACATTAACATTGTCAAAATTTTATAAATTTTCTCGAGTGTGATCATGATCCAAAATTTTTATAAGAACTTAATAATTGATACAATACCATTCTATAAAATTTTAAACTTTTTTGTTTGCTCAATCAAATCTCTGTATGTATTGAACTTCATTTGTTATATTTAAAAATAAAAATAGAAAGAACAAAAATGTTACACTATAATTGTAAGAATTTTATAAATTCAATGGAATATGATCATAATTCAAAAATTTTATGAGATCTTAATAATTTCCTTATAACACTTATGCAAAATTTTCAAAAAATTTAAACATTTTTTCGTTGTTAAAATAAATCTATGTATTGATCATCATGCTTTTATAAGGACGTAACACCGTCAGAATTTTTAGATCTTCTTGAAGATTGATCATCAGATGAAAATTTTATTGAAACATTGATGATAAATCAGGACCATCCACAAAAAATTTCAAAATTTTCTAACAAAGCTTGTACCATTTTTTATCTGGTTGAAGTTTGCCAATAAAGCTTTTATCAACACAGTAACACTGTCCAAATTTTTAAAAATTCATAAAGCTTGATCATCATCTGACATTTTTGTGAGAATATTAGTGATGCATCACAACTATACACAAAAAATTTCAAAATTTTCTAACGTGGTTTATTTCATTTTTCATTTAGTTCAAACTTGCCAGTCAGTATTTTATTAATACAGTAGCAATGTTTTAGTTTTTAAAAATTCCACAAGATTCATAATTTTCTCAAATTTTTATGGTAACATCATCAATGTGTCAGGAATCTCCAGAAAAAATTTCAAAATTTTTTGACTTCATTTCAACTAGATTTCATACCGTTTAATTCTGCCAAGATCTTGGCAAAAACCGGCGAGATTTCATTTTCAAAATCCGGAATTCAAATTCTGATTTTGCAATTTGGCTAAAATTTGTTTTAAATGGTGAAATATCGCTGAGATTTCGTTTTCCGATGGCCGACGAAATCTAGAGTGAAAACTAGATTTGAATCCTCACTGGGAAACGGGCCAATACGGCAAAGGGATAGCGTATAGGGGAAGGTAGTCTGATTGTGGGAACGGCTCATAATTCATGGACTAAATAGTGGTCCAGTAAAAGCCTTCTGGGCTAAATCGGACCCAACACTTGGAGACTTCCTCTAACAAACAGAGATGACCTTAAGAGAGATTGCCCAACCATTTGTCCAAAATTGATCGCGCAGCCCAGCATCGTGCCATGCTCCACCAGATTTCGTTCGCGCCCTTCATGTTTCAGCTGGTTATCGGCATCGGGCGAGCTGAATCCTGAAGCCGATGACGCCATTCTGATGCCCGCCCCTTCACTTCTGATGTCTGCTGCTGTAGGAAGAGCTTCTCGAAGAGCTTCTCGAATAGCTTCTCGAAGAGCGTAGAGTTGTGAGCGAAGCTTCTAGAAGAGAGCATCTCCTCTTCGGGAGAAGGTCGTGTCCCCCTCCTTGCGTCGCGTCGCCGGCGGGGGGGGAGGCACCTCTCTCTGCGGCTGAAGCGTCGAACTTGAGGTTAGTGCTGCCGCTTGGGTCGGTGTATAGCCGTGATGTCGCCTTCTTCAATAATGAGACTTCGGCCAGCCTCGCCATTCCGCCGACGTGCTGGTGCGCTGGTGTATGGTGCTGATGAGGCGTGCTCTTCTGGTGGATCAGCCATGGCGGGATTACCTCCTGTTGCTGGTCCAGGGGCATTTTCGGTATGTCTGGATGGTTTATCGTCCCCACGGGTCAGAGTTTCTACCCCTTCTGCTGTCCCCACTGAAGTGGTTCCACACGGCAGTGTGAGTCGGCTTGATTTTGGGGTAAAACGGGATTTGATTCAGCGCGATGAAGAGACGGAGATTGAGGATTTTTTTGGTCAGCTTTGGTCTATTCCTTCGACTACAAAAACTTCTAGGGTTTCATGCGGTGAGGCGATTTTTTGGGCGAGGAAGGAGCTCGTCCAAAAGAGAAAATTCCTGTTGGAGGATTGCTTTCCAGTCAGGAGATCTGATCGTGTTGTTTCATCGCCGGTTCAGATAAGTTTCTCCAAAGACCTTTGTCCTGTGAATCCGAAGGGGACTTTTGCGGAAGTAGTGAAGAGAGGGAGAATGGCGAATCAGGAAGGTGGGCACTGGGTTTGGCAAGCGGATCCCCGTCCGCCGCGCCAGCCTCGTCACCAGCATCCTCCGCCGCAACATCCTCAGTTACAGCGTCCTCCTGGGCCACTGCAATTTCGTCCGCCTCCGAACCCCCAACTGAATCAACAAGCTCGTTTCCCTGTTGGGCAGATGTCTAATGAGGCGAGAGTTCCCCAGCATCAGCTGACGATGCGCCCCCAGCAGCAGCAGCAGATGAAGAATCCGCAGCAGGGGAGGAGGTCGTTGCAGAAAAATATGGGGTCAGGTAAGGAAGCTGACCAAGTTGTCATTGATCCTAGATACAGAGGTTTAACTTGTTTTAATTGTGGTGAACCTGGCCATTTTGTGGGTATTTGCTCAAAACCTAAAATCTATTTCATTTGTGCTGTGCCTGGTCATCATATGAATGCTTGCCCGACTTGGTCTAAGCCTTTGCCTCAAGCTTCTTACGTTGGTAGTGCTGGTAGAGGTTTAGGGTTTTATCATCTGGAGATTCCTACTGTTGAGTCTACTCAATGGCTCAACTTAAAGAATTGTGGAGTGGTTAGGTTGAAAAGGGGTGAAATCACTTTGCCTAAGTTGGAGAAAGAGCTATCTGAAATTTACTGTAGGGAGTGGCCGTGGCAGATCAGGGAGTTAGATTTGGACAAGTTCTTAGTCAGATTCCCTCCTCATAAGAAAGTTTCTGATATAAAAAACTACCCCTCTTTCAATCTAAGGAAGGAAGGTGTGGAAGTGGAGGTGTTAGAATGGATTGGCGAATTAGAGTCATATGGTGAGTTGAAGGAAGCTTGGGTGGCTATAAGGGGTATTCCCCCTAAATGGTGTGACTGGACTGTTTTTGCTCAGATTGTGTCGGGTTTTGGGATTATGACTGAGGTTGATTGGTCCGGACTGTTCAAGTCTTTTTATGAAAAAGCTCGAGTCAAAATTGCTTGCAGGAATCCTAGTCAAATTCCTCTTGAGAGGTTGTATGAAATGGACAAAAAGCTTTATCTGATATCCTTTGATGTGGAGGAATATGCCCAAGAATTGGAAGATCCGTCAAATCCTAAAAATGATGATGATGACGATGGTCAGGAGGATGATGATGAGGAAGCTGATGATTTGGGTGACCGGAACAGTGATAAAAGTAATATGGAGGTGGACAAAACAAAGAATCAGCCAAGTGGGGTTGTAACCGCAAGATCAAATGATGGCAGCTCGTCGGGGAAGGCTAAAACTGTAGGTATTGTGGAGGATGGAGATATCTTGATTAATCAGACTGATCAATTGCTGCATTGTATGAGCAATAGTGGTAAGCTTGATGGTGAGATAGTGGTAAGACAAAGCTATGAAGGATGGGAAACTCCTCAGGCAAATGACATAGTTCTGGAACAAGACTCTTCTATACAAAGGAAGGAAAAACTGGTTGGATATGAAGAGACTGAGTGTACAGATCATTCACATTGGAATGCCTTTAGGGCGCTTGCTGTAGAAGGACAGGAAATGGAAAACAATTATCTGTTAAAAGAGATGGAGTTGGTTGGTTCTGATACTGATGATGAGGTGGCGCTTGAGACTGTTGCTTCATTTCAAAATGACCTGGAGGTTATGGAGGATGGTATTTTGACTCAGAAAGACGAAAATGTGCATAAGAAGATGATGCAGCATGATCCAGCGACTAAATGGGGGCCATCCTTGAGGATGAAGAGACCCAGGAGGTTTGTTGAAGATGGCAAAACAGTTCTGCAACGGGCGCAAGAATATATGCAGTACAAGAATCTGGAGTCAAAAGTTAATCCTAAAAGTGGTATTTCTTTTAACTCTTTAAATAATGAACAGCTGATTAATATGGCTTCTCTTGTTAATGTGAAATTGGGTACTAACCCTCAGAATATTATTAAGAACGTTGAAAGAATGAAAATGATAGAAAGAGAGAAGATTGCTGCTTTTGAATCGCATAATCCAGATATTCTTTTACCTATTGATTTAGATGATGGTATAGGTCAAACTGATTTCCCCCCATTATTGGGTGTGACACCACAGAAAGCTTCTCCAATTATGGGAGGTGTGGGTAGGGATATGGAAAAGTCTTGGTCTCGGGTAGTTAGTAGTAGTAAACAAAAAGTATCGATAATGAAAGGGCATTCGGAATATTAGAGGCTGAATAAATCGTAGAATTACTGGGCTTTCGATTTTGTTCTTAAGAACAGTTTAGATTTTATCGGTATTCAAGAAACTAAGAAAGAAAACTTTGAGGATGATATGTTAAGTAGCATTAATAGAGACTATATTTGGAGTTGGTTAGCTGCTTCTGGTTCGGCTGGTGGTGTTCTGGTTGGTGTTCGATCTTCTAAATTTACTGTTAATGTGTGGCAGAATTTTAAATTCTGCTTGACTTGTATTATTACGAATAGCGTAGATAACTTTGTTTGGAGGTTAGTGGTGGTATATGGCTCTCCTTATGATGAGGGTAAACAAAATTTTTTAGATGAGTTGCATCTTGTTATGAGTAGTTGGGAAGGTCCCACCATTGTTGGTGGCGATTTTAATATGGTGGTGGCGGATCGAAAAGAGTAATGGGGTGATTAATCACCATTGGGCTTTCTTGTTTAATGACCGTGTAATAGTTGGGGAATGATAGAATGGAAAGACTCAATTAGAACCTTTACGTGGTGTAATAATCGGGAAGCGACCTATTATGGTCAAGCGCTTGATAAAGTTTTGTGACCACCCATTTTGATCACCATTATCCCGAGCTATAGTTAGAATTGGCCCTAAGGCTAGTAGTGACCATGCTCCTTTAATTGTAGACTTTGGTTTTAATGGTGGTAAGAAGTGTACAATCTTTAGATTTGAGAAATGGTGGCTGAGTAGACCTGATTTCATTGAGTTAGTTGAACAATCTTGGACCTCTCCTTGTGTTGATTCAGATCCTTTAGAGATCTGGCAATCTAAGATTCGGAATCTGAGAAAGAGGATCCGTGGTTGGGTTATGAATGTTAATGCTGGGATGCGTAGATATAAATCTGATTTAATCAGAGAAATTGATGAATTGGATTTAAAAAGGGAAATCTCTCATTTGTCAGGAGATGATAATCTTCGGTTGAATGCCTTAAAGGTTGAGTTAAATAAGATTTGGAGTGTTGAAGAGATAAAAGCTAAACAGAGATCTAGAGACAGGGATGTTAAAGATGGTGATAGAAATACTGCATATTTTCATGCAGTTGCTAATCAAAGAAGAAGAAAGAAACATATCTGTGTTCTTGATGGCCCTGATGGCCCGGTGAAGGATACTAAGGATATGTTAGACTTGGCTGTTAATTTTTATAAAGATTTGTTTGGCCCAGAGAATACTTTAAATATCTCTCTGGATGAGAACTTCTGGGATTTAGACAGTAAAATTAAAGATAATGAGAATGAGTTGTTAGAAGCTCCTTTCTCGGAATCAGAGGTTAAAGATGCTGTGTTCGGCTCTTACGCTGACGGTGCCCCTGGCCCGGATGGTTTTTCCTTTTTGTTCTATCAGAGATTTTGGGATTTAGTGAAGAATGATTTAATGGCTATGTTTCGTTGTTTTCATAATGGGTCTTTGAACCTCTCTAGGCTTAACTACACGATTATAACTTTAATTCCTAAGGAGATTGATGCCAGGAACTTAAAAAAATTTCGGTCTATTAGCCTGATTAACTGTAGTTTCAAGATTTTTTCAAAAGTTTTGAATAACAGGCTGATTAGGATTGCTGATAGAATTATTTCTCCTAATCAATCCGCTTTTATTAAAGGTAGGTTTATTCTTGATAGTGTTATGGCTGCGCATGAAATTATTCATGATGTGGTTAATAAAAAGACCAAGGGTCATTTTAAACCGGATTATGAGAAAGCTTATGATGAGTTCTTTGGAGTTTCTGGAAGATATGCTTAGAAGTAGAGGTTTTGGGGAAGGTTGGATCACTTGGATCAAGCATGTGGTCATAGGGGGCTTTATGTGTGTCCGTATTAATGAGGAGAATAGTAAATACTTTAAATCTGGTAAAGGCTTAAGACAGGGAGACCCTCTCTCTCCTTGTCATTTAATTTAGTGATGATGTCTTTACTAGAATGCTTGCTAAAGCCGCTTATAATGGTTTGATTGAGGGTTTGATGACTAACGTTTGCCACGTGGTATTATTAGCCTTCAATATCTTGATGATCTTGTGCTCTTTCTAAAGAATGATCTAGAAAAAGCTAGGAACTTTAAGTGGTCATTATTCGCTTTGAGCGGTTATCCAGTATGAAAATTAATTACGATAAGAGTGACTTGATGTGTATAGGCATTAATGAAAGGGACCAAACCGATCTTGCTAGGCTTTTCTCTTTGTAAGGTGGGATCGTTTCCTTTTAAGTACTTAGGGTCCTTTACACTATGCAAACCGAGAAAAGAAGATATTCACCTATTGTTGATAAAGTGATTAAAAGGGTTCTTTGGGTGGCGAGGCGTCTACTTTCTTTTGGGGTAGATTGACCCTTTTAAAATCTTGCTTATCTAGTATCCCCATCTATTTGTCATGCATTATTAAGTTTCCCAAGTGGGCGATTGATGAGATTAATTCTCGATGGCTCATTTTTTCGGAATGACGATGATCAAAAATGCATTATCACTTAGCAAATTGGCGCTTGATTGCTCGTAAAAAAAAATTCGGTGGTGCAGGGGTTCTGATCCGAGTAGCTTGAATTTATGTTTGTTAGCTTCACGGTCTCTAGATATTATTTGAGGCATGGAAGTCTTTGGAGGAAAATCGTTGATAATAAATATCAAACCCGTAATCCTAATATCTTTTGTTGCTCGCCGAGAATGCCTCCCCTTTTGGAAGGGTGTGATTTGGGCTGCTAAAGCACCAAAATGGGTTATAGGTGGAAAATTGGTGATGGTAAGCATGTTAGGTTCGGGAGGATCGGTGGTTTGGTACCTCGAGTTTAGCTATCCAATTTTGGCCTCTCTCGTGATTTCTGCGGAAAAGAACATTATCATTAAGGAGGCGTGGGATGGTGAGAATTTAAGGCTTTCCTTTAGAAGGTCTGCTTTCAAAGGCTTTTGAATATGTGGCATGATTTAGTCAAGATAGCTGAATCTATTGTTTATAGTGAGGATCTTGATTCTATTATCCGGAACTTTGATTCTAAAGGGTTGTACAATTTATTCATCCCCTTTATGTTTGTTGTCGATTTAGAGGGTCCAACTCTGTGTTTATTCCTGTCATTGTCGGAAAATTAATGTTCCGCCTAGAATTCATGTGTTTCTCTGTCACCGGCAAATAATAGACCGATGACTAGAGATAATCTTTCTAAGAGGCAAAAGGTTGATGATATTACTTGCTTGTTTTGTTTTGAGCCCTGAATCCATAACTCATTTATTCTTTAATTGTTGTGTTAGTAAAGCTATTTGGAGTGAAATTGCCGAGACTCAAATTTTGACTTGGGGATTCCTTTGAGCATGTGGCTCGGTGGTGGATTAGCGAGGAAGAAGCATCTTTGTTGTTAATATTTGTACTACGCCACGTTTTGGACAATCTGAAATTACTGAAACTCTTTGTGTTTTCGGGGAAAGTTGGAAGGAGATTCGGTGGTTTTGGGTCGGATTGCAAGAAGGCTAAGAAGCTGGATGGTTCTATTAAAGGAAGATCAGAAGTGTCAAGTGGAAGTGGTGGCAAAAAAATTGGAGGAAAAAGCTGGCCGAGTGCTAACCCTCAGCTGGAAGTAAGGCGAGCTCGTAAGAATTTGGAAGTTGTTGATTGTTCAGGTCCTGGGGGGAAGCTGGTTGCTTGTGATTTCACGGTCCCCTGACTCTTCCTGTGAACTGGAGGCTGGAGGCAAACCTCAAAAATGTTTCGATGCTCATGGAAGAATGCTGCATGAAGTCTTATCTGGCGTTGATAACAACAAAAACCAAGAAGATGTTATTACTATCCTCGATCCGAAAAAGCTCACTTTCTTAGGCGTGGTTTCTTTGGTATCTGGATTGATGTTTTGATCTTAGCGTCGAGTTTTTGTCCGGCTCTATTGCTTATAAGGTTGATAAGTGTCAGTCCCGAATTGCTTGATTAGGTTGCTCTTTTGTTTTAGTCTGTTAGCTACCTATGTTTTGCCTTGTCGGCTTATCCTTTTCTCGCCTTAGGGATAGCAGTTCTTTCCTAGTGTTTTGTTCGACCATTGCGGTCATGTCTGAAGTTGCCTTGTAAGTCGGTAAACCCAAAGAAAACCTTTTGTCGACTTTTCAAGAAAGCTGGGCCTCCTGGCCTGTTTTCTAAAAAAAAAAAAAAAAGAATCCTGAAGCCGATATCTCCTGAAGCCCTTCTGCAACCTTGCGCACCAACACCTCAGGGAAACAACCCAAAACTTCAGTTTGTAATTTGGATAGATATCACATGTTCCTGCAATCTTCTTTGTATTTCATGAAAAAAATATATGTGAAAATGGTTCTATAGTCCTGAAAGAACATATTCCCACCTTGTATATACCGCTTAAACAAAAAATATTATACCCATTTATCCTTTTGAGTATACTCTAATAATGATTATAAGATACTCTAAAGTGAGTTCTATGAAAAATTTCATCAAAATCCACTTTTATAGCATAATTTGCATACATACTCATGTTGCATACAAAAAAAGATATATAGCAAAAATAAAGAACTCCGATAAAATTTTTTCCACCATGTCGCATTGGAGTATCTTAAAATTAATATTTAAGCATACCAAAAGTAATAAAAAAATATAACACGTTCGTTGAAATAGTATATTAGAAGTGGGAATACTCCTGAGAGTAATGAAAAGACTTCATGCTCAGATCGACCAAAAGCGGGAGGAAGGCCAACAAGCCATGACTCGCTCAAAACCGCAGATAGACAGCAAGAACGGGCAAGGACAACAGCATCTGTGTGACCTACCAAACAGTCTATCTTCCCACACAATTTACTAACCACAACCAGCGCGTACATGCCACCTCCCCCCAATTTGCCGAATCCAAACAAAAACAACCAACAATAAAAAATCAACATATCATCCCTCGATACTTCCGGTCTACATTTTACGGCAAACGAAATATAAGCACGTAATGGCAAAATGTTCACATTGTTTATCACAGAAATGAGTGTAGCGCAATTGAATTTGTGTAATATAAGACCTACTTTGCCAAACTTGGGTACTACAAGCTATATGGAGCAGTGAAGCTAGCTACCAAAATTAGCAGCAGCGAGCTACTTGCCTGGCCATCCGTACCTGTTTTGGGTCACCAAAGTGCACCAGACCTTCCCACGCCATCTCTTCCCTCCATCTAATCACTCCTTGACGTCTCATCCTCCATTCTCCAACCTCACCTCACGTGCTTCTAGCGCGATGCGTAGTGGCGCTCCTCATATACCTCCTCGTCACTCATCTTTGTCCTAAGATAGGAATCATACAAGCTTTCCTTTTAGCTCTCTTCCAAATGGCAGAGGGAGGGAGGAGAAAATAAAGGTTCAAGTAGCAGAGGCTTTCTACTTGCCTTGCGCTTGCAGGTTTGCACATTGTTCCTTACGAGTTTTCTTTTCCATCATTGCTCACTCAAGAAAAAAGGCAGTGGCAAACGACAGTTTTCCCTTCGGCTTTGCCGAGAAAAGACCGCGGAACCTGCAGCAGTTGTGGGTTCTTTGTCACAATTGCTTTGTTCCAGATATTGCGGATTTTGCAGAGAAGGATATCAATTCTATCAGCTTGCAAGGATGGCGCAGGCTCTGAGCCTGAGGCTGCTTCTTGCATTTCTGGCAATCGGATCCTGCATCGCCGCTGAGCACATCGACTTGTGGCCGATGCCAAAGTCGGTGACCCACGGAACACAGAGACTTTACGTCAGCAAAGATATCACAATGTCAATGATGGGAAGCAAGTATTCTGATGAGAAGGCGATCTTGAAGGACGCCTTCCAGAGGATGCTTGATTTAATGAAACTAAACCACATTGTTGACGGTGCAAACCCAAGTTCTTTCATGCTCACCGGTGTAAATATAGTTGTCCATTCGCCAGAAGATGAGGTAAGCTGCTGACTTGATCTGATGAACTACAAGTTTCTTTACAAATTGAAATGTTTGTTTCTGTTAATGCTCTGTGCTGTTCATCTTCTGCAGCTCAACTTCGGGGTAGATGAGTCACACAACTTGACTATTCCTACAGTAGGAGATCCATTGTATGCACAAATTGAGGTAAGTAAAAGCTCATTGCTTTATGCTGTGAACAATTGATGATAGCATAATCTAAAAAGATATTAGATACTTACTCCTAGTTGCTGCAACTCCTTTCTTCTTTGTGATGACTGTTTGCCAGAGTGAATTTCCCATCCTACAGAGAAAGAGACCATACTGTGTGAGAGGATCTGTTTTATGTACAAACAATAGATTTCAACTCTGCAATTGAGTTGCATGCTAGCAATTTTTAAAACATGCTGATTTTACATAGAATTATCCCACTTGATACATACTCTTCTTCAGAAGAATTATATTAGGCAATTTGTTAGATCACAAGGCAGTGAGTGTTCTCTTGTGTGCTCCACCGTATTCAGCATCTCTAGTAATATGCATAATGCTGTCCTAACAGGACCTACACACTCTTGAATAGACTTTTTGTAGTAATTCTCTGATAAACATATTAACGTAGAATCTACCAGTACCAGATGGATCCCTAAATGCAAAGCACAAGTTGTCTCTGTGAAAAAGTATTCTGTAACATCCACTCAACAATAAATGTAACTTGGTTACAAAAGAACAAATCGTAAATATGGTAGTTTTTTTTGATAAAGGAAGATTTTATTAATCTCAAGAAACTTACATCGAGACAATACAAGTCCTTGAAATTGCTTCCGACCTCTGCTTAAATTAAGCACACAGCCCAACAAGAATAAAAAGAAACACACACACACTAGTAAATATGGTAGTGCCCTGTTTCATGTGTGTCTGGCATGGGAAGTGAAGTAGTTAGGCTGCAAAGGAAAGTGAAACGAGTGATCTAATCATATTTATGCATGATGCAAGCCACTGCAAATAGCTTGATACGATCTATAAAAATAATTGATGCCACCTTGCAATATTTTGTAGGCTCAAACAGTTTTTGGAGCACTTCACGCCTTACAGGTAACTTACAATGATTTTTCAACTCTCAATCTTCTTTTAGGTAATCTAACAGTAATTTTTCATCAATGCAGACATTTGGCCAATTGTGTTACTTTGATTTTACATCAAGGCTTATTGAACTCAACTTGGCTCCTTGGATGATTACTGACGCACCCAGATTTCCTTACAGAGGACTTCTTATAGGTTAGCTACAATGTGATCTCTGTCCTCTTTTTTGCCCAACAAACAATTATTGTATTCCAGTAACTAGTTGCAGAACTTTGAAACAATAATTTTTTAGAGAGAATTTTGAAATGGGCAACCAAATAAATAACTTGTAACTTTTATTTAATATTTTAAATTGACCCAAATGTTCTACTTTTCTCACAGGCCTCAAAATATCAAATATTAATTCATTATTCATGTGGACATCTTGCTCATAATCATTTGCACTGCTAATAAGTATCAATATTAACTTGTGCCCGCACGCTTGCAGATACCTCAAGGCATTATGTTCCTGTTACGGCAATTAAAGGAGTGATTGATGCAATGACCTACAGTAAATTGGTAGGTTTGATGACCATTCAATATGAATCGCTTGACTGATAAGTTACAACAGACTTAGAAATGTTGTGTGCTTATGTTCATTACAATAGTTTGCATTATGATACCATGCTCCCTTTATCATCATGCAGAACGTTCTCCATTGGCATATCGTGGATGAGCAGTCATTTCCCATTGAAATACCTTCATACCCAAAACTGTGGAATGGTTCATACTCTTATTCAGAGAGATACACAATGTCTGATGCTATTGACATTGTACGGTGCGTTTTTTTTTTCATACTAGCATTACTAGCCTTCAGAAAATGTTTATATTACCAAGACCACCAAAACAACTCAAATGAAACATAAACAATGCAAAGATTTCCATTAAAAGATTCATTGTGCATAGCGGCATCATAAGACGCGACAATAATGTGAAGAGAGGTAGGGGCCAGCCAAACTTGACTTGGGAGGAGGCAATCAAAAAGGATTTAAAAGGATGGAATATAACGAAAGAGATGGCTTTGGATATAAGTGCGTGGAAAGCAGCTATCCACGTGCCTGAACCTTGATTAGGCTTTATACCACGTATTGGTATAGTTTTAGGCTTTGTTCTACTTTCTCATCTCTCTCTTTCTCCCTTTGTTGGCGGATCATTTTAAGTTTCAACTCTAGCCTACCCTAACTTGCTTGGAACCAAAATGCTCTGTTATTGTTGTTGTTGTATTGTTCCAGGATAGTATACAGAAAAATTGTTACTGTTTCTGTTATGTTCACATGAGATGTGACTTTATTTCTATCTTTTGTTCTTCTGTTATACTTGAATGTCAAAAGACTGATATACTGGAGAGGAAGAAGAGCCTAATTACTGTCAAACTATATGGAAGGACACTTGAGAGAAATGAAACGAAATGTCTGAACTGACATAAGTCACATAACCTATTAGTGGCAAGTGGCAACAAACAGTAAAGCCCCTTGATAGCGGATGATTAATGTGGATGTGTTCTCCTTCAATCATAATTTTCATATGCAGTTAAAGTGACAATGCAAGGCACCAAGAAATGGCATAAATAATAGCTGGATGGACCATAACCTAGATATGCATTTCAGTAAAGCAGTATAATTGGACAGCAATCTAGATATGCAATTATACAGATGGACTTTCCAAAAGTAAGATAACAAATCCACACCTTTGCAGATACGCCGAAAAACGAGGTGTAAATATCTTGGCTGAGATTGATGTTCCTGGCCATGCTCTCTCATGGTAAGGCATTTCATTCTGTTCAATGATGCATACTACAGATAAATGAATAATATGCTCCAGAATTATATGGAATCTTTTGTAACGCAAAACCCACAGTATATCCTGTGAATACACTCAAGAGTCAAGATACCTTACTGGAGTTCACAACGTGCAGTTAAATTTATATAGAATATACATAGCAGTAAGCATGGCTAAAAAATGTGAATATTGCACCTTTTCAGGGGTGTTGGCTACCCATCATTGTGGCCATCAGAGAGCTGCAAAGAACCACTTGATGTCAGCTACAACTTTTCGTTCGAAGTTATTGATGGTATTCTTTCAGGTGATACATCATGAATCTTTTGTCAACAAAAGTGAAGTTAGGCTGTACAATTGTTATTTGAAAAGATCATTTAACTTGTGGTTATGTTCTAACAGAAATCAGTGGTTCATAAAACTTGGCAACGCTTATAAATATATAATGGTTACATTATCTGGATTCATTTACTATTGGCAGAAAATAGTATATATCTTACTGGGCAGTCTAATAAAGTTCTTAACTTCTGTTATCTTTCAGATTTTAGCAAGGTTTTTAAGTTCAAATTTGCCCACTTAGGGGTGATGAAGTCAATACAAGTAAGCAGAAGGCGTTGCGGTTAGAGTTGTTGTACTATACTAAACAGTGATTCTATAGATTAAATACATTTATTCTTTTCTTTGAATTTCAGGCTGCTGGACAACAACACCCCACATTAAGGAATGGTATATTCCTATCCAAATAAGAACACCCAGAATATGATAGCTTATCAGATTTTTTTTTAGATAAAGGATTAAAATTCGGTCTCTGCAAGAGCACACAACCAAGTTTGTACAAATATCACAGCCGAAGAGTGATAGCTTATCAGATGTGCTTTCATAAATTTCTTGTTATCAATACAAAATAAATCAGCCATTTTCTGGTATCAGTCATTTAATCCAATGATAATCCTTTTTCATGGCATACAGGTTGAATAATAACCACATGAATGTGTCAGATGCATACAGATATTTTGTATTAAGATCCCAAAAGATAGCAATATCACATGGCTACGATATCATTAACTGGTATGCCTATTGTTGCTGATTTCACAGGTTCCAATTAGTTCTTAACCCTTAACAGACACCATGTCATGCTTTCAGGGAAGAAACATTTAACAACTTCGGAGACAAGTTGGACCGTAGAACCGTGGTGCATAACTGGTATTTCCTCAGTGCCTATTTGATTTATACTAATGGTTGCTTTCGTTCGAGCTATGCATGGATTTCGGTGTTAAATGTATTATACGAAATAAAGGGAATTAGATTCACTTACCAGCTAACATTGTAGGTTGAAAATATAAGCTCATTGTACGATGTAGATTCCATCTCCTCCTGTCCTTCTTACTACTATCAAAGTATCAATAATAATAACAGTTAAATTTGCTCATAAATTAACAGGCTCGGTGAGGATGTAGCACCAAAAGTGGTTGCTGCAGGCCTGAGATGCATAGTAAGCAACCAGGATAAGTGGTACCTAGATCACTTGGATGCCACATGGGAGGGATTTTACATGAATGAACCCAGAACAGCAACGCTTGGTCATTGGTGGTGAGGTTTGTATGTGGGGTGAGCAAATTGATGCATCAGATATCGAACAAACTATTTGGCCGCGTGCTGCAGCAGCTGCAGGTAAATGACTAAACAAGTTTTGACCCTCCTAATTCATGCCTTGACATATTTTAAACTTGGTGCGTGCATTTGTATCCAATAGCGGTCTGAGTTATACGATATGATCAACTGTATTATGTTCTTTTATGAATTTAGGGGACATTATACAATCTAGTCTGATATAGTATTCCAATTGGTTATCTTGGTGCTGTAACATGATAGACTTAGAATGGTAGCTTCCTCTCCATATACATACATCAGCCTGGATGTCTCAATTAAAAATTTTAAGCACATTGAGATGCCACTAATTATTCTTATTCCTATACATTACAATTAAAGATAACAGCTAAGTGCTCACTGCTCATATCTGCTACATCCTATTAAAAGAAGAGGGAAGCACAGTATCAATTATCAAAGGCATACACAATTTAGCATGTTGCTGAACAATTATAGATAACTGTGTTATCACACTTTTCCATTAGGAGGGCTGACATCCTGATTCCTCATGAATGCTCAGAATTTTTCAGACTTAGTAATTATTTAAGGGCATGATTCACAGGAAATATTATTTGTTGTGCTTGTCTCTTCACTGTTAATATTCATCTAATATACCAAGATATGCATGAGTGCACTACCATCTGTATGGACATATTTTAACTCATCAATCCACTTACATCGCATTGGCTTGAAGAGAGACTGTGGACTCCAATTGACAAGCTCGAAAAAGACGCAAGATTGGCCACATCAAGATTGGCACGCTTCAGGTGTTTGCTGAACCAAAGAGGGGTAGCTGCTGCACCACTAGCTGGTTATGGTCGTACAACACCATATGAACCCGGTCCCTGCGTAAGGCAATAGGACATTCATAACAAAATGGAAAGTAGCATTCACAGAGGATAGACATCATTTTAAGATTTGTTTTTACCCAGTGTAAATTCAGCATCATAAAATTCAGATAGTTCTATGGTTATATGGACTACAGAATGTTTCAGTAAGTCATTATTTGTCCAACCACCCCCCAACAAAAAAAAAAAATTGCACCACAATATTTGGATGATAATGGCACCTGTAGCATGACTACGAAATAATAGGGGCCTCAGGGTGTTCACTGAAAAAATTAGTTGACTTGGACAGAAACTAAGCATAAATGTCGGCTAATCAAATCCAGTAGATTCACAAATTCAATTTTATTACATGCACTCAATCATCCTCTCCTGCACATGAGCATGCATAAAATTCAAGGACGTAGTTACTGTCAATAAAGGATCCACACACTTATCGAGAAAGCATCTAATATCAGGCAATATTTTGACTTGCTGTTTGCAGCATTCAAATGGAAGAAAATTTGAGTGTGCATCATAGCTCAATGATTCCATTTGTCTCTTCAGTTGCGAACTGCCCCGTTCACAAATTTCTAAACTAGGACAGGTTGAGACATGCTAACTGACATACTGGTACTTGGTGCCCCATCTTGCTGACTACATTCATCAGGTTCATTACCAGACATCTTTTATTCCTCCATGCCTGCTATATGCTCCTTCATGCTCTCAAGCTGCCGAGAGAGATCTAACCCCATCTTCATCCATTTTCTAGCCACTGAATGTTGCTTAAGCCGCACAGGTAAACACGACTTGTCCCAGGCAGTTGTTGCAAGTCACTGCCCTTCCTCAAATGGGTGCTCACCATCTCAGTCCAACCACAATCCGGTAGGCTTGTCGAAATGCATCATAGGTTACATCACTCTTGGTACCATTTAAGTCTTGCAAGCCAACAAAGCAGGCTAGCTTCCTGAGAGCAGCGCTGATTACCCCATAGTTTGGTGAGAGAGAAGCAAGGGCAGTGGTGGTGCTAGTCTTCAGGGCAAATTCAGAAACCAGAAGGTTTGGTAGGGTGCCTTTAGAAGCTCTTACTCCAAGTTAGAGAAGATGACCTGGTGTGCATGCTTTAGAGGAAGCAAAATTCTTGACTAGTTGGAGCTGCTAAGGATGTGCACTGGTGACAATCCTGTCAAGGAGTTGCTAGGAGTTGAAGGTATGAAAGTATAGGAAGTTGTTGGCCTCCAACTAATCAGAGGCCACCAGAACCGAGGGCCAAATCAAGGGTAATAGTTGCACATCAATACAACTGAAGCAAAATCATTTTAGAGAATATCAAATTACTAACGAGCATAGACGCAGTGGTAACTTTTGGTATTTGGTAAGCTACATGTTTACCTTGCCAGCTCTGCTGAGCATTTCAACACCTTTTTTAAGGTCAGAATCTGACAATGGAGAATTGTTTAGCTCCTCAGCATTGAGCATGGCATTGACACTCATGATCAACACTTTCCAAACCATGGGCCGATTTTATCACCCTCACCGTTACTTGAGCCAAAAAAACTCCACTGCGAGCTCAAAGAACTCAGCACTGCTCGCACAAGAATTATACTCCTTTTTTGCCACCCTTAAACCCATATTCCAGCTAGTGCTTGCAAACCAATTAAGTTCACGCCCCCCAACAGTTCCATTGCCCAAAAAGCCTTCCACAACAAGGTTAACCATCCATAGCTTGGCACGCCTTGAGTATTTCAGGATCTCAGCCTCAGTCCCTGGCTCACGAAGGAGGAGCTCAATAAGATTGCGGAGAACAGCAACCTCAGCCATTGGCATTGGCTTTCCAGCGAAGTAGAGGCCAAGAAGGAAGGTCAGTGAAGCAACTGCCACCAGGACAGACTTGCAGGCAATAGCTTCATGACTTGCAAGTGTTAGGGACTCAGGGTTGATTGAAGTCAACACAACCCACCATGGTCTTCATCTGCTTGATGGCCTCATCTTCATCCTTCTTCTGCAAATGGATTTTAAACTAAAGAATTCGTCTGGTTTAGTAAAAATTACAGAAAGTAAAATGAGAACATTGCACAAATAACAAAATGTATAGACTTATTACCTTCAGAAAAGCACAGATGATATTGACCTACAGATACACATTTTGAGACAACCATAAGAATCAACAAGCAAGATTTAACAAATGATGAGGAGAAGATCAATACCTGGTCGGCCTCATTGATGAACTCTTGCGCTCTATCGAGATGTTGAAGGGCGATATGGCAAAGACTAAGGACTCGGAAGCAGTCTGCGCGGCGGGATCTGCTTCCCTCGTCGCGGGATACATAAAGCATCGATCTCTCAAACAAGTCCGCACTGGTATTCTTTGCGTGGAAATGCTCCGCGGCACTGTGCCACGTTCCAAATGCCAGCTTCAGCAGGAACACACATTTACCTTAAAAATGCTATAAGATTACTTGAGTAAGAGAGTGCAAACCAGCTCCACAGGAGTGCATGCAATGCGCCACGCTCAGGAGTGTTTGCCGGGCCATCGAACAGCGCGACCACCCTCCCATCCGATACGAGCTCAACGATCGCTCTCGCGCGCCCAGTGCCCCCGCTACCACCCTCAACCACCTTCGTCACCACTCACCACCCTCACAGCAGCACCACCACCTCCGAAGCGGCATCGTGCAGCAAGCGCAATGAGCACCTTGCGTGCAGCTTCAGGCCCGGCGGTGGCAAGGTACACCTCCGCGGCCGTCACGCACACATGCTCCGGTGCTCCGGCGTTGGCCATGAGCCTCTCGAGCTCCTTCTCGGCTTCCGCCACGTTCCCGCTGCCCAGCCACGCGTGCAGCGCCATTAACCCGATGATCGGGTGCTCCTCCGCCAGCCCAATTGAAGCCCTCGAGACCCTGATAGAACGCAGGACGCCCTCGTAGTCGTTTGCTTCGAGACGCTCGAGGGCGAGGAAGCGAAGGCATCGACCCTTGAGCCCGTCGAGATTTAGGATTTTAGGAGTGGCGGGAAAGGGGGGTGCCGCCTTCTCGCAGAGATCTAGTGCTTCCGTGAGGAGGCTGGAAGCTTCGATGGAGGGATCCGAGGGTTCCGTGGAGAGCGTCGCCTCGCCGATGGAGAGGTACCCCCGGCGAGGGATTTGACACCCTCGGGAGTCGGGAGATGCGGCTACGAGGAGCTTGGACTGGCTCAGCAGCGCGACAGCAAGGGCTTGATCGCCAGCGCCCGACGCCGCGCGTGCCCGCGGGAGTTTGAGGTCGAGCAGGACGCCCCGATCCTCTTCGATGTCGGCGGCAGAGACCAGCGGCGTGGCCTTCTCGAAGAAGGCGGAGGCTAGGTCGACGCGGTCGAGGTCAAGCCAGGCCAGCCCGGAGCGGAGGAAGAAGGAGGCGGCCTTCGCAGGCGCGGAGGGGATGCCATCGGGGGGCGCCAGCGAAGAGGAGGAGCTCCGGCGCCACCTGCCGGATCTCCGCCTCCGCGGCAGGGCCCCTGGCCAGGGCAATGGAGTTGGCGCGGCCGCCGCACGAATTCCAGAGGCGGACGGCGAGCTTCCATATCTGCACCCTGAACGCCTCGGTGAGGGACCGGGAGGAGGCGGCGGAGGCGAGGTTGGTGAGGATGCGGCGGAAATCACCGGCGAGCTTCTCCGGGGAGGAGACGGAGGTGTCGAATGACTGGACGTCGGCGACGAGTCGACGACCTTGTTGAGGTCGGTGAGGAGGCCGGCGTGCGGCGGCGGCGGCTGCCGGTATTCGGGGAGAGCTCGGAGATCTTCATGAGGTTAGGGTTCCAGGGAATTCGAATTGGGTGGCTTCGGCCTTCGAGCGGTAAGAAGAGACGCGGGAGTGGAAAAAGGAGGAAGAGTTCCAGCACGGCAGCACAGGAAGAAGAAATCGAAATTTGAATGGTTGCTGTGCCGAGTCCTTCCCATTTTATACCGGGAGCATTTGGGAAGATAAATAACGAACTGCACGCATCAACTTTCCGCTAAAAACTAGTCAAATTTGAGATTTCTCCGCGAAATGTGCTCAACTCATTAGTGACTGGCTGAGCGTTTACACATGACAAGGTACAACGTTTTAACTGTTGCTCGCCCACGAACCGGGAATCGTTCTATGCGATGTTCGTTGGCCTGGGAATAAAAGGGAGGCATAACCATGCATGCCGTTGATAAAATGTGATAACGTTTGTCAAGTACTAAAATTCAAACGAAATTAACACTGATTACCTTTTAGAAATTCAACATGTTAAATCTAGAATGTACATTCTTATTGTTAGTTCATTCCTACGATTACAAGCTAGGTAGAGTAGAAAACATCTGTATCTATATTTCGCAAGAAACAGATTTAAAAAGACCAAAAAGGCGTGTTAAAAAATTAAATACAAACTTAAAAACGATTCACAGGAAAATGTCTGAGCCCAGGTTCGAACTGGGGACCTCTAGTGTGTGAGACTAGCGTGATAACCAACTACACCACCCAGACTTGTCGATCGTTAGCTGGTTTGGTTTACCACAAAAGAACGGAAGAACGTGTTAAGCTCCGAACCATCTTTTTTCTTTTCTTTTTTTTTTTTGGAAAAAAAGGAGACAGGAGTTCTACCGATGCATTGAGAAGGAAAGCAAAAGTTACAATTGTAGCTTTACAAATACAAATGGTTGACTTGGGGGTCAAAGCAACATGACACGACATAAACACAGGGACAAACTCTTTCGCGTAACAACAAGGGCAGCTTCGATCCTGAAGCCTCAGGAGCAGTACGACCTGTTCAACTCATGTAATCGCAAAGTATTTGTTCAATTCTGCACGTCTTGAACGATGCTATTAGCCATCAAATACACCGTACCGCCGTACGATAAGAATCCGTGAAAAATCATATTATTTCTTTCTTTCCATAGATTTCACATGGCGAACATGTCGATGCTGTCCACTTCCTTCCTGCACTCCGTCCATCAAGCTGTGACACCTACCTCGGAACAGGAGGCGCTCCAACATCTACCAATCCATATGGATTTTGGACGATCTCCTGCATGGCTACCCTACAGCTCGGGCCATTCTGCACACACCAGCTAGCTGCCTTGCATGTCCTCTTGACCTCCTCCTCCTAGTCTGCATCACCCACCAGCGTCCTCTACAGTACTCCTTCTTGGAGCTCCTAGGCTACCGACAAAGGGAAGAATGTCTCTGCACTCGCGTCATGCGTGCTCCACATTCCCCTTCCCCGAAAAGATCTTGAAGAGCATCATCCTGTATCTGAAAACAACTGCCTTTGCGGTGATGGCCTCGCAAAGGGTTGGTGTTGGACGCCTTATTGTGCCCACGTGCAATGACGAGATTCCCGGTGTTGAGGAGCACAAGAATTATGGAATTTGAAGCTATGTTGTTTGCGTTATAGGTAGACCAGACAGGGGAATTAGAGTGGCCTTTGAGGAGAATAGGGAAATTAGAGTGGCCTGTGAGGAGAACAACATTTCCAGCACCTCTCATATTTCCATTGTCTGGGATGGTTAGCCTTGATGAGGTTAGATCAAAGACCTGTCTGTCCCTGATTAGCCACCCAAACCACAAGTCTTTGTTGATGACATGTCTCGTAGTTGCCATATGACGCCTCTCCTTTCTCTTTCCCTTCCCCACCACTATATTTTATAATACAAAAAATTTCAATTCGGAAACTTTCGGTTTGAAAAGTTTTGATTAAAAAACAACCGGTTCAAAAACTTTCAATTGAAAAGGCATTTAATTCAAAAAAATTGACCTAAAAACCTTTCAATTCAAAAAGTTTCAATAAAAAACCTTTGGTTCAAAAGGTTTATTCAAATAACTTTCGGTTCAAAATTTTTTATTAAAATATTTCAAAAATCATTAAAAATATATATATTCTATTAAAAAGCTTAGCGAAAATTTGAAAAGCTCCCGGAATTGCAAGGGGACTGGATTATCTCCATGAGAAATGCAAGGACTACATCAATACACTGTGACATAAACCGGAAAACATCCTTTTGGACGACTTGTTCGTGCCGAAAGTATCAAGACTTTGGGCTCGCACAGCTCATGGGCCGTGACTCCAGCCTTGTCCTAACAACAATGAGGAATGAGCAGTACCTCACTTGGAAATAAACGGTAATCTCCTATAAAAATTTCGCTGGTTTTAAAATCTCGCTTATCGGATATGAACCAAATTTTGGAGTGAAAAATTCAAAACCGTGATATATTTTTGTTTTGACCGGATTTGATCCAAAAAAAATTTCTTGAAAACCAAATTTTAATATATTTTTAAAACTGTAGAAACATTTTTGGATTTTTATAAAATTTTACATGGTTTATAATGATATGAAAATTTTATGGAACCATCCTAAGAGGTGTAGGATCATACATATTTTTTTAAAACAATTTAACTTCATTTGTTATTTTTAAAAAATCAAAAATTGAATGAACATAATTGGGACAGTAACCTTGTCAGAATTTTATAAATTTTTTTGAGTGTGATCATGATCCAAAATTTTGAATGAGAGATTAATAATTTTCTCAGTACCATTCTAAAAAATTTTGAAAAAAATAATTTTTTTTTTTGTTCAATCAAATCTATGTATGCATTGAACTTCATTTGTAATATTTCAAAAATCAAAAACAGAAAAAACATAAAATGGTACAGTTCACTTGTAAGAATTTTATAAATTCATTGGAGTATGATCATAATCCAAAAATTTTATAATCTTAATCATTTTCTTATAACCTTTATGCAATTTTTTAAAAATTATAAACATTTTTTATTATTAAAGCAAATCTATGTATTGATCATAAAGCTTTTATCAGAATGTAGAACTGTCAGAGTTTTTGGAACTTCTTAAAGCTTAATCATCATATGAAAATTTTATATAAACATTAATGATACATCATAAATATTCATAAAAATTTCAAACTTTTCTAACGTGGTTTGTACTATTTTTTATTTGGTTGAAGTTTGCTGGTATGGCTTTTATCATGACAATATCACTCTCTAAATTTTTAAAAAGTCATGATGCATGATCATCATTTCAAAATTTTGTGGAAATGTTAGAGATATATTATAACCATGCATAAAAATTTGTAAAATTTTCTAACGTGATTTGTTTCATTTTTCATTCATTTCAAACTTGTTGATCAGCGTTTTATCAGGACAGTAGTAATGTTTGAATTTTTAAAAAAATTTCAGATTTGATAATCATCTGAAATTTTTATGAGAGTATCATTAATGTGTCAAGAACTTCCAAAAAAAATTTCAAAATTTTTCGACACCGTTTCATCTAGATTTCGCGCCGTCTAATTTTGTCAATATCTCAGTCCTGTCGGTGGGAAAAAACCGAATTCAAATACTATTTTTATATTTTATCTGAAATTTGTTTGAAATGGTGAGATCTAGCCGAGATTTTGTTCTACAATCATGAACGATATTTAGAACATAAATGAGATTTCAATCCATGAGCGGCTGAGCGCCGTGCTGCACGTTCTCGAGGTCTCGAGGATTGGTTCATGCCGGCGTCCCTCCGATTCCGAGATCGTTTGAGCTTCTCACGGTCGCGACGGATTACGCGGAGGCCCATGTGAGAATGTGAGAGCCTAAGGCCTATACTTGTTTCCCCTTTTCCTCTTTCTTTCCTCAGAATTTATTAGTGATTTGTTTTTTTAAGGGAAAAAAAAGGAGTAATCGGAATCGGATAGCTTCCCCGAGAGTAGAGTCCGAGCAATCGATCCATCTTTCAGCTGAGAGCTCTTGTTCTATCCTTGCACGGAGCTCAAGCCTCGTTGCTTGCATGGCTCTCCTCCAGCTCCAAGAACATTGCTCCCTCCTCCAAATCTCCAACTCCCACCTGCCAAATCCCCTCAAAACCCCCAGAAATCCTCGCAGGAGCAAACTTTCCCCGCCCAATGCGGCCAAGATTCCCAGCTCCTCCAGAATCCCAATCCCCGCCGCGCCAAATGCCGCAATCTTGGCGCGAAAGGCGACGGCGCCTTGGCGGGGCGAGCTCCTCCTCCTCCCCGTGGCCGTCGCGTCCTGGCCGCTCCCTTCCCTCGCGGCGGAGGCCGACGGGAAAGTCAGCCTCGAGTCCATCGTGGTGGCCATCGACGACTTCAATAACCGCAACCCCTTCTTCGTGGCCGGGGTGGTGTTCGTCTGGCTCGTGGCGATCCCGCTGGTGCAGGAGTACTTCAAGAAGTACAAGGCGGTTGGCGCCGTCGACGCGTTCCGCAAGCTCCGTGACGTGCCGGAGGCGCAGCTGCTGGACATCAGGCGGGGCAAGAGCGTGCGGTTCATGGCGCCGCCCAATCTGAGGCTTGTCGGCAAGAGCACCGTGCAAGTGGAGTTCGACGAGGAAGACGAGGAGGGATTTCTCAGGGAGGTGATGTCGAGGTTCCCGGACCCGGCGAACACCGTCGTCTGCGTCCTTGACAAGTGAGTGCTCCTGACTCATTCTGTGACGGTTCTTGTTTATGCTATGGATGCTGTAACTGTATTAGTGAATGGAATGCAGTAGTTCTGTACATTGGATGGATTCAACCTCAAAAGCAATGCCCAGGGACTAGGATTCGTAGGACTAATGTGCATAGTTCTAGATGTTTACTGTATGCAGTGTACAGAACCTAGAATTCAGAAGTGCAAAGCAGTTGTAGTAAAAGCAATTTACCATGGTACTAGATGTTTTATGTTTACTAGTATTGGTACTATGAACCATAATGTTCAGTCGCAAATCAGAATGCTCCATTGTTCTGCAAGCGATAGGTGTATGTGCTTAGAAGGACGAGAAATTCATAGTATCCCTATGTTGCTAGTTGTCACGTCACTGTTTCTGAGGTACTGAATTACAAAATATAAACCTTTGTTATTCTTTTCTCCATCCGGTGAGTTTCTATTTTACACGCTTATCTGACTCAAAAAATAGATGGATAAATAAATACAAAAAGTTATTGTGGCATTGTAGTGCATCTTCCAGATTAATAAAATGGGTGCCATGTGAATTTTGCCTCCTGCATTTGGACAATGACATTTAAATTCTTGAACTCTGTGAACTTTTGTCATGCTGCAATTCGTTATTGACTTAAGTTTATGTTGTGCAAGGTAGCTTTGATGGTAACTCCATGAATGTGGCTGAGCTGCTGTTCAACAATGGTTTCAAGGAAGCCTATGCAATCAAAGGGGGACTGAGAGGCCCAGAAGGGTGGCAGGTTAGTTATGATAATGTGGGTTTAAAGTGATACAGTAGTCAAGACAACACATAATATTCATTATTTTACTTCTAAATTTTGCTATTTTGTTAGGCAATTCAAGAGAACTATCTTCCCCCATCTGTTCATGTTTTTCCGAGGAAAAAGAAGAACAAAAAGTCAGCGTATCCAGATGTAAGCACTAATGGAACAGATGATCAGCAGGAGGGGTTCACTTCTAGCAGCTCTGAAGTTAACACAAACAATGGAATCGAAGATGGTCATGGAAATCCCAATGGAAGTACTTCGGCCGCAAAACATGCAAGCAGCAGACCATTATCACCATATCCAAATGTATGATCCCGTAGCCTTATCACCACCATACCCAAGTTTTAGATTTGATTTTCATCAAACCTCTAACTAGCTAGCATTCAGTATCAGGTTTAAAATAGCAACAACATTTGCACATGCCTGCCTGCCCTTGTACTGACAGTAAACTCCATTGCAAAAAATCTATATTCCCTAGGTCTCTCACACAAAAGCGTGCTAAACTTGATCTACTAAACCATATTTGACTGTCACCCATCTTAAATGATGTAGTGGGAGAAAGATATGGCAATGACCTGGTCTCCTTGTATGCAGTATGCTTCTAGACTAAAATTCTGGTTTCTGAACATAGTATTGCCTTCTAAAGCCTTATGTCTGTCAGCCTCTCATTTAGGCAGTTAGGTCCTATACATGATAGCAAGGGGCATTTAATTGGATCGATTTTCAGCAACTTATTGAATTGATTTGGGAAACCAACAGGCAAGAATTGCAGTTCGCAATTCAAGTGTTTTGCACTAATAGGGGAAAAACGGACTGCCCTGTTCAATAGCTTGACTATCTGAGCTTTCTGATATCCAATGTCTTTTAGATATGTCTATTTCTTTGTTGATATGATTAGTATTGACAACAAAAACCTATGCAACAATCTGTAACTTGTATTTTGTCATGCAGTACCATGACTTGAAGCCGCCATCATCCCCGACACCATCAAAGCCAGAGAGGTAGAAACAAGAGGGCCATAAGCTGCACAAGACTTAACAAAGTCGCAGTCAGTCTTTTCTGGCATAACCTTTCGGTATACTTTTAATCCATGGATATAGAGGGGATTGATGGGGTCACAATGCATAAGACCATTGCTATCATCACAAAACTATTGGTGCTACATTTGCGTAGATTTTGAATTTTTCCCAGTTTATTATACTGTTCATTGCTTGTAGGTTGCTGTGGGGTGAAAATGTTATTGTGTACGAAACTCAAAACACGTTCTAATGTTGTAGTAGCACTATGTATTATGATCTTGAGAATTTTGGTTATATATTTTAGTCAGTGCTGCAAACATCTCTGAGCATGGATCTCAAGTTCTCAACTTGTTGACTCGGCTCCTCTGTCTAAACTCTAATGTTTTGGAGCTTATGCTTTTGCAGAAGTAAAACAATGGCTAATCCCAAGTTTCGTATAAAATGCTCATGAAATCATCGGCATGAATGCGATGCTAATTGTGCTAACTTGTATAAGTTGAGTGTTGGTAGTATTTGAAATTGGCAGATAGGCTGATGATGTGGTGGTGGAAATGTAATATTTTCTAGAAAACAGAAGCTGCATTCGAATCAATTCATGAACTCATATGTGATGGAATCAGTTTATGTCTGACGTTTGAAGTTGTGGAATCATCAAACGTACTTGAGCTTTGAGGTACTCCATCCGCAACAGACTGTACAAAAGTTAAGATGGTATAACTTCAAATTTACCTTGGTCCATGCAGGTCCTGAACCTGCGACTTAGGCGTTATTAACCAACTGAGCTAATAGGCCATTTTATTCTCTATTTTTCTGACACAAATCATTTTTGTGGTTGATATAGAACAAACAGATGCACAACTATGGACTACCAGTCTAAACACAGAAAGGCAGTAACGCTGCAAACCACAAGAGTATTTCTTAAATATCTTCGTCTCTCACATCCTAGTACAACAAAAGAAATGATAATGTTTCACGATGCATTGACCTGGCTTCCACTGGTCATCTTAGGGGCTATTTGGTTGCCTTCTCTCGCGAGCCTGGCCCGTTCAACTCAGCCAGGCTGATGGGATACGGGATGCACTGATGCAGAGACGGTGTTTGGTTGAGTATTTAGTAGGTAGGTATTTTAAAATTTAAATATTTTAAAATTTATATAACAAGTGTGGTCTAGTTTTGTTTGAAAAAATATCAAGAACCCGTTTTTGAAATCGGTTCAGTAATTGGAGATGCTAATCAAAAGATATAAACAAAAAAGAAAAAAAAAAGGAAACTTACGTACCCACATGACACCCCATGCATGGTTTGATATTATAGCTGACAGTGGCCCCTTGCGCAGAATACGAGGCTGCCATGCGCTGCATCCAGAGATACGCCTATTTTTTACGTATCTCCAGAGCCAGGCTGCATGGAGAATCTTGCATCCAGAGAGCTAGGCTCAAAACTAAATACAGGCAACCAAACACAAGAAAAAAAATATGATTCTGCATCTATAGATGCAAATCTCTGTGCATACAGGCAACCAAACAGCCCCTTAATTCTTAAATCACCACCGGCAACACGACAACACCATCCCACGCAGTCGCCGATGACATACTGCAGAAACAGGCTAGCTCATATCAGCAGTATAGTACTATTGAGAGTTTGACACCATCTTATTTCCTCTCTATACACACACACACACACATATATATATATATATATATATATATATATATACACATATCTCACAACATAGAAAGTATCATGCGTAACAGACGATATGTACATGTAGTATACTAGCATATAAAATTATCTAGATGGTATGTAGATTTTTTTTGATATACTCCTTTTTATGTGCTATGTGAAGATATTTGTAAAATACGCTAAAAACTATGTAATCATTTGCAGGTTTTTCGTGTGGTTTACGTTAGACTTTCTTGTAATTGGTATATAATTGTACCCAAAGTAATAAAAAAAAGTATTTCAAATTTATTTATATGGTATATAGAAGTGAAAGTAATTGCACCCGAATAGAAGCTATTTTTCGTGAGGTCTGAGCAGGGTTCAAAAAACCGAATTTAAAAAACCGGCTCGAAATTCGCGGTACGGTTTTCGCAAAAACCGCTCGAAAACCGTCAAAAACCGAAAGGTTTAAAAATAAAAACATTTGAAAAAAATTGAAAAAATTGAAAACCGTTCGGTTTTCAACGAAAACCGCGGTTTTTCACGAAAAACCGCTCGGTTTTTGACGAAAACCGACCCGGCCATTTGAATGTTCTTCGAAAACGGTTTTGAATGGTTTTTGGCGAAAAACCGCTCACATAAATTTTTTCAATTTTTTTAAATTTTTAAATTTTCTTTTTTAATTAGAAGTTTACCGAGCGGTTTTGAGTTTCGAACCGTCGCGGTAAGGTCGGTTTTCGCGGTTTTCGAGCGGTTTTCGACGAAATTGTGAACACTGGAAGCGGTGTGCTGGCAAAGAGCAAAGTCGGGAAGTAGTCAAATGGCAATACAAGGAAGGCCTGAAGAGATGGAAAGAGATCCTCTGCCGTACGGTCACTGCCGCGTGGGCACTACGCGACGCGGGACCTACATGGCAGTAACCGTACGGCAGAGATGGCGACGACAGAGGATCCACGTCCTGAAGAGATATCATGACCTTACCTTAATTAGTTCTAATCACATATAGCATTACTGTAGTACTACTACAGTTACCACTAGCACCGGAAATCTCTCCCACTACAGCTAGTACTGCTGTTACCGTATATCTGTCAGCGGAAGAATGATTAAGATAAAATTTCTTATTTGCCATGTAAAATTAACAATTTCTTGCTCTTCCCTTCGCAGTCACGGAACAACTTGCCTATCCTTTCTCGCCACTGTCCATTGACGAATTATTTTTTTAATAATATATTTTTTTTCAAAATTTCAAAAATATACACGAAAAAAAATTACATAAATATACCCCTGTCGTCAAACCAACGGGCGACAGGAGGTCATGTCGCACGATCAACGGGCGTCAAAAGCGCCACGTCTCCGCACTGATCTGCGACGTGGCCTCCTATCGCCCGTTGGTTTGGCGACAAGGGGCCTGTTGCCAAACCATCTAGATCTAGTCAATCCTCATGTCCAAATCAATTCTCATCTCAAGATTTAGAGTTTGAATGGTTAGGTAGGGATTAAAATCTCACTGAAATTTTACGAAATCTTAATTTTCGGACGTAGACGAATTTTGAAATGCCGGCCGGAATAAAAAATTTAAAAATAAATTGCTACAGTATCATAGAAATCTTGGCAAGATCTCACTGTGATCTCAGGATTTTTTTACTGTTTTTAACTTTTTTGACCGAATTTGGTCTAATAACCCATAAGAAAGTCATCTCCTATGAAAATTTGTTGAAAAATTGTATTTTTGAGATTTTTTTCAAAAACTGCAGAAACACTACCACATTTTTATAAAATTGTACATACTTTATCATGATGTGACAAATTTATGGTACCATAGTAAGAAGTGTAGGATCATATAAAAAAGTTTCAAACTAATTGAACTTTATTTTTTATATTTAAAAAATCAAAAACAGAATGATTACAATTAGGACAGTAATCTTGTTAGAATTTTATAAATTTTCCCTAGTGTGATCATGATTCAAAATTTTTATGGAGCTTAATAATTTCCTCATTACCATTCTCTAAAATTTTCAAAAAATTCTAACATTTTTTGCTCAATCAAATCTATGTATACATTGAACTTCATCTCTTATATTTCAAAAATAAAAAATAGAAAGAACATAAATAGCACAATGCACTTGTAAGAATTTTATAAATTCATTGAAGTGTAATAATGATTCAAATTTTTTATGAAATATTAAGCATTTCCTTATAATCCTTCTGAAAAGTTTTTAAAATTTTTAAACCATTTTTATTATTAAACCAAATCTATATATTGATCATTAGGCTTTTTTCGGACGTAGCACTTTCAGAATTTTTGGAACTTCTTGAAGTTTTATCATCATATGAAAAATTTACAGAAATATTAATGATACATCAGGAACTTTCAAAAAAATTTAAAATTTTCTACCATGGTTTGTACCATTTTTCATTTGGTTGAAATTTGTTTGTATGGCTTTTATCAGGACAGTAGTATTGTATGAATTTTTAAAAATTCTTGAAGTTTTATCATTATCTAAAAATTTTATGAAAATATTAGTGATGCATCATAACCATGCATAAAAAATTTCAAAATATTCTAATGTGGTTTGTTTTATTTTTGATTCAGTTCAAACTTGCCGGTCAGCGTTTTATTAGGATAGTTGCAATGTTTAAATTTTTAAAAATTCTCAGATTTGATAATCATCTAAATTTTTTGTGAGAACATCAGTGTTATGCCAGGAACCTACAAAAAAATTCAAATTTTTTCGATATCGTTTGATCTACTTTTCGCTCGATGCAATTTTGCTGAGATCTCGGTAAATCTCGGCAAGATCTCGGCAAAATCGGCCGAAGTTTCGGTTTTCTCGGTAGAAAAAAATTCAGATTTGAAATTTTATTTTTGTATTTCATCTGAAATTTATCCAAAATTTTTAAATCTCGTTGAGATTTCGCTCTCTGACCATGAACAAGATTTGGAAACAAATCGAGATTTCAATCCTTTGGCCAGGTCGCTCAATTCGGGAGATTCTTCATTTTGTTTTTTCACATGCTGCTGCTCGTTGCACCTTTCTTGTTGCTGCTAGCTTGCCAGCTTGGGACAAAACAAATTGCAGATCTAATTTGAATTCGATCACTATTTCAACGAAATATTAACAAAGGAAAAAAATCTCAATTTGGAACAGGGGAAGAATTTGGGAGAGAAATCAAGCACCATTAGCAGTTTAGCACCAAGCAGCGCACTGGACAGGGACACGGGGGAGGCAGAGGGACATGCTGCCCAAGCTGATGCCGTGCTTGTGATTAGGGATGGCAATGGGGACCTGTTCCCCGATCCCCGACGGGGAATTCCTCTATTAGGGGACGGGTATGGGAAGAAATCGTCCCCGCAGGGATGGAAACGGGGAAAATTATTCCCCCGTTGGGGATGGCGGGGATGAGGACGGGGAGTTTTTTTCCCCGTGGGGACCCGGTTGGGGATCCAAATTTAGTTTAGTCCAATTTAGTTATTAGATTGCAAACATATTCTCTAGCCCATCATATTCACATTTTCATAAATGGGACAACATAATCTTCAATGAATGCATGCATTCTTTTTTTCCTCGTCTATTGATATGATTTTAGAGTTAAAATGGCTATAAGCTCTTCTCTTGTGTGAAATTTTCGCGGGGATGGGTCCCCGACGGGGCCCCGATACCCGAACGGGGATGGGGACAGGGGGATTTTCTCCCCCGAGACGGGGAACGGGGACGGGGACGGGGACGGGGAAAATTTTGGATCGCGGGGACGGGGACGGGGTGGCACTCCCCGACGGGGAATGGCCCCGTTGCCACCCCTACTTGTGATGAAGTGGCCTTCGTGCTCAACCTGGAGGTGCTGTCGTCCTCAGCGTATCTGGCGCCGCCGTCGGTGACTGCCTTCGCATCCACTTTTCGCTGCCTGTTGCATGCCCGCAGGCATATGGTGGGTGGGGTGGGGAACAAGGCGGTTTGATCGCGGCCTCGGTCGAACTCGGTGGCGGGATCTGGTGCTTAAAGGCGGGGGCTGATGAAGCGAGAGGGGAGGAAGGGCTGCGGATGGGCAGGAGAGACAAGGAAAGAAGATAGGGAGAGAGGAGGCGGCGGCCGGTGGTTGTGTCCGATGGGGCAGGAGAAGAAGGAAGAAGACGAGGCCAAGATGGGAATTTTGTAAAAATACTGACATTTTTTTAGATGTATACTCGATTATACAGCAAGTAAGCCTGACGATAAGAGCATCTCTAATGGTGCCACTTCAGCTAGCTATAAGTGTGTTGACGAATACTCATACCAGGGGTACCCCACAGCAAAGTATATATCTATTTCAAGATCGTATTTCTCCCAGTCATCCGAACACGACGGCAGCAAGGCCGGCAGCGATCCACAGTGCCGAAGAGAGTATTACCAAAATCTCCACCCCTCACGGATGGGATCGTCGCTCAAAAGTGGCTGAAATGCCAAATAAGCCATCTTGGGCCCAGCTCTTCGGCCCAGGAATCTCGAAGGATCCCCGGCCCCGATCGAGCTCGCCCGGATGACTCCGACCTAGCCTCGGTCAGCGCCATTCTTGGCCCGACCGAACCGGTCCGCGCCCCAGAGTTCCCGACCGTGCCCGGCCCCCAGTTACGACCCGACTCGGCCGGACTTCAATAAGCTCGAACCCCGCGCCCTCCATCACGCCGACGGTCGACAACGAGCTGGTCATCTGCCCGACGAACGTGACAGTCGCGCTATAACGAGTGGCCCCTTCCCTGGGTGGCCAAAGGGCCGCCAAAATAAAGCACCCGTCCCGTCATGCCGTTTGACAAGCACACGGAGGACAGGTGCGCGCCTTCCCAACGAAGCGCTGTCCGTTGTGTACTGACCCCAGCATGGGATGAGTAGGGATCTGTCAAATCACCAAAGATCGAAGACCGGGACGCCCGGACGTAGCGTACCCCTACCTTTTTTTCCAAAACTCCCGTGTAACCTGCCCTCTCCACGTATATAAGGGGAGGCAAGGCCCCCAGGGAGAGGGGCAGACATCAACCGATCCACCCCCGCTCGTGTAAATCAGTTCGAGCCCTCCGACTCAGGAACACCCTTCCAAGTCCCTCCACTCGGACGAGTGCTAAGGGCCTGTCCTCAGCTCTCGCATGTAATCCTTTGTAATCCGCTACACCCAGAGCAATAATCATCACCACCACGAACTGGACGTAGGGACATTCGGCCTGAACCAGTATACATCCGAGATTTCCTTAGTTTAACCATTCAAAGAGAGGGGACGCGCGACCCCTGCACCTACAAATCTACTTGCCGGTTATACGAAACACCGACAGGTGTCATCTCAGCATTTTACTTAGGTGAAAGAGAGAAAATGGGGAGAGAGATATAGACCGGCTACTAATGTATAGCCAGACTATAACTGATTCCAAGGTACTTATTATCTATTACACGTGGGCCAATATTTAATTTTACAGATAATGCTCTAGTTAATCCATTGGAAAGATTGTCTATATGCTATCCATAGATGATATGAACATTTCTTATATCTAGTATCATTGGAGATGCTCTAATAGCAACGAAGGGTATGGAATTTTGCTCTGGTCGCATTGAATGGGAGGGACAATTTTTTGGTGGCAGCTCAGGGAAACGGATAACTTTTATCACAAAAAAGGAACTTTCTCGATGATTGATTAATATATGATGTCACGCTGCAACTCCCGGCATGGAACTTTGTCGGGCCATTAATAAAGCAGGTAACTCCGGCAATTTTTGAATGGAAGTTCCAACGCTTAGATATATATATAAGAGTATATCATCTATTTTTATTATATTTTTAAAAGATTTCGTGTAGGTATATATCTAGTAGTTTAATTTTAAATTTTTTTTATTTGATAAGGATTTTAAATCACATCCTCGCAGATTTCTAAAATCTCTCCAATGTCACCGTGCGGTCATTTTGCTTGAGTTTGTGTGAGGTCACACGATTTCCCATGCAGAGTGCAAGGTACCGTATTATCAATTCGTGGCAGATCATACCCCTGTACGATTACAGCCGTACGTACGTCGGTGAATGCCCTGATGAGACGCAACGTGGGTAGGGCCGCCTTTTCCATTGCCTACGTGGGATGCACGCAGGCGCCATCGGACGGGGCGCTAGCTGCCAACGTGGATCCGCTGAATGTCGACGTTCCTGTCGCCCTACTCAAGAGCCCGCGTCAAATCCTTCTCACCGCTGCTAGCAGCAGCGAAACTCGATCGGCCGATCGAGCTCCGGCAGATTCGCATTCCGGTTAGCCTGCGGTCGTTGTGCGCGGCCGGCGTGTGACGCGGCGCTAGAAAGGGCTCAGGCGGCGGCTTGCTATGATATGATCGATCCTGAGAGCAATATCCAACGCCCCGAAGACGATCAAACCGCTACATGCGTCGCGAAGGCACGACGTGCGGGGTGTTTGGGCCGGCCGGCCGCTGGGGCGCATTAACGCTCGGTGCGCCGTGGCGCTCGTGGCTGGGCCGGAATGCACAGCGGTGTAGCTAGTCGCCGCGCGCGGGCGAGGACTAGGAGGCGTGAAAGGGTGCACACGGCCGCAACCGCAGCCGCGCGGGTGCAGAGCAAGCCTCGTGGCCGACGCCGCGGCCGGGACAGGGCGGAAGCAGCGGCAGACAGAAGCATTCGCATTTAACGCGCGGCACAGGATCGTAGCAGGAGGAGTATCTCTCTCTCTCTCTCTCTGCGCGCCCCGGCCGCGCCATCATTGCTCTTTTGTCCCCCGGCCGCGCCATCATTGCATGCCGCGCTACATGCCTCTTCTTGGCGCCCCCCATCCATTCCATCCGTCTTAATTGAATGGACGCTACTCCGTGTCAGTCGCAGTGCATATACAGTACCTAGCTCGCCCCATGCATGCCTTCTCCTACCTCCGGATTCTGGTGTGTGTGCCTGGATCAACTTCGTGTGTATGCATGTTATATTTGTCAGGCTCTTTAATTGTTTTGTCGGTCCTTATAAAATCAGCATCCATTTTGACTAGATTTAGGTCTGTTTATTAAATCTTCAGATTTTACTCTATCTCATGTCTATAACTTGTAAGCTAAAATATATTGAATTAAATTTATAATTTTTAGTCTAAAATACAAATAAGATAACCTACTAAACACTTTTAATGTACCCACCTAAACACTCTTAATGTACATTCTTATATTTTTAGTCTAAAATATAAATATATTTTTTTAAACGCGTTGAAACATTTTTTTACTATGTGTGCAACAATTTTTTTATATACGTACAATATTTTCCTTCGACAACAGCAAAAATGTGGACACGAATGTTGCACACGCTAAAAAAATATTGTAAGAAGTACCCGACGAAGTAAACAGTAATCGAACCTCCGATTGCTACTATTCGCCTTTGGTTTTTTTGTGATGATCATTGGTACACCTACCTAGATTGAACAATTAATGGTAATATTTCAAATAAAACTAGCATTGGACAAATTGTGTACTACTCCTACTGTGGCTGCGTTTGCGAGAGACTAGGCCGCCTGACGGCCTGAGAACGCGCCTGTGTATGCAACTGTATAGTATATGCAGCCATGAATGCGGGGATGTGCATTGAATATCTCCAGCAGAACGACATTTTTGGGAGGCCTGTTTGCCTGCCTTCTTTCATTGATGACATGACCATCTCTCTCCTCGCTCTCTCTCCCATTCTGCTTGCTTCCTAATGTTTCGTCCCGCCTGCCACTCCCTGCAACATGCCTTCTGCCTCACGCAGCAACCCCCCAACATTTTAGAGAGAGAGAGATGCATCCGGAGAGAGATAGAGGGATAAAAGGCTCAAAACCGAATGACACACTCCAAGTGATCGACCTTGGTCAACCGCTAAGCCGTAGCAGTAGCCAGTAGTAGCCCTTAGGCACAGAGTTCAGAATGCAGAGGTAACAGCTGCTCCCTCAAACCACTGGTTCCACACAGCGACAGCTTTTCCCTAGGGTGTGGCATCCACTGCTGCCACAACGCAAGATGCACGCATGCGCCATGCCATGAGGACAGGGAGAAACGCAGCAACACCCAGGCTAGCTCCGTGGCTTCGTGCATCTTATCAGAGCCTGCACGATGCGAACTATTTGTGCATTTAAGCATGAAATGTGGTCGGAGGCTCGGAGCATGCGTGGCTAGGGCATGCATGCATGCATACCGTCTCTACTGGCTTGTGAAGGCTCGTTTCAACGATTGCTAGTAAAAGTCCTACATAAACCTACCGATTATATCTCAGTACCGTGAAGCATTTTGGGCTCACCACAGAAAAGATTGCAGTCTACGTTGACCAGTTCCTCATCAAGACTTGACATTTTGATGGCTCTCCAGGTGTCATTTAACCTAGCAGCCTACGTAGGTTGTAATCTTGTGAGATGCTAGCTACTATACTACTCGTCTCAATGAATGCAGGTAGTCCAACCAAGAAGAGAGAGAGAGAGATATGAGAGATCAGAGAGAGCAGCCTTAACTCGCTTCCTCTTCCCCTGTCATTTAGCCTCTGACGCAAGCAAACCAGTGCAAGAAAGAGAAGAAATTTATACTCGTCGACTTGATCTACTCTACCTGACCAGTCTTGCAGAGAGAGGATCTCCATGCATATTTCATGACTGACAAGCATGCGGCAGGCGTGCCTAGCTACTATAGCTGGCTAGGTCATTAGCATGCCATGCTCAATCAAAGCCCACAAGTCAAATCAAAGATATTTACAATCAAACGAATTCAACAAATCTGAAAATCAAGGTCAACTCCAGCAGCAACGAGGAGAATAACAATGGAGTGTATTATCGTTGATGCACTACATTAATTAAGGGGGACGTCGGAGTCGTAAAAGCCAGGGACAAGCATGCAAGCAGCAGCACAGAGACAAAAATAGCGACATAAAATGTTCGACATTGTGGATGGAACAAAAGAGGGAAGCATTGAAAAAGTAAACAGAGTAAACGTGCATTCTTCATGTAAAATGGACTAGACATCAACACTCCGAAGGTGGGATATTTAGGATCTTTCACACCACTTCAGTCTTCAGCACTTGATGGATTTCTAGTCAGTAACCTGAAAAACATTGGCAAACACATGCCACAGTTGGTAAAAATGAAAAATATCAGTATATGGACACAGCATTTTTTATTCCCCTTTGATGTACAAATAATTTATTGTTACTACTACATGCTTTTGAAATTTTTTAGTACTAGTTAGACCCAAACAACATTAAAAAAAAGAGACTGTTCACAAACTGTACATAGTCATAACTGAATATAGAATGACATGGACTGGATTTTTTTCCTTCTTTTATGAATAGGCAGGTAGAATACTAGTTTAATATATACTCAGAGCTGCTAATATTGGTGTGCCGCAGTTGAAGCTGACAACGCAATGCAATTTTGTCAGCTGTAACCTGATCATGATTAGCATGTTGTAACTTAATTAGATAGATCAATGCAATGAAACCTTATTATTCCCTGCCATTTTAGCTCATTTTCATTACACATTGAAAGGGAGCTTGCACGCGCAAGACATGAAATATCAGTACTTTTGCTCAGATGAGGTCTTTAGCTAGTACTACTAGCTATATCTGGAGATAGTTGACAGAGAATACCCTGTTGATTCCAGTAACTTTTGGCAGGAACTTTCTAAACCTACAGTCATATACTCTGTGCAAGCCCTATCCTCAAAAGCAATACTGCATGAGAATACCTTTTCACATGTTCATAAATGAATTACACTTACACTCCAGTCACCAGGCATGCCATGCTATCATTGTCGCGCATCCATGAAATGTTGTGCGTACATAAACAAGAGTGCTAGCAGTGTCAAATACGAAACAAACTAGCTTCCTCCAGGACCAACAGTACTAAAATATGATCTTAACAAAAACTTCCATAACACCATTCCTCTATGATACCACTAATTACAGCACCAAAGTACATAATGTTTAAGGTTTGCTCACCACAGTGTGCAGTGCATGAACACTAACAAGTACCGTACCAGGGTAAAGGCCAAATAGTGTGCGAGAACAGATGCTGGATTCTTGATGAGCACAAGTCTAGTGCAAAAGTACAAACGTAACTAATCATCAACAATGTATTCAAACAGTTCTACAATGCCTGCAATAACAAGGCTCCATATTGGCATCATATACTGCACTAAATTTAGCATGAAGATCCTTATCAGTCACGCATCATGGCACAGCAAACTAACGGACTAACCGTAGGCAAACGCAGACTAAAAAACTCGTGAATTATTCGAGAGAAGTGAAAGAAGATTAGTGAACAGTGCAAAGAGTGCAAAGCCATGCCTGACGGAGGGTGACCGCCCCACTACTGGTCTACTGCCCGGCGCCGGGCCTCTCGTCGCTGCCGGCAATGCCGGACTTCAAGAACGGCGCGCCACCGAGCGTGCCGATGCCCGACACCGGCCCTGCGCCGCCCATCGCTGTGGAGTACCCGAACTCGTACCCTCCGTTTAACCCCAGCCTTGCGATGGGCTCCCCTTCGTAGCTCCTGGACAGCATCTGCACGGCGGCAAACTGCTCTTGCCCGAAGCTAGCCGCGCCTCCGATGGAGCCGAGCGCCACAGAGTGCCCAACGTTGATGAAGCTCTGCGCGCCGTTCGACACCGCGTTGCCGATGAACTCTGCCATCGCCTGCGGCCCGTTCGGCCCTGTCGCCACCGTCGCCGCCGCCTAAAATCAGGAAGCGGGGACGCCAACAAGAACGTACGTAACAAATGTAGCAAGTACCTATATGTATATGCAATTGTATGAGTCATGATAAAGAAGGGTGTAATCCCACCTGATACTTGGAGAGCTCGTACTTGGCGCGGGCGAGGTCCTGCTGGAGCTGGCGCAGGTTGCGCTGGAGGATGGAGATGACGGCGACGCAGCCATAGACGGGGTCGCGGAGGCGCATGTCAGCCTCGTAGGCGAGCGAGTTCACGGCGTCCTCGCGCTGGTAGGGGTGCAGCTCGTTCAGCAACTTGGTTACGTTGCTCGCGCCGAAGACGCGGTGCACGTGCACGAACTTCTGCGGGTTGTCCGGCGGGAAGTAGGGCGCGAACACGCAGTCAGGCTGGCACTTGCGGCGCAGGAACTTACATGCAGCGCACGGCGAACCAGTGCCGCACGCTGCCGAGTTCGCCGCCGACGATGACGATGCTATGGTGATCACCGACCCCGATGGCGCCGGCACCGACGACGACGAGGCCATCCTTCTCGCCTGGGGAAAGAAGTAAAAGAAAGACGTGTTTTTAACGTTCTTGCACTTGCATAGATTTTGTTCTTGGAAAGCTGTGGAAGTTGCTACAATCCAGAAGGGGGAAAGCAGAAAGAATCACTGATTTTATTCCCTTGCTAAATATGAAGCACACTGCCAAAAAAGCACAAGAAAGTATACTATAAACGTACATACATTAGTGCCCCCTCTCTCTAAACAAGGAAACAAAACAGGGACAGAAATCACAATACAATATCCAAGCTAGCTTCCGTTGAAAAAGAAAGAAGAAACAAGGAACAAAACCGAGTGTCTGCTTGTTTCTTATGTTTGAAATGCTATGAAATTTCTTTTTCAAGAATAATACGAAGTCTGAAACTATGGTTTCCTTGTGAATTGGCAAGACTTTGTGCGCATGAGATGTCTGAACACTATGACAGCTAAAGAAACGCCCCAGCATGTGCTTTTCTTGGATCACTGGCCGGACTCTTAGTTAATTGGAACCAAGAAGAAAAGAGTGTGACTCTGTGTACTAGGAACTAGGAAGACAAAAAGAAAAGGTTAGAGAGGGGATAAAAGAAGGGAAGATGTTATCGGATCCGACGTCGGCGGTGGATGGCTGCGTACGTACCCCTTTTTGGACGATCTTTTCCGCTATCTCTGCGCCGCCGCCTCCTCGCCTCCAAACTCCTCCAGCTCCTCACCGCTCTCCTCGCCTTTCTCTCCTCCCGGCTGTTGCTGCTCCTTTTAAACGGAGTGTTCTCCTTTTTCCTCCCTCCTGCTTGACTCTCTTTAGGTGTCTGTTTTAGAGAGAGAACGAGAAGTGAAAGGGAGGCCACCAAAAGATGGTGAGGTGTGTGGTATATGTTGCGAGGAAGAGGGAGAAAAGGCGGGGATGGGTTGTAGGGGACGGAAGGGAAGGTATGGTTAAAAGAATGGAATTTGATATCTGTGTTCTTAATTGGATGAGTAGTTATTAAGGAAGAGAGAGAGAGAGGGGGATAGGAGAATGGAATGAGGGGATACGGATTGGTGACCTCCAAGTCCAAGGTCTATTTGATATTCTACACCTTTGTATCTATGGTCATCATGTGTTAAGTTTTCATAGCTTTTAAAAGTAGATAGATTTGTAATCTTTTTATTTTTTCTTGCCAGTTGAATTGCATGCGCTCAATGTCTATGATTGAAAAACATTGTTGGGTCTATTATGTAATTTTACAGTAGTAATATTTATATGTGATTAATTTACACTTGGCACCACCAACATCAGTGATGTATATCTTGGCAACGTATTCTGTGCACACAGGCCTTCCCGTGTACACACCGTACACACCAACTAACAAAAGTCACGAAAAATTCTGAAAAAAATTATAGATGTACTTCATAGATTGCTTTACCTATGTATGAAGTTTCAAGATCAAATTCATTATATATCGAGAGTTACAAAAAAGAGAAAATTCTGACAAGTTTAAACTCTCTAAACTTGTCAGAATTTTCTCTTTTTTTGTAACTCTTGATATATAATGAATTTGAACCTACAATTTTATACATAGGTAGAGAAATCTATGAAGTATATCTACAATTTTTTTCAGAATTTTTTGTAACTTTTGTTAGTTGGTGTGCACTATGTGTACACGAAAAGTCTGTGTGCACAGGATATATTGCCGTATATCTTTCTCATTTCTCTTGATTAAAGAGAGGATTTGTAATTTTTTCACACATTATTTTGAGAATTTATAGCCTCCAAGCAAAGAAGAAGTCTTAAATCTCAAAAGGTTTTTTAATTTTGTATTTATGTATTCGCTTGTGCTAGGTTTATGGGAAAAATTGCACACGCCAGATTCTAGGAAAAATTAGTCCAGTGACACTCAATTCGTTGGCATTTAGTGATGTGTCTATGACATGTGGGTCCATCTGAGTGTATGACAGTGGGCCAGAGTGTCATAAAGTGAATCACGAATTTTAAAGAGTGTCAGTGGCGGCAATCTCCCCCAGATTCTACCCCTCAGTTTGCTATAGGATTTATATATCTTGTCCCCCTTCTAAGGTTCTTAGACCCTAATCTTCTGGTGGCAGTAGAGGAAGGTTGTGCAGTGAAATAGAGATGTTGCCACTGCAACTATGGTGATAGGCAGCAGCAGGCATGAAGAAGACGATGACAGTTTCAGGTTTGAGCAGTGAAAGAGTGAGAAAGGGAGAATTGTAAGGTGGCGTCAACACCACCATTCATAAGAGGTGAATACGGAAAACGCTTGATTGCAACTGACTTGCAGAATGCGATGGGTGGTCGGGAGGTGAAGCAGCGAGAGGTTCAGGCACCATACTGGTCTTGACTGGCAGCGGTCCAGACCACCACTATAAATTATTACATTACAAGTGATGATTTGAAATTATTATTATAGACGGTTTTTTGAACCGTTTATAAGTACATGTCATTAATAATAATGACGCATCACAAACGGTTTGTAAACGCCAATGAAATAGAATATCACATACAGTTCTTTATACAGACTGTCTATGATATCCTATTATCACAGACGATTTATGACCAAAACCATTTGTGATATTCTACTATCACAGGTGATTTCTATTAAGAATTGCCTATAATGGTTTTAGGCAGTTCTTGGACGGTAGACATAGGGTACTGCCACATGATACTATTCATACTCTAGACATTGCTCTTAGAGAATATCTAACAGCACTTTAAAAGTAAAAATAAACATCAATAAATATCAACAAAAATTATATTAAAATATTATAAATATCCAGATCAGATCTCATTATGTGATGTCAAAGGTAATATGAATACATTAATTAATGACATGAAATGAGAAATCATTAAGCTTTGACTGAAAACAGTGAAGTGACAGATTTTTGTAAAAAGCATTAAACATTATCTCGAGTTTAATTTTTTATCATGCCTTCCTGAGAGCAATATTTATCTCTACTAAAAATATAAAAATTAAAAACATATTTATATCCTTTTAAAATTCTAAAGAAGAAAATAGGGAAATCCGGAAACTTCAATGTCAGAATTATTTTAAAATAAATATAAAATATATTAATCTGAAATTGTTCAAGTGATATCCTGAATACACTAGAAACCTTCATAAAAGTTACTATAAATTCTTTATAATTTTTAGATCCTCAAATAAATGAGGAGGTACTAAATACACTAGAAATCCATCAAGTGATATCCTGAATACACTAGAAATCCATCAACATTTGTTATCACAAATTCGAGGAGGTACTAAACTTTGTTGTTGGACATTCTCTAAGAGCAATATCTAGAACATAAATAATACCATGTGGCAGTTCCCCATACCTACCAGCCAAGAACTACCTAATTAAAATACAATAGAAAAGGTGGACATCACTTAATAGTATCACGAAAGCAAACGAATCAACCGGATGTGTTGTTTACTTTTTGCTGGTAACAGTTTTTAGCGTTTCATAGCATTTTAATCTGTAGTTAACATTGTGCTCTTGAGGTATGAAGGCAAGGTGATGTTCAAAATCAAAGTGATAGTTGAACACCTTGTTACATTCATATATACCTTGAGAGCACAACATCACCTTCAAAAATGTAATGAATGGCAAAAATTGTGACCAACCACCAGTAAAGAACTGTGCCCCATTGATTCGTCTCAAGGTTCATACCACCAGTAACGAACTGCTTTGGTTTTGAAATTTAGTGTTGTACTTTTAGTGATTTGTCATGAATACACCAAAGTCTTCACTCCAAACTTTTAGTGATTTGTCAAGAAAGAGATCTAACACATTGTAGACCAGAGATATCATGACTACTAAATATGACATTTTCTATAGAACCAGAGTTTGATCTAAGAGGTCTAATAGTTGAAGTCACTGTTGGGATCTAAATTAGCTTATAGTAGATGATAATGGAACTACTCAATTGTGGGCAAGGTCAACATAACAGGGTTGTAATTGAATCCAATTAGCTTCTTACATTTCATTACATAAGATTAGAGAAGTTATTTAGAAAGGACTTGAATACTAGACTTTTCACGATAACATACATTGCATAGGAATATATAATCAGCAAAACAAAATTTGCAATGCATAATGATCTGATACATAAAAGTCGATACTACAGTTATATAATTAACACTCAACAAAATTAATTAAAGCAAAGAAAATTTTGAAATGATGATGAATTCTTAAAGTCTAAGAAATTATCTAAGTGGTGACCTAGGCAATTTTGATAACTTTTATATAGCTTTTCACCGCACGAACAAACCAGCAAGTGATAACATCATCGTTATAGATATCCATAAATGTACATCTAAGTGATATAAAATGTCCAATTCCATAAGCATGTGAATGACCAAACGAATGACACCTATCATCAATGCTTATAAGAGAATGTCAACTACGACTGACAGAGGGTTACACAGCTCATCTTCTGCAAATTGAGAAAAATTCTGAAAATGATATTTGATGATATGAACTAGGTATGAAGTTCAAAATTTAGAGCTATTGTCATTAACCACTATCGAACTATGAAAGGCGACAATGCAGTAGGAATATTAACACAGGTGCACCCTTAATTAAACAAACATGCTGCAAACAAAAGTACTGCTGGCAACCATTAAAATCACAACTAAACAAATCATCCATATCCCTAGTAAACGGGCATAAGGTAATGTTATTGCCACTAAACTCACAAACACTATCTCGCAATTGATTGACCCTCCATTCCAAAGCCTAACAGACTCAATCATCAACCGAAACAATAAATTATGAGGGGATAGCCACCTATATCTCACAGTGGATTTTGCGAAAGTCGTAGAAGCGACGCTCAGAGAGGTGCAGGAACTCACCCCTCTCATCAGCGTTGGCGTCGACGGTGTGTCGCCGCTGGTGCACGAGCTGGAGCACGATTGGGCAGTGAGAAGATGTCCTACAGCTTGTTCATGATCGGGACCACTGACGGCCCCATTGCCGTTGAGGAGAAGTGCTCGTCGACCATCGATACGGTCTGGTGTAGTGGCATGAAGGGAGCTTTGCCTCTAGGGCTAGGGTTTTTGTGGAGGAGTGGAAGGAGAGGTCGGAGAGGAGGAGGTGGAGGTTGGCAAGCAGCTGAACTGGCACGTTGGTGAGAGGGCGAGGACCAGGGAGAAGCCGAGAGGGCTGAGTGCGAGGTCGAGGGAGATACAACCTATAGTGCCTAACATGACATCACAGACGGTTCTTACCACAAACCATCTGTGATAATCTTATATCATAGACGGTTCATGGTGCGAACTGCCTGTGATATTAGATTATCACAAATGGTTCTTGCTATTTTTAGTGACTTAGACGGCCGTGCTAGCAAAATTATCTGTGATTTCAATATAGACGGTTTAGCAAAACCATCTGTGATGAGATGTCTTATACATTCCTTTTTATAGTAGTGGACGCAAATGAGGTACATAGTACTGCATTAGAAGGATAGGTGACTATAAGAGTAAGTACAATAACAAAGCCCACTACTTATTCCCTTTATCGTCCATATCATTTAAAGTAAGCAATAAAGCCAGCTTGGACAATAACAATCTCTAAAGGTTATCTCTAAATGTTGTGCAATAACTATCTCTTTTTTCTTGTTCACAACTAATCTATCTTGTTTCTCGTGGCATGCTGGCTCTTGCATAAGAGCTGTCGGCGTATTCCACCTGACAGGCCCGGAGGATGCAGACCGGGTTTAGTTCGGAAGGAGGGCGTCTTCGCGGCTGGCTAAACCTAGAGGGCGAAAACCCTAGGGACTCCTACGCGAAGGATTCCGGCGTCCATGAACTGCGGATGACACGAAGATTTTACCCAGGTTCAGGCCCCCTTTGGCTCGGGTAATAGCCTTACTTCCTGCTAGATTGTTTAGAGAAGGTGTGAAGCTAATACAAAGCTCTTGAGTTATAAGTTCTTTCCTCTCGAATGCCCGTCCCCCTTTCCCATGCACCCGGAGACCCTTATATAGGCCAGGCTAACGGGAGTAGGTAAAAGGGAGGTCATCATGCTGATCCTCATACACTTACTACTCATTCCTGTGCTGTCCCGTTCCTCCAGCCTCATTAAATGCTTACGCGTGCCTTTGCCCGGTCCGCCGGATGGGACCCCTTTGCGACAGGTAGGTGAGAGGCGTCAGAGGAATGGGCTTGTTGCAGAAACCCTTGCAGCTGATAAGCCTGTTATGGCAGGCCTGCCGTTCTGACATGGTACGGTAGTGGAAGGAGCCTTCGAGGCGAAGCCACCGCGCTCCACCTCTTTGCCTGCGCGGCGGGCGTCTTCGCCAATCGCCACGTGGATCGGGCGCCGGCGGCGGGCGTGCTTCGCCCACTGCCGCCGGCGCCACGTGGGCCGACGCCAGCCGACGGGCGTGATCGCCGCCCGATTGCCGAGCCGCCACGTAGCTGGGCACCGGCGGCGGCGTGCTTCGCCCACTGCTTTCGCCGGCGCCCGTGGATCGACGCTGGCCGTGGCCGTGATCGCCGCCCGATTGCCGAACCGCCACGTAGCTGGCGCCGGGCGGCAGCGTCTTTCGCCACTGCTCGCCGGCGCCAGTGGACCGACGCTTTGGCCGGCGAACTGGATCGCCGCCGATTGCCGAGCCGCCACGTAGCTGGCGCCGGCGGCGGCGTGCTTCGCCACTGCTTCGCCGGGCGCCACGGGACCGCCGCCGCTGGCCGCGGCCGTGATCGCCGCCGATTGCGAACCGCCACGTAGCTGGCGCCGGCGGCGGCGTGCGTGTTTCGCCACTTTCGCCGGCGCCACGTGGACCGACGCCTGGCCGGCGGGCCGTGATCGCCCGCACGATTGCCAGGCCGCCACGCGGATTGTACTTTATGCGGTGGAGAGGGTACCCTAGCGTATAGTACGCTGACAAGAGCCATCTCTCTTCTCTCTCCTCTTTTCTCACTCTTCCACATAGAACAAAGTTGATGCATACAGGCTAAGAGTAAGTTAAGATGGCCTTATTATACATACCTTAAGACGTTTGCACGGTTGATCAAGGCTTAGCTAGTTGCATCGTTGGTGGAGGCCGAGGAAAACTAGGTTTAAATGATAATATATACTATACCGTGATGAAGTACATACAGAAATATCGAAGCAGATATGAACACCCAACAAACGCGTATGCCATAATTGTCTAAATTCCGTATGTAGTTGTATAATATTCTCTTTCGAGGCAGACACATTTTTGTAAAATTAAAGTTGCACTGTATTGGATTTAAATAAGCAAATTGACCAAATGTAAAGATTTGAATAAGCAAATTAGCCGAATAATAATAATGCATCTAGCTCAAGGCGCTCAAACCTTTTGGTCCAAGACTTAGAAAGATCCATGCATGGCCATGTCCTTCCCATGACAAAGAGCATGTCCCGAATAGACACTTAGCCCACCGGCCGGGACAGGACCTTTCGGTCCCAGTAAGTCAGAAATGCCAGCCACCCTCCTCCCGCCAAGCCAATAAAACCAGCCCAGGGCTAAACACAACCATGGCCGCAATTCAATGCATGTAGCAGCAAGAATGTAATGCATGATTGAGCTCTTGGGGTCCCTTACTATTCAATACCGTGATGGTCACAACTCACGCATCGACAAACCCTCATCATGACAAGTTAGCTTGCAGATTGTACGTGCTCCTATTTGCTAATGTGCAGTAGCGTGTGACATCTTTAACCCGATTGGAGCAGAGGGGTCGATGCCGGTGCAAGTCGCCACCACGCAGGGATGTCGACTACTTGGAAGTTGGAATTGTCGTTCGTAAATTTGTACTACTCCAGTTCACTCAACTCGCCCCCAATCAGCTGCTACTACTAGAGGCAGGACCGCGCGGGGCAGGTGGTCGGCTGCCAATTCTAGCTCGGCAATTAATTTGGGTGTTTCTCCCAATGATGTTTAATCGATCGGGATCAGTGTGGTACTACGCCCCGGGATAACCTTGCAAACATGGCAGTGCTTATCCACCGCACGTACGGTTCCATTTGGTGTACGTCGCCGTCAATTCTTTCATATACACGATTTTCAGTCCCAACACATGCATGGATGGAGTTGCGTGACTCTGTCCGTTTCTGAATACATATCATTCTAGTTTTAAAATTTTATTCTAAATATATGTTATTTTACAATTTGAAAATAATTCTTAACGGTTTTTCTTTGTATGTCCCTTCCATTTATTATTCTTAATGTTTTATATTAATAGGGTAACATGCACCCTTCAAGAAAAACAGTGAACTAATGAAAAAATATGATTTAGTTTGTATGTGACTTAGTTAAAATACAAAATTCTAAAACATCATCGATGTAGAAATGATAGGAGACAGAGCTATGCCCCGAAGAGCTAACTTCGCCTTTAAAATTAACCTAGTTAGCGCGGTCGTTTTTGTCTGTGGCTGATCGCACGTCCTGGATGGTGATATCCTAGGAGAATGACGAGGAATTACACGCGCGGAGGGGAGGGAGCGGTGGGGGTTGCATGGGCGGGTCGTGTCGGGTGGCCGCGTGCTTCTCGCGAGGCTCAGGGGGGAGTACGGCGACACGGAAAACAATGGCCGCGGAGCGGGGAGAAAGAGCGTGCGCCAGCGCAAAAGCGGCGAGGCCGGTGTCGCGGAGTGAGCGGAGAAAAGTTGCATGTCCCTTCCGAGGTGACCCATCCTTTGGCTTACGCTTCGCCATGCGCGTACGGCCGAGCCCTCTGTGTGTTCGGGCGCGCGCGCGTAAATCCACCGGACGGAGCTGGTCAGCGGCCTCGCGACAGACACCTGGAAGACCGGGCCGGCGCATACGTGGCGATTTGTTTTCCTTCTGTAGGGTTTTTAACACCTTTTTCACTCTCTGAGATGAGATTCAGACCTAGAAAAAAGTATCACACCTTTTCCACCCCCAACACTCCTTGGCTCCTTCCCTATTTCACTCACAGATGGGCCCAAAATGTTTCCTCTTCAACAAGCACCGGGCCATGTAGGAAAGCGGAATGGACCACCCGTTAGTGCAATGGCGAGCACCACTGCACAAGACCAAAAAGCAGAAGCTGGAGCCGGTTTGCTGTAACGCTGTGGATGGCCTAAGGATTTTACTTGTGCAATTTTGGGCACTGCACGTACTGACGCCTCACTGCAAGTTTGCGCTCAACAGTAACTCCTCGCAAAAACCAAAAGTGTTGAGATCAACGGCTAAACGGTGTGTTGGGAGAATCAACCACGGCCTTGTATATCTTAAACGCGCGCGTCCCATGTCATTCATAACGATCTACGTACTCTATCAAGTATCAGCCCGAAGTGCCGAGTTTACACCATAACCAAGACCACATGGCTGCAGCTGGCCTGTGCTGAATTTCTGAAGCCGGCCAGCGGACAGCGGTACAATGGGGAGGTGGTTCTGCATCTTGTTTGACTTCAAAGCACAGCTGATGTGAAAGCGCCTATCATGCATACATCGCCTCGGCCTGCGCGACCGAGTTGTCAACGTCCAAGGCGCAGGGGAGTTATGCGTAACACTGATCCTCCCACTCCTGCCTGCCTGCCTCGTTGGGCCATCTCATCTCCTCCGGAAGAAATGCGAGCGACTATCCCTTTCTCTCATCATTCTTGGGATCCGTATCCTCGATGTGCAGCATCCCGCACTGTGTACCGCCTTCGTCCCCACGTACATGTACCAGCGGCATGTGCAGATAGCTGTAGATTTAGCAATGCTACTGCTCCCACCAGAGCCACCAATAGTGGCCGTTTTAGATATTGGTGTAGTCAAAATTTTAAATTTTTGGCTATCAATGTTTTTAAAATATTTAAATTAGATATATAATAATCATATGTGTAGATTTATCTTGAAAATTATTTTTATAATATTACAATTTTATTACAACTTATAAATATATTAAAATAGAAATTGGCGGTCAAAACTATGTTTTTAAGATTGTGCCGATGTACAAAACGACGACAATTCGTGACCGGAGGGAGTATTACTATTGAACTATCGGTAACCACCACTTTGATCCTACGTACAGGTGGAGCATACGTCTTAAGGTTCACAGAACACACGTATGTATCACAAGTTTCAGTATTTTGAAAGTGACGATGAAAAATCAGCACAAGTAGATCACTTAACACGTGGGAATCGAGCTCGGTTTGTCAGCTACAGATTGAGCCGATGTGCCACACCGTTTGGCTATGCAATAGCTGTCGACGACTCCTGTTTCAGTCCTGAGTTTGACACAATTCTGTTTATTTACATTTCCAAACGAATACACACTGTAAAAACGGCGAGCTTCTCAAGTCACCGGGTGCATTTTGACAGAGAGATTGGATGGAATGGAACGATAGAATGGGCACGGGCAGGCGGCACAAGTAGAGGTCCAAATCCAATGGGGCCCGGCGGGGGCGGTGGGCCAGGGGGACAAAACGGAGGGAATGACGAAGTTATTGCTCGCCTGGCGGTTCTGCCTACTTCTCCCTGCTCCAGCCTCGCTCCCTTCCCTCGGGAGATGAGATCAGAATGAATGCAATGCCATGCCAAGCAGTATGTGCTTGTATAGACGAGCCGTCCCATCACTCGCATGGCCTCACCTTGTAGACGACCATCCCCCCTTCCCCGTACTTTCAGTTCTTGCATTCCCTCCCTCCAGGTTGCCAAAAAGCCCAACCCATCTTCCACTCTGCATCACTCCTTTTACATTCGCTCGTTCACTCCGTATCGGAGAGATCTTGCTACTGCTCTCTCTGTCTCTCTCCGGCTCACACTTCAGAGTTCAGTGTGTGATGCGTACGAGGGCAGGAAGAGATTAATGGCGGCAGCACCGCAGCAGTATAGGCAGGAGGAGATGAAAGTATAAATACGCACTGGGCTGGGGCCTGGGGTAGTGGTAGATATAATATAGCCATATAGGGCAGACTCAGACTGGTTCGAAGCGACAAGTCCTTAGGATTTGTACGCGGGAATGTGTGCGTGTATGCGCGCATGCCTGCGACTGCAAAAGGAATAGTAAAAGCAGGAAATTGCATGCGCCTCGGAGTCCACGTCTACACTCCCTTTGCTGCAGGGTCGACCCATCCAGAAGAATATTCGCTCGTCTTGCTCCCGTATATTGTACGGACGGACGCGGTCACGATTTATGGCTAAGCAATTAATGGCAATACGGTCAATTAATCAGAAGTTAATATAACTATGTGTTTTTACTAACACCACAAAACAACAGCCGGTTATCATTATTTTTTTACTGTTGGTTGATGATTATAGCTGTTTGACGTGGGAGTATTTTCTCAAGTCCAAAGATTAAGCATTTGTTGCGTTCAAACAGTTTAAAGCATTGGCTGAAAATGAAAGCAGACGCAAGATAAGAATCCTCATAATAGACCGTGGAGGTGAGTTTTAATTCACATCAATTCACAGATTTTTGTGCAGAGGAAGGAGTAGAATGGCACCTCACTGTACCATACACACCACGGCAAAATGGTGTGGTAGAACGATGAAATCGTTCTATTCTCGATGTCACGAGAAGCCTGCTGAAAACAATGGAAGTGCCTGGGATGATGTGGGCGAAGCAGTTAGGCACGCCGTTTATATTCTAAACCGTGTGCCGACTAAAGCAGTGGAGGAAGCCACTCCTTATGAGGTCTGGAAGGGTAGAAAACCCATTCTTAAGCAAGTTCGACTATTTGGATGCATGGCATATGCTAAAGTACCAGCAGTTCAAACCCACAAGCTGGATGACCGTAGCAAACAAATGGTACATTTAGGAATTGAGGAAGGAAGCAAAGCATATCGGCTTCTTGACCCCGAAAGCAAGAGGATATGTGTGAGCCGTGATGTAATTTTTGATGAAAAGAAGAGGTGTAATTGGAATTGGTTGGTAGAAGGTAATTCAGTCACAGCCGAATTCGCTGTTCACTATTCGATAACAGATGATGGCGGGGATTCACCAGCTACACGTCCACCATGGCAAGTCTCAGGTTCAAAGACACCTAGTGAGGGTGAACTAGATCCAGTCGGACCTCCTTCACAGTCAAAGAGACACCTAGTGAGGGTGAACTAGATCCAGTACATAATTATGTGTTTTTACTAATATATTTATTTACATTTATAATTAATTAAAAATATTTTAGTTACTCAAAGTTATTGTAAATTATCACTCTACAAAACATATTTTACATGACATTGTTTATACTTCATCCTAAAGATACATAATATGAACACTATGACAGACCATTATAAACTTATTTATCTACTTAGTGAATAAAAATAAGCCATTTTCATGATTAGATGTGAAAACATATGATGAATAAAAAGCGGTTGTTTAATCGGATTATATGGTCAATTAACCGTTCGTTTACATTAATTACACTCCGGTTAAATTATTCATAATGTTTTAATTATCGTCACGGATAGTCGGCCGTCTAATTAGTCGAATCAGCCGTTTTTCACAATAGTGATATTACCTATGCCAAAACTAATGACAGTGTCGTCGAGTCGTACTCGTAGACACGCCAACTAATTAGTGCTAGCTAGTTTTTTTTAGATCAAGAGGACATCAACAAGATGCCCCAGTTCCATATATTGAAACTGGTAAGAGTTCAGATAATTAATATCCTTACATTCACCGCGAATTACCAACGGCAACAAATGAAAACATAAAGATCATATATCCTAACAAACTTTCTCCAAAATGCATGCACCAGCACTTGCAGACATGAGTTACTGGGAGCAAAAACTTTCCAATCAACACCAAAAACCTTATCTCAGCTATTTCTCCAAGGTAATGAAAGAGACATAGACAGCGGCCATGTAACCACATAATCTGGACAGCCCGACATGCAAAACAGCTCTCCAGAAAACAACTCTTGCGAATCTTTCTCCAGCCTGTCGCCATCATCCGGTTATCTTCGATCATTTCCTGCAGACCTACTGTTTTCCAAAGGTAAGGGCACCAGAATGATAATCTCCAAATTCCTGCAAAATTGTGTTATCTTGCACTTCATCGCATCCATGAACAAAGGACTCCAACTCTTTAACAGAACTATGATTTTCCTCCAAATAGTTTTCACACTTATCCAATCCTGAAAATGAAAAATCATGTTATTCCTTAACTTCCAAATGCTCCAAAGAGCTGCGGCACAAACCGAATTAAGGGCACCATGTTTAGAGTTACTCAACCAAAAACGGGCAATAGACTCATAATTACAGCCAATTCTTAAACCGAAGAAATCTGAAATAACACCCCAAACATTAGAAGCAACCACACAATCGAAAAAAATGTGGGCAACTGACTCAATCTCATCACAGCAATAACAGGATCTACCTTTATCTATACCTCTTTTCAACAAGTTATCTTTAGTCATAAGCTTGTTATGAGAGAGAAGCCAAAGAAAAAAATGAACCCTCGGAGGAACAACCAGCTTCCAGATAGCCGGAATAAAAACCAGGATAACTCCCCTAAAATTGATGATAGCGTAAAGGGAATTAACTGAATAGACACCATTACTAGAATACTGCCAAATCAGAGAGTCATCCTCATCAGAGAACGTAATACTTTTAGCCACCTCCACTAATTCAAACCATCTAATCATCATTTTGTCAGAAAAGGTTCTCCTAAATGTACATCTCACATTTACGCCGTCCCAGATGTCAGCAACAAACAAGCCCTTCTCATTAACCAAAATGTACAAATCCCAAAACTGAACAGCCAAGCAAGAACTCCCAAACCAGATATCCTCCCAGAATCTGATTTTTTTTCCATTGCCCACCATCCATCTGTAACCAAATTTAGTAGCTTGCAACGCCCACAACACACCTTTCCAAAACACAGAGACATTATTTGGGTGGCACGCAGAGACATTATTTGGGTGGCACGCAAAGACATTAGGGTTCTCAGTTTTATACTTAAATTTAATCAACTCAGCCCACTGTTTGTTCTCAAAGATGTAAAGTCTTCTAATCCAAGAAGCAAGTAGACACATATTAAGATCTCTAATATTCGGAATTCCAAGCCCACCATACTCTTTCCTCATAGAAACCAAATGCCAGTTAGCCAGATGAAGTTTACTATGCCCATCATAGTCATTCCAGAGACAACTAGCCAAATGAGAATTTAACAAATTAATCGCCCACTTAGGAAACTTAAAGAAAGATAAAAGGTACACAAGAATACTAGATAAGCATGATTTAATAAGAGTTAAACGTCCACCATACGAAAGAAGCTTGCCCCTCCAACCTGCAATCCTCTTCAAGATTTTATCCACTAACGACTGCAAATCTTCTTTCTTGATTTTATCATAATGTAAAGGGATCCCAAGATACTTGATGGGGAAAGAACCGATCTTGCAACAAAAGATGTTTGCGAATCTAACAGTTTCATTATCATCACAGGCAAGGGGAATCAACTCACTCTTATGAAAATTGATTCGCAAACCCGACATTTGCTCAAAACAAGTCAGAAACCACTTAAGATATAAAGCAAAGCTCTCATTGTTCTTAAGAAACAAAATCGTATCGTCAGCATATTGTAAACTAAGAATACCCCCAGGACAAAAATCATCACAAAGACCTTTCAACAGGCACTCATTTGCTGCCTTCTGAAGAATCCTAGTAAAAATGTCAGCAACCAGGTTAAAAAGAATGGGGGAGAGCGGATCTCCCTGTCTCAACCCCTTCCCAGTCTGGAAAAAATCACTTTCAATATTATTTATTTTGACTCCTACAGAGCCTTTAGTTAACAAAGAGAAAATCCAGTGCCGCCACTTAAAACCAAAACCCCATTTGCCCAAGATGTCCATAAGAAAACTCCAATTCACCTTATCATAAGCTTTTTCAAAATCTAATTTAAGAACAAGCCATTTCACTTTATCTTGATGCATTTTGTGAATAACCTCATACGCCGTAACCACACTTTCCAGAATATACCTATTCTTCAAGAACGCAGATTGATTGTGAGAAATGATCCTATCGCAAATCGGACTAAGTCTGTTTGTAAGTACTTTAGTAATGATTTTATAACTGCAATTTAACAAACTGATGGGCCTAAACTGCTTGATATTCCTGGCATTATTTTCCTTGGGAATCAACGTAATCATGGCAAAATTAAGCCGAAACAGGTCAAGATCATTATTAGTAAGATCTTTAAACAGATTAAGCAGGTCAACCTTAATCAAATCTCAAAATTTTTGGTAAAACAGGAAAGGAAGACCATCAGGACCCGGAGCCCCATCAGAATAAGACTCAAAAACAGCATTTCTAACCTCTACTTCAGTGAAAGATGCTTCTAACACTGAATTCTCCTCATCAGAAATTTTATCAGTCACCTCAAAAAAGGAATCACTGATACTTATGTTAGGTTTATTCTCAAAACCAAACAACGACTGGTAATAATCATAAGCAATTTTAAGCATCTCTTCCGGTTCACAAGTCGGCCCATTTGGCCCATCAAGAACAGGGATTAATTTCTTCCTACATCTTTGATTAGCAACAGCGTGAAAGTACTTGGTATTCTTATCCCCTTCTTTCACATTCCAATTAGTGCTAGCTAGTGTATGATCGAAGCTTCTCTTTGTTGCATTGAGCGAAGTGCTCGACCCGTTACTAGCTTGGCCGTGTGCTAGAGAATGAACGGCACGATCAAAGTCGGTGAGCCGAGACAGATACTGCCTTTGCTATCCGCACGAAACGATGCAAGGCTCCTATCACTATCAGTTGGTTCCAACCATGCTAATGTGCGTGCTGCTCCTGCCCACTGAACGTAAGCGTGTTCACGGCCGGGTCACGATGGTCGGATGGGCGCCGTTGGCGGAGCCCAGTCACGCAATGATTGCGTACGAGTTCTTCACGGACTGAATCGGACGTTGCTCCGGCACCGGCAGCAACGAGCTAGAGATCGAAAAGGACTTTTGCTTGGGCCGCGCGTGCGGGCTATGGGAACACATTCGAACGTCAAAAATTGAGCGTGCCAACCAGCGTGGAAAGCCCATGCATTGCGCTGTAGATGGGCCAAAGACTGCACATTGAGCCCAGCGTAGCAAAATTTACCATATGCGGACAGTTTTCCTTCAACTTTCTTCCTCTGTTGGCTGATGAAATCCTGAAAACGCGGCGTAGTCTGCGGCCAGCTTCCTTGGAGTGCCTGAGAGGCTGAGACTAGTGCAGTTACGCATCTTGATGGCCGAGAAACCGGACCCCAACAACGCGCCAGCCGAGCGTGACACGTGAGCCGTTGGATCAAAACGTTCCCTTCCTCCTCGCGTCACGGCCGTCTGTTCCCCCTTTTACCAAGTTTGACCCACCCCCAAAAACCCACCATGAGATATATCCTATTAGAGATTACATTCCATACGACGCACTAGGTATATCTTCTGCTGATTGCTTGGTGCGCACTCTTGGATGAGGTTTCACATCAGCACGCTCGATCGCTAGCAAAAAGGACTCTTTCCTTCCTTCCGTTGAAGAGAAGATCTTTGGTTTGCGGGAAACGAATCCGTGCCGGGAGGAGATTAGACGGCCAACAGACTCCAATAGGGAGTGTTCACTTTGGCTAAGCAAACAGTAATATCTCTCTGGCAAAATCCAGTTCAAATCGTGAGGCCGTAACAGACTCAACCACCGTTCCCTCGAGTCGGCGGAGTCCGCGTCCGAGTGGACCCTGCTTGGCGCGAGCGGCCGCGTCGATCACTCCAACGGGCGCGCGCATGCACGCGACCCTGGCGCTATATAAGGCAGCCCACTGCCACCCCACAAGAAGCACCAGGCCACAACACAAGCCGCGAGTCTCGAGGGGAGCGAGAGCAAACCCTAGCTAATACTGCTCTCGCCCTTCCTCTATCTCTCGCAACACACACGGCCACAGCGAAACCCTAGTAGTAGTGCTTGGAGAGACTCGGCTCTGACCCAGTCCCCATGGCCTACTCCGCCGACCAGTCCAGCCACTGCCCCGATGTCGATGACGAGATCGTCCCCAGGTACAGCTCGGGGTCCGACACCGACGATGACAGCCGCTACGTGTTTCGACCCCGCGACGACGACGGCGAGGAGGGCCGTCCGGAGGTCACTAAGCGGCGCCGCCTGGAGGAAATCCTTGCGGGAGGCCGGGATGCCCTGCCGTCGCCCACTTCCTCGAGCGGATCGGACTGGACCATCAGCGACGGCAGCACCGGCGCCGCCGCCGTCGTGCGGGCGTCGTTCCCCTGCCCCATCTGCCGGAGGGAATTCGGTAGCCAGAAGGCCGCGCACGGCCACATGAGGGTCCATGTTCCGCACGGGCGCCAGGGGCAGGACAAGGGGAAGGAGGAGCGGCCGGTGACCTTCGGCGCGAGCTGGGCTGTGACCGGCAAGCGGGGCTGGATCGGCGGCAGGGCTGTCTTACCCGATGACGAAGTGGACAACTCCATGGCAATTGTGGTTGCAGAGCCCAAGCTCTCCGTAGCAGAGCCGATGCCCATGGCGATCGCCAGAACCAATCTTTCCAGCTTAAAGAACGAACACGGGAGCAGCAGCGCGCAGCCGAATCCCAATGAGTCCATGGCCATCGTGGCGGCAGAAGGCAATCCTACCAACCAAGTCGTCGCACATCCTCCCTCTGCGCCGCAGGTCGTCGGCAACCAGCCCGGTGCGCCTCAGGTCGTCGCCCATCCGCCCGCTGAGCCGCAGGTCGTATCCCACCAGACCGCTGCGCCTCAGGTCGTCGGCAACCAGCCCTCTCCACCGCCGCTTGTAGGGGAGCAAGGTCACTCGGCGCCGCCGGCAAGGGAGCAAGGTCATCTCGAGGGGTTCACGTGCGCGGAGTGCGGAAGGCGGTTCTCCACGCACCAGGGGCTAGGTGGCCACGTGGCTGGCCACAAGAACAGACGGAGGGAAGCCGCCGCCGCGGGAGTGCAGCAGGGCGACGGCGCGGGCTCCGTTGCATGCCGCGGAGGTGACAAGCCGGCGAAGAAGCACGTGTGCAAGGTGTGCGGCCGAGAGTTCGATACGGGAGTGTCACTCGGCGGCCACATGAGGAAGCACTACACGGGTCCACCGATCGGGCAGAAGAAGCAGAGCACTAGCCTGCGCCTTTATCCTGCGACGCCCGAGGAGGTACTTGCACCGGCCTCCGTGGAAGTGCCACTGCCAGAGCTTACACTTGCACTCCCTGTGGAAGAGGCGGCGCAGCCTGCTGTTGCGCCGGCCATCGAAGTGGCGCAGCCTGCACCTGCGCCGGCTGCGGTGGTCAGCGTGAGGATTTTCGGCGTTAACATCGTGCAGACTCCGGCGGAGCGAGAAGGTTGGGCGGTGACAGAGGACTCGGCGTCCACCAGCGCAGGCTATAGGAGATCGATCGAGTAGTAAGGAAATAGCAGGTTTCCAGTTTGTTTGGATGAGTCTTTGATTTAGGACACTACTATATATTGCTTGCGTTTTAGGTGCTCCCTACATGTCAGGAGATGTACGCTTAATTTCTTCCGTATGCATCATGGGGGTCAGAGCTACATATTGCCCCCTTGTTTTTTTAAAGAAAGTTTTCCCCTTGAATTTTAATTTATCGCATGCATTTAAATCAGTTTTTAACGGACCGATTGAAACAATCCAAAATAGGAACTATACACCTATACCTGTTACCAATTCGATCATAGAGTGTAGTAAATAAAAATCTATCATGGAGAAATTGTGATACGTATATGCAGACACTTCGATTCCAATAAGTCTAAGGGCTCCTTTGGTGCAAAGGAATTACGCTGAATCGGTTAAATTTCATACTTCAATTTCATAACGAGGTACTAGGCGCGGGCAAATCAGCGAGGAATATGGCTCGTACGGCTAAGTTTCCCCACTAGCCTGACTTCAGATCAACACACACATGGTCGATACTATCATGGCCTGCTCTGGCACCCGGCCTTAACCTCATACACAAGTTCACGGTCCATATCTGCGGATGATGGCGGACGTATGACAAAATTTTATTCGAGATAAGCCTAAATATGCACAGCTAACTCGCTGCAAACAAGTTGATTTATATATCATGCATGCGAAATTCACAAGCACAATAGTTTTAGACTAAAATCAATCGTGAAGTTAGATGGACAATGAAAGTAAATTCATTCTACCAAGTTGACTCGTTGTGAGTATTTTAGTCAGATAGTCATCTCATTCGTATATTCATTTTAAAATAATCAAATTCAGTATATGGAGATACTATTTTGCAGTGAAAATTAACATATAAAAATTTCATAATTTTATTCGCTCATATTAAGATATAACACACACTCTCTCTCTCTTCCTCGTTCTCTCTCATAAAACATGATCTTGTACATAAGATTAAAATCGGAACTACAAATCACGGGAGGGGGGTTTGGGGGTTTGAGCCTTCTCAAGCCCCCCCACCCCCACCCCACCCCCTTCCTCTGCTGTGTATGCCACTAGGAGGAAGTTTCCATCTTCCAAGCGGATCAACCATCCAGATAGCACCTTCTTTATTTGGCTACATTGCTACTAGCTCCCCAGGTGTTTTATTTAAAGGACCAGATGATGAATAGATTATCTGATTCTAACTCTGAATCTAACCAACTTATTTGATTTAAGAAATAAAATAAATTAATTTATTATTATCTCATCCTTAAAATCAGATATATGTGTAAAATAAGATATTGTGCTATCCCACCGGAATTTTCAGTGATCGCTTGGACCAAACGCTCCATTCGCTGAAAAAGTTCAAGTCCTAATCCCTTGTACCTCCCTCAACAAGCACCACTTGTACACCTCGTACAATAACAAGACACGTGTCCGATCAGCTTGTGGCTTCTGACTCTGAGGCTCTGAGCCCACCGATTACCAGCAGAAGTCACCTCATCTGATCCTCGTGCTAACCTTCGAGACCTTGCTGGGTGAACAGTGAACCGGCTCTTCGGGCCACGTCTCATTGCAAAGTGGGCCCGCACCTGCCAGTCCACTGTAAAATGTGGCACGAGTTCTTCCCTTACTCTCCTAAACACGAAGTAGACCACTAGACCTGCGATTGGAGCTTTGGAGTAGCCGTTTCTTAGGAGATCTCCTGCTCTCGTTTCTGTAGCAGGTACGTGTGCTTCTGAGCAAGGAGTTCAGAATCATGCTTAGGAGGTGTGAATTCTGCTCTTTTTTGTTCTTAATTAACCGTGCAAACCAAAGAAGGAGCAAATCGAAATCCGATGCAAAGGAAGAGACAGATGAGCTGTTCTTGCTCTCTAGTAGCACTTGTGTCTTGGTTTTAAGGCTAGTTAGTACTTGTGTGGTTTTGTTTATACTCTACTTCTTACTTATATTATCCAGTTAGCTAGGTCAATTCTTGAGGATTTGGGTGTTGGGGAGTGGCTTTCCCCTTTCTATCTGCCTCCAATTCCTAGGGTTTCCCGGGAAACGGCTTGCTCGTGTGATTGTGTTGGCCACTTCGTACTGACTTGATTGTTGGAGTAGTGTCGAATGGTGGTAGGATCATACATCAGTTTGTAAATAAATTGCAGAGATACACCACCCAACACCTACATGAGCTGTTTAACTACATGTGTATAACCAGGATTCTAGTTGTATAATATTGTATACGAAGAATTATGAAAACATTAAAGGTTGAGAGAATTTAGCTGATATGACATAGGAGGTATAGCAGGCTAATTCTTGAGATTGTGAACAATAGTTTGTTACTTTTGAGTTGAATATACAATTCCTTCCATCACCTCACTGAGCGAGTGCACATGTTCTCATGATAAGGGGCAAACATAAAATGGATGCAGATGGTACCTCAAAGAGAGGTCCTCCTGGTCATCGTTATAAGAAGGTGGTTCACAAACTGTGATTCCTTTTATGGTATTGTGAACGTCAAGAATAGTGTTGCATTGATATATTAACGCTTTTTTATCATTCTTTTTCTTCAAACTTAATAGCCACGGAAGTTGAAGTTCAAACCAAAAGTGCCAGCACAAAAGCCAAAAAAATCAACTCTGAAAAGGTAAAGTTCTCTTTGACTTGAGCTGCTAATAATATCTATCTAGTTTGTTCACCTGGCATGTTACAATTTACATTAACAATATATTCTGCTCTTTCAGGCCACACTGAGGGTAATTGATTATTCATTTGTTATGTCTTGAGGCCAGATAGTATTTAGTTGTTTACTTAGGAGAAAAAGGTAGGTTCCTTTCTAGCGCTGAACTTCTGTTTGTTCTTTTCAGACTGGCATAGGAGCTACAAAAACTTTGACAACTACAAAAGGTTGGCCTGTATCCCTTTACCGCCACATGTGTACTTAGATCTAATTATAAGGCGGTCATTAAGATTTAAGGGCAAGAAGTTTTTCAATGAAATCAGCACAATGCTTTTAAGATCAACGTATAGTATATTGGCAGTAATCTTAAACACGTCAGAATCTATAATCCTCTTTATATTCCCGTCACAGATGAGCACTCATTACAGAATTCCCCCTCGACGCTTTCTTCTGCAGCAGGAGTTGACTTATCACTGCCACAGTGAGGAGGGCAGAAGCAAGGTCAACCGGTGAGTCCACCAAGAATCTCTCAGGTTCAATCTTTCTCTCTTAGAAAATTGATATTTTCCATGACAGACGCATGACTTGTGTATGTTCCTTGTTTGTTTATACCTGCTATGGCAAAAGGTGGCACTCCAAATCCCTAGAGTCTTTCCTGTTACTTCCAATCCAGGTGAGTTTGAGGCTTCATAAGTTTCATTAGTTTGACCAATACGTTCCACTTGGAATAGTCACGGGAATGTTCAACTGTTGTCAGGATTTTTCTATGATCATGATGATGAGACGATGACAACAATGACGATGATGACAATATTGAGTTATAGGAGACTCAGCCAAGTTCAACTAAATGTGAAACTTCCATTCATCCAGCAAAAGAGCTCAATTTGCTTGTATGAACCTCTCAGCCCTACAACATTATCTTGATATTTTCTGGCACTTAAGCAATTTGTTTACAATTTGGAACAACAAGAAGAAGATGACAAAAGAAGAATTTTTCTCTTCCAGTTGCCGAAATCTCTTCCTTTGCCAAGAATACCGTCCACTGTAGTTGAAAAGAATGGAAAGACCATCAGCACGGAGGTGAAAGAAGGATACAATGTGAAAGATTTGCCTGGGGGATATTTGAGAAAATGTTGGTATACAAGAGTGGCAAGATCAAGATGAAGTTGGAAGATGTTATATTTGACGTTAGTTCGCATTTCTCTCTCTTATCGAGAACATAATTTACGTCTCCCTCATTTGTTTCTTCAGAATCTATCAAGAATTCTCTATGTATGTATGGTGCTTAGGTTCTTCCATTGCAGGTGAACTCAAGAGCGGAGTGTGGGATGGTGCAACATGTAGTAGTTATGAACACGAGAGAGAAACATTGTTGCCTACTTGGGGAATCGAATACAGGCATGTTGTTGTGACACTAGATATTGACTCGTTGTTAAATGACAATGAAGGTTAAGTTGCGAACTGGTCAAGCTGTCAACTGTAGCAACTATAGCAACTTGTTAAATGTGGTGTGTTGTGTGCAGATGCTAGATGTACACATTTTAACTACACGATACAAGGTAAAATTGTAGTTGTATTAGTTGTACAACAGTAGTCTTTAAAATTGCTTCTTGCAGCTGATGAATGCTCAGAGAGACTTTTTATCGTACTTATTAGAAATTTAGAATCGGAGGAACATGAATCTCATTGCCATTTGAATCTCATTTTACCATTGTACATGCATGCAAAGATGAATTTGTTTTGTCCTTACATCAAAAAAGAGGCTAGATAATAATACATACCCTTTGGAAGTGTGGTTACTAAGAAAAGAGTACATCTAAAAAATCAAACTAAACTAGAGGATGCAACAGATCAATAATTCTTACAAAATGCTATAGAAGAACTTAGCTAGCCATTCCTTGCGCAGCTCTGGACTGCACACAAGGAAAATCTTTCCTTCAATCTCGCTCTTCGAAAAATACTCAACTGCAGTGATTGGCATCCTCTCATTGTAACCACAAGTTGTAACTGCTTTCCACAAGTCATCAGTAAACTCTCTGGGCTTTAAGCTCTTTACAGCGTCTATAAATTCTCCAATCTTCAGAACTAAATAGTGGATATCGTCATTATCTATCTTTTGCTCCATGGAATCTTCAAATACCTGATTATCAGAAGAATGAGCATACTGATCCTTGTTCGTTCGAATTTAGTAGTTGATTGATCATCACTGATGATAAATGAAAGCTCATCATACCCCTCAATGGGCCTATTCAGCAACCATGAGTCCTTCGAACGAGCCTTTAATGCCTAAAAAAACCTGCTTAGCAATGAAAGTAAAATGTGACACAGTGCTCGAAACAAAAGGGCAAGGTCCCATTACCATATGGTGATCATCTTCTCTCATGTTTATTGTCACCTGTTTGGTTCGATGACAAATTTACCTTATTAAACCTTATCGAAATTTAATCACTAAACTGGCTACCAATATTTTGGTTAAAGATTAGCAAGAAAATGAATTAGAGAACCAAAAAGAAGGGAATCTTACTAAAATTTAGTAGCAAATAAAATGCTTGTCAAATTTAATCAACACTACTAAAATTTGGTAAGACAAACATTAGTAACCATTGAAAGCAAACCAAACATGCTCTAGTAGCATGACCCCATGAGGCGACACAAATGGCTTTTATCATATATTCCTATCTATCCTTTGACATTTCTTCCTGAAGAGTTATCGACCTTCTTTGCACGTACGTTAGTGACATGGCAATCTCGCTGAAACCGTTGAGAGGCAGCCTCCCAGCTGGTAGCAAAGTATCTTCTCTAAATAACGCATGTTTTCCCTCAACAATTGAATCTATTCTATCAGATAATTGATGAAGAATTTGGTCCTTTCTTTGCTCCATTTGAATTGGTTAGAAGAAGACCGACTGCTGCTAATGGTGACCTGAGTTTCATTTTCGATCACATTTGGCCCCATGGCCCCTATTCTCTTGCTACCCTGTAGATGAAATATATAGTTTCAGTTAATTTGACAGCCCAATATTCTACTTCCATCCACCTCGCATGTACATAGATCTGCACAGGTTGTAGGAAATTTCCAATTCTACCTACCGATTGGGCAAATATGGTGGTTATGCCTTTTCGAACTGTGTCATTGATGAGAAGAACAAAGACGAAGTGCTCGCCGAGCGAGAATACCTACCGTTCTGAAACGGCGCGCGGGTGAGGTGGTGGTGGAGATGCGTCTGCCCGAGAAGGCGGAGCTCGCGTTGCCGTGAGTCTGAACGCCGAGTCCCGAAAGCCGCAAGTCAAAGTTCAAAGCACAAGCCTCGAGGGAGTGCATGGGAGGGAAAATGAGGAAGAAGCAGAACCACTGAGTCCCTGCTACTGGAAGGGGAAGCCGCGGAGAAAGGGAGACGGTGGGGGGAGGCCATGCCTATGCATTGGCTTGCCAGCTCAAGACGTGCTCCGCTGTGGCCCAGCGCAACAAAAAGTCGCAGGTTGTCGATGGGGTGGAAGAAGGTCATGCCCGGGATTTCTGTTTTAAAATGAGGGAATTGATTGAGGGGAGAGCCACCCTTATTTTTTAGATTTTGCAGGGAAAATAGAGGAATTCTATTCCTACGGGAATTGGTACTGTTTATCTTTTTAGAACATAAGAAATTACTCACTCACCCTGAAAGACCATGTGGAGGTCTACCATATTGGTGATGAGTATTTGATTAAATTTGATTTTGTTATACTCTGGTTTGAGTTTGATTTAAATTGTATTTTCAATTGAAGCAATTTGAGTTGAGACTGCTAGGAGAGGCACTACCGACCATCGGGTACCTTCAGTGTGAACTATGCCGGGTCGAGCAGAGGGTTCATTCAAGCGTTTGGTCGATTTCTGCCAAGTTCTGGCTTAGTCGAGTAATGCTCCTCCGGCTTTTTGGTCGAATGATTCGAGTAGATTGGGAATCGCTAATTATTGAGTAGGGACGTTGCCGTGTCGAGCGCCCTACTATCAGTATGTCTCGAGCTCTTGGGTTAGCCACAAGTTACTTGATGTTGACTCATCGATTCAACTCTGAGCAGAGTTACTCGATATTTTTGGGATATGCATTTTGAATTTGTGCGACAATTATTGCATATCATTTTGGGCAATGCTATGTGATGTATTTTCCTTATTTTTGATGGTTATAAGACGACGGTGCTAGATCATGGTGAGACGGAGGATGATCGGAACTAGGCGAGATGCATCGGAGGTTCAGACGGTCGAGGATCACCAAAGATGATCGGAGACGGAGTCAGTATAAACCTAGAAGACAATGAATAGATGAGATGCTAGCTAGGAGCTGCTATGATCAAAGAGGACCATTGGATCGCGGTCTAGATGATAGAGTAGTGGGTCAAATTAGTATACCTTGAAAAGCGTGTAAAAATCCGTTATGTGTATGGGTTTCGGGTTAGCCCATGTATAAGTAAATGCGTCAATTCTAACCCTTGATGGTGGTTCTTAGGGTGGAAGGAACTCATCTAAGGGTAGAGAGTGATTCAAGAGTAGTATAAATAGAGGGGTAGGGGTAGCCTTCCCCCTCTTGAAGGTTTTTGTGCTCCTTTGAGTTTTGCTCACTTTGTTATAAGGCTTTGTAAACCTCCGTTTCAGAAATCCAAAACACGCTCTTATGTTTGGATTTACCTTACGTATTTACATTATATCTTAAATTTTGCACTTACTTTCTTGCAATTTACATTTACGCAATTTGGATCTGTCTCCCCCCTTCTATATGCTTTTGCTTCTTATGCCGAGGATGTTGATTGTTGGATGAGTTTTCTTTCAGGTCATATCCCAGTTATCTAGGTAATTCATGCGTTTTTCTTACAAGAAACCGATCTTACGTTCTTGAGTGATTCATTCCTCTAGATCGTGTTTGTAGAGTTTAGGACTTGTGTTCATGCTTGCTGGGACGTGTGGGAGGTTACCCAAAATCATCTTGATCATCAAAACCATATAAGCAAGTCTGAGATCAAGTTCTTGAGTTTTGCTCAAAATTGGTGTGTTCTTCCTTCAAAGTGAAAAATGTTGTAACTTTAACGTCAATTCTTGCTATTGAAGATTGGAATAAGTTCCTAACATCCTTAGGAGTACATTTACCAAGTTTTATGAATTTTTCTCCAGCCAATCAAAAAATTCCTCAAATTTGATTTTGAGTCGTACTGTTTTCAGAGCCTGTTCTTGCTGTTGTTCTTGGGCTCGATACTACCGCTCCTTCTCACTTACTCCTTTTTGATTATTTTATTTGAGGGCTTAAGTGGATTGTTTTAAGTGGAGAAAATTTTTATCTAGAATCATTCACCCCTCGCCATCTCAATCCTTCACACCCTTTCAATTCCTAAGGATCACTATCACTTTCCCATGAATTCACATGAAAAAAAAGGAAAAAGAACATGAGATCACATTACTATTCATCCCTTTGGAACATAGGAATTCGCTCTGTTAATACCTAAGAATCATTGTTCCTTTCCCATGAATTCATAGGGAAAATGTAGTAAAAATACATGACATCACATTCTATGGGAATTGGTACTATTCATCTCTTTGGAACATAGGAAGTCACCCTCTAAATCTAATGGGATCATATTCGGTGTATCCTAAGTTGCGGTGTATCCCGTGCATCATCTTCAAATACCGAACAAATGGTCATGATTTTTTTTTTTTTAAAATGACTAGATAAGCCATGATGTGATCGAGCATTCTACTTCGTGTTTTTGAAGAGAATGCACGAAGATACACCAATCATTAGATATATTCTCCTCTTTCAATTCCTAAGGATCACTATTCATTTCCCATAGATCACATGAGATCACATTTCTACGAGAATTGGTACTGTTAATCCGTTGGAACATAGATGTCATGCCATACTTTCACTTCCTAAAGATCACTGTTTCTTTCTCATAAATTCATAGAAAAAAAACATGAGACCAAACCGGATGGAAAATTCCTACAATTCTCCTGTGCTTCATCCAAACACCATTTTTTTTTTTTTTGCGTTTTTCAATCCTCTGTTTTACCCATACATTTCTATCATATTCATGTATTTTTCCTGTTCTTGTGATTTTACATCCATGAATTACAAAGAGGCCCTTATATTTAATCCTCACTAATAACGTTCCTTTACTAGAACATTCAACAAATAATGCTTTGTGAATCATGCTATAACACACATAAAAAATATCAAAGATATTAACCTGTAAAAAACGGGATTTCAACCAGAGATGCCACCATGACGCAGTTTAGCAAACTTTTAAATAGTCTCATCCTATGTCACCAGAGACGTGATTCTAAAAGCATACCGGAGGGCAACCGACTGTAAATAACACCAAAATTGCAAGTCAAGATGCTGAATGAATAGTGTCTACTGTATCGTTAATTTGCGATAACTTAGATTTGTCATCTAAGACCTCGACTTTTTCTTCCGGGACTTGTTGGAGCCCTTCGGTTGCTCTGAGGTTGCAGCTGGAGCTTTTGACGAACTAGTAGCTTTCGAAGGGGCACCACTGCCATTGGCAGCAGAAGCTCCAGATGAATCGTGCTTCTCTCTAGTCACAGCTCCTTGAGCACCTCTGACCTGAGCTCTCTTATCCTTCCTCTTTGGACGGTAACTCGACCGCTCTCTCTTGGGCAGCCATCTCTCAGGATCCGGTGGTGGCCCCGGGTTCGCTGGATCAAAGCCTTTTGGATATTTAGGCTTCCGCTTCCTCTTCTTTGCCTTTTGCTTCTTTTCTTCCTCTGCAACTTCCACCTTCATGTCTTGGAGCGCTTCAACATGCCTTGCACCAGAAGTCTTCTCCAGGCTCTCTACATTAATTCCCTTAAGACCAGGCAATGGTTTCAGCTTCTTTTCATATCGCTCAGCCTTCTCAAGGTCAGTGCGTGCTGAAGTTGCTACTAGCCCAGCCAGCGCTTCAGTGCTTCCACAGCTCTTCACAAGTTCTTCATACAATCGACAAGCCTCTTCATCAAGCCCATGATTGAGCTTAAAGGTAGCAGCCTCCCGCATGAACACATCTAACTTGTTATCCTCTGTCATGGCATTCTTCCACCACTGGATAGCAGAATCAAGCACGGAAGCAGCACCATTGGAGTCACCCAGGCGCTCTTTTACAGCTACTAGTGTAGCAACTGTAGCAGGCATGTGCTGGATGTCAGGTATTTTAGACAGCGCGTCGGCAGCAATCTGAAAATGGTTGGCATTGGCAGATATTTGGGCAAGTGTAAGGAGGACTCTTTTAGAATTCTCAGGATGCTTCTCAGCATACCGGCTAAGAACTTCTTCAGCTTTCTGGACCTTCTTTTCCCTCACATGAACTGCAGCTTGAAGTAAAACAGGGAATATACTTTCTCGAAACATACCAAGCAGTCCACTGACCAACTCATGTGCCTGAAATATAAAACACACCACCAGTCTATGTTAGTCTGTCCAATAAAACAAAAATCAAGAAAAATAACATGACTAGGAAATAGTCATTTCCCTATGGGAATGGTATTGCCATAGACCCTGTTTGTTTGGGCTTTTTCACCGGCTTAAAAGCCAAAAAGCTAAAGCCTAAACAAACGAGTAGCTTTTTATCTGGACTTTTCAAAAGCCAAACCCTCCATATAACTAAAAGCCAAAAGCCACTGGAGAGAGTTTTTTTTTGCTTATTGATGGTTAGTTTTAGACTAATAATACTAAAGTTAGATAAAATTACCCACCTCTATCACGTATAAAAGCCATTAGCTTTTAAGCTGTTTAAGCCAAAAAGTCAGCTTTAAACTATAAGCCAAAAAGCCTAAGCCTAAACAAACCGGGAAATGCTACATGGCTGTATATGTCCAAATACAGAGGAATGAAAGGAGACAATTATAATGATGATCATTTTCCTATGGAAGGGACTGATCATATTACTGATGATCATTTTCCTTGTTAACTGCATTGACAACACTCATCAGACCATAAATGAGAACTTTGGAACTTACTAAAAAAACTGAAAAACTGCAGGGCATATCCTTGCTAAAAAGTAAGGTTAAAGACCCAGGATGTGTATGCAACCAATCCATTTAGTAACAGACCTTTTCCATCAGTTTTCAATCAAATGATTATTCCTCATTGCTTAACAGCTACCATCTGATATGGCTCATGCCACTTCTAGGGCTAAAATTCAACAAAATCTTACTACAAAAATATATACAAGTGTCACAAGTGCGAGAAACAAACATTCCACAGCAGAATGATGCCAGTAATAGATCATAACAAAAATTAAATACAGAAATCGGTACATCCCTTACTAAAACTATAGCTAATGGATTGTTTCTACAGAAAAAGTAAGTAGGGGATGGATGAACAATGAAAAGCGAACCTGTTCGATTTTATTTGCATGGAGGAGTAAAAGAACACGAGCAGAATACAGGGCTTCCTTCTGCCTTGGAGATAACTTGAATTCAAGGCTTTCAATAAGTTGCAACTGGTTTGGAGCTGAAGATTTTTCAAGAAGCCGATCAAGCTTTCTTAAGCCATCAGTAACATCCTTTGTACCTTTTAATGAAATAAGGTTGGTGGTTGCCACAGCAAGTGATGAGGGATCTGCTAACTTCTGGTTTGTCATATTAGCATAGGTTTCCATAGCTTCTTGAGTCTGTCCTTGTTGCTGAAAAATATAGAATGGAAAGTTAATACCTTGTAGCTGAAAATATAGATAGAATAGTTAATAAAATAAGCGTTGAATTTATACAGGAGAGTTCAGCCAGATTTAGTTACCTCCTGCACGTAAGCAAGCTGAGCAGTCACAGGAGCAAGTTCATATTCAATCTCATCTTCTGCATAATCTTCCACCATAAGCTCCTCTTTCCCGATTCTGCAGACCAAATAAGACGAAAATTACAATCTAGCTAACTGAAGAAGCTTAAAAGACTGACCAATGGTGTAACTGATCTTGCATAATTTTCCTAGTTGAGTGGCCTATCCAAAAACAGAATATCTGGAATTATGGGAAAGAGTGAAACTACTAAACCTTTGAACTAATCGACCTTTTATTGATTATCAAGCTTCTAATATTAAAGGGGAATGTCCACACACGCCCCATAAGTCACCTACCTTTTCAATGTGCCCCCCATATCTTATTATGGTTTATGTTGCCCCCCATAACTTTGCGTGCAAATACCCCTTCACGCCACATGTTAGCACTATTCCTTGTGGTTTTCATTATCTTTAGCACATGCTTCAGTGGTGTCAATACTTGTTTCAATGATTTTAGTACTTATTTCGATACTTGTAATACACTATTTCATTACTAATGTTTCAATGCTGAAAGTGCATTAAAAATACCAAAGTCAACTCGAATCACTGAAACAAGTATTGAAATCACTTAAATAAGTACTAAATCGTTGAAATAAGTGTCAAAGGTAATTAAAATCACAAGAAAATAGTACGAATATGCGGCCTAGAGGGTATTTACAAACCAACATAACTTATAGGGGGCAAAGTAAACGGAAATGAGATGTGGGGAGCAAATTGAAAAAGCAGGTGACTTATGGGGTGTTTATGGATTATTGGATGGATATGATCAATTCAATAAACTGGAATGATGCATTCATTTGAGCTATCAGTTCACCAGCAAAATCACCTTTTTGCCAAGTCCAGCTGCTCTTTAGCTTCTGAATACTTCTTATTTTCTAGCAAGGAGCAAGCAGAATTGTATGCAAGCTCAAAACTCCTAGCATCTCTGAGCGCCCTAGCGGTAAGATCAACCTTTTGCGCCTTCATGGCTGCCTGAACTTCAGAAACCCTTCCAGCAGCAACCAGAGCAGCAATGATATTTATCTTTAGATCCATTGACTCAATCTTAAATTTTTGAAGCTTCTCATAGCTATTCATGCAATCATTCATTCTTCCTAGTCGGTAATAAATCTGGGATTCCAGCTGGAGAACAGCAGATGTTTCTTCTTGCCCATTCAATACATCCAGAGCTTCTTGCAGTTTGTTTTGCCTGTAGTAGCAGTAGGCCTGAATACAGATAAAAGTAGTAGTCAGCACCAAGGTTCACAATATCGACGAAAATCGGTTGAAAATCGCGAAAATTGACCGTACCAATGCGGCTCGAGAAACAGAACAGGTCAATAAACTAGTCCAATTCAAATTCAAATCCAAAGATTTGGGAAATTTGGAAAAATTATCCAAAAGTTCCCTAAAATTAGTATTAATAGCTTTTTGACATCTGCCATGAATTTTTTTTTGGAAAAACGAATTTGTGAGACATTTTTAAGCAAAACCATTTGGAACACTTGATTTTTTTTCTTATTTATGTGGGAAATGAACTGATTGCTGTGAAATTCTTTCATTCCAACAATCCCTCGGTTATGTCAACAAAACGAAACATATGCCGCACCAAAACTTTTTAAAAAAATCTTCAATCATGTCTCAGATGGAATCCTCTCTTCTATTTTTGTCTCATAGAACAATACCACATATGAAAATTGAAAAATGTTGAGGTTAGCCAAAAGGACAGAGAAGCAAGTAGATGAAGAGGAGAGAAGCACCAGCTTTGCTTGGCTTACCTAGTTCTAGAGACAGCCACACGAACCCAACATCAGGGTTCCCAAATCCAACCCATCTGACAGCACTCTCGTCCCCCAACGTTCCTCTCGTGCCGACAAGACCTTGCCGCCGCTGCCGGCCAACATATCACCGCCGGAGCTTGAAAATTGGTCGGTAACTCTCCGTAATCGCTTCCCCTTACCAAAAATCGAACGGCGCATGGAAATCGACAGCGGCGTCGATTTTCTTCAAATCCGGTCGATTTTCGGTTCAATCCGATCGATTTTCGGCTAGTACTAGCGATTTTTGGTTCAATCCGATGGATGATTCTTAGCAGTGATATCATTTCTGTGAGATAGTTTAGTGGATGGGTTGAAGCTCTTGCTGTGTGTGTAGTTGCTACAAGTGTAGTGTACGAACCTCTGGTTGGTCTTGCATTACAGAGGAAAGTACGTCTGTTTGCTTGTATTATCTAGGCGATGTGGAGAAGAAGGCCGAGCTAAGTGTGCCGCTTTTTTATGTAAACCGGTCGAAAATCGAATTATTTCGCCACTATTTGATCACTGAGTTCAAAAGGTTTGACTTTGAATTTTGTTCGGTTTTAACCAATTTTCAACGAAAATCGCTACCGGCGCGTGGGCGATTTACGACATCGGTTCGGTAACGTAAACCCTGGTTAGCACAACCGAACAAATTATTCTTTTATTAATAAGGAAATAAAGATGCCCTAACAGGTATTGAGGGGGCAAACGAAGTATGCGGTTCTCCAGTACCACCTAATTTGTACTACAATTCAAAAAGGGAAAATATATGAAAATAAAGATCCTAAAAGAAATGGCAAACATCAGCACTAGATGGAGAATTGAATTTAATTTTAGTTCAGCATCGAGTTTGTTGCTATCAACTACTTGTTATTGGATGTTAGATATAATTTTGGAAGAGGAGTCCAATCCGAATCAAACAAGGAAAAGAATCCTTTCCCGATTTGGTTTGTTGAATCCTACTCTGATTCTTACAGATGTAGGCTTGGGTATAAATTCCTAGGTAGTCCTGAGGTTTTTTTTAAGTTAGAAGAGAAAAAAAGTAAGAGAGCAAGAAAACAAGAAAATGTGCCCGTCAAAATACTTCCCTGAGTTCTTGCGCTTGAGTTTTTTTGCCATCGTACTTGTGTGATCATCCGGGCTAAAACTAACAATTGGTATCAAAGCGAGTGTCTAATCGTAATATTGCGTTTGCCCCGAGGGAGGCCACCACTGCTGCGCCTCGAGGTAGGCTATCGTCGCTAAGCGATACAGTGCTGAGCGGGATATAATGGTGCATTGAGTGCGGCTATGGCAGTACATGTAGCTTGAGACGATGAGGTAGCAAGCCGTCATCAAGGTATGCATTGTACATAATGTGTGGCTTATATGCGTATGTATTCGAGTCGTTGTGTTGGTGTCGCATATATGCGTGAGTACTTGTAAGTGTGTGTCAAGTGCTCCAGTGTGTGAAGCTATTGTCCGAGCCTCCATGGCGTCAAAGTTGTGTCACAAATGGGAAGAGTCGATGAGAAGATGTGGCGGTGAAGGAGATGTGTCTCCCCAATACCTGCTATTGACGAGCATCGTTGACAATCGACGTGATAAGATGGCATTAGCGGCCATCTGTGTGTCTCGTCAAAAAGGCGGCCAAAGCTATGCATTCTCGTATCAGTTGTGTCCACGAGATACCATGGTAAATGGGACTGGGATGTTGAGGCGATGTGTTCGCCGTCCTAAGTCAAGTCTGTCGAAAATAGAGTCCAGAATGTTGAGGAGATGTGTTCGTGTCCTAAGTTGAGTTCGTGGGAGATGTGTCTAGGACGTTGAGGAGATGTGTTCGCCGTCCTGAGTCATGTCCGTCGAAGATGAGACCAAGACGTTGTGGAGATGTGTGAGCCGTCCTAAGTCATGTCCGTCGAAGATGAGACCAAGACGTTTAAGTAAGTTGAGTACAGGATGTTGAGGAGATGTGTTCGCCATCCTATGTCGAGTAAATGGGTAAGCCATGATTGAGACCGACTGCCTCAACAAGCGAGTTTAGAGCTATAGTTGATGTTACAAAATTAAGGGGGTGAATGTTAGATTTAATTTTAGAAGAGGAGTCCGATCCGAATCAAACAAGGAAAAGAATCCTTTTCCGATTCGGTTTGTTGAATCCTACTCTGATTTTTGGAGCTATAGGTTTGGGTCTAAATTCCTAAGGTAGTCCCGAGTTTTTTTTTAAAGCAAGAGAGCAAGAAAACAAGAAAATGTGCTAGTTCTGTTACACCATCAACATACTTGTGTCGGTGAGTTCTTATGCTTGATTTTTTTTTTTGCCTTCGTACCTGTGTCATGATCCAGGCTAAAACCAACATTGGTGAGTGAAACATTGTCACCTAATACTTCGCAGAGTAAACGGCATTACAACTTTAGAAGCCCACGCGGATTCAATCAGCGTGCAACAATCACAGTAAAACAAACATCAATAGCAAAACTTTTGTTCTTGGGTGGCAAAAAACTTGATATGCAATGTTGCCAGCATCATCGCATACCATCTATGCTCCACAGGTGAAATGCTTCTCAAAATTTTCACTTCGTCATCACCAAAATCGTTAGAGATTCTTAATATAAGCACAAGCAGATCTGGCAACTCCTATGTCCTAAAACCACAGCCCACTGACCCACGAAGGCATTGCAACAAGTAAACGGACAGATCCAGCGCGCGACCAAAGGTAAATGTATCAGTTTGCATCACCTTATAGTAGCTGAGGTCGATGGGGAGGCGCTCGGCGGCGCGGATTGCGGCGAGAGCTTTGTCGGTCGCGTCGGACTTGATGTGCGCCACCACCTTGCACCGCACCGCATCCTCGTCCCCCGGAGCGGCCGCGAGAACTGCAGAATTAGCCGAAGCGTCAGTGCCGCGCAGCGGTTAGGGCAGGAGACCGGAGACGCGTAGGGGAAGGAAGAGGAGAAGGTGTTTGACCTTGGTCAGCGACCTTGACGGCCTGGGAAAACTCGCCGGCCTGGATGTGGCGGTGGAGCGCCGTGAAGAGATCCTCCACGGCGACCGGCTCCGCGGCCGCGGCGGCCGCCGCCGTCTTCGATTTGGGCGGCATCGGGAGGTGGCTCGCTAGAGGAGTAGACGGCTCACGAGTCACGAGGGCGGCGAGGCCGCGAGGAAACGTGGTTCAGTGCGCTACTTCTTTTCCCAGATCCGTCCTATTTCTTTTATATACTAGTTCAATGCCGTGCGTTGCTACGAAAAATAAAATTGGTAACGAAACATAAATACATTTCGAAATTTAACGGTAGCGTCACAAGGTAAGCAAGCTACCAACAATATCAATTAGAACAGATAGCATTCGACCGTACAAATAATCCACACTTCTGCCAAATATACAAAAAGCATTCCACCACAGGGAACAGAACAAGTGATATTGTACTCAATATGCATTGAATATGCAATAGCAGTGGAGACAAGGAAAAATTGCGTTCAATTAATGTTGCACTCCACCACCAGGCCTCCAAAAACAAACTTGAAAATAGTAAGGTAAAGAAAAAACTTCTAGTTAAGTCCAAAGATACAAAGGAGGTGAAATCTATTAGCGAGCAATAGCCAAAAGAGACCGTAAAAAGGAAAAATATTATGAACATCAATAGTTGTCTTTAGCACTCACGCCCTCCTGCACATCCTCCAACCTTATTCCAATCGAATATCAATGAATTCACCGCACATCTAGAATAAAACCACAGGAAAGCACGCAAACTCCTCTCAAACTCCATGCATTATAATCGACAAAGTCGATAGCTCTGCATGTTCATCACCAAGACTTCAATTCCAATCGCAGCCTCATCGCCACAAAAACTTGCCTCGAAACCAACTTGACTCCAATCAAAACCTAAGAATACCAACAACTACACTTGCAGATCCACACACAAACCTTGCACTACCTAACTGACCCCTCGCATGCGTTTGGGTTCATCAAAGATGCACCAATGCACCAAACATCGATGGAAGTGCCGTAATTGTCACAAAGAGAGGAGTAGCTCAGAGCTCTATACCAATGGTGACAACATATTCATCATAAACCGGCCTTTACTACTGTTTGTGCATGCAAGACCAAAATCACATATCTTCAGATCACAGCTTTGCACTCACCAAGAGGTTCCTGTGTTTTAGGTCTATGTGGAGTATCTCTGCAGAATGGAGATATTTCAGTCCACGAAGCAACTACAATCAAGAAAACAGCATCTTAAATTATCAACAAAAAAGGTTGATAGAAAAAAAAAGAATTAAATGATAGAGAAGTTAAAGGATCGCAAGACAACAGGTTAAATGAGGCTCAAGGGTAGATGAACAGGAAAGTCATCAGCATGCTATTTATTTCATGTAGAGAAGTGAAGCTCTATTTTTGTAGTTTCATGGAAAAGCACCTACGGATAAGTCCTAGCTTTATTTGGAAGGGGAGGTCCGGCTAAATAACACTATTGGATTCTTTGTAAATATGCAAGTCCTAGAGAAAAAAGTGCTACTTTACAGCTTTACCACAAAGCCCCACTTCACTTAAAGCTGACTTTATTCGGAAGGGGAGGTCTGAAAAGTAAGCTCCAGGTAGCCCTACTCAATATATCACTTGGAATGGAAGGTCTGGCTTTAGTAAGTTAATAAAATAAATTGTAATATAAACATCTAAACGTAAGGTGCTAGTTTCAGTTGCACGGGACATGAGCCTATGACTGTCTTTTATGCATTTGACGAGGCAATAAGAGAATGCTTGGCAGCATACAAAGATCAAATTGAACTTGTGAGATTCAAAATTTGTCAAGAAGATTCATGGTCTCGACTACTAATGCACAGTGTGTCCAACAAGTTGTTGATTCAGGCTTGCAAAAAGAAAGGTCCACATATCACATATGGACTATGCTATTAAGTCCAAACAACAAAAGGAAAAAGATGTTCCTTTTAGCCCAAAGGAAATACAAAAGCTCAGCAATTCCACGCCATCCAATTTGAGATTGTCTATACAGCTAGAGTATAGTTTGGTCTTCAATTCCAAAAATACTACCAGTATCCTCTTGTCAATATAAAATGTTATAATCTGTCTTGGAAACAAAGATAACTACCCAGTTATTGTTGGTTCTTTCAAATCCTAGTGAATGCAGGAACATGTGAAACAAACCAGAATCACACAGGATGCTACAAGTGATTATTTCAAATTCTAACTGGTTTCACAATTTTTGTTCATTTCGGCACAAACTATAATAATATTATGTAGAAAAAAAATGAGAAGATGTTCACGTAGAAAAAAAATGAGAAAAGATGTTCACAGGGACCAAATACAACTGTTGAGCGTGTAAATAGAGGTCAAGTATCATTAAGAAAGGATAGCACAGCTCATCATTTATGATGCTCACCGGGCGCTTTCTGGCTTGGGACCATAGTTATGTTCACCTAACATATGGTTCGGATCATTAAGCAAGTCGTTTTGTGGTTGTGTAACCAGGTTTCCAGCTGAAAGAGGTGCCTCTGGAACTTTTGTCCTCCTCCTTATGACATTCCGAGTCCTAGCCGTAAGCTTTAGAAACTTGAGAAGAAGATATCTTTCCACCGGGTCTAAAGCTTGAGAATTAGATGACTGCATTTACGGTCATCATTATATCTCGCAACATAAAAGAATGTTCATTCAGCATCAAAGACACGATACCTACCAAAAAAACTAAAATTAAGTACCCATGCAACGAAAAAAAATCGAAACTTTTAATGCCATCTTGAAAAAGCTATGTCAATTACATGAATTATGAATTGACCACTATTCTTTCTTCGCATAAATTGATCGCTTACTTCTCGTAAAGATCTCGATATGTTTCTCTTGCTCTTCGTTAAAAACGAACGACCTCTCCTTTTTGGGACTTCAATTATGAGACCCTCTTGATATAGTATTCTGAATTTAAGTCAATCAAAGTGAGGTGATGAAGCGACTAGACATTCAAATGCGAATCGCATATAGAACAAACCTATCATTATCCTCATCTTCACCGTCTGAAAGTGACACTAATCTGATCCTTTTATTTGTGGCACCCATGTTCTTCGAAAATCATCTTCATGCTCGCCAGAAGATGAATCTCCATCCTGCTTACACACATGAATGAAAAATTACACACCTATCATCTGGTTCCCACTATCTTAATGGACATACACCAACAAACTTACTTATCAAGATCATATGGTGCCTGTGGTATAACAAAGTCGACTTCATCGTCACCAAGAGAATCGCTATGTTTATTGGACCTCTCCATCCCTTGCTTGAACCAATTTCACCATCCTTATTTCTAACATCTTTCTTAAGCTCACTCAAGAGAGCATCAACATCAATGCAATGGCATTCCTTGTGTGTCTTCCAAAAAAGTATCTCAACAAACAGTAACGGCTGTTTTCTCATTACCCTCAGCATCTTCCTTACAACTTTAGAAAGAAAATTTACAATGTTTCACCGTTGAATCATCTCCATTGGTAAAACATATCTACGAGAGTAAATGAGGAGCCTCAGGAGGATACCAAAAACAAACAAAAAAAGGTACAAACACAATCGTCTAACACATTATTATAGTTAGGCATAAGAAAAAAAGAGAATTTTTAAAATTCATTATTTTTTGTTTGAAAAATTAGAAGGAGTGCTACCATTTCATTAAAGTAGGAAGCGTATATTTACAAGGTTGCCCTCTTGTAAGAAGAAGTTGTTTTCATGGAAAGGATTCAATGAGCTAGAGAAACATAATCCCATCTCACTTATGGAACATTAACAGAAAGTAGTTTCCTAATTATATGCACATCAATAGTAAATAACATGAACTAAATCGCCAAAACATGTTTGCATTCACTACCAAAAGGTATTTCAGATGAGAGAGTTAAAACCAGTAATTTATTCACTAAACCAATAGTTGAAGTGATTCTTCTCAAGCATAATACTAATAATAGTTGCCACAGATATAATGCAGTTGCACAAAATTCCCAAAGAGAAGTGCAAATTACCTCTTTATCCGAGAAGGGATGTTGTCAAAATGATGTAAGTTGCTGCTTTGCTCTATCCTGGATTGTATTTCTTTGGCTTCTTCTCTCAAACAAAACAACTAACAATCTCAATTTTGACATTCGCTTAGCTAGCTAGCAATTTTGAAATGAACATTACAAATTCAACTAAAAAATGGTAAGCAAAATGAATGTAGTGATTATACCTATCTTCAGCAAAGTAAACATGCTTATTCGAAGGTTTGTTGTCCAATTCATGAAGCAATGAACTTAATCGCTCGATTTTCTACAAAGGGGTCGCATTCATTAGAATAGAATACATAATTTAATCACTAGAAACAAAGTGCTTATTTGCTTTGAATGTTCTGAACATCATCACAAACCTTCTTTTCGCCTTTGAATACTCAAGGATGTACCCCATATCTTTATTTTTTAACAAAGATAAGTTCCTCTTCAAGATACTTATTTGCTTCAGCCTAACAAAAATCACGACATAGCCCAAGTTAAAACATAAAATATATCAAACCTTGAACTGCTAGAGGGACCATATTGTACTTGTACATACTTAGGCTCGTGGATTCCATCCACGGTCCTGCTGATGATCATCTTAAAGTAGAACTCATCTGGGGTCTTGAATGTTGCCTTCTCCTTCAATTTCAGAATCAACCACGAACAACAAGGACAATAAATTAAGACAAGCATAATATATATAACCCCAAGGAATGTACTAACGAATAGATGAAAATGTTGCCTTGAACTCGCTATGCCCTAAAACTTACTATATTTTCCTCATTGTTAGGCTTAAAACACTATACTAACAACAATGAGTCCAATAATCGCCTCAAGCAAATGAAATTTTCCTATAAAACTGATTAACCAATTGCTTCATTATCACTTACAAGGAACAACGAGTCAATCGAAAATGCTTGAAGCCACGTAATAAAAGGCACCAACTACTCAATACTCATCATTACACGTGAATAAAAAGAATGTTGGGTAATTGCAAACTTAATGTACCAAACCAACATGGCAAAGTGTTTCCAACTTTGATACAAGACATCCGATTTCCCATCTTCAAAAAGCATAAAATGTAAGTGATACCTCGATGGTTTCTTCCTTCTTGTGGTGAGCCCGCGTCCGAACGACATAGTCCTTGTGCTTCTCCGAAGCCCAAACTTCTTCCTCGCATCGCTGCAAAACCCATCCGAATACCAACTCAGCCCCAAATCCACACAGACCAGAGAGGCTCCCATGTCGAACCGCCACAGAGCGTCCCGAGAATTTTCGAGAACAGCACACCCAGCGACGGCACCACAGCACTGGAATTCGACCAAGCTCTAGATGTGTAAAAAAAAGGAAATAGGGAGCATTTGCAGATGGTGGGGAACTTACGGCTGGGTGCGCTCCTTGTGAGCTAGCCACGGCCCACGGGATAGCGTTCTGCAGCGATGACATCTCTCTGCTGCTGCTTTCGCTATCCTCCTTCCGATGGAGTGAGTGTCCACCGCTCTTGCCGAAGCCAAGATGGATCCAGCCGCCAAGGAGTTGGATCTGTGCGGAGTGGATCGTGCGTGTGGGGTTTGGGATGTTGCAGACATTTGCGCCGTGCGTGGGTTTAGGGTTTGAGGGGGCGGCGCCGAGCGTGGATCGCGCGCGGGGGCGGCGTGGAGACCCAGCAACGATCGCGCGGGGGCGGCGCGGGTTTAGGGTTTGTTTGGGGTGCGGGGTGGGGAGGTGCGTCTGCGTGGGGATGCAGTCGATCGGCGTTGTGCGGGGATTTTGGGGTCGTCTCGTCTGCTGGCGTGGGGAGTACTTGCGTTGTGTTCGCTGGGAGGAGGAGGGGCCCACGAAGCCGTCTGCATCACGCCACCAACCTCACGCATTATAGTAGTAGATATATATATAAGCAAATTTGCGAAAAACCCTCCGTTTCTTTAAAATTACGGATAGATTCTTCCGGATTACAAATAGGTCCTTCGCGATTTTTTGTGAGACAAAGATATATTTTTTCTTCGCGTTTGGGTCCCTGGCGCGGTATTTTACGAAAAAACCTCCCGTTAATTTCAAATCACGAACAAGCCCTTTTCTAATTTTTCAGGATAGCGAACAGGTCCAAAAAATTAACAAACAGGTCCCTAGTTCTTACGTTCGGGTCTTTTCTCCGTTTTTCCAGAAAAAAAATGTTTTCGCCACAAAAAAACCCAAAAAAAAATGTTTTCGTCACCCAAAAAACCCGGAAAAAATATTTTCGTCACCAAAAAAACGCAGATTCGTCAAAGGTTTATAGCAACTTATGGATTTGCCAACAGGTCATAACTGCTGGTTTTTTTTAGAAAAATGTAGATTCGTCCAAAGATTTATAGCGACCCATAGATTCGCCGGTGGGTCCTAACGACCCATTTTTTTTAACAAACACAAAAAACCAAAAGACGAAAAAACCAGATTCGTCGAAGGTTTATAGCGGTTCATGGATTCGCCCACGGGTCCGAGCAGCCTTTTAAAAAAGAAAATACATAAAAAAACGGCCGCACTTTTCTTTTAAAAAAAACAAAAAGGCGCAGATTCAACCGCAATTTTCTAAAAGAAACACACATCGACAAAAAAACACAGATTCGTCGAAGGTTTATAGCAACTTATGGATTTGTCAACGGGTCATAACCGCTGGTTTTTTAAAAAAAACCGTAGATTCGTCGAAATATTTATAGCAACCCATATATTCGACGGCGGGTCCTAACGACCCATTTTTTTTAACAAACACAAAAAACAAAAAAAATGATCAAATACCCGAAATGCGTAAAAAAACAACCACGGTTTTCTAAAAAAAACACAGATTCATCGAAGGTTTATAGTAACCCGTAGATTAAACGTTGATTCGTCGAAGGTTTGTAGTAGCCCGTGGATTCACCAGCGGGTCCTACCGACCCATTTTATTTAAAAATTACGGAAATCGAAAATTCGACAAAATTTATCAGATTTTTTTCAAAAAAAGCCGGACTAGAATTTACGCGGCGCGGCGTAGCGCGCTATACAGGCTAGTATATTCCTATATAGGAAGCCTCTTTTCTACTCTCGGGAGTAATTACTCCCTATGTCGTATCTCACAATGTATGGAGTATCTCGTGCGACAGAGGGTATGTACGCGTAGTATACGAGTATATAAGATCATCTAGGTGGTATGTACATTTTTTCAAAGGTGGTATGCATATTTTTTTGACATACTCCTTTTTATATGTGTATATGAAGGTATTTGCAAAATACGCTAAAAATCATGAACTCCCTTGTAATTTTTTCATGTGGCTCACATTGGAGTATCTTATAATTAGTGTATGAGTATACCTAAAGTGATAAAGAAGTATTTCAAGTTCATTTAGGTAGTATTTCAGAGATGGGAATAACTACACCCGGGAGTAAAAGATATTTTTCCTATATAGGAAGCCTCTTTTCTACTCCCGGGAGTAATTACTCCCTATGTCGTATCTCACAATGTATGGAGTATCTCGTGCGACAGAGAGTATGTACGCGTAGTATACGAGTATATAAGATCATCTAGGTGGTATATATATATATATAATATAAATTTGCAGTTGGTGGCAGCGGTCCGTCGTTCTTTCTAGCCCCCCTCCCGGTTATATCCCCAATAATGACAGGTCATTATAGCTAATTACTCTTTCCCGATTCTGACCACCATATCTCTCTAAGGCCTGTTTAGGGAGCTGTGCTTTAGTCAGCTTGACTTTTGACCCAAAGCCCCCAAACAGTCTTTCTAAACAATGTCAGACAATTGCTTGATGACCAAGCGCCTCCACAAAAGCAACAAGAAGAGGTGCTTTGGCTTTGCTGCCACCGCCTGACCCCATCCGCCATCCCCGCCTCCGAAAACCCTTCCCCGTCATGGCGCCTCGTCCTCCCCCTTCTCATTGCTGGCGCCATCCTCCCAAGCACAAGGCACAAGCCCCACCTCCTTCTCCTCCCCACAACACAGCGTCTCCTTGTCCCCGACGGCGCTTCACCTCCCTTCGTCCCCAATGACGCAGGCGTGCTCCTCCCCGACGGCGCGGTGCCTCCCTTCGTCCCCCGACTACAAGGCACCTCCGGTCCCTCACTCAGATCCTCCCGGTCGGTGGCTCCTCCTCCTTCCCGTCGGACAGACCCTCCATTTCACCCAAAGCCCCCTGTTCGTTAGTGCCTCCTCACCCACACATTTTGGATTGTCTTGTGTACATGTGCGTATTTTTATTCACGTTGTGTGTGGACGGTGTGTCTTTGTGGGGATTGGGAGGAGCAGAACCACCGCCAGCCTTTGGGTGGTTTTCGCCTCCGATCGCCTTGGGAGACCATATTCAGCCTTCCTGCTCATTCCAAAGGTTCCCTCATCGTATACTGATTGTTTGAATCAAGGTGAGCTCTCATGTACTCATGCCATCTCTATTGTGGTACATCTGGATATATGAGTGACTGAATACTGGTCGAATTGCTACTTCTTCCATACATCTGGAATAATTTTCTGCGATGTGAGAATACTGGTCGATGCTTAGATTTTGTTTTGTAGAACAAACACTTATCATTTTCATGTCTGTGCATATAGGTTGGGGAGATTACTTCCCGTTTCGTGAAGAAAGGCTTTTGTAGAAGGCTTAAAGATTTTTAAATGCCCCAAGGACTTGGCTCAGGTTTGCTTCTCCAAATGCATCATTTTTTTTAATGTACTGTGGTTCTTGCAAATTTAGTTATCAAGGAATAATATTCTTTTTTATAAGCAACACTGATATAAAGGAACATTATATCTATCTACATCCTTATCACTGTCTTAAGTAACTTGAAATGGTACTATTTATCTTCGGCAATAGTTAAATGGCTGGTCACCAAATATATCTGGAACATTAATATAAAGGAACATGTTATGGTGTATTCTTCATCTTGCATGTTCGGTCTTGCCACCTTGACTATCCAAAGTACTCATCCAATGCCGAGATAGTTCTTGCATGCCTATTTCCCTTGTATTCACCGGCAAAAGAAGTTACTGTCTCAACCATCTTATCCTTGTATTAGCCATCCAAGCGGTTAGACAACATTTTGCGTAAATGTCATTCAAATCAGAGTCAAACCTGGTTTCCTATGATTCGTCAAAGACACACAGTGTTGTCTATGTATTCACATAGGAAGGGAAACACCGGAAAGTATGTTATGTTGAATCAATGAACTGCTAATTGGCTTTTGCATATGCTAGCTCTCTCTTATGCGTTCTTCCTTTTCTCAGGTTGAAGTTGGTAATCATGCTGGGCTTCAAAGCTTAGTCATTATTGAGCTGTGTAACTAACTAATAACAATATTTTCTTGTCGGCGCTAATAAAGTGTAACTAATCTGGAATGAACAATAGTGGCAGTATAGAGTGGAACTGTGCAACCAGGGTTGAGGTTTCAATATAGCTGCTGAATATAGCTGAACTTCTGGCCTTTTTTTATGCTAGTGATCTAACAAAGACCAAGTCATTAGTCCAATATAAATACTCATTGGATAATCTGTTAAACTTTGTTTTGGTTGTTTACAAATACTCATTTTGCCTGTATCTATTGAGACTTGAGAATGTTTACATTTTGCTTTGTCTTTTTGCAGGACAAGCCTCAGCCACCACCTGAGGGCCTCCTTCCTGACGCTGCCAAGGGTATGTTTGACGTTTCTGATTGAGTTATTCTATTTGAGTTATTTAATTTTGTTGTTTTACTGTTACTTATGCACTAGCTAGATGGACAAAGTTGTTAAGAACCCCGTTGCTGTGTGGGACAATTTGGCCAATGAAGCCTTTTGTGAAATATGTGCCGCTGAGGTTATTGCTGGAAATAGGCCTACCGGACATTTGAATGCGAAGGGATATAAGAATCTAGCTGAAAAATTCCTTGCAAAGACTGGAGAGGCAGAAGAAACTACCAAGTTTTAAAGTGGAGAGGCAGAAGAAGATCATAATGGCATGTATGGCACTACATAACTTCATTCGGGAAAGTACCATACAAGATCGTCTATTTCGGAGGTGTGATGAGGATGAGAACTACATGCCAGCGGTTCCTCAAGAAGCATCATCTGCAATGGTTAGTGAAAATGACATGTCAGTGGATGATGGAGACATGGGTACTCTTCGTGATTTAATTGCTAATTCCTTGATGAGTACTAGATAATAGGAATGTGTTTTGCTATGTGATAGTGGATATTGCACCTTTTGTTACTAGTGATACAGAGTACGAATGTGTTTTGCTATGTGACAGTTAATATCGCACCTTTTGTGGTTATTGCTCAGTTATTCATCACTTAATTGGTACAATGGTGTTTGTGTTTTGATTGGATTACTAAACTTTATGCACATATTGAGGGAATTGATGGTCTTATATGTTGTTATGTACTTGCCTCTCGCCTCTCCTTCCCTTTGAATGCTGAAAAGAACAGCTCTTTCAACCCTCTCGCCTCTTATATGTTGTCATGTACTTGCACATATTGATTAGATGATATGCAGTGATAAGTTAAGCTCTTTCAACCCCTTTTGGCCCGTTTGTGTTAGCCCTGGTTTGTCCTTGGTTTTCTTAATACAAGCAAGCTTCGATTTTATGGTTACCATGCAAGAATCACCGAGGAAAAGCTAGCTTTTACGCAAAGTGGAAGCTAGTGCTACCAATCACAGTCCATGCTCAACACATTTAGAGCTTTTAGTATTAGACATGATATGGTAGTTTTGCAGTTAATTTGAGTGAAAGGTTGATGAAGAAAAATAAGCAAAATATATGTAATAATGTGAAAAAATAAAATATAACTAATGCTTAGTTAGTTTATCACTTAATATTTTTACAAATATAATCCAAAAGATCAATATTTAAGTTAAATCAGCGAACAAACAAGCCTTCAGAACTCTCAAGGTCATTTCAGTCATTTAAACACCAGCTACAGCTGCAGCAGCCAACTTACAGCCACTTTACCAAACAGCCTCTTAAGAAAAGTTACACTGTCACTACCATACTTGCTACAAAGACAAGAAGCCAAAATCAACTTTTACCCCACCACACCCCCCAAACAGGCCTAAATATGGTCGATTATTATAGCAAAATCCCGATTATTACGACAATTAATAGCCGCCAATCATTTCTTTTGTACTCTATATATGCTATACGCTTTTCATAGAATCAATCAAGGAATTCATTCAAGATCTCCCATGTCGTGCCACATGGCGAATAAACTCGATTTAACCGATTAATAAGTGACGAACCGACGACATGGTCGTGAGGTGCAGGAGGCCGAAAAGCCGTGGTCGAGTAATCGCGCTAGAAGGACAGCCAGAGCGCGACGCTCACGGGTGCCGTGACCCCAGCGCGGGCCAGTTGGACGTGAACAAAGCGTACAACGCTTCGGCGCGGTTGCCCTGCGACACCGGTGGGACGTTGTCGGCGGTGAGAGAGTCATTGGCATACCTCTTGGAGATAAACGGGTTGATCCAACTGAACGTCGCGAGAGAGAGGAATGACATGGCGTGGAGGGCGTTTCGACGCTAGTGTTTTCTAGTTCACCTTCATGGCTCCGGCATCATAGCTGGTGAAGCCAGTGATGGCTAGGTATGCCAGAGACATGGAGATGAGTAGGCCGGCAAAGGCGAGAGGGCCATCTGGGAAGAGTAGCGAACCATCGGCGCAGCGGACCACCGCCGAAGCGGAGAAGAGCACGGCACCGAGGGCGGTGGCGATCCAGAAGACGCGAAGGTGCAAAGGTTAGGTGGCGGCGGTGGTCTCTTTCTCCTAGGCGACTGACCATATGGCCATGGCATGCGCGACGAAGTGGGCGGCGAGGAAGACGGATTTCACAGCGTGCGCTGCGGGCATGGCGAGAGGAAGAGGAACGCGATCTGGTAATATAAATTGCAAAAAAGGGTAAAAATGATTGATTGATTTTTGAGATTGGTAATATATATTGCTACGTATAATATATTTGGTTTTAATTCGTACCGAAGAAAAAACCATAAAAACTTTTGTAATTGGGAGAAATAGATGCTCGATTTTGTAGCACAATTTTCTTTTATTGCTTGATCTTTATGTTTCGTTACCAATTTTATTTTTCGTAGCAACGCACGGCATTGATCTAGTGTGTGTATATATATATGTCATCGAATAACTCTCTCTCCGATATATACCATTAAATAACTATCTCATATTGGGTTCCAATTTTTTCTTTGTAATGTGATATCGTCGTCAACTAACTCGTCAATTGCTTGTCGTTAAAGTGCAAAGACCATTTTACTCTCATTAATGTAGGTGTAGCAATCAAACCACAGGTGTTACTCTTTACTTGTGCATGTGCTACTCACAACTTACATCTGTCTTCTTTCACTTTGTCCTTAATGGCGATCTAGGTCCCTATCACTATCACTTCACCACAGACGTTCACCCTGACCATTGTCATCCAGCCGCTTGTTGCCCTCCAATGCCACCCTTGGCTAGCAAGGAAGGGAATGACGGCTACGTCAATGAGCCAAAGATATTGAAGAGGTGACATGTAATAGGACAACAACACTAGCAAGCTAAGGAGGTCAAGTTTGGCGATGAAGCTCAGGCCGCCGCTGTGCCACCAGAGTTGGGGAAGGTGCCGTTGTATCTAGCCATATCGCCATCCCTACCACGAGGTTGCCTAATTTGATCGTCCCCAACCATGCTGCGACTAGACCCGGCCATCCCTTTCCATGTAGCTACCGCCTACCGGATACAACGTCATTTCCTATCTGCAATGATGATGGCCACATGGCCTCCTTCTCTAGCTCCAACCTATGACACCTCTCTCATGTGCGCTCACCAGCTTCGGTTCATCGCCTCGTCTGTGTGCTCACTAGCTATCGGTTCACCTCCACCGCTCGCCAATGAAGGAGCGGTACCAGAGGTGAAGAGTTAGAGGACAAGAGAGAATGAGAGGGAAGACAGAAGAATAGGGAGAGAAGATGGGAAAAGAGAGAAGGTAGGAGCATCATTACATAGCCTATACCTGCAAGAATTGGAGGCAAACCGGAGCGCCACCTGTCACCTTGCGATTTTGCGAAAAAGCCCTTCTATTTCTCCGAAATTACGAATAGGTCCCTATGCGATTTTTTGTGAGACAAGAATATTTTTTTCTTCGCTTAGGTCCTCGCCCGATTTTTACTAAAAAGCCTCCCGTTAGTTTCAAATCACGAACAAGCCCTTTTCTAATTTTTTCAGATAGCTAACAATGTCCAAAAAATAACATCCGGTCCTCGCTTACGTTCGTGTCCTTTCTCCGTTTTCCGAAAAAATGTTTTCGCCATAAAACCCGAAAAATTTTTTCGCCACCCAAAACCCTAAAAATGTTTTCGTCAAAAAGCGCAGATTCATCGTTTTATAGAACTTATGTATTTGCCATCGGATCAGAATCATGGTTTTTTAAAAAATGTCGATTCATCGCCAGATGTATTATTTGCGATCGTGATGCGTTTTTTTAAAAATGTAGATTCGTCTGATTTATAGCGATTCGTGATTAGGTGGTCCTAACGACCTATTTTTTTAACGAACGCAACTAAAAACCGAAAAATATTTTCGACGCCCAAAAACTGAAACAATGTTTTCGTCATGATTCTCGGTGGGTCCTAACGACCCATTTTTTTAACAAACGCAACAAAAACTCAAAAAATGCTTTCAAGACAAAAAACGAAAAAATGCTTTCACACAAAAAAACGGATTCATCGAAGGTTTATATCAACTTATGGATTTGCCAACGGTCATAATTACAAGATGCTATCGAATTAATATTTCCCACCTAGTTTGTTTCATTTTGTAAAAAAATGACAAGATTAACATATGGGCTTGGATGACAAGGTGACTGCTATGGCATATTACGAAGAAAAATTAGAACCCGACGATATATTATGAAGAAAGAGGTATTCAACGGTATTTCGTGAAGAAGGAAGTTGTTCGATAGCGTATAATCAATTTCTCTTTTTTCTAAAAATACCTCTTTGTTTTATTTCTCAAGTTTGTTTATTTCAAGAAATTAGAAGACTTACCCGCACAACAGTGCGACTAGATATTATGATATAATTGTCTTTGATATACTACTATACTTCTAATGATTAAAATACAATTGTATTTGTTATATAACTCTATTTATATATAATTAATCTGAACCGTTATAATTTGATCCCATCAAAATAAGCGATGAAGATCCTTTCTTTGATATACACTTCTACTTCCTATGATTGAAATACAATTGTATTTGTTATATATGATTAATCAACATGGCCCACCAAAAAAAGTGGTAGAGATTCTTCACTTTTTCTTTCGATTAATATGAGAATTTCTAAAATTTAGGATTATCATGGGATTTACTTGCTCTTAAAACAAAGGAGATGACTCTAATTTCACTGGTCGTTTTAAGATATATAGATTCGTAGGAGAGGTCCTGAGACATGCTCAAACTCAAAACTTATTTTGTCTTGCAGGTTTTGAAGCGAAACTTGGTATAGAACGTATTGCAATTGTGCAAAGTCCGAACGACGTTTGGTTTTCGTAAATTTGTTTCGATTCCTCTTGTTCAAAGTCTTCCAATTGGAATCCTAAAAAAGGCGCGGACTCAACTTCAGATTTCTGATTCCTAGCTGTGAGATTAGCTTATACATAAAGAAAAGGGCAATCTCGGGCCGAACCAAACTCGGCCAGGACGACGATGCATACAATGGGCATAGATTAGAGACTTTCAATTCTCTTTTGCGCTACGTAATGGACCGGCTGCTATTTGGGCCTAACTTAAATTACACCCAAGCGAGTGCATTCTTTTTTCCTTTTCTTTTCTTTTTTTCTTTTTGTTAAGAATGATACGCGCATGGCCACTGGTACGTCTAACGTTGTACGAAGTGAAATTTGGAGGGGGTTACAAAAATACGATGGGTTGGTAGAGTAGAGTATTTCTAGTTTTAGAAATTTATAGAGTCGAAGTTGTGGGTACATTAAGAGTGTTTACGTAGGTCATTTTGTTTACATTTTAGACTAAAAATATAAACTTAATTCACTTTATTGTAGCTTCAGATCTGAGATAGAGCTAAAACCTGAAACTCAGATAATCTTAGCTTCCTTTGGATAAGAAGTCGAACATCAACAAGAAACGAAATTTAGCTAGCTCCATTCTATTTTTCGCTTCCGTGCAGGGTTGATTTGAGGCATGCCACCATTCTGTGCTACTGTCATAGGATAGCGGCTACCTGAATAAACTGGTGCTGGTGTTATGTCTGTCTGTCCACTAGGTGGCAGGTGCTCGATAATCGGATGTACTGTTAGGGAAAAAATGTGAGGAAGTATGTAAATATCTTTTTCTTTTCTTTCGATTGAAGTATAAGTGAATTACTTATCTATACTTATTAGTTTAAACTTTTAGATAAACTAATTGTTACATATAACTCAATATTATATCAGAGTCAAAAGGTCTTAAATTCAAAACCCAGTTTTTTAATTACAGCATACTTCTATTTCACATCCTGAGCTTGAGAGAGTCTTTACATGCTCAAAGCTTAAATTTTTAGGTAAATTAGCTTGTGCAAGCAACTTAATATTTCACTTCCTTCCGTGCTTAAAAAAATGGATATAGATGCTTCAAACCTTCAATCAAATTTCTATTTTTATTTCCAGATATTTCAGTAGTACTAAGTGGCAAGAGAAAACTGCTGGGAAGAGCCTGTCGCGTCGAATTGAACCTGTGACGTGCCGACATATTATCATTTCATATTTCGATCAGCGTTTATGTACAAGTCGCTCCCCCTTGACATTGCCTTTCCATCGAGACCGGCAAACAGGAGTAGCGCTTGTACATTACCTGTAAATATTTAACAGTTGTATAAATCTTGAAGCAAATGAGAAAATAAATAATATCATCTATCTTTTATTTATACTTTAATATTTATATAACTTTTAAATAAGAATACATAGAAGCAGCTCTTGATAAATATTTTTAAAGTTCTAAACGAATCGGCGGCGAAACAACGGCTGCAACCGGCCGGAGTCCGCAGATTTCTCCACCGCCGGTCAAACTACGTGGCACCTTCATGAATGTTGAGCGGCAGTGAATCCTCTAGATGCCAACCATGTATAACCAGTGGAAAAAACTTCCTACGAAATCTGGAGAATGGTTCCAAAGCGAGCGGTGAGCCGTCAAGAACAAGATTTTTTTAAGTTAAAAGGGCCCTCCCCTCTGCATTATATTTAAGCAGACCTAAGTACAAGCTTATCAAAAGTTACAGAAATGCCCTCAAACTTACTCATGAAAACATGCTGGCGAAAATAAAAGTTGCATTACTTGTTTTGGGAGATGTCAGATGGAAAATGGGCACCTGAAATCACACTTGACAAGAAACCGAGAAGCCAATTCCCTGTATACTCACGTCTTAACAACGTGATGCTATTATGATAAGCGTATGTTTTCTGATCAAAGTGTTCCTAATGCACCTTGCACGCTGTATATGTTCAGTAAAGCAGAAAGCTGGAGCCAGAAAAAAAAATGAATTCGCTTCAGTTGTGATATGTGTGCACTGACTCGTGAAGGTTGAAGCCAGCTGCTTGTGTTAGGTGGCCGGTCTATTGCGCAGTGAGTGCTGCGGTGCTGCCTGCCTGCGTGGCATGCTCATCAATAAGAGCACCTAAAAGTAAAACTTGAGAACAGCATGTGCCTCTTCTTGTGCGAGCAGAGGCGTGATTGCGTGAATGGGAGGGAAATCTCGGTCAACCGGACCAGGGCTGATGCTTGATGGATGGCATCGGCAACTTCCCCTTGAATTCTGGTGTGTTTGTTATGAGCAGCCATCAGCTAGCTAGGCAGCTTGGTGACCTATATTGCTCCATTAATTAAGATTATTTATCTGCATCATCTGGAAGTTTAGGGTAGATAACTAGATATGTGTACCTCACTGCTTGCTCCGTCTTCAGAGTTCGGACACTAAAAATAAACTTTTAATAATTGTAAAGATGATCTTAACTTACTTGCGTGTAGTGCAACACAACAATTACCATTGTTTCTAGCATCAAGCTGCTGTATAACCATCTTCCCTTGATGGATGAATATCATGCTGTAGGACTGTAAACGATGACTATGCATGAAATGGTGCATTCAACTTTTGGTGAGGATGACAGATCTACGCTGGTACAGTGAGCTGATGAATATCCAAAACAGATGATGCATCAATTAACGAGATTTCATTTTCTCTTTTGATAGCCACTGGTAACTACCTAGCTTTCCTCTACCATAGCTTCTTTCGTTTTCCCGGGTTTCATTGTGATTAGTTTAGATGACAGGTGCAGGATAAACATTAATTTTCAGCTCTGCCGGCAACATACTTGGTTTACACGGTCCAAACGAACTACTGCATCTGGGCGAAATGGATAAATCAATTGACACTTTACAACTTGCCCAATTCAGTCCAACACAATTCATCGAGCAAATTTGATGGCTGCAAACAGTCCCTGGAAAACCTGCTAAAATGAAGATGAAGACATCTGGTCCGAAATTCTTGTCAAGTCAGCTTTGAGAGAAGAATTAGAAAGGATAATCTCGTTCTGATGGCATTATTCATTACTATTACTGTTTGTTGATGGAAACTAGACATTGGCCTTCCATCGATGATTTTTTTATTATTATTATTGACGGAAGGCAGTTCCATCGACGACCAGTTACTGCAAAAACAGTCCTTACAGTTCTGAGGGAAAGTTTATTCGATTATAGAAGCACTGGTTGCAATTTTCTTTGCACAATTGGGTAAGGTAGCCTATGCAATCAAGTCTTCTCTGAAAAAAACGGAGGTCGGCAACAGAGCCACCCATGGCAACATGCATCCAGAAGAACTGAAAAAATCATTTGTTATCTATATCTGCTTTCAGGCTTCCACATAAAAGTGCTATCTACGATAAAGTCTCAAACATTCGGATCGGAGGAAAAGGCATGGGCAACCAAACTGTAGTTTAAAATGCTTCAGGTCAGGTTTGGTGCTAAAACAATAGATATGGAGCAAATCAAAGAAATAAAGAAGGCAATAAAATAGAGTAAAACACATTTGTGCTTTTGCGGCTCTCAATCTCTTCGTTGCTGCCAAACCGTTCTGGTTGGTTCTTATCCAGGCCAAATCTACTGCCAGAAACTTGCTGTGGCGGATCAAGCTTTCCTTCCATTCCAGCTCGGCAGAACGTACGTCACTACATCAAGATCGGAATCCCTCACAGCAATCCTCACATCTCAAGTTTCAAGGCAGAAGCTACCGAACTGGTTGCCAATTGACAGATTATTAAATCTTAGACAGCAGCGCAATCAGCGCTTGTTCCTTGTATTTAAAATGCAGAAGCCTTAGCATTGGTAATGCTCAATCATGTGGTGTTCGCGCGAACTTTGCGACACCAATGATGGCACGCCCATTCTATCACGTACTACTTGTATAGACAGACCGATGTATCTTGCATTTTTGTAAACGGAACCATGTTAGTTGTTCCTGTAGCTAAGAATCTTTTACTGCTGGCCATGTTGCTTAGAATCTCTTACCAGGACGAGCTCGACAACTAATTAACAGATGAGCACTTCCGTGCAAATTGAGCTCGGTATAGAAAAACTAAGATCTGTCAACTGTTTTGGCTATTTCTGTGCTTAAACTCATTTTTTTCGTTTCCTGGCTCTGTGATTTTACCATTGATCAGAAATTTGGAACCAGCAGGCTAGGTTGTTGGACAGGTAAACAGATCAAATAAATGATCCAGATCATCACTGAGCTTGTGTTGCTCAGGGATACAGGTCAAACTTGTCCAACGAAATGGACTATTGGTTTGTGCAAATCTGGAGAACATGCCTACCTCAAATTGACCGTATTTAGCCTTTAGAAGCGTCAGGGGTCAGGGCATCGTTGAGCTGATTTTTCGACGTTATCTGATCTATTCTCGCCACACATCAGAACTGATTTAACAAGCAAGAGGGGACAGATTTTGTCCTATCACTACCTAAATCGTATGCTACTACATTCTTTTCCTTGATTTCATATTTTTTCCTCCATCCTCCTCTTCTTTTTGACACTTCGTAGTGAAATGACTGCCCAACTATTGAGATTCAAGATATTTCAGCTGACAGAATCAAAAAGAAAACTTCAAGCTGGCATACCAGACAGCGCTTCTATAGTTCTATTTCAACTTAGCTATGAAGAAAGAAAAACTGGCGTCCAACCGAAACCATCAACGCAGACAACTACAGTTACCTAGTACCTGTCCTAATTAACACAATCATAGCACAAGCTGATACCCAAGAAACTAGACAGAACCATCAACATCAAAGGTTTTCAGGCACAAGTAACCAAAGCCAAAATCCAAATGCAACACTACCCACAAAGCAAACGAAACGGCCACATGCAAGAAAATTAAGCCCGAGTCAAACGACTTTTCTTAATCTCATCTCCTGAAACCAATAAAAAGCCATTGTGCGAGGCACGAGCGCAACTCCACCCTATAAAACAGGGCCTCTCTCTGCCAGGCTTGATTCCAAAGCCAACCATTTTTCCAACCAAACTAATTAGAATCAAATGGAGGGGCTCATCCCGTTCATCTGCAAGGCCATCAAGGAGAGGCGGAGCCGGAGCTACTCCAGCTGCAGCTCCACCGGCTCAGCGCGCGGGTTCGGCGGCGGCTTGAGCGACGTCGCCTGGGAGCAGAAGCAGTGGGTGCGCGCCGATGGTCGTACGGTGCGGAAGGCGGACGGCGGCAAGTTCCCAGCGGAGAGGGAGATGACGCACCGGCGGCACCAGTCGCTGGAGGAGCTGGCCGGCGTGGTGGGGGCGTCGCCGGAGTGGGCGGCGGGCTGGCTGCCGAGGGGCAGGAGCGCCAGGATCCTCTCCTGCATCGGCGGCATGTGACTGTGAAGGCGCGCGTCGTCCGAGCGTACGTGCGTGACCGTGATACGTGCATGCGCGCGCAAGCGCATGGTCGATGAAGTGCTTGGTTTTGCTCGTGTTTTGATTAGTTTTAAGGTAATTTTCAGGGTAAATTAAAGAGTAAGAGTAGCTTATCTGGTGCATATGTTTACTATGTACTCCAACCTAAGTGCGTGTACTGATATACAGGAATTTGTGAAGATGTAAATAGTACCCTAATCCCTATGAATAGTTTTTTTCCCAAAATACAATAGAATGGTATACCGTCGTAGCAAGAAAGGACGGAATAGCTTTTAGCCGTCTGATTCTTCCTTCTACAACCACATGAATTCAATCCATTTCTTATACAAATCATTAATTATGCCCCGATACTTTATCTTCCTCGCTCTCAAACTGAGCAGTGAGCACACACACGAATACTCTCTCTCACACACACAAAAACCATCCACTGTTCCTTGCCCAAATCCATCCTTATACATTGGCCAGCGCCACCTTATTCCATTCTTAGCTCATGTTCCGTGACGATGGAGGCAAGCAATTTGGTCGACCTCACCAGCATGGAGCTTATCGAACTCCTCGCCCTAGACAAGCACAAGTAGCGTACGAGTGAGGGGATGTAGTGGATGAGGATGTGCGAGCAAGGAGTGGGTGTAGCGATGGAGGGCGCTCAAGCAGGTTCAATGATTACAGGATATCTTTGTGGTGCACGAGTAGGCGATGCGTCCAGCAGCACGTGGTTCGGAACAATAGAGATAGCAGTGCCGAAGGAGGAACCGACAACGGTGCGACCGCGGCTTAAGGAGGAGGATCCGACCATCTTTTCTCATCGCTGATGACAGGATCCACCAGATCCTCGTGATCCTCACTTGCGTTTGGCGACACTCAGCTCCAACGTGATATCATGGCCTGACGTGGCATAACATTGTAAGCGCCATTAGGTGTGGCGCTGATATGTTAAACTTCACCATCATTCGTGCTGACCCCCAAAAAAAAAGACTTTCTTCACAATTAGTTTCTATAAGGAGACTATTTTCGAATTAGAATAAGAAGATATGGAAAAAAAAATGAATTGAGTTTTTCCCCTAGTCAGTACCCGCGTCTTCGCTCAAGCGCAATCACTGTCTCGATCTTCATATCAGAGACAAAGATTAAAACTAAACCTTCTGTTCACAACTTTTTACGTATGTATTGTTCCAATGGCGACGTATGTTGCTCGAACCCTTGTCTCCAGTCTGTGTTGCGCGGCATGGAAACGGATGGAAGTACCGTGAGTTATGATGTGTACGGCGGTGAAAGAAATCCATCGCAGATTAACTATTCATCACTGGACAGCGCGGTGGTTGGACAGCGCGGTAGTTGGTCAGTCGTTAGGTGATGCTTCTGACGTCCCTTGCCAAGTACTCCTACCGAGTACTGACGAATTGCCAGGTCTCCTCGATGAATCTCCAATGTAACATCCACGTTATTATTTTCTTAGACACATAAACCAGATGTATACAACACATGTACACCATAGACACACAGAATATATGTATATGTACGTGTCTGTTATATACACTAAGAAAATAGTTAGAGACCGTAACTTCCGTCGTTATCAACGCACACTTGTATACCTGTTTTTTTTTTTAAATCAGGTGAGCCACGGGAAGTCCTGCGCCTTGGATGTCACGTTGGGTTTAATTTTCGCAGGCAGTACACACATGACACATGTTGAGCCCCTGGACCGTTCAATAGGTACAGGTGTCGAAGCCCTGAAGCCGAGTTGCACGCGTATACGTGCGTACATTCGTGCACGACGGAAGCGGAAGGCAGCCCATTCGGCAATGCAAGCCGCAAACGGAAGGATATTCTTAACGAACGCTGGGCCTAAACCTAATAATACCGCGTGCTTGTTAATCACGGCCCAAAACCAAACTGAAGCGCAGCAAGTGCTCCGCCGAGCAAGTACTAGACCAATCGGCAGCAGTGCTCTCTGCCTTTGGAAAGACGGGACGGGACGGGACGGGCGAGCGATGGAAAGAAGCCGGGCTGCCAGCTGCTCGCCCCGCCCCCAACCCCGCGAACGCGCGATCCCACAGGCCACGGCACGAGCAAAACCGCCCAAAATGCTCGTTCGCGCGTGTCAAAATATGGCTCCACCCCTGCCGAGTTATATATGTTCAGTCTCAAGGTTTCAAATCTCGATTTCGGATTATACCTTGAAGGTGGTTGAAGTTTAAAATCTATCTAAGATCTTGGAATTTAGGATAAATTCGGACAAAATACATAAACAAATATTCAAATCTGGTTTTTTTACACTAAGAAAACCGAAATTTTGACCGGAGTTTCCGAAATCTTGGTGAAATTTGACAAGATTTCAGTGACTTTCCACCGAGCGGGATTTTATACGAATTTTATAAATTCACACTCAAGTGAATTTATAAAATTCGTACAAGAGCACTATATCATTAATGTTTTTTCTGTTTTTTTTTTTTAAATATAATAAATGAAGTTCAATGCTTACATAGATTTGATTGAACAAGTAAAAATATTTAAAATTTTCAAACATTTTAGAGAATGGTACTAGGCAATTCTTAAGATCTCATAAATTTTTTGGATCATGATCACACTCGAGCAAATTTATAAATGTATGATTAGGTTATTGTCTCAACTGTGTTCATTTTGTTTTTTATTTTTAAAGATAACAATGCAGTTCAATTATTTTAAAAATTTTCTGTATGATATTACACTACTAAAGATAGTACCATAATTTTTTAAATCATGATCAAACTTGTATAATTTTATAAAAAAATTCTAAGTTTCTACAAAAAATTTAAAATGTCTCAAATTTTTTTAAAATGTCTCATCTACCTCACGTACCAGATAGCCGGTACATATCTCTCTCTCTCTGAGACCCTAGCTAGCAGGGTTTCAACAATCGGCGAAAATCGTAGTTTTTGACCTTACCGTTCCAATTCGAGATCCAAAATCACTCGGTAAACTGGTCTAATTAAAAAAAATAAAATTTTTAAAAAATTATGTGTTCGAAAACCGTACAAGCCGCGGTTTTTCGTGAAAAATCGTGATTTTCATTGAAAACCGCCCAAAAAAACTATTTTTAAAAAACATTCAATTAGTAGGATTGGTTTTTCGTGAAAACTGAGCGGTTTTTTGTGACAAACCGCGGTTTTTGTTAAAAGCGAATGGTTTTCGATTTTTTTTTTTTTTATTTCTTAACCCTTCGGTTTTTTATGGTTTTCGAGTTGTTTTGTGGTTTTTGTACCGCGAATTTTGAACTAGTTTTTTAAATTTGATTTTTGAAACCCTACTAGCTAGTATAGAGCAACTTTACTCGATCGTGGTGGTAAGACTTATTCCAGTGGCATGTACTACTGTCTCCGTTATGCAATATTTCTATAATACGTAACTGACTAAAGATAATTCATCACTTTTTTTGAGTTCCATCCGCTTTTTTTTTCAAAAACAACTTATTTTTAAAAGAATTTACAAATCTAGTCTTCTCTTCTATCACGAAAGGTGCGACAAACGGCAATCATGACAGCAAATGGCTACCGCACCTTTGAAGCGTGAGGGAGCCAAAGCTCCTGCGGTAAGCCAACGTGCGAGAAAGAGATGCCCCGGAGAAAAAGTGTGGAATGTATCTTTCACAGTAGAGGGATGTGGGAGGATAAATTTATGATTCTATTTGTAAATATGTCAAATTTTTTTAAAAAAAAGATACTGAAGCCTTGAAAAGCGAACTATTCCTCTCGGCACGGGAAGCTAGGGCAGCCAACCGGGCAGTGAATGAAAGCATGTAGCACGTCCAGTAACTGTGCCCACCTAGCCCTGACAGGTGTCGCTGTCAAGGATCTCACGTATCCCGAGGTGTGTCTTACGGCTAATTACTACCACCCAGTGATCGTTGCCCGACATCGTGAAAAAAGAATAGCTCCAGTGAAACCATTCACGCCCAAAGCCCTGGCTTTTTATAGGGGTGAAAACCAGTTAGATAAGGATGAATATTATTTTTTTATATTTGAATCTATATGTTTTTAGATTCAGAATCGGATACGGGCTAGACGGATACGAATATGGATTCAGGTTATTCAAGATACAGATACGGGACGGATGTATGACGGATTTGATCAAAACGAATAAAGATATACGGATAATGCATGTATATATAGAGTAATATATATTGAATTAAAACTATACGTTGTGGAAAGAATATGCTACTTGAGAATCAATAGAACTAACTAATTGTTGATATAAATGGGCTGACATGGAAAAAAATAATGAAAATGGGTTAGGTCTTGCTGATATCCGAATAGGAAAAATCCGAATATCTAATCCGATATCCGGATATTCGAATAGGAAAAATCCAAATATTCGGATTCCATCCTGTATTTATCGGATATTGGATGCTCCGGATCTGATCTCGAATCTGGATTCAAGTATCCGGATCCGTCCCGGATCCGACCTAATAGCAAAATCCGATCCCTGATCGGGCAGGAGATATCCGATCCATTTTCATCCATAGCTTTTTAGTCCCGTTAACACGATTTTTTAAATTCAGACTCCACAAATAGCACACTTCCTTACCAAGAAAGCATCAGTTGTGTTTGTGTATCACGGTGGGGGTCAGACCTGTGTTAGCCCGATCAATCACAGTAAAAGGAGTGCGAATACGACAAAAACTGGCTCTTGAGCTATCTTAGCTTGATAGGGCCTGTTGTTTTGCGTGAGGAGCTTCGCATTTTGTTGCTGAGCAAGGAGAGTGTGGTAGCACACCTACCATGGTGGGTCCACTGGATGTTGCCGTAGGTCTGAGTTCTTGTCGTGGTACAAGTGCACTTACTTCCTCTAGGGGTGGGTATTTTTAAACTGAAACAGAATTATCGAACCAAAGTAACCAATTATTTCGATTTTCGGTTCGGTTTTTGTTTTAGTATAATTCGGTTCTTGGTGTTCTGTTGGGTTTTTTGTTTCTAAAAGCTGAAATAACCGAATAGCTCACGTACAATACCATTTTTATAATGTTCTTTCTAAAACCACTAAACAACATGTTCTAACACATTTATGCATATGTTTGATATATTCATATATTCTATTATGTTTATACTATTGTCGGTGTTTCGTATAACCGGCAAGTAAATTTGCAAGTATAGGGACCGCGCGTTCCCTCTCCTTGAATGGTTAGACAAAGGAAGTCCCGGATGTATACTGGTTCGGACCGAATATCCCTACGTCCAATTCGTGGTGGTGGTTTTTATTGCTCGGGGTGCAGTGGACTACACTGGATTACAAGCGGTGGCTAAGGACAGACCCTTAGCGTTCGTCCGAGTGGGGGAGCTCGGGAGCGTTCGTCTGTGTCTTTGACTTGCTAGGAATCGGATGTGAATGCCTAGGAGAGTCAAGTGTGAATACGAGTTGAATGCGAAGCCGAATGCGAAGTGAGAGTCGAGTGCGGATGCCCTTCCTAAGGGCCCTGCCTCCCCTTATATAGGCGGAGGGGGCAGGTTACACGGGAGTTTAGAGAAAAAAGGTAGGGAAATGCTACGCCCGGGGGTCCTGGTCTTTAGTCCTAGCGCCTGACAGGTTGCTGTCCATCCCACGCCTGGGTTGGTAGACACAACGGACAGTGTTCCATCGGGAAGGTGCGCACCTGCCCTCTGTCCGTCCGTCCGATCTTGCCGACGCTTATCTGTCGCTCTCTTTGCCGCCTCGGGAGGGAGCGCGTCTCTCCACTGTGCTCGATGGGGTGAAGGGACCGGCACTTGATTAGCGCCCCCCTGGCCACCTTGGGAAGGAGCCACCTGCCCCAGCATGGCCGTCGTGTCCACGGGGCAGGTGACCCGCTTGTGCCCGACTGGTGACGTGGCGAAGGTTGTTGAGTCGAAGCTTGTTAGGGATCCGAGCCGAGGCTAGGTCGGAGCCGGCGGGGGCGCCCGACGGGTGGCAAGGTCGGAGCCTGGGGGGCGTCTGACCTGAGGCCAGTCGGACCGCCCCTGGTGGGCCTGAACGAGGCTGAGGGTCCTTCGTGGCCCCTCGATGCTTAGAGCTGGGCTCAAAGCGGATCGTCTGATGTTCCAGCCAATATTTAGAGATAATCCCATCTGTGAGGGACGGAGACTTTGGTAATACCCTCTCCAGCACTCTGCATCGCCGCCAGTCTTATCGCCATGTCCGTACGATTGAGAGAAAGACGATCTTGAAATAGATGTATACTTTGCTGTGGGGTACCCCTGGTATAAGTATTTGTCAGTAGCCCCTGGGGCCATCCTGGAACGTGTGCGTTCCGGATGGGCCCATCACCTTCGGCGGCGCGATCTCTTCGCATGCATGGCGATGCTTCGGCTTCTTGCGCCCCCGTTTATCGGGAGCCGTCATGGCGCCATGTAACGAAGCAACGGGTCCTTCGGGGTGGCCGCCTCGGTCGGCCGAGCCCGACCGACTTGGTCTGCCGATCTCGACCGGGTGCGCGACGAGCGCACCCGGTGGGTGTAGCCCCCGAGCGGGTCGGAGAGCTGGTCGAGGGGTTACTTTGGTCGGCAGAAATCCGACCGGGTGAGTCGAGTAGACTCAGTTGGTCCTGAGCCCCTGAGTAGATCGGAAGGCTGCTTTAGCTGGCGGAGCCCGACCGACTTGGTCAGCCGGTTCGGACCGGTCTTGTGGCGAAGCGCACCGGCAGTGTAGCCCCGAGCGGCCGGAGAGCTGGTCGGGGGGTTACTTTGGTCGACGCCCGGATGCCCTAGATAGGGTTCGGGTATCCGAGTGCTCGTTTTACGTCGTAGCTGGACGCGACCAGTCGGCAGGGATGCCCAGATGCCTGAGGGAGGTTCTGGTTCCCGAGTGCTAGTTTTACGTCGTAGCTAGACGCGGCCTCGGTCGGCAGGGACGCCCAGATGCCTCAGGGAAGTTCTGGTTCCCAAGTGCTAGTTTTACGTCGTAGCTAGACCCGGCCTCGGTCGGCAGGGATGCCCAGATGCCTCAGGGAGGTTCTGGTTCCCGAGTGCTAGTTTTACGTCGTAGCTAGACGCGGCCTCGGTCGGCAGGGACGCCCAGATGCCTCAGAGAGGTTCTGGTTCCCGAGTGCTAGTTTTACGTTATAGCTGGACGCGTTTGCAGGGCTGGTTTTACGTCGGAGCTAGGCAAGGCCTTAGTCGGCAGGGATGCCCAAATGCCTCGGCGAGGTTCTGGTTTCCGAGTGCTCGTTTTACGTCGTAGCTGGACGCGTTTGCAGGGCTGGTTTTACGCCGGAGCTAGGCGGAGGGCGTCCGTCCCGAGTCCTCCGGCGAGGCTATCTGCAGGAGGAGTAGCCGCTGTCTGTCCCCACGCTTCGCCCGTCCCGCAGTGTGGGACTGGAGGGGTGAGCAGACGCGTGTTTACTAAGCGTAGGTTTGAACACCGTGCTCGCGGAGCTACAAGCGGGTTATCCGAGTGGGCCCTGGAGGTCACGTGACCTCTAAGCGGACGATCCCTGCGCCGGGTGTCCGACCCGCTGGGGGCGACTCATAAAAAACCTTTCTTTACTCGAGCCCGTATCAGACCCCGGGCCGTCCGTCGACCCGGAGCGCAGCTGGCTGCTACCCTTCGAGGTGCTCCGCGGGAGAGTGTGAAGTATGGTCTCGGGCACGAGTTAAGGCGATTGAGTCGTCCGCCAACTCAACTAGAGGCCCGCTAGGGGCTCGCCTTGTCCTCGCCCTTCGCTCATTTTGTGCGGGCGACCCTGAACCCACTTGGTGGATTAGGGCTTTGGAACTCGCAACGCCGGATCGGGTCCTGACGCGAGCTATTGAGCTCTCTCGCCACCTCAAGGCCGATGCAGCCCGGTGGACTTTTCATACCTGCTTCGGCCCAGTTGATCCGGCCCAGAGGCGGAGATCGAGAGGCTGCGGGCCGTCTCGCCCGAAGCGGTGCCTTGGCGTCTCCTGCAGGCTTTTAATGCGCGTGCGGGAATTTAATGCGAAGCAAAATGATTGGGAAGTGATACGTCTCACCAGCGGCGTGGCGTGGCGCTCTTGACGGAATGCACGACTGTAAGTTCAACCTTCATTAATTATGGTTTTGGTGTTAATGACAAATCTAATATTGAGATTATCCATTAATGTGATTTTGTTATTAATGATAAATCTTATATCGAGACTAACTCGTTTATTTAGAATATCCTTGATTAGTCTCATCGCATTGACAAATGGAAAAGCCAAGGTATGTATGCGTATTCATTCTAGTATTGATTGCATACTTTGGATTCAAGTTAAAATATGAATATCCCCATTGTATTAACCACAAATGTGCATCATGTTTCCCAATCCATATATTACATGGATGCACATACTTAGGGGGAGTTTGTAGTTTAACTTGAAAGTCTCTTTGTATTGATCTAATTCTTATTTACACATATAAGGATCAAGACAAAGAAACTAAATCCTTGAGTATATATTTGAATTGACTAGTTGTAGTATACTCATGGTAATATAGGATATACTCCAAAATGATCAAATTGAATATGTGCATATTATATCCAAGTCAATTATATCTATGCACATATACATGTGGGGTTTATTCTATAGTTGATGACTTAAAATAATGATCATTTCCATATAACCTACACATAATGGATCATTACTTTTCATCAACATGAGTATATGAAAACTTGTGTAGTTAATATATACTCATGTCAATTTAAATGAAAATTTAAATTGAGTTTATTTGTCTTGATTAATCATTAAAGAACATTTCATCATGTGTTGATGGTGTTCCTTGATTAATTAAGGACAAATGAATAGTTCTTAAGTATAATGAAGCATGTGTTGCATTATTGTACTTAAGACATACTTAAATCATTCAAATTGATTTAGGTTGTGCTCAATTGATCTAAAGGCATCTATTATATGCTGATGGAGTGCAAGAGATAATTGAGACAACCATGCATCTTGGACTAACGGTTTTCATGAGTTATGATTGAGTTAGGTTAAGTCCAAGGATGATTGAGAATGGGATAAGGACGGCATCATGAGGTGATGAGCGTTAAGAGAAGATCCCGAAGTTAAAGAAGAGGAGTCGAGTGATGATCCCGGGGGAGTATCAAAGTAAAGATTATAAAGACCCCAAAGGGGATTGCTTGTGTGCGGTGAAGAAGGTATACCTAGATAGGCTAAGGACTTTGTAGTCTTTGAGTCTAGTTTTTATCGCCGTACTATTAAGAGGGGTTGTCTCCTAGTTTGAGCTTCATCATGTGTTGGTGATCTCATTCCGCGTTCACTCAAGCTCAAACCATTTGGATTTGGTGTTCGCATAAGAGTTAACTATTTGGCATGTGTTGCGAATGGTTTAAGCTTATGCTTGGTAGTTGTTGGTTTATGCTCTGATTTGCATGTGTTGCAAAGAGGAAGAACGTATGCATTTTGGTTTTCGCATAATGCTTTGATTTGCATGTGTTGCAAATAGGATAAGCTAATGCGTTGGCTTTTGCGTGAAGTTCACTTTCGCATGTGTTGCAAATGTTCAAGCTTCATGTGTTGTGTCAAAACAATCTTTCTAAAACTTGTAGTTGCTTGGAGCTAAGTTTTGCATGTGTTGCAAAAGGAGAGAGCTCAAGCATGATTTGATGTTTGTGGTTGTGTATGTGCTAGAGGCTCGCATGTGTTGTGAGTAGAGAGTACATATGTTTGATTTTGTGTTTAAGTGTTTGTATGGAGCTAGAGGCTTGCATGTGTTGCAAGTAGAGAGCTCATACGGTTGATTTGGTTTTAGTGTGATTGATTTGGTATGGTTGCATGGAACTAGAGAATTGCATGTGTTGAAATTAGAGAGTTCATGCATCTTGATTTGGTATTGCTTGGAGCTAGACTTTTGCATGTGTTGCAAAGAGTAGTGCTCAAGCATGAAATATATTTATTGTGTTATTTGCAAGTTCACAGCGAATAAACCGAAAGTGCTATGAGTCCGGAATTCCGAGAGCATGTGAGTAAGGCTTGCAACGGGTGTTGGCAAGTTGTCTGGGTCTCGTGTTGACCTTCACATGGCTAGGGGAATTAATCTCATAGACTCGAGTTTGATTTGCTTAATACGTTTTGCAAATAGTTCTTGAGTTGATTGCGAAATGTGTTTTTGCAATTTGGTTGAAATTCTTTGAGCATGGGTTAAATTGGTGCAAATATGTTTTGCACGAGTGTATGATCATATGTGGATCATCTAATGGCTCAAGGAATAATGTTTGGATTTTTGGAGAAAAGTTTGCGCGAAAAACTGGAGTCGAATCATTAGGCGGTGATGACCGCACTTCGAAGCGTCATACCACGGGCGGTGTTACCGGCCCCCGTGCGGTGTGTTTTTTCCAGAACACTGTTTTTTGGCGCTGAGGTGGTGCGGTATGACCGGAGGTACGTGCGGTCATATCAAGATAAAGCGGTCATACCGACCAAGGGCGCGGTATGACCGGGTTTTCGAGCAACGGCTAGTTTTCTAGCCGTTGGCTTGTGAGGAGCGGTCGGCCCTGGGTGCGGTATGACCGGCCTCTCTGCCCGAATTTCAGTACTTTTACCCCAACGGCTAGTTTTCTTTGGTGGGGTATAAATAGACCCCATGGAGGGCATTTGGCTGTTGTTGCTGGCTTGGTTGAGTGTTTGGGTGAGGTGTTGCATGTGTTGCATACCCACATTTGATTCTTGAGCTAAAGAGTGAGACTAATTGCATGTGTTGCAATTAGGAAGTGGATTGAGAGACTCTTGTGCATGTGTTGCACTTGAGGGAGGCCTTGGTGCATGTGTTGCACGAGGTGATCACCGGGAGCGCATTAGTTGTGCTCGGTGAAGTTCAAGTGAGGAGCGGCTTGTTACTCTTGGAGGTTGCCGACTCCTATACGGCATAGGCGTCGTGCGCGGGAGCTCTCAAGGTGTGAGAAGCCCCGGCAAGTTTGTGAAGGTTCGGGTTGAGCCTACGCGAAGGCGTGAAAAGCCACGACTAGTGGAATCGAGGCGGGTGCTCGAGCGGGAGCCGGTCCAAGTGGTTGGGCTTGCCTCAACGTGGACTAGGAGAGACCGGCAAATCTCCGAACACCACGAAAAAACATCGGTTGTCCCTTGTCTTTTTAATTTCAAGCAATTTATATTATTGAGTATTTATCAATTGCTTGATTGTATTAGATTTGCTTAGTATTCTAATATTTAGCCTCACGAGGGGCGGGAAGTCGCCGTCCACGTGGCGGAGTACGTGCTGGCCTGCTGCGCCAGCCGAGACGCCTCTTTCGACCCGATGGCGGCCGTCGCCTCATTCATGCAGTTTTTTATTGGCAAGACTTATATTAATATGTTGCTCACATTGTCAGGAACCTGTTGGTAAAAATCGTTCGTGAATCAGAACTACCAATAAAAAGTTATGGCTAAATCAAATAAAAAAACAACTTCTAGTACAACACAAGAAACATATTTACTAGTTGGTTTTATCACGTAACTAATGGGTTTAGTCAATTAAAGTAGGTCTATTGCGCTGATTAGTGGGGTGCATCATTCGAGCGTACTGAGTTAACTGGTTTGAGCGTACAATAGATTATTCTATACGAAGATCTAAAATAGTATGTACGTAGAAAAGTGGAGTATTCTTCATGCCTAGCCAGTAACCAAAGGAGCACTGTTGTATGTGAACAAGCAGCGATGGCAACTTACTTCAGCACTTTTTAGGGACAGCTTATGATTACGCAGATTCTAAATTTTGTAAGAATTAAGTAGGTGACAGTTTCTGATTCTTCAAGAAAGTTTCTCCTATAATTAGAAGTGTAAATTTGTACATAAAATCAAAAACTATCATCCACTTAATTTTTAATAAATTTAAAATCTGCTCAATCAAAAACCGTCTTGAACACGACCTTCATCTCCCACAGGTCCGGACAGTAGAAACGCTGATGCTTAACGGTACGAACCGCGAGAACGGCGGTGCGGCGCAGGGAAAAAGTTTTCACCTTGGAGCCAAAACTTGAGATTTTTAGGTATACACGGCCAAGGGCTACAGCCGCTGAACTTAAATGTTACCGCAGGGAGTGAAGCGGACTCTTTTTTTTTTTTTCCTTTCTTTCTCTGGCCAGAGGAAGGAAAATGAATTAATAACGCGAAGCTAGCTCCTCGCTCTTTTTGCCTCTCTCTTCCACCTCTGCAGTCCTCTCTACTCTCCTCTCCTCTTTTGTCTCGCTTAAGCTAGCCCTAAAGAACTCTTTTTCCAAGGCGTTGGAGCTAGATAGTAGCGCTTGCCCGGTGGCAATGTCGGCGCTTGTCCCCCCGCCGCCGCAGCTGATGGTGCCGGTGGGGTACGGCGCGCGGGCCGGGGCGGAAGGGACGGCAGTGAGGGGGTCGTACGGACCGGTGATCGCGATGCTGGCCGTCCTCGCCGTGTTGGCTGCTATGGCGGTGGCCGTGGGGCGGCTCTGCTTCCGGCGCCGGGTGCTCGGCCAGCCCGGCGGCCACGACCTGGAGGCTTGGGTGGAGCGGACGTGCGGACCGTGCGTCGGCGCCAGCATGTTCTCCCAGTCCCAGGCCCCCGCTACCGGTGGCCCAGCGAAGGAGGAAGGCGGTGGCACGGCGGCTGTGGCTGTGGCCGCGGCGGCGGAGCAGCCGCCGGAAGGAACATAAAGAGCGGAGGTTAGTCATTAGTGGCGCTGGTATTGGTGGTGGCTGGTGGGTCCTGAGATGGGTCTTTTCCTGGGATTCGTGTGGAATTTTTGGAATGGTAGTAGTAGTAGAGTAACCTCCATGTTGCTAAGCCCATTGAATTCTGGATGATGCTGTGGGCGATGTGGTGATGTGCAAATGTGGTAATATTAGCAAAGGGCACGCAACAGCGAATGGATTCGATGTTTGATTGATACCACGTACTACTACACTCGCTAAGTTCACAGCATATATTCCTGTCGAGGTTTTAAAATTTGTTTTCAGTTTATATTTCACCCCACTCTAAAATTTGAAATTTCAAACAAAATTCGATCAAAACTGAAGAATCAAAATTTAAATTCAGAATTTTTTAGGCCAAAATTTTGGCAAAAATTGAATGAAAAATAATTCAAACGATATCAAAAAATTTTGAATTTTCTTTTGTAAGGTTCCTGACACGTCAATAATGTTCTTCTAAAAATTTTAGATGATTATTGCATCTAAGAAATTTTAGAAAATTCGAACATAGCTACTCTTTTGATAAAACGCTAACAGAAAAGTTTGAACCGAATGAAAATAGTACAAATTGCGTTAGAAAATTTTAATTTTTTTTTGCATGGTTCTAATGCATTACTAATGTTTCTATAAAATTTTCAGATGATTATCAAGCTTCACAAATTTTCAAAAATTCGAAGAGTACTACTGTCTTGTTAAAAGTCTTATCGGTAAACTTGAACAAAATAAAAAATAGTTCAAATCACATTAGAAAATTTTAAAAAATTGTGGATAATTCTGATGTATTACTAATATTTCTATAAAATTTTTACATAACAATTGCGTTTAAAGAATTTTTAAAAATTCTGACATTACTATGTTCTAATAAAAACTTGATAATCAATACGCAGATTTGCTTTAGCAATCAAGAAAAGTTTTAAAGTTTTAAAAATATTATAAAATGGTGGTAAGAAAATTCTTAAGATCTCATAAAAATTTTGAATTATGATCACATTTTAGTGAATTATAAAATTTTTACAAGGCACATTATCATTTATATTTTTTTCTCTTTTCTCTACTACTAATTTTGAGTTGGTGGTGATATGTCTGTTCTCCACCACCAACCCCCTTCTAACTCAAAAAAACCGAACCGGCAAAAAAACGATTTGTTCTTTTTTTGCTTCCGTTCCTCGCGATAGCTGGCGGCGCAAACCATGGTTCTCCCGACTTCTCATTCCTCCCGATCTGCAATTGTGGCGGCGGTGAGCGCAAGGCGCAGCAGCGGCAGGCCGCGGGTACCAGCTATTCTGGTGTTCGGCGACTCATTTGTCGACATGGGTAACAACAACGCCGTTGTCACGCTCGCCAAGGCCGACTTCAGGCCGTATGGCAAGGACCTCAACGGCGCGTCGAAGCGCAAAGTCTGTGGCGGGAGGGTCATGGTGCCGCTACCTCCCGACCTGTAGTTGTGGCGGCGGCGAGCGCAAGGCGCAACGGCGGAAGGCCGCGGGTGCAGGCTATTTTGGTGTTCGGCGACTCCTTCATCGACACAGGTAACAACAACGCCATCGTCACGCTCGCCAAGGCCGACTTCAAGCCGTATGGCAAGGACCTCAACGGCGGCGTCCGGGCACAAGGCGTAGCGGTGGGAGGCCATGGGTGCTACTATTCTGGTGTTCGACGACTCCTTCGTCGACATAGGTAACAACAACGCCGTTGTCACGAAGAACACCGACGCCTTATCATCTCCCGCACGCGTCGGCTACCTCCCCATTGCCGCGCGAGACCTCGGTGTGGGATTCAATCTCGCGTGCGTTCTTGGGACGATTTGGGTTTGGAATGGTTGTTGACGTGTGTAGGTGTTGGTTGCGGATTAGGTGGATGGGATCAACAAGATCGGCATCACGCTCTGCCTCCCGACGCCGAGCAAGTCGGCGATGAAGTCCGCGCTCAAGGCGGCGGTAGCGGTTGGGGAGGACCAGCAGCAGCATGGGAGCCCGCTCCCCTGTGGCCGCCGCAGAAGCGATTCGGATGGACGTCGAGGAGGGCGAGGACGAGATGAAGCGATATCTCATCAAGGAGAAACCGTAGAAACTTTTGTAATCAGGATAAATATATGTTTGATCTTATAGCAAAATTTTATTTTATTGCTTAGCTTTTATGTTTTGTTATCAATTTTATTTTTCGTAGCAACGCACGGGCATTGAACTAGTTGATTTTTTAAATGTAACAAATAAAGTTAAATGTTTACATAGATTTGATTAATCAAATAAAAAAGTTGATTTTTTAAAAAGTTTTATAAAATGGTATTGAGACAATTTTTTAAGCTTTTATAAAAAATTTAGATCATAATCACATTTGAGAAAAATTATAAAATTCTAACAAGGTTATTGTCCCAATTATGTTCATTTTGTTTTTGATTTTTTAAAGATAACAAATGAAGTTCAAATTTGAAATTTTTTGTATGATCCTACAGAATTAAAGTTTGTATCATGAATTTTTCAGATTATTATCAAGTTTGTACAATTTTATAAAAATCGATAGTATTTCTGTTAAAATTTTAAATTATCTCAAAAATTCGGGTTTTCAATACATTTTCAAAGAAGATGATTTTTTTTAAAGGTTATTAGACCAAATATAGTCAAATCTGGCCATACAAGTTTAAATATTGGTCAAAATCATGAAATTTCGACTGGTTTAGGTGGAATTTTGCCTTAAAAAAGGTAATTACTGTAGTAATTTTATTTTTTTTTCATTCGACCGGTAATTTAGATTTCGTGGTGGTCCGAAATCAGAAATTCTAGCGAAAATGCTGAAATTTGTATCCCTGATTCCTGCTATGCGCGCTATGAATATCATAGACACTGATACGCTATCCTAGTATAAGTGTATAACCCACGTATTTTCTTCGTTTCACTTCGTCCGCGCATCGTCATTTGGGTGGCTCGCCGGTCGCTGGCTCGCTGCAGCGTGGAGGACGTAGCATTGCATCATGGTATGGTTTGTTTCGGAGCCTCGGTTGCAGCAGCACATGAGGTGGTCAGGCCGTCAGAGAATACAGAGTTCACTGTCCTGGGGTGCCACGGAAGTGGAACAGAAATTAGCTAGCCCACGAGATACTTAAGTTGAAACACTGTCAAATCTCTGTCTCTAAGCTCTCTCCCCTTCCTCTCCAGTTTGTTTGAGCTGCCTGCAATTTTGTGACTTCTGAGCGCTGCAGTATCAAGGGTTACGCATTTAGGGTGTGTTTGGCAGGGATTTAACTTTTTCAGATTTATAAAACTGAAGTTGTGAGTACACTAAGAGTGTTTAAATAGATCATCTTATTTACATTTTAGATAAAAATATAAACTTAATTCACTTTATGTTAGCCTACAAATTTTAAATTTCAGAAGCTAAAATATAAACCTCTACCGAACAAACCCTTACGCGCCCCAGTTAAAAGTGACCTACGAAAGCAGGTACTAATTCAAATGACTTCAAATGGTTTCTGATTGCACGATCAAGGGTGAAATTGAATGGGGCCCAGTCCAGAGGGAGTCGCCTTTTCGAGTTGAAGAATCGATCCAGTTGTTTAGCGCAGCGCATACACAAGCGTACTAGATGCAGTACTTTCTAGATTCTTTCGTGATTTTTTTCTCGTCCTAAATAAGTCGAAACCGACGAACAATGAAGCAAGCCACAATTATTAGACTTGTATAGGCAGATGCCTCAATTATATGAACACGTAAGAATACTAGAGACAAAATGCATACTATGTGCGAGCTGTACATTCCGTATGCACTTATATCTGTTGGACAAAATATACTATGAACTTCACATTTCCTCTTCGTTGGGGCGGTATCTTAAACGTTTGAACGTTGAACATCCTGAAGAAACGCACAAAACAAAAATCATTGCTTTCACTGAACGTACGACCAGCCTAATTAGGACAGCCTCGTCGTATCCGCAAACATACAATTCTCCCATTCCATTTGCATTATACGACTAGCACCAATGTAGCACTAGCATGCAAGACTGGCATAGTATTATCCTGAAGCAATACACAACATGCTACTAGAAGCCATCAGCCTGGAGATAAAGTTAGCTTTTAGAACTCGGAAAGGAAAGTAGAAAATTATGAAGTCCCTTCAAATTTATAAGACTTATTTTTTAAATATTCTTATCAATAATTATATAGTGTATATTCTCTATTACTTCTAATTATGAGTTGGTGGTGGTATTCCGTTCTCCTCCTCCCCTCAGCATACCCACGAAATCGTCATTGTTCCAGTCTGAACGGAAAAAGTTTTAATTCGGCTGGATATGCATGCATGCGTGATTTGTGACATATCAGACTCTTATCTCAATCAGTCGATTCTATTTTCAAATATTGCACGATCGATTCTTTTTCATATACTGCACGTGTCGGTGTTTCGTAAAACCGACAAGTAAATTTGTAAGTTAAGAGGCCGCGCGTTCCCTCTCCTTGAATGGTTGACTCAGGGAGCCCAAGATGTATACTGGTTCGGGCCGAACGCCCCTACTTCCAGTTCGTGTGGTGGTTATGTATTGCTCGGGGTGCAATGGACTACACAACGTTACAAGCGAGGGCTAAAGCCTGGGCTTGAGCGCTCGTCCGAGTGAGAGGAGTGAGAGCAGTGTGCTTGTAAGTGTTTTTCCGAGATACGATCGAGTCAGCTCGGTCGTAAGTGTTTCGTCCCTCTCCCTAAGGGTTCTGCTTCCCTTTATATAGGCGGAGGGAGCAGGTTACACGGGAGTTTAGAAAAGAAAAGTAGGGGTGGTCTACGCCCGGGTGTCCCGATCTTCGGTCCTGGTGACTGACAGGCTCCTGTTTGTCCCACGCTGGGTTGGTAGACACAACGGGCGGCGTTCCGTCGGAAGGTGCACACCGCCTCTCAGACGCTTGTCGACATCGACGCCACACTGCTGTGCTCTGGCGTTGCCTCGGGAGGGAGCGCGTCTCTCCACTGTGCATGGGGCGAAGGGACTGGTGCTTGACTTAGGCGCCCCTTGGCCACCTTGGGAAGGAGCCACCTGCCCCAGCATAGCCGTCGTGTCCACGGAGTAGATGACCAGCTTGAGGTCGACCGGCGACGTGGCGGAGGTCGCTGAGTTGGAGCTCGTTGGGGCCCCGACCTGAGGCCAAGTCGAGTCTGGGTCGCCTGCCCCGAGGCAGTCGGGACTCAGTAGCGCCTGACCCGAGGCTGGTCGAACTGCTTGGGCGCCTGACTGAGGCAGGTCGGAGCCTCAGGGCACCCGACACAGGGCAGTCGGAGCGCCTGGTGGGCTTGATCGGGGTCGAGGGTCCTTCGTGACCCAATGAAGCCTTTGACCAGAGCTGGGCCTGAGACGGCCCATTTAATATTCCGCCCTGCTAGGGGTATCCCTGGTATGAGTATTCGTCAGCACGCATACAGCTTCTGAGTTACCATGTGCCTTTGAGTTGCCATATCTAATCACGTATATTCTTGATTCCGGCTAGGCGAGCAGTATGCGCACGACTATACATGACGCGACTAGATAAGTTTGTTATCTCTATCTCTACTAATTCTAATTAGGAGTTGGTGGTGGTACGTCTGTTCTCCGCCCTCGCCTCGACACGTGTACGCAATCGCGTGGCTGAGTGGGAAGCGGGCAATGGCCATCCCGGTAGACTGGATTGGATCATCTCGTCGCGAGAGGTAAATGAATATGCATGACTCATTTATTGTTTTCCTTTTTCCATTAATCTGGCATTCGAATCGGCGGCGTTTGTTCCCGGTGCTTTTCGGATTGGATTGATTGATTCCTTTTCAAAAGAAACAAAGCTCCGATTCATAGAGTTGGGTCTTTTCTCGCATCATTCCCTTTATTGTCTTCCTTATTCGACAATTTATTAATATGAATTCTATAAATATCTCATCGGTTGCTGAATCTATATAATCCCATTGCTTCTTGCCTCTCGTGCAGATGTGTTGAGTTTATTCGTTGAGCAGAGGTAATGGGCGTCCTTCCTGATCTTATCGATGCGGCACAGAGGCAGGTCATCGGTGGTGGGCAACGAGATAGACTAGCAGCACTGCTAGAGCTCACCGCATTAGATGGTGTCAATAGGTTGAGGAAGGCGCTCGCGGAGAGAGACGAGAAAGCGGTGGAGTTGGTTGATGGGATGGGGCTATAGTATAGCCGGAGCAAGGCGTACGAGCCACGCACGCTGCTGATGATGGTAGCCACATACGGATGATGCCTACCTTTTTAATGCCTTTGCGCATATGAGGTAGCAGGTGATATCTCTTTTGGTCGATCGATCGATCTCGAATTATAGCGTTACAAATTTATAATTCTAACTGTTGTGATGTTATCATTTAAGTTCATGAAATTAAAGATAATTTTAAGTTTGACTTTGTAAATAGGATGAATTGATTTAAACATTTATCCATTGTACATTAAGAGTGAACATTATTATTCAGATAAGGTTAATGCTTTTTGCAAATGATTTTTTTATCACAAATTGAGTTCCCGTTGCATCGCACGGGTACATGGCTAGTCATATATCAATGTAAAATTAGTGTGATGTTCCTTCTATACCTCTAATAAATACACATCTTGCTTTATATTATTTACATGCATGTACTAAATTTAGTGCTTAGTGATAATAATTAGGAGTAATATAGCTATTTTCAATATCTTCTTTATCTATACGCCAAAAAGAAATACATCTTTAAACTACTGCGGTACTCTGCTTGCTCCTTTGAACGCTTATCCATCCGGGCAGTGGTAGGGCGACTGATACACACCAACAAAATGTGGAGGCGCAGTTATCTTTTGTGGCCGGCGAGAACGCCGTTGCCCAGCTAAGGGACGCATGATGCGTTGCACGCAGCATGGCATCCCTTGTGTGGAACAAACTCGTACTACCAGACTACCAGCGCTATTCAGCCATATGAAATGGAGCAGATGGAATTAAAACAGTCGGAAGTCTGCTGCTCTACTGTTGCCTATTGAAACCAATGTCTTCTATCCGTGGCATTAGCCTGGCCCCATGCATTGCATCCTCTTATTCCTCTACTATTCCGACTAGTCCCATCAAGTTACTAGCAGTCTAGCACTACTCGAGTACTGAACCCAGTGGCGATTTGCTTCAAAAGAAAAAAAGAAAAAAAAAAGAGGAAGAGGTAATAAGGAAATACTGGGCCCAACGGGCTGCAGTTTGATAAGAGTTGTGTGAGGTAGAGGCAGGTCCATGCATGAATGCAGGAGCAGGAGTACGCGGTTGCTGCGCTGGTCGCCGGCTTGGGTTCTGTCAGGATCAGGCCTTGGCCGTGACGCGATTTTGATCAGTAGCAGTGTTGGGTCAGGCAGGCCAGGATGCCCCGGAGTAGTTTTGTCTCGACCCAACCAGCCCTATCTGCTCCAACCTTGACCTCTTTGTTCCATTATGGACTGTCTCGATCGGGCCATCCATAACCGGCATCACTCATATGGTGTGCCCGTTTCGAGTTTGTTCAGGTTGGTGGACTCGGAATTAATCTGTGTTAATTAATTAATTAATCACTTAATTAATCAATTTAATTATGTACCACCTAATTAAGCCACTTATTTAATGACCTGACCACTTAATTAACCAACCAACCTACCTACCGATGTGCGAATGCTTGGTGGGCCCTGCTACCAACAAGCTACTATTGTTGAGTCCAAAGTTGTCGCTATCACAATACGAGAGTACATAGGGTGATACGTATATATCAGCTGTTGACGCTTTTGCAGTTGGGAGAAGTACTATTTTTACAATTGCGTTTATATGGGGCTATATATGAAAAAAAAAAGTACCATGAGGCTAGAAAAACATTAGGTTCCTTCAGGCCATAGGAGATAGGAGAGTAGTTGACCAGCTTGTTCGGTCTAGGGTTGTGAGAGCGAAGTTTCGTTTCGGATGCGGGATTTCTATTTAAGATCCCGGTATTGACAATCCTTCGCGTAGAGGTACGGAGCTAACATATCGGTCAAAGTTACAATTAATGTCAGTATTATAGTTGTGACTTGTGAATCGGACTCTGAACATTTGTTTGTCCGAAAAAGTTTCCCAACCACTAGAATATAGCTCAATTCATGATGAGCTATTGTTCTCGGCAGGACTTAAAAAGAGTTCAATTCTCACCAGCCACCAATCGTACGTTTGGTGGGTTGGTTATTTACAGCTATTTACCCTTGATGAACTCTGACTTGGTTACGAGCATTAAGATGGCTGAACATTTATGGCGCGTACGTGCCATGCACTCTAACATGCTTTCATCTCCGCTGGACATACCAAAGCCGTCCGCAATTGGCAAACCAATACGTTAAAACACTTCGAACTACCCTTCCGGCCGGACGCCCCCCAAACGTTGGCGCTGCAAGAGCTAGCGATGTACGTACGCGTTCGGATAGCTAGTCTCTAGCTTGTATTGTAGCACTTCCGTGTCTTCCGTACGTACGTCCATCTAGGCTGGCGAAACCGCGAAGGCATGCGTCCGTCCTCTTGAAACATCGCAGCTGCGTACGAACGTTCGGATTCTCTGGAAATGCAAAGCGCGATTCTTCTCGAGCAGTGCAGTAGTGGTAGTACCTCTCGGCCGGGCGGGGCCACGAGGCGACGTGGATCCTTCAGCGGTTTAGCCAGCCATTTTCTTTAGAGGAATGATGGCAAGTTGGACCATCCAATCGCCGGAAAGTATGCGTGGGTAAGTAACCAGGAAGATTCGGATCGAATGGTGTCATTCTGTCTGGGCTAAAGAAATGGGTTTTGGTCATCCGGTTCATCACAACCATGTGACGCAGGTGCCACTATTCGCCGCCGTCCTAACTCCTGACCTAATGGATGCATGTACGTACGTACTCCAAGTCTCCAATACTGGCTGCCGGCCATCTCTTAGTCTGGTGCATGACACGGCAAAACGTGAGACTCGTGTGCACGAAAAGAAGTCTGCTCATCACAGGTTTATTGCCAAGAAACAGGGACTCATCATGTGGACCTGCCATTTTTGTTGATAGATAGGATGATAATATTGGTGATCGTTATCTGAGGCCTAACAAACGGCATCTGAATTCTGGATTCCACTTGGCAGGCATAAGTTCGTGAGATCATGTGCCATGGTTTAGAATTCAACTGATCCATCATCTTTCAACAATTACAAAGCTAAAAAATAGTTCGTCTAGCTAATCTAGAAAGCCTAACTAACAATTTGTGTATGCTAAATCTAAAGAACTAGAAAAAGACAACGAAGAAAAATACACGCTCTACGAGCAAGATGAGCCGACGACGTTGCTCTGGGCATCGAGCGGAACGAACGCCAGCGCCACCAGGACGGCGAGCAGGCCCACCGGCACCAGCAGAAGCAAGAACGGCGGCGGAGGCAGCGGCGGAAGGACGAGCGGCAGGAACACGAGCAACGAGGTCACGCAGAGGAACACCATCACCAACTCGACGGTGAAGTAGCCCGGCGGCGTCGACGGCGGCGGTCTCCGACCGCTCGCCGCGGGCCGGCGCTGCTGCTTATGCTCCACCGGCGCCACCTGTATTCGCTTATGATGAGCAGTAGTACTTCTCACAGCTACTCTCCTCTCCATCATGTGCCGATGGGATTGTATTGACGACAAACAACCGGTTCCGTTGGGATCAAGAACCAAAGTTCAGGCTCAGAGCTGCGGACTGCAAAGTTCATTCAGATAATCAGGTTCCCCCGATCGAAGATTAACTATGAGGAACTCTCCGATTAGCCGAAGGGAATAGAGAGGACTAGTAGCCTGAATTAATGGAGGCGGCCGCAATAGAACGGGAGCTGGTTGCTCAAACGGCTTGAACATAAAAGTGGGCGTTTGCTTGCTTCTAAGCAAGTTCTTTGAACAACGCCGTAGGAGAGGAGGTATATATGCGCGCTTTATTCGCTATCGCTGCAGCTAGCTAGCTGCAGATTTTGACTGGAAGTCTCTATTCCAAACCTCGTATAGTCGTGTTCCATGCATACGTTCGTCGGCTCGTGCCGAGTCGTGGCCGTGCGTTGCGAAGGACTAGGAAAGATTGGGATTTGATAAACATCAACCCGATGTTTTTTTGGTTGAAATCATCCAAATCTAGAATCATTGGATCATTGTTGAGATTCGGGAGTATCGATTACATCCGATCCTATGATTTGATCCAACGGCCCGGTGAATTTGGATCCGATCCTATGATTTGATCCAACGGCCCGGTGAATTTGGATGTTCGGGAGTATCGATTACATCCGATCGTATGATTTGATCCAACGGCCCAATGAATTTGGATCCGAAATCCAATGGTTCTAGATTTAGGTGATTTCAACCAAAAAAACATCCGGATGATACCTATACACTCCCAGAAAGATTTTGGAGATCGCCGGCCGGGTGCAGGTGCAGTGTATGTGGAAACTGTGGACGCAAGGGCATGAATTCCATTCTGGTAGCAGCGGCATATTGGCATTACTACAACTACAGGGGTGTTTAGCAAGCTTCAGCTCTATCAAAATCTATAAAATTAGTGGAGTACGGTATTTTTAGCTTCAAAATTTATAGAGCTAAAGCTATAGATATATTAAAAGTGTTTAGGTGGGTCATCTTGTTTATATTTTAGACAAAAATATAAAATTAATTCACTTTATTTTAACCTACAAGTTCTAGATCTAAGGTGAAACTGTGATATGGAGCTCTGCTAAACAGGGTTTACGTCGTGTTATTTTTAGTTGGTGGTGCATCTAAACAGGTAGCAGTTGGTCGCCAACTCGCCATTTCGTTTCCTTGCAAGTTTTTGAGTGCTTCTGGCCGGCCGACAGCTTTGGCTTCAATCGATGACGGCATGGTGAAGACGATCCTCTGGGTCTGATACCATGGGGATCCCCATGAGGACAGACACATACTACTACAGATTATACCATCATAGATAGTTCAGAACTATCACCACAGACGGTTTTTTGAACCGTCTATGACTATATGTTAGTGATATAACCGCATATCACAGAAGGTTATTAAACCGCCTGTGATATCAACATCACAGACAGTTCTAGTCACTACTACAGAACGGCACATCAGAATCGGTTCTTTTTTAGCATTAGAATCGGTTCTAGAGGCGATACGATGTCTTTAGATAGTGATGAGGTAGAGCTATCAGAATCGGTTTTGACCCGATCGTGATAAAACGTCATCAGAATCACTTTTCTTAAAGAACCGATTCTGATGAGGGGGTCATCAGAATCCCTTTTCTTAAAGAACCGATTACGATGAGGGTCATCGTAATCACTTCCCTAAAGAACCGATTCGATGACCCATTGGGGTGTGCCATTTTGCAAATTCTCCAAAAAGCATGATTAAAACACCGTTTTAGCTGGTGATTTAAAAACACTAAATTAAGAGAGATTTCCTAGGATGTTATCCATCCTAATACTACTAATACTACTCTCGTCTAATTACCACTCGCGATCTTCCTAGACATTTTTAACACCACACGTGTGGTCTTCCCAGGAGGTCACCCATCCTATTACTACTCTCGTCTAAGCACGCTTAACTTCGAGTATCCAAGATTTTAATGGTGGTATGATAACATCGACATATTATGCCTCCTCCTCGCTTTTAACCCGTGAAGCACCACGAACACCGATAAAGCTTTCAAATTTATTTTTCATACTTTTGACTATTAATGATGCTTGCAATATATGTGCCATTACTATTCACGGAACTTGTAAAAACACCATAACTTTTGACTCGTACCTTCGATTTTGGTGTTCTTGAGCTTTTCGGAATCATCACACGATGAGCTCTCCGATTATATTCTTTTGGGCACCGATTCTAGTTTGCAAATAAAAATCCGAGGACTTTTGTTAAAATGTTCATAACTTTTGACTCAGAACTCTCGATCGGGCGTTCTTTGGCTCGTTTGAAACATAACGAAAAGTAGTACCGAATTTGTCTTAAATTAATTTATTAATTTATGATATTTTTAATGTTGATGAATTTATTGCTGAGGAAGATAATATAAAATTTTCAGATTGAAATTATGAGAGAATATTTTCATTTAATTCTGACATTGAACTTAATTTGTTGTATTATATTTCAAAAATCAATTCATTTGAGCTAAGGATTTATCAGGCAATTCAAATATTTTTATAACTTTTTTAAATTTTGTTTTTCAAATTAATTTGAGCTAAGTATTCTTATGTAAAATTTTCATTTCAAAATATTTCTCCAGGAATTTATAAAAATTCGACATTCAAAGTACTAGTTTTCAACTCTCTCTCTGTTTTTGAATTTTTAAAAATTCCTCACATTTTATAATCATCTGAAATTTTACAAAAATATCACAAGTATGTCAGAAATCTCCACAAAAAATTTCAAAAGTTTCTAACGTCGTTTGTACTATTTTTCATCCGGTTCAAACTTGCCGATCTACGTTTCATCTACATAGTATCACTTTTTGAATTTCTATAAATTCCACAGATCTGATAATCATCTGAAATTTTTATGAGAACATCTGTAGTGTGTCAGGAACCTAAAAAAAATTTCAAAATTTTTCGACGTCGTTTGAACCAATTTTCACTCAAGTTGCATTTTGGCGAAAACTAGTACTTTGATGAGGATTATCGATGTCGTATCACTTTTTACAACAAAACCGACATCGATAATCACATATCCGCATCACTTTTTAAGGAAAACCGACAATGATGTGATAAAATGGACATAATTGGACAGAAACTTGTTAGATTTTTCTAAATTTTCTCAAGTGTGATAATTATCTAAAATTTTTATAAAAGATTAATAACTTCCTCAGTACCATTATATAAAATTTTTAAAAATTTCAACTTTCTTAGTTTGCTCAATAAAATCTATCAATGCAGTAAGCACTAAACTTAATTTGTTGTATTATATTTCAAAAATCAATTCATTTGAGCTAAGGATTTATCGAGCAATTCAAATATTTTTATAACTTTTTGAAATTTTGTTTTTCAAATTTGTTTGAGCTAAGTATTCTTATGTAAAATTTTCAACTCAAAATATTTCTCCAGAATTTATAAAAATTCGACATTCAAAGTACTAGTTTTCAATTCTCTCCGTTTTTGAATTTTTAAATGTCTTAAATTAATTTATTAATTTATGATATTTTTAATGTTGATGAATTTTGTCTGAGGGATTGGCTACAGTGCAGGCGACCATGGAAGCCCGGCGCTAACCGATCATGCCCTTGCGGACAACGATGCAGTCTGAGACCGTCACCCTGACCCAGCAAGCCATTCGGGGTCCTCGACAAAGCGACGTGGCATTAAGTGCATGGCGGCTCAAGGATTATGCGCCGGATCCGCGCCGCCACGGTCATGCCGACTTAGTCCACGCCCATGTGCCCACGTCGCGTGGTACCCGGCGGGTGGCGCAACCTTTGCTCTGCTTCGTCCTCTCTGATGGCGCTTCTGTAATAAATGATTTGTCTCTGTAATTCTCTATAAATACCCCCTCGCGATGGATCGAGGTTGGAACCTCTTGTAATACACACACACTCACGCTCTGAGCCTTTGGTAGGTCCCTTAGGACCTCTAGGGACCCCGAGCAAGCGCTTTGTAACACCCTCTCGCATACTAGTGAAATCTCTTTGGGCGTAGGGTTGTTATCTCCACCGTGGGAGGCGAACCAAATGAAAATTGACCCCTTGTGCCTTCCGATTGTCCGTATACTTCGTTTCCTTGCTCGGCATACCCTCGGGCGTACAACCCTTGCGGAAAAAGGGGCCTCACGTTGATCCTCATTCAACAAGTAAGCTCGGCGGGGGCGCTATCCCGAATCGTCGGCAATGGCGCCGTCCATGGGGATCGGTGAAGTCATTCGCAAGAAATCCACGAGGATGCCGAACTCGCGAGACAATCGGGACCTCTGCGTCTTCGGCGACGGAGGGCGGAGATGAGTACTACGCCCGGCGATGGCGAGGCGATGGCCGACCCGAAGGCCACACCGGCCGGGAGTTTTTCCCGGTAGGCTGCGGCGCAGGGCGTTCCTCCGCCTGCGATCGAATACCCTCGCTCGCGAGGAAGAACACGGCGACCTCGGTGGCGACCGAGCCACTCCCGATCGCCTCGAGCTCAGCCAGGAGAACACGGCGTACGACACCACTCCGGTGTCGTCCGCGCAGTCTTGGTATTCCCGCAGCGTCAACGTGGCGGGCGGGGCGACGACGGCGAAACGCCGGTCCCCATGAAGCTTCCCCACCACCGGCCGATGCGCGCGGGACCCCGAGTTGTTCCCGGGAACCGGTGTCGCCCGCCTCCAACCTAGCGAGGGGGCGGATGCGGGGGCCGGGAATCGGCCTAGCAAGGACCCCGGCGGGTACCATTCCCGAACGCGTCTTGTGGCGTTGCGAGATCGCCCCGTCGCTCCCGGTAGGCCGCTTCTTCGCGCCATTGCGGCGGTCGTCGCTGCCTCCAAACTTCTCGGTCGGCGGACCTGGCAGCCATGGGGGCGCTTGTGGCTGAAAACCTGGAAAATCTTGCCGCCGACATAGGGCTCCCGAGGGTGGTGGCGCCCAAGGGCCCTGAATGTTTCGGGACCACCGGCTCCCTTCCCCTGTTCGCTCCCAACACGGCGCCCACCGAAGTCCTGCTCGGGGGGGTCGTGGGAAGCAAGAACGGCTCCGCTGATAGACTTCGGAGCAGTTCGGCGAGACTTCGCGGGCTCGAGGCATGCCCGACCGCTTACGAGCCTTCCGAATGCTCGTCCTCGAGGCGCCCGCGCCGGGGCGTGTTCTCCCGCGTCAAGCCTTGTGCGAAGGACCAAGCGGGACCCGACCATCGCGATCTCTACCCGCGGGCCGCCATGACGGCTCGACTTTTCGGTTCTGCGGCGTTCTCGGCGTCTCTTCAGCGAGTAGTGTGGCGGGCAAGTTCAAGCCCAGCCACATCGGCGATTCAACGGGACCTAGAACCGGATGAGTTCCTCTCGATCTACTCCACCGCCATCGCGGCGGCCGGGGAGACGAGAGTCATAACTAACTACCTCCCACGGTTCTCGATAGCTCGCTAGAACATGGCTCTTCAACCGAAGGAGGTTCGATCCGCTCGTGGGGCAGCTCTGCGATGCCCTCCGCAAATTTCCAAAATCGCTACACCGCCGAACGCGCGGATCTGGAGCGGCTGATCCAGACGGACAAGGAGACCCTGCGTCACTTTGTCCAGAGGTTCATCAAAGTAAGGAACTCCATTCCGAGCATCTCGGACGAAGCGGTCGTCCGGGCCTTCAAATTTGGGGTCCGCGACGTGCGCTTCACACAAGATTTGGAAATCCACCCCGACCTGACGGCCAACGAGCTTTTCCGTATGGCCGACCGGTACGCGAACGCCGACGAAGCCGTGCAATGGAAAAGGATGATCGACGAAGGCAAGGCGCGCCTCAGCGGTTCTGGAGGGCCCTTCGCAAGCGCGCAGCTCGATTGAGAAAAAGCCAAAAAAGAAAAGAAAGCGCGTCGCACGGCGCCGCTGCCGTCGGCGCCGCCTCGTGCTTCAGCGGACGAAGCGAAGCGGCGAAACAAGCCGCCGCGACCACGGGGCGCGGACCAAGACCCGGACGACCAAGGCCAAGCGGCGCGAACCTGCAGCGGCGCCCGGCGTCGGTTCGCCCGTACCATCAGCGGCGGGTCACGACCTCGCAATCGCCAAACTCGGCGCATCGCTTAGAAAGGTTCTCTGACGGTGAGGTCCCATGCCCACGCCTCGCGTGGCGGATAACGCCAAGGGCAAGGGCGGCGGAGGGCGTTGACGATGGCATAGATTCGAGAGCCCGAAACCACATCGCCGTCATATTCGGGGCTCCTCGGCGTACAAATCCGCGAGGGACCTCAAGGAGGCGGCGGAGGTCTCGCCATCATCACTCCTGACAAATCGCCTGTCCAAGCTCGGGTGGTCCGAATCGCCTCACTTTCTCCAAGGAGGATCGCCTTGGAATGACCAGTTTCAGAGGTTCCGCTGGTCGTAAGCCCGACCATCGACAAACGCTAAGGTCGGTAGGAGTCCTCGTGAGCGACGGAGCTCCTTGGACCTCATATCTCGCCCGGTCCTAGACGAGATCACGAGTTCCTCGCCCGGGATCGGGGCGTTGCCGCCCCATTCTGGGATCGTCCGAACACTTGGTCAAGCCTCGGCGAGATCACGTTGCAGAACGCGGGGTCCGCCAACTTCCGGACCGAGCCGATCAATTTCGGTCGTCGACTTCAAGTCGACTCTAACGCCATCCTCGCGAGCCGGCCTCGTCTTAGGTTCATGGCCGCCACACACCACGCTTACCGGTGCTCAAGGCTCCGGGCCAAATGGCGTATTACCATCAAGGGCGACCCGCAGGCGGCCTTGAACTATGATGAAAAGCTCGACATGGTCGGCAATTGCCTCAGCCATGCCCGACCAGTGGCAAGGCCGTTCCCGACCAAAAGTTACCCTCCAACCCGGAGGAGAGACCAAGGCGGTAGCTCTCGACGAGGCCGACCCGTCCAAGGTCTTCCATCTGGGGTCTTCTTTAGACCCCAAATAGGAACTCGAGCTCATTACTTTCCTCCGGAGGAGCGCGGACGTGTTCGCTTGGGAACCGTCCGACATGCCCGGGGTCCCAAGGGAAGTAATTGAGCACAGGCTGGCTGTTCAGCCTGGCAAAAAGCCCGTGCGCCAGAGGCTCCGGCGCTTTTCCCCGGAAAAGCAGGCGATCATCCGGGACGAACTCGACAAACTCCTCAAGGCCGGCTTCGTTAGGGAAGTCGGGCACTCGGAGTGGCTGGCAAACCCAGTCATCGTGAAGAAGAAGGGGGGCAAGTGGCGCATGTGTGTCGACCACACTGGCCTAAACGCCGCCTGCCCGAAGGACAACTTCCCGCTGCCGCGCATTGATCAACTGGTCGACGAACGGCGAGTCCTGTAATGAGTTTTGGATGCCTATTGAGTTACCACCAGATCGGCTTGTTCCGGACGAGAAAGACCTCCTTCATCACCCCTGTTCGGCACATTACGCTACACGACCATGTCCTTCGGGTTGCGGAACAAGGGCGACCTTCGGCGCTTGATGCGAAGACTTTCCAGACCGGATAGGCGAAACACGGAGGTATCGTGGATGATATCGTAGTTAAGAGTAAGCTCCCCTCGGTCATATATGCGACCTTGAGGAAACCTTTGTAATCTTCGTAGACATAAAATAAAGCTCAATCCGAGAAGTGTGTTTTTGGGGTGAAAGTAGTAAAGTACTCGGGTATGTCATCGGGCCCCAGGGCATCGGTGCTAACCCGGAAAAGATCGAGGCCATCGAAAGGATGTGCCCTCGGGCTCCGTAAAGAGGTGCAAACCTTGACCGGACGCATGGCGTATCTTAGCCGCTTCATTTCCGGTCGGTGACGCGCTTGCCTTTCTTTAAGGCACTCCGCGAGCATGAGGGCTTTGTATGGACGGAAGAAGCTAACGCTCCTTCGACGAGCTAAGCGATGCTGTCGGCCCCCAATCTCGCCACGCCAAGGTGGAGAGCAGCTCCTACTTTACCTCATGGCGACACCCGTACGTAAGTGCGATCTTGGCGGTAGAGCGAGATGGGACTCGGCGTCCGATGTACTACGTCGGCAAGTATTGCACGGCCAAAGGAGCGCACCGAGGTCCGAAACTCTCAGACTCGCGCTCATGGCTTCGAGGAAGCTCGCCACTACTTCCAAGCCCACGAGGTCGTCGTCCCCGACCGCTTCCGCTTAGGAGATCCTAAGAAACCCGAGCGCTAGTGGCGGGACAATGAAGTGGGCCATGGAACTCACGGAGTTCGACATACACTTCTCTGCCCGCGACGGCAATCAAGTCCCAGATCTTGGCGATTTCGTGGCGAAATGGGCGAACCCTTGCCCAAACCGACACGAATCTCGAGAATCTGCGGACGGCCATTGACCATGTGCCAGCGGGTCCCGAGCTTTGGCAGCCGAATCAAGGTCATCTTGATGTCCCCTCGGGGACCGCCGCAATATGTCATCCAATTACGCCGCGCAACCAACAACATGGCGAGCTGAAGGCCTCTGGCCGGCCCGGGCGTGCAAGGCGCCGAGTCCAAATGATCGGCCGTGAAGGGCGATTCACAACTAGTCGTCAACCAAGTAAACAAGGAGTATCAGTGTTCCGATGGCTCAATGGCGCTTTACCTGGTTGAAGTGAGGAAGATGGAGCGATACTTTAGAAATTTCGAAGTACTCTACATCCCGAGGAAGGACAATTCCCTGGCCGACCAACTTTCCAAGGTCGGTTCCTCGCGGCTTGCCCGCCCACTGGGCGCTCGTTGAGCATCTCGCACAAGCCCTCCATTCCTCTCAGAGGAGGCACCACCTCAGACGCCTTGCCCGAGGCGCCACGCGAGCATCTGAAAGCCCCCATTCCCTCTGAGGTGGCACAAGAGACGTGCGGTAACGTCTCCTTCCTCGAGCAAGGTGCAGATTGGATGGCGCCATTCATCCAGTATCTTGCCCACGGGACATTGCCCGAGGAAGAAGCCGAGCGTTCATTGCAAAAGGCGGTCATCCGCTCTAAGCTCGTGAGACGGCGCTTTATACCGCAAAGGCGCTCTGGGGGTACTCTCCAAGTGCGTATCCCGAGCAGAGGGCGAATTCCTTCTCAGGGACATCCATGCGGGAATGTGCGGAGCCCACTCGTCCTTTCGGACTCTTGTAAGCAAGGCATTCCGCCTCGGGTACTACTGGCCAACAGCCCTAGACGACGCTCGGGCAATTGTTGTGACTTGTCAGGCGTGCCAGTTCCACGCCCGTAAGTCCCACCAGCCGGCGTACGCGCTGCAAACTATCCCGATCTCATGGCCATTCTCGACCTGGGGAACCGACATTCTCGGGCCTTTCCCCCGTGGTCGAAGGGGTTGCAAATTCTTGCTCGTAGCTATCGACACTTTCTCTAAGTGGATTGAGGCAGAGCCAGTTTCAACCATTTCGGCTCAGGCAGCCAAGAGATTTTTTCGCAGCAACGTGGTGACGCGTTTCGGGGTACCCAATCGCCTCATCACGGATAATGGCACTCAGTTCACGAGCGAGCTGTTCCAAGCCTACTGCGAGGAAATAGGAACAAAGATCTGCTTCGCCTCTGTAGCTCACCCGCGAGCAATGGAGCAAGAAAGAGCAAGCGACCACCTACTCCAAGGCATCAAGAAAAGGGTCTTCAAAGACCTCTCCCGACAAAGGCGGATCATGGGTGGACGAGCTTCCTTCCGTCCTCCTCGTCAACAGCACCACAAAGAAGTCGAAGCTACTGGCGAAACGCCATTCGGCTAAATCGCCTATGGTGCGGAGGTCGTCTTGCTTTCGCCAAATCGTTCTCGGATCCCCAAGAATCCATTTGACCGACACCTTTGTTCACGAGGTCGTGGCGTCGCCTAGACCTCGATCTCGCCGAGAATCTCGCCTTAAGGCACAAATTCTGACTCACCGGTAGTCTACCAGCAGCACTCATAAGCACGCCCAAGACGGCAAACCCGATCCTTGCGGGTTGGCGACCTTGTCCTACGCCGGTTCAGGACTTGTCGAAGGCCAACAAGCTCTCCCCAAATGGGAAGGACCATTCACGCCGTTTCAACGACGCTACCGGGTATCCGCCTTGCCATGGAGGACGACGCGAGCTTCAACTCATGAAACATCGACCAATTGCGCAAGTTCTATGTCTAAGCTCATGTTCTCTTTACGTTATATTGTGAATCCGCGTCCCTACTTTTGAACAATATAGCTTTCATCCAACCGGTACCCTTTTCATCTTACTACCACGGATTGGGCGTATGACACAACAGCATCGCGGGCTTTTTTAGCTCACCACCAAAGGCTTCGATCGTGATAAGCGGCCTTGGTCATGATAGCCATCCGCTACGATACAAGCCGCAAGATGCACACCCCCTTCGGTCGGCTCGACTTTTTAGCTCGGCTCGCGTGCTTGGTCGCTACACACCACACCCACAAATTAGGGATGCACGTCCTAAACGCTAACAAATTTCAGCACACGCTCGTTCTTCTTTTCACCGACCTATCCCACGCTTGTTGCTTGCACAAGCCGGTGCGTTGGTCGGAGGGGCCGCACGTTTTCCTTCACCTCTCCTGCGAACAACCTCGTGCTCGCAATCTGGTGCACGAGCATTATTCGAAGCGGGGGATGGATGGAAGCGAGCTCCCGAGCGCGCGTATCTTTTTGTCGCTAGGGCACTACTCGCCGTAAAGTGTTGCTGGATGGAAGCGAGCTCCCGAGCGCGCGTATCTTTTTGTCGCTAGGGCACTACTCGCAGTAAAGTGTTGCCCCCCGACGAACATCACCTTCCGGGGGCACCGCCACAAAATACTACAATTAACTAAGGAATAATTTTCATTCCAAGACATCGGTTTATATATATATATATACATATACAACTCTATGGGCGGCGCTTTACCTCGAAAGGCCATGAAAGCTTTTGCCTATAATCGGCGATTTTGGCTTGAAGATCGATCACCTTCCACGGGCTTCACGACCTTCGTTAGCTTCCTCACGGAGTTGCTCGATCTCCTCTTTATCTTGGTCGGCCATGGCGGTCGCCGTCTGCCCCGCTCAGCTCAACCACCTTAGCTTCAAGACTTTGGGCACGCCGCCTTTCCCGCCGAGCTCTGCCGAGCCAAGAGCCCCGTCCGCTAACGGCTAGGTCCTTCTCCGCTTGACCGGCGATGCTTCCACCGCGAGAGTTCTTCCTTAGCCTGCTTGACCCTCGAGCTCGGCCACCTTGGCCTCCATGGTCCGCATACTCCTTATGTTGTTGAAGCTCTTGCTCAAGGTCATGACCTTGTCCGACTAAGGGCAAGGTCCTTCTCCGACACGCCGGCCGGCTTGCCTCACCGTCCCAACTCTTGCTCGAGCGCAAGCACCCTCTTCTCCATGGCGCGGCATTCTCCTTGCACAGCGAGAGCCGACCTTTCTGCTCAAGCTCTCGCCGAGCACGAGGAAACGTTCCTTGGACTCGAGACGCCATCGCTCGTCTCGAGCGCTTTTGCTCAGCGGGGTAACCTCCTGCTTGAGTTCGCCCTCTTCCTCCAAAGACGTCGACACGAGCCGCTTTCTTCATAAAGCGGCTCACGAGTTAGGGGCGATCGGCACCTCCTCAAAATCGCTCGGGGTTTTTCAAGAAGCTGCGCGTAAAATACCCCAAGTAAAGCTCCCCAAAAATCCAAATAAGAAAAGTCGTGGCGATGCGAGCATCCTTACCTCGGTGGCGTTGCTGCGCAGAGTTCACCCGTATTGCTCAAAATCGCCGCCGCTGGATATCTCGGACCTCGGCGAGGAGGGCGCTCAAGCCCGAGTCCCGAAAGGCGGATCGCTCGAGGGCAGCGAAGCTTCCCGGCGAGAATCGCCATGGAGCGCCTCGCCCCCTCCCTGAGCGAGCTCCTTGCTCAGGGTCTTCTCGCTGTCCTCCGCTGACGTTGTTCGCCCGAGGGCGCGGAAGGTCGCCGAACATATCGTTCGCTCGGGGCTTCAAACCTTCTTGGGCGATTCTTCGCCTGAATCTTGAAGCTTCGCCACCTCTTGCACGTCTCACTCAGTGCTCGAGGGGCAGGGGTTCGCCAGCCTTGGTCGTCGGCGCCGAACTCCTCCGCCACCTCCACTCCCTCGGCCATCACAATGTCGGCGACCTCGGAGCATATCGCCGCTAAGACATTGTCAACGATCTCGTAAGCCACTTTCCGGCAGTCCGGAATGAACCTACGAGCTATGTCGCCCACGTCAATTAGGTGGGGCTAGCTCGGTCGCAGCGCACACAAGAACAAAGCTAAGGCAAAGCAAGCGTCGAGACTTACCCTTGGCCGAGCCTTCCTCGCCACCGGTAGTTGGATTCTCCGCCGCGAGCACCAGTTTGGCCTTCTCATCGGCGGCTTGGGTGATTCTCGCCAGTTTGGGGTCGACCTCCTCCATGTCGACCCCCACCAACGTCTTTCCCGATTGCTCGGGCTCACACCTGAGTCTGCGCCGTGACGATCCCGAACTCCCAAGCTTTGGCGGCTCGGTCGCGTTGCTCCCTCACGTCCTCGAGCTCCCTCGCCAGGGCGTCCTGCCAGCCTGCACCATCCCCTCGATCAATCTCCCCTCCGCCTCGATTTGCTCGATCTGAACTGCCAGGCTATAATTCTTCAACCAGAGCCTCAGCGCTTACCTCCATCGATCGGCATACTCCAAGTGTCACCGGGGTCTCGTGGTGCCGTGGCGCCTCTTTGACGCCGGGTGCTCAAGGCGGCGGCGGCGCTTTTTGCCCTTCCCTTTTTGGCCTCGGCATGGGTAAGCTCGTCGCCGCCACGCGCTTGGATTTGAGCTCGGCCACGCCCGACTCGAGGCGGTTTTTCCTACCAAAGGACAATGAGGCGGCGTTAGAATAGCTCGGATAATTGTTCCTGTGCGCAAGTACTCAGCAAAGCTCGGGTGCCCTTCCCGAGCATAAACGACCAAGGGGGCTTACCACGTCACACCGAGCAAGCACGTTCTTTAGCACTTGGCGGTCGCGCAGAAGCTCTTTGCCCTTCGGGGTTCCGAACATCTCGGCAACCCTCTTCTCGACCCGATCGGCTCGGTCATCACCACATCGCACGAGGGTCAGCACGGTCTCAAGCGGTATAGGCGGGGCAAAATTGCCGCAAGTCATGGGACCTTACCCAGTTCCCCTTCGCGGGTGAGGTCGTCCCACCCGCCGATTTTGAAGAAAGGTGCTCTCTCGCCTCGCCGAGGATATCCGGTTCGAGAAGTCCCGGACGATGTCCCGCCGGTGAGCCCCATGTTTGTGAGCTCGTGGATCGTCATCGGGATCCGCCTCCTGGTCACCGACGGGCGTGGCGTCTCGGTGTTTAGCGCCGCCTGCAGATAGCGCAGAGCTCCGGCGGCTTCGCGAGTAGAACCAATGCTCGGCCCGACCGCGACGGAGTCCTTGAGGGTGAAGACGGGGAACTCGTACGGGCGATTGGGCCTCAGGCGGAAGTATAGGGCACCGGTGAGCGAAGAGCCCCCGGTGCGGAAAAGATTGTAAAAATGGAAGAAAAGATCCGGCGAGGAGGGGGCGCCCTGAAAGCCTTCGCAGAGGTGGGCGAAAATGTTCAAAACAAGGATGGAGTTGGGGTTCAGGTGGGTGACCTCACACTGGCATTTCGCTAGAACGCCTTCCAGGAACTCGCTCTCGGGCATCCGGAGCCCATTGACGGTGTAAAGCTCGCACGAGACTATCTCAATGTCGTGCAGGCGCCGAGCTCCTTCGCCGTCCGGACCCTCCAAGAATAAGGGTCCGGTATCCATAATCTGCGGCAGTACCGAGCCTCTCCACCGTGATCTTGCTCGCACCAAACCGCGCCATGGGAGGACTCAGACGAACGGACGCCGCGGCAGGAAGAGGAAGTTTGGAGTTTAGGAAGTCTGGGGCGGAGTGTTTACACAGAAGATGAAGATAAAAGAAGAAAGCAGCAGGCCTTTTCAAAGCGTACCCGATGCAACTCGTAGGCGGAGAAGTCGGACGGACGGGTAAAGGCAGTCGATTGCCGGTGCGTGGCGGTTCGGTCTCCAGCGAACTGGCGAGCGCGCTTCGAAAAAAAAAAAAAAAAGGGGGGCTGTCAGGGCCATGCCGCGACGCTTCACAAGGACGGAGCCGCTGCAAAATTTCGCGCGCTCCACCCACAGGTGTTATTCGGCCCGGGTTTCGACCAAGTATGCTCGGCCGCGCTGTGGCGCGCATATCCCTCGGGCCAGGTCGCTCGGATACCGCAACGTGCCTTACCTCTCGTTGCGAGCCCCTTTCTTCCCGGGTGTGGCAGCCAGGACGCTGCGGCAGTTCTTCGCCACAGGGTTCCCGCGCCGAGCATGGTTCCTCAGGCGCCGTGGCGGTTTTCCGCTACTGAGATCCCCCACCCCCGAGCAAGTAAGCTCGGGTTCCGCGGTAGCTTGTCCACCACATGATTCCAATCCCTCTTTAGGAAGTTTAGAGGCTCAAGGCGGAGGCCTCGGCAAGGCCCCCTTCCCCCTTTAGCCTCGGGGGCTAGCTGTCGGGGATTGGCTACACAGTACCGAGGCGACCATGGAAGCCCGGCGCCAACCGACCATGCCCTTGCCCGGACAACGCATGCGGTACCGACCTTCGTGCACCCCAGCCCCGAGCAAGCCAGCTCGGGGGTCCTCGATAAGGCGACGTGGCATTAAATGCATGGCGGCTCAAGGATTGCGCGTCCGGGATCCGCGTCGCCACGGTCCGCGCTGACTTGGTCCACGCCCACTGTGCCCACGTCGCGTGGTATCCAGCGGGTGGCGCGCAACGCTCGCTTCGCCCTCTACTGATGAGCGCGCTTCCTGTAATAAATGATTTGTCTCCTGTAATTCTCTATAAATACCCCCCTCCCGCGATGGATCGAGAGTTGGAACCTCTTGTAATACACACACTCACGCTCTGAGCCCACTGGTAGGTCCCTTAGGACCTCTAGGGACCCCGAGCAAGCGCTTTGTAACACCCTCTCGCATACTAGTGAAATCTACTGGACGTAGGGTTGTTATCTCCACCGTGGGAGGCCCGAACCAGCGAAAATTGACCCCTTGTGCCGTCCGATTATCCCGTATACTTCGTTTCCTTGCTCGGCATACCCTCAGACGTACAACCCTTGCGAAAAAGGGGCCTCACGTTGATCCCTCATTCAACAAGTAAGCTCGGCGGGGGACGCTATCCCGAATCATCGACAAATTTATTGTTGAGGAAGATAATATAAAATTTTCAGACTGAAATTATGAGAGAATATTTTCATTTAATTCTGACATTGAACTTAATTTGTTGTATTATATTTCAAAAATCAATTCATTTGAGCTAAGGATTTATCAGGCAATTCAAATATTTTTATAACTTTTTGAAATTTTGTTTTTCAAATTAATTTGAGCTAAGTATTCTTATGTAAAATTTTCATCTCAAAATATTTCTCCAGGAATTTATAAAAATTCTGACATTCAAAGTACTAGTTTTCAACTCTCTATCTGTTTTTGAATTTTTAAAAATTTCTCACATTTTATAATCATCTGAAATTTTTACAAAAATATCACAAGTATGTCAGGAATCTCCACAAAAAATTTCAAAAGTTTCTAACGTCGTTTGTACTATTTTTCATCCGGTTCAAACTTGCCAATCTACGTTTCATCTACATAGTATCACTTTTTGAATTTTTATAAATTCCACAGATCTGATAATCATCTAAAATTTTTATGAGAACATCTGTAGTGTGTCAGGAACCTAAAAAAAATTTCAAAATTTTTCGACGTCGTTTGAACCAATTTTCACTCAGTGCATTTTGGCCGAAAACTAGTACTTTGATGAGGATTATCGATATCGTATCACTTTTTACAACAAAACCGACACTCGATAATCGCATATCCGTATCACTTTTTAAGGAAAACCGACACCGATGTGATAAAATGGACATAATTGGGACAGTAAACTTGTTAGATTTTTCTAAATTTTCTCGAGTGTGATAATTATCTAAAATTTTTATAAAAGATTAATAACTTCCTCAGTACCATTATATAAAATTTTCAAAAAATTTCAACTTTCTTGGTTTGCTCAATAAAATCTATCAATGCAGTAAGCACTAAACTTAATTTGTTGTATTATATTTCAAAAATCAATTCATTTGAGCTAAGGATTTATCAGGCAATTCAAATATTTTTATAACTTTTTGAAATTTTGTTTTTCAAATTTGTTTGAGCTAAGGATTCTTATGTAAAATTTTCAACTCAAAATATTTCTCCAGGAATTTATAAAAATTCTGACATTCAAAGTACTAGTTTTCAATTCTCTCCGTTTTTGAATTTTTAAATGTCCTAAATTAATTTATTAATTTATGATATTTTTAATGTTGATGAACTTATTTCTGAGGAAGATAATATAAAATTTTCAGACTGAAATTATGAGATAATATTTTCATTTAATTCTGACATTGAACTTAATTTGTTGTATTATATTTCAAAAATCAATTCATTTGAGCTAAGGATTTATCAGGCAATTCAAATATTTTTATAACTTTTTGAAATTTTGTTTTTAAAATTAATTTGAGCTAAGTATTCTTATGTAAAATTTTCATCTCAAAATATTTCTCCAGGAATTTATAAAAATTCTGACATTCAAAGTACTAGTTTTCAACTCTCTCTCTGTTTTTGAATTTTTAAAAATTCCTCACATTTTATAATCATCTGAAATTTTTACAAAAATATCACAAGTATGTCAGGAATCTCCACAAAAAATATTAAAATTTTCTAACATCGTTTGTACTATTTTTCATCTAGTTCAAACTTACCGATCTACGTTTCATCTACATAGTATCACTTTTTGATTTTTTATAAATTCCACAGATCTGATAATCATCTGAAATTTTTATGAGAACATCTGTAGTGTGTCAGGAATCTAAAAAAAATTCAAAAATTTTCGACGTCGTTTGAACCAATTTTCACTCGAAGGCATTTTGGCGAAAACTAGTACTTTGATGAGGATTATCGATATCCGTATCACTTTTTACAACAAAACCGACACTAATAATCACATATCCGTATCACTTTTTAAGGAAAACCGACACGATGTGATAAAATGGACATAATTGGGACGATAAACTTGTTAGATTTTTCTAAATTTTCTCGAGTGTGATAATTATCTAAAATTTTTATAAAAGATTAATAACTTCCTCAGTACCTTTATATAAAATTTTCAAAAAATTTCAACTTTCTTGGTTTGCTCAATAAAATCTATCAGTATCACTTTTTTTAATAAAACCGATACTGATGCTTTATCATCACTTTAGTAGAAACCGACCCATGAGGACTTCAAATTTTCTCACCCAAGTATTGCTTCCAACCACACAATATGAGCTATTTTCTCGGGTGGCGGAGAAATCTCCTCTGAGCAACAACGAGAGAAGAGTTCAAGTCTTTGAAAGGCGGTGATGTCGCCAGAGGGGGTGAATAGGCGAATAATAAATTTAAAACTAAATCACAATGAATAAAACAATCCAAGGTTTTCAGTCTGGAGTGTCCGGGGATTTTATCCGGATACTCCGGTATAAATATCCGGACTATCCAGGGTAATTGTCCGGATACTCCGGATTGTAGACCTTGAAGAGCCGAGGGGGTCAGCCCGGAGTGTCCGGGGATTTTATCCGGATACTCCGGTATAAATGTCCGGACTATCCGGGGTAATTGTCCGGATACTCCGTGTTGGGCACCTCGAGATGAAATTTGAAATTTCTCCAATTTTTAAACAATCTACTTGAACACAAAGATGATAAACACTAGCAGGAACCTAGATCAAGTAGATGCCTAGCGAGAAACTCAATAATCAAATAGATCGGGCAATTTCAAGATTCAAAATCAAGTAATAAAGCAAGGGCAAGAGGCAAACTTGGAGACAACGATTTTTCACCCGAAGTTCGGATCCTTGAGGGGATCCTACGTCTCCGTTGAGGCAGCTCCGTCACACTTGAGTCGGGGTCTCTTTCAACCCTCTTACTCCCGGTGTTGCACAAATGCACTCGCCGGTTTCAACTCCTTTGGCGCTTGAGCCGGGTCTCTTTCAACCCTCTTCCTCCGGTGTTGCACAAATGCACTCGCCGGTCTTCACTTCTTTGATTCCTTCCCTTGCGGAGGCGGAATCCGGCCTTCACAAACTTCCTACGGCCAACCACACGAAGAACCGGTGGCTCGTAGGCGACCTCCTAGCCGTCTAGGAGTCCTCAACCTCCAAGAGTAACAAATGCTCACGAAGAACAAGCTTGGAGATGAAATCAAGTGCTCAACAAATCAAATCTCACTCAATCTAACACCTCACTCATCAAACCCTTCCCAACCCTTCTCACAAAGGGGATCACTTAGATCTAGGGGTAAAGAGGTGTTTTGGGGGCTCAAGAACAAGAGGAGAACACCTCAAACCAGCTGGGTAACGACCACTTTTCAAATGGGGAAGAGAGGGCTTTAAATAGAGGTCCCCAAAAAACTAGCCGTTTGAATCAAAGAAAAGTCCGGATACTCGGACCATTTTACCGGAGTGTCCGGACTAAATGTCCGGATACTCCGAATTAAGTCCGGATACTCGGACTTGACTCAACAACCCGAAAACGAGCATAACTTTTGATTCGGACTCGATTTGAGTGATTTTGGACTCTATTGAAAGTTAAGAACAAGGGCTACACAACCAACAAGGTCTCACTACCCAAATCTCAAAGGATAAATCCAGATTTCACCAAGAATCCAAGAGAGACCTACAATTCTCACTTTCCCACTCCACCAATACCACTCTCTCTAAATTTCACAAGGATGGATCATTTGAGCACTTGACACATCTAAAAGTCATTCGACGTTGCATCCCTCTTAATAGTACGGCAATCCTTAGACTCAAATTAAATCAAAGATAATACAAGTCTAGAAATAATCATTTGCCGTCTTCTTTCCTAATGCCGGTGTACGAAGACCTTTGCCATATAATTGATGACATCTTCGCCTTGTCCAACTTGACTCGATTCACCTCATGAGACTCTCGTCCTATCAACCTTGACTTGATCATCCTCTCCGACGATCTCCACGCCAAGTCGATCTTGACTTAGTCCTCAACTCTTGGTGACACCGCCGTCTTGTTGACCTCGGCTTAACGATCATCCTCCACGATACCTTGGTCATCATACACACATGGACCTAATTCTTTCCAAACCACTCATGAAAAGCATTAGTCCCAAAAGCTCAATAGATATGAATAAATTGATATTTGTGAGCGTTGATTACTACAAGTGTTTCATATAAAGAAGCACAACATAAATGGAAACACTTGACATAAGAAATGTTCTCTACTAAGTGCATCATGATGAATATGTAATTGATCTATATGCACTAGAGAGATAATTGCGGATATGATGAATCAATTAAATCATGGCAAGGATCACAGTCTTTACTTAAACGAAGCACATGATAGAATATATACGAATTGTACATGTGCAAACAATATTTAGAATAAGAGTAAATATGTGATCCAACTCTAGATTAAACTCCATTAGGAGAGGTGCATGAAAAGATACACAACCAACACATGCATGCACCAAGTCAATTTATAGCAATGTGAAGTTTAACTCTAGTTATTACATGCATACTAAAAGCAAAGCACATAATGAACTCAAATGAATATATATGCACAAATAAATATGACATGAACCAATGTGCATATATATAATCAACATGCTACTTGGAGTTCACTATGCATTTCCTCTAAAAGTAATGCAATAACAAATATAGAAGAGATACCAAAATTGCATATCTTATCTTTGCTTAACCATCCCACTTGATTTTCCTCTAAATGGATGAGACTGATACTCAACTAGGCAATAACAAGTTAGTCTCATAGCAATATAATCATATTAGAGGTTTGTCATTTGTTAAGCACTAAGTTAAGCATTTATTCAATTACATAGATTATCATTATATGTGTTTGTCATTAATCACCAAAATAACATAAGTGCCTAGATGCACTTTCAATCTCCCCCTTTTTGGTGATTTATGACAAACCTTTTATCAATTGCATCAAATGACAATATTAAGATATTTAGGATTAAAACAAGCATGAAGAAACAATAAGAGATCATACTTACAAATTATCCCTTTTTGTCAATCGATTAGAGGACAATTGATAAATCCATAAATTCTCCCCCTTTTGTCATTAATCCCAAAAAGGTGCTTAATAGATCCTTATTGTCCATTCAATAAAGTCTGTTCTCCCCCTTGATTGCACACTCAATAAAAAGATTAGGGAGAAAAAAAATAAGGAGCTAGGAATAGGGCAATGATATTAAGCTCCCTCTAAATCTAGGCAAGATATGATACCAATTATATCCAAGATTTAGGTAATGGATGTTTCTAATCATACCAATTTAAATGTAGTCATAATTCACAGGATATGAGTGATGCTTAAACATGACACATGAATATGATTTCACATGGAGAAGATTTATGCTTAAACATCAAGATCATATAGCAAATTTATATAATTTAAGCACATGCTCATGATCAAATTAAATTCTAACAATTAAGATCATATAAAGAAGATTACACAAGAAGGAATTGCTTATATGATCACAAGATGTATACAAGATCATGAATCAAAATTGTATAAGAAAGATGCGCTTTCATGATCAAGAATTTCACAAACTTATCAAGGGCATACCTCTTTGCAATGTGTCACCCATATGTACCTTTTAATTCTTCATAATGCCAAATGCAAGTTAGATGACACTCAAAACAATTGAGGATTAGAGGATACCTCTTGAAAGATACTAATTGATGATACCAATTGAAAAATACAACACCATTTAAAATGAGACAATTGAGTATAATGGTGTGCAAAGACATTATTGAATATAGTCAAAAAGAAACACGTCCCTTTGTCGATTCTTGTCCACCGCATGTTCGAATTGGTCATGATCACGGCGCTTGGCCTTAGATCCCTCGGACTATGGAGCTTTTCTCCATTTCCTTCATCCCACCGTCGAAGATGACCCCTTTTCCAATACCTTGAACATCAATAGACAAGCACACGATTTTCGGGAACAAATATCTCTCAACTTGACCCAAGTTAGGTTGATAATGTCTAAGTACAACATGCATGATATAGATGATAAACATGACAATACTATTTGCATGCAATTTAAAAGGTTCAAGATATCAACTGAAGATTTCATTATACCAATTTACAATAAAAATATTTGAAACTTATTCAAATATAATCTTGACATCCACTTGTAAGAAAGGTAATGGGTAAAACACATTCAAACTAACTCTTGAACTTACAAGGGAAATTTCCTCTTTTCCATAATAAACTCTGAGTTATGCAAGAGAGGAAATATTTTGAGGCTAAGTACAATTAAATCCAATTTCCAAAAGAACTTAGCCAAAAAGTGCACTTTCATTGGAATGAAAACTTAAATAGATACACTCCACTTTGAAGCTTGGAGCAATGAATAAGTTCACTTAGTTTTCATCTTGAAAGGCTTGCCAAGATTCCAATTTAAAACTCTCAAAATTTTAAAAGATTCAAATAGCAGCACAAAATCGATTATAACTTTTAAACCATTGCTCAAATGCAAAAATCGTCAACGTGAAAAAGATCGGTCTCGAAATTCTCTTCGAGGACTGTGAAGGCCGAAAATTCATTTAAGCAAAGGAAAATCTCGAAAACTTGAAAATAGAGAATACTGAATCAAAGATTTCGGGAAAAGAAATCTCGCTTTGAAATGGTCCTGATGATGAAAACAACAGCAAATGAGCTCCCAAATAGTTTTAGATGAACCATGGAGCAATAAATTGAGTTATCTTAGTTTTCATCACAAGGAAATACTCAAATCATCTTAAAGATAGGCAAGATTTCAAAAATGCAATGTGCTGAAAAATTCAGTTTTGGCATTCCATTGAAGCTTTTTGACAGGGCTGAAATAAGGTTCAAACAAAGTTCATAAATTCTGAAAAAATTACACAATGAAGTTCAACTAAAGAGGATCAATTATTACAAAGGTGGTACCCTCAAATTATGCTCTGATTTGGAGATACAAAAATCACAAATCAGCTCAAAACTAAGCAAAAGTCTGAATTTTCAGCTTTTTGATCAAAGTGAGAAAAAGCCATAACTTTTTCAAATGAAGTTAAAATCATTTGAAATTGTGCATAAATATACTTTGGACTCCTGAGAAACTTTTCTAAAAATAATTTTTCAAAAAGGAGTATCCAATCAAAAGATATGCCAAATTTTGCTTTGCGGGTTTGATTTTCAATCAAAGAGAAGAAAAGTCAAAACTTTTTCAAATGAAGTCCAAATAATGTGAAACTTCCCAGAAATGAACTTTGAACTATTTAGAAGGTTTTGCAAAAAGAATTTCCTCAAAAGGAATTTTCTTTTAAAAGAAATGGCAGATTGCGCTTTGTAGGCGAAAAGAGAAGTTCAATTTGCACCAAATGCTCAAAATGCAATCCGAATTAGATTTCATGGAGATTTGAACATTCATGGCTTTGTATGAGTTGAAAATACTATTTCAAGCCAAGAAACATCAAGAAATCCAACTCAAATAGCAAAACCCACAATATGCAAGAATGGGTCATTTTGGGTCAAATGAAGAATTTTGGTCAAACTCAAATGGCTATAACTTTTGAACGGTTGGTCGTTTGGAAAAATTTTGAACTAAAGAAATGCTTAAAATGACCAACCCTACGAGTTTTGTATTGATCACTTTTTCAAAAACTCAATAGATTTCAACTTATGAAAATATTTCATTTAATCCAAAATTAAGATCCTATCAGATCCATTTGAGGCCAAATTTGCTATTTTGTTTCTAAAATAGAAATTTTTACTCCGAAAGTATTGTAAAACATTTGAAATACATATTTGAGAACTTTTATAAAGATTTTCACAAATATTGGCCTTTTAAATACATTTTTGACTTTTTGACCAAAAAGCGGCTCATATGCATGCATATGCTTTCAACATTAATCCAAAAGTATCAAATGAAGTCAAATAGCCATGAGATTGTGCAAAATGGTCCATGGACATCCAAGAGACTTCTCCAAAAGAATTTCTCAAATATCACCCTCCAATCAAAAATAGGCCATTAAGAGCATTGGAGGTTTAGTTTTGACACTAAGTCAAATAGAGTCAACAATTTACAAATGAGTTCAAATAAATGTGAGAATTTCCAGATATGAACTCCATATCTGCGACGAAGGTTTTCAACTAAAATTTTTAATAAATCAATTTTATTTTGAGAGATATGGTGAAAGATGTATTTGAATCACATAAAGGATTAAGATTTTCACTAAATCCTCAAAATGGAACCAAATGAGTTTTGAATGGAAATGTGCACTTATATGGCTTCATATGAGTTAGAGAGATATTTATAAGCCAATTTGCATAATCAAATCCATTCAAATCATAAAATCCAACTTAATGCGAGAGTATGCCAAATAATATCAAAAGAGAGATTTTGGTGAACTTCAAAAAGGCATTTTGCAATAAACCTTGGTAAAATTCATAAAACCAATATGAAATGCTCCAAATGATCAAGATAAACATCAAACACACCATTTAGAGCAATTTCAAAGTAAAGAAGGCATTCGAATTCTTAAAGAGATGAATTTGGCAATAAAACCTTTAAGTTTCAAGAAATTCTCTAGTTTTGCCAAAGTGAGCTTAAGTGGGTATTTAATCTTTCCATAGGCTTATATGAGTTGCAAATACCCTTGTGAGTCAACTCATAATATGAAACTTGACTCATTTGGCAAAGCTCACTTAAGTGCAATAATATGACCATTATGGGTCAAATATAGTTTTTCGGTGAGTTTCAACATCAAATAACTTTTGCTAGGTTGGTCTTTTGAAAATCTTTTGAATACAAAAATTGTTAAGAATGACCAACTCTAGGATTTTCGTTTTGGAATTACTTTCAAAATAATTTTACATTATAAGAAGTTTAAATCCAAAACAAAATACTAGTAACTAGATTTTGATCATAAAACTCATTTTCTTTTCAAAATAGATTTTGTGAAGCCAAAACTTTTGAAAAACGTTTCAAATACATTTCTATACATTTTGCAATTAGTTTTTCACAAGAATACTAATAGTATACAAAATTTTGACTTTTGGCTAAATGGCTTGATTTTGAAAATATACATTAGCACTTATATAAATATGGGCACATGTAGGGATGTAATATACATGGATATGAATTAACACTCCCCCTTAATGTGCCACTATCCCAAACTTGCTCAAGATTGCAATCAAAACAACTAGTAAGCATGAGCAAGCAAATGAACAAGTAATCTAAATTGATTTTCATGAATAATGCAATATAACATACGCAAGGCTATAAGCTAAATAGTAATCAAATTAAATACTTGTTACCCGAGATGGCATTGGCTCAAGATTGAAGTGATCATCCTCATGCTTGGCTCCATTTTGCAAATGTTGAAGTCCTTATATTCTTGAGGAAGCCAAGCGTCCAATCCATCTCAAATTGCCTAAAAAATCTTTTAGGCGCTTTTTGGTACCCAATCCTTGTTGGGTCCAACAATGTTAGTCACAATAGATTTAGGAACCCAAATGCTCCTAATATTAGTAGTCTTAGGTGAACTAACATGACTAGGAATAGGTTTGCGATAATTATTCCTCCTAGGCAATTGATTGGCATTTTTGTAATAAGGCTTAGGAGGACAATGATACTTAGCAAAACTATTTCTAGTTTGATCTTTTCTAAGCATATGATTATTAGAGTTATGCATTGGCTTAAAAGATCTAGCATTTCTAGCAAATGTTTTGCTATTTTTGTTTTTCCTAAGCACATGATCAACATGATTTTTCTTAGTCTTAGGAGATATAGCATTTTGAGCAAACACATTTCTAGATTTATTTCTTCTAAGCACATGATTATCACTATTATGCATAGACTTAGAAGAGTCGACAAATTTGGCAAACACATTGCCATTTTTGTCCTTCCTAAGCAAGTAATCATTGAAATGATGAGTAGGCTTAGGGATTATACCTTTGGGACAACCCTTACCGATGTGTCCCTTTTCCCGACAATTGTAGCAAGTGTGCTTTGAGCGTCTCCTTTTCTTGACTTGCTCTTTGTCGGTTTGCCTCATTGTCGATTGTTGTGGCTTGATCTCCACTTTGTTAGGGCACACGGAGGCGAAGTGGCCCTTCTTGTTGCATCCGAAGCACACAACCGTCTTCATTCTTGCATTGTGCTTCTTCTTGCTCTTCTCCCTCTCGGAGTTGTAGCCGAGTCCTCGCTTATCTTGAGGCGCCCTTGGCTTGCTCAAGATCTCATCGAGAATGTCTTTTCCTTTTACGCACTTCTTCAAGTCATTTTCTAATCTAATGACTTGCGCCTTGAGCTCTTTATTTTCCTCTACAAGATTAGCATCTAGAGACATAGAGGAACTAGAAGAAATTTTATTAGAGCAACAAGGTAAATCATCGTTAGAAGTGGATATGCATTTAGGGCCTGTTTGGTAGAACTCTCTCTGATTCTGATTCTCTGTTAGAAGTGATTCTCGAGAAGTGATTACGTCATTGAAAGTGATTCTCTAATGAATCCATAGGATAAACTCTATGGAGAAACCGACTCTTTGTTGGGAGTGAATCGGGAGAAGCGGCTTTTTTCACTCCGGCCCTAGTTCATTTTGGAGAATCACTTCACGGGAATCACCACAGGAGCGATTATCGAAAGCTATTGTTTGTGAGAGCTCCACAGATTCACTCATGCAAATTTGAAGCGAGCTATACCAAGCAGGGCCTTATTTGAATATATATGCACAAATAAATATGACATGAACCAATGTGCATATATATAATCAACATGCTACTTGGAGTTCACTATGCATTTCCTCTAAAAGTAATGCAATAACAAATATAGAAGAGATATCAAAATTGCATACCTTATCTTTGCTTAACCATCCCACTTGATTTTCCTCTAAATGGATGAGGCCGATACTCAACTAGGCAATAACAAGTTAGTCTCATAGCAATATAATCATATTAGAGGTTTGTCATTTGTTAAGCACTAAGTTAAGCATTTATTCAATTACATAGATTATCATTATATGTGTTTGTCATTAATCACCAAAATAACATAAGTGCCTAGATGCACTTTCAAGTGCGAGTGGTAATGTCAGCGTACTATACGCTAGGGTACCCTCTCCACCGCATAACGTACAATCTGCGTGGCGGCTTTGGCAATCGTCGAGCGATCACGGCCCATACGGCCAGCGACGTCGGTCCACGTGGCGCCCGGCGAAACACACGCTTTCGCCGGCGCCCAGCTACGTGGCGGCCTAGCAATCGGCGGCGATCACGGCCCACCGGCGGCGTCGGTCGCGTGGCGCCCGGCGGCGGTGGCGAAACGCGCCTACTTTCGCCGGCGCCCGGCTACATGGCGGCTCGGCAATCGGCGGCGATCACGCAGCACGGCCAGCGTCGGTCCACGTGGCGCCCGGCGGCGGTGGCAATGGCCGCCTGCCGCCCGCGCCAGGCTACGTGGCGGCACAGCAGCCGGCGGGCAATCACGGCCGCCCGGCTGGCGTCGGTCACGTGGCGCCCGGCAGCGGTGGCGAAGCACGCTTTCGCCCGGCGCCAGCTACGTGGCGGCTCGCAACAGGGCGGGTGATCACGCCCGTCGGTGCAGCGTCGGTCCACGTGGCGCCCGGCGGCGGTGGCGAAGCACGCCTGCCGCCGGTGCCGATCCACGTGGCGGTTAGGCGAAACGCTCCGCCGCCAGGAGGCAAAGAGGTGGAGCGCGGTGGCTTCGCCTCGAAGCTCCTTCCACTACCGTACCATGTCGAGCGGCGGGCTGCCATAGCGAGCTTATCACCGCAAGGGTTTACGCAACAAGCCCATTCTCGGCGCCTCTCACCTACACGTGCAAAGGGGTCCCATCCGGTGGACCGGGCAAAGGCAGCGTAAGCATTTAATGAGGTGGAGGAGCGGACAGCACCTGAGAAGGAGTAGTAAATGTATGAGGATCAACATGATGACCTCCTTTTACCTACTCCCATTAGCTTTGGCCTATATAAGGGCCTCCGGTGCATGGGAAAAGGGGCGGGCATTGAGAAAAAGAACTTATAACTCAAGAGCTTTGTATTAGCTTGACACCTTCTCAAAAAACAATCTAGCAGAAGTAAGGCTATTACCCGAGCCAAAGGGGCTGAACACAGGTAAAATCTTCGTGTCATCCATGATTCGTGGGCCGGAATCCTTCGTAGGAGTCCCTAGGGTTTTCGCCCTCTAGGTTTAGCCACCGAAGACGCCCTCCTTCCGAACTAAACCGATGCATCCTCAGGCTGTCGGTGGAATCTGGCAAGCGAGTAAATATAACCTAGCGAGGCACATCAGAATCGGTTCTTTTCAAAAAGCGATACCAACTCTGTGAGACCCCGTTCGGATGAACAGGAACCTCCATGTGATTACTGTGCTATTCCCTGGATCAGTAGCTAGCACTCACATGTTTACAACAATTGGAAATCACAACCATACAATATAATAATTAAGCGGAAACAATTATACAAATAATATTACAACTCGAGAAATATAGCGACTAAAGAAGCAACATCCTGTGGTTTACCCATCCAATCCCGAGTAACCCGACCGAGCATAAACTCCGAGATAGAATACAACGAAGAGGATCCATAACTGCGATGAACAACCGAAAAGAGACTCGAAGCAGCGCTAACTCAACTTCCTACAATATAATTAGGCAAGGGTGAGTATTTTACATACTCAAAGAAGACTTGAAACAAAACCTACAATACATGCGAGCCATTTCAAAGGAGGCTATTACAGTTAATTTGCATAAAGCGAATTGATAGCAAATAAGTAAAGCATAAATAACACTCACCGTCCTCCATGGCGTGAGCGACGAATCAAACCTTGCCATCGCATGGCATATATCGATTCTTTGTCCACACGAGGCACTGTGGTGATTCAATACTTGCCCACACCGGTATAGCATTGGGTCATCGTGTGGGTAAGCTAACTTGTAAAATAAACCCTTTTGGAAACAATAAAACATTTAACTCGTGCAAGTTCACCAAGACACCCATGACCGCAGTGCGGCTAATCAATTAGATTTAAACTCTGCAGAGGTGTACAAGCTGTACCCACAAGGAATGATCAACTCACCACGTCGTAGTGGATCGCCATACAAGAGTATGCGAATGGCGATCATACATAGTCATTAAATTCTAGACAAGGCTTTACCCGGCCGGGACGTTAACCCTCGCCACAAAACAGAGACACTCACCCAAGCCGTGGATCCACTTTCATACACCAACACAACGTCTCTGTCCATGGCAAAGGCGTGCACGTTGCTGCACCGGTTATGCATTTACCCACACGAATCGTGTGAAAGCCCCTAACAAGCAAATCCATAACGAAATGCCTCTGCAAGCTCCCGCCTACCAATGAGCAAAGCCATGTCTAAACAATTTAATAACCCATCCTCACCCTCATAGTTTGTATGGATTTTCTTGGATCATACAACACGATGTTCGGTCCTAGTTGTGACACAGGCGACACTTCACCCTACACTACGTGCAATTCCTTTACACTGGCAAGCTATTGCCAATAATCGCTCGCATCAAAGCATAGTTTCATTTTGGGTTTTTAATCAAAATTACCCACCACCAATGCCATTTCCAAGGTTTTCGAAACAAATGTTGCTTTGATCATGTACATTCTTGATTCTAAAGCATGGCTAAGCATGAATAATATGAGCGATATACCCATGATGACATTAAGTAACGCCTAACCTTAATCTAAGGTTATCAAGGTTCACATTTCATAATCATCAAAGGAGAATCACGAGACAACAGGTATAACTACCAAAACCACAAGATAGCCATTTACATAAAGTAATCGCATGCATAAAATAATTTGATGCACAAAAGGAATATAAAATACTGGGATCAATATGGTCAAAGGATGCTTGCCTTGCTTAATAGACGCTTACGACGAAAACGAGGATTGCGATTGACGACGACGATGATGAAGCTAGAGACGTCGGGTTCTACACGTCGAACAATGGAAATAAAGCAAATAACTAACTTCAATAAGGGCAAAAAGAAAGTAGATAGCAAAACAAATAAACTCTTTACAAGAAAGCGAGGAGTGCTCTTCTGAATTTATTAATCTTATTTTACGAATTCAAGATGCAAAAATAGTTTAGATTAAATAGAATTAATCATTAGTTGCAAGCTTTCATTGATTCATTATTCATGATATGAGTTTGCCAATTCTTATTACTTACAGTTTTTGCTCTATTAGGATTCAGAGTCAAAGCAAGATGAAATAAGAATATTTTCTTAGATTGCTGCAGATTATATCTTAGAGGTCATTTCTAAGTTATTCTTTACTAACTTCAGATTTAGATGAGCTGCTTTACGACTTAATGAAAATGCTTAAATGATCATATTAGAGTATGAATGATTTGTTCTTTATCTTTAATTGATTTCGCTTAGAATTAGCTTCATGCAAGTTAGATTTACTGATTTAGGCTACTGGACTAATTTACACGATATTTAAGAAGGTTCTGGTGATAAAAATAACTTAACTACAGGTTTCCTCATTGCTACTACAATTCGTTCATTCATAATACGGTCTAAAGTAATGTGATTACTTAGGGATATTCAGCTATTAAGATTAATATGCAAATCACGATGAAATGAGATTATCTTTTCGTATTAGGGTAGACTATACTTTAAAGGACACTACTAAACTAGTTTCACAAGTTTTAAGATTTGGATTAGATATTATATTCACTAACGAAAAAGCTTAACTGGCAACTAAAGTTTACTATTCATGGAATCGGCCAAAAAGTGAATTGCACGATTAGCGATTAAGGGTTTTGGACTAGCTTGATTTAAATGGAAAGCATACTATAATTAATATGTTTTTGTAGAATATGGTAGTATGAACTTTGTACAGTGTTTCTAGACTAGTTTTACTGATTTTAGTATTTAGACGAGTTATTTTATCTATCACTGAATTAACCTAAATGATCATTTTTGCAACCTTAAATCGGCCAACTTCATATTGAGTTTGCGACTACAATATACATGATCTTTAATTCATTTTTCAGCCATTAGCAGGTAGCAATCCTAGAAATGTTTTAAAGTTAGTTTGGCATTATTTTAGCTTTATTTGCAATAGATTCCCCATTTGATTATTGTTACATTTGACACTTCTTTTTGATAAAAGAATTCAATTTAAACTTTATTCCAATTATTTTCACACACATATGTCCTCACTGTTTTTAGGGATCTAATACAAATTACATTATCATTTTGTGAGCCATTACACTATTATTTTGTTAATGGCCATAACAAGGTTAATTAATGATTGCAAGTTAAATAAATTAAGCATAGATCAAAAATTAAAATATATTTTCATGCTTGAGTTTATTATAATTCCAGAAGCATATAATCATTTCCTATATGATTTTATAAGTTATGTTCTTCAGGTGAACAATATTATCCATAATAGTGTGTTTGTTCCTTTCTTGACTTCAATAATTGTTCTACAACTCATAAATTGATTATTTTTATATGTTTGAATTCATTCTGGACTTAGAATCACATGAATATTTATTTTATCATTTTAGTTCTTATTATTCACAAGGTTCCATTATAAACCATATTAACACCACAATCAATGTTTAATTTGAATAATAATCCTATACTCCAAACATTTAATCTTTTTGTATATTTAGGTTCATCCTGATTTTATATAATTATATAAATTTATTTCACTGACCTCTAATTAAGAATGCACAAGTTAGTAATGATTGAATGTAGTTAATAATGATTGAATGTGCTAAGGTTGATTGTAAAACAAAAAGGCACTTTCCATCAGAAGGAGGCGGCTTTTGGGCTCGGGCTTCTTCTTCCATAGCGTCAGACTTCTCGGGCTGCCTTGCCAGAGAGCCAAAAGAGAGCTCCTAGGGCTCGGCGAAGGTAGCTCAGCGACTTTCCGTGGCGGCGGCACGAGGGCATCGGCCGCAGACTGCAGCGAGTCCGGGAGGAGTTGATTCGTAGGAGGCTTCGAGGCTGCGCCCACGAGGCGGCGGCAATGGTGGGAGCTCATCGGAGAAGAAGAACAGGCGACCGGCTTGAATCGGCGGCTTGAGCATCCACGACCCCGGAGTCCATTCTGCGGTCTCTTCAACGGAAGAATCAGGGGAGCTCCATGCAGCTGACTTTGAGTGAGAAGAAGGCGCCGCCGTGGCACGATTTCATGTGAGGGAGCTCAAGGATTTTAGGGGCTTTTGATCCTCTTGGTTCGGTGATGCTCTAGACCAAACGAATTTGAGAATGAGACACTCTATTACTCAGTTGCTCTCGGCTTGGAGCTCGAAGGTCTCGGCAATGGCGGAAATGGGGAAAAACTTCACGCGTCGGTGGGTGAGAAGGAAAAGAAGTGAGGGAATGAGGAAGAGGCTCACTGCAAACACCGAGAAGCACTTTATAGCCAAGGAGCATAGCGGATGAGCTGCCTTGGTTGCCTTTGTCTCGGACGGGAACTTCACCGAAGCGACGGAAAATGGCGGTGGCGGGCTTAGCCTGTGTATGGCGCGAGAGGCTTCGTGGTAGTGATCGAGCTCTTGTTGGCGCAATGGTACAAGGAGCGGTGAGGGAGTTCTTGGAAAAGAGAGAGAAGCGGAGGGGAATGAACTCAGCTCGGTCAGCTGCGCTGGACTCAGGACTGCTCCACTCGGTCACAAGAACGAGGAGGAGGAAGAAGAAGGAATGAGGCCGACAAATGGGACCAGACCCACCGGCGGTGGCTAAGTCTAGCACCTGAATTTATTGGGCTGTCAAATGGGAGTAGGAAATTGTCAAACTTTTTGACCAAGGTCTTTGAATATATTTTGATGTCTGGTAAAATTTTGAGGTTAAAATGAGTTACCGAAAAATTGATAATATTCTGACAACAGTGATCGCTCCTAATTTCTTGTTGCGGATTTTGATTTTTGATTGAGATCAATTTAAGTCTACTATTTTTGAAATTTTGTTTTTCAAAATTATTTGGTCTCATAATGCTTCTGTAAAAATTTCAGCTCCAACTATGGTTCCATTATTTTATAAAAATTCTGACATTGAAATTTCTCTATTTTCAGAGTTTCTATTTTTAAATTTAGAAAAGTCCTAAATGACATTATTAATTTATAATATTTTTACCAAAGGTGTATATTGCATTGAGGGTTTCATTATAAATTTTTCAACTCCATTTGAGATTCCAAAATATTTTATAAATTCTGACAATGCATTGTTTTGAATTAAAAAGTTGTCTTTTCATTTTGCCTCTTCATTTCTTTATGCATAAAATTTCATTTGCTGGCTAAAATGATTTACTTATGTGCTCAGGGTTCTCATGGTAAATTTTATAAATTTTTACTTTTTACATTTTTGCCTTTTCTCCTTTTCATTCTTTATTTCCATTTCTTGAATTTTTCTTGCAACATGAAAATCCAAGAACTCCAAATAAAAATCAATAATGCCAAGAAAACTCAGAAAGAATAATATTCAATTTCAAAATATTGATTTTTATTTTATTAATATTTTGGGATGTTACAGATAGTGATGTGCACGGCCATCACTAGTCATAAGCACTAGCACATCGAGAATCGGTTCTTTTCAACAGCGATAGTGATGTGCGCGGTCATCACTATCGCTTCATAAAAGAACCGATAGTGATGACCATGTCTGCATCGAATCGGTTCTCTACTAAAAAGTGATAGTGATGTGCGAGGTTATCACTATCGGTTCTTTTCATAGAAGTGATGGTGATGATCACGTGTACATCACTATCACTTCATGAAAAGAACCGATAGTGATGACCGTGCACATCACTATCACTTTTAGTAGAGAACCGATTCGGATGTGTCGATCTTACATCACAATCACTTATAATCTCGAACCGATAGTGATTATTACTAACAACCCTCCGAAGTTACTTATCACAATCGTTTTTTTTCGAAAAACTTAAGAACCGACACAGATAAAGTGATAGTGATGTGTCGTTCTGTAGTAGTGAGTGCAATATCACAGACGATGTTATGCTAGAACCATCTGTGATACTTAAACATCACAGACTGTTGTTTGAAATTTTCTTCTGCTTAGATATTTCTACAATGACATTTATAAGGCACAACTAGTTATAGAATTAGTAATTAAATATCTAAACTTTCTAGATGCACCGAGATAACAGCTTGTCTGATCAGGATCGTCCTAAAATATAAAGTTTTGTAGCACTTTCATCTCTTTCTTATTATAGTATAGATGGATTCTAAGGTAAAATCTATTTCATTCCATAGTTCGTCATGAACGCTGTCATGCTCTGATTTATCGCTTCCACTTCATCCTCATGCTCGAACGAGAATACCATAGGGAGCTTACTTCTTGAGCATGGCTGCCTATGATAATCTCATTCAAGGATGGTGATAAAATGATAACGATAAATCAACGTATGCCACCTTTCAGGACGAGCTGGAATGGAATAGATTTTACCTTAGAATCCATCAACTTTATAATAAAAAGGAGATGAAAGTGCTACGGAACTTCATATTTTAAGACGATGCTAATTAGATAAGTTGTTGCCTCGATGCATATAAAAAGTTTAGATATTTAATTGCTAAATCTATAACTGGTTGTGCCTTATAAATATTTTTGTATAAATACCTAAGCAAAAAAAAATCAAACAACAAATACTAATGATGGAAATTTTATTGGGGTGTAGGGGAAAAAAAGAGGATCACAGATAGTAGTGTGTTGGAGAATTGGATTAGGTAAGAAAGATAGTTTTGGATTAGTTAAGAATTGGATTAGGTAAAAAAGAGGATCACATATGATGCTTTTGCCACGGCCATGGGCATTAGGGTTTTTTCGAGGTGATGTAGAGGAGAGCAAGTGCAAGAGTAGCCATGTGAAAAGGAGAAGAGAAGCTAAGAGAAAAGATTGCAATGGCATCTTATATAAGCAATCTATTTAATTAGCAAGTAAACTTAATTTGGTGATTGACAATAATTATATTCTTACTAGTTTGATTTCATATCACTATTATTTTTAGAGCAGAGACAATTGGCTAGTGTAATAATCTTTCTCATAACCCATATGTTAAAGGTTTTAATCCAAAACTTAACATGTGATTGTCTTTGTGAATACCTCACACAACATGTACTTCACATGGTCACATATTCATATCCAACAACACATGGTCATATATTCTGCATGCATATGTAATCCATCCAAAATTCCATATAATATGTAATTCTCATGCCTGATGTCTACTCTGCACCAATGCAAGAAGGTTATGTTTCCTCCATCTCAATACACACACTTATTCCCCACCGCACGTACACCAATTGCCATATATATTTGATTGATTGTACTCATTAGCTTAATGTTACGAACAATTATTTCATATTTGCCAATTAGTTTCAATTTCGAATCTACTAGTTTTACTTAAAGCTGTGCCATAGCAATCCCTTCTTTCTTGATCAATCATCAAACACAACAACAAATATACTCACTGGTTCTATAGCTCTTTTTTCAAGTACACGAGCAGACATATTAATGTGAAATTGACAAGACAAATGCAAAAGTGTCTATGATAAGGAACCATGATTTTTTTAAACCGATAAACCATACTATGGTAAATAAAAATAAGAATAAGATGAATGAATCTTTAGACCCGTATTTTATCAAGATCTATTCTGAAATCTAGAGATTCTTTATTCCAAATTGTAAATAAAAGAATCACATAATATATACAAATATTTGTCTTCATGAATCATGTATGTTCTAAGAGATACATTGGTCGCCCTTCGAATGATCTATGGTATCAATTCTTGCAACATATATCAATATTAACAACCGATAACACCAAAATTTAGGGTAGTGATCATCCATACAAGCAACTCACTGATAGGGAAGAGGAGTAGCCGACGGGGAGGAGGATGCTCATGGTTGGGATGGTCGTTGCCACCCCCACAATTTCGTGCACGCGGGATGGTTGTCCTTGCCCTCACGGATGCCAGAGAGGAGGATGCCGATCAAGGAGGCCAAAGCGGCGGGGAGGAGGATGACGAAGCGGCGAGGAGGAGGATGATGGGGAGGACTTTGCCGGGGAGGAGATCGCCCAGGAGGAGGATCGCTGGGGCTAGGGTTTGCGGGAGATGAAACACATAGGTCTGTGCTACGAAGCTCTATCGGTACGTTTATATAGTGTTTTGAGGTCATATCATAGAGATTCGTAGTTAAAATCGTCTGTAATGTGAGATTTGTATTTAAAACCGTTTGTGATATTATCACAGACGATTTACTAAAATCGTCGGTGATATTAATGTATATCGCTGACCGTTTATAAAGAATACTATATGTGATTAGGCTTCCCGAGGCGCTCCGGGAGGTGGTCGGTCGGTTGGGCCTGGAGGCGGGAGATTGGCGTCACTGACACTCTTTAAAATTCGTGATTCACTTTATGACACTCTGGTCCACTGTCATATACTCAGATGGACCCACGTGTTATATACATATAACTGAAAGCCAAGGAATTGGGTGTCACTAGACTAATTTTTCCGCTAGAGGCCGCCTGCTCCGCCGCCGCATCCTGCTGCGCCCTCCGCCGCGCCGCTGCCGCCGCCTTCTCTGCCATCACATCCTCGACCTCTCCGTGAGTTCTCCTCCTCTCCTCGCCCTCCGACCTCCCGCCGAGATGGTTTCCCCTAAGCTGGCGTTTGGTCGCTGCGAGGCTTTCGCCGACGAATGCTATTGTGAATAAGATTCTTGCGGTAATGGCGCGCTCATGACCTCACCGTTAATTGCAGCCTTCTCGATGACTCGCCCTTGCGGCTTTTCGCGAAAGGGAGCTTCTTGCGAGCTCTCGCTGCTGAAGTGCTCGTCCTTCTCTCCATACCTCTTTGTGGCAATTGGTGAGAGATGCACGAATTTAAGGTATGGTTCTTTGGCATTGGATTGCTTGTGTTTGCTTCTTGAGGAAATTGAATTAGAAGCGATGAATTATTGCATGGTATTACATTGTTCGGTTTTATCCTCGTTCAGATGTGTTCGGTCCACGTCTGATGGACATTGGGAAGTTTTGATTTGTAACATTTGTGCATGTCGTAGCGATTGGTTCTCCTCCGTTTTCGTTTTTCTTTTAAAAATAATGATTGGTTCTTATCTTGATCAAAATCATGAGATGTGTGAGCATGCTGATACCTCTATTTGTATTCAGATCATTTATGCTGGAGATTGGAGCTTCGGATGGTAGTGAACATTTTGTGATCCGCCATAAGTCCATAGCACACATATTCAAAGGATGTGATTACTTGGAGGTGAGAGATCTTGTCTCATATGAATATGGCACTCTTCTTCACTTTGAAACATGGCCATTGCACAGCGATATCATATATTTGAATATGTTTTAGGTTGTATATCTTTACATACTAAGTATAGGTTATATAATTTTACTCGTAGTCTTTCAATTATGATATGGAGCTCATGGAAGAAGTTAATTTGATTGCTGTTTAATCTGTCCTTTTCATTTCATTTTGAATGTACTATGAGAAGATTGTAATTAGGAAAAAATTTTGTTTCCTGATGTAGGTGCAAGGCAGCCCGCATATTTAGTTTGCTTTTCGGAATTAAATGAAGTGCACCAGTCTAAATGACTTTGTCGGCGATCGGGATCGCCAACCGCAGAAAATGAGGTAGGGGTTAATGAGAAACAGGACCACAACTGCGCTTTGCTCGAACAGGGGATTGAGGTCGAGGAGGTCTATGGTCGGAGCTAGGAGACAACGGACGAGACAGAGATTTATCCTGGTTCGAGCCCCTGAGAAGGTAACAGCTCTACTCCAGTCGCCTTGCGGCGGTGTTTCTTGCCCTTTGTCAATATAAGGAGGATTACAGCTCAATCTTGACGATGCTAAGTCTAGACTTGAACTCAAGTGTCTGTGTGTTGGCGTGCCCCCTCAGTGTTTTCAAAGCTTCAGTCTTATACCCATTCTTCTTGTAACGTTCGGGAGTAACCCTCGGATCGTGGCCTTTATGCATATTGATAGCGGTGGTAACCGTTCCGATCCCGTCGCGCGCGCCTGCATTACTCCATGATCCCACGTTTCTGTAACCGCCAAGTGATGACCTGCCCGGGATCCAAGGGAACGCTATCGACCTTGAATCATCCCGAACAGTAGGTCGTGAGGGCCACGAGCTCGGGGATACTGTGCCCTAGCTCGAGTGGCCTCGAGCTTGATCCGAGTCTTTGGTCGAGGACCCACGGGCTAGAGGGCTGGTTGACTGTCTGCTGACCGACCAAGGGTTGCCCGGCCCCCGACAGACTTCTATTCACACCAGTGACTTGTACACAACATACTTTGAGAAGCAAATGTATGAAAAAAAATACTATTTCCATTTGCTGAAAACCTAGGGCAGTTCATTATCATCATTTGCAATAATGAGAAGTGGCTATTTATATGCATTTATGTGACATGTTTTTCTTTGTTGGTTTGAAGTAAATGTTTAAGCTGTGCAGATTCTATGGACTAAGGTTGAGAGTTATATTCCATTATGCTTTAGTTTAATTAGTAGGATGCTCGGAGATGGTTGTTTGTTTGAAAACTATAAAATGATCGACTGTAATTACTGAACAGGACAATGAAAATATTTGATTTTATCTGAAGCTCTTTCTTTTTCCTATTGTAGGGTGAGATTGTAAAGGTTTATGCTAACGAGCAAAGAAAAATTACTGCAGTGAGTTGACTGAGAGGATTTATTTTTCTTTTAGTAGGTGGCTTGAACATTCTAATCGCAGATGCTTTTTTTTTTAGATTTTAATGAAGTATCTGAGCTCCATGACCCCTCGAAAGAATTCCTAGAATAATGTGATGGTTTTTGAACCACAACAAGAGAAAATAAGCATGCTACTGAGCAGTGAAGTAGAAGTGTTTTCTTTGGCATACATGGTATATACCAGAATTTGAATGATCATTGTTGTGCAGATCCTGACACAAAGGAGTTCATCAAGAAAATTCTTTCCATTGGGCATTTGTCTTGTGAAGTTCTTCTACCTGTATGTTCTCAATCCTTCTATAGTGGTCTGTCAAAGCATTCTTGTGACACTTTTATGATGTATATAATCATTGAAACATTAATATTTGATTTCAAAGGCGGCAAACAAGGATGGGAAAATTGTAAGCAAATGTACTATGTGCCTTGGAGAAACCATATGTTTACTATAGGATATAACGGATACTTGGAATTTCTCACATCATCCACAATCTATACAAATGGGTCTTGTTTGCGAGTTTACATTTGTTCCATGCAACTAATCTATTCAGTATTGAACCTACAAAAAGAGTACTACACTTTACATATTTGCAGTGGTTTGCCATCTTATGTGAATACGAATTGGCATGTTTAGCCTTGACTCTAGACAGTTCAGAATTGGCAAATTGATCAATGCCAACAGGTGTCCACTGTAACTCTTGAGCTTGGTTGTAAAGCATATCACGGACTTAAAGCATATCACAGACTATTCTAGGCTAGAACAGTCTGTGATGTTAATTTTTACCGACGGTTCAAGAACCGTTTGTGATGTGCCTTTAGCCCCTTCTTATTACGGACAAATGTTTACAAACAGTTAATAAAACTGTCTGCGATGAGGTTTTTGAACTATCTGTGATGAATTTTTGTGTAGTAGTGTTACCACTCACACAAAGTATATCTTTCATCTTCCAATACAATTAAGTGGGGGCATCTAAGTCATTTTCTCTCATACCTTTCTCAATTTCAACGCAATCTTAATCCTTGTGCAAAGTCAAAATATGCCTTATAAAAATGAATGGAGAGAGTACAATGCATGATTAAGGGCTTAGAAATGCAAATAGTCTCCAAATAGACACCAACTAGAAAATTAAGTACTCCCTCCGTTTCTAAATAGATGATGTTTCAGGACTTTGCATTTCAACCAAGGCACGTGTAGAAATAACAAAATCGTGCTCCTTCATTAGCTTACTTATTGCTTTTAGATGGTGTGTGTTACTCTATTTCACAGTAACAAAAAACATTGAGGGTGATGAATGGTAGGGGTATGCAAATTATTTAACACATATAGTTCCTAAACTAAAACTTTGCTAAGTCCACAAACGAATATACCATCCATAGTTCCACAAAACACAGGCTTTACCAATAGCTGAAATTACAGTCTATGATTTTGTTCATAAAGATATGAAGTACAGCTAACTAGCAAAAGAGCACACAAGTGACAGAGGGTTGACCACACGAGACAGCAACACATAGTTCAAAATATTATCTATCTTGCAGTTAACCGAACCAGCGGATAGTCACATCCACACTTTTAGCACCCACAAGTTGCTTGGATTAGTCTTGCACCGTTGGTGATTACGTTGGATGCGGTTTAAAACGGTGAATCAAACATGCAAATATGATCAATGATTCAATGACTCCAGAAAAATCTCACCTCCAGACCCTAACTCACAAACTATATAGATTTAACCAATACTTGCGCCCATGTTGCGAAACAGTGAACTAGCTAGTTACCATTAAGAGTCGAGCAGTATGAAGCCACTAGAGACGAATCTGCAGTTTCTATGAAAAGTAAAGGAAAAATAGAAGAGACGAAGCCGTACGCACACAGAGATTGATAAGTTCATACAGATACCGGGAATGATCAAGAAAATCGAGTGAAAGCAACGAGGGGGGGGGGTTAATGGGAGTGTGTGTGTGTGTGAGAGAGAGAGTAGTCTCAACTTCTAGATGCACATGGTGATTAGCACGCAATGTTTGGAACCAAATTAGCGGCGGAGCAACATGGTCTTTTGGTAAAAAGTGGACTTAATGGGAGCCGTAAATTAAAAGGAGACCCATCATTCTCGTTGGGTCGTACACGCCGCCGCCCTCCCCTCGCATATAGGCGCCCTGTCCACCGCACCGCCCTACGGTCTATCTCCGGTTTGCCGTCGCCTCCTCATCGCTTCTCATCTACCCTTGGTCCTTGGTACTCTCTCACACGCACTCATTAACCCCCCGCGTTGCTTTTCACTCGGTTTTCTTGATCATCCCCTGTATCTGTATGAACTTATCAATCGTTGTGTGCATACGGCTTCGTCTCTTCTATTTTTCCTTTACTTTTTATAGAAACTGCAAATTCGTCTCTAGTGGCTTCATACTGCTTGGCTCTTAATGGTAACTAGCTAGTTCGCTGTTTCGCAACGTGGGCACAAGTATTGGTTAAATCTGTATAGTTTGTGTGTTAGGGTTTGGAGGTGAGATTTTTTCTAGAGTCATTGAATCATTGATCATATTCGCATGTTTGATTCACCATTTTAAACCACATCCAACGTAAGCGTGAAAGGTGCAAGACTAATCCAAGCAACTTATGGGTGCTAAAAGTGTGGATGTGACTGTCCGCTGGTTCGGTTAACTGCAAGATAGATATTTTGAACTATGTGTTGCTGTCTTGTGTGGTTAACCCTCCGTCACTTGTATGCTCATCTGCTTGTTAGCTGTACTTCATATCTTCATGAACAAAATCATAGACTGTAATTTCAGCTATTGGTAAAGCTTGTATTTTGTGGAAATATGGATGGTAGATTCGTTTGTGGACTTAGCAAAGTTTTAGTTTAGGAACTATATGTGTTAAATAATTTGCAAGTAGAAACAACTTTTCAAAAAGAAAAAGAGGCAAGTAGAAACATCACATGAAATTGGAACAAGCTTATTTCGATTAAATAGGCAAAGTTTGTTACCTCTATCTTGCAGGAGAAATCAACTTGGCACAATTGTATTGGTAGTACTTGTTATTTAGTGCTTTGATTTGCAAGAAATACAACATCTTAGTCTTTGAGCGTAGCTATAAAATACAATGAGCTTGAAGAAAGAGTTTATTTTTTTAAGAACCAATCGAGTTTATTTTGATCATGTAGGCAGAGTTTGTACCTCTGTTTTACTCAAGAATTTTCTTCTTTTTGTGTGCGTGTGCATAGTCTTGTTGGTAGCACTACTGTAAGACGTTTACATTTGAAAGAACGCAACCATCTCAGCCTTTGAGCTCAGAAATAAAATATAATGAGCTGAAGTCTATTCTTGAGTTCAACTCTTGTTAATGAAATGTTAACAAAGAACAGTCTTCTTTCGACATTTTTTATTTTTCTTCTTCTTTGCATCACCATGTTCAATCCTGTGTACATTTATACCTGGCCTTACTTCTTAAATGTGCTGTAGAATCAACATCCGATACATGATCCATGTGTTGCAGATTTCCTTCTATATAAACAAAACCTAGGATTTATTGAAATATGGCATCGCCTGGTGAAATGTCATTTAGCGCTCTGTTACGCCTCCAAGGCCTTCCTAGTAATATGGTAAGAAACCTATGAAATACTCGCAGTTATGAATAATTTTTCCTGACATTACTGTGTTCTTATGTGTCAATTCTTTACATAGGGAAAAAGATACGATTTCATCGCTGCAAGAAGTCCTAGATTGAGAAGGTTGCGGATGGCTCAACATTGTTTGCACCAACAGCATATTTATTTGCCACGTGTTCAAAGAGCTGCAGTTCCTAATTTCCGATTTCTGCCAGCTCCCGGTGCCATGGTATCCAGGGGGGTTGACAGTCCATTGGTTGAGAAACCTGATGCTCCAGTGGAAATTGGAGCTATTCACTTATACTGTAAACCATTTCTTCAAGAGAGTGAGACCACTGAGCTGCTCAAGGAAGTGCAGGCAAAGGTTTCTGCTAATATTGTTGATATAAAGACTGAACAGTGCTTCAACATTCAATTGGACAATCCACTAACTCCTGAGAAGCTTGCAACACTTTAGTGGCTCTTAGCAGAAACTTATGAACCTGATAAGTTACAAACCGGGAGCTTTTTGGAGGAGGAAGTCTCTAGAAGCCCTTATGGTGTAATTGTTGAGGTTGGTTCGCGGATGACGTTTTCAACAGCGTTTTCAACCAATGCTGTCTCAATTTGCAAATCTCTCTCATTGATGGAAGTAAATCGCCTGGAGAGGTCAAGAAGATACCCTTTGTGCCTTGAGCTTGGCAGTGGCCCACTTAATGAAAGCCAGCTTGGTGACTTTGTTGCTTTGGTTCATGATAGAATGACAGAGTGTGTTTATCTTAACAAGCTCACTTCATTTCAGTCAGATGCTGTTCCTGAACCTGTCAGTGTTGTTCCAGTCATTGAAAGGGGGAGGAAAGCTTTGGAAGAAATAAATGTGAAGATGGGGCTTGCTCTCGATCAACAAGATATCAACTACTATACCCACCTCTTCAGAGATGATGTCAAACGCAATCCAACTACTGTGGAACTTTTTGATATTGCACAATCCAATAGTGAACACAGCAAACACTGCTTTTTTAATAGAAAGCTTGTGATAGATGGAGAGACCATGCCTAGAACTTTGTTTCAGTTAGTGAAGAGTCCCCTGAAGGCCAACCCCAAAAACTCTGTTATTGGATTCAAGGACAACTCAAGCGCAATAAAAGGATACCCAGTAAATCAGCTACATCCAACAATTCCGGGTTCCACTTCACCGTTAACCATTATGATGCGTGAACTTGACATTTTATTTACAGCAGAAACACATAATTTTCCATGTGCTGTAGCACCTTACCCAGGAGCCGAGACAGGTGCAGCTGGTCGCATAAGAGACACACATGCCACTGGAAAAGGTTCTTTTGTTGTTGCTTCCACTGCTGGTTATTGTGTTGGTAATCTTCGAATTGACAATTCAGATGCACCTTGGGAGGATCCATCTTTTTCATACCCATCGAATTTAGCCTCTCCTTGCAAATTCTTATTGATGCTAGTGATGGTGCTTCTGACTATGGGAATAAATTTGGTGAGCCTCTGATTCAGGGATTTACCAGAAATTTTGGGATGAGGTTGCTAAATGGGGAGCGGCGTGAGTGGCTGAAGCCGATAATGTTCAGTGGAGCCATTGGGCAAATTGACCATGCACACGTATCGAAGGGGGATCCAGAAATTGGCATGCTAGTTGTGAAGATAGGTGGTCCAGCATACAGAATTGGTATGGGTGGTGGTGCTGCCTCAACCATGGTTAGTGGCCAGAATGATGCAGAGCTTGATTTCAATGCAGTGCAGCGTGGAGATGCTGAGATGGCACAGAAACTGTATCGCGTGGTCAGGGCATGTGCAGAAATGGGAGAGAGCAACCCCATCATCAGCATTCATGACCAGGGAGCTGGATGAAATTGCAATGTAGTGAAGGAAATAATCTATCCTAAGAGTGTTGAAATTGACATCCGGTCAATTGTAGTTGGTGATCACACATTGTCTGTCTTGGAGATCTGGGGTGCTGAGTACCAGGAAGGCAGGAACAGGATGCACTACCGGTGAAGCCTGAGAGCAGAAGCCTGTTGGAGTCGCTTTGTGAGAGGGAAAGGGTTTCAATGGCAGTCATTGGGAAAATTGATGGCTGTGGGAAGATTGTTTTGATTGACAGTGCTGCTGTGGAGCATGCCAAGTTGAATGGCCTTCCTCCTCCAACCCCTGTTGAAGAACTTGAGCTTGAAAAAGTTCTAGGAGATATGCCTCAGAAGACCTTTGAATTCAGTCGAGTTTCTCAAATGAGTGAGCCGTTAGACATCTTTTTTTTTTTTTTTTGAAGGAGCAGCAAGAGGATTGCCGCTAAATATATTAAGAAGGAGAAGGAAAGGGCTGTTTTTTATGGAAAAAACCTAGCCCGAAAAAAACCTCACAACAAACCCCCACTCACACCACTAACAACATATCTAAAAAACCACTCACGCCACTATCGAAAAAGACCAGCAACACCAGAAGCTAAAAGCAAGCTCGCAAGAAACTAATCCGTAGCGTACGTTGACCAAGCAAAACCTTGATTTAGCACTGCGTCCTTGATCGATGTGGCCACTTGTTCTGGATTTCTAACTCTCCCTTGGAAAATTCGTTGGTTTCTCTCTATCCATAGGTTCCACCAGAAGTAAATGATCAGGCCATCCACCTCCGTGGTTTTGACTTTCATATTGAGTTCTTAGCCCACGCCACCACTTGTATAGCGAGCATTGCGACTCGAGTTCGCCACCTATCCAAGTTTCCCCATCGAAGGAGAATGGTCCAGACTTGAGTAGTGAAAGGACGATCTTCTGAGATGATTTGTTGTTTCAAGACACATTGCAAAGATCGCAAATTGTATTACATGGCCATCCCTTTTGAGTATGTTATCATTGTTAATATCTTATTGTGAAGTAATGTCGGTAAAACGACATTTAGGTTCGGTTTTTGCCTTCCAAATCGGGGAGATCTTTATCTTACAATACACAGTGTCGAATTGCATGAGGTAAGCACTCTTTGCCGAATATTGACCGTCGGATGTCCAGCGCCATAGGATTTGATCATCCCTGTGCTCATCTCTGCTGATTCGTCGTATTGCTTCATGAAGCGCTACAAACTCCCGGGTTTCATCTTGAGTATTCACCGGAGTACAACATTGGACCCGTGAGTTGTTTGTCAAGGCACGGTGGGCGTGATTTTTTTCTTTAGCTATTCGGAATAGGTTCTACGCAATGTTTTTCGGTGCTCGCCCTTCCACCCAATGGATCTCCAGAAATCGCTAGCTTACCATTTCCACCGTGACAATTGTTGAAGCGTTGAAGAGGGTTATATCTGTTTAAATCGCATGGCAAGTCAAGTCCCGTCCGAGCCCTTTCATTGTTTTTCCATCCGAACCAAAGCCATCGAATTAGTAGAGCTCTAGCAAACCGCTCAAGATCCGAGATTCCAAGCCCTCCTTTGGCTTTAGGTAGACAGTCATCGCCATTTGATCAAACAATGCCCCCACTCTGATGATCTGGATCTTTTCCACTCCAGAGGAAGCTTCGTCTAAGCTTATCGATGCTTGAATCACCATTTTGAGCATGGAAGACAAGAAGATGATATATAGGTTGGGATGTAAGAACCGGCTTAATTAGGGTCTCTCTTAGGCCTTGGAGAGGAGTTTACCTTTCCATCCTGCGAGTCTATTGCCAATTTTATCAATCAACGGCTGAATTTCGACTCTTCTTAGTGTCTAATGTGTAATGGGAGGCCTAGGTATTTCCACAGGAAGGTTGACAGCTTCCGGGAAGACCGTCAGCAAATCCTGCAGAAGGCCCTCTTGGCATCTGATCGGGTAAATTTTAGTCTTGGAGATGTTGATTTTGAGGCCCGAGCATCTACCGAAAACATCTAGAATTCGGTTAAGTCTTTGTGAGTTCTGTTAATGTCTGCATTTAAAAATATCCGGCGTCAATGCATAAAGAGACAACAAAGTCGTCTTTGCTTGCAGTAACACGGTTTGAGGATACCTCGACTTTCTGCTAATGCCAGCAAGTTTTGTAGGGGGTCAATTGCCAGAATGAATAGCATGGGGGATAAGGGATCTCCTTGCCGCACCCCCCGCGCATGTCTTATTGTCGCAGTTGGCTGACCGTTGATCAGAATCTTTGAAGAGGATGTCCTTAGAATGGCCGCCACCCACTCACGCCATTTATCGCCAAAGCCTATAGCCTGTAGAACTTCCAGAAGATAGGTCCAGTTCAACGAATCAAAAGCTTTTGAAATGTCTAATTTAATGAAAAGAGCAGGCGTTTTGTCTTTGTGAAGTTGCTGTATCACTCGTTGAACATATAGGAAGTTATCATGGATACATCTCTTCTTGATGAAAGCGTTCTGCGCGACTGAAACCAAATTACCTAGCTTTGGCGCAAGTCTGTTTGCCAAGATTTTGGTGATAATCTTCATGACGCTATTTATAAGGCTGATTGGTCTGAAGCTTTCCAATCTATCTGCGCTTTCTCTTTTCGGTATAAGTACAATGTTGGCGTCGTTAAACTTGTGCAACTTCTCATGCCGAAGTTCAAAGAAGTCCCGTATTGCCTCTACTAGGTCGCCTTTGATGATGTCAATGCATGTTTTGTAGAATAGTCCAATATATCCATCAGGGCCCGGTGCTTTTTGATTCGGAAGGTCTTGTATAGTGTTAGTCACTTCATCTTCCGTGATATGGGTCTCTAGATCGCTGAGGTCCCTTGTAGAGTAGCCCAAGGAGCTCCAGAGCAGCACTCTATCCCTTACTCCATGCTCTCCCATGGCTTTTTTGAAATACTGGTAGGCTTCCTTTAATTTATCTTGTTGCGTGAACATCATTCTGTCATCTCTATGAAGAACTCTAATCAGGTTTCTTTTCCTTCTTGAGCTGGCCATTAGGTGGAAAAACCGTGTATTGGAATCCCCTAATCGAATCTTTGTTATTCTTGCATGCTGTCTAGCTCTAGATTTGTGTATGGCAGCTAGGCCTAGCAACTTAGCTTTGAGGATTTTCCTGAGTTCTAGCTCATCTTGCGATAGTAAGCGTCTCTCTTGTGAGATTTCTATGATAGCGATTGTGACTTGAATCAATGCTGTTTGCAGCGCTATATTTGCAAAAGTTCCCCTCCTCCACCTTTCAATGCCCTAGCAGTTCTATTCATTTTGACATGCAATCTTAGCATTGAGTCGGAAGTGTGAACCGGCTGCGTCCAGGATTGTATTACTGTTTCTTGGAACCCCGGCATCTTGGTCCAGCAAGCTTCGAAACGAAAACCTCTAAAATAATCGAAGGAAGAATTTCCTTGCATAAGAAGCGGGCAATGATCAGATGTCATTGTCGGCATCGCGCACAGATCTGCGTTTGGGAAAACCTCATGCCATTCCGTTGTCGCCAGGAATCGGTCAATTCTTGTCATGATGGGATGTGCTTGTTCATTTGTCCACGTGTACCGACGAGCTTGCAGGTCGAGTTCCAGGAGCTGTAGTCTATTAATAGTTTGGTTGAAGCGTTGCATCATTCCTCTATTTACCGGGCCTCTGTTTTTCTCACTCACTTGCCTGATCATATTGAAGTCCCCTAAAATGAGCCAAGCTAGCGAATCGATCCTCGCATCGCTTCATTTCGGCGAGAAAGCTTCTTTTCTCGTCGTTTGATTGCGGTCCGTACACTCCAGTAATGTCCCACGTCGACGCATCGTAACGAGAAACTAACGTCGCAGTTATTGCATGTGCAGTGATTCTAGGATTCTGTAGGTCATAAAGGTCATCGAGGGCCGCAAGAAGGATCCCGCCGGAGGTACCATTGGAAGGAATAGCGGCTGTCTGTGAGGCCAGCCTGGTCCCCAGAGTATCAATTAGCAAACCTGTCGACCAATTATCTATTTTTCGTCTCTTGGAGGCACACGATAGTAGCACCACTGGACTGAATAAAACGTTTGACGCTAATTCTCTTAGCTGGGTCGTTTAGCCCTCTAACATTCCACGAAAAGAATAATGCAGTTTGCCGACATTGGATATTGTTAGCTGTACTGTCTGGAGGATTCCTGGTGTGTTCGGCACACAACATGTTCCATACGTAAGCGCAGATCACGGTGCATGTCACAACCAACTAGTAAAAGAGCTGCATGGTGGCTTCGCACTCGCCATTTTCCACACATCGCAGCATCCATAGAACAGCAATTTTCCATAGCATAAATTTGCAAACATAGAGTAACCATAGCACGTCGCACAACCATAGCACTTTTTCCATACATAACACAGCCATAGCACCTCGCAGAATCCTTGACATAAATAGGAGCATAGAGTCTGATGGTTCTAGTCCCATCCATCTAGAGGAAATAAAATACGATACACAGGCCTAGAGGCCGATACTTCTACATTAGCATAAGGGGCAGCGACTAATAGCACCTTGCGGCGGAATGGATTACGCCTGCAACTTGTCGCCATTCAAGGCCTGAACTGAATCGGTTTGAGACATAGGAAAAAATCCTTCCACTTCCACATCTGGCAGCTAACCCGAGCTCAGGTCTTGAGGCGAATTCCTCCGTTCGCCCGCCTGGTCCCTTTGGCCGATGTCTTCTTGATCCTGTGCTTGTGGATGCCCTGGTTCACCAGCTCGAGGATTGCTTCCACCTTTTCTTTGCTAAGTGGTCTTTCGAAGTGCCTGGCAAACTGTTCAAATAGCTCATCAGGTGTTTGACTTGGGCGTATTGTTGGAGGGGAGAGATCCCGTAGTTTTGTTGCTAGAAGTTCTTGAGCTAACTGGACAGTGCCCCTGCTGGTTCCCAACCGAGCTCTGTTTTTAGCGGCTAATCTAGCACTTTTCCTTTTAGAGGAGGTGGCGTGGTTTGCGTTTTTAATTTCGATACTGACGGGTTCCATTTCATTGAGGCATGGCGGAGTTTGAATGATTGGTTCTTCAGGGTTTTGGGATATTGTATTGATGAAGTCTTCTAGATCCACCGGGCTGTTTTCTATCATTGGCACAGTGTTTAATGGATGTTGTGTAGTTGGATGCTGGTCAGCTAAAAATTGTGGTGTTTGAGGTTCTAGATGAATTAACTGACCCGATACTTCCCTTGTTTCAGGCTGTGTGCTGGGGTTGCAAGGCAATTGTTGCTGTGCGTACTGGTTGTTGATTTCAGCGCTTGCAGGAGCCTGGATACTTTCTTCTACCAGGGTATCTAGTTCAGGTGGTGCTTGTTCTGAGGGAGAATTAGTGATCCCATTTTGACCTTGGTTTTGTAACAAATTATTCTGACTGTCTACTGACACCGAGGTATTTCTATCATGGGCTAACAAGAGCGGCAGTGTAGGCTGATATGGCTGGGAGCAGTTAAAAGACACACAATTTGGCCATACCTGCTCCGTCAGCTGCATCTTGGCCACCGAGAAGTCACGAGCCCCTGCGGAGTTGTTTTGGTTCCACTTGAGGGCGAGGCCTGGCTCAACGTGAATATCCTTATTCCGAGTCATCTCCTGCGCGGGATTCTTTGGAATGCAGTCAGTAATGAAAGCACTGTTCGATATGTGTTGTCGGTGTGAGGAACAGTTGTAGAGTTCAGACTCCTTGACGCATGTAGGTGTGTGAGTTGTAGATTTTTCCGGGTGTTGTGAAATTGCAGTGCTGAGATCGCGTAGACCCCACTGGCTATTTGTTGTACTTTGCACATACGGCAGAGAATGTTGTGTGGTTGGATGTTGGTCAGGTAAAGCTTGTTTTGCTTGGTGCTCCCGTTGAACCAGCCGCTCAGCTACAATATTTGTTTCAGCAGGGGTGCTTAGGTTACTAAGGAAGCTTTGTTGGACATACTGGTTGTTGGGTACAGTGTGCATTTCAGCCTGGACAGTGGGTTCGACTTGGTTTTGCGGTGAGTACTGATGGTTGGGTACCGATTCGACCTGGGCAGTGCGTGGGAACTCAATTTGGCTTTGGTTTTGCAACAATGCATATTGGTTTCCTACTGGAACCGGAGAACCTTTATCCCGGATTAGCAAAGAAGGATGCTTAAGGTGATTCGGTCGGGAGCAGTTAACAGAAACATCATTTTGACATACCTGCTCCCTCATCTGCACTGAGGCCTCCGGGCAGACATCAGTACCTGCGAGGTCGGTGTGGTTCCACTTCTGGGCGTTGTCCACTGGATCAGCGAAAGTGACCCTCTTCCATGCCTTCTCCTTCGCGGCTTTCACAGGTGTTTGCTGTAGGGCTGTAGAGTGATTCCTGAAGCGTCGTGCAGCTGAACCCGTTAGGCCTCGCCAAGAGGCGCTGTGGCAGTCCTCCGCTCCCCCTCGGCATCGGGAGTCGCGCACCCAACTGGACACGCTCCGGTGTCTACGCATGCTGCGGCGACGGTCTCCGAAGTTGTCGTCGTCGTCGCGGTCGTCGCGGCGCCGGTGGTGGACGCCGACTCTACCTCTATCTGCCTCCGAACGATCCCGCCGCTCTCCCACCTCGTCCGGGGCACCGTATGCCCAGACGAACTCCCGGCGGCGCTTGCGGTTGGGGGGGCCGCCCAGTCCGCCGCGACCACGGAGGAAGGAGAGGTCCTCCACAATCTCTAGGTGATTGCGGAGGTTGAACACTTGTCCGCGCTTCAAGTCCGTTGGCTCGTCGTAGCGCAGCACCACTTGAGGGAGGGGAATGTTGGTGGGGGGAGGCTCCCTGTCAGGTTCTATAACAGTCAAACTAACCTCTTTCGGGATGTCGCAAGGGTCCGAGCACCATGCCCAGAGGTCGAAGGATCTTGTGCGCTCCCTACGCCTGGTGCGCTCCTGCACGTAGTGGATCGCGCAGCTCTTCCCTAATGCCCTCGCTGCCACCTCATCAGACCAACAATGCACGGGGACGCCTTCCACGCGGACCTTGACATGGTACTCGAAATTGACATTTGTTGCGTATCGCTGCTCTGACCATGGCGCGAAGTTGAAGTCACGGCCCCGGTAGTGGACCACAGCAGCGTTCACCACCCTCCGCCTGACCGCCGACTCGGAGAAGATGACCAAGAACTGCTCTGGATAGTGCTTGAGGAGTTGAAAGTCGCCGTGGCCGAGGTTGAAGCGATCCCGAAGCATGTCGCTTGCCGTGAACGTCTCGACGTCGTGGCTGTTGCCATCGAACCAGCACACAGCAGCCCTGTCGATGAGCTCGTCGCGTCGACGTTTGATTGCGCCGGTCGCCGAGATAGCACAGAAAGCCCTAGCAGGCCTGGCCCTGGGATCGCCAGGGTATCGAGCCGCCATGTCGCCTCCTTCCCGAGCCACTTCACAGAAGGTTTTGTTGAGTGGGCTGTGGAGCTTCGTGGGGAAGACGTTGGAGATTTTCTGGGTTGAAGTTCCTGTCCTCTGGCACTGGGTATTTGATTGATCGGTGGAGCTTCTTCTGCGTGGGCAATCAATGGCTTTGTGCCCGAATTGGTAGCATCGCCAGCACCTAGCCGGCCTCCCACAGAAACCAGCAAGGTGGTCTAGTGAAAAACAGTTATAGCATTTCCCTCTCAGTTTCAGCTTGAAGAATGCTGCGCCGCTGAGCCGCTGCCTTGGTTGTTCCGGATAGCCTTCTGGAGATGAATGCTCCTGACTCTTCCGCCACCAGAACCGAGGTTTGACCCGAGTCCAGCCCTCGTCTTCCTCATTCGGGGCTCTGGTCATTAAAGCGCGCTGGGTAGGTAGGCGCAAGGTCTGGTCTGCGTAGGATTTCCTTAAGATCTGCTGGTTCTGAGTCCGTCGCCTGCTGGATCCGCCATGGAGCGAGCCGGCCTGTCGAGCGTCCTGCTTCTCTTCTTGAACCCATTTCTCTTTATCAGTGGCTGGTATTCTGGATCTGAGGATTTCCACTTCGGTTGATGCCATTGAAAGCTGCCCCAAACTGGAGGCATCAATACCGCCGCGCCCATCCTGATGAGTGCTGGCCTGCAATGACTTCGCTTCATCGAACTTCGAGGTCAGCCTGTGCGCCTTAACTCCATCTTGGAGTTGTGCGTGACCTCTGGTTGGTGATGGTTGAATTCGGCGGGGACTCGCCGGCCTTGCCCGAGCCGCCGAGGAAGATTCTTCTCCCCGCTCCGCTGCGCAGACCAACTTGCTTGACACCATTGGACCCCATGGTACTTGTTCGTCACGAAGTTTTTGTTGTGATTTCCACCGTGGAGCAAGTAGATCAACCTGAGGTGGTTCCGGATCTGAGGTTGCTTTGGTTGATTTGTATGGGGATTGGTCGGGATCTGGGTTGGAAGGTGGATGCTGGGCGGGGGGTGAAGGGGACGGCATGGCGTCGTAACCTTACCTCCACAAGCGTGAAATGTCATTTTTTTAGCCGTTAGACATCTCACCAGAGGTTAAACTAATGGGTGCTCTGAAGCGAGTATTGAGACTCCCCTCTGTATGTTCAAAACGTTTCTTGACCACAAAGGTTGACAGGTGTGTGACAGGTCTAGTTGCACAACAGCAGACAGTTGGGCCACTCCAACTTCCACTTGCTGACGTGGCTGTGATTGCACAGACATACACAGACGTAACAGGTGGTGCTTGTGCTATTGGAGAACAACCAATAAAGGGTTTGCTTAATCCCAAGGCCATGGCAAGACTTGCTGTTGGGGAGGCATTGACTAATCTGGTTTGGGCTAAAGTTACATCCCTTGCCGATGTCAAAGCAGGTGGAAATTGGATGTATGCTGCAAAGCTTGACGGGGAAGGTGCAGATATGTATGCTGCTGCTGTTGCATTGGCTGACTGCATGATTCAACTTGGTATTGCAATAGATGGGGGAAAAGACAGTCTTTCCATGGCAGCTCAATGTGATGGTGAGGTTGTCAAGGCTCCTGGAAATCTGATCATCAGTGCTTACGTGACATGTCCTGATATAACGTTGACAGTAACTCCTGATTTGAAGCTTGGTGAGGATGGAGTTCTGCTGCACATTGACCTGGCTAAAGGAAAGCGCCGACTTGGTGGTTCTGCTTTAGCACAGGCATTTGATCAAATTGGAAATGACTGCCCAGACTTTGATGATGTTCCCTACTTGAAGAAAGTATTTGAGGCCATTCAGGAATTGCTCAGTCAACGTCTTATTTCAGCCGGCCATGATATAAGCCATGGTGGTCTTATTGTGAGCGTTCTTGAGATGGCATTTGCTGGTAACTGTGGAATTAAGCTGGACATAGGCTTGGAAAATAGTGACCTCCTGCAAGCACTCTTTGCCGAGGAGCTTGGCCTTGTTATTGAAGCGCACTCAAAAGATCTCATTGTTGTGAGGCAAAAGCTTGAAGCAGCAGGCATATCCACTAATGTAATTGGAGAAGTTACTGCATCACCAGAAATAAAGCTGCTTGCGGATGGCAAGCTGCATCTCAAGGAAAAAACCTCGGATCTCAGGGATCTCTGGGAGGAGACGAGCTTCCAGCTTGAGGAGCTACAACGCCTGAAATCTTGTGTTAAACTTGAGAAAGAAGGGTTAGAAAGCAGAACATCACCATCATGGTCTTTGTCTTTCACTCCTGAATTCACAGATGAGAAACTATTGACTGCATTCTCAAAACCAAAGGTCGCCATCATTCGTGAAGAAGGGAGCAATGGGGACAGGGAAATGGCTGCTGCATTCTATGCTGCTGGATTTGAACCATGGGATGTTACAATGTCTGACCTGTTGGCAGGGAAGTCTTCTCTAGCGGAGTTCCGTGGGATTGCGTTTGTTGGTGGTTTTAGCTATTCAGATGTGCTGGATTCAGCAAAAGGTTGGGCTGCATCAATCAGGTTCAACCAACCCCTCATACAGCAATTCCAGAGTTTCTACAATAGGTCAGACACATTCAGCCTTGGAGTGTGCAACGGTTGTCAGCTCATGGCTCTTCTTGGCTGGGTGCCAGGATCAGATGTTGGAGGTTCTCTTGGTACAGGTGGAGACATGTCCCAGCCAAGGTTTATTCACAATGAATCTGGTCGTTTCGAGTGCCGGTTTACCAGTGTGTCCATAGGGGATTCTCCTGCTATCATGTTCAAAGGGATGGAAGGTTCTACCTTGGGGATTTGGAATGCTCACGGTGAGGGAAGATCTTTCTTCCCAGATGAAAACGATCTAGCTATTGTTTTGAAGTCTAATCTAGCTCCTGTGCGATATTGTGATGACGCTAATAACATAACTGAGGTCTATCCTTTCAATCCCAATGGTTCTCCACTTGGCATTGCAGCCCTTTGCTCCCCTCATGGAAGACACCTAGCTATGATGCCACACCCAGAGCGTTGCTTCGTGATGTGGCAATATCCATGGTATCCCAAGGAATGGCATGTTGAGGAGAGTGGTCCAAGCCCATGGTTACGCATGTTCCAGAACGCTCGAGAATGGTGTTCATAGTGCAGGTATATCAGACACATTCACTGCTTTCTACTTTTGTTTGTGGCACCTCGAATTTACTTTTCAGTTGTACATATTTCTTTGCTGGTTTCAGTTTCCTTTTAGTACACAGCCCTACCCAGCTGTGAGCTAATTGAAACAATCTACTGTTTTATATAAAAAACCTGTAGTCTTCTGTGAATGATTTGCCATTTTGCTTATAAGGGTGACATATGTTCTTGAACCTTGAGTTCCTGCTGTGTTAACAGATATTGGATATCCTGGATCTTTCATGCTCTAGCACATTGTTCTGTTCCAATTTAAAGAAAAAAGCTACCATGCATGGGTGCCAGTGATGTGCAATGTTCTAATCATGCAGTACCGGCTTGATTCCAATTTACTGATTATTCCTATTCTGCAACATACAGGAACCTAATTGATGGCCATATGATGACTAGAAGCTTGGAGCATTTGTACTGATACAGCTATCGATCATTTGGATACTTATGCATGGGAGAGTATAGCAATGTACTCAGCACGGGTGATTGAATAAGCGGTTCTCTGAAAACTTTGAAATAAATGATATTTGCTTACTCTGTCTCCCCTCAGTTTTGGCGTTGGATTGGAAACTTGGAATCCCCTATGTTTCCTCTCATGAGGGGAAACTGGAATCCGAGTAGGCTGGTACTAGTGTTGATATTCAATTGCCCAATTATAATATGCTCCAGCAATAATAGTACATACCATCTTTCTTTGTGATAGCCATTTCTCAAAATTAATATTCATGCCATACCCATTTATGCATTGTGATCACTAATTTGGAGTAGATTGTGTGGAGCAAGTAACATCATGGAAGTATTATTCTCCTGGAACTACTTGGTGCAGAATTCTGATATACTTCTCTCCACCGCGAAGGACAGAATCACATAACACCGAGTTTTGCTGTCTTTTGTACGAGGATTGCTGATTGGCCGTGGCAGCAAGCTGGAGAAAGGCCATCATCAAAGCTTGGCGGCCAGTTACAGGTGAATGGATCATCAAAACAGCGCATTCTTGTCCTAAAGAAGGGGCGGTGGCTGGACCCAGCTTAGCCACTGATTATAAGAACGGGCATTTATTTGACGTAGGATGCATTCAGTACTGATTTGGGCGATTTCCTACCACACGGTTGACTGGAATCTCACCGCAGGAATTGAATGCTTTCTCTCCGCCCTTTATCGGTGCCCAGCTTTTTTTACTCTAAATTTAATATAGATTATTTGTTCTTTCTGATTCAATGGATAGTATTTATTTAGATTAATTTGGTAGTAGAGTAGTAGTAAGAATATCCTCAACAAATTAATAGCTAATATTATTTCTACTATCCACTATAGTAGAAATAATATATAAGGTTTATTTTTTCTTGCTACATAGACCAAATAGGTATTGAAATGCTAGATTACCTCTAATCATTAGCACTAAGCACCATACTCAATACATGCATGTAAAGAATATAATGTAAAGATGTATATTTATTAGAGGTATAAAGGGAATATGACACTAATTTTGTATTGGGATATGAAACACGTTCTATATATATAGAAAAGACCATTTAAAAAATAAGTTTTATATACTTGGACCGAGAGAGTCGTTATTAGTATAACACACCGTAAAATTTCTCACAAAGAACTGCAAGATGCAATAAACTGGAGTACTAGATAGCAGTAGTTCGTTCAGTTTGCTGCATATATTCGTGACTTGTTTTGGTTGAAACTTAGCTGCAGAAACCGGCTAGTGTTGGTATGTCTGCACTCGGCAACCGTTCAATTTACAGGCAGGGTGGTGCTGAGGTTGGTCTAGCTTCCCTAGGATCTATAGGTGACAGGATGATGGAGTCTCAGGTCCTTTGTCATGCATGTTGCTAACATTTCACAAGTGCAGGATCTTTGCAGGGTTGGTCTGGAAAGCATAGTCTCATCGGTCATCACTCGAGAAAGTAGTAGTACTACCGGATAAACTAATCAGAAACGCCCCGCCGTGCGGAGAAATGTTACGACGTGAAGCAACGAAGGCGCAAGGCCGATGAATCCTACGCCTCGGAGACGGAGCAACGCGAACGTACGCGCGGTCCCGCGCGCACCGCGCGCGCGCCCCACCAAAAAAAATCCGCCACTTCCACCGCTCGCTCGTCCGCACCGTGCCACCTCGATCGCCAAGCGGTGGTGCGCGCGGCGAAACCATCGAATGCTGCGGCGGATAGAGAGATCTTTTGCCCCGCACGCGCGCATGGTGGCGGGTCGAGACGTGTTTCTTCCCGGAACGCGCGGGGAGCGTACGTACGTCGCGAAAAGTCGCGCGTGCTGCGTGTGTCACCTGGCAATGCATGCATCTCTGAGATTCACGCTTTCCTCTGTACGTCGTCCGCGCGGTTCATTTCCTCCCCCAAGTTCAGCCGACATTGCCAAATCATCATGGTCCCTGCACGACCACAATACAGCAGGGGTGCTCCGGCCGGTGACCACAAATGCTGCTGCAATCCCCCCATGGGATCGATGAGTAAGTAGCACACAGTCGTTTCAACGAGTCGATCATGCCCCCATTCAGGGCAGAGTAGTGGCCGTGTAGCCGCGCGTGCGCAAAAGCTTATCCTTTATCACCTCGAAAAGCGCGCATCCCCCCCCTAAACTCGCGCGTAGTTAATCATCAACAGTTGAACCGCCCGGTTCGACACATGTGCAGTGCAGGAGGGGAGAGCCGAGAGAGATCGCGGCCATTTGTGTGGGCCAAAAGCGACCGAGCGCGCATATAAGGCGGATCCAAAATGCGACGGAGGTTGTGGTGCTCGCCATCATGACGCTACCTCGCCGGCTCGAACGCACGCACGGGCCCGCGGCGACGTTAATCGTGCGGTGTTGCATAAGCTAGCCAGCACGCGCGCGTGTATAATGCAGTATGCATAAAGTACTACTGTACTGTAAGGCTGATACATAGAAGTACTGTTTATAACTATTTACCTCTTTATCTACTTTAAAATTTACGCAAATTGTATTATAAAAATAATATACGTGAGCACCACTCGCATCTTAACTGGGGGAGAAAAGCTTGGTACAACCTATACACAGTGCATGACAATAATTACATTTGCTTGGCCTAAGCCTAACAGTTTACAGTAGTACTATCTCTGAATTTGTACATGTTCCTTAGGAATTTGTGGTGGGGAGTTTTGAGTACTTTTGTGCATGCAAGATGTGATCGACCTGACACCCGCCGTACGGTGAGTTTCAACCCTGAATGACGCCATCGAACGTAAGATGTTGAGCGCTTTCTTTGTCGATCCGCTTTTGGGCATCAATCCACATGGCATCTTTGTATCCAAAATATGGATATTGTGCTGCTGCTTCTTTTTGCCATCTAGCCTTTGGCTGCCTTGCCTGTACTTCCTCTCTATATATTTGATTTTTTTGCAGAAATTTGCCAGCAAAAGAAAAGCATATATTGGAAATAAACTTTTCAATATCCTGCGCAATTTGCCAACTGGTAAGGTATCCGTATGTCTTAATAGCTAGAACAATAGTTTTAGAATCTTAGCTAGCAGACTTATTAGATGACACTTGAGTTTGGTGAAATTTGACTATATATGTAGAAGCGTATCAGATGATAACTTACATTGAATAGGACAATGCGAGCCCTTATTTGAGCCGTCCGATCGTGTGAGAAAAAAAAATTGAAGGGACATAATCACAAGTGCAATCTTCAACGCAATCAGCGTTCCTATATATTTTCAGACAAAAAAAGCTCTCGTCGTTCCTATTTTAAGCTAAGAGAAAATTGTCCTAGACGTCCCTAAATTTCTACCAAAGTGTCGCTTAGGTCCCTGTAACTTGAAGATTAGCTTGGCTAGTCCTTAAACTTGCAAATTTGTGCCACTTAAGTCACCTCTGCTTTGCTTAACTAAATATGTCGATTTTTTTAAAATAAACTAAATACGCCGATTTGATGGTGAAACAAACATTATACAACGTGAATCACTATGTGATCCCAAACATTAATTATTTCCCGAAGAGATTATTAGCGTCAATTTTGCACCTCCATCCAACTACCGCCTCAGCAATTTAAGCTAATTTAGTCACAACACTTCCAAACTTCCATGCTATCAAAATGATCTGCATTGCAGTTTCACATCCTTTTTCACTCACGTTAGCAAATTCAAAGGTTATGCTGACCTAATTAACACAAAATTGCAAGTACATGGGCCTAACTGACACAAATTATTTTGCATTCAGGGACTTGCCAAAAATCTATTTTTCAAATTCAGAGACCTACATTTCAGAACATGATTGAGGGCCTTTAGTGCAATTTTCTCTTACGATATGCTCTCTTTTTTATGACACAAATATCACTTAGCCTACCACAAAACTAGGTTACTCTTTAGTTAAAATTAAACTCATTGCCCTTGACCCCACACATTTGCTCGTGCAACCTCTCTCTTACTGCAATCATCGAGAGCTAGTGTCGCCAAGCTTCTTAATTAATCGAGCGGACTCACTCATCGTAGTCACTCACCCTTCAACTCGCTGATCGACCATACCAATTAAGCACTTCGCCGACGCACTGCCATATATATTTGTTGGCAGTTGACCTGTGCGGCCGTGCACCTCCATTGCCAATTTAATTTGCTCCATTACATAGACCTTTGAGGATGGTGGAAGCTAGATTTTTCTGAAATAGATTGTACTCCAATGCTGAAGAATACAAATGAATGGAAGCGTGCACGATTCCATTCATGAGAACAAGAGTTAAAAGAAGTACTTATCTTACTTCTAGCAAGAAGACAGTTGAGGTGAGTTGGTAAGGAGGGAGAGGTTGTGTTCAGGAGGTTGTGAGTTCTCCTAGGCATCACATATTTCTAATTTGAAGATAAAAAATGTTCGACTGAAGGGATTGTGGTACAAACAAGTTGTGAGGTTAGTCTTTAGATTTGAAATTATTTTTACATTTTTTACGCAAAAAATCCCACATATAGATGTGAGAAATTACTAGGGGTTTCTATACCCCGTCAGGAAGAAAAAATCTCTCACCCATGTATTTACCGAGTGCTATGAAAGCCCTCGTTAAACTAATAACCGAGGGTACCGTCGGGAATCATACGAATGGCCGACCATGAGTGACCAAGGGGAAGTTACCGACGGTTTACGCTCGGCCATATACATGGCCTACGGTATTTTGCAATGGCGCGGCCGACATATTTTTCACACTCGGTAAAAGTTGAAAATCTAGTAGTGAATGGACCCAAAGATCCTCTCATGGGCATGGCATGTAGCTAGACACGTACAGGAGGTATTTTATCCTCACTCATGCATGACACCTTCAATTCCTTTCCACACCCACATATCTGCAAAGCCCAAACAGGCAAAACTCTTAACCATTGCTGAGTCCATGACACACACTGACAAGTTCATGAGTTCATCGATCTTTTACAGCCAGCACGAGCAGACAAAGAGGAATGATCATTTAATTTGGTGGCTAGTCCATGACAAGAGAACACGCTATGCAGGCAGAGAGCAAAGACAAATGCTGCCCTCACATGGTTGCCCCAGACTATAATCCTCACCTCTCTGACACAGTCCTGTGCTGTGAGTATATACATGCATGCGTATATACAGCCGACATCAACCCCCTGCAAGTCCCCTCTTCCAATCATTCCAAAGAAGCAATCTCTGCCATAGTCATCTCCCAATCATGCAAGCAGCATTATTTTATGTGCAGTGCAGTGTCAAAAGTCAAGACAGTTAAAAAAGAAGCACTTTTGACTAGATAAACAAGTACGTGCACCACTCATGGAATTGTTCACTGTTCTAGCTTTCTAATTTTTTTAAATAGAACTAGCCTATGCAAAAAAATTTTGGAAGAATTGGCCCTATTCCACGATCGGAAAGTGCCGAATTGGTCGGCCCGCCACACCGCGGCAATTGGATTTGCCACACGCCTTTGCCACGGAAAACTGATCTCCTGCATCCTCATTACGCGGAAAACCAATTACCGCGCACCCATTCCGCGGAAATCGGTTTTCCACGCCCCTGTTATGTGGAAAACCGATTTTTCACGCCTCCCCTCTATGGTTACACCAGTTCCGCATCGAAGGATTTTCTGTGTCCCCAGTCTGTGGAAAATAGGATTTCAGTGCCCCCTTCCGTGTGGATATGTGCCTTGTGTCGCATTGTGGTGGTTCCCGTGCTCCCTGTGAGTGGCGATTGTGGGCTAGGGGCTATTTTTGTAAAAAAAAATGCATAGGGGTTACTTTTGCAAAAAAATCTTAAAGACTAGAAGAGTGAAAAATTCCCACTCATGTAGCGTTACTATCATATCCTGATAAAAAGAACTGAACGGAGTAAAGTAATAGACTGTCACATCGATCAAAGGGGAGGTTATTATATGCAACTCTCATTAGGAATTACAAATTACCTATCCTGAATTCTTGATCATACTAGTTAAGAAGGTATGATCGATGGACTAATTAAGAAGGGTATAGTGGCGTATAGTGGTCTACATTATATTGATCGTTTCTTCAGGATTAACTGCGAACCAGCAGAGAGAGAGAGAGAGAGAGAGAGAGAACGCTACATGGTGCCATGGTGGTACCGTTGGGATCAGAATGTGCACAGCCATGCACGCGTGCATGCACTGTGGACGATTGCTTGAGCCGTCACTTGAATCCAGCGCCACTGTAATCTCTACCCGTCGAGTCTGGGATCGGGTTCCAGTCCCAGATCTTGTCGGAGATGGCGGCCAGCGACATCGGCAGCATCCCGAGCGCCGCTGATTGTGACGACGGCGATGGCAGGGGAAGAAAGGGGCAGTGGTTACCGGCCGCGCTAAGGTAGGACTGGTGGGCGCCGTGGCCCACCAGTGTACTCAGCTCGTCAATGGCCGCGGCGGAGCTGCCCATGGAGGCCGTGTTCACCAGGTTGAGCAGCGAGTAAGTGGAGGCGAAGGCGTTCGTGTTCTTGGAGTACTGCTGGTACAATAATGCTGCGGCTCCCTCTTGCTGATCGCCGGCCGCGGCGGGGCTCACCGCGGACTGCAGGTAGCCACCGCACGGTTTTGCGGCGGCTAGCTGCCGTGGCGCCGCCGAATTGAGTGCCTGGGATTGATCCGTGATGGCGGGCGGTGACGTGCACTCACCCTGGAGAAGGTGGTGAAGCTTGGATGGAGTTGGGGGTGGCGTGGGCGCGGACGACGATGACCCTTGTTTGTTGTCCTGTGGCACCGCGGCGGCGCGGGAGGCGGTCGAGCGCGCCGAGGAGAGATGGCCGCGGCCGTCGTTGATGCCGGAGCGCTTGTACACGCGGCAGAGAGATATCTCAGTCTGCAAATTCATGACGTGAGGAGATGCGTTGCTATTTAATCAGATTTACTGATTGCAATCAAGAAAGCAAATATGGAATACGAAGAATTGGGGGATGCGTGGGTCTGACCAGAAATTTAGTTCAGATCTGGATAATTATAGAAGCAAAGTGACAATTCCGGTCAAGAAGATAGCGGAATTATGGATTCTAGGTTAGTATGTTCAGGATAGAACATAGGCAGAGGCCGGAGGGCTATGAGCTAATCGAGTAGGTTCTAGGCATATTCATGACAGAAATACCAAGGAGCAAAAGAAAGAAAGAAACCCTAGCTAATTAACCTGTAGATCTTCATGGCAGGAATACCAAGGAGCAAAAGAAAGAAGAAACCCTAGCTAATTAACCTGTAGATCTTCATGGCAGGAATACCAAGGAGCAAAAGAAAGAAGAAACCCTAGCTAATTAACTTGTAGATCTGAAAAGGAGCATGCACCGTTCATGGGAAAACCATGAGGCCAACTAAAAGCACAAAGGCAAAATTAGATCGACTAAAATCAAAACCGGACAAGAAATAACTACAAACAGGCTCCAAGCAAACCCACAAACCCTAGTTCTTGGCTTCTAAATTAATTACCTTCAAATTAGCTTGCTGCTTGTGCAAATTGAAGGGTCAGAATGTGATAGAATACTGATACCTTGTGGTACCGGTCGGTATCCGTGGGCGGGAGGCGATACTCGTTCATGATCCAGCTGCTGCGGACTCCCTTGGGCGCCTTGCCGGAGTAGAAGACGAGCGTCTTCTTGAGCCCTATGGGCCTGTTGTTCTCCGCCCGGATCATCCGGTCGGCGCCCGTCGCCTTCCAGTACCCCGACACCGTCACTCGGTTCGGCCGGTCCCCGTTCCGGTACTTGCGGTCCCTCGGCACGTAGAAGAACCACTCCTTCTCCCCAATCGCGGCCATTGCTGAAAACACAAAAGAAATTAAAGCCACAAACACAAAGATGTCAGTCACCACATCAGAAAAGAAAATCAAGGAGGAGCTTGAAGAGAGAGAGGAGAGGAGAGGACGAGCTAGCAATTCTCTTGAGACGGACCTGGGAGCTCCCAGGGGTCGTAGCGGTAGAGGTCGAGGAAGGTGATGAACTCGACGTTGAAGCGCTTGCCCTCCACCTTCCGCCGGAGGTAGAACTCGATAATCTCCTCCTCCGTCGGGTGGAACCGGAACCCCGGCATCACCAGGTCGTCCTCGTGCGCGTCGCCGCCGCCCTCCCCCGCCCTACTGCCTCCTCCTGCTGCCACAGCGGCGCCATGGCCGTTCTCGTATCTGCTCATGCCTGCTGCTTCTGCGTCGTCGCCGCCGTCGTCGTCCTCCGCATAGCTTGCTAGGGCAGGCTCTAGCTAGGTGAGTAGCACGAGCAAGCTGTTAAGTGGCTGCTTCCTCTCGGAAAGGAGCCCGGGTAGTGCAAGTGGGGAGGAGGAAAGGATAAGAGGTTAGTGTTTGGGACATTATATATATATATATCGATCAAAAAGCAAATCATTAATCGATCGTATTGCTAGTCTCTGTGTATTAACTCATAACTGAGTGATTGCTACTCTTCTTTCTAACCACTAGTCTACGCTCTACCGTACGAGCAGCCGAGGATGCAATATGCGATGAGCAAGCGTGACGCCACCACGCATGTAGCACCACGCCACATCACACACGAACACGAGAGGTGAATAACATAAGAAATTATGCATCGCGGACGGATCGAGGAGGGGAGGGGCCTACGTACGGTCGAGCGGTAGAGGATGGAAAGCGACGGAAGACCCGAGTTGAATAGGGGAAAGGGACCTCTCAGGAAGAGTACAGCTATGGGCGGTTGCCGCTAACTTGCTTGCCTATCTGCATTTATGCACATCTGAGTGGGTCCTACCTATCGTTCATTTAAACTTGTGCCATGCATGGTAAAACCATCCACGCGATCAATACCATCATATAAAACTGAGTCATGGTGTTATTTGAACCATATTGCAAAGTTAGGTGTTCAAATTTCTGATTTTATAGTTTGGGATGCTAGATGGACTTTAAATCAAAGTTAAGGTGTTATACATATATATTCCTTTTGATTAACGTGGTATTCGTTGATCTAGATCATTTCATGGCTTATAGTCTTGTCATACGGAGTAAGTACTATTAGCTGTAGTTCTAATTTCGAGATGTTTATATATATATGCGTGACGATGGAAAAACTAAGAAGAAGATAGTAGAAAGTAAAGGCAATACATATACGTTCGGCTTAATTTTGTTATTCTTTCATGTGACATGGACATCCTTTCTTGAGAGGCTGCTAACTTGGTGATGCGTACAGATCTCTGTGTGCTATCTTCTCTTGGATTCCCCTTTAGTTTGCATGCTTTGTGGCGGCCGGTGTGTGGGTGCGTGAAGGGTACAATGTCTGGGGTCGGGATGGCAGTGCGACGACGCTTCTGTGTGACATTCCTTTCCACTGCCACATTCGCCAAAAAGGAGCTACAGGTAACACTGAAAAGGGAAAGCGCAAAGCATGGGATCAGGATTAAATCTGCAGGAACTAGAACAGTGTAACTGTATATCGGGCCTAATTTTTCTGACAGCTGCATGGACAAGCTAGCTAGGAAGCTGTACATGAAGGTTACATGCATATATGCATGCATGGTTCCTGATGAATCATGGATGTTAATATACTACTATCAAGGATGCTCCTGTGATGATCTGCAAAGCGAAGTGGAGATGACCAGAGACGTTTCGATTGATCAATGGATGCCTTGTTCTGAGGAAATGATACAGCACGAATCATAAAAGGCTGTACGACATCAGTACGCTCGTACGAATATGATATTAGAATATATAGATAGCATTGCATGCATGATAGGATGAAGGTACCGGTACCCTTTTGCAACTGGTTTAAAGTAGACAAATTTACTTTACATTTTTGAATCGATCGAAGGTGTCGGCTGTATTTTGCTACAGTGCCCACTACCACGGCAGCGTTGATGCGGTATTTCCAAACAGTGTTACGAATAAGTTGGACCATCGATTTTTCATCCAACGGTACATCTACAACGGCTAAAGTACACGGCTGCATTAGATTCTTTTTAAGGAATTCGACGTAGCAACGTCATTGGCCAACGTACGTAAGTCGGTCCTACCAAAGCCACCTTTAAGCAGGGATGAGATGGTTAGGTACGTAGTTTTTAACCTACTCACACATCCTATCATTCTTAGTAGTTTCTTACAATCTCGTGCTTGCATACGTAGACAAAAAGCCTCAGAAGAAGCTACCCCTCGTGACGGAGCATAAGACGCACCGTTTGATCTCAAAAGGGGGGGCATGTAGGGCTCGAGCCGTACGTTGCATCTTCTTCTTCCTGCTGTCACGTTCTCTGAACTCTTCGTACTAGCTCAACCACAATGAGAAGAAGAAACTAGCCATCTTAGCTATCTAGGTACAAGCTAGAAGATAAAAGATGCATCTTAACAGGGCCAGTTTTTGTTGAAGGCCAGGAGTGATGCTAGCCGTGCCTGCATGCATGGAGCCATGGACGTAAACTGGAGGAATCAAGTGAGGCCCGTGAACTCTCGATCGATCAATCGATATCCATGAGTTCCTGTTTGCAAATTAAAGCCTTTTTTTAAAAAAAAATTTGTCCGGAGTTCTTTCATTTTCATGGATCCTTTGGTCGAGACCACTAGCTCTAGCTCACACAATGTGTTTCAACTGGGTCTTTTTACATTAATTATGGGCGATCCTTGACAAACAAGTTCGGATATGCAAGCCGACGTAGTCGACACGTACATGTCGCACCAATCAAACCTTAGATTTCTAGGCCCACACACGCCACACACGCCTATATCATCTATCAATTTGCTAGCTTCTTTGTACATGTCAATGTGGTCTCCAATTAGACCTGGGATTAATTGCCCCTGCAGATCTATATTACTTCCATTCGTTTCAACAATCTGAAAGCACATCCTATCTTAACCATATCGACGATAAACTAGTAGAACTGTTGAGTACTTCTTCCGTTCCTTAATAAATATCATTACAGTATTTTCCATTCCAACCAAGACATACTCCCTCCGTTTGTAAACAAGACCACTAAAAAATTAGGCCTTATAAAAATAAACGGAGGGAGTATATAAAAGACGATATTACACATCTTTATTAGCTCACTTACTGTACTCTGATAGTAAATGAACTTGGAAATAATGAATATGAAAGCAGGTATTTAAAGGAAAAGGGTAGAAGACAACTTTCAAACCAGTGCATGCAGTGGCGGAGCCAGGATTTTTATACGCCTAGGGCCGAAAATAAATGACTATTACTATTATCAAAGACTATAGAAATTTAGGTATGACAAAAGTACAACACAAATATACAATTAAAAATATTTGAATTCCGTACTGCATATATACCTGAACAAGTAAAATAAATATGTAGAACAATGAACTAGAAATCCCAATACCATAAAAGATTTAGAAGGAAGTACTTACTATTCAGTGGCCAATGAAAATTGAACCAATTCAGATTTAATCAAGTGCTTTACATAGTGGATGATTATTTCGCATGGGTTTGCTTGATCCAAGAAGCCAAAACAAATTATTGAATCAAAACGGTGCGCAAATTAACAAGAGCAAAAGGAGAAGTTAAAAGTACTATTTACTTAAATAGTCCATATAAAGGAGAAGTTAAGCAGAGAGGCAGCTGAGCCTGGTGCGGAGGCGGGGCGGTGGCCGGCAGGCGTTGCTGAGGCCGGCGAGGAGGGTGTGGGGCGAACGGCAATGATCGTCGTGTTATGTGAGCAACAGACAATACGAGCCACCGATCGCCGAGGACCACACGGAGGCAATGAGCAGCAGGGCTAGGCAGCGGCGGCGGCGGCGATGTTAGGGTAGGAGTGGGCCGAACGGCGGCCAACCATGCCGCCTATCGGCCGATCGGCTACTCGGCTGGATCTGCGGAACACGGGCGCCGGGCGAGCTACAAGCAACAGCCGAGCAGTCGGAGGCGCAAAGCAGACGAGTAGCAGGCCAACGGGAGTAGGGGCAACGGTGCAGGGGCGGCGGCACGAGCTCGGGCAGCGGACGGACGTCTTGTAGAGCAGTGAGCACCGGCGGGTCGGTGTCGAGCGGCCGAGCGACGGCCGGCCGGTGGGACGGGCGTGAATCGCCAGATCGGCGCAGAGCACCGCGTCGCAGAGAGCGACGGCGTGGCCTTTGTCTGCCCTCCCCTGTGCTCGCAGCAATGCTCTAGGCGTTCGCAAAACTGGGCCGGCTGCACCTCGAACCAAATACAAATTGAACAGTATGCACTGTTATTTGGGCCAGGCCTGGGGCCCGGGCCCTGCTTGCCCCAGGCCTGGCTACGCCCCTGAGTGCATGCGCTAATTTCTTTGTGATTTTGGTAAAACAGAAAACATCCTCACAAAAATGCTGACAGGTGGCATTCTAATTTCTATGTGAAGTTCGTCGCTGGTGTGAACTGACAAGAACAGGAAGAATTTACTGGAGGAGGTCTATCCTGAGGAAATCATCACTTTTCTAGCTAGCTCTATAGTATTTTTTTTACAAATCTAGTTTCTTTAAACGTAATTGCAAAATAGCCTCATCCTGACTATGGATGAGGCTATTTTTATAATTGCGTTCGAAAAAAGACTAAATTTACAGAAAAAATTACACACGGGACTAGAAAATGATGAATTCCATGATGAGACGATGAATCTCGTCTATGTGTAGAAATTTACTGCTGGAAAAACAATGAGAACTTGGCATCATTGGGCTACTTTTCCAAATGAAAATGACTTGATTTGTTTTAACTAAACAAAGAAACAAGAAGCATTCACATGAAAAGATGACGCTATGCTAGAAAGCCATGAGATTAGACACAGGGCCTTTCTAGTAGGCCCTCGATTAGTCTCTTTTCGTGACACTACTAATTAATTCAGCTAACATTGCTGTGCACGTCAATAATCAGATGACTGTTCTACTTCTTTTCGTGCTATTTTTCTCAGTTGTTTAATGAAGATTGCGGTGTATTTGTCATTTACTCATTTTCCTTTCTTTTATGTTGGAAAAAAAATCTTGTGGAGAAAAAAAAATCTAGCTATAATAGCAAATAACAAGTCGCAATTCGATGGCGACAACCACCGACCTCGCCGATCTTAATTTGCATACGGGCTTCTCATATATCTCCAATTCTCGGCCACTTTTTCAGAGAAATTAATATATCGACATATGCAATTCTATCGACTTGTGGATTTCAACCGATTCAAGTTTTCTAGGCCCAACACTACACACACATATTATAAATACAAATTCATGTACAAGTTACGAAACACAACTATTGATGTATGATTGACTAGTAAAAATGTCTTTTGTAATGTGTTTTCTAGTTTGTACATAAATCTGCGTATTCTTTGATTTGGCTAAAACTTTTTATTGACAATTTCGATGCGCGAATAGCTTTCACCTATAGCTTACTGACGACGAAAGCAACATAATGATATAAATCTCACTAATAAACGCCACACGAATGAGTTTTTATTGCCATTTTACCGAATGTATCATAACATTTTACTACCACACAGGCTGTTGAACCTCTGGTATGGTAGTAAAATCTATGTATACCGATAGTAACATCTATGTATACGGATAGTAAAATCTGATTTATGTGCCGAGACTTATATATATATATATATATATATATATATCAAAGAAAAAATATATTCATGTACAAACTACGAAACACATTTATTAGTTAGTTTACGTATGCGTTCACACTAGCTTGTTCAGCGACGCGGGGTTATGGCTCACGCGTAGAATAGGCAGAGTTACGCGTAAGCGCAGATTAGCGCTACAGTGTGTGTATGTACTCTCACCAACTAATGCGTGATTTATCAGAACAGTTAGCATGCAGCTTGGTTCAGGGGAGTTGTTATGCATGCATGCATGCAATCTTGACAAAATCAATGTAAAGGAGTTATAGGAGTATGTAGTCTCCTCGGAGTACAAAACGGGCTTCCTCTCTCTCTCATATATATATATATATATATATATATTACTCCGGGAGTAATTACTCCCTATGTTGTATCTCGCACAACAGAAGGTATACACGTGTAGTATACGAGCATATAAGACTAGTTAAGTGGTATTGATATTTTTTCAGAGGTGGTATGTATATTTTTTATACATGCTCCTTTTTATGTCCAAAGGTATTTACAAAATACGCTAAAAATTATGTACTCTCTTGCAATTTTTCCATATGATTCATATTACAATATCTTATAATTAACGTATGAGTGTACACAAAGTGATAAAGGAGTATTTTAAATTCATTTAGGTAGTATTTTAGATGTGAGAGTAACTACACTCAGGGTAGAAGCTATCTTTCTAATGCGCTTTCTATATGAAGGCTAGAACATTTTCTGACTTCTGACTCTGCATGCTGCACCTGCATGCCACAATGCATTAAGAATGCATCATCTTCCAAACAGTAAATTTAACCAAAAGCTAGGATGTGCCGTCGTACTGCAAGCTTTTTTGCATCCTTTGTTTTTTTTATGAAATAATAACAATACGACTGGCTAACTGATTTATATGAGTGATAGCATTTCCATAACTAGTTGAAAAAAAATGATCTCTAGGCAGCTGAGATCATCTGCCATCTCTAACAGCCGACACATACATGCCATCCAAAATCATTCACATGATAACAAATTCTGCAGGGTTCACGCATTTAAAGAAGGGCACGTATCTTGCACATCAAATTTTATGAAAACTGATGCACATTAACTAAGAAAAGTTTCAAAAATTCTGAACAAACATGGATGTACATATCATGATCAAGTCTACATATTTATTTCATGATCAAATTTTGATCATGATATTTTATATTACAAAAAAACAAACTTGATCATGAGCATCCAACTGATTTTTTTCAGAAAGTTTGAAACTTTTCTCTTAACACAGGACCAGATTTTCACCAAATATTTCAATACAAGATAATATCTGACACGTCATTTTTAAAGAAACCCCTTAGCTATGTGCACCATGTCACAAACCGGAACCTTACCTGGGAGATTCCCTAATAGCCCGACAGTGTCTGTACTCTGTACACACGTAGGGGAGGGGGGCCACAATTTCAATTATATGCTGCTACTAGCTCCTCGTGAAACAAGAAACAAGATGAACAAATCTGATGTTCTGATCATCGGTAATTCTCTGAGCATGCTGCATCCATCCACCGCAGATCAACTGGAAACATGTACTTGCGCATAGTACGTACCTTATTCTTCAATCAAACGAAATATCCTGCAGATTGATCACGCATGCATGCGTTCGATCATCTGGACCTCACACTCAGATCTGATCCAAGTGACCTACTCTGACCCGCTTGTACGTACAGAACGATCGATCGATCATTGGGATCACGTGAGCTTGTTTCGTCCGACATATATATACCGCTGATATAATGCCACTGTCGATCGGCACAGTGGAATGGAACTTGTAGTAGTAACTACTACTGCATATATCTCTACTATCAAAAAGCTTATATTAGATCACTTATCACTGACGATTTTAAAAAACTGTCTATGATAATCACTTATCAGTGATCATAGTAGTCATTACAGAAAATTTTTGATTAGAAGAGTCAGCGATGTGAACCCTCATTACTAACCTTTTTAGCCAAAAACCGTCGGTGATGATCATGATAGTCATCACAGGCGGTTTTTAGCTAGAAAGGTCAGCAATGTAAATCCTCATTACTAACCTTTCTAGTTAAAAACCGTCTGTAATGATATTATAAGACATCATCGATGGTTTTCTTCACCAACCATATGTAATATCTAACCGTTTGTGATATATCACTACTACAAAACACCAGATCACTGCCGGATATTGGAACCGACAGTGATAGTCTGTCGATTCGAAAATCTAAAAATCGCTCAGTAAAATAAAAAAATGCACCTGAACCACCTTGTATATGCGGTCGCACAATTTTCGAGCGAAATACGTACGCGTGCGATCGCTAGGATTCGAACTCATGACCTGCTGTTTCGCGTGAACTCTCCTTACCATCTCACCTAACATGCGCTTCTCAACTACTATAACATATATTTTCCTTTTATCTCTTTATATTTGAAAGTTTCAACAATTATTTGGACTTCTAAATGACTTCAAATAAAAAAGTTGTCAACTACAAAGTTGTAAATCTCATCGAGAGCTACAATTTTTTATATAAATTTTGTCTCCATCCGACCCCGTATGAAAAAGTTATGATTTTTCAAAAATATTATCACTGCCTGTTCGGATTTTGAACCGGCAGTGATACTATTATCCCTGCCGGTTCAGATTCGGAACCAGCAGTGATACTTCCTCCATTATCACTGTCGATTCATAAAAAACCAGCAACAATAATATCACCGCTCGTTTTTTTAGAACCAGCAGTGATAAGTTACTATCACTACCGGTACTTCTTCGGTCGAGTATTTGTGCCGGTCTAACTTATGAATCAACAGTGATAGTGTTATCACCATCGGTTCTAGCCGAACTGACAGTGATAAGCTGGCAAGAAAGGGTTTTTTTTTTGTAGTAATGTATCCAGTTCGGTCCGGTGGGTTCCAATCAAGTTAAAGGCTTCCTCTCCTGGCCTCACTCTATTTGCCGCCAACCAAGGTAGTCTTTCTTCTCCACTCCCACACACTTATATAACATCAAAACCCCTTAAATCTCTATCTAAGTGCACAAAAGATCGCTATCCGTTAAGTCATATGATGTTGGTTCTTATGGCCATTTTTCTGTATATGCTAAACCGACCTTGCTCTAAAATGCAGGCATCTGGAAGCACTACAGTTTGAAGCAAAGGGTGAATGGGCTGAAGCTGAAAGAGCCTAGCACTTATCCTGGAAAGCAATCCATTTGATAAGTATGATATATAATATGTGGTTCTGACTTCTTATGCAACTAGAGACCAGAGGGTGTATGGTTCCTCCTTACTTTTTTTTTAATAATAAAACTTGGTTAGTGATGATGATTCTGGTTTTCATGTTTATAGGATGCAGTTATGTTAGTTTCAACATGATAATATTTGTTAACATGTTTTTTTATTGAAGTAAACTCTCTAGGTGGCAGTATTTCCCTTTGTTTTGCTATCAGCGTAGACTGATCTCAACATATCAACTCGACAAAACAAAGATGTCTCTAGTGTGGGTTTTGTAATTCTTTGCTTCCTTGTCTTTTCCAATAAGGTGCGCATATTGGTTGTGACAATTAACTGTACAATGTATTTTATTTCCTCTATTATAACCTATGTTTGTTGTCAGTCCTCTACAATGTTTATGCTTGCACTAGTGCAGAAACTAAATGATGTTCCTTTCCAATATGTATTTTCTCAAACTACTCTTTTGCAGCTTGTAAGTATTGATCTTTCTCAAAGATAATAAAATCCTGCACGCTGCATTCAAACCCATTTCATGTAGTTAGTTTTTTTTTTGGGCTAAGTTTCTACATTTGCGATGACTTAGATACTTCAAATTTTAGCTAAGCATCCAAGTCATGGCAAATTTGAAGACTTTGTCAAACTTTGAAGCATCTAGTCATGGCAAATTTGGAAATCTAGAGAATGTACCATATGTTTTATAGTGCTAAGCCAGTGTGATCATAGAAAATTGTATATCACAGACGGTTCTTAATAAGAACGATTCTTAGCAAGAACCGTCTGTGATAATTGTATATTACAGACGATTCTTGGCGGTTCTTAAATAGAATCGTCTGAGAAGTGTTTTTTAAGACGGTTTGAAAACAATCTAATTAATGTGCAACGAATACCACTAACACTTAGTTAGAGACGGTTCGAAAAATCATCAGTGATAATGGCTCTTCTCTGCGTGCGTACTACGTACCTAGCTGCAGACTAAGATACATGCGGCGTGTGAATGTACATGCATTTGTTGGACTGGACCACCCATGCACGCGCATACGCACAGCGCACACGTCTTGTATGTACAACGGTACGTATACGCTTATGTCCATCAAAGTCAATATATCGTAGCGGTGTTGGAATTATACGTCGGTATGTACTGTTCTTCTGGACGGACGTGACGTTCCTGACGAGTCAATGCATAATGCAGCGCTTCGCTCCAAATCAAGCAGCTCGTATAGCATGTAGCTATTCCGGCTAATTTTGTGGTACATATTTTCTTTTGTCACATGAATCAATAAGATATTAAAAATAAGACTGTCTGATTATTATCTCTAGCTAACTACTATATTTAATGTATAATGGACAGAATATCAAGTAAATTTAAATATTTATTATAGGTATAAAGTGAACATCACAATAATTTATATTAGAATATGAAATACATATTATATTTATAAACAATATCATTAAAAAATATGTCTATAAAATTAGATGAACGGAGTATTTGTCGACCCGAAAAAACACTTCTGAAATCCTCTGTGTATTCCGTAATAGTCCAAGAAAAACTAGTACATACAGTAAAGATGATAACATATCATGTCCAATATACTTTATTAATAATCAGATTTTACAATAAATATGGCACGTAGGCCAAATAAAATATTACAGCGGAAGCAGAATAAAGCCAGTAGTAGAACCCAATAGATTTACCACAGCCAATTAACTGGAGTAGCGGCCTAATTATCTTGATCCTCACCATCGTAGAGATACTACTCTAAAAAAATAGAGTAATCAAGGATGAGTATAAAAGTACTCCGCAAGTTACACAGGAGAATGCAGTATTAATGATGGGTCACAAAGGAATCCATAATATGGTTATTTTGAGCATAAAGTAATATTTCAAATACAATAAATAATTTTTAAAGCATTATTGATATAGTAAAAACTGAATTTTAATTCAATTTTCAGCACGGGCTCTAACCTGGAGTTTCATCCCAAATTTCCCCATGTGGTCTCTCCACTTATAAGCCACTTTTCTGAAACCATTTTTGAAACATCAAAATCTAATCTGTGAAAGACTTGCTCAGCATGCCCATGATCGCGGGCGCGGTTAATCGATTAATTTTAACTCTGCAGAGATTGTATAACTTTACCCACAAGACATGATTATCTCCTTTTGCCAAAATACACACTTTCTTTGGTGTGTTGGCAGAGAAAAATCATGACAAGGCCCCTATAAAACTCCATCTCATGTAATTATACCCGCTAAAGTTTCACCGCTGGTAATGTTAAAACCACCCAGTCCAGAAGCCCCCTCTTGCGCCATGTGGCAGACTAACCATCCCCACATTCCCCCAATGGCACAACTAATAAAAGATGTCGCTAAATGGACAGTCAGGTCTGTCCCATACCAGGCTTGTGGAAGAACGGTTGTGCTTTACATTCAGTAGCTCACAAGCCAGTTCTTAATTGACTAGACGAGTTTTTCAACAAACCCAAAGACTACCAATCAACCATTCTCGCCCAGTGTAAATCCATTTATATATATACAAATTTTTATTTCCAAACAACTTCTTGGATCACCACAGCAAAATTTTATTAAAACATGTCTTTATTTGGCATAAAATTATCCAAAATTTCAGTTTTTGTTTTAAGCAAATCTAAGCATCTCTAAATATTTTAATTATCATTGTATATTCAGATTATACTCTTAGGGTTACAATGGCATAATGGAATTGAATTTCAAATGTGGGTCATAGTCAGAACAGGATAGAACTAATCAATTTTAAATTAGGATTAAACTATTTTTAATACAAATTAAGCATGCAATTACATTTAAAACAAAATATGCTTTAAAAACTGGGATTAAATATGGTCAAGGTGTGCAACTTGCCTAGTTTGAAGGGTAGGTGATCAAGATCGTCGACAACGAACCTTCTGTCTCTCCGAAAACTATACGCGAAGAACATCCAATTTTCAAATAAAATTTGAATAAATTAAAATAAAATACAAAACTAGTGCAAAAAGATAGAGTATAATTTTATACGAATTTAGCAAGAAAAATGAGGTCAATTGGACTTACGATGAAGGAAATCGGACATTTTGAATTCGAAGATTGACCTCTCGCCGGGATTGGAGAAGAAATAATTGCCGATAGTGCCATGGTGAGAATTTTCAAAATATGATTTTACCCAAGGTATAGGATGCTGAGAGGAAGCTCTAGTAAAACTTTTAGGCCGAATGGAGGTCGGGAGTGATCGGGAGAGCTCGCCGAAAGTTCACCGGAGTTCAGAAAGAACGGTTTGCGTAGGGAGATCCGTTGGGTGGATTGGGCCAAATCAAAGCTGAAGATGTAAAGGATGAGAGGAGAAATATGGGGTTCAATTTATAAGGCAATCGGGCCAGTGGATCGTCAGGAAACTCTCGCCGGAGTTATAGCCAAAATATTAACCAAGTTCGCCGGAGTAAATGAGGGAAACGGACGGAAAGTAATGAGGGTCAGGTCCGTTCGGTTACTGTAGCTTACGGGTGGGCCGGAGTTAGTGGATTGGGTCAGATGAATAGTCTTTTATTTATTTCCAAATCAATTAATTTCGGAAACAATTATTTTACTACTAAAAATCACTATTAAATCCGAAAATTAGCAAATAAATTATATTAATTATGAGAATTTGAAGAGATACCAGTCACAGTAATGAAAGCATGAATAAATGTTTTTAAATAATAAAAATTATTATTTATGACACATTAATTTTGTTATTGCTAAAAATTAAATAGGCACGAAAAAATAGTAAAAGGTTCTAAAATTCTGGAAAAATTCTCAAAAATACTTTTAAATATTTAAAATACAATAAATTTATTTTTAGGAATTTTTATGGTTTTAATTTTTCTGCAGAAATTCATTTTGTGAAACTTGAAAATGGCAAAAAGGATTTATAAAATCCATTAAAATCATAAAAATTACAAGAAAATTCTAATTAATAATAAAACTAAGAAAATGGATTTTTTTAGGGTGTGACAAGTATCTAATAGATTAGGCATGTGATGAGTTACTTGCAGAAACTGGAAGCACTGCACGAGGTATATCCTTTATAGATGCGCAAAGGGATGAGTAGAAATTAACCACATATTGTAAAATCTTCTGCCAATTCTAATACATAATCAGATTCGGCATATATATATACAAATATTACTAAATGGGTAGTACTGCTGCTTTGTGAGTAAGCTTGCAAAGTACAGGCGGCATTGTATCTTCTTTTCTAGGATTAAGTACAGGCATTCTAACTTGTAGGATTTTCGTGATTTTCTTTCGGAAGGATATGACGAGGGACTATTCAATTAAAGTTTCACCTCACGCAGTTCATCTGAACATAATCACTAATAGTATTAATTAATCAGCCTCTTTTTGGTTCAAACCTGCAGACATAGCAAACTATTCCATCGTGACGATCAAATCTTCTGAGTTAAGCCTAACTCACAAGAACTTGTCGAGAAAAACGCGCAAGAACTTCATAGTTAAGATGACATTAGTTTCCCTTCGAAAAAAGGACGACCTTCGTTCGGCAGGCAAGATTGGCTTGGGAGCTGGAGAGAGCATTCGATTCTTGAGGTGAAGTAGCTCACGCTACGTCGTCGTATTGAGTAGTGATGCATGGCCGGTGTGCTAGCTTAGTGCCTAGTGGGGCACATACAGATAGATCGACCGGCGTTCTCCTGATTCCCAGGAGAGTGCAAAATTCAGGCAGGCAGTAATAGCCGGAGGTGAAGCCAGTCAGGTCCGTCAGGCCGCCTCCGTTTCGTCAGCTTACGTTTCTTGCCGTAGTCTTTTTTTTTTTTTTTAAGAAACGGTTGAGCTGTTTAAATATTGAGAAGGAAGAGAAAACAAAGTTTTTTAACAGTTATACGGTACAGGATGCTGTACCAAACAAAAAGAGGAGAGATTATATGCGAGAGTCAAGGAGCGTTTGCTAAGTAGGACGGTTTAACAGATTTGTAAGGTGCTTCGTTTCTGCGAATGACCAGATTAAAGCTTCATCCTTGACCGATTGTAGGATTTTTTCATGAGTCCCATACAATGTACGGAAGACTCTATTATTATGTTCTTTCCACCAATTCCAACGTGTCAGGATAACTAAGGTTTTGACACCTTTCCAAAGGGCCGATGGACAGTTTAGCCGCCGCAGATTTCATTGCTCGAAATTCGTAGGGTAATCTGATCTGTCTGGTCTATCCGGCTGGAGCGAGGGAATACGAACCCATTGCGCTATGGATAGGACTGGATATCGAGCTTAACGAGTTATTACCGAGTTTCTTTCAAAATTGACATAGCTTGATGTGAAATTATTTTATGTACCATTTAAGTGGTTACATCAAATTCGAGCTAACGAGCTATTATCGAGTCAAACCTCGTTAACTTTTTTCGCTCGAAATTGCCTTATTTCAATTTTGAACCTATCAGTCACTGTAATTGAAGAAATTTTGATTCAAGCTCTAACGAGTTTTTTTCCAGCCCTAGCTATGGACGATCACAACTGTCGAGTTTGGAGGCATTCAACCAGGAGATGGAGAACTGTTTCTAAACTTTGATAACATATTGGACAGAAGTATTGATTGGTAAAGTGCTCGCCAGGAAGATGGCCGAGTGTGCGTGGGGAAGATTCAAACGCTGGTCGCCGGGTTGCAGGCGAACGTTTCTTGCCGTAGTCAGGCACACTGTAACTGGTTTGCTTGGGTCAGGACTCAGGTATCTCGATCCCGTCCGTGGTTATCAACTTTTGACATTTTCGTTGACTTGTGGACCTTTGAACGCTGAACTCTGCTGTTGACATTTCTGCGGTGGCGCTGGCTCGCCGCTGACTGGGAGGTATGACTTGTTGACTATTCCGATAAATGTGCGAGTTGTGTTACTGTGTAACTTGTGTTGCAGTGCGCCCCTCTGAAAATTACAGTTACCTTCGCAAGAAGGCTCTGATGATGCACCCACGAATTTTTCCACACCACAACCTGGTCAGTTTGAACACTGTCGCGGTGCGAATTCTTCTTTTGACTCGCCTTGTACAACCGGCTCTGATCGGCTCAACGTCTTCATCTTAGAGGGTGGCTAAATTCATGCTTCTATCAAATTTGCTGTCGAAATCTTGAAACTATACATCATCTCTTCGTCGACTGCCGTTCATGTCTATGGTCGTCCATTGCTTGCTGGATCTATCTTCCAACGCTACTACCCGACTAATGGGGACCGACCACACACTTGGATCAGTGGAGCCTAGACCGAGCAAACTCCCTCCCAGAAATTTAAAAAGGTGTCAAAACGCTCATCATTTTAGTATGCTAGCAATGGTGGAAACAACACAATAGCAGAGTCTTCGAGCACATATGGTTAACCTATGGAGCAATCATTGAATCAATCAAACAAGAAGATGTCAAACTAGAGCTTCGTGGAAGCAATGGGTCTTAAGAAACTACTAGTAAGGCTATACCTGCAGATTTGACGTATCTTTTCTTTTATTTTCTTTTAGTTTCTGTACATAATTCTGATGCATTTTTATACGCCATGTGAATTTCTCGCTTCCTGCTAATATATTCATAGCTTACGCTGTCTTTAAAAAAATGATGTGAGACTCCAAGACTGCATGCCTCAACCAAAAATGTCAAATGACTCCGGCTTGACCTTGCGTCCGTTTATTCGCGGGCACTCGGAAACCGGAAGACGTCAGTATGTGTCCTGATCATGGAAGACGTCTGTTCAAATTGGCCCAGAATCTCAAGTCTCCAGCGCGACTACTGAGATAAGTTCCATGGTCCATGGACTGCAGAGTGCACGGAACAGCCCATGTAGGGATGGGGCTGTAACGTACGGCCCAAAAGTGCGGCCGGGCTCATGCGCCGCTCTGTACGAGGGGAAGCTCGGCCGATTCACCCCAATGTTGTTGGCTATGGTTCGCTTTTGAAATTGAAGGATGAAAGCTGGTCACAGTTAGCTTTTTATAGTTTTGGTGGATCTAGCATCTAATTTTATCATTAAAATTAAGGAAAATTACCTCCTTCTATGAGTATTAAATTCCAAACTCCACTCTTCTCACCTTTACTCCCAACCCACACTCCTCGTAAATAAAAAACCAAGCTACCAAACACCAAACCTCTTTAGCTCATAACCTTTCAGCTATGCTGTTCAGTCAAAAGTTACTTTTCAGAAAAACTACAAACTTACCAAACAAGACCTATGATCAACAACTTCATGAAAATTACTCTCTCTCTTTCTAAATAGGCTTTGTAAAACTTGTGCGAGCTCAATATGTAAAGTGCATCGGTAAAATTGGCTGCAGAACATCGAAGTCTTATGATGTTTGCTTTAGAACATCAACTTTTTTTTGTTTGTGTTGGCAACGGTTTTGTCCTGCGATTAAAATAAAAATAAACAATAGTGTTAAACAAATAAATTGCACTAATGGCAAAAATCCGTTATATGATAAAAAAAAGAGAAGTTATGAAATAACTCTTTTAAATAAAATAAATTGATATGGCATACAGGACCATCAAACAATCTGACGATAACTATTCCATCGGCAATAAAATATTGGTCTAACCTAAATATTTAATAACGCTTAAAGTCATACACGGGTCGGGCCAATTGGTTGAATAACCGCATACATGCACATATAAATTATGCGCCCCCTTAACTTAAGGATTGGATGACATGTGGGCCCATGTCGCTGTGTGGGCAGTGTGGCCTTATACATTCATGTAACCTTATTCATGTAGCCTTGAGGTTAAAAAAAAGGAAAGGAAAGAATGGAAAGTGGCACATGTCAGGCTACGTGATCAAAGCTTGCATGCAGCAAACCTTCAACTGCATGTATAGCATCTCTGCATGTCTTAAGGAAAACTAGTCAGTGCCACGCGCTACGCCGCGTCGTATGAAATTTCGTAGCACTGGTCGCCCCCACGGGCATTTGAAGACTTAAAGCAATACCTCTCCTCCCGCAAGATCTTGGTCGCCCCAAGCCCGTGAATCGTTACTCTCAGACATCGCCGCTACCCCAGAGTGGTGAGCGTGGTAATCGTGGCGAGAGGGAAGACGCCCGAAGCCGGTCTACTACGCCGATGAAGGTGCTACACGAGGCGAGACCGTACTCACAAGCACGAAGATGTTGACGTCTGGTGGCGCCCAGAAGCTGCGCACAACTTCGGGGCGAAGTCATGGTGGTCACCGCCTACCCTGCGAGAGATCCTTCACAACCGGAAGCGTATGTCAGACGCTAAGTGGTCGGTGGAGCCGAGGGAATTCATCTCAAGTTTGTACCCGTGACCGTTATCAAGAGTCGGTGGCGGAGTTAGTTCTTGAATGGACTCCGTCACTCTGGTCGAAGAAACCCCCGCGCCTCCCCCCTGGACTTTATTCTTCGACGGCTCCTTCAGGCTCGAAGGCGCGGAGGCTGGAGTTATCCTGGTCTCCCCGACTAGTGACATCCTCCAGTATGTGGTCGCCCTCGACTTCAAGGCCACCAACAACATCGCCGAATATGAAGGCCTGCTGGCAGGGTTGCGCACCGCTTCGGCGTTAGGCGTCCGGCGCCTCCAAGTCAGAGACGACTCCCTGGTGGTCATCAACCAAACGCGGAAAGAATTTCAATGCTCTGACCTTATCATGGCCGCCTACTTGGCGGAGGTCAGGAAGATGGAGCGCCACTTCGAAGGACTGGGATATATCCATATCTCTCGACGCGACAACCATATGGCGGACGGGCTTTCACAGCTTGCGTCTTCAAGAATCATTGTAATCGCCTTCACACTTCCTCAACAAAGATCTAGCAGGACGTAGGGCTATTACCTGCGCTGGGGGCCTGAACCTGGGTACATCACAGTGTCCATTGATCTGTTGATCCCCGGGATCCATCGTGTAAGAGTCATTAGGGTTTTCGACCACGAAGACGCCCTCTACCGAACCATACCCTCCATCCTGGGAGTAGTCAACCATATTCGTTGACGGGGTCCTGTCTAGTGGAATACGCTGACAATAGCAATACAAGGAAATGATTATGTGGCCAGTTTCATTTGACTTACAATGAATGAGGAGTGCAGCGGAGAGTTCTTTGGGGAAGTTTCATTGACTTACAATGAATGAGGAGTGCAGCGGTGAGTTCTTTGGGGAAGGGGAAGAGAGGTGGTGGTGCGGTGAGGTGTCAATCTGCTGTGGTCAAACCTACCTGCTTTTATCGATCATTTGATCTCTCAAACTTTGGTCCATAGAACACCCTAAACTTTGTTTAAAATTTCATCCAGCACACTGAACTATGAAACCAAATATTTGACCCACAAACTTTGCAATCTGGTTTAAATAACATAATAACCTAGTTTTGCATAGTAGTATTGCCCATATGGTGTAATAAGTGAGCAGTTTTGCCATATAAGATGACACACTGGTTAAGTTAGATCAATGATAGGTGGGGTCCGCATGATCTTCTCCCACACCGTACTCCCAGTCATGCTTACATAGTTGTCGGCCTTTGAGCAAATTTTAAGATATTATATGGACTTTTCCTATAAATAAATATGTGTGGAGATTGCAGAGTGTGTCTTCTCCCTCATGGTTTATAGTGGACCACGCCTAGGTAGTTTAATTGGCAGTAGAATCTCGATCCGCCTGCATCTTTCTATAATATCCTTTAACAGTTTGTACCAATCTACAAACGACTGAACTAGTCCAATGAAATTTCCATGTTAGATTCTATTGTTATTGTTTGGATCACAATGAGTACATACAGTGGCGGATTTAGGATTTTATGTTAGGGTATGCCGACCTAATACTATAATATACAATTCGATAAAATCTAATGAACAATTCGGTAAACAACTATAAATGTTGTCGAGAAATTCGGTATACGTGTATAAAATAACTAGAAACATGATAATACAAGTATAAATTATAATATAAATAGTTCGAACATTTTAAGTATGAAATATGCATAAAAGAAACTTACACACCTACAATAGTTCAAAGAATAAAATATTACTTCTTGTCTAGCCTCTGCCTTCTAATAGCTATAAAACTCTTGATTATATCATTTTCACCAATTTGGAAGAAAATATCTCGATCAATAAACGTTTCCAAAAAAGAGATGCAATGTTTCTAGAAAAGAGATGAAGCGGAAGCCTTCTTTCTTTGCATGTTTCCGAAAAAAAGATGCAATGTCTCCGTTCCTCTTCATAATTCAACAACTCTACAAACAAAAAAAGCACTGCATCAACAAACAACTCTCTAGTCTCTAGCAAAGTAGCAATTATATTTGTTTCTACTCTATAAATCAACTAGCAGTCTTGCACTCAAATCACATGTATGATCGATATACACTAATCTAGCAATCAGAGGGGGGTGAATGATTTCGCGGAAGTTAAAACAAATTTTTATTGATTCTTAAATCACCTCTAAACAAATTATAAAAAACTGTTTCGGTTTCAAAAAATAGACCGACACATGTTAACTAAAACAGTAATTTCTGAAGATCCAACCATTGGATTGATGTGGAATTTTAACTGTAGAAACTAGATTCAATTTTGAAACTAACACAATAAGAATCAACTCAATCGGATATATGGATCTAAAGTTATGATCTTCACAAGCTGACTATATAAAATAATGACAGTATTATGGACTGTATTGGACCGAATCTACAGGGTATGCCGTGGCCCACCTAGCATACCCGGTAGATCCGCCCCTGAGTACATATACTAATATGTTACAGCTTCACATTCTAGAAATAGAAAGTTCACTTACGATTGTAATCCGATTGTTCCATACTGAACTAGAAAGTTGACCATATAATTAGAGCATGTACAACGATAGACGATGACTGTCGTCTATATATTTATCTATATCATCTAAAAATAAAATTAAAAATAACTTCTACAATTGATGATATATTAAGATTTGTCTATAGGAGCAGATCCTGCAGGAGGTCAACTGGGGCTGACTCACCCCCTACCTCTAGCTAGATTGTGGGTATCCCTAACACCCCCATCTCTGGATAGTTCTATTATATTTATTTCACTTATCTCACATTGGTATTGTTCTATTATCACCTCCTTAATTTTAGTTCTTGGTCCGTCCCGACTATATATATAGTCATTTTTTCATAAGGAGACAATTATGCTCTCTCTACCCTCTCTCCTCCATATTAATAAAAAACTTACGTGGTAAATCATATAGATGGCTAACTTGACACTATTGTACATGCACTTAGTTGGAACTTAGTTCCTCGCGGTGTAATTACTAGATGAGGAACTAAATGTAGTGACAAGCTTCAAATTATTTATATAATATTTCATATTTGAAATCACAAATAAAAAAATAACAACATGGGCGCTACAATTTAGAGCCCAAATATAAAAGAAAATACAAAACAACAAAATAAAAACCAGATCGTCTATAGAAAACACAAAACAAATGAAGATACTAGTAGTATACCGTAAATAATAGAAATCAGATATAGCTATTAATTTGTTAAGGATATTCTTATTACTTTATTACCAAAAAATATAAATAAATATAATTAATGTTATTAAATTTAGTACACCGTAAAAAGATTGAAAAGAAAAACCCTCCTCCTGAATCCACGGTGGACCGGTTCCACCTCTTGTGGACGAAAACAACACGAAAGAGGTTGCCTGCTTTGCCTCCGTATCGAAGCATCAACACCAACACGCGCACGGATCAAATAAACCGGGCGCAAATCCTCGCGGAACACCCACAAAATTCTCCGCAAATAAAAACCCACGCCTCCACCTCCTCCTCCCAGGTTGCCCTTCTCCCTCGACCTCTACCACTGCCACCACTGCCACCTCCTCGTCGACGCCGCCCCCCGCCTCCGCGCCCGCCCGAGCCATAGCCGCCATTGCCCGTGCCCCGATGGACGGTGGTGGCGGTGGGGCAACGCACGCCTCGCGCACAGCCGAGGAGGTCTTCCGCGACCTGCGCGGCCGCCGCGCTGGCATGATCAAAGCCCTCACCGTAGGTACGCTCGCTCGCCTCCGCTCCCTATTCTCGCGTGGCTGTGTGGATTCGTGTGATTGAGCTGTTGTTTCCTTTTTGCTGTGCAGATGTGGAGAAGTTTTACAAGCTCTGCGACCCCGGTGAGTGCGCTCGATCTCTTCGGGTTTTCCGTCCGCCTTGGGGTTTGGCAACGGAGAAGCTTTTCGTGTTTTTGCTGCTTGGGTTTGGTTGCTTTGGTGGGAGATTGGAAGCTAAATTTGGAGAATTTTATCTTTTTCCACTCCTGGTGCTCGGAGTTGGAATTATTGGTGGTTTTTTACTTTCATCAATGCTGTGCTAGCCTGCTGGATTGCTTCTGTTAAATTTTGGGGAGAGATTGGGACTCGGGGTTATAGCTTTCCGGGCAAAAGTTTTTTTTTTCAGTTGATTGGAACTTTGGAATCAAAGCTAGGTCTTCGTTTTTTGTTGGGTTGTTAGCACTGTGTCTGTTGCCATCAGACCGAGATTGGTAGCTTAAGCGGACAATATTTACTGAAAATTGCCGAATATCATTTGGCCAATTGCTGTCATGGGATTGTTGACTAGTTGATTTTGGTGTGTTTGGTTGTCTATGTGAATGTGCATGCTTGTGTATGCGTTGGTTTGTTAGATTCATTGATGTTGCCACAAATCAATTCAGTGGAGTCGCGACATAACACGGGGGGACTATCTAGTAGAATTAGGAATGCTTCTATCATTGCATCGATGGCACTGTGCGTCATGTGGTTGCTTGCGTTGTTTACCCTATTCATGTAATTAATGTAAGGTTTTGGTTGCTTGCCATTATTAATAAATACTATTATGACTTGATCTGCACTGCTATCTGCTTGAGCATTGCAGTGAGCAACTGTGCATAGTTGTAGAGCTACTTCTAAGGCCCTGTTTGGGAGAGCTCCAGCTCCCAACTCCAGTTCAGAGCTGAAATTTATAGGCTAAAATAAAGTAAATTAAGTTTATATTTTTAGTCTAAAATGTAAACAAGATGATCTACCTAAACACTCTTAATGTACCTACAACTCCAGCTCCATAAATTTCTGGAGCTAGAAATACCCTGCTCCACCAACTCCACAGATTTTGGTGGAGCTGGAGCTGTCCCAAACAGGCCCATAAGTTGTAAAAACTATAGTTCTGGGCATGATTACTCGTACAGATGCTGCATAGGATCTTGTTATGGCTACTAATTTCATTGGCTTTGAACAGAAAAGGAGAACTTGTGCCTTTATGGATATCCTAATGAGACATGGGAGGTGACCTTGCCTGCTGAGGAAGTACCCCCAGAGATCCCTGAACCAGCATTAGGAATCAACTTTGCTAGGGATGGCATGAATGAGAAGGACTGGTTGGCGCTAGTTGCTGTTCACAGTGATTCCTGGTTACTGTCCGTTGCATTCTACTTCGGAGCCCGGTTTGGGTTTGACACGGAAGCTAGGTAATTATTCCGCATTTCCTCAATGATTGAACTATGCAGTTTCCATAATTGAAAATATATGCTTCTATGACTCCAGGAGTCCAGGGGTCCTTTTTTCCCCCTCATGCTCACACTTTCTTTTGTTATATGATTGCATTGTGAACAATAGACCAGAAAGTTCGTGTTTAAGGATTAGTTGCTGGAATTCCTGGCTGCCAGCTTCTGATTCTTTTTATGCCCTAAGGTAGTGTGCTGCATTGCTATTCCAAGTAAAATGAGTACAAACTTGAAGTCATCATGATTAGATCAAAGTAAAGGGTGAAACTTGTGTATGTTTTGCCCCTGTTTTAATCATAATTGCTCAAATATCACTCAAATAGTCAAATTTTTATTTGGCATAGCACAAAAGTACCACAGCACCTTAATTTACAGGTGCATTAAGTAACCCTTTTCAATACACCTTTTATTTCAATCAATAGGGACAGAAGGCATTCCATCTATATTTGTCTGGAAAATATTTGTATTCAAGATTTTAAAAATGCAGTCTGAACAACGGCAACAATGTATGTTGTCTAATGTTGGAGCTGTAAAATGTAGTATGTCCTGTGCATATTTTCTTACTGCAGAGCATGTAAACCAAATGGGCTTGTACATTGGCAATTTTAAAAAAAAGCAGAACCATTTGTTCTTATCTTCTTTTTGGTACTGTTTTTCCATTTGATGCTCAGTTTATATTCCCCTTTACAGTTATGAATTCCCAGCCACTCTGTTGTAACACGAACAGGAGGTTCTAATATTTTAGGAGTAATATTTAACTTTTAAAGTGCACTTTATAATTTATATATTTTTTCCTAACATATACTCCGGCTTTTCATGTGCCGTTATTCCACCTCCTTTTCTTGAATAGTGAATAGGACACTAGGACCATGTTTTAGTAAGTTTTTTATAGGTTGTTTTGCTACGAATCATTTGTAAAGGTTACTTAATATCATTTACTTTCCCTATTCATAAACTTATATCTGGTTCTGTCTTTTCATGTATGATGCGAGTCAATTTATATTTAAAAATGCTAAATACATTAAATAATGAGACAACAACAACAGCCAAGCCTTTTGTCCCAAACATATTGGAGCAAGCTAGGAAAGAAACCCAATCAAAGTCAATAAAACCCCTAAACCTTCGATTTTTGGTCATGGTTCTGGTACGTGGATCGCTAATTTCCATGCACTCCTATCCAACGCCAAATCTTTAGGAACGTTTCAATCCCGCAAGTCTCTTTTAACTGCTTCTTCTCACATTAGTCTCAGTCGACCTCTGTCTTTTCTTATTTTTTCGCGATGGCTTAAAATTCTACGATTCACCGGTGCCTCAGGAGGCCTCCATTGGGGATGTTCAAACCATCTCAGATGATTTTGGACAAGTTTTTCTTAATTGGTGCTACCCTAACCCTATCACATATATCATCATTGCGGATTCGATCTTGCCTTGTATGACCACAGATCCAACTAGCATCTGCATCTCTGCTACGCTCATCTTCTGTACATGCTGTCTTTTTGTCGCTTAACACTCCGCTCTATACGACATTGCAAGTCTAATCGTCCTCCTATAGAACTTACCCTTTAACTTTTGATGAACTTTTCTTTCACATAGAACACCCGATGTTTGGCGCCATTTCAACCACCCAGCTTGTATCCTGTGTTTCACGTCTTCATCAATCTTGCCGTCACTCAGTAGTATCGATCCCAAATATTGAAAAGTTTCCTTCCTGGACACTACTTTTCCATCCAGACTAACATTAATTAATGAGAACTGCTCAGGATTTGTACTTGATTGCCCTGCCTAATGTTACAAAAATCAGTAAATTACATATCTACTTGTTCTTTTTGTTCTTCTATTTTGGGCTCAAGAAGAAGGTTTGAAGTTTAGGACGCTGCTTCATTATCCCAAAGAGGAAGGTTTGAAATTTAGGACGCTGCTTCATTAGCGCATCAAGTATCCCAGCCTTTATTTAGTGATTATCAATGACTGTCTGTTTGCTGCATGGACAAATGATGCTAATGTTGATTCGCATGATATTACCACTGTGTATACTTTTAGGCTGCTACTTTGGAATCAGTTTTAGGTGAAGTTCTGTGATTGTCGCCTTTCATATTCATCTACCCTTGCCACCTTTCATTCTTATCTTCCATTGCCATATCATACTGGACTTGCCTACTCTTTTGCACAACCGATTCACATTCGTTATGTTCTGGCAAACCAAAGATTAGAGATGCACCTTCATATGGCTGTTCAAAAGATGGATTTACTAAAAAAGTGGAATTGTTACTATTCATTGTATTCAGAGTAGTTACTATGATTGCTGCCTTTCATATTCATCTACCCTTGCCATCTTTCATTCTCATCTTTCATTGCCATATCATGCTGGACTTGCCTACTCTTTTGCACAACCCATTCACATTCATTATGTTCTGGCGAACCAAAGATTAGACATACACCTTCATATGGCTGTTCAAAAGATGGATTTACTAAAAAAGTGGATTTGTTACTATTCATTGTATTCAGAGTAGTTACTATTAGTTAATTCTGACCGTTTTGTAATATGATGTACACCTTGGAACCACATGGTCTAATGCTACTCAGATAAATTTGCAAAACTATATTGTGGAAAATGTCCTCAGACACGTTAGAAAATATACACCATGTTGTAGGATGGTGTGCTTCAATTTGTTACATAATGGACATACTGTAGTAAGTAACAACTTGTGTATACTAACTAATTTTGTTTTTTAGAGACATTGCGATTTTGATAATTGCAAAATCAAAGGATCTTAACTTCGGATTTTTACATTTGAAGGTAAGAATTACCTAAGATGTTTACAATTTGGTGGCAACCTTCTTCCGAAGAAAAGCAAAAACACATATGTGTACCCATGCATACGTGCAGAAAGACGCACAAACTACTTCCTCTGAACTCTTTCTAGGCACAATTTACTGACAAAAAGAATGAATAGTGTGCTGTGTTGGGTCCATTATTTGTACAGAGTTTTGATTGTTTAAGTGCTTAATGCCATAGAGGCTGTTCTCTCTGGTGAACAAAGACTTAAAAATAGTGTTGGCAAGTCCTTGGGGGAGCAACCAAGGGTAATTATGTACCAACGAGTTATTGAAAGACCTTCAGACTAGTATTTTATTCTAGAATATTCATTACAACTATATACTTCTATATGATGGCACCTAGAATTTATCACTAATTATCCATAAGCATTTTTGTTGTTTTCCTCCCTTGTTTGTGTCTTCTCCTTTTTGCTCTGAGTTATTCATGATATATTGTACTCCCTCTGGTCACAAATAATTGTTGTTTTGGACATCGACATAGACCCCAAAACTCAATTTTGATCACTAATTTCTATTGTAATATATTTAAAAAATCTAATACAATTATAATATTATGAAAGTACATTTCGAGACGAATCTAAACATATGATTTTCATGCATCCAATCTAAATGTTTAAAAAGATATCAATAGCAAAGGTTTTAAAAGTTTGACTACACGTATTCCAAACCGACAAGTTTTTGTGAACCGGAGGGAGTGGAATTCGGCATTCAATGAGATTACAAAGATGGATACCTTATTCCGGACAATAATTGAAACCTTAATGTATGTACAGTACTCAGTTTGAATAATCTAATAGGACGAACGGTTAAGACTTAAGAATGGGGTATTGGGGTGAACCGATGAATACTGTTTTACCTTTTCCGGGTGAACCGATGAATACTGTTTTACCTTTTCCCTGTGAGTAATGAACATTACCTATCATTGCACTCTATTTGTTCTGTGGTCTTCCTTTATAATGGGCTCACTATTTTAGGGTTTTCTTTGTCTTCCCATCTCCTTCAGCTTTGCTCCCTCCTGTGTTATTATGTGAAAATCTAGTACAGCGACTGGTATCTGATTGTGTCCAAGTAACAAACAGTGCTGAGTGTTGATTGATGTGAGGATAACTACATTAGTTTAGCTGAGTCAAGACAACTTCATAACCTTAAGAGGAACAAGAGAGGGTTTTCATAGACACCCCAAATAGCACTCTTAAGCTTACAAGGGATAATAGCCAGGTTTATTGCGTGATTTGAACATGGGTTGTTATTACAGTTTGCTAGAGTATGCTAGAAATACAGATCCACTAGAATATTTTCACTCCCAAGGGAGCATTGTATCTTGCCAAAAGCTTACTTCAATGTCTCTACCTAATCGCGCGTTACACCATCTGAATCTGTGTGTTTATATTTTTTATTAAATGTGTTTGTATTTTTTTATCTGTTTGTTAGAAAACAGCCACCTTTACCCACTGATTATTTTAACCTTGGTCAGGCTTGTCTACCTTCCGAAGTTACATTTTTATGCTTCTTTATTTTCTTATGCAGGAGGCGACTCTTTAACATGATAAACAACTTGCCTACGATATTTGAGGTAGTGACAAGAGCAGACGAGAAACAGGCGAAGGAGAAGACACCCAACACTAGTAGCAAGTGCAACAAACCTAGTTCAAAAGTGGTATGTGTATATGCCTTTTCGCTGCCATGCAACCTGAATTGCTGCTGATTGCACGTTCTGTCTGCAGCAATCGAGAGCTGAGTCTCGTTCAAAGGCTAAGCTGTCAACCCCCAAGGATGAAGAAGGGAGTGGCGATGACGACAGAGATGAAGAGCACGACAACACTCTGTGTGGAACTTGTGGAACCAATGATGGCAAGGACGAGTTTTGGATCTGTTGTGATAACTGCGAGAAGTGGTATCATGGGAAGTGTGTCAAGATCACACCCGCTCGAGCCGAGCATATCAAGCAGTACAAGTGCCCGGATTGCGGCAACAAGAGGGCCAGGGCATGAGTAACAAGCATTGGTGAAATTGTTAGAAGGGAAACCATCTCCAGGTGTCTAGATCTCTAGATATTATTATGGCGTAGTTTTCTAGTTTGTAAGCTTGTTTTTTATTTAAACTATAACTGTTGATTAGTTGTTCGGCCTAATTGTGTTTAAAAACTAAACATCTTTCGTGTGTTGGCATCGGCCTTTCTAGTCTGTAACGTTGTCAGCTGAAGATATCGACTGCTCTGCTGATCATTTCTTTGGTTCTTGCGCTCTTGGTATTTTGTGACTCTACCCGGCATCCGCAGAATTTGCACTGAATTTGAATCTGGATGGTTGATAAATTGTCTGCAAAACAATTAAACGAAACCAAAACAACATTGCCGACCCTTCGTTTGCCTGTCGAATATACGGGCGGTTCACCGGGCATGGGCGCGCACGGCAAACGAATGGGGCCGGCCGACCTCTCGGGTGGGGCATTCGGCGTAGGATTGCATGGTGCGGCTGCGGCCGTACGTGCGGAGAGAGCGACGCGACAGCGTGCGCGTGCTTAGAGTCGGACTCGGATCGATGCTTGTAATTGACTGGCTTTACTGTTCATTGTTGCTCTCCCCGTGTGTCATTCTGTGTTCAGTGCAATTCATAGGAAGTTCTCTCTGTTTAGTGCAGGGATTCTTGAGCCGTTGGAGCAGTTTTTCGTGGCATGAAGCAATTGGCAAGACGAATGGAATTCAATCACGTTGGATTTTCTCTGTGTATCCAGCTGTATTACTTTTGTGTTCTTTTTCTTTTTTTTGTCATTGAAATGAGTTGGTAAGTAGTAGTAAATTGACTTGAATAGTCATCATGAATGGAATAGTATCGGGTTACATTTGTACCATACTGAATGTAGGCTTCAGTATCACATTTGCCTTATATCAGGTTGGTGGTGTGAGCCCTGGAAAGTCGCGACACATGGATCAGATCCAAAATGATTGCGGCAATTGCCAAGAAATTTCAAATTTGTGTTCAAGTAGAAAGGAGTAAGATACCAATAGACTTATAAGTGTCAAAATCAGATGTATTATGGTCTTTTTTGCCTCTAATACTCTCTTTCAAAGTTTTTAGAACCAACCTCCTATCAAACATTTTCCCTAACCCACTCCAGATTCTCATAGAAGTGGATGAGCAGGAGCAGAAGCTAAAAAAGAGCAGCAGGAGCCCAACCAAACTTAGTAATGAAGGAAGACGTGACGATGGAGTTTCTGGAGCGCGACCTGCTGGGAAAGCTGAAGCGAGAGCCGGTCGGAACCAAGCGCGACATGCAACCGGAGCAGAAGCCTCTCCCTCGAAAGGACCGAGAGGTTGAAATTGACCTCGACGAGGCCAATAAACTGGAACTGGAAGGCCACCGCGATGAGCACCACACTATGCAGCAAGCCAGCGAGGTTAAGTTAGAATGATAAATCCAAGGCGTTATGGCGCCAGAAATTTGACTTTCTTTAAGAGCACGATAAGCTTGCATACATTCAACACACATCGCACTGGAATTTGTCGGAGGCATCCAAAATTTCATCATGTGCGACACATATATTTCTATTGAACACGAGCGGACGCCACATATTTGTACTTTTAAAATTAGTGGACACCAGTGCTAAGTCTAGAACTTGAACTTGTGTGTGTTGGATACACAACCGCATACCTAGATATTCAGTCACACCAAACTTCACATACAATTGTACAACTATGTTTATACGGGGACATTGAACATCTATAATAATAAAATTATGTGTAAGCTTGTTTTTTATTTGAATTATAAGAGTTGATTAGTTGTTCGACCAAATTGTGTCTAAAACTCAACATCTTCGTGTGCTGACACCTGCCAAAGCCCAAACCCATCAAAACTCCATCGCCCATCTCGCACCGCCGCCTTCGGTGCTTGCTCGTCGCCGCACGCGCGCGGTGATGCCATGGCTCGAGCCCTCCTCCGAATAACCCGCTACCCCCCGCTCTTCTCCCCGTCCACCACACGCCTCCCGCCTCTGCTCCCCCGCCGTGCCTCCCCTCCTCTCCGCTTCCTCTCCCTCTCCCCCTCGTCCTCGTCCCCCGCTGTATCCACTAGTTCAGATAGTCCCCGTGACGGCGGCAAGGGGGAGGATGGCAAGAGCGGCTGGGAAGACTATCTGGGGATGAGCGACGACGATCTGATGGGGCAGTGCGAGATGGGCACGTTCAAGGCATCCGGCCCCGGCGGCCAGCACCGCAACAAGCGCGAGTCCGCCGTCCGGCTCCGCCACCGCCCCACCGGCATCATCGCCCAGGTCGTTCCCCGGTGTAGAGCGACTTTGCTGATCAAAATAAAGTCGGTTAATTTAGCTGTGATTCCAGTTATTTAACTTTTAGTGCTACACCGGTTGACTCTAGCTGTAAAACTTGTAGTTGCTGGGAGACGGGTACAGTTCTGTGTTGCATTTGTGAATTGTGAAGAAAAGGAGGGATATTTGGAGGGTGGAGGCGCATTGCCTGTTTTGAAGAGTAAGGGTGTGTTTGGTAGGGCTCCAGGGTATTCCTAGCTCCACCAGATTCGTAGAGCTGGAACTGTGAGTACATTAAGAGTGTTTAGGTGGATCATCTTGTTTACATTTTAGATTAAAAATATAAACTTAATTTACTTTATTTTAACCTACAAGTTTCAGATCTCAGATGAAATTAGGATCTAGAATTCTACCAAACATGTCCTAAATGGTTCAGCCCAAGTTACATAAAGATAGTGTGTCCATAATCACAAATATTGAAATACATATAGCTAACAAGGCCGAGAAAATTTCCATTAGTTCAAATAATAAAGATTGATGTATCATTCTTCCAATTTTTCACACCGCTGCCTTTGTCGACCTCTTGAATCTAAACACACCATCCACTGACCTTACCAATGAACAGTTCATACATTGCTTCCAAAGTTCCTACAGTGAAGGATATGATCCAAAAAAAATGACATATCGGATCAATGCAATCACTAGCCTGTGGAACTCCGGATCAACTAAATGACTATTTTTTTGCCTGATTTCTTGTTTTCCTTCATGTCAGCCATCTCATGCTTTGTTATGTCATAGAAGTACAGAACTAGCTCTTCCCCCCTCTTGTGCATGTTAATTTATTCTCATTATGGTTCCCTGCAGGCTGTGGAGGATCGATCGCAGCATAAGAATCGAGCATCTGCTTTATCTCGGCTTCGGACCTTGATTGCTCTTAAAGGTTAATCTGTTATACTGATAAATAACTCTTAACTAATTATATGCAGATATAATGTTATGACACAGTGATATTGTGGCCTAAACACCTTGAGAAACATATTTTGTTTGTTGTGAACCTGCTCATCATAGTCCAGACATCCAATTGCATAAGAGCAAGGCAGCGACCTATTGTCTCAATAGTCATCTTGATGAGCTTGCACTTAGCTATGATTTCAGATGTACTAATAATTAAGTGGCGTTAAAGATGTTCAACTCGTCTCCAGTTTTTCGTGCCGGTATGCAACACTTTGATCATTCATAACTTAATTTTATCAGTCAGGAAGCCCATAAACCTTGAGGACTACACTCCTCCAGTTGAGCTTCTTCAGATATTGCCTCTGAAGTGTACCATCCGAGGGAAGGATGTTGGCCCCCAAATTGGTCCAAATAACCCAAAATTTTCTCCAGTATGCTTCTGTCCTTATCTTAATGTGCAAAACACATTTCATTTATTGTCCTTAATATTTTCAATTTGAATGCCCCCCTTTCCATGTTATCTTCTGGTGGGCAGGGAATGCAAGCTTTATTAGATCTTCTATTTGCTGTTGAAGGTTCTGTTTCAGAGGCAGCAAAAATTTTAGGGTAATGCATGACTTTCTATATTCTATCTTTTATTTGTGCCAAAAAATTCTAGTCTATTCCATTTTATGTGGGCTCACAACATGTTTATTCCATTCTAGTTTTACAATGAAGCCACCTCACGTATTCTAATTCTGTTGAACTTTGCAATGTATTGCAGCCTAAGCACTGGTGCTCTGTCAAGGTTGATTCTATCAGATGATTCTCTCCGAATGGCTGCAAACGAACTGCGAGCTTCCAAGGTAACCCTGCTGCAACCTGCAAATAAATGGCTGTACATGTCTTATGTTCACTAACAAGAGAATAGCACACAGCACATTCCACAGTCCAAACATCAGGCTTCCCGAGTCCTGGCAATAGCTGATCATGTTACCCAGAGCACCCAAGCAAAGTTTTACTATGAGCTCATAGTCTCAAAACTCCACTGCCGACCCATTACATGACTTCCTAGTTCACAATATTCTTTAGAAATAGAAGAGTACGAGGACTTAGCTACTATGATAGCTGAACCATAGGCTAATTTGTGTAATTTATTACTAAGGACGTCCTATGTTTTGAGTATTAACCAAGCTCTGAAGTCAATTCATGTCATTCCCAAGTTATTTAATTTGCTGCAGGCTTTGCTGATGAAAAACCATCACCATAACTGTGTATCTCTCTCACTGCAGGGACTGAAGCCACTAAAATGATATCCTGCGTGATGTTGCCATCTTCAACCGTGTCATAGGTGCCAAGTGGCTCAGAACCCTCATGGTTTCAAGGCATGCCTTGGGGGATTATCCCAATTCCTTCGTGCAAGGAATGCTCATATACTCAGGATTGCCTTATACAGGGCCAATATTCCAGCTTGTGTCGTAGAACTCTGTGACCTCGTTCTGTCTTACACAGGCATGAACGTTATCCTACACTGCAGTACCATCTTTTTCAGAGGAAGCAACGCGTTTAACTTGCCACCCAAAGGGTAAAACGGCTGTGTTCATTGTATTGGATGTAATTACCGCATGAATACACAATTATAATTTCATGTATTGCCATTGCTCGATGCTGTCTTAAACAAATTGGAGCTATTCAATTTAAATATGAAATATATTTATGTTTACATTTCCATTGCATGAAAGTTGCGACCGTAAACAAAGTAACAATTGTTGTGCCAAGTATGAACTCAACATAAAACATTACCGTATTTTCATCGGTATAGAAAGAATGTTACATACAGGTCAGCTGTCTCATGCAATGCTACGTGATTATTTTCTTGTTTCGAGAACTGCGGAACTGCAGAGGAATGCTGTACTGACAAATTCATATGGGTGCCTCTAAAATCAAGTAAACAGTTAATTTTTACTGTCGGCTCTATTTCTCATTCATCAGGCGCTCAGCCAGGAGCAAGTCATCAGGAGTTGTCACCTGCAATAAGTTCGCATTTTGACAATCAATCTCACAGTTGAGGATATCATAGTTCAAATCACTAATTTGGAATACCTTAATGTTTGTGTAAGAGCCCTCGGTGATATAAACAGGGTGTTTCAGGTATTCCACAATGGAGACATCATCAGTGACTTCAAGGCCATCCCTGTGATGCAAAGTTAATCGACGAGAATTGAGAACCAGTATATTAGTAAATTAGATTTGCTGTGAGGTAAGAAAGCTAACCGTTTAACAAGCTCAAAACCATTTTTGAGTAAATTGGGCTTCATCACCTACAATCAGAAAACATTTTCTTGTAATATTTGTTGTTGTTCCTGACAAATAAAAAAAAACATAGCTGTTTTTGTCTATGTGAACAAGAAAAATAAAAAACATGAAACATACTCTTATTACAGAGGAATTAGTGTTATTACCTGTGGAGTTTGCATTTCCCAAAGAGTTTTCCTATCAAGGGTTTTTATAACAAAAGAATCGCTATCGGCCTGAAGGAAAAAGAGGTAAAAGAATATTACAATCCCGTCTGGAATGTTAAGGCCTTAGTGGATAATAGTTACACAGCAAGAAGTTCTCTGTAGATTAATTAAGAAATATTATGATTGTTGGACTGCAAGAAATTGGCCAACAATCTTTGCAAGCTCATCATATTGATGATAGTCTGGATGGTATAAACACTCACCTCCTTTATGGTAGCTTTCACAGGCACGCCAAGAACAGCTGCTCCATGCACTGCAGCATCTTCTACGACCTAGTTAGTGAAATCAAAATCAATATTAATCCTTGAGCAACCCGCAAAGCTTTTGGAGATTTTTTTTCTCTCTTTACAAAACTGCCTGCTCACCAGAAGAAAAAAAGCACTAGTTCTGGAATACGAAAGCTCCAGAATTAAATATTCTTCACTAAGGCAGCCCAAAAAAGTTCAAAGCTGGATAAGTTGTTTAGCAATTTATCCCAAGCAGTCACGCATGCAGTTCATCTTCACAAAATATCAGTTACAACTTACAACTTGCAAGGGAAGGTTTTCTGTTGATTGATGGCTCTGAAAGTTGGTTTGATCAATACTGAGCATACTACAGAAATATCCTAGTACACATGCTATGATGAGTAACTCATGCTGGATCATAGGAGCTAACCTTTTTGACATCTTCAGAGGAAACTAGGGGCCTTGCAGAATCATGGACACAAACAAGTTCTGAACCTCCATCGATTTCCTGCCAACAAAATAATACAAAGTAAAAAAATGGAAAAAGGTCTCTACAATATTTATGCACAAAAGCAACATAAGCAGCAGTATAGAAGTAGGTTACTACTAACCTGAAGTCCGTTATAGACAGAGTCTTGTCTCTCTTTTCCCGGGCATGCAAATTTAATAGGTATTTGCAAGTTCTCAATAGGATCTGCGGAATGGAAGATGATAATTCATTGACCACTAACTCAGAGACACCACCGTACCCATGTTTAAATTTAGTCATAGAATTTGGTTTTAAAAAAAAGGATTGGGTCCAGACAACTTTGAAACCTTCAAATATATCGTTGTAGTCTGGATCACACACCACCACAACTTCTTTAACTTCCTTCAGCTCACAGAATGTCTTTAAACTGTGGGATACAATGTAAGATTCCATGTCTACATCAAATTGCAGAATGAAGGAATTCCAAAAAAAATATATGCTGAAGAAATGAACCTGTGCAGTGCAATGGGTACTCCCAATAACGGTAGATACTGTTTTGGCATACTCGCCTGTTACAAAAGGTGGACAAAATTTAGACAGAACAATCATCCGCTGGAATGAAGTGCTAAGGCCTAAATTCACTGCCAACTGACACAGTTATTTTGAAGGTGTTAACTAGCACAATTCATTCCACACATAAAAAATGGTAGCAACAAGAATGGCTCTGCAGTCTGTTCCTTTTTGTTCAACTCCATTGTGAATGTTCAATAGTGCATAACCTTGGCGCATTGCAATTATACTAATTTCTAAAATGGACAATGGCATAAAGACCCCAACAGAAGGAATGATCAAGATGGTGTACCTATGTTGAGCTAAAACTTTTATTTCCCAAAAATAATCAAACTAATTAACCCACACGACAGCTACTGAAAGCAGGTTTAACAGAATACCCCCATTCTCTTGCCCTGCCCTCCGGACAGGAGGATCACCGAGACGCTCCTCTCCTTTACAGTCACACCCTGACGAAACAAAAGCTCGCGTCAGTACTCACTCCCTTAGTCAACAGCACACGCGAGCACGCGGCCGCATCTTCTAAAAGCCACCGCACCTGCGCCCCGTCCGCTTTGGCAGCGTAGATAGCCGAATCCGAATGTCTCGTGTGCCGCCGAAGAGCAACCCCACAGCTCCCACCTGAAAAAAAAAACCCGAATGTCTCAGCATAGCAGGTACAAACAATCCAATCGGAATTCTCGAGCATTCTCACATCGAAGGCGGAGCGTGGGTCGATAGCGGCGCCTACACAAACAGGTAGAGAAGTGTCGATTGGCATGTAGCGACCGAGCAATCCTTACCAATCCGAAGGCGGCGCCCGAGGCGGGACGCGGGGGGCAGTGCGAGCGTGGGGGAAGGCAGCGGCGACTGTGGCGTCGAGGCGGGAGGGAGCCGCGCGTGGAAGTGAAGGCAGAGTCGGAGCTCCATTCCGGAGGCGCTGGTTGGTCGCCAATAGGAGGAAGAAAGGGGGTGGTGGCCGCGGCGGCGGCGATGGGCGGCACAGGGGCGATAGAGAGCGGGGGAAGTCCGGAAGGGAAGTGAAAGCGGTCTACGATGAATGTAGCCTTTGCCTGTGTGTTGTGCATTCCGGTCAATCTCTGCCGTCCACATGTTTTATTTTTTCCACAAGAAATTTTGTCCGATTTGGCTCCTCCGGTTTGATTTTTTTTTTTTCCGTTTTTAACTCTCACGACGGTGTATTTATGAGAATAGCCCTATGCAGCGGTTGAACCTTGCCAATAATTAAATATCGGCACACTGCGAACTAAGAAAAAGTAGGCAAACATTGAATCGATAGACATTTTAAAGAGAATCTCTGCGTCATACATAGCCAGTGAAGGAGTTTGATCTGGATAAGACACAACTTCGTTTATCCTATTTCTTCCTGACGAGCTAGGCATCCAACACAGGTCCAAAACTCTGTGAAGAGATAAAATACCTAACGTCCCTACACATTAGTATAGAACCTATTGTCCTTTTGCTTCCATAACCTCTTGGATTGTAATATAATCTTTTGGTCAGCCGTCTCACCTCTCATTGGATGTAAAAGAAGAGAAGATTCACCCAAAAGTGCAAGCACAGGTGGTCACAAACACAGAGGAACAGTTCCACAACTGTTGGCATCTGATTATTGATAGGAATTGGACCAAATTAGTGATAAACACAGTGCTTACCGTTATATACAGAGCATACATGCAAGAACAATGGCATGCAAAGATGAAAGAAAGAGCTTCCAGCAGGTACGGATTGAAGCCTAAATTTCTTTCCGCCACATGTATCATTCAAATCACACACTATAGACTTCGCGGATCACTTGACGATCGAAGTTTTTTTCTCGGCGAAAAGAGGGATTTCGTTACTTAAACAGGGTGGCGTCACAATCTTCGAGCACAAAGTGCTTAATACAACTAGGAGTATCTGCTAACCAAACCGCCGAACTAACAGAACGTCGGCCATGTTGAGCTAGCTTACGAGCTTACCCTATTTCTGGGACCTCCCTCCTTACCTTCGTCAACCGGACTTCTCCTAGGCGCGCCATCAGGTCCTTTGCATCACCGATCAAAGCAGCCTGTTTCGACCTGGCTACTCCTGAAGCATGTAAGGCAGGAATACGCGACGAGCAATCAGCTGCAAGTATTTTCGGAGCCTGGCACCATTGCAAAGCTAAAGAAAGAAAGCCGTGAACTCAGCTGCTTCTCCAGAGGCACAGCTGAAAAGATTTCTCCCAAGATAAAATCACAACTTGACCCTCCGGTCCGGGTTCATGACTACAACTCCGGAACTAGCCTGCCCTGGCTGCTCCACAAAACTTCCCTCGACATTAATTTTGAGCCAGCCCTGATCCGGCGCCTTCCACCTTGCTAACCACGTCGAGGCCGTCACAGTTATTCCTGCATTCGGATTTTTCGCAGGAGATAGTTCGCCTAAAACTGCTTTTCCTTTTGCATCTGGTTCCTTCAAGTGAAATTGATGAGCAGTGCTTAAATGCCTTCCCTCCTAATAAAAGTTTCACAAATCTTGAAGAAAACAAAAGGACAAGTAATCACCATCTATTATTCATTCATGCTTTAATATTTGTGCAACTATCAAAACAACAAGCATAGAAACACCTCACGAAATTGATTCATGGTGCTGTAGAGAGCAAGAAGTGAAGGGGCTGATTTTTCAACAGAGAAGCTTGCAGCTCCATGTGTCAAAGCATTCCTATCACTCTCAGTTTTTCGAAAGAACGAGAAATAGAAAGTCACGGTCCTCTTATCTATCAACAGAAGGAACCAATCCGGACCAATATCTAGGAACTGTTCAGCGCCGGCACACACCAATCACAATCAGACCGCATCATGTCCAGGAGGGCTCGAGCATGAGGGCAACGAACCACTGCATGCAGGCCAATCTTCCGCCTCTATTCAAATATTACACAAGTATCATCCTCCAAGAAGTGCCTAGCCTTCTTGTTGCATTCGCCGGCAGCGCATTTCTTGCTAATCGCCATGCAAAATTTTTCACCTTAGGCATCGCATTGCCTGACCAAATGTTACTCCAACTACTTCTCCTGCATACTGAAACACTGCTCGAGGAAGCACTTTCAGACGTCATTAAAGTCTAGGGCCAGCTTACAAGCACTTCTTACTAAGAAAATTCCTAACTTTTCATAGTTCCACGCAATAACATCTTCAGCATATCTTATTGGGATCTTTGTTTTCATAATTTGAGCAGCGTCCAGGGAAAGGAAGGTCAGTCGTATAAAGTCTGAACTCCACTCTCTTGTCCCCAGAATCATGAGTTCAGAGACCCATCTAAATCTCGATCGGCCACGCTTGGCAACAGGCCGCAGAGAAAAACCTCGTGGGATCCAATTATCAAGCCATATACAAATTATGAAACACTGCTCCCTTCTCATGCTCAGATCCGCCCTCCCTTTGTCAGATCCGGTAATCTTGCTGGTGCCTGAGGTGGCTCGGCCGTCGGAACAGGCGCGGCGAGGCCACGGTCACGCATGGCAGTTGGTGCTAAGAGTGCGGTGAGCAAGATGTGGAGGCGTAGGGCGGGGGCGGCGAGGCCACGGTCACGCATGGCAGTTGGTGCTAAGAGTGCGGTGAGCAAGATGTGGAGGCGTAGGGCGGGGGCGGCGCTGCTGTGGCCGCCTCTTTCTTCCTTCGGCGGGCGCTGTCGGTGCGGCTGCTCGCCACGATGCAGATCTGGCGTGGCGGTCAGGTCTGGGGTTGTGATTGGTGGATGTCCATGTCAGCGCGCCGCCCCGGCGGTTCCAGATGATCTTGGTTGGTTGCAGTGCGTCCAGGGGTTGTAGGCGGCGTTTTTTTTCCTCGGCGGGTTGGGGGGCGGCGAGGAACATGAAGATCTCTGTGATGGGAAGGCGGCGAGAAGAACGAAGACAGCAGCGTGAAGAAGGAAGGTGCTGAATGGTGAGGGGCCGAAGCACAGGCGCGGCGTGAGCGCGGGCGTTACCATTAGGACCTAGGCGCAGGCCTAGGTGTCGGCGGGGTGTTTTCCCCCGTGTGGAGGTGAGGTTCTCTGCGCGGTTGCGTGAGGAAGTCTAGCAGGTGGCGGGCGATGGCATGGGGACGGCGACAGGAAGATCGAGGAAGGCAGGCACATGAGGACGATCAGTTGCGCTGCTCCATTTCCTCCTCCAGCTCGAGGTTTAGGTTCAGGGCTGCCAGCAGAAGGTGGACAACGAGGTTGATGTGCGTGTTGTGGGTGTCGTGTGTCCGCGATTGGCTCCGCTAAACCCTTCGATTCGGGTGAGGGCGGTATATGTGGCAGTGGTCTGCTCGTGGTCTCGATTGTGCGATGGCTTTGGTCGTTTCGGTTGAAGGTCGTCTCAGTTGAGGCTTGTCGCGCCTATGTTTTGCTGCTCTTTGCGGAGTATTTGGGGTGTGCTGTGAGAGCTTCCAGGTTTAGAGCTCTGCACACGTTGTTGGTGTTCTCCTTGTTGGAGATGGTTGTAGGTCTTGTCTTTGTATTCCCTCTTCGGAGGTTTCTGTTACGGTTTCTTTTCTTCTGAAATGAATGGCAGAGCTCCTGCCCTTAGTTTCAAAAAGAAAAAAGAAAAAAAAAAGCCATATACAAACCTGATCCCCAGTTCCAATTACGCCAAATAAGACCCTTCTTTAGAAGCTCGAGCCCATATTCAATAGCTCTTCGAGTACTTGAAGCATTCCCCGTAAAAACAGTATCGATGAGATTCCCATTAGCACATAGACTGTCCAGGAAATAAAAGTAGACGCCAAGCTTGCCGGGCTGACAAAGCTTTATTAAATAATCTCAAATCCCGAAAGCCAATTCCACCTTTGATCTTTGGCAAAATCAACTACTCCCAAGAACACCAGTAGGTCTTTCTTTTACCATCCTCTGCACCCCGCCAATACTGTCGGATTAATTGCATAAACTCGTCACAAAGCATGACTGGAAGTTTAAAAAGAGCCATCGTGTAGGTCGGCAAAGCTGAGCCACTGATTTAGTAAGAACCTCCTTCCCTGCCATTGAAAGATGCTTTTCCCTCCGGTATGATAATAGTTTCCCAAATCTTGCTTTGAGAGTTTGGAATTCATCGCGCTTCATACGTCCCTTCGGCATTGGCAATCCAAGGTACTTCGCCTCAAAAGTCACTTGCTCGATCTGTAGCTCTCTAAAACATCCCAAAAATTTCAAAAATGGATTTAACTGCTTTTCTCAAATTTATTGGAATTTTCGCCGAATTTTCCTTGATGTTATGTGAACCATTTTTAGCATCTTTCCGTTTTTGGCTTCTTCCTCCGAAACCCGCCTTCCTCTTTTGGAATCCCGCCTTCCCTCCCATTCGGCCCATTTCTTCTTTTCTTTCCCCCGCGCGACCCATGCTCCTTCGGCCCACCCCTGCGCTGGCTCTCCCTTCGCCCTGTTCTTCTTCTTCCTCGCAGCTCCTCCCGATCCGATCCTTCGCCGTTTCTCTCTACGCCCGATCGTCCAAATCTTCACAGATGCTTGCTTCGCCCACCGGCTTCTTCGCCACCAGACCTACCAAGACGACGTTGTCTTCTTCCCCGTTTTGGTAGCTCTGTTCCTCCGCTCGCAATAATGTCGCCGCCCCCATTTTCAGACCTCTGCGCCAGCCATGATCGTCGCCATTTACTCACTTTGTCTCATTGTCTCATCGCCATGCAACGTCAGATCGTCGTCACGCTCAAAAGTCAGCCCTCCGGTCACCTCAAGCCTTTTTCCCGCCCGTTCGTCGCCCTTTCTCTCTCTCCCCGCCCGAGCTCCCTCTCTTCTTCATTGAGCACTATATAAGCCCCATTTTCCGCCATTTGTGCTGCGCCGAGCTCGCTGCCATCTCCTCCCCACTTTCCGCTAACTTTTCCCAACTCTCGCCCCCGCATTTGCTCGCTCCACGCTCGTCTCCTCCGTCTCTGGCACCCTACCGCCGCCGCGCGCCTCCGCTTTCTCCCCCGCACAATTCTTCTCCGATTTGGGATCGCCATAAGCTCCTTCACCTCCTCCCCCACTCCGTTTCTCTCCCCTCGCCCTCCTCCGCCCTCGGCGCGAAGCGTCTTCCCCGGCTCCAGTCTCCACCGCCGCCAGGCCGTTTCCCTTTCTCCCTTCCCCATTTTCGCCCATCCCCGAGTTCGCCGTGAGTTGAGCTCTCTTCCCCGCCAGTCCATTCCTCCGCCCGAGCCATAGCTCCTGGGCCATAGATTCATCTTCCCAAGACTGGCGATTTCTTCTTCGCCGCCAGACTGCTTTCGCCCCTCTCCTCGGTGCGTGGACCGTGTCGGCCGATCTGCCCTCCCGATCGCTGCCCGTGGGCCTTCCTCGGCCGTCTAATCCACGGCCCCACTTGTCGGGCTTGATCATGCGAATGTGGGCTCGCGCTAATGGGTCAATTCTCTTACCCTGTGCAGCCCATTACAACAGTGTCCCTTTTCTTTTTCTTTTTGGGTTTTGCTGATTTGAAAACCCGAAAAATCATTTAAAATTCCAGGAAAAATCTCAAAAAATCCCAAAAATCCAAAAATGCCAAAAGTACATATTTTTGACCGGTTCGAGCCGCTGAGTCCAAAAATGATCTCCGTTTCGCCATACCAAGTCCAGAAAATTCCAAAAATACCCCTGAGCTCCGTTTCGACCATTTTCTCTCTGATTTCTTTTCCGTTTCTTTTTCTCTGTTTTGTTTTGTTCGTTTATTTATCGGTTGCGTTTTCTCGCGTTAGATTCAACGTCGAACAACAGCTTAGCACGAGTCTCGAGCAGAGCAAGACGAGGAGCTGACGCAGGAACAAGAGCCGTTCGGGGTCAGACACGACATCGACCGTCTCTCGTTAGGCGAACCTTTAACCTCGCAAGGCAAGCCACACTCTTTGAACATGTTTGATCCCATTATTCCGTATAATTACTGTATGTAATTAGTTACTGCATTTGTCTGTAAATAGAGTAGAAATCTAAAACGAAGTTAGTTTGGAAAGACTTGACTAGTTAAACCCACTTCCTTGTTAAAACCCTGTTGAGTACGCCATATTCAATTGTAACCCTAGGTTATCAATAATGAACTGTCGTAGGATAGTTATATTAATAAACATTGCTCTTCTTTTATTATTTAAAACCCCCGGGTCTTGATTCGGGGCACATTTATAAAACCTGCTACGGTTTGGGGGACAGTATTGGGTGGACCACGGAAGGTGGATGTCGCCCAATCCCCAAATCGATGACAAGCCCAAGCAGTGGTGTGGAAAGGGTGCAGGAGGTACCGTGGTGCGGTGTGTGTCGGGCTGTCTTCAAGAATTAAGGATTAACCCACGGCAAAGTAAATAACTCGTAACCCTCTCAACCACAAGTTGGGTCGGTCACTTTGTTGACATGATCCGCGAGTCTTAAGATATTGTCTTTCCCTTGAATGCCTCATGTGGACCCCAATCTTTGTTGGAAGGATGGGGAGCGTTGAGGTTAGGGGTGGAACGGAATGGTGCGGCCATTCGGCGGTTTTCACAACATTAGGATTCCTTAGTTGGTCAGTCCGAGTAGGTTCACTTTGGCCAAGTGGGCCGCTGGAAACTGAGGATGTGCACCGCCTACTGGGTAGGAGCTAAAGAGGGGAAATTCAATGAAAGGTTATGTTCATCTCGGTCCGGCCGCATGCATAAAAGTTGCATATTCACCTCGAGTGACATCAACGACCGTAGATATCTTGTGGGTAAAGTTGAGTAGCTCTGCAGAGTGATCTAAATGGTATTCGAATACGCCGTGCTTCCGGTTAATGAAGCTGGGTTAATTTCGGGTGATTCCGGTAACTGAGCTTGAGTAGTTTTGATCATAAATTGCCGTAACCTGGATTTTGTTTAAAATCAGTGGTGGTGTTGTGATAATGATGATGATTGATTGATTTATGTTTCTTTTGTACTATACTTAATTCTAGGTCATGCATCCACCAAATAATTAAACTTATGCCAATTCCTTGAAATCCCATGCATGTAATATTCAGAATTTCCGTGTGGTTTGTTGAGTACGGTTGTGTACTCACCCTTGCTCCTAACCTATCTTTTAGAATTTCAAGAAGATGACGAGTTCCAGGAAGACGTAGATGGCAATACTATTTGGTTTTGAAGGCCTTGATCTATTTGCTCGAGCCTTTCCTGTGGTTGTTTTTGGTAATTATCCGGTGCCAGCCGCACCTTTTGTAAAACTCTGGCCGTTAGGCCCTTAATTTATCTATAAAATATTCGCATTTGTTTTATGTCTGGCAATGTACACTTGGTTACCTACAGCTAAATTCCTGAGTAGCTGTGAAGGTATTTATATGCACCCCTCTAAAAAGAGCGGTCCGTTACACTCTCGACGGATTAAATCCATGGAATCTTCGAGACACATCGAACCAAACATGATTGAGCACTTCCCAAGATTAATTAGCTGGCCCGTGCTTCTAGAAATACACCTGCAGTAGCTCCTTCACTCACTTTTGCTTGTTCGTGGTCACCCACTCACCCTTAAAAAACAGTAAGTTATCATCGAGTAAGGTTACCGAAGTTGTACATGTTCGAGACTTCGAGCATGTAATTTGGTTCTTTTTATTTCATAGCTGTAGTTGAGATCTATCTGAGTTAGTTACGCATGATTAAGCGTAGGTTCTGTACCTACTAAAAAAAAGTGTAGCTTCAGCCTCCTAAATGTTAGTCATGATATTTTTCTCAGACTGACCATGATATTTTACCGTGTAGTTTAGGTCTGTTTGTTTAGAATTAAGCTTTTCGACTTAGAGCTTAAAGCTAGTTTTTGGACTTAAACAGTTTAAGAGCTAACGGCTTTTGTACATGATAGAAGTGGTAATTTTACCTTAACTTTAGTAATATTAGTCTAAAACCAACCTTTAATTAATAAGCCAAAAATAATCTCTCCGGTGGCTTTTAATTTTTAGTAATATAGAGTTTTGTGGCTTTTAAAAATTCCAGATAAAAAGCTGCCCATTTGTTTAGATTTTAATTTTTGAGCTCTTTTACAATGGATTAAATTCAATACAAGCCGTCCATTTCTTTGAATCTAATGGTTGAAATCAATTTAGATCTAGTTATACTATCATCTATAGTATTGGTAGTAAAATTCAGAGAGGGGTAAAACAGTGGCGGACCTAGGATTTTTTAAGAGCCTGGGCGGACTTATCATTAATACACTAAAATTAATTGTGCCTAACAATTTTCCAGTGCTCCAATCTATTGTGTCGCCTGAACATATATGCATACCTCATCTTTTCTTGGCAGAGAAGCCCGGGCGCCTGCCCGGGCTTGCCCCCACTTGGGTCCGCCCCTGGGGTAAAAGAGTAAAAAACTCTATCATACTGTTTGTCCTCTACAGTAAAATACGTCCTATGATCTTGATGAATGGTAGTTGAATGGATAAGAGACCTTTGAAAATCATCAGGTATTCCGTGAATCCAAAACTGTGAATGAATTAGAAAAAGTCTAAAATACCCCTAATGAATGGATAGGAAAAGTCTAAAATACCCTTGAAGAATAGATGGTTAGATTTGATTTCTACTACCACTACTTACTATCTATGTTATGTATTGTAAAATTTCTCTAATTTTTTGGCTTTTAAGCTGATGAAAAAATCTAAACAAATAGAACCTTAATATAGCAGAATAAAGGAAGTACCGTGGTTGGCAACAGCAAGTGGCTATTTTTCTCCACGCTTAGGCAGCCGAGCGCACCCTTGGAAAAACATCAAAACGTTTGAAAAAGAAAGTTCCACTTTAGTTTTCACGTGTGAGAGAATTCAGAGGAGTCCACATTGGCGTACCAAGGTGGGTCTTCGGCAAAAGGGCAAAACTGGAGAAAAGCAGCGTCAAAACGCATCCAACCTGACACGTGTAACATTCCGTTTTTCGAATTCTTTGAGTTTGAATTTCAAAAAAAAAAATCCGAAACCGTGAAAATTTTCTCGAATTTAATCAGCTTAAATTGAATTTTAAAAGTCAACGAGGATTTAATTTGATTAATCCATACTTCAAATTAATTGTTCATTATTTTATTTGGGTTCCTAGTGAGTCATGGAATTTTTCTGTATTTTTGGAGATTTTTCCGAATTTATTTGCTATTTATTTGATTTATTTGAAGTATATTCGGATTTCTAAGGATTTTCTTAATTCCTAAATTTTATTTCTTTCCCGGGCCGAAACCACTGTGCACTATCGCCGGCCCAAAAATTTCCCGCTCAGCCCATTATACCGAAAACCCTAGCTCAATACAATTTCAACCGTTGGATCTCAATCCAACGGCTGATCCGCGCCTGTGTCGTTTTGCTTCGGCCGGAGCCCTAGCACGTCACCCGTCTGATCGTGATCACGCGGTCAGCAAGCGTCCACGTCGCCCCGAAAAACGCCGCCGCCCGTGCAGCCCTAAACCTGCCGCCGCCCTTGCTTTCCGTGCCCTACCCGCATCCCTAGACTATAAAGGCATCAGAGCCGCCGCCCGAGGTTCCTCTCCTCCCGCACATTTTCCTCTTCTCTCACCGAGGCGCCGCCATCTGTCGCTTGACCTCGCCGGTTGCCGGTTCTCAGTGTTCTTCCGCCGCCTCGCGTCTTCTTGATGAGTCTCTCGCCCAGCTTCTTGGTACTCTTATATTCATCTCTTCATCCTCTTTCGAATCCGCTTCTTCTTTCGCTCACTCCGCCATCGATTCGCCGATTCATTGTCGCCGTTCTCGTCTCCGCATTTTGCGCTACCGCTTCACCGCGTCGTCTTCTCCGGTTTCGCCGCTTGATCGATCTTCAACAGCCGGATTTGCGCCACGTCGCCGCCTGTTCGCACTGGTAAAACCACCTCACCGCCGCTCGACTTTCTTGCACCGCACCGTCACATGCCATGGTGTCGCCACTTGTGCGCCGCGTAGCGCCACATCACCTCCACGCCAGCCACATCCTTGCCATGTCACAAAACGCGCACATGTGTCGTTGGTTCGTACCATGTCAGCGCCACGTGGCTCCACATGTGCGCCACGTCTGCGTTAACTCAACCCTAGTAGCCTGTGTGGCCGCCCCGTGTCCGACACGTCAGCGCCACGTCACAGCCAGGTCAGCCGAAAACCCCGTGGGTGCCACGTGTGTGCCACGTATGTGCCACGTCGGTGCCGCGTAGACCCTAGATGCTCGCATGGCGCCGCGTCATCATACCACATCACCACTGCACACTTGTCGCCTTATATTTCTCGGTGAAATTAGTCTACATGAACCGAGTCACTGACTCATGGGCCCCGCATGTCAGCGAAAGAAATTATTTCGTTTAATCGCTGAAAAATCCGAGAAAATCCGAATTTACAGCCAATCGCGTAGCGACACGTGTCAACCCTTTCCAATTTTTCCTGATTTTCTTCCATTTAAAACTTCGGAAGGCCCGTTCTCCTCCGTTCGAACTCCGAATTTAACGATTCAAATTTCTAAATTCATCTAAAATCAAGATCTATCTGTTGGTGTCATTTGTATGAATTTTTGAATTTTATTTATTTCTGTGTATTTATTGTTTTGTCTCGTTTTGCGTGTTCCGCGTGTAGACGACGCGCCGGTTGAGAGAGAGGAGTACCCAGCAGAGGTTGCAGCAGCGGGGGAGGGTGAAGGCAAGTCTCCCTTGACCATTTTGAACCCAAGTTTATGAAATGCTATTTTGTCTTTTAAATTATTGCATGCTTATTATTTGCGTACTGTACTTTAATGTCATTTTAAATGCTTAGATAGATGCCAAATTGTTATACCCACATTGATATTCATTTTTACAACCATTGACACCCTAGGAAAACTAATTACTGTAATTAACGGTAAACATTTTTATTACGGGAACGGTAGAAAATGCTTAGCCATGCTTAATCACGTCGGTACCTTACCATAATGGAAATGTTTTCATCTTTGATTTAAATGGAATTGTGAAAATATGGCAATTGGTGTTGCCGGTATTGATTTGAAATTAAAAGTGAAAAATGATTTAGACCGGGGCGGATGGTTGAATGGTGGGTGCGGGACGCACAAAATTTTTGGAATGTGATTGTCCGCCCTAGTCAATTAAGGACCGGTCGTGTGTTACCATGGGCCATGCTATACAGTACAACCACATGTCTATATGGGTACGACCTGGCTAAGTAATTTGCATGTATCGTTATTTGACTTCGCCAAATGGTCATGTTTGTCGGTCACGACACTTGCAAGGCGCAAGAGGGGCTTTGGATCGGGCGAGGTAGCCCTACCAATGGTGGAACCTTAGCGGTGAAGTCGGTGTGAGTATATGCATTGTAAAGGCCTTGTCATGATCTCCTTGCCGACACACCAAAGGAAGTGTGTTATCGGCCCGCAAAAGCGGGTTGATCATGTCGTGTGGGTAAAGTGTACCACTCTGCAGAGTCTTAAAACTACTTAAGTAGCCGTGCCTACGGATAAGGGCAAGCGTGGAACGTTTTCACATAGTAGATTTTCTGGTTTTGGTTTTAAAATGGAAATGATGGATTTGGTTTAAACATGAAAATGTGGTTTGGGAAATCCGCGAGTGGCTAGAGCTCCCGGGTTTTAGTTTGGCGGCTAGAGCCAACCAGGTAGTTGGAACCTGGAAAATTGTTATACTTCAATTTAATTAATTATGCTATTTACATTTTGTCAAATACTGCTTTATGAAATTATTACCTGTATTTCCTTTAAATTTCGCTTTATGCAAATGAACCTTATTATGCTTTCCTTTGTTTAAGCCATGCATTTAGTTATTGCATTATGTTTCCGAGACTTGCGAGTATGTTGCATACTCACCCTCGCTTTTTATTGCGGGGGCTGCTTATTCCATAAAGCAGATGATGGGCCGTTCGACATTTGTGCTGGAGGCTATGAAGAGGATGATGACTCGATCGTCTAGGGAGCGCACCCCAGTCGGTTGCCTGTGGGCACACTGAGTGGCTCGATTTTGTTCTACATTTTCGCTGCTATACTTTTACACTTCAGCCGTAAAGCTTCATACTTGTAATAATGTGATGATGTTGTTACACTCTTTTGCTTAATACTGTTATGAACTTTATGATATATCTGTGTTATCATCAGATATCTTTGTGTGCGCTAGTCGTTCTCGACTAGCGGTTGAAACACAGGAGGGTTCGGATTTGGTAATCCGGGTCCCCACAACACGTGAGAGAAACTCCTGTGCTTGGTATCAGTGGTGGGGTTAACCTACTGAACCGAGATGGAAATTCGGCTACCCTCAGTCGGTAGAAACTAAACGAATTGCGAGATCAAACTTTTTAAATTCAACGGTCAAATGCGGCGAAAAAAACAAAAACTGTCTGGTTTAATCGATTTTGTTCGATTTTCTACCTAGATCGTATACTCAAGGACTGTTTTTTGATTTTTGACCATTTACATAAAAATTCGGCACACTCTAAGAAAAATTGGAAAAAAATTTCATAAAATCTAAATAAATCCTAATTAATCTATAAAACACCTCAGAGAAATTCTAATAAATTTTGAATTCATTTAGTGCTTTTGAAAAATAAAAAACATCAATTAATGAAAAGGAACTTAAACACTTTCAGATAGCTTTTAATAAAAAAATTACAAGCTTGATCATGCTCTGAAATTTTAATGGTATCATAAACAGTGTTCAAGGATCATGTATTAAAATTTTTAGAAATATTAGACTTCATTTAGTGCCCCTATAAAATAAAAAAACATAAGAACATATACAAAGATGGTAGCATTGCTAGAATTTTTTTTTAAAAAAAATCAACAACTTGTTTATCATCTAAAAATTCTACATCATCATTAACATTGCCACAGGACCTCACACTAATTTTTTTAAAAATTTATAATAAGATTTGATAGCTCAATTAAATCAAGAATTCTTTGCCCCTTTTTCCTTTTCTCTATTATATATACTAGGTAGAGAGGCGCGCGATGCTGCGCCCAGTGGAAAAATTCGGCCCAAATTTTTCTGCAAAAACTGCAATTCCGTTTTTCTTGGTGATGTTTTTTTTTGCATTGACTGGTTAGGAGCCGTCGTTGAATTTGTATAACGTAATTCCAATCTTTTGTGTCGAAAGAACGGGCGCTCGTACTGAATTTGCGGAACTACGGGGTTTTTTTTGCAAAATAACTGCCGAAAGGACTTGTTCACGATCTTGGAATCTTTCAGGTCAAAAGAACCAACATCCGGGACGATTTTGCGAAATTATGGGGTCTTTTTTGCAAAATAGCTGGTGAAAGGACTTGTTCGCAATTTTAGAATTTCTGAGGTCCTTTTTGCAAAACACCGGTGGAAGGATCTACTGGTAATTTCAGAAGTCTAGGGTCCTTTTTGCAAAACACCAGTGGAAGGACCCATTCGCAATTTCAAAATTCCTAGAGTCTTTTTTGCAAAATACCAATGGAAGGACCTATTTATGATTTCAAAATCTTGAAGGGCTTTTTTGCAAAAAAAATGTACCTTGGACCTTGCATTCGCTCAAAATCTTCCGCGTATAATATAATGATTATTTGGTTTTGCTCAAAAACATCACACAAATTCGGTTTTTTTTAAAAAAAAATCATGGCAGATATTAAAAAGTTATTAATACTAAATTTAGGGAACTTTTAGATAATTTTTTGTAAATTTCTCGAATCTTTTTAATTTGAGTTTGTGTTGAACCAGTTTATTGACCGGTTCCAAATTTCGAACCGTCAAAAATTTGACAATATTTGCAACCTGATCAGCGGTCCTACCTCCCCAGTCCTAAAAACCAAAAATCACCGACCACTTACAGCAGAGGCTGGACGAGCGGCTGCTCCATCAAAGCCTCACAGTAATATCCAGGTCGCAGCCCACCCTCATCAAGGCTTGCCGGAAACCAACACAGCAAAAAAAATAAAATAAAATAAAGCACACGCTTCCAATTATTACCACAAGCATGTATGGACAAGATGGATACCATCTATTGACGTAGCTCTCCATGGAGGACAGGTGGAATTTACACACGGCACTAGAAAAGGTGGATAGGGGATTTCTCAAGTGCGGCAGGTTAGCAAAAAGCAGCAGCTACGACAAGATTGAAACAAACTCCGTAGCCGACGAGCATACAAAACCGGTTACCGTAGGATGGCTAGCCAAGTCCAATATACAGCAGCAAACATAAACATACGTCCCTCTACTCTCCGCAGTTAACAGTTGGAAGTCCCCTCGTCATCGGTAGAATCAGCGCTCCTCGTTACGCATGCGTTATTTTGCCGTTTTGGCATTCCTCCTGCAGATGTGAAAAGTTTCAACCAGACAACGATCAGTCAAAACTGATTGTTTGGTGTAACGAGACAACAATCAAAAGAGCAAGGACTTACATCTTCTTGGCCTCTCTCGATTTTGGTAGCTTTATATACAAACAAAATTAGGTTGCATGAGATGATAGGCTCGTTGATTCACACCTAGTGCTGGGGCACCTTCATATGTTAGTTCAGCTACTAACAACTGAGCATCCAGTCTCGTTAGAAAGTTAGTCTGGAGTCAACAGATGGTATATCCCGTCGATGTAAACGGAAATAGTAAAATCATTGCGGTTTTGTGCTGCATAATCGAGCTTTCCCAGGGTTAAGTAGTGATTCTGACATTATCCAACCCTGAAATACAAAAGGAGGGGTGTAGTTAGTCATGTAGCAAGTGTTTCATTCAAGTGGCTTACTTGTCACAATTATAACTAGTGGTTGGAATAGAGGTAGCGCCTTTATTACAAAGACAAGGAGTATTACCTGTTCTCTTGCTTTTTTCTTGAACGTTCCATATGAGGAAGAGACAATTTTGCAAGATTCTGCAATGTGTGCCAGGAAATCCATGTTTCGTGGGTACAGGTTTGAGTTCATCTGTTTCCGTGCTTGTGATGCATTAATAAAATGCAGTAATACATGAGCCTGTACAACAGAACACCATGTCAGAATATATAGGATAAAGGAACCAAAACACCCTTAACTATGGCAATGCAGTGAGAAACAAACGCTTACATGGAAAGCTGCTTTGAGAATGTCATCTGACTTTGCTTGGTCCTTGAGCAAAGCATATACCTTATCCTTTGTTGGGTTATATGTTACCATGTATCTCTCATCCTATTATTAAGATAGATAGTATTGGTCATAGCAAAAGAATGAAAATAATGAGAGTTTTTTTTTAATGGCGGTGGTCAGGGAGCTGCAATTTTTTTCCCCTGGAGGACGTACCTCAAACAAAGGCCTTGTGGCAACAAATGAAGCAGGTTCTTGAAATGCATCTCCAAATCGTGATCCTGAAAGAAAGTTGATATAGACAATGAAACACCATTCCACATGTATCAAGAAAGGACCACAATCAGAAGAACACTTGTACAAACCTATTGCGACTGGCTCATGCCGCCAAGGTGGATTAAATATTGTCTCCTGTGAGTTTCCTTCCTTCAATGAGAGGACATGACCTGTACCAAAGCAAATTAGAGATTCAAGTATTAGACATAATCACAATCAAGCCAACAGAAACACCAAAATAGGATTTCAATTTTAAACTTCTGAAGATTCTAAAAGGTCCAAATTTCAGTTTCAAGCTCAGCATTTTAAAACTTAATTATGTGTACATTGTTTAAATAAAAAAGAAGTGTATTTAAGAATATTTGGTCATTACTTTCAATATGCAGCGTTCTAGTGTATCCAAAGCATTGTGTTGTGCCATCACATGACCACACACACAAAAAAAGTTACATTTTCAGTATGAGTCTGCATCGATCAAAAGGAACTTGGTGCTGGTAGAGTCTTTTTCCTAAGATTTTTGAACTTCTCTACTTTGATGTGGTAATATCATATTGATATCATTTGTCTTTGCCTTTGGGATTATTTCACAGAGCACTGTTTCACTAGTCCAATAAACAATTGAATAAAGATCAATTTTGCAGCCATCTAAATAATGCTACAAGTATTTCTTGCACAGAACAACTCAAACAGATAATTTGACATACCAGTCTTAATGAAGGAATCCACTGCAACGGTAAACCTTGCTCTGTTTAAGGTATTCAGCACAACAGACCTCACCTGGTAAGAGAAACAGTATCAACATATGACTGGAATGTAGGAAAAGAATAATGCAAAAAAGTGGTAAACTCGAAGAACTAAAGTGAACCTCATGGTATGAACTCAGGAGATATCCACATGACAGGAAGACAAATGGAGCTACCAATGATGGATTCCGTTTTGAGATAAAGATGCTCAAACCAGTGCCCAGCTTCATGCAAAATGAACAAAGTGAAGTCAGAATTGTTAACTGAACAGATGAGGTCAGTAACATTCATAATCAAGCAAAAAAGCTTGGTCATGTCACATTTTTTGCCACACAGTGACACTGACACACCAAATAACAGTCACACCATCAACTTATGCTAGCAAAACAATAAATTTCAGCTGCATGTCCAATTAATGCGCTACCAAGTAAAAGGCACAGTAAAGGTAACACATTGATAATTACCAGATCTGCAATGTTCGCAACAGATTCACCTTTAGCAGTGACATCTCCAATGTTTTCTCCTCTTGCATAAGCCTTATAGATTGGAGTGCGAGTTGAGGTTGATGTAACAGCAGCGACATTCTAAAATGTTGCATGAGAAAAAGAAGGTTCTTCATCAATATTTTTGAAATAGAAAAGTTTGTATATATGTTCGAAGTCCAATAGTTGTAACTTGCAACAGCTGGTGAGGACAGACCTTTACAACATTTGCTACACAAGCCATAGGCAAGAAAAATTGAGGGAAGGCAGCAGTAGCCAACTCAATCCCAGCTCCTATCTCCAGCAAGAGATCACTAGAAAAGCGGAGCTGCAGAGAATTTCAGTTTCATTTAGTCGTACACATGGGACCAAGAAAATTGAAATAGCCTAGATACTGCAATAATGAACACATGATTTCACACGTTTTACCTGCTTTAGGTCATAGTCAAACTTCTTTCCTTGACGTGCAAAAAGCATTTTTCCAACACGCCCAGCACCATCCTGAAGCAGAAGTGCAATCACAACTATATTACGGATAATGATACCTACTCGATTAGTAAGGGCATAAAGTAAAGCACATCAGCAAAACAGAAGATATTGATACTGTTTTGTGCACATCAGACGGCCACTAATCATAGAAGGATAAGATTCTCTATGTTATCATGGGGTTTAGAAGGCTGTTCTGTGACATGAGCTAACTTCTGGAAAGAAGTTAGTAAATCAAAGATGTGATTTTTATCCTAGCTCAGTAATTTCCTTTAGCCCACTTATGTTGTGCCCATGCTAGTGGATTGAAGTACTGAACTCTTTTGCATGAATTTGTGCTTGTCTTCAAATGAATTGAACAATTGAATAAATTACACAGACAAGCATGGTAACCAGAAAAAAAATAGCTACTTGAATAGGCATGATTTATTTACCTTGAGGATCCAGTTAATAGCAATGGCACCTGGGGTTACCTTGCTTTGAGAGACTCCAACGGAGTTCAGCAAGGTTCTTGTTGTATACACACCCATTGCTCCACCAAAAAAATGCTGAGCAGTGAAAAACAATTGAAACTTAGCTTGATATATTCGAATCAAGAGAGTGAACACAAGTTCTAAAATATACCTTCAGAGCTCTCCAGGTCATGTATGGGACGTATGAAGGAGTAACACTGTCTGGAAACCCTTCAGGTACGACATATGATCTTATGAATGACATTATTTCCTGCAGCCATAGTATGTAGTGTGGTTATTACTTAAAGCTGTATGGCCACTGTAGTTTATTACTAATATATGCCTTAACTATAATCATTCGAAAGGAATGGTCTCAACTTTTCACACAACACTTCAACATCTTCCCATAATAATGGAGAATCTCTATTCAATAGTTGAAAACTGGTAAAGAAAAATACTAACTCCGAAATCAATTCCACTAATCCGGGATTATGCTCTAGAAAACCATCGAGAATAGACTGAAGATTGCAACTTCCACAGGTATAAAACAGGAAATCCTTTTAGTCAGCGATCAACTTAATCTCGCATGTAATCCACCCAAATGCCAAAATTTCTACAAATTTCCTTCAATCCAGCTATAAATTGAAGATGCAAACAATCATATGACTAAAACAGCTTTTCCATAAATGAAGTCATAGTCCTTGCAAGTCCCGTACAATCTAATTTCTCCCGATTTCATCTCAGATTACCTCAAAATATCGCGTCAGTACACTCAGAAAGTCTCCTGGCCTAGAATAAGTGGGCGAACATCCTGAGGAAAAAACACATCTATTGTGCGGCTTTATGAATCCGGATCGAGACCAAAAAATGAAATACGCAGACGGCTACGCCTCCGATACATCAAATCCGTATCCAGCCATCAAACCGCCCAAGATCCGCAACCAATCCTCCCAAATCGGGCCCTCGAAACCCAGCGCAGAGCCATCAAACCAAACACCAAACGATGTCACAGCATGTCATAATTCCACCAAACTGCTCACCTCAGCAGGCGGCAGCGGCGACTGTAGCGGCACGGCCCTAACGGAGGGCCCCACAGGAACGATGGCCCCGCCGCTGCCCCTCCCTTTCGCCGCACCTCCATCCACCACATAACTCCACCGCCTCCCGTCCACCTCCTCCAGGCACAGGAACCCCTCCACGGCGGGCGCCGGCGCCGCGACGCTCGCGGGGGCCGCCGGCGCCTCAACGGGCGGCGAGGCGATCGTGGAGCGCAAGGCCTCGCGCACCGCGAACCGCGCGTCGGGCGGCGGCAGCGTGATGGTCTGCGTGGCCGTCCGCTTGAGCCCCACCGTCGGCGCCATGGCGTCGCGGAGGGGACGGCGAGGACGAGGGCGAGGCTTCGTCAGGTAGGCAAAACGAAAATGGGAGCGGAGCTGCGGAGGACGCGAACTATGCCAAGATGGACGCGACAGGGGGGGTGGGGGGCTTTTATGGGTGATCAGTCTATTGGACGCCTGTTATAACATTTGTTTTTAATATTGGCAATATTGTTTTTCTAATATTTTTTTCAACGTTTTGTAATATTTATTTATTGTATCATATTTTACTATTTATCGAAAGAAGATATTGCAAACGTAAAAAAAAATACTACTGTACGTTTAAAAATTTCAGACGTCCGGACGCAACTCATTCTGAACTTTTATACACCAGAAGCTAGAGTGCTTCGCTACGGGCACAGCACACGCTCCATTCTCTCCTCCCTCAACGACAGGTCGGAGTGGGACCTACCTGTCATCGAATTAATCAGGACGCCGACGTGGTGGTCCAGTACTCCAGTGTGGCGTGGGGCGCCGGGTACACGAAGGTACAGCAGTTAGCAACCTGATTTTTACTTACATCCACTGCTTGTGGGGTAGGTTTGCTGTTGGGCTCCACGCTTCATTGCAGCAGGGCATGGGCAGGGGAGTGTTCGGGGGACGTTGGGGTGGTGGGCGAGCGGCAGCTTGACCGCGGGTGGAATTGGAGGCGGGGAGGGATCGGTCCATAAAGTGTGATATTTTTTTAGGGTGTGTGGAGTGTGGGCTTCCTTCGCTCTGTGCGGCGCCCGTGGGCCAGGGAATTCAGAGCCGGCTCTGCCCCCGTGCAGGCGTTAAGTACGAGGAAGCGCGCCGTCAAAGTGAAACGTCTCCTAGCCTACCCAAGGTTTCATACTTGGAAAAATATCCTATGCAATCAGACAGGCTGATAAAACCACGGTGCAACCCAACTAGAAAAAGTTTTAAAAAATTGTGAAAAAAATCATGGATATACATATCAGCTTACCCCATCTACATATAAAATTTCATGATCAAATTCGTCCTGTGCTAAGAGTAATAAAAAGACAAACTTGATCATAAATAGTAATAGATTCGCTCATGATCAACTTTGTCTTTTTTGTAACTTCTAGCACAGGACGAATTTGATCATGAAATTTTATATGTAGATGGGGTAAGCTGAGATGTACATCCATGATTTTTTTCAAAATTTTTTGAAACTTTTTCTAGTTGGGTTGTACCGTGGTTTCACCAACTCTCTGGTTGCACAGGATATGTTCCCTTCATACTTTCATACCTAGGCACTCCCACTAATATAAGCAGTTTATATAGAATGCAAAATAGTATAAGATCTGACCTAGAAGGTGAGCTAAGAAAGAGAGTTGAATTATTTCTCATGCAAGATACAATTCAATTGAGAAAAACAAAAAAGTTAAATATGAGTATTGGTAGAAAAGAGAGAAAGAATATGAGGAACAAGTGAAGAAATTAATTAAGTGAGGTGACAGAAGATACTGTACATTGAGAAGGTTGTATCAAGAGTTATTTTTGTATGATGTGTTATATTTAGATGCAACTTATAAAAACTATGCATCGGGAACATCCTAGGAGTTAGGATATATGCAATGGTATATATCAGCTATCTATAAGAGTATATCACATAGAATTGATGTAAAGGAGAGCGATGGAGGAGAGAGAAAGATGATGTCTACTATTTAACAGACGATCTTATAGATAACTTTATACTGTATATACCATTATACAGACAATCTATTAATTATATGAGAGATCATTGCAGACAGCTATATAGATAGTCTATTGTATGAGTTGTCTTTAGTCCTGTCTATAGATGACATGGAGTTGTATTACAAACAATCACTGTCTATACCACTGTACATGCCTTTAGTGGAGTAGCAGGATTTGGTGTTCTCATCAAAATACTTCATTGCAGCGATACCACTTAAGACATGTAGAAGGGTACATGTCAGCTCTCTACCAGAGTATATATCGCATAGGATTTTAGATAACATATAGGAGAGAGAAAGATGTTGTATATTATTTAACAAATGGCTTTACACTGTGTATACCATTGTACAGATAATCTATTAATTATATAAAAGATTATTACAAACAACTATATAGACAATTTATTGTATGAGTTATCTTTAACCTTGTCTATAGTTGATATGGAAGTGTACCATTTATACCATTGTACACATGGCTTGTAAATTTGTGTCAGTCACTCTCTCCGTTGTAAAAGAATATTGTATAGAACATCAATATGGTTTCTAAAATACAATTTTAACCATTAATTTTTATTTTAATAAGTTTATAAACCTAATAAATTTTTTTTTATTAAAGTTCTGTTTGAGACAAATCTCTCTACATGTATCATTTTAATGTCTTCAATCTAAATATTGAAAAAGATATTGATAGCCAAAGTTTTTTAAAACTTGTACATATAATTTTCATGGACTTTACCGTCGAATAACTGATCTGTGCAGAATATGTTGCAGATATAATAATTTTATGTTTTATATATAGTAATTTCATGTTGTACATGTAGTAATTTTTTTACCAGTGAATAAAATTACTGTTTAATAGCGATACTTATATCATTTTATTTATCTCGTTGTCAGTAATCTACTGGTAGAAACCATTTGTAAATCCGAGCTATCAATAAAAAAATATGGCTAAAATAAAGAAAAAAACATACTCATGTATAAACTAGAAAACATATTTTTAGTAGGGTGGACACGTTGTTGATTCTATAGTAATTCATTAGTTGTTGTACTGATTCGGTAGTAGCTTTATCTATGTTTTAATAGCGATTGGTTTAGTCCACGCAGGCCTAAGTGAAATGGTTTGAATGCGGTTCTCTGGACAAACCATCACACCGACACAGTTTACGCGTAGAATAGGCAACACAACGCGCACGTGTAAAATAGTGCCATCGTATGTGTATGTATGTATGTGTGTGCGTGTATATATGATTGCTTATAGAACCAACTAAACAAACAAGATATGAAATCCATGTCGTAGTCAAGTATTTCAACACGAGTATTGTTTCTATGTATCACCTTCTTAATATAAGTAGCATGAATTTTAAAATAAACGAAGAGATAAGTAATCACCGTTCAATCATCCTTACTTATGTTTTAATATTTATGTACTTTTCATATAATAATGCAAAAACGTACTTCTCTTTCAACATTTGTTAGTAATTGTTATTCCATTTCACGAGGTTTAGCAGCAAACGAGTACAAAACACATGCTCCCTGACCGAATTTATCCATTTTTCACGCGATCCTGCCAAAGCTCTGATCCGACTTGCTGTACGTGCACGGTGCACCCGGACCGAGTTTGGCGTGTGCGTGTGTCATGCTGCCAGGCAGACGCATGTACATGGAGACACCCTCGCGAGTTGAGGGCTTCTGGGCCTGAGGCGCGGCAAACGGACGGTCACGAGGCAGCGTAGGTGGCAAACTGGCAGCGCTGTTGGTGGTTTCGCAGGCGCCCATGACGGTGGCGGCGCTGCCGATCTCTGTCGAGCCGTGCCACTTGGGGGGCGCGTTTTGTTTTCTCATGTGGACGGCGCCACTTGGGGGGTGCGTCGCGCGGCATGGCCGGTTGCTGCCCATCAAGACTCAAGAGTCGCTCTCGTGCCGTGCAGGTTCGGTCGCCGTTGGTAGTTGGCCGCTGATCATCTGCTTCTTCTTGCCATTTCGTCCCAAGATTCGCTTGTTTTTTTTTTTTTGTGATCTTCGAGTATCGCGTTGCATGGTCGCTTTGACTTGCACAAAAACCAGGCAAAAGGTTGGTAGCTAGGCTAGTTTCCATTGAATGAACTTGTGTGAAGTTTTACAACTCATGAACCCAGCTCATGTATTCGTTTGAGAATTGAGTGGTATGGTCAAAGCTTTTTTCAGGTTTAGCGTACTCTCCTGCCCAGCACTTTTGGTGTGACCTCTAGTTTAGCGCTCTGTGCTCGATGCTACTGACTATGGTTTGCAATTCACCCGATGATTAACACTTTTTGTTTGTGGGTGATGATTTAGGGTCTATTTATTTTTGCTTTTGATTATGGATTCGGATCCCCTAAAAACAGAATAAAAAATAAACAACCCAATTCTAGGAATCGATTCCCACAATCCAGCCTACCCATATATACTAGAATCCACAATCCACTTTATATGTGTTTTTGGATTCTAGCTTTTGAAGAATCAATTTTTCTACAACTACAATCCATAAACAATTTTAAAAAATCCAAAGCAAAAACAAACATACCCTTAGTCATTAAGCCATCAGAACAAAACCTCTTCTCTGTTTCCCCTTGGGTTACAAGTAAAGCGTTCCCTCGTTGCATACACCACAAGAGCTTGACGACACATTTAATTAGGATTATTGGAGTCTTTTAAAAAAGGATCATTGCTGCCTTCGTGACAAATTGTCTCTGAATTTCCCAGTGCGCGCGTACATGCCTAGTCGAAGGTTCCTTGAGTTAAGCGATGGAAGCAATGCAAGTGACAAAGATAGCCTCCCGCATTAACATAGTGTTGTATGATACTAAAGAGGCGACTTATCTTGGTATCCTTCTAGTAATTCTCAGCGACCGAACAAATCCTACTTTAACATATATGCGGTCACCATGAAATTATACTCCTTCCGATCACAAAAGAATATCGTTTTAAACATCAACAGGATGCCTAAAACACAATATTAACCACTAATTTATTATAATAGATTTATAAAAACCTAACAAAATTATATTTTAATCAAATTATTCTTCAAGATAAATCTAGAAAGTTTGATTGCAAGTAACCCAAAACGACATTCTTGTGTAACGGGAGGGAGTACTGGTTAATCATCATTAGCTGTAGAAATATGCCATGCAACTAATTATTTGCAGGGGGAAGTAACAGAGAGAACCAATCATGCAGTAATCTGTTACTACAATTTTACTTCAATGGTCAATTCAATTCCGCGGCACTGCCAAAAAATAAAAAAACGAAGTCAAGCCAGACGAACAACACGACCGCCGGACGTAGCCGCCTGCATCTGAAACAATCAACCAAGTGCAAGCCAGAAGCCACGGTTTGGCCAGCTGCACACGTTGACGCGTGCATGGCGGCATGACGCACCGTACACACCATTTGACACCTCCGATTTGCAGTGCCCAGAATCCAAACGCATCTCTTCAATTTCCACTCTGTTTAATCTCCTTCGCAGTCTCTTTACGCGTGCCAAATGCTTCGTGGCTTCGTGCAGATGCAGGAGAAAACCGGGATTTCTTGACCAGCAGAAAGACTTGGATTTAACAAATACTCGTTCAAAGAGCTAGGCCGGGTGTTGGTCAGATTCTTGGAGTAGCTGGCCAAATGCTTCCCTCCATGCACGAACGTGTCAACACTCAGCGCTAGCGAGCGGATGAACTTGCGCTCCCGATACTTCTCTGTTACTCGTGCTGTTGTGCATCATCATTCACAGCTTCTCTCTTCTTTTTTCTTCTTGACAAAGAACGACTATACACACCTTTATAATTCATTATGCTGTTCAATATTCAAGGAGTATTATATATGCATCTATCCAGCTCTGCTTGCAACTCTAAACAACTACAGATGGATGGGTGCATTAATAACTAATTGACCACAGCGACGAAGCTAAGAAAAAATAGAGTGTGGGCGGATAGAAAGATTTAACGTGAAAAAATCTTTTAAAAAAACGACTAGGGGAAATAATCCGCTATCTGTTCCAATGTTTACATGTATAGTTGTTAGCTTATATAGCTAAAGAGTCCGAGTTATAGATGATTTGGACTAACAATTTATTTGGATAAAATCAAAAGATGTAGTAATTCAATCTCTAACATGATTAACCATATGCATGTCAACGCATGGCAGCATGTGCAATGCAAACGCCTTACGCTGTAGTCTCCAGAATCCACAAAGAAAAAACGAAACGAAACAAATGGCCGAGGTTAATTTCTACATCCATTCGTCTCCATTCCGGCCGAGTCGTCGCCGGAGAATTTCAGTGCAGGCGAATTCGGAGAAAGACATCCTTCTGGTGAGTGCTGCACTGTACAGTCAGTCGGTCAGTTTCACTGGACCGCCCACGGACGCTGACATGGCAGGGAAGAGGCCGGGCCCGCCCACCCAGCAGAAAATGGTTCTAATTCTATTGACGAGTTCTGGATGCTTGAACTAAAAACGAAACGAGAATTTTCTTTTCTTGCGTGCAAAAGCATCAAGCTCTAGTTAAAAGCAACGAAACGCGCTGGCAATGGATGGGGAGACTCGTAGGAGTCTTCCCTTCCTTTTTTTTCCAGGACGAAAGAAGTGTAGACAGTAGACCAGACCCCTGGACATCTGTTCAGTTGGGTGGAGTAATCGCATTTCAAAGCTGAAACAAAAAAAGAAGAAGAAAGTGCAAAGAACAAAGCTAAGTGCTGCCAAAACAGCTATGCTGGTCTCAAAAATCCTCCTGCTCCGAAGCTTTGAGAGGCTCGTCGCGACGCGATTAGCAACTTCAACTTAGATTTGTGCTCTTGTACCATCTCGTTGGAATGATGGACAACTATAGCCTTGACTCGACAGAATCTAGAAGAGCCTTTCTGGTCCATAATGGGAATCGGAGTTGGGCCTTAAATGTGCACCTCACAGGTTCAGATGATCACAGCTGGGCCTCTCTGCAAACCCCAGCACTAAGTCCTGGCCCTGAGGAGATTGGCAGGTAAATACGCTTTTTTACGGTTTTTTACTTGACCGCGTGCCCTTGGAGGATCGATCCAGTTCTCACGTCATGTGCACGCATGTGACGAAAATGCAAAGGCAAAAAAAAAAAAAAAAAAGAAGAAGAAGAAGAAGAAGAAGATAACAATGGTCACATGTCCATCATCCTGTGAAACACCCCCAAAAATTTCAAAACCTTATTTATTCTTTTTATTTGTACTTATTTCAAATTTTCGGAGTTTATTTGAATTTCATTTGGTTTAATTTAGTTTTCTTTCCTCTCTGGGAGTTCCTTCCCATCTTGGCCATCCTTCATTTCCGAAAACCTTCCCTTTTGGTCCGAACCAATTTTCTTCGGCCCAATTCTTTCCTCAGCCCAAAGTCACCCGGTTGGTTTTTCGTTTTCCGCGCCAAGTCCCTTGGGTCCAATTTTTCCCAGCCTGGCTTTCATTTTCTCGGCCCGTTTCTTTTCCCTTGGCCCGTTTCCTTTCTCGGCCCAGTCTGTCTTCCCGGCCCGTTTCCCGCGCGCAACGCCCCAGCCCAGCAAGCCGCGCCCCCGTCTTCTTCCTTCTTTTCTCCTTCCTCGCGCCTGCCTTGCGCTCGGTCCGAGCGCAGCTTCGTCCGTGCGCCCGTCTCGTCGCGCCTCGCCAGCACTGCTCGCCTCGTCACCATCGCCGCGAATACCGCACCCACTCCCGTCCGCTCCGTCGTCAGCCCACGCCCGCGCGCCAGCACTTTTCCCCTCCGCCTTCTCCCTCGTGTCCGGTCACCTCCCTCGCCATCCCGTCGTCCTGCACTGCGAATCCAGCGCCTGCCCGCCTCGTCGCATCGCTCGCCAACTCCGCGCGATTCCCATTCCGTCCCGTCCCTTCCAAGCGGCCCGCCCATGCCGTCCTCGCCAGTGAAAACCCCTCGCACCGCCCGGTCCCTTCCCGTCCCCGGCGCCATTTTTCTCCGTCCGTGCGCTTGCGTCGCTCCATCTCGTCGCCCACCTGCTCTCCGCGAAACCCCGCGCCCGATTGGTCACCTCCACCAGCTCACCCATGCCGCTATCGTCCTCGCCGTTGAATTTCCGCCACCCTTCTCTCTCCTCCCGGGCCGTCTCTCTCTCTCCCCACGCCCAGCTATAAATAGCGCCCCGAGCTTCATTCTTCCCCGCCCCGAGCACCGTAGCAAGCTCTCTCATCTTCCCCGCCACCCATTTCTAGCTCCACTGCTTCCCCCGCGCCGCGCCGCATCTTCTCTCCCCCATTCCCAGTGCTGCCCGTCGCCCCGCCGCTCCCCTTTCTCTTCCACTAAATTTCCGCCGCCGCCAGACTCGCCGTAGGCTCCTCCACCTCCCCCGCCATTTCTTTTCTCCTCGCGCGTCGCCGTTCGCGAGATCGCCGGTCGTCTTCTCCCGCGCCGGCGAAGTTTCCCCGCCCGCTCTGTTTTTCTCCCTCCATCTCGCTGCCTACCGGGTCCCATTTGCCAGCCGCACTCCCTGCCACTTGGGCCCCGCCGCTCAGTGCCTCCGCCCCGTCTCACTGCCGCTGGGCCCGCCATGTCAGCAGCTGTGCACGCCCAGGCCCGCGCGTCAGTCGCAGCCCCGCGTCATGGGCCGGCCCGTTTTCCCCAGCGCGTTGCGCGCCTGCGCACGTGCGATGTGGGCCGAAATCGCGATCCACTGTGCGGCCCATAAGCACAGTGCTCCTTCTCATTTTCCATTTTGGGTTTTAATCCGAAAATTAGTTTTAAATTCCAGAAATTCCTCCAAAAATCCCAAATATTCCCAAAAATCCAAAAATAGCCAAAAACATATATTCTTGATCCGTTCGAGCCACTGAGTCCAAAAATGATCTTTGTTTCGCCAAACCAAGTCCCGAAAATTCCAAAAATACCCCTGGGCTCCGTTCCGGCCATATTCTCTCCCGTTCTCTTTCAGTTTATTTTCTTTTGTTGTTTTATTCGTTTATTTATGGATTTCGCTTTTTCGCGCTAGACTCAACCTCGGAGCAACTCCCGGAGCGAAATCGGAGCCGGAGCAGTTCTTGGAGCCGCGTCAGGAGCAAGCGCCACACGAGACCAGACACGACACCGACCGTCTCTCGTTAGGCGAACCTTTAACCTCGCAAGGCAAGCCACACTCCTTGAACATGTTGAATCCCATTATTCCGTATAATTACCGTATATACTTAGTTGTAGTTATTGCACTTGCTTGTATATAGAGTAGCATTTAAAAATGGCTAGTTTAGAAAGACATGATTAGTTAAAAACCCACCCCCTTGTTAAGACCTTGTTGATTACGCCATATTCACTTGACAACCCTAGGCTATCAATAATGAACTGTCGTAGGATAGTTAAATTAACAAAATTTTACTTTCTTGTTATTACTCAAAACCCCGAATATCGATTTGGGGATATTTAAAACTGCTACGGTTGGGGGGTCACCCTGGGGGGACCACGGAAGGTGGTTGCGGCCCAGTCCCCAATCGATGACACGTGCCATGTGTAATGAGGCCGGGGGTTCCGGTATTGTTTTGTGTGATGGGCGTGTCTCTGGCTTTTAAGGATCAACCCCTTGAGCAAAGTAAATAACTTAGTCCTCTCTCAACCACAAGTGGGTCGGTCAATTTTGTTGGCTTGATCCACATAGCCCGGTATATTGTCTTTCCCCTTGGAATACCTACAGGATGATCCCTATCCTTTGTAGGAAGGATAGGACGCGATTGCGTTTGGGGGTGGAACGCATGGGGTCACCATGGTTCTTACAACAATAGGATTCCTCAGTTGGCCAGCTCCGGTAAGTCCACTATTGGCCAAGTGGGCCCCTGGAAACTGGGGATGTACACCACCTATTGGGTAGGAGCTAAAGAGGGGAAATTCAATGAAAGGTTATGTTAATCTCGGTCCGGCCGCATGCATAAAAGTTGCATGTTGTTTCTAGACTGGCACTAACGACCGTAGATATCTTGTGGGTAAAGTTGAGTAGCTCTGCAGAGTGAACCAAATGGTATTCGAATATGCCGTGCTTCCGGTTAATGAAGCTGGGTTAATTTCGGGTGATTCCGGTAACTGAGCTTGAGTAGTTTTAATTAAAACTTGATTATCGTAATCAGGATTTTGTTAATGACTGAGGTGTGATGATGATGATGATGATGATTTGTGTTTCAAATGTAATGTACGTATAAATTAAGTTCTAGGACATGCATTTACTAAATAATTAAACTTAGTGCCAATTCCTTGCAATCTCCTTGCATGTAATATTCAGAATTTCCGTGTGGTTTGTTGAGTACGATTGTGTACTCACCTTTGCTCCTAATTCCCCCTTTTAGATTTCAATGAAGATGGCAAGTTCCGAAGGAACGTCATTAGCGTCGATGCTTGGTTTTAAAGGCCTTGGTCTATCTGCTCGAGCCTTTCCTGTGGTTGTTTTGGTAATGTATCGGTGTTATCCGCACCCTTGTAAAAACCTTGGCCGTTAGACCCTTAATTTATCTACCAAAGGTTCGCTTTTACTTTTCAAATTTGTGAATGACACTTTGCTACCTACGCCTAAATTTCTGGTAGAATATGAAGATTAAACGCACCACCCCTAAAAAGGGCGGTCCGTTACATCCTGCTTGTTTGACGATGATTCTGCAGGGGATATGCTTCTTGGTTCGCACCCATGCTTTCGAAAAGCGCAAACTTCGCTTTACTTGTACTGCATGCTCTTCGACGTTGACATTGTGCACACGATATGAATTCGGAGTTACGCAATACTGCTGCTACTTGGTAGTAACACTTGCTTTCATCTATTTCCAGATATCTTGTGCTTAGTCCTCACGAGTTCCCTCCTGTATTTTCTCAACCAAGCGATGGAACTGTTTTTTTTCCTTTCCATTTTGAGACATACAAAGACATTCCTCGCATAGCTGGTAAATCGGCACATGCATTAATGTGCTCAAATTAATAATTTTATTTGCACTAGCAACGGCATCTTACGCTCCTAGGCCCCTTTGGTTGATCTCTGTGCGACCAATTAAATCTTCTGTAATTCTAACGATGAAATTGGTGGGAACTAATAATTTCACTGACATATCAATGATATGATTAAGAGCATTGCTTTTATGTTTTCTCTCTTAATATAAGTTACAGAAATATTGAAGCAAACAAAAATTACCATTTATTATTCATTCATATTAATATTTATAAAACTTTAAAAAAAAGTATAGAAGCACATCTCTAGGATTAATATACTTACTGTAATCCTGTAAAGAGCTGTGTTTGGTTCCAAGATCAAGGTTAGCGTTCTAACCGTTGTATGCTCGCTCGTTCCTAATTTCTAATTTCGCTATAGAAATGAGTTTATCGAAGCCTTTAATCCTTTCCGGTACGTCTCCAAAGATGATCCTGCTAACACGCAACCATCACAACAGCAAGCACGCAAGGCATGCGGACAGATAAGGTTCCCCCGCATTCGGCGCAAGCGGCTGAAGGCCGACCCCACGTGCCCCACATGGCAGGGACCCCACCCAACAAACCGGTGGCCCACAGGTCGGCCTCCCTATCCACCGCCACACCCTCCCCCCAGCTCGGCCGATAACCGCTCCGGGCCGCTAGACGGTTGCTCATGAACCAACGCCTCCGATGTCCTCCACGTCACCTCATACGCCCCAATCCAACGGTCCCGATAACTCCAATCAAATCTCGGTCTCCCACTATCTCCGCCCGTACAAAGACCGGAACCTTCACACACTCCCCACTTCCTCCCTCCTTCTTCACCTCCTCCTCCGTCCCCATCTCGCCATGTTCCGAACCTTCTCGAAGCTTCGGGATGCGGCTGTGCCGCTCACCGCCGCCGCAGTACGGCGATGCTCCGGCGGTAGCCGGATCCGCGCTGAAGCCAATTGTCCGCGCTGTGCCGCCCACATGTCGATCCAATTCTCCCTCCAGTCCCTCCCGACGCCCCCGCCCGCCACAGCCTGTGTCAGCGAGGTATCCCAGAACCACCACCACGACGGTGCTAGCGTATGTCCGGCATGTCGCGCGGCTTTCCTTTCCGCGCCCACCGGATCGACCCCTGCGTGGCGCGTTCCTCGAGATCCCCGGCGGCGTCGGAGGAGAGGATGAGGACGCTGAGAGGGTGGGGTTTGCCGATAGGATCAGGAGGATGATATCGGAGCGCCCTCCTGAGGATTGGCCTCCGATGCCGCTGCCGCCCCCGATGCCGATGCCACCGCCTCCGCCTCCGCCGCGACGGAAACCAGGGAGGAGGAGAGGGAGGGAGGAAGAAGGAGGCGGCGGTGGAGGTAACAGCGGTGACTACTCGGGAGGGGATGCTACGAGAGCTGCGCCGAAGAGGGAGTGGTGGGGAGGGGCGAGCCTGGGGGAGGAGCTGCCGACGCCGCGGGAGATGTGCCGGAGGCTGGACGAGTTCGTCATCGGGCAGGGCAAGGCCAAGAAGGTACCCCATTTGTCCCCAATTATGGGCTGTTTGGTCCGAATTGGTGTAAAATCCTAGTGATTTGGTCCGAGTGGTGATGCAATACGGTAGGTTGTACAGTTCAGTGAGGGTAGCTTGGCTTCGAGTAGGTGAATTTTGGGTTGACAGTGTGAATCTGTCCGGGCGCTTGACATAATTGAGTGAAATCATGTATGGCTGGGGCAATGCAGAAATGCACTGGGTTTTAGTTACTGGCTGTTCGTGTCTTAGCTTAAAAGTCACCACTTGTTTTTACGGTCGCGTCCTCAATGGTTTTCAATTGGCCTCCAATTCTGAACTTTTGGTCCGTTGCAAAGATAGTTGGATGAAATTATGTTAATTCATCATGGAAATGAGGCAAAGCTTTTGCATTCCCTGCTTCAGTGGCTTCAAACTGAGGGAATGCTCCCTTGCCATGCAGCTAGAATAGAGAATACATATATTTCCAACAGATGAAATTCCAATTGCTTGGTCTAGATTCATTAGGATGCGAGCTTTTGATGATTCAAGTGTACAAAGGTATCACTGATGCAATCACCGCAGTTTCTTCATCTTATCATTGTGCATTAACTTTGTGTTGTCCTATAAAAATATTTTTATGTCGTGTCTTTGTTTTCTCGTTGTTCCTATTAGAATTGGGTGAAATGATGGCTGAATAAATGCAGCATTTGCTTGGTAAATCAGCATCAATGCAGCCGACAGATTAATAGCCTCTATGAGATTGCCAAATTGTGCGGATGATTGCTTGATTT